>OX451736.1:536900499-538246022 GCA_948472305.1 Vicia faba
TAACCTAGAGCTAATATTAACCTAGAAATTACTACACTAAATAAATTCCAATCATTATGCTAATAGGTGTATTAACTATTTTTCGGTTGAAAAGAGTTGCTGAGAAGGAAAAAAAAAGGTAAAAGAAAAATAGTTTAAATTGAGAAAGCAATGACACAGAAACAGAACATTGAGTCACACACGAACAGATATCAAGATAGATATTTTAGAGAGAGAAAGAGATTGTTCTAACGCTTCAAGTCAACTAACTCTGACAAATAAAATATGAAATGACCTTTATACCCTTCTTCTTTTCCCTTCTTCTATCTTAACTCTCGGCGACTCCACCACCGTCGCAATGGATGCTACCACCACCAACTCCGGCGAGTCCAACTCGAGTTCGGAGGTTCAGCTCGAAGCGAATCGAACAGTGTCGAGTCACAATTCGATGGCGAGGGTACAAGCTTTTGTCTCCGGCGAAGCTTCCGATCTCGCGGTCGCCGTGTGTCACAATACCTCCGGTGTTAAGTCCGACGTCGTTTTTGGAGTCGCCTGTTCTTCTTTCTGACATGAAGGTGAGTTTACTGTTTCTTTGCCTCCAAAGTTGCAGTGTTTGGTGAGGGTAAAATAGTAACAATGTAGTTAGAAGGATATTTTTTTTAAATCGTGTTAAGTTTTCTGTTGCAAAATTGAAAATGAAAAAAATCAATTATAGGTAATAATCACTTATTATAATTGGCTTATCAAGAATTTGTTCTTTTCGCTGTTAATTTTTCTTGCAATTTGGTCCACACTCTGAAACATGGACACCGAAACACACACCGAAATTGATACGTTGACATTGATAATAATTTGAAAAAATTTAATGTAATTATAAGTGTTGTCGGTTTCGGATACGGATTAGAGATGTCAATGCTACATAAATTCTGGCAGCCAAATTTTGCATATCTGGGTGGTGAGTGAGTGGTCTCAAATTTTATTTTTTGAAAGGAATATTTGATGACTTAAGATTACTAGATGTGAATGCTGATGAGCTGAAAATTCCAAAAATGATAAAGTTATAGATTCTTATATGCTTCTTGTTTAATCTCGTGGCGAAATGATGTTTTTTTTAATATTTAGAAAAAAAAATTTCCTTGTTTGATTTCATCTTTCATTTATGTATATGAGTTGGTTAGGTTTTGATGCTTGTGCTTATAGAATTTTGTATTGGCTGCTTTATGCTCAAATGCTTAGCTGGTTGAGAATCACATGACATTTTTCCTGCCGTTTTTGTGGGTGTGTAAGGCGGGGTATCGTACAGGTTCCAAAATTTGACATGTTTTTAAATTGTGGCTAAAATGGGTCTCATAAATTACGTGTGGCGGTTAAATAATGACAAAATTTGTCACACTTAAACTGTGGTTAATCTACTCAGAGTCTCCGAAAACTTAAGATGCCAGAGCATTCTTTTTTTATTATTTTATTGCCAGTGTTGTTTTTTTACATAATGAATCTTCATCTTGATTGGTTCCTGCCCGTTTTTATATTTAACGGTGTAGCTGAGTGGACAGAAAAGTGTTATTGGTTTGTACTGCACTATGTGGGACAGACGAATCAATGCTTTGCCAATGATTAATGGATTGATTTTAGTTGTGTATGCTTAGAGAATAGTGTATAGTACAAGGAATTTCAATTAGATTGTGAATTTAGAAATGTGAAAAGGACATGATTTTCTAGAAGAATCTAGTTGTTAATGTCCTCAACGACGGTCTTAATTTGTTTAGAGTTCTGTGCAACAATCATATTGGAGCCGCTTTTCTAAGATATGATTGATTATATAAGTAGCTTCCATGTATTATAGTGAACTATACTATCTTTATCAGGTTATCAATCTTTGTGGATTTGAATTAAAAGATTTTTTTTTATTCATCCGTCGTTGCATGTAGTTACGCAAGTTGTAGTTTAAGTATTATTTGTTCCATTGCTTTGCAGGTGGAACCATCACCAACTACTGGGTCCTTTCTTCAAGCTTTACATTGTTCTATGGCTTCTACTGGTTCTGCTACGTTTTCTGTAACCTCTGCATGCTTCAATAACAGCGCTGTTAATGGCAGAAAATCAAGTTTCTTTGAGTTTAAACCACATGATAGAAATATGGTAATTGATATTAGTAAGGCTTTGCTGAAAAGAAATTGGTATCGTGTTTTAGTTTATATTGTTTTGAAGATTACTAACTGCTTAGTACTTATCCAATGCTATTTACTCATGTTAAGGTTCCTGCAGACTTCAACAACGATGCGCGTGAACAATCTACTCAAGTAGAAGGTAAAGGAAAAGTTCAGTCGTTTCGTTCCTCCCCATTAAATGAAAATGAGATAGAAGATCAATCTAACGAATTAAGTCTATCATCACCTGTTCAAATGGTTAGTTCCGGCACTTGTGCTCCCGTTGATGTCGATTCGAATGAACTTAACCTCAAAGGCAACGGAGCTAATGGACTTCAATCCTCGAACGATGGATACAATTGGCGAAAGTATGGACAAAAACATGTTAAAGGGAGTGAATTTCCGCGCAGCTATTACAAATGTACGCATCCTAACTGTGAAGTGAAAAAACTTTTCGAACGCTCTCATGACGGTCAAATCACCGAGATTATTTATAAGGGAACACATGATCATCCTAAACCTCAACCAAACAACCGATACTCTGCTGGTTCTGTTATGTCTACGCAAGGAGAGAGGTCCGATAATAGGGTAGACAAAGCATCCAATAGTCCAGAGCAATCGCCCGTGACAACAATTGATCTTAGTCCAGACGGTGCTGGATTTGCGTCGACTAGGACAAATGACGAGGTTGATGATGATGATCCCTTCTCCAAGCGAAGGTATGACTACTGAGGCCAGTTAAAGTTTAGGTTTTTTTCAGCATGTGTGCTTGCTTACTAACCATGTTTTATTTTATTGAACAGAAAAATGGAACTTGGAAATGCTGAAATCATTCCTATTGTTAAGCCGATCCGAGAGCCGCGAGTTGTTGTACAGACTATGAGCGAAGTTGATATATTGGATGATGGATACCGCTGGCGTAAATATGGACAGAAGGTGGTGAGAGGAAATCCTAACCCAAGGTATATCCTCATATGAAACTTGGAAATAGGCTTCAGCAAAATCACGACGCCACTGTAATTTCATCAAACGCAACGTGATTCCAAACACGCACTATAACATGGCACTTCACTACATATTCGTTGTTTATCGTGTATCTTACTATCATTCTGATTATGCAGGAGTTATTACAAATGCACAAACACGGGTTGCCCCGTGAGAAAACACGTGGAGAGGGCATCACATGATCCGAAAGCTGTAATAACAACATACGAAGGTAAACACAATCACAATGTACCTGCTGCAAAGAATAGTAGCCATGACATGTCAAGACATGCAGTTTCAATTGAAGCGACAAGGATAAAGTTGGAAGAAAGTGATACTATTAGTCTTAACCTTGGAATGGGAATCAACTCAGCAACTGAAAACAGATCGAACGGCCGAAGGCAAATGCTGCTTTCTGAAATCGGCAATAGCAGTCAAATTCACACAAGCAATTCCAATTTCAAGTTTGTTCATACTACATCGGTTCCGGTATACTATGGTGTTCTAAATAACAGTTCAAATCCATTTGGTTCTAGCGAAAATAGGAATGATGGTTCGTCTTTGAACCGTTCTGCGTATCCTTGCACGCAGAATATGGGAAGAATACTAATGGGGCCATGAAGTTTGTTATTATACAGTACTAAATTTCAAATAAAAGTTATGACTAGCATTTTGTTGTTTTTTTGGCGGGTATATAGCTTCACAGGTAAAAAAAAAATTCATTTTCTGTAAGGAAATGAAGATAATTTGTGTATGTTTATATAACTATTTGAGAGCTGTTGTATGTATAGTAGTAGTATTGATAGTTTTTCATGTTGATTTCAAAATCCAGTTGTTGTTTGTAATTGTATAATTATATATCATTATTTTATTGTTATTTGAAGCTGCTTCAAAAATATTGTAAGAATTGAAAAGCTAGAATTGATTTACTACTTACTCCGTCTCACAATGATAGACTCAATTGACCATTTCGCATAAATTTAAAAAAAATAAAATAAAGGTAAGAGAGAGAATTGTTGAATTTATTCCTTACATAGCAAGTAACTGGATTACCTATAGTACAAGTTATTTAGTTGTGTGATCAATGAAGTGATAACTTATTATCATAGGTCATTAATAGTAAGTTTATGTTTGTTCTGGTTAAGATGAAAATATTATTTCCTTTGATTGATCAATCACATTTTTTTGAGGATGCACGGCTAATCAATACTGATTATGTTTTGAATCTAATTTATTTCATTTTATTTGAAAATACATAACTCAATGCAACGTTTCAGTTCTCATCCAACTTCTTCTTTCAACTTTTCATTTCCATTTGATTTCATAAACCCTACATTTCATTCTCACTCCATTCAACTTCTTCTCAAGCCTGTACAACTTTCGTTTCAGTAAAGTTCTTTCTTTTTCTCTCTTTTCCATCTTCTTTATAAGGATAAACAGGTATTGTTGACGCTGATCAGAAGCCTCGTTGAAGCCAGTGAGACGTCCGATCACGTTTCCTTGAAGAATTTGATTCCATGCTTGGTGGAATTATTGAGTAATCACGAGTGGGCGGTGAAGAAGGCCGCGGCGAGACGCTGGTGGTGTTGGCTAACATCGAGAGAGATTTTTTGTCTGAGTTCAAGTCTGATTATTTGAAAGTTTTTGAGAATGGTAAGGTTTTTCTATTTTTAACCCGGTTGTTATTCTTAGTGTTCATTTATGGTAATTTAATAGAGAATTAGGAGTGTGTGTTTTTTGGTGTAGGTAAAATTAGTTCGTGAAGTTATGACTCAAATGTTGGAAGCCTGGAAGCATATTCCTGATACACCACCTCCAAAATCACAATCTTCTTCTAAGGGTAGTATTAAATTTTGGTATATAATGTTTGATTGATATTGCAGTTGAGATATGAATGCAGGTCTTGAAAACATCTTCATTGGTGGCAGAAGATAGAATTGAGAGATTCAATGTAGAATCTGACCCCATGTCTGCTAAGAAATTGGCAACAAAGAAGTTAATCTGATGCAAGTTATTTTGGTTATTGTTTTGTTAAACTTTAGATTATAAACCCTTTGCATGTGAGTGTCGTGATCTTTCTTGCAGGTGAATGAAATCCCTTAATTTACTGATTCATTGATTATGTTCTTGAATATCGAGGCTGAATAAAGAGTGTGGTAAGAATATAATAAATTATCTCATCTTACAACAAGATTTGTTCATGTATACAGGAACTAAATTACCAACATTTCGAATTGAATCTTGAAAGCACTTTCAAAGTTAGTAACAGTGTGCGAGCCTTACCATAGAATGATACCAGAAGCGTGTAGTCTATTGGAAGTTGTGCTAACTTTCCAAGTTAGTATTAGTGTGTAGAGTTTGAAACATTACATTATCAATCTAGTGGGGTATATCAGAATATATCAACATGTAACCTAAAAATATCATTGATTTGAACAAGTTTTTATGACTGAAAAACTACATACTTGTAGATGAAGAGGATGTAACCTGCAGAAATTTCGTAGCAGAAATTAAGTGAAGATACATGTACAGAAAACTGGTATAAGCAGCACATGCTATATGTGTGCTAATGGCATTCTCCCAGGTGCAAGTTGTCAAAGTAGGAAGTGCCAAAAATAAAAAATAATTAACCATGAAACAAAAATGGCTACCTTAATATCTTTTATCCTACTGAAACAAAAATTAAAAAAATTCAAAGATCCTCTCACAAAGTGAGGCGTTGCTAATGTTGTTGTTATAAGTTTGTTTATGATAGTTTTTTTATGGAATAATTAATAGAAATTATGGTTTCTCTTGTATGGACTTTGGGAAGATGATGAACAAAAGATGGATTGAATATATATTGATGGAAAGATGATGAACAAAAGTTGGGTTGAATATATTAACGTTTTGTAAAAGAAATTAGAAAAGTATGGATGGTGTAGTGGTTTGATATGTTATCATGCAATCAAGTGTACTTGTGTTCAAATCTTAGCTACAACAAATTTTGGACTCCAAGTGATTACTTCTTTAAATTGTATTAGAAGATATTTGGAGTTTGTCCCTTGGTTGGTGTTTGTCTCTAAGATAAGGACCAACTTTGGACCATCCTCCTAATTTAAGATAAAATCTAAGACCAATCCTAATATTATATGCGACGAAATATTGATTTGTTTTTCAGTTCAATAAACAAAAGCTATGGTTTTTGGAATCATTGAATTTTACACAACTTTCGAATAAAATACTAAAGTATTCAGATGAAATAAATAGATATGAGTAGTATGCTAGGGTCAGTGTCTAATCCAATCATGCAACGAATCTGATCATACCTTGCAACAACTGGTTTGAATAATTGACTATCGGTTCTTATGAGTTATTATTATTCCTAAGTCCTCAGGTAAAATTCTTTAATCCTTCAACCTAATTACTATGTCTATAGAAAATTACAGTTGAAATTAAGCTTTCCAATATCAAGCATATTCCGGTTATCGAAGGATACCCCTAGTCCTAGGTAATATCTACTTGAATATGTTCTCCAACAAATCATGAACAATAACTTGTCAGGCTTAATTGTATCACACGAATCAATTTTCGTTTGTCCAACAAAAAAAGTAATAAAAAGCTGTAAGAGAACAAATCAATTTAAAACAACCCAAATTGTCATTACAAAAGTATAATCTGATTCATTATAGATCAAGATCAGGGTCATCCTCCTAGCATTAGGGGGTTTAGCTACTCATAAAATTAACAGAAAATATAGTGTTAATTGTAGATATTACAGATTAATGATGAAAATTCGGTCTTCAATTGCAAGAGCTCATGAAATCCTCAATCCTAGCATAAAATCTGAGTTCTCCAGCCTTCTACAGTGTTCTTTTGCATCCAAAATCAACCAACCCTTGTACAAACGCATTCCATCCTTTTATTTTGCCTTTGGTCCTTCAGACTAAAAAGTCGATGACTTTACATGCACACGTGTCTTGGGACGCACATGGGGTAGTGGCACGCGTCTGGGGACGCGTCTGACCAGGGAGATGGTTTTCCTGTCTATTTCTTCCACTTGACATGTGTTTTGGGACGCGTTTGAATCGAGGGGTTCATTTTCTGACTTCTTGCAGGAGATGACACGCGTTTGGGGATGCGTTTGGGAAGAAGTGGTGCTCACAGAATACAAGGCCATCGTCTGGGAACACATATGACTTCTAAAACGCATCTAGGCACGTGTCTGACCAGAGTGATGCTTGTTTTTTGTTTTATGTGACTGTGACACATGTCTTGGCACGCATTTGGGTGGGGAGACCCAATTTTGGATGATTTCATAGGCTGGCACGCGTCTCGGTAGAGGAATGCATTAATTTCTGTTCCACACAAACTTGGACATGCGTTTGGCCAGCTACTCCATAATCCTCATTCTGTTCTCTGTATATTTGTCCTGCAAAGCATACTATACCTTTCCAAAATGACCCAAAAGCATATGAATCTGAAAACACTAAAGAGACACAACTAAAGCATGAAATATGGATAAAAAGGGAAATAAAGTACTTGAAAACAACGAGAAGATTAACTAAAATTACAGATAAATAAAGGTGCAAAAACTACTGATCAAACTCCCCTAAACTTAAACTGTTGCTTGACCTTAAGCGACAATTACAAGAGCTCATAAAATTCACAACATGCTGGTACTTATACGTGAGACTTCTGGTTAATTTGTTCAAGAGGTAGTCCGTCTGATATTCACATGATGCGAAGAGTTTTTTTGTAAGAACCTTTTAAACCAGAGTTTCCTCTTCAGATACCTCTCTAACTATGCTTTGTACTAAGTTTCTTTCCGATTTTCCATCTCTTTTATTTAGACAATCAAATTAAGGCAATGAGAATTATGGTTATCATCACATGGACAAGACCACTCAAGAATTTTTTTTTGCTCAGACACCAAATGAGCAGCATTTGCTACTTTTAATTACCGATGAAATTTTCAAACTTTGCAGTTATATATTATCCTTATTTGGACGATGTTTGAGGAGCAATCCTCTTTGGGCTGAATAATCGGATGAGGATTACCCAACTTAGCAGGCCGACTTCCTTTTACCTCCTTTTCATCCTTTGGTGTCAAAATTATTTATTTCTCAACCAACACTCGTGCATGTGAATCTAGATTATGCCAGACTGTTAAAACAAACTACTCAAATAGTACTTTCCAGAAAATAAGCACTATGGTACAAATCTACACGTTAGACTCGTATCACAGTCACATTAGTCCTAACTTTCTACCCTCAAACAATCATCCATTTATCTCTATATACTTCCTCGATCTCTTTGAATTACAAGCTCTTGTTTAAAATAAAAAGTTTCGCTCAAACTTTGAAACAAACTTCAACGAATGGTTTTACAAAGCAAAAAAATAAACCGCAAAGCAAAGTAGTAAATCCCCCCCCCCCCCCCCCCCCCAAACTTGAACTAAACATTGACCCCAATGTTTGAGAACAAGATCGAGAAGGGAGACTCACAGAGGATAATGTAACACCAACTGCTGCCTTCTAGCTTTCACCAGTAAGGCCCCATTTTTATTTCCTAAAATTAACAAAACACAAAGGAAAACTAAGTTATTAAAAGTGTGGGTTGCCTCCCACGAAGCGCTTCGTTTAACGTCGCATGACTTGACAGTTCATCCATTTAATTATGAGGGATACTAATTAGTGGTTTTTACACAGGTATTAATATTTATTTTAGTTATCGTTTATTTTAACTGACGAGTGTTTTATTTCATTTTACCGTATTTTATGCTTTGGTTGCATGTTTTAGTGTTTTTAGAGTCAGAGGAATAAAATAGGATAATTCAGGGCAAAAAAATGAAAAAATTTAGAACTTCGGAGAAAGTAAAAAATCTAACGCCAAAAGGCCTGACACGGCCACCCGTGTTGCCCAACACAGGTATTACTGTAGACAAGCTGATTGTATACATTCGGATTTTGGATTTGTGTTGTACACGATTTTAGATTCTTGTCTTTTCCAGCTTTTGTATGTTTCTATGTACCATTTATAGCATCACTGCATATTATTTTAGACGTATATGTACGGGGTGTTACATTTGTATATTTGTTCAAGACATTTATAAAGCAGGGGATAGGACGGAGACTAAGCATCCTGATATCTCAAATCCCATTATTAGTGCCCAATGTGAGAATGACTCTTTTTATGATTTTCACCTCTGTGTATCCCAATCACCAAATGTTAAAAGAAGACTAATTTCTATTATATCGTAGATGCCACAACAAAAAGATGGTACTAAGTGTGGGAACTTCGTCCTTTATTTAATTAAATTGTTTTTGGAGCTCACAAAATAGAGTCGTTGGCTATTGAAAAAGAGTCATTACACAATGAAGAAAATAGTACTGCCACATCTTTTTCTTTTCCATAATTCAAGCTAGTGGAGAGGTAGTGGGATAAAGCTTTTTCGTATTGTGTACTTGTCATTGCTAACGGTAAAATTTGTCTTCTCGACTTCAAAGGATTCTGATGATAGATGATTAAAGCATGAGTAGAATCATGATATTTGAATCTATAGATAATCAAGTCTTCAATCGTTAGAACTTGTTCACTCAGAATGTTGTCTTCAAAATCTTTAGCACTTGGTCTTCAGAATCTTTCTGCACTTGGTTCTTCATAACATTGTACCTTCAGAGGCTTCACTGGCTTTAGAATCAAAACCACTCTTAGACAGAATCCATAGGAGCATTACAACAGTAATATCAAGCGTCCTTGGATCTTTCCAATTGTGATCAGATACAGAAGCGTACTTGCTTCTTTAGTACACTTGCGACTTGTATTACACATATTAACTAGCATATGATCTTTAGCGCACATCTTGATATTGTTTGTTTGATCTGGTAACTTCAATAATCACGATCTTGCACAGAACCAAACATCAGAATATAAAATAGTTCTTTCACAAATACTCCATTGTTATAATCAAAACCTAGAGATGACTTGCAAACACAATTCTTGTTCTTATAATGATCCCCTTACTAACCTTTGACTCACAAACTGAATCATTCACTCATGAGTATCTGATCTTGTCTACCACGATGTCTCTTCTAAATTGGTCCATCAATAGTACCTCTCTAGATTATGGCGGATCTCTGAGAGACTGCAACGAATGAAACATTGCTTTGACGAGTTTCTCTTATGAAGATATCTCCACTCAAACACCATCGCACGAATAATCTATCCATAATTATTACAGGCTTATCCTTTCATCCATTGCAATACTCTGATTTCAACCGGTCACCCATTTCTTGAAATACTCTATATCCCGCTACATCCACAATCATGCTAGTTCAATTACTCTACTACACTTTGCTCAATCCCTTAATAATAACAGTTCTCTCTTGGAATTTGTCTAATCACGACACGCACCAGGGTCTTAAACACATTCATCAACAACTGTTCCTCTAGGTTGAGTAATTTCCAAGATCAGGTTACTAAATATCCTGTCATTCTCTGTTAGGTTTGTTTGAACACGACTTGTCACACATTTCAGTTCTAGAATGTCTAAAGTCGAACTCTTACTGAATAAGAGTTCGTCTTACTCCACAGATTCTCATATCGTATAACTATTATGATAACTTTTACATAGCTTCTTCCCAACCACACGACTTCATATTGTTAGTGTGAGAACACCTCTAATAACTCATGTGACTTAACCGATATAACAATCCACTCACAGTCGCATTTCATTCACACAGTCATTTAATGCATTTCCGTTTCCGAATCTAAAACTAAATTGACTTCCTCGGTTGCATTCCTCAATGCAGCGTTTCTAATGGCTAGAGTGTAGTCACAATGCAATGAATCATGCTTTGTGCCTAGAACATTCCCCTTTGAAATTTCTCGGCACTCCAAAACTAATGTGTCTCTGCTTCACCGAGACTGACATTTGCTTACTTCTGAGGATCTACAGACACTCCTCTAGATACATCTCTCATCGGCTATTCCAAGATATACTTCATCCATTCTATCACTAATCACCAATGATAAAGAATAGTCACACAATAGGTTGGCCATGATACGATGATCACACATCAGATTCACCCTAGGTATTCACGCACAATTACTCTCTTAACATTCCACGAACAAGAAACATCTACAAGGTATCACCAGATATCACCCACACAACCATAACCACTTAGGGTCCTCATAAGCGTAGATCAGAACTTGATCTATCCAACTATCGTCTCCTTGGATAATTCTCCACTATGGAGCGTGATATATGGATTCTTATCACACCTACCTTATGAGAATTTGGATTCGCGTCTCACGAGTACCAAATCATAATTCTACCTTGAGTTCCAGATTAACATTGTTCCACATCCGTCAGGAAAGGACGATCCATGCATCTCGTGCATGATAGTGATATTGCGGTGTTATACCTATCTGGTAGTACTAACATGGTGGTCCAACTCTGAGGCCATGATCTTAAGTAACCTGCCTTGCAGCGTATAGCAATCTCCACACGTATCCTACAGTCACAACCTTCTGGTGTCTGAACAGGTCTCCATTAAGGTCATCATTCCTCAAAACCCTCCAGCCACACTCCTTAGGATACTAAAACCTAATACTATTACACGTTCAGGGTTTACTTACTCAGAAGATAACAAGCTAGGTAAGAATGGATAAGAATTCAACTTGAATCGTTATGCCATACGCGTATTAACATAGTGCATGCATACGAAATTCTAAGGGTAATTCCGCCAAATATGAATACCATGGTTCCAAACAACTGACACAATCGTGTTCATCTCGCTGATGCTTCAGATAGACACTAGCTTCCATTCATATAATTACCTAATGCCAAGCGTAGTTCTATGACCTCACTTAGAGTTAGACGAATCATAACTAACAAGAAACTTAGGCTACTGTATTTTCTGCTTTCAATCGCTTCAGTTACCGCCTAGCATAGTTCTAAGACTTAATTATATATTGGCAAGAACAGAGATCAGTAGTCCCTTCACTAATCGGGTGTCCAATATCTTCCCAATTAGAAAATCACCACTTCCACTCATCCTATCAATCCTTTACTAGGTAACCATTCACAGCTTAAGGTATACTGAAATGAGTCGGGGTCTTGCACCTCGTCCATTCAGCTACTACCCATGCCAGAGTAACCAGAAAGGTCTGGTCTCTCTATCTAAACTCACAAAACTCTTTCATTTAACCGGTTCTCTAGTCATATCTGCCACTAGCACCATGATCGAGCAGCGAATTTCTAATAGCTTCAAACTCTGTTTCATTGCAAATTTCCCTTATTACATTCCTACTCAAGTGCCTCGTGAATTTCCTCCATTGCTACAGGGACCCAGAGAAGCTTCACTTTGTCCAATCAAAACTTTGGGAATCCCAACTGTCTTAAATCTCACCATGAGAGTTAGGTTTCCAACCATTCCATTTCAAACTCTCCATTTATGCTCAACAATCCCAACATTCTCCCAACTCAACATGCTTCTACCACTTCTGCTCGAGTCGCTTCGGATCTTACACATCCTCGTGGTGGATCCACCGTGATCCTATCCATCGCATATGCATTCAGTGAGGTGACCAGGCTTAACGATTGAATACTACGATAATAGAAATCAGGCTAGCAACACACACACGTGAGGGAGAAGAAAATTACAAGTGACGTTTCATGGTAGGGACAAGAATCGACCTACTCTGGTACCAACTGTAACACCCTGTACATATACGTCTAGAATAATATGCAGTGATGCTATAAATGGTACATAGAAACATACAAAAGCTGGAAAAGACAAGAATCTAAAATCATATACAACATAAATCCAAAATCCGAATGTATACAATCAACTTGTCTACAATAATACAAAGCACAAAGATAAGATCTAATGAGGTCTTCCTGCCACCTGCTCGCCCGCTGTCTTCAATACTAACCATCTAGCAATTCTTCTACCTATAACATGTTCCTGAAAAAATAATAAGAAGATTGGGGTGAGATTACTAAATCTATGTGAGTTCCCCTATCTTATGGATTCACTCGATTCTACAAGGTACATGAAAACAAAACAGATTCACCATGAATTTGCGGCTTCCTCACGGCTGGGTGCAAATACACAACAGAGATACAACACCATTGGAAGTTGCATAACTATCTAACGAGGTAGTAACACAATAATCTAGCACAAGGCCACAAATAATATGCAGACCTGTACCCATGTACAGAGAATCCAGAAGTATGTTACTTACCTACTTAGGCTACACAACTACACCCTCGATGAGTTGCTCCCATGCATCACATCAAGAGACTTGTACCAACACACAGATGATGAATTCAGACGAGTTACAGGTGCTTTGACGCCTACTTGGATACACCATCTCATCCGTGACAAGTTACCATAGTGACAATTGCTTATGTAGCCTCACTACCCCGCCAATCATCCAATACACACGTGTGAGGGACACAAAGTCATGCATAGTACAAAAACTCCATCTTGACAACACGAGCCCACCGGACGAAAGCCTAGTGGTATTGACTATGCGACACCACTAGAGGTGAATTTACCGAGAAGTGTATCATATATGGTATCATTTCCTCACCATACCAAGCACATCAATGAGTAATCCAAGTGGGAACACCTTAAAGACCCTCACTTGCATCATCACAATGGTATCTCATGTGTGTACGACATAACGAGA
Source organism: Vicia faba (assembly GCA_948472305.1). Lineage (NCBI taxonomy): Eukaryota > Viridiplantae > Streptophyta > Magnoliopsida > Fabales > Fabaceae > Vicia > Vicia faba. Next base: position 536,914,293 of record OX451736.1, read on the forward strand.
ATGTCGATACTATTAACGGCTGGTGGAAACACCATTTTTACATTTGGCCCACATAAGCACATCACAACAATATTTTTCTATCGTAATTGGCTTACCACCTAATAGTAGGTCTACTTAGATTCAAGAATATTTCACACGCACATACACAACACACATGATTGGCCTGAACTAGACGCCATGTGCAGTTTTTCCCTGCCAGTACTTTGTTTCAAGTGCATAATAAAACACAATCACATATACATAAGACACATGATTGGCCTATATTAGACGCCATGTCCAGGTTTTCCCTATCAGTATATTGTCTTAAACCACAGGATTGGCCTATACTGGACGTCGTGTCTAGGTTTGTCCCGTCATTACTTTTTTTCAAGCATATACAAGCACAATCATATGAAGCCACACAGACCATATTTCTGAATGTTCAACTGGAAGGACGGACAACCACAATTGTCCATATAATTTTGTTTATCATATAATAAATTTTCAACATGTACAGGTTGTTGTACCCCAATTTTTCTCCCTAAGATCCCTTCATCATACCATGTTGATTCAATCACAATAAGATCACATTAGGGATTTTGGTTCCCCCCTATCTTTAGCTTTTCTCTTTGAGAAATCACCAAGCACCTTGACTTATTTTCTTTTGTGATCATGAATGTTTTGTCTTGATTTTTATTTTAGTTAATAAAATGCAATTTTGGTTTGTCTCACTTGTTAATAATGTTGGTAAAGGCAATAAGGCTTAGCAAGTTGCTCAATGGGTTCATGAGTTTATTTCCATGCCCTAGTCAATAAAGCTTGAGAATTCCAAACCTAACCATTGAAGTTTTTTTGGAAGGGATGGCATGGCAAGGTTATTTTGGTTCACTACATTTCAAAGTTATCAAAATTGATTCAAAAGTGCAACAGATTGATTGGAGAAGTTATCATGGTTGGACAAGGTCTTGTTCCCATTGATCACAAGTGAATATTTATCTCAATTCTCAAGATATGGAAGTATTTTTGGTGGCTATGAGTTCTCATTTTCATCCTCAATGACTTCTACTTACAAAGCAATAGGGTTGGTACAAGAAGGTGGTTCAAAATTGGCAAAGTTACTCAAAGCATTTTCTTGGTCCAGGAGCTAGGGTTTTTGTTGTACCCCAAAATTTTCCCTCTCATTTATCAAGATTATTCTCACTAGACTTCTTGGACTCAAGACCAGATTAGGGTTTGCTCAGCTCAAGACATCTCCTTGCACTGATAACCTGAAATTAGGGTTTAAGTTTGCACAGGGGTTTTTGGACTTTCAAATTCCTCATGTGACTTTCATACTTCGTGTTTGACCTATAAGATTGCTCATACCAAGTTTCAAGCCTTGAATCATATTTTTGCCCAATCAATTGGACAGATGACCTAAAAATCAGCTGTATTGGAGAAAAAGTCAACCATGGCCAATTTACAGTCAAACCTCATAATTTTTTATCCACATCAACATTATAGACTCATATGAACCATTTGATCAAGTTTGGACCATAACTCCTCAAGAAATTTGATCAGATCTTCAAAAGGGCAAAATGATCATTTTTAGGGTTTTGACTAAAAGGGCAATTTCTGATTTTTAACCTAGCCAATGGCAAATTTGGTTCAAGTATGGTTTCAAGGACTCAATGGCATCATCTTGACCTAATCACATAGTTCAAAAGATCTCAAATGCATTGAATTGACAGATGAATTTTCCAGTCAACTGATCAAAAATCAACTGTACACTGAAAAGTCAAACTTTGACTTTTTGGTCAAAATCAAGTGCCAAGGGTCATATTTCATCAAGATGTGTCAAAAAATGAAACTTGTTCACCAAGAAACCTAATTTTGAAAATTAGGGTTTTAATTTGAAATTTTTCATAACTTAGAATTTTTTGAAGTTATGAAAATTTCTTATTTTTTCCCAACTTTTCCCAACTTTTTCACCTTGATTCAATTGGATTAAAAGAAAACTTCCAACATGAAAGTTGTATTCCTCCAAAAAATCTACAACTTTGATTCACAAAGTTTTTCCAAAAGATGCTTGGATCTCAAGTTATGATTTTGTGAATAAGGGTCCATAAACTTTTTAACTTAGTGAAAATTTGCCCTAGTTTAGGCAGATTTTTGACTTAACTTCATGGCAACTTTTCACATAGTTTCAAGAGGAATATCAAAATTCATTTCAAAGATGGATTATAGAGCATGTTACAAGATTTCCAAAATGTCCAAGAACTCTCCAAGATCATTTATGGTTAGGGAGAATCGAAGAAATGAAAATGGCAATTTGTTGCTTTTTGTCCAAGGCATTTTCACAATGGTTCAAGTTGCAAATCTGTCCTAAGCATGCTTGTACTTGGTTTCACAGGTTCTAATCCCTTCTACACTCCAAAATTTAATGCAAACACATTGAAAAATGGCTTTGTTCTGAGCTTTGGAGCATTGTACATTGATTTATTCCATTTATGGCATAAAGGTAACAATACCATTTCCATAAAGCTTGCTTTTTGCAACTTTGTTTATCTTGAGCCATGAACCTAATATCTTGCTAAAAACAAAGTCCACAAATATCAGGCAAAGTTTACCAACTATGTACAGCTAAGGAACTAGCAAGTACAAGCTTTTGGGCATTGTCATTTCAACTTTTCTTCAAAAGCAAGAAACTTGCAAAAGTCAAGAAAACTCTTCTATCTGATAAAACCAAGCCTTGGTATCATTTCAAACAAGCTCAGAACTTTGTTGCAAGCCTAAACACGATTGCCCAACCTCTCAAACACCCTCAAACACAAAAAACACCATTTCTGCCCAAAACAGGGCAACCTCTGCAAATCACTAACCAAAACATATTTTGCTCGTGCGTTTTTTGTTTCAAGGCTTCAAACATATTCCATACATCACACCTAAGCTGTCCAGGCCCTTATCTTGCAATTGTAACCTCTGTTTCAAGGATCGCCATTTTCATTTTGAAGCTTTGCAGGTTGACTTCTACAATGAGTTTCTTGCAACTTCAAGGCAAGCTGAGCATTGGGAAAGGTTGAGGGAACTTCAAGCAAGCTCACACGACCTTCAGGCCTCACTCAAAGTCCCTACATTGCCATAGCCAAACTCAACTGAACAAGGTATTTGTCAAGTTTCTATCTCTCTATTTAGGCACCATTAAGCTTAGGTTTGTGAAGCAAAAATGTAGTCCTCAACATGCTTAAGTTGTACATATGTGTAGATTCTATTTATATTAACTGAGCTAAGAGTATTTGGATGATGAACATGCTGAAAAAACTAGGTCAGAAATTAGGGCCATTAAAATTCTCCTTGGTTTTTGAGAGTTATGTCATGTTCTTTATATCATTGGAATCGTGTGATCATGAGCTACATTTTTCATGTTATAAGTTTTTGATTTTATGCAAAGAATAGCAAGAACAGGTTGAAGAGGCAGAACGCGCGCGTTTGGTCGTTTGGCCAGAGGACAGGGACGAAGCTGGATGGGCCTGGCGCCTTGGGCCTGCTTCTATTCACACCCCCCATTTTGCTTCTGCACCCCCTTTTGCATTTTCTTATATTTTTTATATTTTCTTGCATAATTTATATTTTTTGACTTTATTTATTTTTTCTGAACATTTAAAATCACAAAAAATATTTTCTTTATTTTTTGCATTTTATCATATTTTTTTATTTTATTTTTTGCATAATAAATAGTTTTTTTAGGATTTTATACTTTATTTTCTAAAATAAAACTTGTAAGTAATATAAAAATATCATACAATTTTTATTTTTATTATTTATACACTTAAAATAATATTTTCATACAATATTCAATTTTTTAACATTTTATATATATATTATTTTTTTTTTCTTGAACAGAAAATGAATAAAAGGAATAATATAGAATATTTTCTATTAAATCAAAAAAATTAGGGTTTTCACCCTTTCAAAAATAATCATTTTATTTTCTTATTTTTAAGACATAAATAAATTTATTTTCTCATACATAAAATTAATACAAAAACATTTCTTGCATATTTACATTTTATTGTCTATTTAAATATTTGTCTATTTATTTATTTGTACAATAAATTCAATTTGGTTGTAATAGTAAATAAGGGTTTTATTTTGTGCAAATATCCCCCTATTCAAAACTTGTATCCCCCTCACCATAATATTATTGTAATAGTCTAGATTTACTTTACGCATTTATTGCTTTCATATACCATGATAGTAAATTAGGGTTTTGTATGCAAAAACCAAAAATCAAAACAAATAGCATGACCTAACACAAGACAAAATGCATGAAAATGACAACACCTTGCACACAAGCACCCCTAGGGTTTCACCCACTTTGTTGCCTAAAAAAATGGCCATGGTATGCATGCTAGGTATCTTGGCAAAACAAAACAAAACAAAAAGATCATAATCCCTCGATGACGCTATCAAAATGTTGCCTAAAAACAAATGATCTTAGTCCCTAAAACTTGCTAAGATACTTGGCACAATTGCTATCATGGTCATACGATGACCCACGCCCGTCCCGTTTAACATCCAAAGATAGGGTTGTTTACCAAATGTAATGGTAAAACAACAATGTCAAAGGAATAAAAATGTGTAGGAAAGACTTTTAAGTAGGTAGATAAGCTTCTAGTTACTTAATCAATTTGCAAACCATCCTTGATATTTTCAAAAACACATACACAATTTCAAAACATTTTCAAACAACTTTCAAAACATTGAAACATTTTTTCAAAAAGACAAACATCTTTGTATACATTCTTACGAACAAGAATCATTTCAAAACGATGACCTCTTTTCAAAATACTTTCAAAACCACACAAAGTACCATTTTAAACAATTGGAAAAGCAAAGCAAGTGATCTAAACAAGTAACTAAGAGCCCATGGAAAACCATGGATGAAAAGGGTGCTAGCACCTTCCCTTTTCATAATCTACCCCCGAACTCAAGAAAACATCTCAAAGGTCTTTCCTGTGCTTTTTGACCTTTCCTTTTGGATAAAATAAAAGTCGATGGCGACTCTTGCTAAATCGAAACATTTGCGAACACAAATGCAAAACCTCAAGTCAGTTCTCCCACCGCATCACAGAACTGGCGACTCTGCTGGGGACTTAAATAAAAGTGGGGTTACCTTAGGGTTTAGATCACCTTTATTTTCTTACCATGTTTGCCTTGTATGCTTTACACTTTGGTTCTATTGTTTGGGTTTGAATCCTCTACCCGGATTTGGAAAACATTCATAGGTAAATAGCAATACATTGTGGAAACTGTGCGGGGTATACCGACACGGTCTAAGCAATAGCTATGTTAGTGCGACATATTTGTGTGTACCGTTAGCCTTTGAGTCAATCAAAGAGAATACGGGGCCGCTGAGTGATGTCATGAAACACTAATGAACTCTTAGAACCTTACTTGACCATCTTGGCCTTTTATTAGGGGTAGTGAGATGAACGGCTTTGGTGCAGTCCGAAGTTGGTAGATACTCAATACTACACTCATTGAGGTTTGTTTTCTTGGAATAATTCGGTCGCCAGTAAAGTGGCTAAACTGAAACAATGAACACAGAAAACAATCCAATGATATTGAGCTCCTTAGAACCCGATTACTATTTCTAGGACAGGTTGAGCCAACTAAACTTCAAGAGGGTACTTACCTATGAAACCCCATGCAAGCCTAAACTAGGAACTTGTGTGATTTGCTTGTACATATATACTTGTGCATAACATTATGGACATCATGAAGCATCATATGCATCCACTAACCATTTCAAGGATTTTGGATTTTCATCTTTGTTCCTGTTTTGTAGATTATGGATTCACTTTGCAGGAAAACTATCCAAGTCAACCTTGTAAGAATTCCTCCGCAACTCAAGGAGCTAGCTTCAAGGATTCCTGAGAATTATCCATTCACCGAGAGGCATGGTCGACTTCTCATCTTAGTCACTTCCAACACAGAGGAAGACATGGTGAAAGTTCTCTTCCAGTTCTTTGACCCCTTACACCACTGCTTCACATTTCTTGACTACCAGCTGGTGCCTACTTTGGAGGAATTTTCTCAACTCTTGAGGATTCCTATTCTCCATCAACTACCTTTCAACGGTACAAAAAGAGATCCAAAGCCTGAAGATGTCGCTCAAGCCCTGCACTTGAAACCATCAGATGTCACAAGTCATTGGGAAACCAGAAGTGGTGTCAAGGGTTTCTTGGCAAAGTTCCTGTTTGAGAAAGCTCAAGAATGCTGGAATTCTCTGGACTTACAAGCTTTTGAGGAGATTGTAGCTCTTCTCATCTATGGGATGGTCTTGTTCCCTAACCCTAACGAACTTATAGATGTAAGTGCTGTCAAAATCTTCATGGCTCGCAACCCGGTGCCTACATTGCTTGGGGATATCCTCCACTCTTTTCACACTCGAACAATGAGGAAAAGAGGTGTTCTCATGTGTTGCACTCCTCTACTGGAAAGATGGTTTATTTCTTATCTTCCCCAATCAGTTTTTAAGAATGAGCAAGGTCTGAGGTAGTCACAACGGTTGATGACCCTTACACATTCAGATATTCATTGGTGTTCTTGATCAAAAGAGAATGTCATCATCATTGACCATTGTGGGGAATTCCCTAATGTCCCTCTACTTGGCATTAGGGGAGGCATCACCTACAACGCTTGCTTGGCTCTGAGACAGTTTGGTTATGCCCAAAGGGATGGCCGACATGACATGCTGATTCCATACTTGGTTTTTGACTTCGACAACAACGATCAAAGACTTCGACAAAGATTTATCCGAGCTTGGAGGATGCCAAACAAGGTAGACAGTAAGACCTTGGTACACAAGAATTCCATCCCCCTTGAGCCTTACCTCAAGTGGGTATGAACCTGCGCCCAAAGTCTTATGATGCCTTACCTCTACATGCTTCCTGTGATTATAGAGCCTGTTATGGAAGGAGAGGTTCCATACACCCTCCTACATCCTGACATGCCAACATCACTCGAAGATCTGCAAAGGAGTTGGATACAGCTCAAGGGAGAACGCGATACTTTTGAAGCCCAATTCTACGCCAGCGAGAAGAAGGTTTTGGAACTCACTCATAAACTTCACGAAGAGAAGACTCTCAACACCTACATTGCACCAAAAAGGATGCACAACGTCTTTTTACCTTAGAATTTTGTATTATTTTTCCCATGGGGCATTGATGTACTAACAAATTCTATCTTATTAATATGACGTGTGTTCCTTTTTTGTTTAAAACAAATTTGAATTTCTGAATCCTTGAATGCATTACATGAATACATATCATTCATCATATGCATAAACAGGTCTTCACACCAAGTTTCCTCATCTCTCTGCTGTTTATTTCAGCAAGATGGATATTGAACAAATGGTCAAATATTTGCAAGCTCAGAATTCACAATTCCAACAGATACTCTTGACCTTGGCCAAGGGGCAGGAGGAGCTCAAGACTCTACTAGAAAAGGAAAAAGAGAAAAAGAAGAAGAAGAGAGCTGGTGTGGCTACCATGGGCAGAAGGTTTGAAGGTCAAGCCAGAAGGGTCCTGAATTTCCCCTCAACATCTGATGAAGGGGTAAGAAAGGGAAAAGAAACTGCAGTGCCATCTGATTCTGAGGAAGAAGAAGAAGAAGAGGATGAGGACCACTCATAACAACAGTACCCTCCTGCAGATGACAAATACAAGAACTTGGAAGAGCGTCTAGCTGCCATGGAGATACAGAGAGTGCCTGGGCTGGACTTTGAAGAGTTAGGGTTGGTATCTGGAATTATAATCCCTCCTAAATTCAAAGTGCCACTATTTGATAAGTACAATGGGGTGTCTTTCCCAAAGATGCACCTACGATCTTATGTCAGGAAAATTCAACCACATTCTTCTGACAAAGACCTGTGGGTCCACTTTTTCCAAGACAGTCTTTCAGGGACGCAACTGGATTGGTTCTACCAGTTGGAGAGGTCTGATGTGCATAATTGGGAAGACTTGGCGGCCGCCTTCTATAAGCAGTTTCAATACAATGCGGACTTACCACCAACCCGTACTCAATTACAGAGTATGGGCGTGGTCTCAAATGAAGGCTTCAAAGAGTATGCCCAGAAATAGAGAGACTTGGAGGGACGAGTACAACCACCTCTATCTGGGAGGGAGCTAGTAGACATGTTCTTGGGAACTCTGTCAGGGACTTTCTTTAATCACCTGATTGGAAGCTCCTCTGCGGGGTTCACTGAGTTGATCCTAACTGGTGAAAGAGTTGAAGCCGACATAAAGAGTGGGAAAATTCAAAAAGATGCATCTACTTCCGCTGCCATCAAAAAGACTTTTCCAGCAAAGAAGGAAGTATCAGCTGTCTAATCCCAAATAGGTCAAGGAAGAGTTGAGCGCCGGCCAGCGGTGGGGGGCGTAATGATTCAGAAATCTGCAGCTGATCAGCCCAGAAACAATCAACTCATAACCAACCAAACAAGGGTGGAAAGGCCTATACGACAATTCACCCAGATAAACTTGACTCCTGCTTAGGTTCTAACCCATCTCTTGAAGTTAAACCTTGCCAGTCTGAAAGAGGCCCCGAAGAATCCGAATACTGCTTCTCCGTACTACCATTCGAACGCCAAGTGTGCTTATCATTCAGACAACCCGGGGCACGACACCAACAATTGTTGGGCCCTCAAGAATAAGATTCAGGATTTGATAGACGCTAAAGAAGTTGAATTCGACGCCCCTGGAAAGTTGAATGTAATCTCTGCTCTAATGCCAAAGCATGGCCACAATGCCCATGCTATTGAAGAGGATCAGTTTGTTACTACTGTTGATGATTTGATAACTCCGCTATCGATAATCAAGTTGAATTTGCTGAAGGCTGGGATTTTCCCAGGTTGTGAAGAAGATTGCTTCCTTTGTTCATCCTTACCAACCGACTGTCCATTGTTGAAGTTAGGCATCCAACGCCTAATGGATAACCAAGAAATCCTTTTTGAAAAGACTCCTGTTACACCGACTCCTGTCAATGATGTTTCAATAATAACCATATCCGCCAATCTTTCCAAGGTCTCCAAAAGAACTGTTAAGATTACATCCGCTCCGAAGACTGCACCTTTGAAGATAACCATACCCGGGGCCGTCCCGTACAAGTCCGACAAATCAGTACCATGGAACTATGGTGAATAAATCTACTACCACGGTATTAAACCAATTGAATCAACTGAAGAGAGTTCTGATGAAGAGACTTCCGACATTGGAAACATTTCTGGAACGAGCAAAATCATCCGCAGTGGAAGAATTTTCTCTCCAGAGATTGCGCCTCCAAAGGAAATCTTTGGACCCTCAGATGCTCCTAAGGTTACCCCTGTAGCGATAAACATATCTGCGAGAACTCAAATTATTGAAGAAGTTGTAACTCCTATGGTTGTCCCCTCTGCTGCTGCTGATGATAGAGGGAAAAGGATCCAAGAAGAGCCTGTCAGGACGAGGGCTCAGCCATTGGTCATCCCTGAGACCTCTCAAAAAGAAATGGAAGAGATTTTGAAAATAATCAAGAAAAGCGATTATGATGTTGTGGAACAACTGGGGCAAACCCCCTCAAAGATCTCTATGTTGGCCCTGCTGCTTTGTTCAGAAGCTCATGCTAAAGCTTTGATAAGATTCTTGAAGACGGCCCATGTGCCACAGGAAACCTCCGCGGATCAGTTCCAGGAATGTGTAGCTAGCTTAACAGCTGACAATGGTCTAGGATTCTCCGATGTCGATTTAACATCAAAAGGGAGAAAACATAATGACGCTTTGCATGTCTCAGTGGAATGCAGAGGGACTACTCTAGCATACGTACTGGTAGACACTGATTCTTCTTTAAATGTCTTACTGAAGAAATCCTTAGATAGACTGGATTATGAAGGCTTAACCCTGAAACCCAGCAATATAATTGTCAGAGCCTTTGATGGTTCTAAGAGGATGGTCCATGGGGAGGTGGACATCCCGATTAAAGTGGGAACTGAAACTTTCAACTCCACATTCTATGTGATGGACATCCGTCCTTCTTATTCTTGCTTGTTGGGAAGACCCTAGATTCACAATGCTGGAGCCATCACTTCCACTCTGCATCAAATGCTCAAGTACCCTATCCAGGGGAAAATTATAACTGTTCACAGCAAAGAGGAATACATGATAAGCCATCTAAATTCTTTCTGTTATGTAGAATTGGACGGTGAATTCATCGAAACCCCTTCTCAGCATTTTGAAGAGGTAGCTTAGGAGATTGCGGCAACCAAGACAGTGTCTTCTGTACCCATGATTACCAGACCTCCGCCTCGGATGTCGTCTCTCAAAGATGCAAAGGCTGTGATTGAAGAAGGAGGAAGCACAATCTGGGGGCAGCTTCCAGATTTTCCTTACAAATCAAATAAATTTGGCTTGGGGTTCACTTCTCCTGCTTAAAAGGCTGTACACCGCGCCCACACTGGAGGGCCACTAGTGTAGATCATCCATCATGGAGTCAATGCTTTGGAGGATAGTGAAGAGGAGAGCAGCTTGGAAGACTAGATTCTCCCTACTGTTGATGGAGGACTGTGCAACCGGGAAGCAAAAGACTTTGTTCCGATTACGTTCATATCACAATAATTTATCTTTCGAACATTTCTGTTAGTTTGTAATAATTCTCAAACAATTCGTACACTTTTAACCTTGTGTCTTACCCGAGGCACAGAGGTCCATTTGTAAGGGTTTGATTTTTCATCTTCATATGCCATTTTAATGAATCATGGACGTTTTCACATATAAACTTTTGTGTTCATTGTCTTTCTTTTTATATTTTATTTGTTTAAAGGTGACTATCCCTTACACACACCCACACTCACAAATGCAGGTACCCTTCCATTCCGGATTCCATGGGTAACAATTCTTCTATGGCCTTCAGTGACTCTGAAGATCTGGTCTACCATGCCGAATACGAAGGTGAGGAAGATTGTGAGGTGCCGGGAGAATTGGCTAGGCTGCTACAACAGGAAGAAAGGGCTATTCTACCTCATGAGGAGCTGTTAGAGACAATCAACTTGGGTACTGAGGAAGACAGAAAAGAAGTTAGAGTGGGTGCCAACCTAGAGCCAAGTGTCAAAGAACGCCTAATTCAGCTGTTACAGGAATATGTTGAGATATTCTCCTGGTCTTACGAAGATATGCCAGGACTCGATACAGATATTATGGTTCACCGTCTACCCACAAGAGAAGACTGTCCACCAGTTAAGCAGAAAGTCCGCCGCATGAGGCCCGACGTGTCTGAAAAGATCAAAGCAAAAGTTATGAAGCAGTTCAATGCTGGATTTCTTGTTGTTACTTCCTATCCTCAATGGGTTGCTAACATTGTGCTCGTGCCTAAGAAGGACGGCAAAGTGAGAATGTGCGTGGATTACAGAGACTTAAACAGGGATAGCCCTAAAGATGACTTTCCACTTCCGCACATTGACATCTTGGTTGACAACACTGCTCAACACAAGGTATTTTCTTTCATGGACGGATTTTTAGGTTACAACCAGATCAGAATGGCACCTGAAGACATGGAGAAAACTACTTTTGTTACACAGTGGGGTACATTCTGCTACAAAGTGATGCCATTCGGACTGAAGAATGCCGGGGAAACCTATCAACGCGCCATGGTAGCTTTGTTTCATGATATGATACATCATGAGATAGAGGTCTACGTAGATGACATGATAGCCCGATCACAAACTGAAGAAGAACACCTCGACCATTTACAAAAGCTGTTTGTCAGGTTGAAGGAGTACAAGCTCAGACTGAACCCTAACAAGTGCACTTTCGGAGTCCGGTCCGGTAAACTCTTGGGTTTCATTGTCAGCAACAAAGGCATCGAGGTTGATCCTGCCAAAGTCAAAGCTATACAAGAAATGCCTGCTCCTCGCACTGAGAAAGAGGTCAGAGGTTTCTTGGGACGCCTAAACTACATTGCAAGGTTCATTTCTCACCTAACATCTACCTGTGAACCAATCTTCAAGCTGTTGAAGAAAGACCAGGTAGTTAAATGGAATGATGACTGACAAGCTGCTTTCGATAAAATCAAGGAGTATTTTCTAGAACCTCCTATCTTGATGCCTCCAATCGAAGGAAGACCGCTAATCATGTATCTGACCGTCCTAGAGAATTCAATGGGGTGCGTACTGGGCCAACATGACGAGTCTGGCCGAAAAGAGCATGCCATTTATTACCTTAGCAAAAAGTTTACCGATTGTGAGACCCGATACTCACTGCTCGAGAAAACTTACTGCGCTTTGGTATGGGCTACTCGCTGACTAAGGCAGTATATGTTGACTCATAACACTTTTCTGATATCTAAGATGGATCCGATCAAGTACATCTTTGAGAAGCCTGCTCTATCTGGAAGAATAACTAGATGGCAGATGATCCTAACGAAATATGACATACAGTACACGACCCAAAAAGCTATAAAAGGGAGTGTGCTAGTCGATCATCTGGCCCATCAAGCTGTCGAAGATTACCAATCCATGAGGTTCGACTTCCCCGACGAAGACATTATGACATTGGACAACGTTGAAGATCTCAGACCATATGACAGACCTAAACAAGGATCCCGATGGACCCTGTACTTTGATGGTGCCTCCAATGCACTTGGCAACGGTATCAGTGCAATACTCATCTCCCCAGAAGGTTGCCATACACCTTTCACTGCTAGGCTTTGCTTTAGCTATACTAACAACATGACAGAATATGAAGCTTGCATTTTTGGTCTCAAGGCTGCAATAGACATGGGAATCAAATCTTTGGTTGTGTTTGGAGACTCCGCTTTGGTCATCAGTCAGATCAAAGGAGAGTGGGACACTAAGCATCCAAACCCCATCCCTTATAAAGAACATGTCTTGACATTGTTACCACATTTTGAGCAGATTACCTTCGAGCACTTTCCGTGAGAAGAAAATCAGCTAGCAGATGCTCTAGCTACAATGTCATCCATGTTTAAACTTAACTGGGATAATGAGGCTCCCCAAATCACCATTGAACGGCTGGACGAACCTGCACATTGTCACGAGATTAATACCGAAGAAGTAGTGGACCGACCTTGGTTTCATGAAGTCAAAAGGTATCTCGAGGCTCAAGAATATCCTGAAGGAGCTTCAGTCAACGACAAAAATTTCTTAAGGAGATTCTCAGCTAAGTTCTTCCTGAGCAATGGTATCCTGTACAAGCGAAATCATGATTGCATTCTACTCTGTTGTGTGGACAAGATTGAAGTTGAACAGATCATGGATGAATTGCACAATGGTACCTTTGGCACTCACTTTAGCGGGCATACGATGGCTAAGAAGATTCTGCGGGCAGGCTATTGCTGGTCTACCATGGAAGCTGGACTTGTCACAAATGTCAAATCTATGCGGACAAGGTACATGTACCTCCAGTTCCTCTCAATGTCTTAACAGCTCCTTGGCCATTCTCTATGTGGGGAATCGACATGATTGGAGAGATCAAGCCTACAACATCCAATGGACACCGCTTCATTCTGGTGGCCTTTGATTACTTTACCAAGTAGGTCAAAGCAGCTTCCTTCGCATCTGTCACAAAGAATGTGGTTGCCCGCTTCATCAAACAGAACTTTATTTGCCGGTACGGTATCCCCGAAAGGATCATCACTGACAACGGTACAAACCTTAACAACACTATGATCACCGCCTTGTGCGAACAATTCCAGATTCAACATCACAATTCGTCTCCCTATCGGCCAAAGATGAACGGTGCTGTCGAAGCTGCGAACAATAATATCAAGAAGATCATACAAAAGATGACAGTCACCTACAAGGACTGGCATGAGATGTTACCGTTTGCTCTCCACGGGTACCGTACCACGACGCGTACATCAACTGGGGTAACACCCTATTCTTTGGTATATGGCATGGAAGTTGTTTTACCTATCGAGGTTCAGATTCCATCCTTGAGAATCATGAAGGATGCAGGTTTGAATGAAGACGATTGGATCCAGACCCGACTTGATCAACTTAACTTAATAGAAGAGAAGAGACTTACTACTGTTTGCCATGGTCAAGCGTATCAAAAACGGATGATCAGGGCATTCAACAAGAAAGTCAGGCGCCGGGTATATCAAGTCGTGGATCTTGTAATCAAGCGGATCATCTTACCACAAAGTGATCCCAGGGGCAAATGGACTCCTACCTATGAAGGACCATTTGTGATCAAAAACATCTTTTCTGGTGGGGCAATGATCTTAACCACCATGGATGGTGATGACCTGCCGCACCCTGCGAACACAGACATAGTCAAAAGATACTATGCATAAAAGACCCGCTAGGTTGACACACCTAGGAAAAAAGGGCATCCCAGTGAATCGAAAACCCGAAAGGGCGGTTCAAGCAAAAATTAGGGATAAATAAAAAAATCTGTACACTCGGCAAGTTGAAAACCCGAAAGGGCGACTTGGGCAAAAAAGGGTTTCCCGGTGGATCGAAAACTCGAAAGGGTGGTCCAGGCAAAAGTTAGGGAACTAAAGCGCATGACTATGTCTCGTCGGATCACTTTAATAACAATCTCTTCACAGACAAGCTCCAGGCTTCTGATCAACTCAATCATCTTCGGACGAAGCAACGAATGGACAAGATATTCAGAGTTACGAAGGCTATAGAAGAATGGGAACCCCATGGAATTTTCACACATAGCCATCTTTCTTTGTATAAATTTTTCTCATTTTTATGACAACATTCTCTTACTAGAATGTCTGTCTCCTTTGTACAAAATACTTACACAAAGTTAATACAAAGATACTTCAAAGTGCAAAAAACTATTGGTCTTTTCTTCTTTTTTTACACTTGTGTTTTATTCGAAAACGTCCAATGATTTATTAATGAGCATATGCATTTGAATATAATCACTGTTTACAAATAAACGAAATGGGAAAGATTAATTACTGACAGGTTGAAAGTATAGGAAAACGTCTTTAGGCTATTCCAGGAGAAATCCCCTGCAGTACATCATCTAGATCCCCGGCGGAGCTAAAACCTTGAAATACATATCCCCAGCGGAGTTATAATTTCAAACCCTTAATTCCCATCAGAGTTAAAACTTCAAACTCCCAATCCCCAACGGAGTAAAAACTTTGAGTTACAGATTCCCAGCGGAGATGAAACCTTCTTCTCCAGTCGAATCTCCAACTACCAATCCACAGCGGAAATCATCCAGTTTCTCCAAATTCCCTAGCAAGTTGTCTTAAAAGTCTGAGAATCAACCAGATAACAGTTAACTTTTATCCCCAACCTAGGATAACTCCCCAGTAGAGTGGCATACAACCCAAACTCCTGAACTTTTTCCAAACATGAATAAGCTTTTTCCCCCAGAATCCTGAACTTACTCTCCAGCAGTAAAGCCTTCTTCCTCACAGAGTTTTTACTCCCCAACAAAATGAAGATTCTCATTCTTGATTCCCCAGTAAAGTTGCCAGGGTCCTCATTACTCCCCAGCATGATGTCACCAAAGTTTTCATTACTCCTCAACAGAATGAAGATTCTCATTCTTAGTTCCCCGCAGAAATCATCAGAATTTTCCCTATTCCCTAGCCGAGTAAGGATTCCCATTATCTAAACCCCAGTAGAAGTCTTCAAAGTTCTCTGGATTTCCCAAGCAGATTTCTCAAGCAGTTTGACATTACTCTCACAACAGATTTTGTCAATACTCCAACTTCAAGACATGAAGGATTCTCACATCCTCACAGAAGTTGTTAGGGATTTTCCATCCCCAACAGTCACCAAGGATTTCTCATCCTCAGCAATCAAGGATTTTTAATCTCCAGCAGCGGTCAAGGATTTATTTTCCCCGACAGCAGTCGAAGATTTTATTATCCCCAACTATCAAGGATTTATTTTCCTCAGCAATACAGGTAATCAGCTTACATGCACATACATTACACTCATATATCATAAACATTGATAAAACACATTTATTGCATCATACATTTCATGCAACATAACTTTGTGTTTCAGCTAACATTTTACCCTTTTCAGGATAAGATTAACAGCTATCTTTAACAAATATTCAAAGATTTCAGATACAGTACGGATACACTCCAAACACGAAAGTCATTCTGTTACTCATTCAGATCTCTTATTCAGATACAGTACGGATACACTCCAAACACGGAAGTCATTCTGTTACTCATTCAGATCTCTTATTCAGATACATTACGGATACACTCCAGACACGGAAGTCATTCTGTTACTCATTCAGATCTCTTATTCATATATAATACGGATACACTCTAGACACGGAAGTCATTCTGTTACTCATTCAGAATTCAAAGTCAAGATACAGTTCAAAGACGCTCTAGACACGGATGCTATTCTGTCACCCATTCAGACTTCAACAATCATTATTCAAGTACGGATACACTTCATACACGGAAGTCATTCTGTTACTTATTCAGATACAGTCCAGATACGCTCCAGACACGGTTGCCATTCTGTCACTCATTCTGATCTTCCCTAGCTCAGATACACTCTAGACACGAAAGTCATTCTGTTACTTATAAAGATACAGTCCATATACGCTCCAGACACGGAAGCCATTTTGTCACTTATTCAGATTCAAATCTCCAGATACAACTCAGATACGTTCCAGATATGGATACCATTCTGATGTTCATTCTCCTGATTTACAGCAAACAGTATTGGATGGCATCTACAAGCCCATCTCCAACAAGATTCTATCACATCTCCAAATGGCATCTTTGAGCCCATTTCCTCAACTACATTTTGACGAGTGCAAATTTACGGGCACTCTAGTGTCCAATCATCTTTTACCTTCGAGTCACAAACGGAAAAACTCGCCAATCTAACTCTTCAGGTTCAAGAAGATTGAACAGGGGCAGCTGTTGTACCCCAAAATTTACCCTCTCATTTATCAATATTATTCTCACTAGACTTCTTGGACTCAAGACCAGATTAGGATTTGCTCAGCTCAAGACATCTCCTTGCACTGATAACCTGAAATTAGGGTTTGAGTTTGCACAGGGATTTTTGGACTTTCAAATGCCTCATGTGACTTTCATACTTCATGTTGGACCTATAAGATTTCTCATACCAAGTTTCAAGCCTTGAATCATATTTTTGCCCAGTCAATTGAACAGATGACCTAAAAATCAGTTGTATTGGGGAAAAAGTCAACCATGGCCAATTTACAGTCAAACCTCATAATTTTTGATCCACATCAACATTATAGACTCATATTAACCATTTGATCAAGTTTGGACCACAACTCCTCAAGAAATTTGACCAGATCTTCAAAAGGGCAAAATGGTCATTTTTAGGGTTTTGACTAAAAGGGCAATTTATGATTTTTAACCTAGCCAATGGCAAATTGGGTTCAAGTATGGTTTCAAGGACTCAATGGCATCATCTTGACCTAATCACATAGTTCAAAAGATCTCAAATGCATTGGATTGACAGATGAATTTTCCAATCAACTGATCAAAAATCAACTGTACACTGAAAGTCAAACTTTGACTTTTTGGTCAAAATCAAGTGCCAAGGGTCATATTTCATCAAGATGTGTCAAAACATGAAACTTGTTCATCAAGAAACCTAATTTTGAAAATTAGGGTTTTAATTTGAAATTTTTCATAACTTGGAATTTTTCTAAGTTATGAAAATTTCTTATTTTTTCCCAACTTTTCCCAACTTTTTCACCTTGATGCAATTGGATTCAAAGAAAACTTCCAACATGAACGTTGTAGTCCTCCACAAAATCTACAACTTTTATACATAAAGTTTTCCCAAAATATACTTATATCTCAAGTTATGATTTTGTGAATAAGGGTCCATAAACTTTTTAACTTAGTGAAAATTTGCCCTAGTTTAGGCAGATTTTTGACCTAACTTCATGGAAACTTTTCACCTAGTTCCAAGATGAATCCCAAAATTCATTTCAAATATTGATTGTAGAGCATGTTACAAGCTTTCCAAAATATTCAAGAACTCTCCAAGATCATTTATGGTTAGGGAGAATCGAAGAAATGAAAATGGCAATTTGTCACTTTTTGTCCAAGGCATTTTCACAATGGTTCAAGTTGCAAATCTGTCCTAAGCATGCTTGTACTTGGTTTTACAGGTTCTAATCCCTTCTACACTCCAAAATTGAATGCAAACACATTGGACAATGGCTTTGTTCTGAGCTTTGGAGCATTGTACATTGATTTATTCCATTTATGGCATAAAGGTAACAATACCATTTCCATAAAGAATGCTTTTTGCAACTTTGTTTATCTTGAGCCATGTACCTAATCTCTTGCTGCAAACAAAGTCCATAAATACCAGCAAAGTTTACCAACTATGTGCAGCTAAGGAACTAGCAAGTACAAGGTTTTGGGCATTGTCATTTCAACTTTTCTTCAAAAGCAAGAAACTTGCAAAAGTCAAGAAAACTCTTCTATCTGATAAAACCAAGCCTTGGTATCATTTCAAACAAGATCAGAACTTTGTTGCAAGCCTAAACACGATTGCCCAACCTCTCAAACACCCTCAAACACAAAACACCATTTCTTCCCAAAACAGGGCAACCTCTGCAAATCACTAACCAAAACATATTTTGCTCGTGCGTTTTTTGTTTCAAGGCTTCAAACACATTCCGTAAATTACACCTAAGCTGTCCAGGCCCTTATCTTGCAACTGTAACCTCTGTTTCAAGGATCACCATTTTCATTTTGAAGCTTTGCAAGTTGACTTCTACAAGGAGTTTCAGGCAACTTCAAGGCAAGCTGAGCATTGGGAAAGGTTGAGGGAACTTCAAGCAAGCTCACACGACCTTCAGGCCTCACTCAAAGTCCCTACATTGCCATAGCCAAACTCAACTGAACAAGGTATTTGTCAAGTTTCTATCTCTCTATTTAGGCATCATTAAGCTTAGGTTTGTGATGCAAAAATGTAGTCATCAACATGCTTAAGTTGTACATATGCGTAGATTCTATTTATATTAACTGAGCTAAGAGTATTTGGATGATGAACATGCTGAAAAAACTAGGTCAGAAATTAGGGCCATTAAAATTCTCCTTGGTCTTTGAGAGTTATATCATGTTCTTTATATCATTGGAATCGTGTGATCATGAGCTACATTTTTCATGTTATAAGTTTTTGATTTTATGCAAAGAATAGCAAGAACAGGTTGAAGAGGCAGAACGCGCGCGTTTGGTCGTTTGGCCAGAGGACAGGGACGAAGCTGGCTGGGCCTGGCGCCTTGGGCCTGCTTCTATTCACACCCCCCATTTTGCTTCTGCACCCCCCTTTTGCATTTTCTTATATTTATTATATTTTCTTGCATAATTTATATTTTTTTACTTTATTTATTTTTTCTGAACATTTAAAATCACAAAAAATATTTTCTTTATTTTTTGCATTTTATCATATTTTTTTATTTTATTTTTTGCATAATAAATAGTTTTTTAAGGATTTTATACTTTATTTTCTAAAATAAAACTTGTAAGTAATATAAAAATATCATACAATTTTTATTTTTATTATTTATACACTTAAAATAATATTTTCATACAATATTCAATTTTTTAACATTTTATATATATTATTATTATTTTTCTTGAACAAAAAATGAATAAAAGGAATAATATAGAATATTTTCTATTAAATCAAAAAAATTAGGGTTTTCACCCTTTCAAAAATAATCATTTTATTTTCTTATTTTTAAGACATAAATAAATTTATTTTCTCATACATAAAATTAATACAAAAACATTTCTTGCATATTTACATTTTATTGCCTATTTAAATATTTGCCTATTTATTTATTTGTACAATAAATTCAATTTGGTTGTAATAGTAAATTAGGGTTTTATTTTGTGCAAATATCCCCTATTCAAAACTTGTATCCCCCTCCCCATAATATTGTTGTAATAGTCTAGATTTACTTTACGCATTTATTGCTTTCATATACCATGATAGTAAATTAGGGTTTTGTATGCAAAGACCAAAAATCAAAACAAATAGCATGACCTAACACAAGACAAAATGCATGAAAATGAAAACACCTTGCACACAAGCACCCCTAGGGTTTCACCCACTTTGTTGCCTAAAAAAATGGCCATGGTATGTATGCTAGGTATCTTGGCAAAACAAAACAAAACAAAAAGATCATAGTCCCTCGATGACGCTATCAAAATGTTGCCTAAAAACAAATGATCTTAGTCCCTAAAACTTGCTAAGATACTTGGCACCATTGCTATCATGGTCATACGATGACCCACGCCCGTCCCGTTTAACATCCAAAGATACGGTTGTTTATCAAATGCAATGGTAAAACAATAATGTCAAAGGAATACAAATGTGTAGGAAAGACTTTTGAGTAGGTAGATAAGCTTCTAGTTACTTAATCAATTTGCAAACCATCCTTGCTATTTTCAAAAACACATACACAATTTCAAAACATTTTCAAACAACTTTCAAAACATTGATACATTTTTTCAAAAAGACAAACATCTTTGTATACATTCTTACGAACAAGAATCATTACAAAGATTGCCAAAATGATGGACTCTTTTCAAAATACTTTAAAAACCACACAAAGAACCATTTCAAACAATTGGAAAAGCAAAGCAAGTGATCTAAACAAGTAATTAAGAGCCCATGGAAAACCATGGATGAAAAGGGTGCTAGCACCTTCCCTTTTCATAATCTACCCCTCAAACTCAAGAAAACATCTCAAAGGTCTTTCCTGTGCTTTTTGACCTTTCCTTTCGGATAAAATAAAAGTCGGTGGTGACTCTTGCTAAATCGAAACATTTACAAACACAAACGCAAAACCTCAAGTCAGCTCTCCCACCGCATCACAGTTTTGAACTTCAAAGAAGTATATCTTGCTCATCTTTTGGTATTTTTTAGTGATTCCAAATACACCCTTCTCTTTAAAATTTTATTAACAAATCAACTTAAAAGTTTCAAGGATTTTTCATGTAGAAGAAACTTGATGATGAAGAAAGATTACAAGTCCTACAGATGAACCCCCAATTTCTCGTGTTTGACTTCAAATGATCATAACTTGGTCAATTTTTATCACCTTGAGATCACTATTTTTCCATAATGATCTTGAGGATGTGAAATTTATCCCTTCTTTTATATGCAAAGTGATAAAATGGATGGAATATGCCCTAAGGATACAAAATATTATAGGTTATTTTATGATTTTTTTACCAACTTCAACAATTCATAACTCTCTCAATTTTTGGATATTTTGAATGGTTCAAGTTTAAAAGTGTCATTTAAGAGGTCTATTTCATTCCATCTTTTTTGGTCAAGAGCAAATTCCAAGTGAAAGACCATTTTTGGATGCAAAACATTATAGGTCCCTTTTGAAGAAAAATTTGAAATATTTCTAAGTATGGAAAGTCAACCCTTTTTCTCCAACTTTGACTCAATGCAACTTTCAGCTCAAGCATCCATTTGATTTCATTCTTTTTCCATTGCAAAGCTTGTAACATCATCTTTCTAAAGCATCAAGAATCATGCCCTAAGACCCCTTGAGCTGAGAATGTCATTGGTTTTAACTTGGTAACTTGAAACTGAAGTTTCTTCAAAGGTCAGAATTTGAAATCACTGATTTAGCTTCTAAACACTTTGTTTCTGCGTGTTTTCGGCTCTAAACATGTTTAGTGAACTTCCAGAAGTGATTAGCACAACAAAACGCGCGTTTTGGATGAGTTTTGATCAAATTAGAAGTCACACTTTTCTTGTTTGAAACTTCACACGATTTTCCTCCAAACTTCATCATTTCACACGCTTGGACATTCCATTTGATTCCCTATAAATAGAGGGCCATCCCTCATTCATTTTCTCAAGCTTGGATAGCCAGAATCACCCTGCCAAACTTGTTCTGTAACTCAAATTTCTGTAACTTTGAAATCTGTTTTCAAGCCTTTTTCAATCCAATTTTTCTATCAATTTACCTTCCTTGATCCTCCCTGAAGCTAACCATATAATTACATTCAAGAATCGTGCCCTATATTGCTCCATAGAAGTCCAGTTTCAGAGCTCTGCAACTCAACTTCAATAGGTAGATTTCTCTATCAATTCTTCAAAACTTTGATATCATTATGATGCTCTCATTGCCCTGGTTCTAGTTGCAACACTTACTTTTATCTGGAAATATTTTTTGACCATAAAATTTCAAATCCCTTTTCAAAACTTTCCTTCCAAATTGCTTGAGCTACAATTTATATAAATTTGTCGCGAAGGTGTGGTTGTCTTCGTCTTGAAGAGACGAAGCGAATGACATAAGTCTGGGCTTCTGATTTTACAGTTTGAGAGACCTGCAATTCACGTTGGCTGGAGGTTGAAGATGACCAATGTGTCATCTTCCAACCAATGAAGGCGCGCCATCTATTTTTTTTAAAATCAGATTTAATTAATGATTATATGCTTTATTCACTAATGACCATGACATGCACAGCGCACCAGATCCCTTGGATTTGATTACTAACGCGTTTTAACTCTCATCCAATGGTCCACATATTTTTTGACTTTATTTTTCTTTTCTGATTTTTATATTTAATTGTTTTAAATTTCAAAAAATCATAGAAAAATCATTTTTAGTCCAAAAAATCTGAAAAAATTATGAAAAATATTTTTGATTTTCTTCTTTCTGATTTTTATTTTTTCACAATTTTATTTTGTGTTTTGATATTTTTTTTATAAATTTTCACTTTATTTGATTTGTTTTAAATGTTTAAAAATACTTTTATGCATTTTTAAATTCTGAAAAAATTACGGAATGACCCAATGACATTGTGACAAATATTGGTGACCTCATTTATTTTTTATTTATGACTTTGGTATTTTTTTATCATTTTTGGGTCATTTTACTCATTTCCTTTAATTTTAAAAATAGTTTCTAACTTAAAAAAATTACCAAAAATTTTAGTTCATTTCTGATTTTTCTATAGTCTTACTTTTTATTTCTTGATTAATTTGAACATAGTTGATATTTTTCTCTTTTATTTCTATTTTAAAGACATTTTAAAACTTTTTTAATGTATATATTAAATGCAATATTATTTTGTGATTATTTGCTGGCTGATCTTGGATTGAATTTTTGATTATGAACTTTGTTAACATCATTGGATTCATGGTGTTGAGTTTAACTCCATAAAAATGGATGAATGATTTTAATAATAGTTTAATTAAAATTTAATTCAAATGTGATTTGTTTGTTTCATCCTCTCCCTCTTCATCTTATCCCCCTTTCTCATTGTATTACATGTTATGGAATAATGATCTCTATATCATTTATCCAAACATGAAATACATAGATTGCTATTGACCGACCTCAAAATAGGTGCGACTTCTATATAAGTCCATTTACGATTGCTTAACATAGCGCTAAATTTTGTCTCGATTTGAATAAATGATCATTCGTGGCCCAAACCTATGTTTGCAAGCCCAAGTATGTTAATTTGATCTCTTTGATCCAATAACCTTGAGATTTATTGTGTGGAGGCTTTGGTTCTACCAATCCTCTAATGGATCTACAACACTTTTGGTCAACGCGGATCACTTAAACATCGTTGATCATTAAATGGTAATTTTGAAAATTCCAAATGGATGATATACTTGACAAAAAGAAATGCAACTTGTTGTGTGGAGGATTTGGTTCTACCAATCCTCTAATGAGTTCCAAATGAAAGTTTCAAGATGGTCATCCAACTAACCACTAACTATTAAATTGTTTTTACTTTATGCCCTTTATTTTTTATGCTTTATGTATCATTCACTTTAAGCATTATATTTCATGTCATTTTATTTTGCTCACTCGAGCTTTTTATTTTCTCTTCTAAGACACCTAATAATCAACATGAACCATAAAAAACCTTTAATGATACTTGGACTATTTGGTTACTATCCTTGGCATTATGGAGCATTGGACTTCTTGAACTTAGGATTAGAAACCTTGGCCTATGTTGGAGACCTTGTGACCTTAATTGATATTTTGTCTGGAGTTCTTGAGGTTTACCTCAAGACATTAGGTTGTTTGTTTGTTTTGTGTGCAGGTTATTGTGATTACATTCTTTGTTTGTAATCTTTAATTCACCCGTATACAGCCGCTACTCTGCCTAATTTTTGTGAAGACTTAATACACTTGAAGTTTGGTTCTCACAAGAGGTCTAGTATCTTTGCTTGATTGGTTTCAATCCAAAGAATGGGAATTCTATCTTGGCTCATAATGTCAAGTATTGGCTTCTTGTTAGTTAGATGGTTCTTATCCCTAGCTTTTACCTTATGCTTTAGGACAGTCTCTTCTTCTCCTCCCATCTTCTTTAATTTCAAAAATCTTCTCTCTCCTTTTGAAAACTCTTCTTTTTTCTTTTAAACTTGAACCACTTTCATAATAAACTTGGACTTAGCTCCATGCATTTTTAAAACCTTTTCATAAATAAACTCCAATCAATTTAATAATACCTTGACCTTTTTTTGTGAGAAGACTAAAAGTCTATCAATCTCATTTCAAACCATTTTGCTACTTTGGCTTTTAATTCTAAAAAATTTTCTCAAAAGATTAGACTCTTGTCAATCCTTGTAGTGATGGAAACAACTATACTTCTACAATATCTAGTAAAGAGATATATTTTCCACTTGGGTGTTGAGTGAGGCATTGTTGATTTTAAAATCCAAGCTATATCCTCCACTTTGAGATGATGCAAATTCTCCTTTCTCATGATTGTGGGTAGTAAGTATGTTTTCTACACGGACAATGACGATGATGTCTTATCTCATAAAATTAACCAACACACTTGAATCTTAAATTTTTTAAAAGAGGAACTACGTGTACCCTGATCCCCTTTTGCACGAAAGGTGGTACGTAGGCACTAAAGATTCGCAACGACGGGGGGTGAAAAAATCATAAAAAATATATTTCTTTTCTCACCTCCACCATCTATTTTACATATAACATTTTGTAGCCAAAACATATAGATTTTACAAAGAGGTTCCTGCGGAGTACCGTAGATGTTTAGGGTGCTGATACCTTCCCTTTGCATAACCAACCCCCTTACCTTGAATCTTTCCCCCTCTTTTTGGGTTACTCTCTCTTTTCACATTCCTTTAGAAACAGTGGCGATTTTTATTTTGATCTGTATAAGTCTAGTCAATCTAATGGCTTAGTCTTAAATATTTCTACTGCTACAGAAAAAATGGCGACTTCACTGGGGAAAGATTGACCTCTCGCTGGTCCATCCCTAAATGGGCTAAGCCTATCTTTGTTTATATCTGTATATGTGCTATTGTTTCTTATGTGTTATATGTTGTATATATGTTTGTCTGGATTTTCCTGGTTTTCAGGGTGCTTGGTGATTACTTATAAGTCCTATAACCAGACTTGGGAAACCTTTAAGATAGGACGGGCGGTATAGTCATGTTAACTTTGAGGGAGTAATCCCAAAAAATGAGGCATGAGATCCCCCACTAAGTGTAGGCCCCTTTGACTGTAGTGTCGTTTACTGAGTAATTAGGAAGACGTACTGCTTTCGACCTGGAAGCCTGTTGAAGATGAGGACCGTAGAATACCTAACCCATCTTGGCCTTTTAGGTGTAGTGCGGAAGCTATTACGGAGTAATACGGAAATAGTTGTCATGCGATACTATGCTCAGACGAGTTTTTCTTGAGAATATTACTAATTACCGAGTTAATCGGGAAGTTGGTAATATCCGAAGGAAGGATGTAGACTATGGGAACCTCTATAACCTTGTTCGGCAGGTGATGACTTTTAGACCACACCTTATGGGTAGTACCTTCAACCTCATGCTTGTGACGTTGAACCTATGAATCATATATGTGTGATCTTGTGTGTGATTGTTGCATCATGCATCCATGCACTCATAAGCATTTTTTGAAGAAATTTTATCTCGAAGGACTTAAAAGTTGACCATTTGTGAATATCTCAGGTACTTTTGATCATGGATTCTGGAAAAAGAAAGACTGGAAAATACAGTTTCAAGGATCCCAAGATAGATGAGTTGATCAGTCTAATTCCCGAGATTGAATGTTCTGCAGATTTTCGGAAGAAGTATGGATCTATCATTCCGCTTATGAAGCTTAGGATGAAGGAGGGTATTCTCTCGACCTTGGTCCAGTTCTATGATCTGATGTATCATTGCTTTACTTTCCCCGACTATCAGTTAATGCCTACACTAGGGAGTATTCTTATCTGTTGGATTTACCTGTTACCAATCGTGTTCCTTTTATTGGTTTGGAGGGTGAGCCAAAACCACATGAGATTGCTGCTTTGATCCATCTGGGAAAGTATGAGGTGGAAGCCCATATGACTACTAAAGGAGGGATTAGAGGATTACCAACCCAATTATTATTGGAGAAAGCTCGTTACTTTACCATGATGAAGAGTAGAGTCACTTTTGAGGCCATCTTTGCTCTGCTTGCTTACGGGTTATTTTTATTTCCTAATGTGCATAAGTTTATTGATGTTAATGATATCAAGATCTTCATGATTGGAAACCCAGTTCCTAAATTGTTGGGTGATGCTTATTATTCTATTCATCTTTGGAATTCTTATCATGGAGGGATGATTATTTGTTGCAGACCTTTGTTGTACCGGTGGTTTATCTCTCATATGCCTCAATTTGATGCTTTTTGGGATGTCAAGAAGGAACCCCGATGGGCTCCTAAGATCATGGCACTTACTCACTTGGATATTGATTAGTATCATCGAGCTTACCAGGATGCAGAGATTGTTGACAATTGTTGTAGTTTCCCCAATGTACCTCTTCTTGGTACAAAGGGAGGAATTAACTATAACCCTGTTCTTGCACGACGATAACTTGGTTATCTGATGAGGGATAAACCAAATAGTATTCATTTGAGTAGTTTCTTTCTGAAGGAGGGAGAAGACCATAAGGAAGCGAGGGAGCAGATTGCAAAGGCCTGGCGTCACATTTATAAGAAGAGTAGGAATGATTTGGGACCAAGAGGGGTTGTTTCTTTGGAACCTTATCTTCAAGGGGTCCAAATGAGAGCTATTCAGTTGAAGATTCCATATTCCCAGGAAACACCTATGCCTGCTTTGTTTGTGAAGACCACTCCTCTATTACTGGATGATATAGAAGAGCTACAACTTGCTTTGGTCAGGATGCAGCAGGAAAAGGATGCTTGGAAGAATAAGTGTCAAACTTTAGAGATCTCCTATAGAGCATACTTGAAAGAGAAAGACGACTTGATTGAGATCCTTGAGAGTCGAGCGGTAGAGACCATGGAGAGGCAAGGGGATTTATTTTCCTCTAAGCCTCAGTCAGATGCCAGTTGCCCACTTCATGATTCAAATGATTGGAAGGAGGTTTCCACCAAGTATGCGGAAGAAAACCAGAGGTTGAAGGCTCAGATTTCCAGGCTTACAGGGAAGCGCCAGCGTATAGAGTGGTCTCTGACAACTTTACTTCTCAGGGTTTTAGACTTCATTTTCATCTTTTACTTGGGATTGTTGAGACTTGTAACCTATCTGGAAGTTATTATAATAAGAATTTTCAGTATTTCAAATGTGTTATTACTTTGATATTTGCAATGTGTCTATAAATCTTAAAGTCCCCAGAAATATTAATAATTAAAATAAATCATGTGCACCACATATAATGCATCATATTACACACATTTCTTGCATTTGTTATGCATATCCAGGTGTCTTACCAAGATTATTTACTTCGTTCAGCAAGTTGACTCACCACTACAACACTCGGGCTAATTTCAGAAGGAAGATGGACAACTTAGAACAAGAGAATCATGAGCTACGCGAGGAAGTTTCTGCTTTGATGGTCGGTATGGCCAATCTTACTTCTCTGATGGAATCTCTGGTGGTTGCTCAGAATCAGCCACCGAGTGTTCAACCTCAACTAACAAGGGCTACTGTCGAAGCTCCGACTGTTCCTGTGTCTACTACCCCAGCTGTTATTCAGAATCGCATGCCTCAAGGTTATCCATGGGGAATGCCAGAGAATTTGCACCTGAAGGTTTCAATCTTGGTCCTTAAGAAGCTCTAGTTGTTCAAACTACTGTTACTCCTGCACCTCCTGTGGTTCATGTTCCTGTTGCACCTCCTTCGGTGAATTTGGTTCCATTTGTTAATGATGATGTGTGTCGTCCTTTTCCTCCACCAAGTGAAGACTTGAGTCTTTATGACAAAATGAATGATTTTCAAGAGCAGTTTGACAAGATGCAGAGAGAGATGAAGGCCCTCAGGGGAAAAGAGTTATTCGGGCAGAATGTGAATGGATTATGCTTGGTCTCAAATGTTAAGATACCTGCAAAGTTTAAGGTCCCGGAATTTGAGATGTACAAGGGCAACACATGTCCTCGTGCTTATCTTGTGATGTATGTAAGGAGAATGTCTACCCATACTGATGATCAGTGTCCGCTGATTCACTTTTTTCAGGATAGTTTGACCGGTGCTGGACTGAAGTGGTATATGAGTTTGGATAGCGTCAATATCCATAATTTCAATGATTTGGGAGAAGCATTTATCAGACAATACAAATACAATATGGACATTGCGCCTGACTGTGATCAACTCAGGGCCATGGTTCAGAAAGACAGGGAATCATTCAAAGAATATGCACAGAGATGGCGTGAGGTAGCCGCCCAAGTGATTCCTCCCATGGAAGAGAAGGAGATGACTAAGATTTTCTTGAAGACTCTGGGTGCTTTCTACTATGAAAGGATGGTAGCGAGTGCGCCAAGTGACTTTACTGAAATGGTAGGCATGGGTATCCTTTTAGAAGAGGCTGTAAGAGAGGGTCGTTTAATGAAGGGTGAAGGATCTGGAGGTGCGAAGAAGCCATCTTATGGGTTTACCAAAAAGAAGGAAGGGGATACAAATATTGTTATGCAAGAAAGGAGAGTTAATCCTCTTAGAAGAAATTATCAGCATCATCAGCAAGTCACCTCAGTTACTCCAGTTGTTTGTGTAGCTCCAACTACCGTTGCTTATCAGAGACCATCCCAACAGGGGAATCAATGGTATAATCAGAGAAGGGAGAGTTATGATCCTATTCCTATGAGTTATATAGAGTTACTACTGGCATTGATTCAGAAGAAGTTGGTTCAGACCCAACCACCTCCCGTTGTACCATCACCATTGCCTTAGTATTACAAAGCAGACCAAACATGTGCTTTTCATCAGGGAGCACCAGGGCATAATGTTGAGATTTTATCCTTTGAATACTGAGGTGCAGAAATTGGTGAAGTCTAGTATTATATCTTTCAAGGATGTGGGCCCTAATGTGAAAGACAATCCTCTATCCAAGCATGGAGGAACGAATGCTGTGAATATGGTGGCCGGTTGTCCTGGTGACTTTCAGATTTTTGATGTTAATCTGGTTAGAGGAGATTTGGTGAAAATGCATGCAGACCTCTGTGAATTTAGCTACTATACACATGACCATTCCGGTTGTGCTATTTGCAGCATAGACATGCAGGGTTGCGATAAGATAAAGGCCAATTTGCAGGAGATGATGGATGAGGGCCTCATCCACATAATCAGGCATATGGCAGAGTATGAAGAGGAAGTGAACATGGTTTCTGGATGTCCAGGAGAGTTCAAATTTTTTGATATGGAGTAAATGAATTAGGATCTTGTACAATTGCATGCTACTTTCCGCCACATGGCTGATCAGGTGGAACATCAGTATGGATCTTACCGAATTTGCTGTCGAGACTCCCGAGGATGTTCAATTGTGAGGAAAGGTGTTCAGTTGTTATTGGAAAATGGAACTATCAAGGTTATAGGTCAAAGGGATGATTACCATGAAGTTGATATGATTGAGGTTTATTTGGCTGAAGAAGAGTCGGATGATGAGTATGCCTCTGCAAATGAGTTCTTCTCCTCGGATGAAGATTTGTTTTCCAGAGATGACCCCATGATGACTGATTGTGTTGAAGAAAGGGTAAATGTCATTGTTACTTGTTTTGGTGCACCCGCCCATTTTGAAGTTGAGTATTATAGCAAGCCAACTGTTACCCCATTGGTGATTAGTTTACCGGGTCCTGTCCCCTACAAGTCTGATAAGGTTGTACCCTACAAATATAATGCTACAATCTTAGAGGATGGTGTGGAAGTTCACATCCAGCCAATGCCTGATGTTGGAAATATTGCTGAGACTAGCAGAGTAACCCACAATGGCCGTGTATTCGCACCAGTTGTTCGTGGAGATGTTAGCGTCGGAAAGAAAATTGCTGAGAATGTTGAACCCAAGAAGGCTACGGGTGAATCTAGTGGAGCTACGCTAGAAAAGGAGGTAGATGATATTTTGAAGATAATCAAGATGAGCGACTACAGAATTGTAGATCAGCTACTGCAGACTCCTTCAAAAATATATATCTTGGCTTTATTGATGAACTCCTCTGCTCACAGAGAATCTTTGATGAGGGTATTGGACAAAGATTTTATGGAAAGCGATATGCCTGTAGACCAATTCAGCAGCGTAGTGGGGAACATTACGTCATGTAATAACCTGAGTTTCTGCGACGATGAATTGCCGGATGAAGGAAGGAATCACAACTTGGCCCTTCACATCTCTATGAACTGCAAGAATGACTCATTATCCAATGGATCCGCTTTGAACGTTATACCAAGGAGAACACTCATGAAGTTGAAATATCAAGGAACGCCCATGCACCCAAGTGGCATTATTGTGAAAGTGTTTGATGGATCAAGGAAATCTGTTATTGGTGAAGTGGACTTGCCTATTCATATAGGCCCACATTTGTTTCAGATTACTTTCCAGGTCATAAATATTGTACCCTCTTATAGCTTCTTGTTGGGACGACCGTGGATACATGAGGCAGGGGTTGCCACTTCAACTTTACACCAAAAGCTGAAGTTTGTACGTGAAGGAAAAGTAGTGATTATAAATGGAGAGCAGGCATTATTGATATCTCATTTGTCCTCTTTCAGCATTGTGGAGGCGGACGAAGCTGCCGTCGGAACCCAGTTCCAAGATTTATCCATTGATAATATAAGGGGAAATGAGAATTCCATGTTTCTCTTAAGGGTGCGCAACAAGTTGTGCGTAAGGGTCAGAGTGAGATATGGGGACAGATTGTGGGTCCAACTGTAAACAAGAATAGAGATGGCTTGGGGTTCTCTTTGAGGAATGACAAAGGTAAGAGCATGAGGACGAAGTCTACTGTAGGCAAGTATCAAGACGTCTTCCGTAGCGGGGGTTATCTTCATCCAACTGTTTCCGGGATTAATGCCATTGTGGAAGATGAAGCAGAACCAGAAATGCCGAATTACGTGACGCACAGCGTTAGGGTTCAGAACTGGATCACCATTGACGTTCCCTCTTGCATACATGTTTCAAAGTAATTTGTCTTGTTAATCTTTTTGAAAATCTTTCACTCTGCCCAAGGTGGAAGTATTAATATTGTATGGGCTTATCTGTTTGTTGTGACTTTTAAAATCAATAATAAAAGTTGTCTTTGTTTCTCCAAATTATGTCTTTTATTTTCTGCTTTTTCTTGGAAAATGGTAATCAGAAAAAACCTTTCAAAATAAATAATAACTGAAATTCAATTTGCATGATCACTTGTTATGTGTGTCAGTTTCTAAAAACAATCATAAATCATATGTGCAGATTAATTAAAAAACCCGTTGAATACAATGACCATGCACCCTCTCCCAACTTTTAATGTCCTGTGTATAGGGCCGAAGAAGAAGACTATGATGAGATTCCAGAAGAGGTCTCAGGGTTTCTTGAGCACGAGGAAAATACCATTCAACCATACAAAGAGCCATTGGAAGTAATCAATTTGGGTTCAGAAGAAGATCCGAAGGAAGTCAAGATTGGAACATTGTTGCATCCTGATGTGAAGAGCAGATTGATTGAGTTGTTGAAAGAGTATGTGGATATTTTTGCTTGGTCTTATCAAGATATGCCTGGTCTAGATACAACTATTGTAGAGTACCATTTGCCGTTGAAGCCAGAGTGTCTGCCAATCAAATCGAAGTTGCAAAGAACTCACTCGGATATGGCAGTAAAGATCAAAGAGGAAGTTCTAAAGCAGATTAATGCCAATTTTCTTGTGACATCAGTGTACCCTCAATGGATTGCCAATATTATCCCAGTACCGAAGAAAGACGGAAAAGTTCGCATGTCCGTAGATTACAGAGATCTAAATAAAGCTAGTCCAAAAGATGATTTTCCATTGCCACACATTGATATGTTAGTGGATAGCACAACAAAATTCAAAGTTTTCTCATTCATGGATGGATTTTATGGGTATAATCAAATAAGGATGGCGCATGAGGACATGGAAAAAACAACATTTATCACACCCTAGGGAACATTCTATTACAGAGTGATGCCCTTCGGGTTGAAGAATGCTGGTGCAACGTACCAGAGGGCTATGAAAAACCTATTCCATGATCTGATGCACAAGGAAATTGAGGTATATGTTAATGACATAATTGCTAAATCCCAGACTGAAGAAGGGAATGTAGAAGATTTGTTGAAGTTGTTTCAGCGTTTGAGGAAGTATCGTCTCCGCTTGAATCCAAATAAATGTACCTTCAGTGTTCGGTCAGGGAAATTGTTGGGTTTCATTGTCAGCCAAAGAGGTATTGAAGTTGACCCTGATAAAGTCAAAGCAATTCAAGAAATGCCAGCACTGAGAATCGAAAAGCAATTCAGAGGTTTCCTCGGGCGTTTGAATTATATTTCCAGATTCATTTCCCACATGACTGCAATGTGTGAACCGATTTTTAAGTTGTTAAAGAAATATCAAGGTTATATGTGAACAGATGACTGCCAAAGGGCATTTGAAAGTATTAGAGAATATCTGCTTGAACCTCCTATCTTTCTCCCTCCTGTTGAAGGAAGACCATTGATTATGTATCTGACAGTGTTAGATAATTCAGTGGGCTGTATTCTGGGACAACAAGATGAAACGGGGAAGAAAGAGTATGCCATTTATCATCTCAGTAAAAATTTTACTTATTGTGAGTAACGGTATTCCATGCTGGAAAAGACATGTTGTGCTCTGGCTTGGGCGGAAAAATGTTTGCGGCAGTATATGTTGAATCACACTACTTGGTTGATCTCCAAAATGGATCCAATCAAGTAAATTTTTGAAAAGCCTGCTCTTACTGGGAGAGTTTCCCGCTGTAAGATGTTGTTATTTGAATATGACATTGAATACCATACTCAAAAAGTTATTAAAAGCAACATTTTGGCAGATTATCTTGCTCACCAACCAGTTGATGATTACCAGTCCGTGAAGTATGATTTTCCTGATGAGGATGTGATGTTTATGAAAGTGAAAGATTGTGAAGAACCATTGTCCAAGGAAGGTCCTGATCCTGAATCTCGCTGGAGTATGATATTTGATGGAGCTGTGAATGCTTATGGTAAAGGAATTGGTGTTGTGATTGTCACTCCACATGGATCGCACATTCCTTTTACTGTAAGGTTGAAATTTGATTGCACTAGTAATATGGCAGAATATGAGGCTTGCATCATGGGTCTCGAGGAAGCTATTGAACTCAGAATTAAAATTTTAGATGTGTATGGCGATTCAACTTTGGTAATAAATCAGATTAAAGGAGAATGGGATACTCGTCACCCCGGTTTGATCCCTTACAAAGATTATGCTATAAGATTGTAACCCTTCTTTAATAAAGTTGAATTCCATCACATTACTAGAGATGAAAATCAAATGGTGGATGCTCTAGCAACTATGGCTTCTATGTATCAAGTGAACACTTGGAATAATATACCTCGAATTATGGTTTGGAGATTGGATAAGCCCGCTCATGTGTTTACAAAAGAGGAGGTAGCAGATGAAAAACCTTGGTATTATGATATCAAGCATTTTCTCCAAACTCAGGAATACCCAATTGGTGCATCGAATAAAGATAGAAAGACATTAAGAAGATTGGCTGGAAGTTTCTTCCTCAGTGAAAATGTGTTGTACAAGAGAAATTATGACATGGTCTTGCTCAGATGCGTGGATAGACATGAAGCAGACATGTTGATGCATGAGATCTATGAAGGTTCATTTGGAACTCATGCCAATGGACATTTGATGGCTAAAAAGATGCTAAGGGCAGGTTACTATTAGCTGACAATGGAATCTGATTGTTACAAATTTGCAAAGAAGTGTCATAAATGCCAGATTTATACGAACAAAATTCATGTGCCTCTGACACTTCTCAATGTGATATCTTCCCCGTGGCCTTTCTCTATGTGGGGTATTGACATGATTGGGATGATATAACCCAAAACTTCGAATGAACACCGTTTTATCTTGGTAGCAATTGATTACTTCACCAAATGGGTGGAAGCAGCTTCATATGCTAATGTTACTAAGTAGATGGTTGTGCGCTTCATTAAGAATAATCTTATATGTCGGTATGGTGTGCCGAGCAGAATTATTACTGACAATGGCTCGAATCTGAACAACAAGATGATGACAGAACTTTGTGAGGAATTCAAGATTGTACATCACAATTCATCTCCGTATAGACCAAAGATGAATGGTGTTGTTGAAGCTGCTAATAAGAATATCAAGAAGATTATCTAGAATATGGTTGTTACTTATAAGGATTGGCATGAAATGCTCCCTTTTTCTTTTCATGGATATCAGACATCTGTTCGCACTTCAACAGGAGCAACCCCGTTCTCCCTTGTATAGGGAATGGAAGCGGTACTCCCAATCGAGGTTGAGATTCCCTCTTTGCGAGTGATAATGGAAACCAAGTTGTCAGAGGCTGAATGGGTCCAGAAAATGTTTGACCATTTGAATTTGATCGAAGAGAAGAGAATGACAGCTTTGTGTCACGGACAATTATATCAGAAGAGAATGAAGAAAGCTTTTGATAAGAAGGTCAAGCCTCGTGAATTCAGAGAAGGAGACCTCGTGCTCAGAAAGATCATGTCTTCTAACGTTGATTCTAGGGGCAAGTGGACTCCCAATTTTGAAGGCCCATACGTTGTCAAGAAAGCCTTCCCTAGCGGTGCATTAATTCTTGAAACTATGAATGGCGCGGAGTTCCCATGTCCCGTGAATGCTGATGGAGTCAAGAAATACTTCGCCTAAAGAAATAAAAGAATAGCTCGCTAAGTTGAAAAATCGAAAGGGTGACTTAGGCAAAAAAGAGCGTCTCGGTAGGCCGAAAAACCGAAAGGGCGGTCTAGGAAAAAATTAGAGACATAAACAGAATAAATTTCCCGCTAAGTTGAAAACCCGCAAGGGCAACTTAGGCAAAAGTTAGGGACTTTCTTGGCAAGTAACTACATCAGACAAGACTTAATCATTGAAGCAACAATCTTCTCGGATCCTCATCATACTTCAACAGAAGCTGCTACTTAGGATTTCAAAAGTTGTTAGAGAGGATAGTGGTCATTGTATCTTTTCCATTATATATTACCATTTTCTGAATTTTGTAATCATCCATAGAGTCTCGCCATTCGCAGACTACCATTCCGTTAATGAAATTTGAGCTTTTACCCAATTATTTGTATTTCTTATTTTATTTAGCTTGCAAAGACTCCATTTATTATTGATAATAATTTTCAAAGCGAAAATATTAAATAACAAAATTGATTTTCAAAAAGAATTTACAATTTGCTTTACTTTATAATTTGCGATGCAAGAGAAAAAACAAAGTGGTGATCCCAGAAATGGATGAACTCAAAGTTGTTTTGAGAATTCTTTGTTTCCCCCAGGAAGGTTTACTCAGGATGTTTTCGCTGTATTGGGTTTGTGACTCCAACATCCCCAGTCAAGTCTTGGTTCATTTTCTTTCTTCTTTTCTGAGTTTGCATCATGTGAAGACTCAATCCAAGATTTCTCCAGTGAAGGTTTCGCTTTTTTGATAGAAGTTCTTTCTTCCTAGAGAAGTTGGTACAATAATTACTCTCGAAGAACACATGTCTCCAGTTTCTCCAGTGAAGAACGTATATTGGCTTTCCCTTTTGAGAATGTGATGTTGACCTCCCCAATGAAGTCAGCATGAAATTCCAAGTTAATGTCTCAATGATGGGGAATTATATGCCTTAGCGAAGTTTGTATATTTTTTCTCCTTCAAAATGGGCCTGAATTCCCCAGTGAATGTTTTGATAATTTGGTGTCCATCTGCTTTACTTGAAATTAGTTTTGCAATCCCCAGTAGAAGTGTTATATTTGAAAACATTTACTTCCCCGTTAAAGTCTGAATGCTACTTCTTGGTGAAGCCTAGAGAAGGATGTTATATCTCTGTATCTGTACTATTTCGTCACTATACTATGTTTCTCCGCAGTGAAGTTAAGCTGCGAAATAGGATTTTGTTTCCTTAGTTGGTGCTTACATTTTCTTGGATGTGATTTAGCCGAGGGTTATTTGTGCCCGAGTTGGTTTTTCCTGATTACTCCCAGTGGTACCTGTTTATGCAATGTCATGGATGGTATGTGTGCAATGATTTCAAGGACTCTTGAAGGCTCAAATTTGTTTAACTAAAAGAAACATACGTTAATTGTATTAATAAGTTCAGATTATTACAAAGAATGCCTTTTAGGCTTACAAAACAAAATTTAAAGCAAAAAGAAAATTAGGTTTCCTAGGAGCGCATCCTCTTTGGTGCAATGTAGGCATTTATGTTCCTATCTTCATGAAGTAGCCTAGTGAGTTCCAGGACCTTTTTCTCGCTGACGTAGAATTGAGCTTCAAACGTATCCTGCTCCTCTTTAAGTTGAACCCAAGATTTCTGTAACTCCTTATGATCAGTTGGCATGTCAGGATGATGAATAAGATAAGGAGTGTCTCATTCTTCAACTGGTTCCACAATCATTGGTAGGACAACAGGGTAAGGAATCATAAGACTTTGGGCACGGGCTCGTACCCATATGAGATAAGGCTCAAGAGGGATGGAATTCTTATTCCCTAGTGTCTTGCTATCAACCCTATGTACCATGCCCCAAGCTCGCATGAACCTTTTACAGTAACCTTGAGCATCATTCTCATAGTCGAAGGCAATTCCTTGGATAAGTGTATCATGAGGACCATCCCTTTTCGCATAACCAAACTGCCACAGTTCCAAACAAGGGTTATAAGTGATTCTTCCCCTAATGCCTAAGAGAGGGACATTAGGGAATTCACCACAACGATCGATGATGGTAACATCTTCCGAGGACTGTGAACACCAATGAATGTCTGAATATGTAAGGGACATCAGCCTATGAGACCATTTCATACCCTTCTCATTCTTTAAGATAGACCTGAGTAGGTGCGAAATAAACCACCTAGCTAATAGAGGGGTGCAACATAGGAGGGTCCCCCTTCTCTTAAGAGTGCGAGCATGCAGAGAATGTAGAACATCCCCAAGTAATGTAGGCATCAGATTATGAGACAGAAAAACCTTAATTGTATTCACATCTACGAGTTGGTCTGTGTTAGGGAATAATACCATCCCGTAGATGAGGAGCGCCAATACCTCTTCAAAAGCTTGTAAATCCAGGGTATCCCAAAAAGAGTGAGCTTTCTCGAATAGAAATTTAACCAGGATTCCTTGGACGCTTCCCCTAGTTTCACAATTTGTCACTATATTGGACCATTGTAAGGACAGAGCTCGAGAAATATCTTCAGGCTTTGGATGTTCTTCCGTACCGTTGAAAGGTAACTGATCAAGAATAGGTACCCCTAACAACCGAGAAAATTCCTCTATAGCAGGCACTAGCTGGTAATCCGGGAAGGTGAAGTAGTGGTGCAAAGGATCAAAGAACTGAAATAGCACTTTTAACAATTCTTCATCAGGTTTTGAAGTGACCAAGTTGAGCAACCGACCATGTTTTTCAGTGAAGGGAGAGCTTTCAGGAATCCTTAATGCCAAGTCCTTTAGTTGGGGAGGCACTTTCACAAGGTTAACCTGGATAGTGTTCCTGCAGGAGGATGCCATGTCCTACAAAACAAATCAAAGATGAGCCCTAAAAAATCCTTGAAATGGTTAGTATGATATGCCATTCTTATGATGTCATGATTATGCTAAAAAATCACATGTATAGCAAGCAACAAACAAGTCACACCAAGTCCTTAGGTTTAAGGCCTGAGTGAGTTTTAAGGTCATACCCTCTTGAAGCTAGCTTGGTTCAACCTGTCTTATAAATAGTAACCGGGTTCTAAGGGATCTCAATATCACAAATCTATCCCCCAAGCTTCATTCAATAGGCGATTGACTCGCAATAAAACAAAACTCAAGAGTCAAACCTTAATGAGTGTAGCATCGTGTTGTACCCCAAAATTTTCCCTCTCATTTCATCAACATTTTTCATCACAAGACTCTTGGAACTCAAGATCAAGTTAGGGTTTGCTCTGCTCAAGACACCTCCTTGCACTGTTGACCTAAGTTAGGGTTTGAGTTTGCACAATGATGTTTTGACCAACAATGCCCAAATTGACTTTCATACTTCATGTTGGACTCACAAGTTTGTCCATACCAAGTTTCAAGCCTTAATCCAAATTTTTGCCCAGTCAATTGGACAGTTGACCTAGAAATCAACTGTATTGGGGAAAAAGTCAACTGTGGCCAATTGACAGTTAAACCTCATGAAATTTGACCCACATCAACATTATGAACTCATATGAACCATTTTATCAAGTT
The DNA here is from genome assembly GCA_948472305.1 of Vicia faba. Classification (NCBI taxonomy): domain Eukaryota; kingdom Viridiplantae; phylum Streptophyta; class Magnoliopsida; order Fabales; family Fabaceae; genus Vicia; species Vicia faba. Next base: position 536,952,940 of record OX451736.1, read on the forward strand.
TGGATCACAATTCCACAAGAAATTTGATCAGATCATCAAAAGGGCAAAATGGTCATTTTCAGGGCTTTGACTGTATAAAGGCAATTTTTGACTGTTTGACCTAGCCAATGACAAATCAAGCTCAACCATGGACTCAAGGACTCAATAAAATTGTCTTGACCCATTCAACAAGTTCAAAAGATCTCAAATGCATAAGATTGACAGATGAATTTTTTAGTCAACTAATCAAAATTTGACTGTATACTGAAAAGTCAAACTTCGACTTTTTGGTCAAAATCAAGTGCCAAGGGTCATTTTTCATCAAGACATGTCAAATTATGAAACTTGTTCATCAAGAGACCCAAAAATGCAAATTAGGGTTTAAAATGGAAAAATTTCATAACTTAGAATTTTTCTAAGTTATAAAATTTTCTTATTTTTTCCTAACTTTGTCCCATTTTTTCACCAAGATGAAAATGGATTCAAACAAAACTTGAAACATGAAAGTTGTATTTCATCACAAATTCTACAACTTTGATTCACAAAGTTTTCTCAAAAGAGGCTTGCATCTCAAGTTATGATTTTTGGAACAAGGGTACCTAAAACTTTTAACTTAGAGAAATTTTGCCCTAGTATAGGCAGGATTTTGACCCATCTTGTTGGCCATTTTTCACATAGTTCCACTTGGAGTTTCAAGTTTCATTTCAAAGATGGATTATAGTACATATTGCAAGCTTTAAAAATTTTCCAAGAACTCCTCAAACACCTTTGTGGTTAGGGAGAATCGAATGCTTGAAGTTGGCAAAAACTCACTTTGATCCATGGCCAATACATGTTCATACCACTTGTCAAATCTGATCTAGCTAGCTTGATTCACAATTACAGGCCTCTAAACCAGTTTGTATTCCATAATTTAATGCAAATCCATTGAGCCAAGGCATTGTCTTGGTCATTAGGGTATTGTACACTAGATTAAGCCATAAATGGAAAAAGTAACAATGCCATTTTTGCTTGAACTTTGCTTTATGTCAAAACAACATCCTAGAGCATTGAACCAGATCTTATGCTGCAAACAAAATCCACTAATTAGAGGGGCCAAGAGGGTTGTGTGCAGGGTGATAGGATGGCATGTACAAGTCTATAACCTCACTTCCACTCTTTTACTTCAAGAAGAAGAAAAATTGCAAAACACAAGGCATCTCTCACATCTGATAAAACTAACAAAAACAAAGTTGTCAAACAAGTTTGATACACCCTAGCAAGCCAGAAACACGAGTCCTTGACCTCTCAAAACTCCTTGTGCACAAAATCCCCATTTTCTTGCAAAACAGGGCCAGTTCTGCATTTTGCTAGCCATCATCAAATTCCATCGTGCGTTTTACCCAAAGATACTTCAAACACCTTCCAACCAACACACCTGAACTATTCCAGACCTCCATTGCTAGCTGTAACACCATTAACACACATTGCCATTTTTGTTTCAAAGCTTTGCAGGTTGAGTTCTGTAGCACGATTCAAGCTGTTTCAAAATAAACTAAGCATTGGGAAAGCTTCATTAGACATCAGGCAAGCTCAAAAGAACCTCAAGCACCCTTGGAAGTTGCTGCATTGTCCAGTTCGAAGTCAACTGAAACAGGTATTTCATGAACTTCTATCTCTCTATTTAGGAATAGTTAGACTTAGGTTTGTGAATGAAAGATGTTGTATTCATAGCCCTGAAACTATACATGTGCTTAGTTTTCATTTATATTAATCGTGCTTGGAGAATTTTGTCCATGAACTTTCTGAAAAAAACTAGGTTAAGAATTAGGGCCAGAGAAATTCTCTCTGGTCTTTGAGAGTTAGCTTAAGATTTTTATATGGTTAGATCCGTTGTTTGATGCTCTACAAGTTTCATGTTATGAGTTTTGTCAAAAAAGCAAGGAATCAGGAGATAGCATCTTGTGTACAGAACGCGCGTATTTCAGTTCAAAGGAAGAAGATGAAGTTGTTTCTGGGCTGGGCCTGTACAAGCTTGCTTTTGGCACCCCCCTCTTTTCTTTTTACACCCCCCTGGCCCATTTCTTGTATATTTGTCATTTTTGCATTTTTATTTTTTATTCTGACTTAATTATTTTATGTCCAAATATAAAAAATGCCAAAAATTATTTTTATATTATTTTTACATTTATTTGGTATTTATTTTTATTTTTTACTAGTATAAAATTGTTTAAATACTTTATATTCTTTTTTATTAAAACTTAAAAATAATGTAAAAAATATGTTTATTTTCATTTATTATTTTATACACATTTGAAAACATTTTCTTGAAAAATATACCTTTTTGTAAATAATTTATTTTATTTTTTATACACACTTAATATATTTAATATATTTAATACAACATATACATATTTTATTAATTAATTAGGACAAAAAACACAAAAATAATATATTTTTATTTTTATTAATATTTTATACTAAAAATACCATTTTTTCAATATACTTATATTTTTTTACAAATTAATACATTATTGTATATAAATAATACATAATACTATTTATTTAAGAAATTAGGGTTTTGCCCTAAAAAACAAAATAATTAAAATTAATTTTTTATATTTATTTACATTTCACATTAAAAATACTTTTTTCGTACACAAAAAACATTTTTTGCATAACACACTTTATTTAATATTTATTTATTGTATTTATTTAAATATTGTATATTTAATATTATGCCTTACCCATTCAATATGGTTGTAATAATTTAGGATTTAATTTCTTGCAAAATAATCCCCAATTCAAATTTGTACCCCCCTCCCTATATCATGTTGTAATAGTGTAGAATTTAAATTCTCGCACTTTTAAATGCTTTCAATTATGCCATGATTAGACCTAGGGTTTGTATGCAAAATAAAAATCAACAATTAGTTTGACCTAATCCAAGATAACAATGCATGAAAACAAACACAATGCACACTTGCACCCCTAGGGTTTCAATCCACTTGTTGCCTTCAAAAATGGGCCATGGTATGCATGTCAAGTACTTTGGCAAAACAAAAACAAAACAAAAGATCATAGTCCCTCGATGACGCTATCTGAGTTCCCTAAAAAAATGATCAAGTCCCTCAAGAAAATTGCCAAAAATACTTGACACTATTTCTATCATGGTCTATACGATGACCCGCGCCTGTCCCGTTTAACATCCTAACACAAGGTTGTTCACCAAATGCAATGGTGAAACAACACTGTTAAAAGGGTTAAAAATATAAGAAAGATCTTTGAGTAAAATAGGGTAGATAACTCTTAGTTACTTGATCAAAGCTTGCAAAAACATCCTTGCTATCTTCAAAACACAGTCCACAACACAATTTCAAAACCCTACTTTCAAACATTGAAAACTTTTCAAAATACAAAAACACCATTGTATACATTCCAACAAGAATCATTATAAAGGTTGCCACAATGATGGCCTCTTTTCAAAACATCTTTCAAAACCACACACAAAGCACCATTTCAAACAATTGGAGAGCACCATTTCAAACAATTGAAAAGCAAAGTAAGTGATCTAAGCAAGTAACTAAGAGCCCATGGATAACCATGGATAGAAAGGATGCTAATACCTTCCCTTTCTATAATCTACTCCCCGAACCCAAGAAAACATCTCAAAGGTCTTTCCTGTTCTTTTTAACCTTTCCTTAGGATAAAATAAAAAGTCGGTGGCGACTCTTGCTAAACCGAAACATTTGCGAACACAAACGCAAAATCTCAAGTCAGTTCTCCCACCGTATCACAGAACTGGCGACTCTGCTGGGGACACCTTTAAAAGTGGAGTAACCTTAGGGCTTAGATTACCCTTTGCATGATTATATTGTTTGCCTTGATTGCTTTACATATTGGTTCTCTTGTTTGGGCTTGAAATCCTCTACCCGGATTTAGGAAACATTCATAGGTAAATAGCAATACATTGTGAAAACTGTGTGGGGTATAACGACATGGTTGAAGCAATAGCTATATTAGTGTGACATATTTGTGAGTACCGGTAGCCTTTGAGTCAATCAAAGAGAATACGGGGCCGCTGAGTGATGTCATGAAGCACTAATGAACTCTTAGAACCTTACTTGACCATCTTGGCCTTTTATTAGGGGTAGTGAGATGAACGGCTTTGGTGCAGTCCGAAGTTGGTAGATACTCGATACTACACTCATTGAGGGTTGTTTTCTTGGAATATTTTGGTCGCTAGTTAAGTGGCTAAACCAAAACAATAAACATAGAAAACAATCCAGTGATATTGAGCTCCTTAGAACCCGGCTACTATTTATAGGACAGGTTTTAAGCCAACTAAACTCAAGAGGGTACTTACCTATGAAACCTCATGCAAGCCTGGAACTAGGGTTTTGTGTGACTTTCCTGTACATGTGCTTGTGCATACATCATGAACATCATAAAACATCATATGCATCCACTAACCATTTCAAGGGTTTGGATCTTCATCTTTGTTCTTGTTTTGTAGGTCACGGAATCTCTTCGCAGGAAAACAATTCAAGTCAACCTTGTGAGAATCCCTCCCCAACTCAAGGAGCTTACATCCAGGATTCTAGAGAATTCTCTCTTCAGTGAAAGATATGGTAGACTTCTTAACTTGGTCAACACCAACATTGAAGAAGACATGGTGAAAGTCCTCTTCCAGTTCTTTGACCCCCTACACCACTGTTTCACATTCCCTGATTACCAGTTAGTACCCACTTTAGAGGAATTTTCTCAACTCCTAAGAATTCCTATTCTTAATCAACTACCCTACAACGGTACGAAAAAAGAGCCAAAGCCTGAAGATGTTGCTCAAGCATTACACTTGCAACCATCTGATATCAAGGGACATTGGGAAACCAGAAGTGATGTCAAGGGTTTCTTGGCAAAGTTTCTGTTCGAGGAGGCACAAGACTGCTGAAATTCTCTTGATCTATAAGCCTTTGAAGAGATTGTGGCACTCCTCATCTATGGGTTGGTCTTGTTCCCAAACCCTGACCAACTTATAGATGTGAATGCTGTCAAGATTTTCATATCCAGGAATCTTATACCTACATTGCTTGGGGACATCCTACACTCATTTTACACACGAACAATGAGGAAAAGAGGTGTTCTCATGTGTTGTACTCCTCTCCTAGCAAGGTGGTTTATTTCTCACCTTCCACAATCAGTTTTGAAGAATGAGCATGGTTTAAGGTGGTCACAACGATTGATGACCCTCATACATTCTGATGTACATTGGTGTTCTCGGTCCAGAGAAAATGTCATCATCATTGATCGTTGTAGAGAATTCCATAATGTCCCACTACTTGGCATTAGGGGAGGCATTACCTACAACCCCTGTCTAGCTTTGAGACAATTTGGATATGCTCGGAGGGATGGCCCTCATGACATGCTGATTCCTGACCTAGTTTTTGACTTTGACAACGATGCGCAAGGACTTCGACAAAGGTTCATCAGAGCTTGGAGGATGCCCAACAAGGTAGATAGTAAGACACTGGGGCACAAGAATTCCATCCCCCTTGAGCCTTATCTAAAGTGGGTACGAACCCGCGCCCAGAATCTTATGATGCCATACCCTCACATTCTCCCCTTGATCAAAGAGCCTGTTATGGAAGGAGAGGTTCCATACACCATCCTACATCCTGACATGCCAACATCATGGGAAGAAATGCAAAAGAGTTGGATCCAACTCAAGGAAGAGCGGAATACTTTTGAAGCCATCTTCTATGCCAGTGAGAAGAAGGTTTTGGAGCTTACCCGCCGACTTCATGGGGAGGAAACTCTCAACACTTACATCGCACCAAAGAGGATGCGCAATGTCTTTTTACATTAAGAATTTTGTAATATTTTTCTCATGGGGCACTTATGTACTAACAATTTCTTCTTAATATGACGTGCGTTCTTTTTGTTTGCAACATACTTGAATTTCTGAATCCTTGAATGCATTACATGAATAACATATCATTCATCATATGCATAAACAGGTCTTCACACCAGGGTTTCCTTATCTTTCTGCTATTTATTTCAGCAAGATGGATTTGGAGCAGACGATAAAGGATCTGCAGGCACAAAATTCACAATTCCAGCAACTCCTCATGACCTTGGTAAAGGGTCAAGAGGACCTTAAAGCTCTGTTGGAGAAGAATAAAGAGAAAAAGAAAAAGAGACCTGGAGTATCCACTTTTGGAAGAAGGTTTGAGAGCAATGCTAGGAAGGTTCTTGAGTTCCCCTCAACGTCTGACGAAGGGGCCGGTAAAGGGAAAGGGACTGTTGTACCTTCTGAATCTGAGGTTGAAGAGGAGGAAGAGGAAGAAGACGAAGACTACTCCGAACAACAGTATCCTCCAGCGGATGATAAATATAAGAATCTTGAGGATAGACTGGCAGCCATGGAGTTGCAGAGGGTCCCTGGTTTGGATTTTGAAGAACTAGGGCTAGTAGCTGGGATTGTTATCCCTCCCAAGTTCAAGGTACCAAACTTTGCCAAGTATGACGGTCTGTCGTGCCCAAAGATGCACCTGAGATCGTATGTCAGAAAAATCCAACCCCACTCACCTGATAAAGACCTTTGGGTACACTTTTTTCAAGACAGTTTGTCTGGCACACAATTGGATTGGTTCTACCAGCTCGAGAGATCAGAGGTTCATAATTGGGAAGACTTAGTAGTTGCTTTTTATCGTCAATATCAATACAATGCTGATTTGGCACCCACTCGTACTCAGCTACAAAGTATGGGAATGGCTTCTAATGAAGGGTTTAAAGAGTACGCCCAGAAGTGGAGTGATCTGGCTGGAAGGGTGCAGCCATCGTTGTCAGATAGGGAGTTAGTTGACATGTTTCTAGGGACCCTGTCTGGCCCCTTCTTCAATCATCTAATCGGGAGTTCTTCCGCGGTATTTACTGAACTAATTTTGACCGGCGAAAGGGTCGAGGCCGGTATTAAGATGGAAAGATTCAAAAGGATGCTTCTGCATCCACAGCTGTTAAGAAACCCTTCCCAGCTAAGAAGGAAGCATCTGCTGTGTATTCTCAGAAGGGTCAGGGAAGAACCGAGCGCCGGCCGACTATAGGGTCTGTGATGATTCAAAACTCGTCAAATGATCAACCTTGTAACAATCAGTCAAGACCAAATCAACAACGGGTAGAAAGGCCACAACGACAGTTCACCCAAATCAACATGATGCCCGCTCAGGTACTCCCCCATTTGTTGAAGCTGAATCTTACCAGTTTGAAGGAAGCGCCAAAGAACCCTAACACCTCCTCTCCATACTACCACTCCAATGCCAAATGTGCTTACCATTCCGACAGTGTTGGGCACGATACCAATAATTGTTGGGTGCTTAAGAACAAAATCCAGGACTTGATTGATGCCAAAGAAGTAGAATTCGATGCGCCTGAGAAGCCCAATGTGATATCTGCTCTGATGCCCAAGCACGGCTATAATGTTCATGCTGTTATGGAGGACCTTCATGTTACTGATGTTGTTGACCTGTTGACGCTGTTACCTGTTGACCTTCATGTTACTGATTGCCCAATGTTGAAGTCAGGTGTCCAACGCCTGATGGATACCCAAGAGATACTTTTCCAAGAAAACCCCTATTGATACCTTCAATCCTGTTACTCCTGCTACTTTTGCTACTACAACCAACGATATTGAAATCATAACCATTTCCGACAATCCTCCCAAGGCTTGCAAAAGGCCTGTCAGGATTACACCCAACTCTAAATGTGTACCATTAAAGATCACCATGCCGGGACCTGTCCCATACCAATCCAGCAAAACGATACCATGGAACTATGGAGGAAAAATCTTCTACCATGGTATCAAACAAATTGAGTCAGTCCAAGAAAATTCTGAAGAAGAAAACCCTGATATAGGGAACATTGCGGGTACAAGCAAGATAACCCGTAGCGGCCGGATTTTTTCTCCGGAGATTTCTCCCTCTCGAGCAGTTTTCGGACCCTCGAAAGCTTCCGTACCTGTTAGGCCATCTGTGCAAGGCCCGATGATTGAAGAATTGGATACTCCTGAAGTAAGACCATCTGCTGATACTACCAATAAGGGTAAGGGGATACTAGAAGTGCCTGTCAGGACGAAGGCTCGTGCTGTGGTTATCCCCGAAATCACTCAGAAAGAAATGGATGAAATCTTGAAAATAATCAGAAAAAGTGACTACGATGTTGTCGAACAGTTAGGGAAGACCCCTTCTAAAATTTCAATGTTGGCTCTTCTACTCTGCTCTGAGGCCCATGCTAAGGCCCTGATCAAATTCTTGAAGGCGGCACATGTACCCCAAGAGACTTCGGCTGACCAGTTTCAGGAATGTGTGGCCAGTCTTACTGCTGATAATGGCTTTGGCTTTTCCGATGATGACTTGACTCCCAAAGGAAGGAAACACAAAGACACGCTACATGTCTCAGTTGAATGCAGGGGAACCACCCTGTGATACGGTGGGAGAACTGACTAGTGTTTTGCGTTCGCATTCGCACTTGTGCGGTTGAGCAAGAGTCGCCACCGACTTTTTATTTTATCCTAAAGGAAAGGTTAAAAAAGCACAGCAAAAACCTTTTTTGAGATATTTCGTGGGTTCGGGGGGTAAATTATGAAAAGGGAAGGTATTAGCACCCTTTTCATCCATGGTTATCCATGGGCTCTTAGTTACTTGGTTTTTTAGATCACTTGCCTTGTTTTTCGATTGCTTTGAAAATGACATGTGTGTGGGTGCTTTTTGAAAACGTTTTGGAAAAAGATGCCTTGTCTTAGGCCAACCTTGTAATAATTCTTTACTCGAATGTTTTACAAAGGCGTATATATTTTCGAAAAGATGTTTCAAAGGTTTGAAAAGTTGATTTTTGAAAGTGTTGTGGATTGTGGTTTTTGAAAAGAAGGCAAGTGTTTTTGCAGGTTTGATCTCAAGTAACTAAGAGTTTTGTCTATCCTATTGTACTCAAAGGTTTTTGTCATGTTCTAACCCCTTTTACAATTTTGTTCTACCATTGAAATTGGTAGACAATCTTGCGTTTAGGAAGTTTATTCGGGACGGGCGCGGGTCATCGTATGGACCATGAATGCAATGGTGCCAAGTGTCTTTGGCAATTTGCTTTGAAGGGACTATGATCATTCCGTTTAGGCAACTTTCGAAAGCGTCATCGAGGGACTTATGATCATTTGATTTTGTTTTGCCAAAGATACTCGACGTGCAAGCATGGCCCATTTTGGAAGGCAACATGTGGGATTACCCTAGGGGGTGCAAGTGTGTTTGTGTATGGATTACATGTATTTGTCTTGTATTAGGTTCTCTAGCGTTTGATTTTATGTACATACAAACCCTAGGTCTAACCATGGTATAATTGGAAAACTGTAAATTGCGGAATGTAAAATCTACGCTATTACAAAGTAGTATCAGGGAGTGGGGGTATAAATGTACAAGGGGATGAGACTTATAGTATTTACAACCAAATCGAAGTCGCAATCAAATATAAATATCGAATATACAGGTGTAAGATAAAAAGTGTGTATAGGGCAATGTGAATGCATTTGTGTAAGTGCACAAGTGTATATGTATATGAATTGTGTAATTATGTACAGGTGCGAATTGTGGAATTGAAACGTATTAGGGTTTGACCTAGAGAAGTGTATTTTAACGAATCTGTGATTTTTTGTATGTTTAATTATGTAAGAAAAAAAAGAAAGTGTTTTGATTTCAATGTTCAAGTTTTTAATTAAATCGTATTTTGCATAAAAAGAAAGTATTTTAATCACATATTTATTAATTTTAATATTAGAGAAATATATACATTGTTATGTACAAATATGTGTGTTAATTAAAAAGAAGATGTTTTCAAATTTAATTATATGATAAAAGGTGTTTTATTATTTTATATACAAATATCTATCTAAAAAAGATGTTTTAACCTTATGATAAAAAATGTATTTTAATTAAGTTAGTATTTTTTCAAAGAATAAAAAAAAAGGGTAAACATTGTTTATAAAATAAAGTTAGTATTTTACAAAGAAAAAAAAAGAAGTAAATATTGTTTTTATAAAATAAAAAGAATGGTTAGTATTATGAAAAGTGGTTAAGTGTAAAAATATTAACTTGGGCTTCAGAGGAAATGTGAATGGGTCAGGTCCATGTTAATCTTGAACGAAATTAGGGTTAGTAGTTGTTAGTTCAGTTTGGTAATGAACGTTTTAGGGTTAGCGAGGCAGCGGCGGCGCGTATTCGTTCAACGTTCTCTTCCTCATCTCCCTGAATGCTTCCTCCGGCCACCAACGTCATTCCCGTACTCTCTTCCCTCCAAGGCAAGAACTCCACATCCTCTTGAAACAAGGTTAGCTTTTGTTGTTATGTTTTTATCTCTTTCCCCTTTTTTACGAATTGCATGTTTTGATTTGAGTTCTTACTTGGTCTTTTGTTATTGTGAGGTGAAGGAGAAGAGGTAGAAAGCCCGTTACCTGACCTTGGAGAAGGAGGAGAGAGGAGGGGAGCTGTGGCGCTTAGGAGGCCGGAGATTCGGTGATGGAGCTTTGAGCTTGCTTTTGATGCTTCCCTGGTATTTTCGTTCTTTTGATATATTAGGGTTTTTATGATGTATATTGAGAACCCTTTAATTCCTCACTTCTTTATCTCTTCTACTTTATGTCCCTTTGAATTGTTGGTTGCTTTCTTGGACGATTTGCCTATGTGTGCTTTGAGATGCCCAGTGATGATCTCAGAGATCTGAGGGCCTAGGTTGCCTTTGATACTTTTGTTTTCCTCTGAGCCCCTGATGCCTTGTATTGTTGCCTGGGTTATCTTTCTCTTCTTCTCTCGTATTGCCTTTGCTTCTGTCCCTGAGTTGCTTCTGAAATGGTCTTGAATGTTTTTGAACAGTTATTGCCTTGGACTGGATGCCTTTCTGAGATTTATTGCCCTATGATGCTTGTACTGAGGGCTCGTGGGTTGCCTCACCTGTATTGCCTTGAACTTTTATGCTTGTGAATTTGTTGACAGTATGGTGTCTTGAGATTAGGCAATGGGCATGGTTATTCTGGTTATGGTGGTGTTTTCTTTTGATTAGGCAGGTTATGATGCTGATATGAGGTTTGGGAATTTCTCCTCTATTCTAACCTTTTACTGCTTTGTATTGGCTTGTGTATATTGTACATTGAGGCAGAGTTGTATGTTTTGTATCTTTTCTCCCTCTTTTTGCTATGCTCAACTGAGTTGTGTTTTTGTTTTGACAGTAGTGGGTTTGTTCACATGTTTTTGGGTTTGTGAGGCTAATGGTAAGGCAGGTTTAGGCATTTCCAGGTTTCATGCTTTGCTTGGCTGTTCAGGTTTGATAGTTTTTTTGGTTATGACAGGGTATTGGTGGTTTTGGTTATGACAGGTTGTATGTTCAGTGTTTGATGGTTTTTTGGTTCTGGACAGTAGGCCGGTTGTATGTTGGTTTTTGATGATGTATTTGATAACTGGTTTAACAAGGTTCTGTTGGTTGGGCAGGGTGTTCTGAGTTTGTATACTTCTCTCTTCTATCCTAACCTGCTGAACTGAGTTATTTTCTTTGTATTATATCTTTTTCTCTCTTGCTACGCTGAACTGAGTTGTGTTTTCAGGTTATGGTACTGGTATGAGGTTTGATTGTGTGTTTTGTATATCTTGTGTGTTCTGGACAAGTATGAGGTATCTGCCTATATTCGTTTAGTTCTGAGTTATAGAAGTGATATTGGTGCTTGGCTCAATCAGTATGTTTTCTTGTGTTATTTTGTCTTTTTTCTATTGGTCTTTGGCGCCCAACCTTATTTCAAACTTTGGTCTTCTCTTTGATCCACGCTTGCTGGGTAGTTTGACAAAATTTCTTGGCATCTTTTCCATTTTTGGTAACTGTCCATGCTGTGTAGTTTTGAACAATGCTGAATTGTGTCTTCTTTTTTGTATATCTTTTCTGTCTTGTTATACTGCCTATGCCTAAGACCTGAACTCTGCTGCTTTATCTCTCTTTTTCCTCTCCAAAGTACAGTTTTAGAGTTATTATATGATTTTTATTGTACTATGGTTCTGAAGGGGCCCCCTCTCATGCTGGGAAATGATGAAAAGGATCAAGTTGCTTGCATATACTTCTCTGCATTCTTATTCTGCTTTTGACAGCTTTGCTACACTTTTTGCATTTCTTTGATATCTTGGGATTTTGACTTTGCAGTAATTGTACTTCCTTGATTTCTTTGTGATATCTTTGAGTATATTTTGGCATTTGATAGGAAGTGGGAATTGGATTTGAACTAATACAGTTTTGAACTTTGGATTTGAAATTGAGATTCTATGCAGCTTGAATTTGTTAACTTATGCTTTTGACATTTGCATTTCATGAATAATAAAAAAAATCTTCCCTCTCTGTGAACCGGGAGAAATCCCGTGATTTGCAGAGAGGGCAACTGATCCCAGTCAGTGGCCCCTAATGATGAGCAACTTTAACTGTCTTTTAATTTCAACTGCTTTCTGACTTTTCTTGTTCTTTTTGCAGATAAAAAATGGAGCACCGGAGCGGAGTGAAGAATGAAGAATATTAGAAAATAGGATAGTTTTAATTTTATGTAATATTTAAATTAATGTATATTATTGTTCATAATTTAAATTATAAACAACAATTTGTACAAATAATTCAATTATCAATAAAATCTAAATTATCCAATTAATTCTAATTTTCTTTATTGTTTATTTATTTATTTAAAATTCTTAGAATTAAAACAATTGAAAAATAAATTTCAATCATTCAATTTTTTAGAATAATAAATAACTTAAATAATAACAATATTGATCAATTAAACCTGTCTCTTCCGATATCCAAAGCAAAGCAGCAGTCAACCAAACTGAATTGTCCAAGCGCATTCCTTCTTCACTGATTTGCCATAAACATTGTGAACCCAATACTGCATACTGTATCTGACTGGCCCAATCAAAACATACTGAATTCAAACCACTGTCTCTTTTACTGATTAAATCAAGATAACGCGAATTTTAACCCGAATCTCGGAATAAACTGCGAAGTGCTGTGGAATTTAAATTCTTCTGAGAATATGCCCATAAAACCTTAATTCCCGATTAAATGCCAAATAACGCTCGCCTGATCAAAATTGGACCAAAAATCATCCAAAACCCTGAGCCAACTGTGAAACAATCCAAAGCTCTGAAAATCAGTAAAAACCCTAATTTTGCTTGACTGTCAAGAAAAGTCCGTTTGTCCGATTCTTGAGCCAGTTTGAAAAGTCAGGAAATGTTTGAAGCTGAGATTTCTTGGGGAAAAATGCGAGGGCAAATTTTGGGGTACAACAGTTGCCCCTGTTCAATCTTCTTTGACCTGAAGAGTTAGATTGGCAAGTTTGCCTTTCGCGACTTGAAGGTAAAAGGAGATTGGACACTAATGTGCCCAGAAAATTTGCACTCGTCGATCCGATGGTGGATGTGAATGGGCTTAAAGATGCCATTTGGTGCGGTAGAATTTTGTCGGGGGATGGACTTAGAGATGCCATCTGAGAATGGGCTTACAGATGCCATTCAACGACTGCTGGTAGGAGGATGGGCTTATAGATGCCATCTGGTGATGTTGAAGTGTATGACAATGGTGAGTGGATAAGTGTCGGAAAGGCATCCCTGTTTTGGAACATCTCTGAATTGGGGGTCTGAACAAGCAACAGACTGACGTCCATGTCTGGAGAATCTGTAAACCATCTGGGATTGAATAAGCAATAGAGCAGTATCCGTTGTTGGGACATGTCCGTAAACTATTTTCAAAAGTTGAGAAGAGTCTGAATAAGTTGGTAGATTGACTTCCGTTGTAGGGAAGAATCCGTAAACTGTTGTCAGAAGTCTTGAAGTTGAAGAGGAACCGGTGTAGGGTTTCTTGATGATGCGTCTGAATGAATCTGGAATAAGTATCAGAATGTCGCCGTGTCCGGGTCACATCTGAACTATTTCTGGATGAATCCTGGGAGTTGATCTGTGTCTGTCGACTGGTCTTACCTGAAAAGGCAAAGGGTTAGTTGTATGCAATGTTATGATGCATGATGCAATGCATGTGACATTAATGTTTATGATATGAATGTAATGAATGCGCATGTAGGCTGATGAGCTAATCTTGCCAAGGATACATGAATCCGAGATGGCTGAAGATAAAAGCGTCTTGACTGCTGCCGGGGAAAATAAATCCTGGGCTGTTGCTGGGGAAGAGAATCCCTGATGACCTCTACTGGGGAGCTCCAAACTAGTAGACTCATGCTGAGGAGGCCAGATTGAGAATCTTCGGCTTGATGGGAAGTAACCCTGGAGACTTCACTGGGGAACTCAAGATTTTTCTTCTAAAAACTCTGGGGAGAAGGTTTAAAAGTCTGACTCCGCTGGGGATTGTCCACTTGAAGCTCTTGATCTGCTGGGGATACTGAAGCTTAAACTCTGAGGGGAATTGAATTCCGGGGGATTCCCTGGCTGGGGATTTGCAAAGATAAGTTACTGCTGGGGAATTTTGATGAACTCCGCTGGGGATAGGGAGAATTCTGGCGAGTGCGATCTTCCGTGGTTGTTAGCTTGAGAAGAATCTGAACAAGCGATAGGTTAACATCCGTTTACTTGGAGAACCCGTGAACTATTTTCAGAAATCTTGAAGTTGAATTAGCAATAGAGCCGCCTCCGTTGTTGGGAAGCGTCCGTAAACTAAATTCAAAGGTTGCATCTGAACAAGCTGATAGATTAACATCCGTTACTTGGGAAGAATCCATGAACTGTTTTCAGAAGTCTTGAGAAGAATCTGAACAAGTGATAGGTTAACATCCGTTTACTTGGAGAACCCGTGAACTATTTTCAGAAATCTTGAAGTTGAATTAGCAATAGAGCCGCATCCGTTGTTGGGAAGCGTCCGTAAACTAAATTCAAAGGTTGCATCTGAACAAGCTGATAGATTAACATCCGTTACTTGGGAAGAATCCATGAACTGTTTTCAGAAGTCTTGAGAAGAATCTGAACAAGTGATAGGTTAACATCCGTTTACTTGGGGAACCCGTGAACTATTTTCAGAAATCTTGAAGTTGAATTAGCAATAGAGCCGCATCCGTTGTTGGGAAGCGTCCGTAAACTAAATTCAAAGGTTGCATCTGAACAAGCTGATAGATTAACATCCGTTACTTGGGAAGAATCCATGAACTGTTTTCAGAAGTCTTGAGAAGAATCTGAACAAGTGATAGGTTAACATCCGTTTACTTGGAGAACCCGTGAACTATTTTCAGAAATCTTGAAGTTGAATTAGCAATAGAGCCGCATCCGTTGTTGGGAAGCGTCCGTAAACTAAATTCAAAGGTTGCATCTGAACAAGCTGATAGATTAACATCCGTTACTTGGGAAGAATCCATGAACTGTTTTCAGAAGTCTTGAGAAGAATCTGAACAAGTGATAGGTTAACATCCGTTTACTTGGAGAACCCGTGAACTATTTTCAGAAATCTTGAAGTTGAATTAGCAATAGAGCCGCATCCGTTGTTGGGAAGCGTCCGTAAACTAAATTCAAAGGTTGCATCTGAACAAGCTGATAGATTAACATCCGTTACTTGGGAAGAATCCATGAACTGTTTTCAGAAGTCTTGAGAAGAATCTGAACAAGTGATAGGTTAACATCCGTTTACTTGGAGAACCCGTGAACTATTTTCAGAAATCTTGAAGTTGAATTAGCAATAGAGCCGCATCCGTTGTTGGGAAGCGTCCGTAAACTAAATTCAAAGGTTGCATCTGAACAAGCTGATAGATTAACATCCGTTACTTGGGAAGAATCCATGAACTGTTTTCAGAAGTCTTGAGAAGAATCTGAACAAGTGATAGGTTAACATCCGTTTACTTGGAGAACCCGTGAACTATTTTCAGAAATCTTGAAGTTGAATTAGCAATAGAGCCGCATCCGTTGTTGGGAAGCGTCCGTAAACTAAATTCAAAGGTTGCATCTGAACAAGCTGATAGATTAACATCCGTTACTTGGGAAGAATCCATGAACTGTTTTCAGAAGTCTTGAGAAGAATCTGAACAAGTGATAGGTTAACATCCGTTTACTTGGAGAACCCGTGAACTATTTTCAGAAATCTTGAAGGGGAACCGGTGTAGGGTTTCCTGATGATGAGCTTGTGTAAAAACTGCATCGGGTTTTGAACACTTTTGACATTCGAATGTCCCAAGTGGTGATGTAGATAATTTCCTGGCTTGTTACAGGTGTTGGTCTACAATCGGTCGTTCACAGATGTTTCCTGGGTTGTTGCAGGTGTTGATCTGGAATTCTTCAGACATGCCCTGGCTGGATACAGGAATCGAATATGGAAAGGTGATAGTTGATAGATATGCCCTGGCTGGATACAGGATTCGAATCTTCAAACTCTTCAGACGTGCCCTGGCTAGATACAGGAATCGAGTCCGGAAATGTAGTCAACAGATATGCCCTGGCTGGATACAGGAGTCGAATCTGGGAATGTGATAGTTGATAGATATGCCCTGGCTGGATACAGGAATCGAATCCTCGAACTCTTCAAATGTGCCCTGGCTAGATACAGGAATCGAATCTGGAAATGTTGTAGTTGATTTGTTGAACACTTTTGACATTCGAATGCCCCAAGTGATGATGAAGGAATCTTGAATCAGATTACCCTGCATATTGAGAGATTTCTTGAAATCTTGACTGGACTGCCCCAGGTTAACTGTACTTTGAAAGATCTGTTGGACCTTGACTGGACTGGTTTATCAGGCTATAGATTGTGACATGTCATGCCCCTTGTTGATAGGAGGTTTGATGGAAGTGTTATCCTCTTGAAGTGATTTTGATTTACTGAGAGAGTTTTCGTTCCTCCGAACATTCGCTGTATGAATTTCTTCGCTGTCAAACAAAAGGGTCAAATGCAGACAGTGATATTCGAATAATGCAAAGTTTATGTTTGTCTCGAAGTTTTGAAAAATGCGTTTTTTAGCAGAAAACTTTTCATAAGACAAGTTAACACAAGATTTAGAGCAAAGCCCTGCAGGAGTCAGGATACCTTTTGTAACAGTATGCTTTCGAACTAACCCATGCTTCAATTAGGACTTCTGAAGGGTTGTAACGCGGCCTGGTTCACGGTTTAAGAAACAAAGGATAATAGGCTCAAAGTATATTTGTACCCACCCGCTCTTCGTGATGTTCTTCCCACCTAAACTCAGTTAATTGTGCGTCGCACTCTGCTTTTGAGTTTGGAGCGACCTTTTGGATGATGGTTCACCAACTTGAATTTGGGAGACAGTCATCATCTCCTTTTTCTTTTGCAACATTTTTCATGTTGTTGAGGATTTTGTAATGACCTCACTATTTTGATTTTGATTTGTTATCCCTAACTTTTGCCTGACTGTTACCGTTTTCGGGATTACTGTCAGCGGGATGCCCCAGCTTTCTTAAGCCTCCTTTATAGGTTTTGGCTCAGTGGGCTTTTCTCTTTTGAGAGATTGACTGTCTATGTGATAGGGAACCACCCTTGTCTTTTGATTCCAAAGGAATGCTTTCTTTTTGACATCGTTCGTTGTATTACAAACTGAGAGTTTGCGACCTCAATGCGCATTTTCTTTTGAATTAACTGAGATACTACCCTGCCCCGGGTTTATATCAAAGGTTTTGATTGTATTAGAACAGAAAACTCCTACTTCTTTGGCTCGAAGGGGTTGACTAGGGATTAACTTCCTTATAACTCCAGTGTTTGGGAATTGAAAGAAATGCCTGTACATCATCAGCAAGGTCTGTTCAAAAGCATATTGTATAAGATCACGGCATTGTTTCGTCATCCTCCCTCTAAAGGCTTGCAGCTTTTTATCAAGAGTCAAATATCATAAAGAAAAGCATAAGAGGAGTGAAACGAATGGATGAATTCAAGACAAACATATGCAATGCATTAATAGAAACAAAGTTTAACATCAACAAATAATTGTTTGACAGCAAAAGAAATTACAACTTTGAAAATTCAAAAAGAAGCAAAAGTCTTTCAGCTCGAGCTTCGTCACTTCAAGCGGAGAACCCTTTAACGGAAGATCTTCATCTCGCCGTCCGGCGTGAACCTCAGCACTCCAATGTCAATCAGATCTTGAATCTTGTTCTTCAAGGCCCAACAGCTATCGGTGTCATGTCCTGGGCTATAGGAGTGGTAAACACAAAATGCATCGAGATGATAGCTAGGAGCGGAGGTATTTGGGTTACGGATAGGATCCCTCAAAGCAGTCAGATTAACCTCCAACAAGCGCTCCAGAATTAGAGATGACGGTATGTCAGTCTCAGTGAGCTGCCTTCCCGATGTTTCTTGCTTACGCCGATTGCCCCGTTGACGCTGGCGAGGTTGTTGATGGGTTTGTGACCCTGAAGCTAGCAAAGGAGCTTTCCCCTTGTCTTCTTGAGTGGATGGAGGCTGAGCGGTGACTTGCTCTTCGACCTCAGATGTTTGCCCCAGTTGGTTGTTTGGAAGCAGTTGGCGGACAAGAACTCTGAGTTCCTCTTGTCTTTGGGATAGGTCTTGAATGAGAGCCATCTGGCCCACCATCTGTCCCATCATTTGAGTCCTCAGTGTTGTCAGATCAAACTGCAGCTCCGCAATCTGATCACTCCTGGCATTGTTGGAACTCCCCAAGCCCTTGGTGAGGAGAGCTTTCATCTCTTCTTGCCCCAGAGACAAGTTCAGGAACATCTCCTGCAGCTGAGCAGTCTGGTCTTGGATGTCTTTGACAGACCTTTCTAGAGCCATCTCTTGCTGAAATAAACAGCAGGAGAGTAAGGAAACCTGAAAAAGAAAAGATTGTCAAAATGCAATGCATGATATATGGATGCATGCTTTCAAGGATCTCTTGGGGTAAACACAAGAAAATGTTAGAGGTTGAACTCTGCTCTTGGATTGGAGATCTCTGTACCGGTGGACGTCCTTCCACGAGAATCAAGCTCACCATGTCGAGTGGGTCATAGCCACTGATTCAAGTTGTTGTACTTGATCTTTGATTGGAGAACTTTGTATCGGCGGATGTCTTTCCACTAGAATCAAGCTCACCATGTCGAGTGGGTCATAGCCAACTGATTCAAGTTGTTGTACTTGAACTTGGATTGGCTAGAGGAGAAACCCCCTTGCCCCTTGATAGATGTCTGGTTCAACGTAACCCTGCATCAACAGAACCCTCGAGACCCTTGAAATGGTTATTGAAAATGCTAAAATGCTATGGTATGATGTCATGATGTTATGTACATGTATGCACAAACAAGTAAGTGTATATACAGGAAAACGATATTCACACAAGGCACACAAGGCCTTAGGTTTAGGCTTGCATGAGGTTCAGGTACTACCCTCTTTCAGTTTGTTGGTTAAAACCTGTCCTATCAAAAGTAACCGGGTTCTAGAGGTCCCAATATCACTGGATTGCTTTCATTGTTCATCGTTTCGATTTAGCCACTGAACTGGCGACCGAAATATTCCAGGAAAGCAACCCTCCATTGAGTGTAGTATCGAGTATCAACCAACCTCGGACTGCACCAAAGTCAGTTATCTCACTACCCTAAAAAGGCCAAGATGGATTAATTAAGGTTCCTAGGGTCAGTTGATGCTTCACGACACCACGCGGCGGCCCCGTACTCTCCTTGACTGAACTCAAGGGTTACCGGTACACACCAAAGTGCCACATCAACGTAGCAGACTGCTTCAACCATGTCGGTATACCCCGCACAGTTCCCTCACAACCTTGTTGCTACCTAAAAGGGTTTCCCCAGATCCGGGTTAGGATCTATAAAACTCCGATACAAAGCCCATAAATGTAAAAGCAAACAAAGCAATCAATTGAAAGTAAAGGTGATCTAAACCCTAAGGTAACCCCACTTAAAAAATAATATCCCCAGCAGAGTCGCCAGTTCTGTGATACGGTGGGAGAACTGACTAGTGTTTTGCGTTCGCATTCGCACTTGTGCGGTTGAGCAAGAGTCGCCACCGACTTTTTATTTTATCCTAAAGGAAAGGTTAAAAAAGCACAGCAAAAACCTTTTTTGAGATATTTCGTGGGTTCGGGGGGTAAATTATGAAAAGGGAAGGTATTAGCACCCTTTTCATCCATGGTTATCCATGGGCTCTTAGTTACTTGGTTTTTTAGATCACTTGCCTTGTTTTTCGATTGCTTTGAAAATGACATGTGTGTGGGTGCTTTTTGAAAACGTTTTGGAAAAAGATGCCTTGTCTTAGGCCAACCTTGTAATAATTCTTTACTCGAATGTTTTACAAAGGCGTATATCTTTTTGAAAAGATGTTTCAAAGGTTTGAAAAGTTGATTTTTGAAAGTGTTGTGGATTGTGGTTTTTGAAAAGAAGGCAAGTGTTTTTGCAGGTTTGATCTCAAGTAACTAAGAGTTTTGTCTATCCTATTGTACTCAAAGGTTTTTGTCATGTTCTAACCCCTTTTACAATTTTGTTCTACCATTGAAATTGGTAGACAATCTTGCGTTTAGGAAGTTTATTCGGGACGGGCGCGGGTCATCGTATGGACCATGAATGCAATGGTGCCAAGTGTCTTTGGCAATTTGCTTTGAAGGGACTATGATCATTCCGTTTAGGCAACTTTCGAAAGCGTCATCGAGGGACTTATGATCATTTGATTTTGTTTTGCCAAAGATACTCGACGTGCAAGCATGGCCCATTTTGGAAGGCAACATGTGGGATTACCCTAGGGGGTGCAAGTGTGTTTGTGTATGGATTACATGTATTTGTCTTGTATTAGGTTCTCTAGCGTTTGATTTTATGTACATACAAACCCTAGGTCTAACCATGGTATAATTGGAAAACTGTAAATTGCGGAATGTAAAATCTACGCTATTACAAAGTAGTATCAGGGAGTGGGGGTATAAATGTACAAGGGGATGAGACTTATAGTATTTACAACCAAATCGAAGTCGCAATCAAATATAAATATCGAATATACAGGTGTAAGATAAAAAGTGTGTATAGGGCAATGTGAATGCATTTGTGTAAGTGCACAAGTGTATATGTATATGAATTGTGTAATTATGTACAGGTGCGAATTGTGGAATTGAAACGTATTAGGGTTTGACCTAGAGAAGTGTATTTTAACGAATCTGTGATTTTTTGTATGTTTAATTATGTAAGAAAAAAAAGAAAGTGTTTTGATTTCAATGTTCAAGTTTTTAATTAAATCGTATTTTGCATAAAAAGAAAGTATTTTAATCACATATTTATTAATTTTAATATTAGAGAAATATATACATTGTTATGTACAAATATGTGTGTTAATTAAAAAGAAGATGTTTTCAAATTTAATTATATGATAAAAGGTGTTTTATTATTTTATATACAAATATCTATCTAAAAAAGATGTTTTAACCTTATGATAAAAAATGTATTTTAATTAAGTTAGTATTTTTTCAAAGAATAAAAAAAAAGGGTAAACATTGTTTATAAAATAAAGTTAGTATTTTACAAAGAAAAAAAAAGAAGTAAATATTGTTTTTATAAAATAAAAAGAATGGTTAGTATTATGAAAAGTGGTTAAGTGTAAAAATATTAACTTGGGCTTCAGAGGAAATGTGAATGGGTCAGGTCCATGTTAATCTTGAACGAAATTAGGGTTAGTAGTTGTTAGTTCAGTTTGGTAATGAACGTTTTAGGGTTAGCGAGGTAGCGGCGGCGCGTATTCGTTCAACGTTCTCTTCCTCATCTCCCTGAATGCTTCCTCCGGCCACCAACGTCATTCCCGTACTCTCTTCCCTCCAAGGCAAGAACTCCACATCCTCTTGAAACAAGGTTAGCTTTTGTTGTTATGTTTTTATCTCTTTCCCCTTTTTTACGGATTGCATGTTTTGATTTGAGTTCTTACTTGGTCTTTTGTTATTGTGAGGTGAAGGAGAAGAGGTAGAAAGCCCGTTACCTGACCTTGGAGAAGGAGGAGAGAGGAGGGGAGCTGTGGCGCTTAGGAGGCCGGAGATTCGGTGATGGAGCTTTGAGCTTGCTTTTGATGCTTCCCTGGTATTTTCGTTCTTTTGATATATTAGGGTTTTGATGATGTATACTGAGAACCCTTTAATTCCTCACTTCTTTATCTCTTCTACTTTATGTCCCTTTGAATTGTTGGTTGCTTTCTTGGACGATTTGCCTATGTGTGCTTTGAGATGCCCAGTGATGATCTCAGAGATCTGAGGGCCTAGGTTGCCTTTGATACTTTTGTTTTCCTCTGAGCCCCTGATGCGTTGTATTGTTGCCTGGGTTATCTTTCTCTTCTTCTCTCGTATTGCCTTTGCTTTTGTCCCTGAGTTGCTTCTGAAATGGTCTTGAATGTTTTTGAACAGTTATTGCCTTGGACTGGATGCCTTTCTGAGATTTATTGCCCTATGATGCTTGTACTGAGGGCTCGTGGGTTGCCTCACCTGTATTGCCTTGAACTTTTATGCTTGTGAATTTGTTGACAGTATGGTGTCTTGAGATTAGGCAATGGGCATGGTTATTCTGGTTATGGTGGTGTTTTCTTTTGATTAGGCAGGTTATGATGCTGATATGAGGTTTGGGGAATTCTCCTCTATTCTAACCTTTTACTGCTTTGTATTGGCTTGTGTATATTGTACATTGAGGCAGAGTTGTATGTTTTGTATCTTTTCTCCCTCTTTTTGCTATGCTCAACTGAGTTGTGTTTTTGTTTTGACAGTAGTGGGTTTGTTCACATGTTTTTGGGTTTGTGAGGCTAATGGTAAGGCAGGTTTAGGCATTTCCAGGTTTCATGCTTTGCTTGGCTGTTCAGGTTTGATAGTTTTTTTGGTTATGACAGGGTATTGGTGGTTTTGGTTATGACAGGTTGTATGTTCAGTGTTTGATGGTTTTTTGGTTCTGGACAGTAGGCCGGTTGTATGTTGGTTTTTGATGATGTATTTGATAACTGGTTTAACAAGGTTCTGTTGGTTGGGCAGGGTGTTCTGAGTTTGTATACTTCTCTCTTCTATCCTAACCTGCTGAACTGAGTTATTTTCTTTGTATTATATCTTTTTCTCTCTTGCTACGCTGAACTGAGTTGTGTTTTCAGGTTATGGTACTGGTATGAGGTTTGATTGTGTGTTTTGTATATCTTGTGTGTTCTGGACAAGTATGAGGTATCTGCCTATATTCGTTTAGTTCTGAGTTATAGAAGTGATATTGGTGCTTGGCTCAATCAGTATGTTTTCTTGTGTTATTTTGTCTTTTTTTTATTGGTCTTTGGCGCCCAACCTTATTTCAAACTTTGGTCTTCTCTTTGATCCACGCTTGCTGGGTAGTTTGACAAAATTTCTTGGCATCTTTTCCATTTTTGGTAACTGTCCATGCTGTGTAGTTTTGAACAATGCTGAATTGTGTCTTCTTTTTTGTATATCTTTTCTGTCTTGTTATACTGCCTATGCCTAAGACCTGAACTCTGCTGCTTTATCTCTCTTTTTCCTCTCCAAAGTACAGTTTTAGAGTTATTATATGATTTTTATTGTACTATGGTTCTGAAGGGGCCCCCTCTCATGCTGGGAAATGATGAAAAGGATCAAGTTGCTTGCATATACTTCTCTGCATTCTTATTCTGCTTTTGACAGCTTTGCTACACTTTTTGCATTTCTTTGATATCTTGGGATTTTGACTTTGCAGTAATTGTACTTCCTTGATTTCTTTGTGATATCTTTGAGTATATTTTGGCATTTGATAGGAAGTGGGAATTGGATTTGAACTAATACAGTTTTGAACTTTGGATTTGAAATTGAGATTCTATGCAGCTTGAATTTGTTAACTTATGCTTTTGACATTTGCATTTCATGAATAATAAAAAAAATCTTCCCTCTCTGTGAACCGGAAGAAATCCCGTGATTTGCAGAGAGGGCAACTGATCCCAGTCAGTGGCCCCTAATGATGAGCAACTTTAACTGTCTTTTAATTTCAACTGCTTTCTGACTTTTCTTGTTCTTTTTGCAGATAAAAAATGGAGCACCGGAGCGGAGTGAAGAATGAAGAATATTAGAAAATAGGATAGTTTTAATTTTATGTAATATTTAAATTAATGTATATTATTGTTCATAATTTAAATTATAAACAACAATTTGTACAAATAATTCAATTATCAATAAAATCTAAATTATCCAATTAATTCTAATTTTCTTTATTGTTTATTTATTTATTTAAAATTCTTAGAATTAAAACAATTGAAAAATAAATTTCAATCATTCAATTTTTTAGAATAATAAATAACTTAAATAATAACAATATTGATCAATTAAACCTGTCTCTTCCGATATCCAAAGCAAAGCAGCAGTCAACCAAACTGAATTGTCCAAGCGCATTCCTTCTTCACTGATTTGCCATAAACATTGTGAACCCAATACTGCATACTGTATCTGACTGGCCCAATCAAAACGTACTGAATTCAAACCACTGTCTCTTTTACTGATTAAATCAAGATAACGCGAATTTTAACCCGAATCTCGGAATAAACTGCGAAGTGCTGTGGAATTTAAATTCTTCTGAGAATATGCCCATAAAACCTTAATTCCCGATTAAATGCCAAATAACGCTCGCCTGATCAAAATTGGACCAAAAATCATCCAAAACCCTGAGCCAACTGTGAAACAATCCAAAGCTCTGAAAATCAGTAAAAACCCTAATTTTGCTTGACTGTCAAGAAAAGTCCGTTTGTCCGATTCTTGAGCCAGTTTGAAAAGTCAGGAAATGTTTGAAGCTGAGATTTCTTGGGGAAAAATGCGAGGGCAGATTTTGGGGTACAACACACCCTCTCCCATGTCTTAGTTGATACTGGTTCTTCCTTGAATGTGCTGCCGAAGAAAGCCTTAGACCGTTTGGATTGCGAAGGATTGACCCTCAAACCTAGTAACATCGTTTTTAGGGCCTTTGATGGGTCCAAAAGAATGGTTCATGGAGAAGTTGATATTCCTATCAAAGTAGGCACAGAAGTCTTCAACTCCACCTTTTATGTGATGGACATCTGTTGTACCCCAAAATTTTCCCTCTCTTTTCCACAAGAAATCACAGCTTCGGGCTTTTCCTGATCTTTCAGATTGGCTCAAGAATCGGTCAAACAGACTTTTCTTATCAGTCAAACAAAATTAGGGTTTCCATTAACTTTTGAATCAGTTCAAGCAGATTGCTAGGGTTTGGTTGGGTTTGGCTCAGGGTTTGATCAAACAGACGCTTCTTTGACAATAAATCAAGAATTAGGGTTTGCACGCGCATTTTCAGAAGAATTTGAATCCACAGTGTCTTAATTGGCTGTCACACTGCTTTGACGCCTGTTCAAGGTCTCAGTTTGTTTTTCAAAGTCTAAACATCTGGGATAGAAGCTGAGGCTTCTGATTGAGAGTTTGAAGTGTTGGTTGATCAATGAGGTGAAAGACGTATGGACGTTTGTTTGATTGACTGTGCATTGCTATTGGTTATTTGGAACGTCGGGTTTATTATTGGTTAATGCAAGATAGTGAGACTGCGATGTTTGTTGATTATTCATAATTTCTAAGTTAAGATTATTGGGATGATTCCAATTATTATGACTCGAGAAATTTAAATAATTAAATAAGCAATTGCAGAAGAATTAAAAAAGATATCTGACAAAGAAAGATTTTTATTCATTTTTAATTGTTTGTTACAAATATTATTTGAACACTGTAAATTTATTTACAGCTGTTTACAATAATGTTATTACAATGATTAAAAATAAATTAAAACTATATCCTAAATTTCTTGAAATCTTCATCTTCTACTGCTGCTCCCCATTGCTCAACTGATATTTATCTGCAAAGACAAAAAAGAAAGAAGTCAAATGCAGATGAATTTAAAAAGGCATTCTCAGACAGATAATTAAAACTCATCATTAAAGGTGTTGGCCGGAATCAGTTTGTTCGTCCTCTCTGCAAATCGCAAGAAGATGTCTCTTCTTGGTTCACAAAGAGGGAAAGAAAATTATCTTGCAAGCTAAATCAATTAAAAAAAAGGGAACAAGGCAGCATATTAAACAAAATGCATAAAGCTGCATAAGCTGCACAATTCAAAATGCCAAACCAAGTCACAAGTGACAAACTAAGCTGAACAAGTTTCAAACTAAGCAAACTAAATCACAAAGAAGCTGTCAAACTGTCCAAGAGCTGTCAACAGAGCTGCCTACAAGCTAGCAAAAGAAAATGCAGGAAATTTGGAAAGATGGAGGAAAGACAAAATGCAAGCAAGCTTGTAAAGATACATTTATCATCATTTCCCAGCCAAAAACATTTTCAGAAAATGACAGTCTAAGTAATTAAATATACTTTGCTGTGGAGAGAGAAAGAGAGAGAGAAGTAGAAGGCTCTTACAGTGGGCAGGCTTAAGACAAAGAGATATAAAACAAAGAATATCAGAACAGTTCAAAAAGGAGGCAGAACACCACATAGAAAAAAGATACCACAAACGGTAACATTGCAAAAGCCAAAACAACAGCCTGCCTCAAGCTTGCTATGAACCAACTCAAACCTCCATAAACCTGCATAAAACATAAGAAAGCCTGCCTGTTCAGAAGAGCCTGCATAATACAAATGAGCCTCAAAACTTCCTTCAATCCAAGCCTGCTTCAAGCCAGCCTGTAACCTCTAAACAAGCCTAAAGATCTGTTACAACCTTCAAGCCAAAACCCTGCATAGCCTAAAGACCAAGCCTGTCAAAACCTGTACCACAAACAAGCCTAAAAGCCTTACCAAGCAAGCAAACTTCCAGGCATGTACCATACAAACCTACAAACATTCAACCTGCTTTCATAAAACCTTCACATAAAACTGTACTGGAAGCAAACCTCTAAAAACCCTGAGGCTTGTTACCATCAAAATTCAAGCAAGTCCAAGCATCTCAAATCATAAGCAAACAACTCTCAGTTTCAATATCATCATCATTGAGAAAACAAATCCAAGCTCTCAGAACTAAAGTTCATCATTGAGTAACAAAGCCAAAGAGAGGAAAAGCAACTGAAGCTAGCGACTCAGAAGCAAAAAACACTAAAGCAAACAACTCTCAGATTCGAAATCATCATCATTGTAAAAGAACAACAAAGTTCATCAGAAGTCATAAGTGAAATAATAGCAAACAGATCTCAGATTTAACATCATCATTGAAAAAAAAAGGCCAACACAACATCTTCATAAAAAAAAAAACAAGCATTCAAATACTCAGAGGCCAGCAATCAAAAGAAGAAGAGAGAACTAAAAATAGGGTTTTCAGATATTCATCACAAAACCAGTCAAAAGAAAGATACGAGGTTACCAGAACAAAGCCAGCATCACATACTCCCTCGCCTTGGCCACCGGAGACGCCTCCTGTCCACTTCTCCGCCTCTTCTCCAAAAGCCAACAAAGGTAGTAACTCCTCCCTTTTCTTTTTTAACACCTCACACAAACACAAATAATAATACAAAAGATCAGGATATGGAAAAGCTAAAAACATGCGCGGATATTCAAAACCTAAAACGTATTTGAAGACATAAACCATACCTTTTCTCATCACTGCCTTGCTCAACCATGGAGAGAGGGAGATGGACGGTGGCGCTATGGCAGCTGAGGCGGTTGGAGGAGCATCAATGGCTTTTGTTTGAGAACGAGGACGATGAAGAAGAAGAAGGGAGCGACGCCGTTTGTGAAAGCTGAAACCCTATTCTGAAACAAACATTGCAAACCCTAAATAAAACTTGTGAAACGCGTTTTGGGCCTCTACCCCATTAAACTACTAAGCCCAACTGAATCCTGGCGCATACACCCCCCCTCTTTGAATTTGCTAGTTTTGTTGTTTTGGGCCAAGCATTTTCTTAAGGCCCATTTAACCTTTTTCATGTATATACAAACTAACACTTCTTGTTTTATTTATTTTTCTTTTTATATAACATGACTTATTTTGTTAAGTAAAATGTTACATTAACTTTTTTATACAAAATTTTCTTAAATGTTTCTTTTTATTTTATTACACTTAAAAAGGCATAAATCTTAGGTTTATTAAGTTTAGCAATTTTTTCTTTATTAAAATCTTTTTTGTTTAATTTAAACCTTGTATATAAAACATTAATAAAAAATGCATAAAAAATAGAATTTTTAAGATTAAATTTTTCTTTTCTTTAAAACTTTTGTTTATATATAATTAACAAAAAACATGAATAAATAATAAAATACTTAATACATTAGGTTAATATTTTTACTCACTTGTAAATAATCATGTGCATCTTACATACTTTTATTTCTCTTTGATTCTTATACATTGTTATGTTTTACATTGAGAATGCGATTCGATTTGGTTGTAAATAATATTTGGACACTACTATCCTGATAAGACTCATCCCCATTTGTAAACATTTGTATCCCCATACCCATAATCATTGTTGTAATAGCTTAGCATTTAAATTTCCGCATTTAAAAGCTTTCAAATTATGCCATGATAGACTTAGGGTTTGTATGCAAATGAAACCAACAAATAGCTTGACCTAATACAAAGATAAATGCATGAAAATCAATACACCATTCACACTTGCACCCCTAGGGTAATCCCGCTTGTTGCCTTCAAAAATGGGCCATGTTTGCATGTCAAGTACTTTGGCAAAACAAAAACAAATCAAATGATCATAGTCCCTCGATGACGCTATCAAGTTGCCTAAACAAAAATGATCAAGTCCCTTGAGAAAATTTCCAAAGACACTTGGCACTATTGCCTTCATGGTCTAAATGATGACCCACGCCCGTCCCGTTAACATCCTAACACAAGGTTGTTCACCAAATACAATGGTGAAACAACACTGTTAAAAGGGTTAAAACATGAGAAAGATCTTTGAGAAGTTTAGGGTAGACAACTCTTAGTTACTTGATCAAACTTGCAAAACACACTTGCCTACTTTCAAAACACACTCCACAACACAACTTTCAAAACGACTTTCAAAAACATTGAAACATCTTTTCAAAAAGACACACACTTTTGTAAAACATTCAAACAAGAATTGTTACAATGGTTGCCTAGACAAGGCATCTTTTTCAAAACATTTTCAAAACCACACACACAAAGCACCATTTCAAACAATTGAAAAGCAAAGGCAAGTGATCTAAAACAAGTAACTAAGAGCCCATGGATAACCATGGATGAAAAGGGTGCTAGCACCTTCCCTTTTCATAATCTACCCCCCGAACCCACGAAAACATCTCAAAGGTTTTTCCTGTGCTTTTTAACCTTTCCTTAGGATAAATAAAAAGTCGGTGGCGACTCTTGCTAAACCGAACAAATGTGAATACAAACGCAAAACCTCAAGTCAGTTCTCCCACCGTATCACAATATCCATCCGTCATATTCTTGTTTGTTAGGGAGACCGTTGATCCATTATGTCGGGGCAGTTACCTCCTCTTTGCACCAAATGCTGAAATATCCTATTAAGGGTAAGATTATAACAGTGCACGGCGAGGAAGAGTACATGATAAGTCATCTCAATTACTTCCTCTATGTGGAATTGGATGGCGAGTTCATCGAAACGCCTTTCCAACATTTTGAGGAAGTTTCTCCTGAGGTAGCAGTTGCGAAGACAATGGTTGAAGTGCCTATTGTTCCCAAGCATGTATCTAGAATGACATCTCTCAAGGACGCAAAGGCTATATTTAAAGAAGGGAAGAGTACAGTATGGGGGCAATTTCCTGACTTTCCCTATAAGACGGACAAGTTTGGGTTAGGATTCACTGCTGCAGGACAAAAGGCTATGCGTCGCTCCAAGGCTGGAGGACTACCCGTCAAGATCTCTCACCACGAAATCAATGCTGTAGAAGATGAAGATGAAGAGAGCCACTTTGAAGATTGGATCTTTCCGACCGTCGAAGGGGGTTTAAGAAACTGGGAAGCAAAGGATTTTATTCCCATCACCTTTATCAACCAGTAATTTTATCTTTGAACAATTTCCCATTTATGGTCTGTAATAACTAAAACAATTCGCACACTATTTTCACCTCATGCCTTGCCCGGGGCATGTAGGTCCATTTGTAAGGGTTTGATCTTCTTCATTATCATATGCCATGTTTTAATGAATCATTGGACGTTTTTCATCTATAAACTGCTGTGTTCATTTTCTTTCCTTTTGCATTTTTGTTTGTTTAAGGATGGCTATCCCTTACACACACCCACACTCACAAATGCAAGTACCCATCCACTCCGGATTCCATGGGTGACTATTCTGCTTTAGCCTTCGATAACTCTGAAGATTTGGTCAATCATGCTGAGTACGAAGTTGACGAAAACTGTGAAGTGCTGGGAGAATTAGCCAGACTTCTACAACAAGAAGAGAGGGCCATTCTGCCTCATGAAGAGTTGCTAGAAACCATCAACTTAGGGACAGAGGAAGATAGGAAAGAAGTAAAAGTGGGTGCCAACCTGGAACCAAGTGTCAAGGAGCGCTTAGTGCAGTTGTTGAACGAATATGTTGAAATCTTTGCCTGGTCTTATGAAGACATGCCCGGGTTAGACACAAATATCGTGGTTCATCGTCTCCCTACAAAGGTCTGCCGAATGAGGCCTAACATGTCTGAGAAGATTAAAGCTGAGGTAATGAAGCAATTCAACGCTGGCTTTCTGGCTGTTCCTTCCTATCCACAATGGGTTGCTAACATTGTGCCCGTGCCTAAGAAGGACGACAAAGTTAGAATGTGTGTGGACTATCGGGATTTAAACAGGGCTAGCCCTAAAGACGATTTTCCACTACCACATATCGACATCTTGGTTGACAACACAGCTCAGCACAAGGTATTTTCCTTCATGGATGGATTCTCGGGATACAACCAGATCAAGATGGCCCCCGAGGACATGGAGAAAACTACTTTTGTCACGCAATGGGGTACCTTCTTCTACAAAGTGATGCCATTCGGACTGAAGAATGCAGGGGCAACCTATCAACGCGCCATGGTAGCTTTGTTTCATGATATGATACATCATGAGATCGAAGTTTACGTAGACGATATGATAGCTCGATCACAGACAGAAGAAGAACACCTTGATCATTTGCAAAAGCTGTTTGCCAGGTTGAAGGAGTATAAGCTCAGACTGAACCCAAGCAAGTGCACTTTTGGGGTTAGGTCTGGTAAACTTTTGGGATTTATTGTCAGCAACAAAGGCATTGAGGTTGATCCAGCTAAAGTAAAGGCTATACAAGAAATGCCTGCTCCCCGTACTGAAAAGGAGGTTAGAGGATTCTTGGGACGCTTAAACTATATCGCCTGGTTCATCTCTCACCTGACATCTACCTGTGAGCCAATCTTCAAACTGTTGAAGAAAGACCAGGTAGTTGAATGGAACAATGATTGTCAAGTTGCTTTTGATAAGATCAAGGAGTATTTGCTAGAACCTCCTATTCTGATGCCACCCGTCGAAGGAAGGTCGTTAATCATGTATCTGACTATTTTGGATAACTCAATGGGGTGCGTGCTGGGCCAACATGACGAGTTTGGCCGAAAAGAGCATGCCATTTATTACCTTAGAAAAAAGTTCACCGACTGTGAGACTCGTTAATCACTGCTCGAGAAAACTTGCTGCGCTTTGGTATGGGCTGCTAGCCGGCTAAGACAGTATATGTTGACTCATACCACTTTGTTGATATCTAAGATGGATCCGATAAAGTACATCTTTGAAAAGCCTACTTTATCTGGAAGAATCACTAGATGGCAAATGATCCTGACTGAGTATGATATCCAATATACTACCCAAAAAGCTATAAAAGGGAGTGTACTAGCTGACCATCTAGCTCATCAAGCCGTCAAAGATTACCAATCTATGAGATTCGACTTCCCTGATGAGGACATCATGACATTGGACAACATCGAAGGTAGCGGACCGTATGACGGACCTGAACAAGGATCCCGATGGACCCTGTACTTTGATGGTGCTTCAAATGCACTTGGCAACAGTATTAGTGCGGTACTCATTTCTCCGGAAGGTTGCCATACACCCTTCACTGCCTGACTTTGCTTCAGCTGTACCAACAACATGGCTGAATATGAAGCTTGCATCTTTGGTCTCAAGGCTGCTATAGACTTGGGGATCAAATCTTTGATCGTATTTGGGGACTCGGCTTTGGTTATCAGTCAAATCAAAGGAGAGTGGGATACCAAACATCCTAATCTTATCCCATACAAAGAACATGTCCTGACCTTGTTGCCTCATTTCGAGTAGATCACCTTCGAGCACTTCCCGCGAGAAGAAAATCAGCTAGCAGATGCTCTGGCTACAATGTCTTCCATGTTTAAACTCAACTGGGATAACGAGGCTCCCCAAATCACCATCGAGCGAATGGATGAACCTGCACATTGTCATGAGATTAATACCGAAGAAGTAGTGGAACAACCCTGGTTCCATGAAATCAAGAGGTATCTCCAGACTAGAGAATATCCTGAAGGAGCTTCAATAAATGACAAGAAGTTCTTAAGGAGATTTGCTGCCAAGTTCTTCCTGAGCAACGGCATCCTCTATAAATGCAGCCATGATTGTGTTTTACTCCGATGTGTAGACAAATCTGAAGCAGAGTTGATCATGACCGAGATACACAGTGGCACATTTGGCACCCACTTGAGCGGACATACGATTGCTAAGAAGATTCTAAGGGCAGGCTACTACTGGTCTACTATGGAAGCTGATTGTCATCAACATTCCTGCACCTGCCACAAATGCCAAGTCTATGCCGACAAGGTACATATTCCTCCTGTTCCTCTCAACGTTCTGACAGCTCCTTGGCCATTCGCAATGTGGGGCATGGACATGATTGGAGAGATAAAGCCTACGACATCCAATGGACATCACTTCATTCTGGTGGCTATTGACTATTTTACCAAATGGGTCGAAGCAACTTCCTATGCCTCAGTTACAAAGAATGTGGTTGCCCGCTTCATCAAGCAGAACCTCATATGCTGGTATGGTGTCCCCGACAGGATTATCACGGACAACGGTACAAATTTGAACAACACTATGATCACCGCTCTATGCGAACAATTCAAGATTTATCATCACAATTCATCTCCCTATCGGCCGAAGATGAACGGTGTTGTTGAAGCCGCGAACAAAAATATCAAGATCATTCAAAAGATGACAGTCACCTACAAGGACTGGCATGAGATGTTACCGTTTGCTCTGCATGGATATCGTACCACGACACGTACTTCAATAGGGGCAACCCCATTTTCTTTGGTATATGGCATGAAGCTGTTTTACCTATGGAAGTTCAGATTCCTTCCTTGAGGATTATGAAGGATGCCGGTTTGAGTGAAGACGATTGGATTCAGACTCGGCTTGATCAACTTAATTTGATCGACGAGAAACGACTTACTGTTGTTTGTCATGGTTAGACATATCAAAAACGGATGATCAAGGCTTTTAACAAGAGAGTCAGGCATCAGGTATATCAAGTCGGAGATCTTGTAATCAAGCGGATCATCTTAACGCAAAGTGATCCCAGGGGAAAGTGGACTCCTACCTACGAAGGACCATTTGTGATCAAGAGCATCTTTTCTGGTGGGGTAATGATTCTGACCACGATGGACGGCGATGACTTGCCGCACCCTGCGAACGCAAACATAGTCAAAAGATACTACGCATAAAATAACCCGACAAGTTGAAAACTCGAAAGGGCGACTTGGGCAAAAATGGGCATCCCGGTGAATCGAAAAACCGAAAGGGCGGTTCAGGCAAAAATTAGGGATAAAACAAAAAAATTTGTACACCCGACAAGTTGAAAACCCGAAAGGGCGACTTGGGCAAAAAAGGGATTCCCGGTGGATCGAAAACCCGAAAGGGCGGTCCAGGCAAAAGTTAGGGAATTAAAGCGTATGACTATGTCTCGTCGGATCACTTTAAGAACAATCTCTTCACCAACAAGCTCCAAGCTTCTGATCAATCCAGTCATCGGCAGACGAAGCAGCAAATGGACAAGATATTCAGAGTTGTGAAGGCTATAGAAGAATGGGAATCCCATGGAATTGTTACACATAGCCATCTTTCTTTTGTATAAATTTTTTCAATTTTTACGACAACATTCTCTTACTAGGATGTCTGTCTCCTTCGTACAAAGATACTCATGAAAATTAAATACAAAGATACTTCAAAGTGCAGAAATTTGCTTACTTTTCTTTTCTTTTTTACACTTATGTTTTATTTGAAAACGTCCAATGTTTTGTTAAATAGGCATATGCATTTGAATATAATCACTACTTACAAATAAAATGAAATTGAAAAAGGATAATTACTGATAGGTTGAAGGTGTAGGAAGATATCTTTGTGCCATTTTAGAAGAAATCCCCTACGATACATCATTCAGATCCTCAACAAAGCTAAAATTTGGAGTATATTTCCCCAGCGGAGTTAAGCTTCAAGATCCTCAGTGGAGCCGATGCATTCTAAAACTCGATTCCCCCGGCTGAGTTAAGTTTCAAAATTCCCATCAGAGTTAAGTCTCAAGATCCCCAACAGAGCCAAAATAGTGAACATTTCCCCCACAGAGTTATCTCCCAGCAAGATCGAAGATTCTCGGTCTCTTTTTTCCAAGCAGAAGCCCCCTAGGTTCTAACTCCCCAGTAGAGAGTTTCAGAGTTTTCCTTATTTCCCAGGAAGGTCATGAAGGATTGTCATTCCCTGCAGAAGTTGTCAAAGGCTTTGTTAATCTCTACAAATCGCCAAGGATTTTCAATCTCCAGCAGTGGTCCCAGGATTTCTCATTCTCAACAATCAGAGATCTTTAATCCCCAAGCAGTCAGCAAGGATTTCTCATCTTCAATATTCAAAGATTTTTGGAATCCCCATCATCGGTCAAGGATTAACTTTCCCTGACAACAATCAAAGATTTCATTATCTCTAGTTGTCAAGGATTTATTTTCCTCAACAAGACAGCTACTCAGCTTACATGCACATCCATTACATTCATATATCATAAGCATTGATGAAACGCAATTCATTGCATCATACATATCATGCAACATAACTTTGTGGTTTAGCTAACATTTTACCCTTTTTAGGATAAGATTAAAAGGCTGTTGATAACAATTATTCAGATACAATATGGATACACCCCAGACGCGGCGGTCATTCTATTACTCATTCACAATTTCAAGTTAAAATACAGTACAGATACACCCCAGACACGGCGGTCATTCTACTACTCATTCAGACTTCAGCAATCCGATACAGACTAGATATGCTCCAGACACGACGACCATTCTATCTCTCGTTCAGATTAAACTATCAGCTACAAGTTCAGATACGCTCTAAACGCGGATGCCATTCTGGCCCTTACACCAGCAGTTTGATTCTCCCCAGTGCAATCGCCACGGAAGTCATTCTGTCACTTATTCAGATCCCAGTTACAGTCTCAGATATACTCCAGACACGGAAGTCATTCTGCTACTCATACAGATCTCAAACTTCAGATACAGTCCAGATACACTCCAGACACGGTTGCCATTCTGTCACTCATTCATAATTTATCCCCAGCCCAGAGATGCTCCATACACAGATGTTTCTTTGTCGCCCGTTCAGAATTCAGATACAATACAAATACACTCCAGACACGACAGTCATTCTGATATTCATTCAAAGTTCAAATACAGTTACAACTCATATACGCTTCAGACACGGACGCCATTCTTTCGCTCATACAGACTCAGTCTCCAGATACAGTTCAAACACATTCCAGACACGGATACCATTTTGATGCTCATTCTTCTGACCTACAGTATTACAGTTTGACAGACAATCTTGGATGGCATCTTTAAGCCCATCTCCAGCAAGATTCTACCATCTCCAAATGGCATCTTTAAGCCCATTTCCTCAGCTATATTTTGACGAGTGCAAATTTACGGGCACTCTAGTGTCCAATCCTCTTTTACCTTCGAGTCGCAAAAGGCAGCTTGCCAATCTAACTCTTCAGGTTCAAGAAGATTGAACAGGGGCAACTGTTGTACCCCAAAATTTACCCTCTCATTTCATCAACATTTTTCATCACAAGACTCTTGGAACTCAAGATCAAGTTAGGGTTTGCTCTGCTCAAGACACCTCTTTGTACTATTGACCTAAGTTAGGGTTTGAGTTTGCACAGTGATGTTTTGACCAACAATGCCCAAATTGACTTTCATACTTCATGTTGGAATCACAAGTTTGTCCATACCAAGTGTGATACGGTGGGAGAACTGACTTGGGATTTTGCGTTTGTGTTCGCAAATGTTGCGGTTTAGCAAGAGTCTCCACCGACTTTTTATTTTATCCTAAGGAAAGGTCAAAAAGCACAGGAAAGACCTTTGAGATGTTTTCGTGGGTTCGAGGGGTAGATTATGAAAAGGGAAGGTGCTAGCACCCTTTTCATCCATGGTTTTCCATGGGCTCTTAGTTACTTGTTTTAGATCACTTGCTTTTGCTTTTCATTTGTTTGAAATGGTGCTTTGTGTGTGTGGTTTTGAAAATGTTTTGAAAAAGATGCCTTGTCTAGGCAACCTTTGTAACAATTCTTGTTTGAATGTTTTACAAAGGTGTTTGTCTTTTTGAAAAGATGTTTCAATGTTTTTGAAAGTTTGTTTTGAAATTGTGTTGAGATGTGTGTTTGAAAGTAGCAAGGATGTTTTGCAAGCTTTTGATCAAGTAACTAAGAGTTGTCTACCCTATTTTACTCAAAGATATTTCTTATGTTTTTTAACCCTTATAACAGTGTTGCTTCACCATTGTGTTTGGTGAACAACCTTGCGTTAGGATGTTAAACGGGACAGGCGCGGGTCATCGTATAGACCATGATAGCAATTACATCAAGTATCTTTGGTAATTTTTCCTTAAGGGACTTGATCATTTTGTTTAGGCAACTCCGATAGCGTCATCGAGGGACTATGATCATTTTGATTGTTCTTGTTTTTCCAAAGTACTTGACATGCATAACATGGCCCATTTGTTTAGGCAACCAAGTGGAGATACCCTAAAGGGGTGTTTGTGTGCAAGTGTGTTTTATTGCATGCATCTGTCTTTGATTTTTAGGTTGTCTACTTGTTGATTTTATCTTGCCATACACGCCTAATTACTACCAATTTGTACAAAGTAAATAAAATGCAGAAAGATAAAATCCTACGCTATTACAACCATATCGAAAGGCATAAAAAATATGAAGGAAAAAATAAGATAAAAGTAAGAAAAATGAGTGTCTTTCGACCCAGGCAGTAGCAGCCTTCAATTTGCATTATGTTGGCCTCCTTCGATTGGGGCCAGCACCAGTGAGGTTCTGTCCTTCGACTGGCTTGGAAGTCAGTGTATGGCGAAGCCTTCTGGTTCTGCCTTGTTGTCTTCTTCGACTGGAGGTTGAAAGCAGTGAGGGAATGCCTTTCGATTAGGGGCTGGAAGTCAGTGAAGGCATGCTTTTCGTTTGGGCCTAGAAGTTAACATGGTTTTCCTCCTGGTTGTCTCTTTCGTTTGACCTAGAGAAAGAGGGTAGAAGCCAGAAGCTTCGTTTCCTATTTCTTGTTTCCTGTTTCTTTCATTTCAAGCATTAAATGGCAACATGGCCTGAGGCCATGCTAGTATTTGTCTTGTAAACAGTTTAATAGTTAAAGCAAGTTCAGGTAAACAGAAAGCAAAAACGAAAGGGTTTAGCTCTGAAAACATATTAAGTAGGTGGAAACGAAAAGAACCAAAGTGTTATGTACATGTTTTGAAATGAAAGGGAAGATTATTCACATACTATGCCATGAAACGAAAGGTTCAAGGGTAAGAGTGACTTACCTTGCTTCAGGCCTTGAATGGATGTGGGATTTGAACTTGAACTGCTACCTGGATGTTTCTGGAATTCGAAGAGTAGTCACACGGGGTTTGCTTTTGGTTCGAAGAGTTGTCACAGAAGGTTGTCTTTGAGTTTGAACAAACTTCTATGTGTGGAGTGTTCTTCAGAATCGAAAGAGGTGAGTGTTTGGGATTCTGGGTTTTGATTTCTCAAGTGTTGATGAACTTGAGAGTTTTGTTGTGTTTGAGAAAATTTGGGAGATTCGTTCCTCTCGTCCAAAAATCCTCCCTTAGCTTTGCAAAAATTCCTCTATTTATAGAGAAAAAGAATGGACATGTCTTCAATAGCCAGCCTTACAAAATAATAAAATAATAGATAACGTGAAAGGTACAAGTGGGAGCCTCTTGGCAGTTAGGGTGCAGAAGATGTGACTTATGCTTCTGACATTGCTTGTGCTCAGACCAAATTCAGGTTGAAAGCTGCTTTTGTGACTAAAGTACTCTCTATGAAAAGAAAGAGTATGTAGCCTTTAACCAAGAATAGTAGTATCTAAAAGACAAAGTTTAAAACCCTTGTACAAGCTTCTGACTATGTAAAGATTTGGACGCAACATAGCCTGGCAAACGAGATTTGGTCTTGTGTCGAATGAAAGATTGAGATCGAAGCACACCTGTTCGAAGGAAGCCTTTGTCTCAGTCGAAGCTTGTGGTCGAAATAAACTTACTCGAAGGAAGCTAATGCCCTGTCGAAGCTTGGATCGAAACAAACATATTGCCCAATCGAAAGACTGTGTTCGAAGGAAGCAATGTTGCCCAATCGAAGCATGTGGATCGAAACACACATAAAGGGAGTCATTGCCTTTTAGCGTGAGGAAGGTTCCTGGCTTCTGAGTCGAAGGGTATTCCCAAGTTGCATTCGAAGGAGGCTCCTGCTCAAAACGAAGGATGTACCTAAACTTGCATTCGAAGGAGGCTTAGAGTTCAACATGAAGGACATATCCAAGTTGCATTCGAAAGAGGCTTTTGCTAAAAACGAAGGATGTAATCCAAGTTGCATTCGAAAGAGGCTCTTGCTCAACTGAAGTTTTCATCCAGGCACACAGAAGGTGAGTGCCCAAACGAAGACTTGCCTTGCAGGGGGTATGTGTGGCCAACATGTCATGGCCTTTGATTGCAACCATGTAGGCAGCACACTTGTCCAATCAAAAGGCTGAATCGAAGGAGGTTTCAAATCCAAACGAAGGGTGCACCTAAACTTGCATTCGAAGGAGGTTTAGAGTCAGTTGAAGGGTGCTGGATCGAAGGAGACCTATTTTCCTTCAAATTTGTCAAAATGTTATTTTCATCTGTTTTCTCCCTTTTTGACAGTTTCCTTTTAATTTTGGTACTGAAAAATTCCAAAGTACTTGTGCAAGCTTGAACCTTGAGAATCCTTGTGAGAAAGGCCTTGATAATTGAGAGGGAAAATTTTGGGGTACAACAGTTGCCCCTGTTCAATTTTCTTAAACCTGAGGATATAGATTGGCTTTCGAGCCTTTCGTGATCCGAAGGTAGAAGATAATTGAACACTAGAGTGCCCAAAAATTTACACTCGTATGGTGTAGTATCAGCATTGTGATGTCGGGAATGGGCTTACAGATGCCATTTGGAGATTGTTGGTAGGAGGATGGGCTTATAGATGCCATCTGCAGGAGTGTCGATCGCATAAGAGATTCCTTAGCGAGAACTTGCATACTTGTTATTTGTAGAAGATTCCGCTGGGGAAGTCTAACTTTTGTTGAGATTTAGGAACTTGCCTGTACTTCAACTGAGAGAATGCCTCGGCTGAGTATTAAGAACCTGTCTATAATTCAACTGGGGAAGAATCTTCATCAAGATCTAGGAACTGTCTCGTGCTCAATGGAGTATACCGTTGAGGTTATAGAACTTGTCCACACTATGACGTAGGGAAACATCTTCATCAAGATCTAGGAACTGTCTCGTGCTCACCGGGAGTATACTGTTGAGGTTATAGAACTTGTCCACACTATGACGGAGGAAAACATCAAGATCTAGGAACTGACTTGTGCTCACCGGGAGTATACCGTTGAGGTTATAGTACTCGTCCACACTATGACGTAGGGAAACATCTTCATCAAGATCTAGGAACTGTCTCGTGCTCACCGGGAGTATACCGTTGAGGTTATAGAACTTGTCCATACTATGACGGAGGAAAACATCAAGATCTAGGAAATGACTCGTGCTCACCGGGAGTATACCATTGAGGTTATAGTACTCGTCCACACTATGACGTAGGGAAACATCTTCATCAAGATCTAGGAACTATCTTGTGCTCAACGGGAGTATACCACTGAGGTTTTAGAACTTTTCCATACTATGACGGAGGAAAACATCAAGATCTAGGAACTGACTTGTGCTCACTGGGAGTATACCGTTGAGGTTATAGTACTCGTCCACACTATGACGTAGGGAAACATCTTCATCAAGATCTAGGCACTGTCTCGTGCTCACCGGGAGTATACCGTTGAGGTTATAGAACTTGTCCACACTATGACGGAGGAAAACATAAAGATCTAGGAACTGACTCGTGCTCACTGGGAGTATACCGCTGAGGTTATAGTACTCGTCCACACTATGACGTAGGGAAACATCTTCATCAAGATCTAGGAACTGTCTCGTGCTCACCGGGAGTATACCGCTGAGGTTATAGAACTTGTCCACACTATGACGGAGGAAAACATCAAGATCTAGGAACTGACTCATACTCACCGGGAGTATACCGTTGAGGTTATAGTACTCGTCCACACTATGACATAGGGAAACATCTTCATCAAGATATAGGCACTGTCTCGTGCTCAACGGGAGTATACCGCTGAGGTTATAGAACTTGTCCACACTATGACGGAGGAAAACATCAAGATCTAGGAACTGACTCGTGCTCACCAGGAGTATACCGTTGAGGTTATAGTACTCGTCCACACTATGACGTAGGGAAACATCTTCATCAAGATCTAGGCACTGTCTCGTGCTCAACGGGAGTATACCGCTGAGGCTATAAAAATTGTCCACACTATGACGGAGGAAAACATCAAGGTCTAGGAACTGACTCGTGCTCACCGGGAGTATATCGTTGAGGTTATAGTACTCGTCCACACTATGACATAGGGAAACATCTTCATCAAGATCTAGGAACTGTCTCGTGCTCAACAGAAGTATACCGCTGAGGTTATAGAACTCGTCCACACTATGACATAGAGAAACTGTCGAGATTGAGAACCTTATCTGAAATTCAACCGAGGATAATTCAATTGAGATTTAAGAGCTGGTCAGATCTTCGACTAAGCTGAGAACTTAACTACATTTTTCCTGAAAGGTAAAGGTCAGTCACATGCAATGCATGAGATGAATCAAGCAATGATGTTCTCAACATAAATGAGATTGTATGGCATGATGCGTATATGCATGTATCATGATGTATGGAAATGTGATGTTTTAGCTGGGGAAAATAAATCCCGGAGCTGATGGAGAATAGAGTTGAGTTCTTCGTTTCCGCTGGGGATGATGAACGAAGATGGTGGTGAGAATAAGCCTGCATGAGAGAAGAACTCCGTTGGGGAATAAACCGATGAAGGAATTACTCTGTGGGGAAGAGATACTTTCCTGAAATTTTAACGATAAACTCCACTAGGGATCCCGTTGATAAGCTTTGTTGGGGACTTTAATGATGAACTCCGCTGGGGATAGAAAGAACTTCGCTGGGGATGGTCTTTCAGTTGCAACTTGCTGAGGATAACCCCGTTAGACTCTTGTGAGGATAACCTCTGAATTTGGCTGAGGAGACTTATTTGTGCTTCGCAGGGGACAAGCTTCCAGAGTCTACTGGGGAAGAGGAGTTGTGGTCCTTTGATTTGTAGTAGTCGGAGAGGCAAACTCAAGCTGGGGAATCCTGGTGTTGTTGGGGAAATAAACCCTGTCATCAGTCCGCTAGAGAGGTGACATCTTCGTTGGGGGAAGTCCTCGAGGATTCTTGAGGTTGATTCAGCTGGGGAAAGGGGTCAGAGATTATACTCTTGCTGGGGAATCATCCTATGAGAAGGACTTTGGGGAGACTTGTCATTGCCCCTAGTAGCGAATGTTTGTGGCATTGCCAAAAAGTTTGATTGTATGTAACCCTTTGTCGGGGTTGACGTTCAATGCCCCAAGTGATGGAGATGGATGACTTGCCCCTGGTTACTCTGCACTTCTTTGAGAGATTTCCTGGAATCTTAACTAGACTGCCCCAGGTGTGCTGGAGAGTGACATGTCATGCCCCCCTGTTGATAGGAGATTTGTCAATGGAAATGTCATCCTTTTTGAAGTGATTTTGTTCACTGAGAGGGCTTTCGTTCATCGGATATTCGTTGTGTGAATTTCTCCGCTGTCAAACAAATAGCCAAATGCAAACCGTGATATTCAAGTGATGCAAAGTTTATGTTTGTCTTGAAGTTTTGAAAAATGTGTTTATGTAAGTAAATAAATTTTGTAAGAAAAATTCAACTCAGGATTTAGAGCAAAGCCTTACAGGAGTCAGGATACCTTTTGTAACAGTATGCTTTCGAACTAACCCATGCTTCAATTAGGACTTTTGATGGGTTGTAACATGGCTTGGTTCACGGTTTAATAAACAAAGGATAAAGGCTCAAATGTATTTGTACCCACTCGTTCTTCATGATGTTCTTCAATCCTAAACTCAGTTAATTGTGCGTCGAACTCTATTCGAGTTTGGAACGACTTTTTGGGTGATGGTTCATCAGTTGAATTTTATGGAAGGCAATCATCATTCTTGTAACATTTTTCATGTTGTGGAGGATTTGTGGCGACCTCGTTCTTTTGATTTGTTATCCCTAACTTTTTCCTGACTGTTCCTGTTTTCGAGATTACAGTCAGCAGGATGCCCCAAATTTCTTAAGCCTCCTTTGTAGGTTTTGGCTTAGTGGACTTTTCTTTTCTTTTTGAGAGATAATGACTGTCTATGAGATAAGGAACCACCACTGTCTTTTGATTCCAGAGGAATGCTTTTGATGTCGTTCGTTGTATTACGAACTAAGAGTTTGCGACTTTAATGTGCATTTGAATTAACTGAGAGACTACCCTGCCCCAGGTTTTGATTAAAGGTTTCAATTTGTGTTAAAATAGAAAACTTCTACTTCTTTGGCTCTAAGGGGTTGACTAGGGATTATCTTCCTTATAACTCCAGTGTTTAGGATTTGAAAGAAACGCTTGTACATCGTCAGCAAGGTTTGTCCAAAAGCATACTGTATGAGATTATGGCATTGTTTCGTCATCCTCCCTCTAAAGGCTTGTAACTTTTAGCAAGAGTTGAATGTCATAAAGTGAGTAAAAAAAAAAGAAAAACATAGTTTAAATGTAATGAAAATGAGTGGATCAAATCAAGACAAACATATGCAATGCATTAATGAAACAAAGTTTGACATTAATAGATAATTGTTTGAATAACAAAAGAGATTACAATTGAAAATTCAAAATGAACAGAATCCTCTTTGTCTGAGCTTGTCACTTTAGGTGGTGAGCCTTTGAGGGACGATAAAAGAATTCAGTCTGGCCATCTTGTGTGAACTCCAGCATTCCTTCTTCAATTAGATCTTGAATTTTATTTCTCAACGTCCAACAACTATCAGTGTCATATCCAGGACTGTTGGAGTGGTACGCACATCTTTCATTTGGATTGTACCTAGGAGAGGCTGTGTTGGGATTCTGAGGGGGGTCCCTTAATACAACCAGCTTGGCTTCCGACAGGTGTTGCAGTGCTTGAGATAATGACATGTCAATTTCAGTGAAGCGTCTTTCAGATGTATTCTGCCTACGCCGATTACCCTGTTGTTGTTGGCGAGGTTGTTGTTGGGCTCGTGACACGGAGGCAAATTGGAAAGGTGCACTCTCGGCTTCTTGTCTTAAGGGAGGCTGAATGATGATTTGATCCCTAATCCTAGATGTTTGCCCCATTTGGTTACATCCATCCCGACGAAGCTTTTTGATGAGGACCCTCAGCTCTTCTTGTCCTTGAGCCAGATTTTGGATAAGAGCCATTTGGCCCACCAACTGTCCCATCATTTGGACCCTTATTATGGCTATTTCAGTTTGTAGCCTTTCCAACTGGTCATCTTTGTTTCCATCAGGATTTCCCATGATCATGCCCCTGGTGAGGAGCGCCTTGACCTCTTCTTGTCTCTTGGATAGGTTCAAGAACATCTCTTGAAGTTGAGAGTTTTGAGCCTGGATGTCCTTGATAGTCTTCTCTAGAGCCATCTCTACTGAAATAAACAGTAGGAAGATAAGGAAACCTGAAAAGGAAAACCTGTTATGATGCAATGCATGATATGTGAATGCATGTTTTCAAGAATCTCGTGGGGTAAGCACAAGAAAATGTTAGAGGTCGAATTTTGATCAACATCTTTGATTGGAGAACTTTGTATCGGTGGATGTCTTTCCACGAGAATCAAGCTCACCATGTCAAGTGGGTCATAGCCCCTGATTCAAGTTGTTGCACTTGATCTTTGACGGCGTTTGTTTAGAGGAAAATGAAACCTCTTGCCCTTTGGTAGACGTCTGGTTCAACGTGACCCTGCATCAAAAGACCCTTGAGATCCTTGAAACGGTTATTGAAAATGCTATGGTATGATGTTATGATGTTATGATGTTATGTACATGTATGCAAAAGTAAGAAAGTGTATATACAGACAGTCATATTCACACAAAGCAAACAAGTCCTTAGGTTTAGGCTTGCATGGGGT
Source organism: Vicia faba (assembly GCA_948472305.1). Taxonomy (NCBI): domain Eukaryota; kingdom Viridiplantae; phylum Streptophyta; class Magnoliopsida; order Fabales; family Fabaceae; genus Vicia; species Vicia faba. Next base: position 536,997,482 of record OX451736.1, read on the forward strand.
TTGTAGGTAAGTACCCTCTTGAAAACCCTAAAATGCAACCTTAAACCCTAACAATGGCAATTATTCATACATGTGCTAAAACTCCTAATTAATCTTACCAATACATTCCAAATGATGATACAAACATGAAGGCATGCTTAGAAATTATTTATAATGCGTAAATTTAAAGAACCAAATTCAAGAAAAGTGGCAAACTGTGATTCTGTAAGGTGATGATTCCTGGAGCTTTTGAACATGAAAATGATGTTGTTAGCTTCAGGAGATATCTAAGAGTGGATTGGTGACCTTGAATCACCTTGAACCGCCCTCTAAATCAGAATTCGAACAACACTTTTCTTGTCAAAAATTGGAGTTTTTCTGGACTTATGGAGGCAGTCTTTTCGTGTCCTCTAGGTCTGGCCTCATTGTGTATATGTATTAGAATGCATTAGGTTAACAAAAACAGATTGAATCTTGAACAATTTTGGAGAAAAGATTCAATTTGCTCCTTGCATTATTTGTTTCCAAAACAAGCCAAATCATGACATTCTTATTCCAATCAGCCTTTGCACTATTTGATCTTGATATTTCAGTATATATCATCTTCATTCAATGCCAAAATCATTCCAAAAGTAACTTATATGATTTATTTTGATTTTATTTGAATTTTAAATGAATAAAATCATAATAAAATAAATAAATAAGTTAATGAGGCATGGAGTTGTTCATGGATTGTGGACCATGTTAGGAACAAGCTCCAAACTTGAAAAGATAGGCCCATGTGGAGAAAATACCATTTTGGGCATTGTTGACTTTGTGCAACTTTCCAAAAATGGCCAACTTTGACAAGGCACATCTCTCTCAATTTTGACCCTAAGAAGGTGTTCTTGTACTTTTTAGAAAGCTTAGGATGTCCTCTAAACAACCCTTTTGGTTTCACATTAATTGGATCTTCCATGTTCAAGTAAGGGGCTTTGACCTAAAAGGTGTTTTTGTTGACTTTTTGAATGGACCTATAATGTCTGAATGCATGTCTTTTCATGAGTGCATTTTTTGAACTTGAGGGATGAAGATGAGTTGTAGGGGATTGCATCCTCTTCAAAATGAGCCTTGGATGGGAAATTTATGATCAAGTATGAGAAAGTTATGCATGGTCAAAGTTTGGTTGACTTTTCCTATAGAAACCCTAATTTAGCAACTTTTGAGTTTTAATGAATTTGGGGCATTCCTTGAGGAATCATGATCAAAAATTGATAAAATGATGGATGTTACTCCAAAATGTAGATGTTAACCAAAAATTCTTGAAGTTGGACTGTATATGGCCCACCGTTGACTTTTGACCTAGCACAATTGGTTTTCAGGCATTTAAGCAGTTTGACTGAGCAAACTTCTTGTGTAAGGCATGAAAATTGACATGGATGATCTTGAGAACATATTAAGACCATGGAAAATATTTGAGACCTTTGGAGTTCATCCATCTTGATGAAAATGGAAACCCTAGTTTGAGATTCATTGTCTTAGGAGGGCATTTGTCTGGTTAATTCTTGGGCATCCTTGAGCAAGTTAAGGATTTCAATGAGCATATTTTAAGTAAAATGAGAGGGAAAATTTTGGGGTCCAATAGCTGCCCCTGTTCAATCTTCTTAAACCTGAGGATGTAGATTGGCTTGTCTGCCTTTCGTGATCTGAGGGTGGAAGATGATTGAACACTGGAGTACCCAAAAATTTGCACTCGCATGAAGTAATATTGATTGGTGATATCGGAAATGGGCTTACAGATGCCATTTGGAAATTGACAGAGAATCGTTGGAGATGAGCTTAAAGATGCCATCCAGAAAAGATATCGGGTGCATAAGAGATTCCTTTACGAGAATTCCTGTACCTGCCGTTGAGGAGGACTTCATCGAGGAATGTTGATTTATGTCTTGGGAGATAGAGTATAGGAGCTTCGGTTGTCCGCTACTCTACTGGGGAATTATCTCTTGATCGAGGAGGTGGAAGTAAACTGCATATTTTGTCGGGGTGCAAGCTACACAACGACTTACTGGGGAAATGTGAAATCGACCATTTCTGGTCGGATCCAGGTCTTACAATGTTGTAAACTTTTGTCTAGAGATAAGAGAGAAGGAACCTGGATAGTAGGGTTACTTCGAGATGAAATCCTGGATAGTAGGGCTATGAGAAGGAACTTGGGTCGTAGGGTTACTTTGAGATGGAAGCCTGGATAGTAGGGCTAGGAGAAGGAACTTGGGTCATAGGGTTACTTCGAGATGAAAGCCTGGATAATAGGGCTATAAGAAGGAACCTGGGTCATATGGTTACTTCGAGATGAAAGCCTGGATAGTAGGGCTATGAGAAGGAACTTGGGTCGTAGGGTCACTTCGAGATGAAAGCCTGGATAGTAGGGCTTATGGGAAGGAACCTGGGTCGTAGGGTTACTTCGAGATGAAGCCCGAATAGTAGGGCTATGAGAAGGAACCTGGGTCGTAGGGTTACTTTGAGATAAAATCCTGGATAGTAGGGCTTATGGGAAGGAACCTGGGTTATGGGGTTACTTCGATATGAGAGCCTGGATGATAGGGCTATGAGAAGGAACCTGGGTCATAGGGTTACTTCATGATGAAATCCTGGATAATAGGGCTATGAGAAGGAACATGGGCCGTAAGTTTACTTCGTGATGAAAGCCTGGATAGTAGGGCTATGAGAAGGAACCTGAGTCGTAGGGTTACTTCGAGATTGAGTCTGAGTAAAACCGCGTCTGAACCGAGAAGGAACCTGGGTAAGGTTGCTTCGTGCAATCCCGTGGGTTGGTTGACCTGTTTGGCTCCGGGAACTGATTTTCCATTATCTGTCTGCAGATATGACATGTATAACTGCTAGGATTATCGATGATAATTGTCTTTCCTGAAAAAAATAGCAGGGTTAGGTGTATGCGATGCATGAAATGCACCATGTGATGATGTTATCAAAATAAATGAGATTATGTTGTATGCGATATGTATGCGCATGTCATGACGTATGAACATGAGATGCTATTATGATATATCCGAGTCTGGGAAAATAAATCCTCGACTGCTGCTGGAGAGTATTGGGAATAGTATTCCTGATTGTTGTAGAGGACTGTGGTTCTTCTACTTCCGCTGGGGATGGTGAACGAAGATGAATATGCTGGAGATTTGCTCCTTATCCACGGATATGCTGCCAGGGAGAGACTCTGTTTGAGAATAAATCTGCGGGGAAATACTCTACTGGAGGATGAACTTTGTCGGGGATTGAGCTTCTGTATTCTGAGAAATAAACTCTGTTCGGGAGTAAACTTTATGACCCGCTTGCGATTATAAAATTCGGCTGGGGAAAGTACTTCCTGTTTGGGGAAACTTATATCAATGCTACTCTACGGGGAGTGTAGGCGTCACGGGGTCGTATGTACAGATGACTGTGTTTCAAAGCTGTCTCTGCCCCGGTACCTGCTGGACTGAGTAACTGTCGGGTTTGACATTTTTTTAGTTTTTTTTTGTTTTTTGCCCTTGTTTCTTAAGTTACGAGCAATTGTCTTTCCGTTTCTTATGTGAATATTTGTGAACAACAATTATATTCAAATGCATATGTCAAGAATAAACCATTGGACGTTCTTGCAAAACAAAACAGAAAAAGAAAAAACACATAGTTTTTTTGTAAAAATGATTTGTATTGATTTTCGAAGTTGGCCTATAACAGGCGTTTTCGTACAAGGAAGTTGATGCTCTAGTAAGAGGACGCCGCCGTGAAAATGAAAGCTATACAATATTGTGTACAAGGAAAAAAACAGCTATGTATAATAATCCCATTGGTTCCAATTCTGCTATTGCTGCTATGTCTTCGAGCGTCTCATCACTTTGCTGCTTGTCCGAAGCTGATTAGATTGATCGATGTTGTTCGAGCTTGACAGTTGATGCTGAGGTCTGGTCGCAAGGTGATCAAATGGTACATAGTGATACGCTTTACATCCCTAACTTTTTCCTGGACTTCCCTTTCGGGTTTTCAGTCCACCGGTGTGATACGGTGACAGAACCAACTGTTTAATACTGGTTTGTGTTTTGCGTTTTTTGTTTGCAAAATGTCGCGGTAAGCAAGAGTCGCCACCGAATTTTATTTCATCCAATCATGGAAAAGGAAAAAGAACAGAAAAAACCTTTTTTTGAGATATTTTGAGTACGGGGGGTAGATTATAGAAAGGGAAGGTGTTAGCACCCTTTCTATCCGTAGTTATTTATGGGCTCTTAGGTACTTGCTCATTTTCAAATTGCTTGTGGGTGTTTGTCTTGAAAATATTTTACTTCGTGATAACCCTTGTATCAGTCCTCAAGGATGCGAAGAAGTTGTTTTGAAACTATTTTTGAAAGGTGTTTGTGTGAAAAGTTTTTATTGAGCAAGTACCTACTCGAAAAAAGGTTTTTCTTTCTATTTCCTTTAAACAACGTTATCCTACTATTAAGGAGTAGGTAGCACTGTCGTTGGAGTTTGTAAGGGACGTTCGAAAGGGACGAATACAATCACTAAAGCAATAGTTAGAAAACTTTAGTAGTAACCCTGGAGTCTTAAGATCTTTTCAAGGCAACGTTTCCGAGGCAACATTCGAATGGGACAATTTGATCTCTTTAGACAGGAGGGCAACCACTAAAATCTCCTATGCTTAATGATTATTTACCGAAGGCAACCGAAGTGAGGTAAATCCTAGGAGTGAATATGTGCATATTATTTGTTTTAGTTATTTAATCTTTGCACATTAGGTGATCTGCCATTTTAATTTTCTAGACATTCTTGCCATACAATCCTATTAGCCATACATCTAGACAGTTAAAGATTGCGGAAATTAAAAGCGTAAATAACCCTAGCTATTACATGGCTTTGACAGTTACATAATTGCCTTGACGGGAAATAAAAGTGCGGAATTTAAAACCCTAATTAAAACTATTACAACCTTGAAACAGTTACAATAATAATAAGAAAGAAAATTAAAAACGCGAGGTAAATTAAATGCGAGAGAAATTAGGATTTTGACCCTTGACTAAATCTAATTGCAATTGATTAAAGAAAAATCATTTTTTTGTCATTTTTTGTTATTTAAGAAAATAAGGAATAATTGAATTAAAAAAGAACCTAATTTCTAATTAACTTTAATTAAGAAAAATAATTAAGTTAACCTATTTTTTGTGTTTTTGTTTGAAACAAAGAAAATAATTAAATCAAGAATTTAAACCTAGTTTTCCAATTGATTTTAATTGTAAAAATAAGTTAAAGTTACCCTAAATTAAATTAAGCTAATTAATTAAATTAAATTTGATTAAAAAAACTAACTCTAATTTTTATGACTTTTTGATTTTTATGATTTTATATAAAAAAAACTGATTTTAAAAATAAAATAAATAAATAAATTGAAAAGAATAAAGAAAACAAAATAATAAAAAAGAGAAAGATTGAGAATTGGGCCTGTGTTGAATAGAAAATCTGGGGGTGTATGTTGAACTTCTGAAACCCAGAAGGATGGCCCAGAGTCTGGCGCCTGATCCAATGAGACCATCTTCTGGGGACTCATGGTGGACCTGCGTATGTTGGCATTGGATCTGGCTGGAGATGGATCCAGAGGATGAGATCAAAGGGCGCGTGATGATCCTCAAAAGGTGAGGTGTACTGGATCTGGCTGGAGATGGGTCCAGAGGATGAGATCAGAGGGATCGTGATGATCCTCAGAAGGTGAGGTGTGCCGGATCTGGATGGAGATGGATCCAAAGGATGAGATCAGAGGGTGCGTGATGATCCTCATAAGGTGAGGTGTGCTGGATCTGGTGAAAATAATGGAGAAAATTCCAAAAGCTCACGCCTGGGATCGAACCCAGGACATGAGCTTCATACTTCCTTCCTCTGACCAACTGCGTTGCACTAGTTAATTGTTAACATAATAAAAACAATAAATCAAAAGCCAAATCAATTGCCATGCTCAGAACACGCGCGAATTTTAAAATGTCCCAATGGTTGCTTGACACGCCAGCGTCTTCTTCCTTGGTCCGTTGCTTTAGATAAAATACTTTTACCTACGGACGTTTGTTTGTAACTATAACCCTGTTCCATTCAAAAATTACATACAAGCAAGATAAATGAAATTGGTGACCATGAATCAACTAGGCTTGAAGCCCTGATCATCATGATACCCAATATGAAAGCCAATTGTTTATGCATTAAAAACCCCTAAAAAAACTCTTGAACCCTAGCAATGGCATATTGTGATTCCTACGCTGTAAATGCAATTAAATGATGCCAATAGCTTGCAAACAAGACCATGAATAAGAATGTATAATCAAAACATGATAATGCTGTCAAAATAAAGGAAATCAGGATCGAGTTTTTGGGCAAACCGTGGTTGATGGTGGGCACGGTTCTTGGCGTTTTGAAGCCTGAGGATAGGTGGAATAGCTTCCTGGGATGTCCTGGAAGAGATTGGAATCTTTAAATCTCTGTGAGGATGGCCCTAGAGTGGATTTTTATCTCACACTTTTCTTTGAAGTTTTGCAGTTTTGTTCTGCCTCCTCCCACGATTCTCAAACCTTCTTCTTGCCTTGGATGTGTTCCCTATATATCATAGAGTTAATTAGGGTTGCAAAAACAAATCACATCTTTGAAAGCTTTGAAGATTTGATTTGATTTTCATGGCATATGTAAACTTGCTATATTGAGCCAAATTATGCCTTTCTTGTATCAATCATCCCTGATTCGAATTGATCATGATATCCTTGCATTATTTGATTGAAATCCTGTCCAAAAATCAGATCACAACATATCTTTTTCATTATTCCTCAATTATTTGATTTAATTGAAATTTTAATTAACAAAAAATCAAAGTAAATTGAAAAGTGAAGCTAATAACATGAAGTTGGATATTTGGGTCGTGGATTAAATTATAAGTGAGGTGCAAGCATAAAAAGTTAGGCCCATTTGGCAAAAAAATGTAATTTTGAGCCCATTTGACTTTTGGCAATTTTGCAAAAAATGTCAACTTTGACAAGGCATATCTCCTCCAATTTTGACCCTAGAGAGGTGTTCTTGGACTTTTCAGAAATCTTGGGATGTCCCCTAAGCAACCCTTTTGGTCTCATCTCAATTGAGTCTTCCATGTTCATGTATGAAGCATTGACCCAAAAGGTGTTTTTGTTGACTTTTCAAAATGACCTATAATGTCAAAATTCATATCTTTTGATGAGTGCATATTTTGAACTTATGGGATGAAGATGAATTGTAGGTAATTGCATCCTATTCAAAATGAGCTTTGGATGGAAAATTTCTAATAAAGTATGAAGAAGTTATGCTTGGTCAAAGTTGGGTTGACTTTTCCTACAAAACCCTAATTTAGCAACTTTTGGGTTTTGATGAATTTGGAGCATCCCTTGAGGAATCATGATCAAACCTTGATCAAATGATGAATATAACTTCCAAATGTTGATGTTAACCAAAAATCTCGAGGTTTGACTGTATGTGGGCCACAATTGACTTTTGACCTAGTATAGTTGATTTTCAGGCATTTGAGCAATTGACTGAGCAAACTTCTTCTGCAAGGCATGAAACTTGACATGGAAGATCTTGAGAACATATTAGGACAATGGTGAGAATTTGGGATCCTTTGGACTCAAGCATCTTGATGAAAAATGATACCCTAATTTGAGGTATATTGCATTAGGAGAGAGTTGGTCTAGTCAACTCTTGGACTTCCTTGAGCAACTTGGGGACCTCAGTTGACATGTATTGAGTAAAATGAGAGGGAAAATTTTGGGGTACAACAACCGGGATACCCCTTTTTGCCCAAGCCTCCTTTTCAGGTTTTCGACTTGCTGGGTGTACAGATTTTTTTTTGTTTTCATCCCTTACTTTTGCCCGAACCCTTTTGGTTCGCTGGGGAGCCCTTATTTTTGCCTAGGCCAGTCAACCTAGCGGGTCTTTTATCATGCGTAGTATCTTTTCACTATGTCCGCATTGACAGGGTGAGGAAGGTCGTCACCGTCCATGGTGGTTAGAATCATGGCTCCACCTTAGAAATTGTTTTTAATCACAAATGGCCCTTCATATGCGGGAGTCCATTTGCCCCTGAGATCAACTTACGACAGTATGATGCGCTTGATTACTAGATCCACGACCTAATACTCTTGGCGTCTGACTTTTTTGTTGAAAGCCTTGATCATTCGTTTTTGATACATTTGACCATGATAGACAGCAGTAAGTCTCTTCTCATCAATCAGATTCAGTTGGTCAAGTCGAGTCTGGATCATGTTGTCTTCGTTCAAAGCCGCATCTTTCATAATCCTTAAAGAAGGGATCTGGACCTCAATGGGTAGGACTGCCTCCATGCCGTATACCAGAGAGTATGGTGTTTTCCCTGTCGACGTCTGTGTTGAGGTACGGTACCCATGAAGAGCAAATGGAAACATCTCGTGCCAGTCTTTTATATGTCACCGTCATCTTTTGTATGATCTTCTTGATATTCTTGTTAGCCGCTTCAACAACACCATTCATCTTCGGCCAGTAGGGAGAAGAGTTATGATGTTGTATCTTGAATTTCTTACAGAGTTCAGTGATCATCGTATTGTTTAGATTGGTACCATTGTCAGTAATGATTCTCTCTAGCACACCGTACCGACAGATCAGGTTATGCTTGATGAACCGCGCCACAACATTCTTGGTAACGGTAGAAAAGGATACAGTCTCCACCCATTTTGTGAAGTAATCAATGACCACCAGGATGAAGCGATGCCCACTGGAAGCGGTAGGTCTGATTTCTACGATCATGTCAATGCCCCACATTGCAAAGGGCCAAGGGGCCGTCAAGACATTCAAAGGAACCGAAGGCACATGCACCTTATCAGCATAGATTTGGCATTTATGATAAGTTTGGGAGTGCTAATAACAATTTGCTTCCATAGTGGACCAATAGTATACTGCCCGTAGGATCTTTTTAGCCATGGTATGTCCACTTGAATGAGTTCCGAAGGCACCTTCATGTAGATCTGTCATAATCCTCTCTGCTTCGCTCTTGTCTACACACCATAGTAAGGTAGAGTCATGGTTGCGCTTGTAAAGGATTCCATTACTGAGGAAGAATTTCGCAGCGAACCTTCTCAGAAACTTCTTATTGTTGACAGATGCCCCCTCGGGATACTCTTGGGTCTCGAGGTACCTTTTTACTTCATGAAACCAAGGTTTATCTGCTACCTCTTTAGTATCAATCTCACAGCAGTGTACTGGTTCGTCCAACCTTTCAATGGTGATTAGGGGAGCTTCGTTGTCCCACGTGACCTTGGACATAGAAGACATGGTAGCTAGCGCGTCCGCTAACTGATTCTCATCTTGTGGGAAATGTTCAAAGGTTACCTCCTTAAAGTGTGGAAGCAATGTAAGCACATGCTTTTTGTATGGTGTTGTACCCCAAAATTTGCCCTCCCATATTCTTCAAGAAATTGCCAAATCAAGCCTCAAGATTCCCCAAGGGTTGCACAGTGCAAAGATCTCCTATACAGTCAAAACTAGGGTTTGTGTTCTGAGCAAGAAAATGAAGTTTTCAAAGGTCCAATCAAGTCTCACATGCTTACAAATATGGTCAAGTATCCTCATATCAAGTTTCAAGGCATTCAGCTCAAAATTGCACAGTCAAAACCCTAATTGCATTACAGTCAACTGTAGGGGCAAAATGGTCATTTGACAGTCAAAAGTTCAAATTTTTGGTCAACATATCATTTTGAAGCCACAAACATCATTTGATCAATGCTTGATCATGATTCTCAAAATTTGGCTCAGAAATCATCAAAGATGCAAAAGTTTCCTTATTTGGACAGCTGAAAAAGTCAACTGAAATTGACCAGGGCATAACTTTCACATGGATAATCAGAAAAATTCCATCCAAGGCTCATTTTGAAGAGAAAGACATTTCCTACAACTCATATTCATACTTCAAGTCCAAGAAATGCTCTCACAAAAAGTTATCAATTTCAACATTATAGGTCATTTTCAAAAGTCAACAAAAAGGGACTTTAAGTAAAAGGCCATAACTTGAGATTGGTAAATCAAAATGACATGGGACCAAAGGCATTGGTTAGAGGACTCAAAGACCTTTCCAAAATGTCCAAGAACATGAGAAAATCTTAAAAATTGAGCAAGTTATGCCTTGTGGAAGTTGGGAAATTTTTGGATATTTTGAAAAGTCAACATTACTTCAAATGACCTAAAATTGCTAATGGGCCCATTTTTCTTCCATGATTCATCATTCCAAGAATGTGCACGACCACTTGGCCCAAAGGGAAGTATTTTCTCATTTTTTATTTATTTATTTGAATTATTATTTATATTAATTCATTTAAATCATTTAAATATATGAAAAATATCTAACTTGACCTAACCAATCTTTTTATACATGTTTTAGCCTCAAGATTTCGTGCATATGCAAATTAGGAAAGATTTGGATTGATTGGCTTGATTGAGAACAAAAAGCACATGAAAAAGATATGAAAATCATGGTGAAAAAATCAAATATTGGATTCTTTAATTCATGGATCTTTAGACAGTTTTTGTTAACCTAATACATTCACTACATAAGCATAAACCTAAACCTAATCATGGGAGACTCTAAGCTGCGCAGAAGAGGCCATTGCAAACTTGAATTTTTCTCTAAAGAACTCAAAACTGAAATCATTGTTACAGGTCGATTCAAAGCACAAAACTTGTTTCAGTAGCTTCCTCAAGGTTCCCTGAACACATTCCAATCAAAAACATCCATTCAAACTCCAAGAACTGGTATATTGAGTCGGAACTGCATCAAGGAAAATTCACAATCGTGCATCATGATTCACGCATCCTTTGCACTTTTTATTCATTGATTCATGTTCATTATGATATTCTGATGCTAACCAACATATTCAATTGCGTTTTTATGCTATGTATACGATTCCACCATGTTTGATTTTTAGGGTTTACAAAGATTCAAATTAGGGATTCTTAAAAGAGGAAAAATTAGCCTTCCAGACCCATGCCATTCTAATCAATGCATCTGGACGAAGAAGATACAACAATCGCGCTTAATTTATATGGCCTTATGGCCTATTCGTTATTTTTTCTAATGGTGCATTATAGAACGGTTCAAAAACCGTTGTCTATTGCTTTTGTGTTTCAGGAAAATCCAACACCATGAAGAAGATGAGTCCGTGGCATGATTTGGTTGGTTGATTTGAAATTCGCGCGTTTTATCCCACTAACGCGTGGTTTCATATTTTATTATTGGCTGTTTATTTATTTAACAAAAGAGTTTCATGGTTCAGCTGGCAAGCGCTCATTGTGTTGACATCTAAGACCTGGGTTCGAGCCCCAGGTCTGTATAATTTCCATACTATTTTTCATTAACAATTCCCATGCAGCGCCCAAGGTCAAGACGTACCATGCATCCTCAAGAATCAACAGCCACGCGTCCCATGGAATCAAATCAAAGGCTCAAGATTGATGAACACGCTAAGTCCTAGTCAACGCACTACACGCTACTCAAAAAAGTCAAATGGACCCAGGTTTTTGGGCCAGGATTCTTGGATCTATACCTCCATATTGGGGCCTGAACCCCCCCTGGTTTGCAAATTCTATATATTTTCTTTATATTTTATTTTCAATTGTTATTTTATTTTCTTTATTGTTTTAATTTAATTAATTATTTTTACAAAATATAAAAAATGCCTAAAAAATCAGAAAAGATAAAAAACATAATAAATATTTTATTTTAATATTTTCTCATAAATAAATTCATGTAAATAAATTTAGTTTTAAATTAGGTTGCAATTTCAATTCTTTTTAATAATAAAAATATAAAAAAAAAACATAGAATTAGGTTTAACATTTTATTTTAATTTCAAATTAATTCTTTTTCTCATTAAATACCAAAAAACATAAAAAACAAAATTCTTTCCTTATTTTGATTAATTTTAATTCCTTATTAATTTTAATTTTTGCAAAAGGGTCCAACGCCCATGTTCTTAATTTTATTTAATTTCGCATATTTATTTTATGTCATTTAAATAATTATGTACCTCTCCCGAAGCCTTGTAATTACTTCTCGCACTTTTAATTCTTTTAATTTCTTTATTTTCCGTCAAATCGGGTCCTGGTTAATTTTGGCGATGTGGACCCGCGCCATTTGTAATAGCTTAGAATTTACTTTTCCTCGCAACTTTTAACTGTTAAACCAAGCATGCAAGAACGAATGAGCAAAAATAAAAACAAACGTATAGATCACCCATGACATGAACAAGACAAAAATAAATGAAAACGACACACAAATCACACACCACCCCTAGGGTACGCCTCACTGTTGCCTTGCCTCGAAAGGTGATCGTCGAGTAGAGGATATCTTAGTAAGTCCTCATGATCCGGGAACCTGGCATGAGGGTAGCTTCTAAGGTGTCTTCCCATTGCTCTGGTGATCACCATGTCCCGAACCCTCGAATTGACCCGAACACCTCCAACGGTGGTGCTACCTACCTCTCAATGGTGGGATGGCACTACTTTAAAGGACATCTACACAGACGAATTCCTTAGGGTAGGTAGACGACTCTAGATACTTGCTCTAATTTCAAAACAAATCAAAAAAAATACTTTTCACACCAACACATTTTCAAAAAGCTTTCGAAAACAATTTTTCAAACACTCTTGAGGACCGATACAAGAGTCGAACTGGAATTTTCAAAGAAACTTTTTTTTAAAACCCACATTGAAAAGCAAACAAACCATTTTGAAAACACAATGAGCAAGTATCTAAGAGCCCATGGATAACCATGGATAGAAAGGGTGCTAACACCTTCCCTTTCTATAACCTACCTCCCGAACCGAGAGCAATCTCTTTAAGGAATTTTTCTGTGCTTTTGTCCTTTCCATTTGGAGAAAATAAAAGACGGTGGCGACTCTTGCTTCCGCGACATTTCGCGAACCAGCGTTAAACAGTCAGTTCCAGATCCACCGATCACATATGGAATGAGGTTCAGATGCTTCATATCCCACTCTCCTTTAATCTGACTTATCACCAAGGCTAAATCCCTGAAAACGTTCAAGAACTTGATCCTCAGGTCGATATCAGCTTTGAGACCCATGATACAGGCTTCATACTTCGCCATGTTGTTAGTGTAGTTGAAACATAGTCGGGCAGTGAAAGGAGTATGACAGCCCTTAGGAGATATGATTACAGCACCGATGCCATTACCGAGTATGTTCGAAGCTCTGTAAAAAACCATGGTCCATCAAGATCCTTCCTCAGGTCCTTCATCCGGTCCAGGTTCTTCGTAGTCAGTCACTAGCATAATATTCTCATTCGGGAACTCAAAATGCATGGATTGGTAGTCATCCACGGCCTGATGAGCCAAATTATCAGCCAATACACTTCCATTGATTGCTTTCTGGGTTGTATATTGTATATCGTATTCAGTTAAGATCATTTTCCATCTCGCTATTCTTCCGGAGAGTGCGGGCTTCTCGAAGATGTACTTGATTGGCTCCATCTTAGATATCAACAAAGTAATGTGGGTCAACATATACTGTCTTAGTCGGCGAGAAGCCCATGCCAAAGCGCAACAAGTTTTCTCGAGCAGTGAGCATCTTGTCTAAAAGTCGGTACACTTTTTGCTAAGGTAGTATATTGCATGCTCTTTTCGACTAGACTCGTCATGCTGCCCCAGCACACACCCCATTGAATTGTCTAGCACTGTTAAGTACGATATCAAAGGTCTTTCTTCAACCGGAGGCATCAGAATTAGTGGTTCTTGAAGGTATTCCTTGATTCTTTTGAAATTAGTCCGGCATTCATCATTCCACTTTACCACTTGATCTTTCTTTAGGAGCTTGAAGATTTGCTCACAAGTAGCAGTCAAATGTGAAATGAATCTGGTGATATAATTCAGGTGTCCCAAGAAACCTCTAACTTCCTTCTCTGTACAGGGAACCAACATCTCTTGTATGGCCTTTACCTTCGCAGGGTCTACCTGAATACCTTTGTCACTGATGATGAAACCCAGAACCTTACCAGGCCTTACCCCGAAAGTGCACTTGTTCGGATTCAACCTCAGCTTGTATATCTTCAACCCATCGAACAACTTTTGTAGATGGCCAAGGTGCTCTTCCTCGGTTTGGGATCTGGCTATCATGTCATCAACATAAACCTCGATCTCATGGTGAATCATATCGTGGAACAAGGCGACCATGGCTCGCTGATAAGTTGCCCCAACATTATTCAACCCAAAAGGCATCACCTTGTAACAAAAGGTGCCCCACTGTATGATGAAGATTGTCTTCTCCATGTCTTCAGGAGCCATCTGGATCTGGTTGTAGCCAGATAAACCATCCATGAAGGAGAAAATTTTGTGTTGTGCGGTGTTGTCAACCAGAACATCAATATAGGGGAGCGGGAACTCATCCTTGGGGCTTGCCCTGTTCAAGTCTCTGTAGTCGACACACATCAGTACCTTACCGTCCTTCTTAGGTACCGGGACAACATTATCAATCTGGATCCCATTTGTGTGCAAGTGTATTGATTTACATGCTTGATTTGTCTTTGATTAGGGTTTTCTATTTATTGGTTTTAATCTTTCCATACAAAAACCCTAATTACTAGCATATTGATATAAAGCGATAAATTGCAGAAATTAAAATTACTACGCTATTACATCATTTAGGGGAGGGGGTATACAAATTACAAATGGGGAATATTGCAAGAAATTAAATCTAAATGATTATTACAACCATATTGAATTTTGAATAAATGTACGAAATGAACAAATAAAATACAAGAGTGTAAATGTAAAAAGAAATGTGATTTTTGTTTGGTTTTTTCATGAAAAGGGTTTTTTGATCTAATTAATTAAAATAAAATAATGAACTTAAAATAAGAAAATTATATTAAGTTAGTAGAATAAATTAATTTAAAGAAAACAAGTTTTTTAGGGTTTTGGTGAATTTAATTGAATTAGTAAATAAAAATAATTACATAAAAATCGTAAATTCTAAATTGATTTTAACTTACCAAAATAATAATATTATTATTATTATTATTATTATTATTAAATTATCTAAGTATTTAAAAAAAGGGAAATTAACTTATTAAAGAAAAAAAATTTGGTCTTTTATTTTTGTGAAGAAAAATAAATTAAATCAATATAAATAATAAAATATAATATTTTTTTAGATTTTTTATTAATGAAAATAATAATAATAAAAGGTAAAAAAAAGTAAAAATAAAATAAAATGAAATAATAAAGTCAGGGAGGTTGATAAGTGAAACAAGGAGTATTGTAAGAAAAAAAAAAGCCAGGCCCAAACTGCTGGCCCAGGCGCTGCAAAAACAGAAAAGTGTCAAAAAATGGAAAAAATGCAAAAGGTCACGTTGGGGCTTGAACCCAAAACCTAAGGGTGACAGGCGTGCGCTTTAACCACTGGGGTGGTGATACATCCGTTAACTTATGTCAAACCATAAATATATATTAGAAACCGCTTCCTGAAAACAACACCATCTTCAACCTCTAGTCGGACCACCTGCATCTTGTTCATTTCTCATCCATTTCCAAAAATGTAAACATGAAACATGTGGAAATTTTCACCATGATTCCAGAAATGTAAATAACTTAAACTAATTCTCAAAAATGAGCATGACTTTCGAATAGTACCAAATTCTGACCTAACTTTTCCAGGATGTTCATATTCAAAATTCTAACTACTTAAGCAATATAAATGAAATCTAAAGACATGGTTAGCTTCAGGGAAATGATGTCTACATTTTTCATTCACAAATTAAACATTAATGATGCTTGTATGAAGAGTTCCAAGTTAAGGAAACTTACCTAAAAACTGGAAATCGTATTCTGAGTTTGAGCACTCCTCAATGTGTTGCAATGGTCAGAATAGCTCCACTGAGGTCCTAGGAAGCTAATGCAATGTTTAGTTTGTACTTCAGATGGCTAAATCGTGCTGGAGAAGTCCAAGTGCAAAGCTCGGTTTTTGAAAATGGAGGATGGTGTTAATGGTGTTACAGTCTTGTAATAGGGTGTGAGATGAGTTCTAAATGATGTTTAGAAGCTTTAGGAACAAAAATGCTTGAAAACGCACGAGGGAGATGTGAGTTTCAAACTTTTGGTCAGGTTATGCAAGAATGGAGGTATGTGATACAGTTCTGAGTTCTTGTGAGTATTAAGGCTTGTGTATGTGTGTGTTTTGTTGCCAAGGACTTGTACATAAGTAATGAGAAGGTTTGAGTGCTTGAGAGGGTCAGAAGTACAAGCTCTAGACTGACTGCTATGTTACTTGATTTTGAAGAAAAGTGAAAGTATGGTTCCAAGATGAAGTACAAGCATGGGCTGAATGATTGTAAGGCTTGAGACAAAATCCTATTGAGTTATAGGACGTGTATGATCAAAACAAAACCATTGCAAGGCTCAAGAACAAGTTTTGTGTATAAAGCTACTTTTTAAAAATGGCATTATGCACTTTCTTCCTAAAATGGACATAAAGCGTGGCCATTGCGTTGAATGCTTGAGTTGAAGCCTCTAACATTTGTGAAAGAATTTAATTATGTAGTTCTTAACAAGTTTGAGGCCTACAAAGCAAAGATTATGCAGCATAGGTTTGAGATTTGAATTTTGTTCATCACAAAATTTGCCTTGTAAAACAACTTGAAACCCCAACTTCTGACCTTCGATTCTCCTTGCTCACAAATGATCTCAAGGAGTTCTTGGACATTTTAGAAAGATTGTAGTGTGTTCCACAACCCCTCTTTGATTCATTTTTACAAAATCCAAATGGAACTAGGTGAAACTTGGGTCAGAAGTTAGGTCAAAATCCTGACCAAAAATGTTCAAAATTTCATTAAGTGTTTAGTTTCAAGACCATGACCTAATAGATTAATAACTTGAGATCCAATCATTTCTAGGAGAATTTGTGTAAATAAATGTTGTATATATCATGGAGATCTACAATTTTCATGTTGAAAGTTTTTTTTGAATCATCTTGCATCATGGTGAAAATATGGCTCAAAGTTGTGAAAAAATATGAAGTTTTCAACACTTAGAAAATTTTCTAAGTTTGAAAACTTTGACTTTTCAAAATGAAATCTTGAATTTTGTTTTCTTGATGAAAAAGTTTCATATTTTTACATGTTTTGATGAATTGTGATCTTTGACACTTGATTTTGACCAAAAAGTCAAAGTTTGACTTTTCAGTATACAGTTGATTTTTGATCAGTTGACTGAAAATCCACTATCAATCCAATTGATCTTGAGCAATGTTTTGAGTCATACCATTAGGTCAAAATGGTTCAATTGAACTCTTGAGATCATGCTTCAAACCAATTAACCAATTGCTAGGTCAAAAATCAGAAATTGCCCATTCTCAGTCAAAACCCTAATTTTGACCATTTTGCCCTTTTGATGATTTGATCAAATTTCTTGAGGAATTATGGTCCAAACTTGATCAAATGATGCATATGAGTTTATATGTTGATGTGGATCAAAAATTATGAAGTTTGACTGTAAATTGGCCACAATTGACTTTTTCCCCAATATAGTTGAGTTTTTGGTCAACTGCTCAATTGGCTGAGCAAAAATGTGATCCAAGGCTTGAAACTTGACATGAGTAATCTTGGGGGGTCCATAATGATACATGAAAGCCATATGAGGTATTGAAAGTTCAATTATACTTGTGAAATCTTAAACCCTAATTTTAGTCATTAGTGTTTGAGGAGGTGTCTTGAGCTGATCAAACCTTGTGCAATCTTGAACCAAAGGAGATCTTATGAGAAAAATACTTGATAAATGAGAGGGAAAATTTTGGGTTACAACAACTGCCCTTGTTCAATCTTCTTAAACCTGAAGAGTTAGATTGGCGGATCCTCCATTCGTGACTGGAGGGTGAAAGATGATTGGACACTAGAGTGCCCAGAAATTTGCACTTGATGATGTGGTGGTTAATGGTGTAGGGAATGGGCTTAAAGATTCCATTTGGAGAGATGATGGAAAGTTGTTGGATATGGGCTTACAGATGCCATCCAAAAATGATTGTTGGCAGGAATGGAAGAAGTGTGAGAATAAATCTCTCGTTGATTTATACTGAAATAATAGATGTGTTGGGTTGAGTACAAGAATAATATCCATAAATAGATTGTATTTGGCTCGTATCTGAAAGCTGAAAATGAATGAGTATCAGAACAAAGTTCATATCTGGAGCGGATCTGAACTGTATTTGAAATTTCAAACTGAATGAGTATCAGAATGGCGTCCGTATCTGGAGTGTATCTGAACTGTATCTAAAAGTTGAATCTGAATGAGTATAGGAATGGCGTCCGTATCTGGAGCGTATCTTAACTGTATCTGAAAGCTGAATATGAATGAGTATCAGAATGACATCCGTATTTGGAGCGTATTTGAACTGTATCTGAAAGTTGAATCTGAATGAGTATCAGAATGGCGTCTGTATCTGGAGTGTATCTGAACTGTATCTGAAAGCTGAATTTGAATGAGTATCAGAATGGCATCCGTATCTGGAGTGTATCTGAACTGTATCTGAAAGAGTGTATAAGAAGAAGCCTACGTAGAATTTCTTCAGCTGGTCGTGTAGATAATTGTCCTGGCCTGTTTAGGTATCAATCTCTGACCTTTTGCAAATTGTTGATGATATCCATCTGCTGACTGATCTTTCCTGAAAGATTAGTTGTATGCAATGTCATGATGTATGAAATGCATTGTACAGTGATGTTCTAACAAATGAATGCAATTATGTTGTATGCATTCGTGTCATGGATGTTTATGACGTATGTGTTGTACCCCAAAATTTGCCCTCTCATATTCTTCAAGATTTGCCAAGATCAAACTCCAAAATCCCTCAAGGGTTGCACAGTCCAATTGCCTCCTAACACAGTCAAAATTAGGGTTTTGGTTCTTGCAAAGAAATTGAGGTTTTCAAGGGTCCAATCAAGTCCTACATGCCTATATACATTTTCAAGCATCTATATGTCAAGTTTCAAGACTCACAGCATCAAGTTGCACAGTCAAAAACCCTAAATGCTCCACAGTCAACTGCAGGGGCAAAATGGTCATTTGATAGTCAAAAGTCAAAATTTTTGGTCAACATCTTATTTTGAAGCCACAATCATCATTTGATCAATTCTTGATCATGATTCTCAAATCATGGCTCAAAAAGTCTCAAGATGCAAAAGTTTCTATTTTTGGACAGTTGAAAAGTCAACTGCAAATTGACCAAGGCATAACTTCCTCATGGTTTATCAGAAAAATCCCATCCAAAGCTCATTTTGAATAGAATGACATTTCCTACAACTCATATTCACACTCCAAGTCCAAGAAATGCTCTCACAAAAAGTTATCAATTTCAATATTATAGGTCATTTGCAAAAGTCAACAAAAAGGCACTTTAAGTCAAAGACCATAACTTGAGATTGGTAAATCAAAATGACATGGGACCAAAGACATTGGTTAGAGGACTTCAAGACCTTTCCAAAATGTCCAAGAACATGATCATAACTTCAAAATTGAGCAAAATATGCATTGGAGAAGTTGGGAAATCTTTGGGAATTTTCAAAAGTCAACTTTGCCTAAAACACTTCAAATTTGCTAATGGGCCTCAAATTCTTCCATGAATCATTACCCAAAGCCTATGCACGACCCATTGAGCTCAAAGGGATTTATTTTCTTATTTTTAATTAATTAATTGAATTTTTATTCTTATTAATTCATTTAATTAGATTTAATTATGAGAAAATATCAAATAATGCTTTTTCAAATCTTTTTGTGCAGCAAATCATACTAGGGCAAGCTAGCAAGTCGTTTCACATTCAAAAAGGGAAGATTTTCCATGATTAGCAAGGGTTTCCATGAAAAAAAGATTGAAAAAGATATGATGAAAATCAAATATCCAAATCATTAATTCAATGGACTTATGGGCTTGTTTTTGACCTAGAATGCTTCACATACATATGCACAAGGAAATCTAATTCACAAAGACACGGAAAAAGCTGCAAAAGAGCCATAACGAAATTGCAAATTTTCAACAAAAACTTGGAATCTGAAATCACATTTGCAGGATCACTCAAGGCCTAAAACCTGTTCCAACACCTTGCTGACATTGCTAGGAAGCTATAGCAACCAAGAACAAGCTTCCACGTCCAAAGAAACGGTAGAACAGAATCGTGTTATTCACAAAAATTTCCATAATCGAATTCTGCATTATATGCATCATTGTTATATTTTGATTGTTGATTTACACTAATAATGATCTTCTGAAGCGATTGGTAACATTTAATTGGACTAACACTGCCTGTAGCCAAATCCACCATTGATGAAACCTATGGTTTCAGAACTTCAAAATTGGGGGTTCTCATATATGGTAAAATTAGACCACCAAACCTGTATGGACATATTCGTGGAAACAAGACGAATCGTTTGAAACCATCGCGCCCTTTTTATATTAACCCCTCTTCTAATTGCTATTTTTACAGGTTTCAGTTTGTGGGGGTTTAAAACCCCCGCTATTTGTTCATGTTGCAGGTACAAAGATGAAGAAGAAGCATGCGTGTCTTCATATGATAGGAGCGTTCAAAATCTGGCGCGTTTTTTTGTTTTATATCACTAACCATTGTTTTTTTTATATGATATTTGTTTTTCATTATGTATACAAATGTGTTGCCTAGTGTTGTACCCCAAAATTTGCCCTCCCATATTCATCAAGAATTGTCAAAGTCAAGGTCACAAAATGCCCCAAGGGTTGTGCAGCTCAACTGTCTCCTAGACAGTCAAAACTAGGGTTTGAGTTCTGGTCAAGCAAATGAACTTTCCAAAGGCCCAATCAAGTCCCACATGCCTACAAAGATGGTCAAGTATCCTCATATCAAGTTTCAAAGCATTCAGCTCAAAATTGCACAGTCAAAACCCTAGATTGCACTACAGTCAACTGTAGGGGCAAAATGGTCATTTGACAGTCAAAAGTTCAAATTTTTGGTCAACACATCATTTTGAAGCCACAAACATCATTTGATCAATGCTTGATCATGATTCTCAAAATTTGGCTCAGAAATCATCAAAGATGCAAAAGTTACTATATTTGGACAGCTGAAAAAGTCAACTGAAATTGACCAGGGCATAACTTTCACATGGATTGTCAGAAAAATTCCATCCAAATCTCATTTTGAAGAGAAAGACATTTCCTACAATTCATCTTCATGTTCCAAGTCCAAGAAATGCTCTCACAAAAAGTTATCAATTTCAACATTATAGGTCATTTTCAAAAGTCAACAAAAAGGGACTTTAAGTCAAAGGCCATAACTTGAGATTGGTAAATCAAAATGACATGGGACCAAAGGCATTGGTTAAAGGACTCAAAGACCTTTCCAAAATGTCCAAGAACATGTGAAAAGCTTAAAAATTGACCAAGTTATGCCTTGTGGAAGTTGGGAAATTTTTGGAAATTTTTGAAAGTCAACATTGATGCAAAAGGCCTAAAAATGCAAATGGGCCTATTTTCCTTCCAAATTTCTTCATGCCAAGCCTATGCACGACCACTAGGCCCAAAGGGAAGTATTTTCATATTTTTTTAATTATTTATTTGAATTAATATTAATTTATATTCATTTAAATCATTTTAATTCATGAAAAATATAAACCTAACCTAAAAAAATCTTTTTATGTATGATTTGGCCTCTATAATTCGTGCACATCTCAAATAGGCAAGCTTTGGTGCTAATTGATCAGATTTGGTACAAGATACATGAGAAAAAGATTGGAAAAGATTCTTAACAAATCAAAGATTGAAATCATCATGGCAAAGGATTTTGTGCAATGTTTTTAACCTAATAGCCTCTATACATATCCAAGATCAGAACCCTAATGTTTTGAGACTCCATACTGCGCAGCAATTGACATTACAAACTTGCAAAAATCCTTAAAAAGTTCAATACTGAATTCAAGGTTTTAGGCCGATTCAAGCATCAACTCTCATCCCATTAGCATTCTGAGACATCATTGAGTGTTTCTCAATCATTAACAACAAGCAAAACACCAAGAATCGGTATCAAGAACCTGGACTGAACCACAAAAATTTTGAAATCGCATTGCATGATTCCATCATCTTTTTGCATTTTTCTTTGTTGATTCATGTTTATATTGATGTTTCTAAACTAACTGATACGTTTGATTGTGTTTTTGAGCCCCATATGCGAATTCGCCATTGACACATACTAGGGTTACAGGTTTCCCAGATTGGGGGTTTCTCAACCAAGTAAAATTAGGGCTCAAGATGGCCATGGCTGGATTCAGCACATCAAGACGAAGAAGTCTTGACCCTCGCGCCCAATTTATATATACCATAGCGCTAGTCGCTATTTTTTCGTTGCTTGCCTAAGACCACGCCTGAAAACCGTGGCCATACGTGTGTGTTTCAGACAAAACGAAGAAGACAACCTCGTTGTCACCACGTGATAGGTTGTTTTGAAAATTCGCGCCAGATCGTCCACTAACTTCATTTTTCTTTTATATTATTTGTGTTGTATTATATATTAAATGAAATTGCATAGTTCAGCTGGCAAGGAGACGCGTTTGTAACCTTCAAGACCTGGGTTCAAGTCCCAGGTCTGGCAAAATTCCAATGCTATTTTTCCATAATTGATCCTATACAGCGCTGACATCCAGGTACATCATGTTCTCTCAAAGCATGGCCATCCACGCGTCCTACACAACCAGATCAATGCCTACGATGCAAAGAACACGCTAGGGCCAAGTCAACACGTTAGCATCCAATTGGCAAAGTCAACGAGGGCCATGCTTATTGGGCCAGAATTCCCAGGCCTATACCTCCACTTTTGGGGACAACACCCCACTCTGGTTTGCTTTTCTTTTATTATTTTAATTATTGTATTATTTATTTTCATGGCTTTAATTAATTAATTTTCTCCCTTTTTTTTACAAAAATATAAAAAACATCATAAAAATCCATAAAATACAAAAAAATATAATATTTATTTTATTATAATTATTTTCATAAATAAATTAGAATGTAAATTATGTAGTGTAATTAGGTTTTAATTTTAATTCCTTTTTTTTAATAGAAATCCAAAAATGTAGAATTTAGGTTTTAATTGTGAATTCTTTTTATTTCCCTTTTTTTCCACAATAATAATTATTATTTATTTATTTATTTTCCTATTTAAATTATACATAAATGAATTAGGTTTAATTTAGGTCATATTTTAGTTCTTTCTTAATAATTAAAAAATATTAGAATTAGGGTTTGCCGTTTAATTTAAATCTCAATTAATTTCTTTTTTTTCATTGAATCTAAAAAACACAAAAATATCAAAAACATTTAATTCCTTTTTCATTTAATTTTAATTTTTAATTCCTTATTAATTTTAATCATTTAATTTTTAATTCTCATTAACTTTTAATTATTTGCAAAAGGGTCCAACGCCCGTCGTTTCAATTATTAATTTTGCGCATTTATTTTTTATCGTTTATATAATTATGTAATTGTCCCTAAGCCATGTAATTTACTTTTCGCACTTTATTTCTTCGCATTATTTATTTTTCCGCTAAATCGGGTCCGGTTTAATTTTGGCGATGTGGACCCGCGCCATTGTAATAGTTTAGATTTATTTCCTCGCAAAATATTTAACTGTTAACCAAGCATGCAAGAATGAATGGCCCTAAATAAAATCAAGCGTAGAACACGACAAACATGACAAGACAAATAACTGAAACATGACACACGAATCGCACACACCACCCCTAGGGTACGCCTCACTGTTGCCTTTCGAAAGGTGGTCGTCGAGTAGAGGGCGTCTTAGTAAGTCCTCATGATCCGGGAACCTGGCATGAGGGTAGCTTCTAAGGTGTCTTCCCATTGCTCTGGTGATCACCATGTCCCTAAAATCGAATTGACCCGAACACCTCCAACGGTGGTGCTACCTACCTCTCAATGGTGGGATGGCACTACTTTAAAGGACATCTACACAGACGAATTCCTTAGGGTAGGTAGGTTCTCAAGGATACTTGCTCTCTTCAAAACAAACTGAAATCTTTTCACACCGACACATTTTCAAAAGCTTTCAAAGCAAATTTTTCAAACACTCTGACGTATGAGTCGAACTGAAATTTTTCAAAGAAACTTTTTTAACCCACATTGAAAAGCAAACAAACAATTTTGAAAACACATTGAGCAAGTATCTAAGAGCCCATGGATAACCATGGATAGAAAGGGTGCTAACACCTTCCCTTTCTATAACCTACCTCCCGAACCGAGAGCAATCTCTTTAAGGAATTTTTCTGTGCTTTTGTCCTTTCCATTTGGAGAAAATAAAAGACGGTGGCGACTCTTGCTTCCGCGACATTTCGCGAACCAGCGTTAAACAGTCAGTTCCAGATCCACCGATCACAGAACTGGCGACTCTGCTGGGGAAACTTTAAGTGAGGTGTACCTTAGGGCTAGCTTATAACTATGTTTTCAATTGTATTCCTTGTGTGCTTTATTATTGTGGGACTGTCTTGGGAGTTCTATAGATCCTACACCCGGATCTGGGGGATACCTTCTTAGAAAGTAGCAACAAGGCTGTGAGGGAACTGTGCGGGGTATACCGACACGGTTGAAACAGTCTGCTACGTTGATGTGGCACTTTGGTGTGTACCGGTAACCCTTGAGTTCAGTCAAGGAGAGTACGGGGCCTCCGCGTGGTGTCGTGAAGCATCAACAGACCTTAGGAACCTTAATTGAACTATCTCGGCCTCTTTAGGGTAGTGAGATAACTGACTTTGGTGCAGTCCGAGGTTGGTTGATACTCGATACTACGCTCAATTGAGGGTTGCTTTCCTGGAATATTTCGGTCGCCAGTTCAGTGGCTAAATCGAAACGATGAACAATGAAAGCAATCCCGTGATATTGGGAACCTTAGAACCCGGTTACTTTGATTAGGACAGGTGTGAGCCCACCAACTCAAGAGGGTACTACCCAGACCCCATGCTGGCCTTAAACCTTAAGGGCTTGTCTTGTGTGCCTTGTTTGCCTTACGTGTTTGTCTTTGTAAATATCTGTGGTGTGTTTAATCATAGCATCATGACATCATCCAGCATCATATGCATTGACTAACCATTTCAGGGGTTCGGATTTTCATCTTTGTTCTTGTTTTGTAGGACATGGAAACTACTCGTAGAAAGACAATTCAGGTCAATCTTGTAAGGATCCCTCCTCAGCTTAAGGAGCTTATATCCAGGATTCCCGAGAACTCTTCATTCAGTGACAGGCATGGAAGCCTCATCAGCTTGGTCAACACCAACATTGAGGAAGATATGATAAAGGTCTTGTTCCAGTTCTTTGACCCTCTGCATCACTGCTTTACCTTCTTGGACTATCAGTTGGTACCTACATTGGAGGAGTTCTCCCGGCTCCTGAAGATCCCTATCCTTGATCAGCTACCTTTCAGCGGTACAGAAAAGGAACCTAAGCTTGAAGAGATTGCTAAAGCCTTGCACCTACAGTCATCTGACCTCAAGGGACATTGGGAGGTTAGAAGTGGTATCAAAGGGTTCCTGGCCAGGTTTCTGTTTGAGAAGGCTCTTGAATGTTGGAACTCCCTTGACTTGCAAGCTTTTGAAGAGGTTGTGGCCCTCCTTGTTTATGGTTTGGTATTGTTCCCTAACCCAGATCAGCTCATTGATATCAGTGCCGTTCAGATCTTTATGTCCAGGAATCCTATACCTACGTTGCTGGGGGACATCCTTCACTCATGTTACACTCGAACCATGAGAAAAAGGGGTGTCCTTATGTGTTGCACTCCTCTCCTAGGAAGGTGGTTTATTTCGCACCTTCCCCAATCAGTCCTGAAGAATGAGCGGGGTTTGAGATGGTCACAACGATTGATGACTCTTACACATGCAGATATACATTGGTGCCCTAGATCCAGAGGAGATGTCACTATCATTGATCGTTGTGGGGAGTACCCTAATGTTCCTTTACTTGGAATCAGAGGAGGTATTACTTATAGTCCATGCCTGGCTTGGAGACAGTTTGGTTATGCTCGGAGGGATGGTCCTCATGACATGTTAATTCCCGACATAGTTTTTGACTTCGACAGTGATACTCAAGGACTTCGTCAGAGATTTATCAGAGCCTGGAGGATGCCTAGCAGGATAGACAGCAAGACACTGGGGCACAGGAACTCCATCCCTTTGGAGCCTTATCTCAAATGGGTACGCGCCCGCTCTCAGAAGTTAGTGATGCCTTATCCTCACATGCTCCCAGTAATCAAAGAACCTGTCTTGGAAGGAGAAGTGTCTCATGTTATTCAGCACCCTGATATGCCCACATCCTGGGAAGAGATGCAGAAGAGCTGGATCCAGCTTAAAGAAGAAAGGAATTCTCTCGAGACTAGTCTGCATGCCAGTGAAAAGAAGGTCCTGGAGCTCACCCGTCTGTTGCATGAGGAGAGGAATCTCAACACCTACATAGCTCCAAAGAGGATGCGCAGTGTATTTTGGGATTGACTTGATTTTTGTACCTTTTGCCCATGAGGCCTTGATGTATTAAACAATGATTTCTTTAATAATAACGTGTGTTCTTTTCTTGTCTACAACAAATTTGAACTTTCGAACCCTTGAATGCATTACATACGCATTTCATACATCATGTGCATAGCAGGTTTTTCCCTTTTCAGGTTGCTTACAGTTCTTCGCTGTTTATTTCAGCATCATGAATCCCGGATCTGAATCAACAGAGACATCAATCAAGGCTCTCCAGGCGCAGAATGCGCAGTTTCAAGAGCTAATCATGGGTCTAGCTAAAGGCCAAGAGGAATTAAAGACTATGCTCCTGAAAAAGAAGAAGAAGAGAAGAACTGTTCTATTCAACTCGGGCCGAAGGTTGGGTAATACTCTGCACCAGGAAGAGGCTGGTTCTTCTGTTGGCAGGAGTCCTTCTCAGGCAGAAGTCAAGGTTCCTACTCCAGTGGTCTCCGACAACGAGACGGATTTCGATGAAGAGCAGTACCCTCCTGAAGACAACAGATACAAACAGCTGGAGGACAGGTTGAAGGCTATGGAGGTGCAACAGGCACCTGGGCTGGATTTCGGAGATCTGGGTTTGTCGACTGGTGTGATTATTCCACATAAATTCAAAGCACCCACCTTCTCCAAATATGACGGGGCATCCTGTCCCAAGCTGCATTTGAGGTCCTATGTTCGGAAGATTCAGCCGTACTCTGCGGACAAGAATCTATGGATCCACTTCTTCCAGGAGAGTCTTTCAGGGACTCATCTCGAATGGTTCTATCAGCTGGATGGGACCAAAGTTCGTAACTGGGAGGAGCTGGCTACTGCTTTCTATAAGCAGTATCAGTATAATGCCGACCTTGCCCCCACACGTACCCAACTCCAGGGTATGTCGTTAGGTGCAAGTGAAGGTTTTAAAGAGTACGCGCAGAAGTGGAGAGACCTGGCTGGCAGGGTGCAGCCACCTTTGACTGATCGAGAGTTAGTGGACATGTTCTTGGGGACCCTGTCTGGGCCATTCTTCAACCATCTCATTGGGAATTCTTCTGCTGGGTTCACTGATTTGATCTTGACTGGAGAAAGGATTGAAGCTGGGCTGAAATCTGGGAAGATTGCAAAGGGGGCATCATCCTCTAGTTCAGACAAGAAACCGTTTAAGAAGGAGTCTAGTGCCGTGTATGGCTCCAGGAAATCCGAAAGACCTGATCACCGCCAATCTGTCAGCGCGGTAATGATCGCTAAGCCTGCTGCCGCTCCCCGGCCAAACAATCCTCAAAGGGTTGATAGACCCCGGAGAGAGTTTACCCGGTTAAGCATGACCCTATCGCAGATTCTGCCACAGCTGCTCGCAACCAATTTGGTATCTGTCAAGGAGGCACCAAAGTTCCCTAACACTACCTCTCCTAAGTACAACCCGAATGCCCGTTGTGCTTACCATTCAGATAGCCCGGGGCATGCCACTGATGACTGTTGGGCACTAAGGAACAAGCTGCAGGACCTCATTGATGCAAAGGAGGTACAGTTTGAAGCATCTGACAAGCCTAATGTGGTGACAGCTCCCCTGCCTGCTCATGGGGTTAATGCTATTGTTGATGAAGAGGAAGTTGATGAAGCTGAGTTCGATAGCTGGATTTACCCGGCAACTGATGGTGGACCCAACAATTGGAGCGCAAAGGACAACCTCCATGTTTCTTTGGTTACTAAGTAATAAATTTCTTTGTTTCATTTTGTAATAAACTATGATAAACTCTATGGCCCGGTGTCTTACCCGAGGCACCGTGGTTCTATTTGTGAGGGCATATGAACTGTCATTTTATACATCATGAATGAAAATCTTGGACTATTTTCGCATTGCAAATATTGTGTTCCTTTTCTATCTTTCCTTTTCCTTTACATAATTTTCAAAACAGCTGTATTTACACACACACTCACTCATACAGGTTCCAATCCACTCTGGATCTCACTGATAACAGCTCTGCTAATGCCAATTATGACTTCGAAAATCCGATCAACTTAGCCGAAGACGAAGGTGAAGATGATTGTGAAGTGCCTGGCGAGCTTGCAAGGCTGTTGCTTCAGGAAGAGCGGGCAATTCAACCCCATGAAGAGCCAGTGGAAACCATAAACCTGGGTACTGAGGCAGATAGAAAAGAGGTAAAGATTGGTGCTAACCTAGAGCTCAGCGTGAAGCAACGGTTAACCAAGATGCTGCATGACTATATGGAGATCTTTGCCTGGTCCTACGAAGACATGCCAGGGTTGGATACCGATATTGTTGTCCATCATTTGCCGACTAGGGAAGACTGCCCTCCAGTTAAACAAAAGGTCCGTCGGATGCGTCCAGAGATGTCCGAGAAGATTAAGGCCGAGGTGATGAAACAGTTTGATGCCGGGTTTCTTGCAGTGACTTCTTACCCTCAATGGGTTGCTAATGTGGTGCCGGTACCTAAAAAGGACGGCAAGGTCAGAATGTGTGTCGATTACAGGGATTTAAACAGGGCCAGCCCCAAGGATGACTTCCCCTTGCCTCACATTGATGTCCTTGTGGATAACACAGCTCAGCACAAGGTATTCTCTTTCATGGATGGCTTTTCAGGCTACAATCAGATCAAGATAGCGCCTGAAGACATGGAAAAGACTACATTTGTTACTCAGTGGGGCACCTTCTGTTACAAGGTCATGCCGTTCGGGTTAAAGAATGCTGGGGCAACCTACCAGCGTGCCATGGTTGCCTTGTTTCATGATATGATCCATCATGAGATTGAAGTGTATGTGGACGATATGATCGCTAGGTCCCAAACTGAAGAAGAGCACTTAGATCATCTACAGAAGTTGTTCGACCGGTTGAAACTGTACAAGCTGAGATTGAACCCGAACAAGTGCACCTTCGGGGTAAGATCTGGGAAGTTGCTAGGCTTCGTGGTCAGTGATAAAGGTATTCAAGTGGACCCTGCTAAGGTCAAAGCTATTCAAGAGATGCCAGTTCCCAAGACAGAGAAGGAAGTCAGAGGCTTTTTAGGACGCCTGAATTACATTGCTCGATTCATCTCTCATCTGACTGCTACCTGTGAGCCAATCTTCAAGCTGCTGAAGAAAGATCAGGTAGTGCGTTGGAACGATGAATGTCAGGCTGCCTTCGACAGAATCAAAGAGTATCTCCAAGAACCACCTATCCTTATGCCACCGGTTGAAGGGAGACCTCTGATCCTATATCTGACAGTACTTGACAATTCAATGGGGTGTGTGCTGGGGCAGCATGACGAGTCTGGCCGAAAAGAGCATGCCATTTATTACCTTAGCAAAAAGTTTACCGACTGTGAGACCCGATACTCACTGCTTGAGAAAACTTGCTGCGCTTTGGTATGGGCTGCTCGCCGGCTGAGACAGTATATGCTGACTCACACTACCTTGTTGATCTCAAAAATGGATCCTATAAAGTACATATTCGAAAAGCCTGCTCTGTCTGGGAGAATTGCAAGATGGCAAATGATCTTGACGGAATACGACATTCAGTATACAACCCAGAAAGCCATCAAGGGAAGTGTACTGGCAGACCACTTAGCTCATCAAGCTGTAGATGACTACCAATCAATGAACTTCGAGTTTCCGGATGAAAGCATCATGATAGTAACTGATTGTGAAGTACCTGGACCGGATGAAGGACCTGAACCAGGATCCCGATGGTCTATGCACTTTGACGGAGCTTCCAATGCTTTGGGAAATGGTATCGGCGCCATCATCATATCTCCTCAAGGTACTCATACTCCACTCACTGCCCGGCTGTGTTTCAACTGTACCAACAACATGGCGGAGTATGAGGCGTGTATCATGGGTCTTCAAGCTGCGATCGACCTAAGGATCAAATTTCTAAGTGTCTTCGGAGATTCCGCTCTTGTGATCAATCAGATCAAAGGAGAGTGGGATACGAAACATCCAAACTTGATCCCTTACAGAGAATGTGTGTTGACCATGATTCCCCACTTCACGGAGATAACCTTTGAGCACTTTCCAAGAGAAGAGAATCAGTTAGCGGACGCGTTAGCTACAATGTCTTCAATGTTCAAGGTTAAATGGGATAATGAAGCTCCCCGGATCACCATCTGGAAACTGGATGAACCGGCATACTGCTGTGATCTCGAAACTGAATTGGTGACTGAGAAGCCTTGGTACCATGAAGTGAAGAGATATCTGGAAGCTCAGGAATACCCTGAAGGTGCCTCTATCAATGATAAGAAATTCCTGAGGAGGTTCGCAGCCAAGTTCTTCCTAAGCAACGGCATCTTGTACAAGCGAAACCATGATTCAACCTTACTGCGTTGTGTGGACAAAATTGAAGCGGAAAGAATCATGGAAGAGTTACATGAAGGGACCTTTGGTACGCATTCCAGTGGACATACTATGGCTAAGAAAATCCTACGGGCAGGATATTACTGGTCCACAATGGAAGCTGACTGCTACCAACATTCTAGGACATGCCACAAGTGCCAGATCTATGCAGATAAGGTGCATGTTCCTCCGGTTCCCCTGAATGTTCTGACTGCGCCTTGGCCGTTTGCAATGTGGGGCATAGACATGATCGGCGAGATAAGACCTACGGCATCCAATGGACATCGCTTCATCCTAGTAGCGATTGATTATTTTACGAAGTGGGTTGAAGCAGCATCCTATGCCACGGTAACCAAGACTGTTGTGGCACGGTTCATTCGACACAACCTGATCTGTCGATACGGCGTCCCTGAGCGGATTATTACAGACAACGGTACCAATCTGAACAATAAGATGATCGCTGAGCTCTGCGAACAGTTCAAAATACAGCACCACAATTCTTCTCCTTACAGACCGAAGATGAATGGGGCTGTAGAAACAGCTAACAAGAACATCAAGAAGATCGTGCAAAAGATGACAGTAACTTACAAGGATTGGCACGAGATGTTACCGTTCGCTCTGCATGGGTACCGTACCTCAGCCAGGACGTCAACCGGGGCAACTCCTTTCTCTCTGGTTTATGGCATGGAGGCAGTCTTGCCGATCGAAGTGCAAATTCCCTCTCTCCGGATAATGAAGGATGCAAATCTGAACGAAGACGATTGGATCCAGACACGACTTGACCAACTCAACCTTATTGACGAAAAGAGACTCGCTGCTATCTGTCATGGTCAGACGTATCAGAAACGGATGATCAGGGCATTTAACAAGAAAGTCAGACCACAAGAATATCAAGTTGGGGATCTGGTTATCAAGAGAATCATCCTTCCTCAGAGTGATCCAAGGGGCAAATGGACCCCTACGTATGAAGGGCCATTTGTGGTTAAGCATGTGTTCTCAGGAGGAGCAATGATCTTAACCAACATGGATGGTGACGACCTTCCTCACCCCGCCAATGCAGACATAGTTAAAAAATACTACGCATGAAAAAAGACCCGCTAGGCTGACATGCCTAGGCAAAAATTAGGGCTTCCCGTCGAACCAAAAGGGTTCGGGCAAAATGTAGGGATGAAAATGAAAAAATCTGTACACCCGGCAAGTCGAAAACCTGAAAGGGC
The DNA here is from genome assembly GCA_948472305.1 of Vicia faba. Taxonomy (NCBI): domain Eukaryota; kingdom Viridiplantae; phylum Streptophyta; class Magnoliopsida; order Fabales; family Fabaceae; genus Vicia; species Vicia faba. The sequence continues at coordinate 537,029,571 of OX451736.1, forward strand.
GGCTTGGGCAAAAATGGGTATCCCGGTGGACTGAAAACCCGAAAGGGCGGTCCAGGCAAAAATTAGGGATAAAGCGTAAAACTATGTCTCATTGATCACTTTGCATCCAGAATCCGGTATCTACATCAAGCTCAAACGGCATCGATCAGTTAGCTTCACCTTCAACCAAGGTCATCAAGTGATGAGACGCTCAGAGTTATAAAGGCAATAGCAGAGTTGAAACCCAGTGGATCATTCATCTTTCACACAGCTGTTTTATTTTCTTTTGTACAAAACTTGTATAAACTCTTTTGATCGGCGACGTACCTCTTACTAGGACGTCAGCCTCTTGTATACAAAACGCCTATTTCAGGCCATTCAAAAATCAATAAAAATATATTTTCAGTTAAACGTGCCAAGTATTTTTCCTTTCTCTGTTTTGTTTTGCGAAGAACGTCCAAGGTTCAATTTGTGATGTATGCATTGACAATAATTTGCTAACTCATGAATATTTGCATACGAAACAAAGGAATTAATTGCAGGTGACACTGGAAACAGGGGCAATAAAGAGTTGTCTGAGCAGCCTAATTGTTCTATCCTCCAAGGTACCAAGATAGGTTCAGCCAAAGAACATGACCGAGTATCTTAATTCCCCAGCGAAGTCTATCAACACTTCCAGCATAACAAGGATATCCCCAGCGGAGTTCATCAAATCTCCCAGCATAACTCATCAACGGTATCCCCAGCGGAGTTATTTTCATCAACTCAGCAAAGCATCGCTATCCCCACAGAGTAGCACTCCCCAGTATGATCGCTAGAGTATCTTTTCTCCCGCAGAATTATTTCATTTGCCAAGTTTATTCCTCAACGGAGCTATCTTCTCCTACCGGTATTCTTGCAACAATCATCTACAGCGGAAGCGTAATCTCTTCCTCAACATCAGCCCAGGATATGACTTCCCGGCACCCGTCAAGGATTTATTTTCCTAGACGAAAACATACATGAATCATCACATACATCATTATAGCATGCATGTACACATCATATCATATAAATCGTATCCATGTTTGCTTGATCCATATCATGCATCGCATATAACTAACCTCTACCTTTCAGGAAGGGCGCAGTTGAAATTCTAAAACATATTTCAAAGACTTCTCTAATCCAGTTAAATCGACTCCAAACAGATTTTTCTGATAAAGACTCAGTAGAAGTTCTCTTATGGTCCCCTCTCCAACGGCGTGTGAGGTGGTAATTCCTTCTTCAGATGTTTCCCTCTCCGGCATGAGCGTGAGGTGATATTCTCTTATGGTCCCCTCTCCAACGGCGTGTGAGGTGGTAATTCCTTCTTCAGATGTTTCCCTCTCCGGCATGAGCGTGAGGTGATATTCTCTTATGGTCCCCTCTCCAACGGCGTGTGAGGTGGTAATTCCTTCTTCAGATGTTTCCCTCTCCGGCATGAGCGTGAGGTGATATTCTCTTATGGTCCCCTCTCCAACGGCGTGTGAGGTGGTAATTCCTTCTTCAGATGTTTCCCTCTCCGGCATGAGCGTGAGGTGATATTCTCTTATGGTCCCCTCTCCAACGGTGAGTAAGGTGACTCCCTTTGAGATTATAATGTCCTTTGGTTCTCTTCCTGACACTATAAAGATGGTAATTCTCACCAAGATTTTCTCAACGAGCGTTGTTGAGGTTGAAATCATTCAGGATTCTCTTACCATCCTTGCTAAGGCAGTAACCATCCCTGGTTCATTCATCAGCGTTTGAAGCTCCAGACTCAGCTCCTGGAACCAGTCAGGACATATCTATATCAAGCATCTAAAATCAGCTCCTGCGACGTGTCAGGTACTCATTTTTCTGTTTTGCAGGTATGCAGGTTCTCGCTAAGGAATCTCCTACGCGATCAACGTCCAGATGGCATCCATAAGCCCATCATCCTATCCAAGCAACATCCCAAATGGCATCTATAAGCCCATTCCCTCATCATCATTGCTACTATGTGAGCGCAAATTTCTGGGCACTCTAGTGTCCAATCATCTTCTACCCTCGGATTACGAAGGGCACGTCAGCCAATCTGCATCCTCAGGTCTAAGAAGATTGAACAGGGGCAACTGTTGTACCCCAAAATTTGCCCTCCCATATTCATCAAGAATTGTCAAAGTCAAGGTCACAAAATGCCCCAAGGGTTGTGCAGCTCAACTGTCTCCTAGACAGTCAAAACTAGGGTTTGAGTTCTGGTCAAGCAAATGAACTTTCCAAAGGCCCAATCAAGTCCCACATGCCTACAAAGATGGTCAAGTATCCTCATATCAAGTTTCAAAGCATTCAGCTCAAAATTGCACAGTCAAAACCCTAGATTGCACTACAGTCAACTGTAGGGGCAAAATGGTCATTTGACAGTCAAAAGTTCAAATTTTTGGTCAACACATCATTTTGAAGCCACAAACATCATTTGATCAATGCTTGATCATGATTCTCAAAATTTGGCTCAGAAATCATCAAAGATGCAAAAGTTACTATATTTGGACAGCTGAAAAAGTCAACTGAAATTGACCAGGGCATAACTTTCACATGGATTGTCAGAAAAATTCCATCCAAAGCTCATTTTGAAGAGAAAGACATTTCCTACAATTCATCTTCATGTTCCAAGTCCAAGAAATGCTCTCACAAAAAGTTATCAATTTCAACATTATAGGTCATTTTCAAAAGTCAACAAAAAGGGACTTTAAGTCAAAGGCCATAACTTGAGATTGGTAAATCAAAATGACATGGGACCAAAGGCATTGGTTAAAGGACTCAAAGACCTTTCCAAAATGTCCAAGAACATGTGAAAAGCTTAAAAATTGACCAAGTTATGCCTTGTGGAAGTTGGGAAATTTTTGGAAATTTTTGAAAGTCAACATTGATGCAAAAGGCCTAAAAATGCAAATGGGCCTATTTTCCTTCCAAATTTCTTCATGCCAAGCCTATGCACGACCACTAGGCCCAAAGGGAAGTATTTTCATATTTTTTTAATTATTTATTTGAATTAATATTAATTTATATTCATTTAAATCATTTTAATTCATGAAAAATATAAACCTAACCTAAAAAAATCTTTTTATGTATGATTTGGCCTCTATAATTCGTGCACATCTCAAATAGGCAAGCTTTGGTGCTAATTGATCAGATTTGGTACAAGATACATGAGAAAAAGATTGGAAAAGATTCTTAACAAATCAAAGATTGAAATCATCATGGCAAAGGATTTTGTGCAATGTTTTTAACCTAATAGCCTCTATACATATCCAAGATCAGAACCCTAATGTTTTGAGACTCCATACTGCGCAGCAATTGACATTACAAACTTGCAAAAATCCTTAAAAAGTTCAATACTGAATTCAAGGTTTTAGGCCGATTCAAGCATCAACTCTCATCCCATTAGCATTCTGAGACATCATTGAGTGTTTCTCAATCATTAACAACAAGCAAAACACCAAGAATCGGTATCAAGAACCTGGACTGAACCACAAAAATTTTGAAATCGCATTGCATGATTCCATCATCTTTTTGCATTTTTCTTTGTTGATTCATGTTTATATTGATGTTTCTAAACTAACTGATACGTTTGATTGTGTTTTTGAGCCCCATATGCGAATTCGCCATTGACACATACTAGGGTTACAGGTTTCCCAGATTGGGGGTTTCTCAACCAAGTAAAATTAGGGCTCAAGATGGCCATGGCTGGATTCAGCACATCAAGACGAAGAAGTCTTGACCCTCGCGCCCAATTTATATATACCATAGCGCTAGTCGCTATTTTTTCGTTGCTTGCCTAAGACCACGCCTGAAAACCGTGGCCATACGTGTGTGTTTCAGACAAAACGAAGAAGACAACCTCGTTGTCACCACGTGATAGGTTGTTTTGAAAATTCGCGCCAGATCGTCCACTAACTTCATTTTTCTTTTATATTATTTGTGTTGTATTATATATTAAATGAAATTGCATAGTTCAGCTGGCAAGGAGACGCGTTTGTAACCTTCAAGACCTGGGTTCAAGTCCCAGGTCTGGCAAAATTCCAATGCTATTTTTCCATAATTGATCCTATACAGCGCTGACATCCAGGTACATCATGTTCTCTCAAAGCATGGCCATCCACGCGTCCTACACAACCAGATCAATGCCTACGATGCAAAGAACACGCTAGGGCCAAGTCAACACGTTAGCATCCAATTGGCAAAGTCAACGAGGGCCATGCTTATTGGGCCAGAATTCCCAGGCCTATACCTCCACTTTTGGGGACAACACCCCACTCTGGTTTGCTTTTCTTTTATTATTTTAATTATTGTATTATTTATTTTCATGGCTTTAATTAATTAATTTTCTCCCTTTTTTTTACAAAAATATAAAAAACATCATAAAAATCCATAAAATACAAAAAAATATAATATTTATTTTATTATAATTATTTTCATAAATAAATTAGAATGTAAATTATGTAGTGTAATTAGGTTTTAATTTTAATTCCTTTTTTTTAATAGAAATCCAAAAATGTAGAATTTAGGTTTTAATTGTGAATTCTTTTTATTTCCCTTTTTTTCCACAATAATAATTATTATTTATTTATTTATTTTCCTATTTAAATTATACATAAATGAATTAGGTTTAATTTAGGTCATATTTTAGTTCTTTCTTAATAATTAAAAAATATTAGAATTAGGGTTTGCCGTTTAATTTAAATCTCAATTAATTTCTTTTTTTTCATTGAATCTAAAAAACACAAAAATATCAAAAACATTTAATTCCTTTTTCATTTAATTTTAATTTTTAATTCCTTATTAATTTTAATCATTTAATTTTTAATTCTCATTAACTTTTAATTATTTGCAAAAGGGTCCAACGCCCGTCGTTTCAATTATTAATTTTGCGCATTTATTTTTTATCGTTTATATAATTATGTAATTGTCCCTAAGCCATGTAATTTACTTTTCGCACTTTATTTCTTCGCATTATTTATTTTTCCGCTAAATCGGGTCCGGTTTAATTTTGGCGATGTGGACCCGCGCCATTGTAATAGTTTAGATTTATTTCCTTGCAAAATATTTAACTGTTAACCAAGCATGCAAGAATGAATGGCCCTAAATAAAATCAAGCGTAGAACACGACAAACATGACAAGACAAATAACTGAAACATGACACACGAATCGCACACACCACCCCTAGGGTACGCCTCACTGTTGCCTTTCGAAAGGTGGTCGTCGAGTAGAGGGCGTCTTAGTAAGTCCTCATGATCCGGGAACCTGGCATGAGGGTAGCTTCTAAGGTGTCTTCCCATTGCTCTGGTGATCACCATGTCCCTAAAATCGAATTGACCCGAACACCTCCAACGGTGGTGCTACCTACCTCTCAATGGTGGGATGGCACTACTTTAAAGGACATCTACACAGACGAATTCCTTAGGGTAGGTAGGTTCTCAAGGATACTTGCTCTCTTCAAAACAAACTGAAATCTTTTCACACCGACACATTTTCAAAAGCTTTCAAAGCAAATTTTTCAAACACTCTGACGTATGAGTCGAACTGAAATTTTTCAAAGAAACTTTTTTAACCCACATTAAAAAGCAAACAAACAATTTTGAAAACACATTGAGCAAGTATCTAAGAGCCCATGGATAACCATGGATAGAAAGGGTGCTAACACCTTCCCTTTCTATAACCTACCTCCCGAACCGAGAGCAATCTCTTTAAGGAATTTTTCTGTGCTTTTGTCCTTTCCATTTGGAGAAAATAAAAGACGGTGGCGACTCTTGCTTCCGCGACATTTCGCGAACCAGCGTTAAACAGTCAGTTCCAGATCCACCGATCACACCTAGCTCAGATGGTGGAGGACATGTGTTGCAAGCCTTGGGACCTGGGTTCGATTCCCAGGTCCCCCACATATTGCATAATTTTTGTTTTAACGTGTTCACATGCAGCGTACTCTCAACGTTCCACCATGCATCCTCACACGCTACCCAGCCACGCGCTCATGATCACTCATCCAATGGCCACAGAATGGTATCCAGGGTGTACCCCAGTCAAGCCTCACACGCATGATCAGAAAAGTCAAATAAGGCCTTGTCTTGATGGGCCAAAATTACTTCAAAAAAACCTCCCCTTGGGCCTGATACCCCCTTGGTTTGCATCTTTTTAATTTTATTTTCTTTTCTAATTATAATTCTTTTTAATTCTTTTTAATTGTTTTATCAATTCACAAATAATTAATTTTCATAATATAAAAATCAGAAACCAAAAATTGTAAAATATGTTTAATTCTTATTAATTTCACTATTAAAATATTTTTGTAAATAAATTTCAATAACTAATTTAGTTTAATTTAGGTTTGAAATTTTAATCTTTTTCTTAATAAATAAAAAATGCGTAGAATTAGGTTTTTGACCTTTTATCTTTTTCTTAATTAATTTTTCCTCATTATGTTATTATTATAATTACTATTTATTTTTGTAAATAAACATGTTCATTAATTAATTAGTAAATTAGGCCAACTTTAATGTTTTCTTTAATAACTAAAAATAATCTAGAATTAAGGTTCCCATTTAATTTTAATTTTCTTTATTTCATAAATACCAAAAACATAAAAAATACTTTTCTTCAATTAATTAATTAGCTTTTAATCCAATTTAATTTCAAAAGGGTCAAAACTCTCAGACGTCCAATTTTAATTTCTATTTCGCGCATTATTTTCTTTTCAAATATTATGTAACTGCTCAAGGATTGTAATAGTAATTAGGTATTTTATTTACTTTCCGCATCTTTTATCAAACGGGTCTTTGTATTTTGGCAATGTATAGACCCGCGCCTTGTAATAGCGTAGCCTTTATCTTTCCGCTTTTACTTTCCGCACTCTTAAATTCTAACTTGTATGAAAGAATGTATGCTAATTAAAAAAAACAAGCGTAGTTCACAATGCCTGATCAAAGATAAACTTAACATGAAAATAACACACAAATTCACACACCACTTCTAGGGTACGCCTCACCTGTTGCCTTCGAAACGTGGTCGTCAAGTATAGGACGTTTTAGTGAGTCCTTATGTCCATGATCCAGTTGCCTCGAAATAAGTTGCCTTGAAACGGTTGCCTCGAATTAAAAAGGATCAAGGACATAAGGGTAGCTTCTAAGGTGTCCTACTATTGCTTCGGTGACCACACTGTCCCTACACTCGAATTGACCCGAACACCTCCAACGGTGGTGCTACCTACCTCTCAATGGTGGGATGGCACTACCTTAAGGACTTCTATACAGCCTGATTCCTTAGGGTAGGTAGATGACTCATAGATACTTGCTCTCTTCAAAAACAAATAAAAACTCTTTTCACACTGACACTTTCAAAAAGCTTTCAAAACAATTTTTCAAACACTCTTGAGGACTGATACAAGAGTTATTCAGAAATCTTTAAACGAAACTTTTTCAAAACCCACTCACATTTGAAAAGCAAACATTTTGAAAACATAGTGAGCAAGTATCTAAGAGCCCATGGATAACCATGGATAGAAAGGGTGCTAACACCTTCCCTTTCTATAAATCTACCTCCCGAACCGAGAGACAATCTCATAAGGAATTTTGCTGTGCTTTTGTCCTGTCCATGTTGGAGAAAATAAAAGACGGTGGCGAATCTTGCTTACCGCGACATTTCGCGAACCAGCGTTAAACAATCAGTTCTAAATCCACCGATCACAGTATGGATGCGATGTATGGGTGTGTATGCTATGCTGCTGTAATACTGTTGGATTACGGAAAATAAATCCCTAACTGCTGTTGGGTATGTGGAGTATAAGTCTTCATATTTTGAAGTGCTGATGAGTTGATGAGCTTCTATTTGTTAGAGAAATAAACTCTGTTGTAAGAGAAACGCCGTGTATTGCTTGTGAAATCCTGTTGGGGAATCCTGAGAAATTGGGCGACTTTTACTGGGGAGTGATAACTGGAAGTTTTGTTCCGCCGGGGATGTGAGAGAGCTTGATATCATTAAGCTGTACACTGTGTGGGTTTTTATAGTCTAAAGATACTATCCTATTTCTTAAAGCCATTTGTGATTGTCTTTCTATTTTCTGTTCCTTTTTGTTTATTTGTAAATAGTAGTTACATTTAAATGCATATGTTCAAAAATAAATCATTGGACGTTTTCGCAAACAGAGCATGGAAAAATAAAAAACAGATAGTTTTTCACTTTCAAAGGGATATCTTTGTATTAACTTGAATAAGTATTTTTGTACAACGAGACGAACATCCTAGTAAGAGAACGTTGTTGTAAAAAAAAGTGAAATTTGATACAAAGAAAAGATAGCTATGTACACTAATCCCATGGGGTTCCTATTCTGCTATAGCCTTCGTGTCTCTGAGCGTCTTGTCCACTTGTTGCCTTGTCCGAAGTTAATTGGATTGATTAGACCCGTTGAGTTTGTCATCCGAAGCCTAAGGTTGTCTGTAAGGTGATCCAACGGGACTTGGTCATACACTTTAATTCCGTAACTTTTGTCTGGACTGCCCTTTCGGGATTTTAGTCCACCGGGATACCCCTTTTTGCCCAAGTCGCCCTTTCGAGTTTTCAACTTGCCAGGTGTACAGATTTTTTTTGTTTTATCCCTAATTTTTGCCTGAACCTTTTTGGTTCTTCGGGATGCCCTTGTTTTGCCTAGGTGTGTCAACCTAGCGGGTCTCTTATGCATAGTATCTTTTGACTATGTCTGCATTCACAGGGTGTGGAAGGTCGTCGCCATCCATAGTGGTCAAGATCATTGTTCCACTAAAGAATATGCTTTTGATCATAAATGGCCCTTCGTATGTAGGAGTCCATTTTCCCCTGGGATCACCTTGTGGTAATATGACACGCTTAAATATCAAGTCACCAACCTGATATACCTGACATCTGACCTTTTTGTTAAAGGCTTTGATCATGCGTTTTTGGTACATCTAGCTATGACAGACAACAGTAAGCCTTTTATGATAAATCAAGTTCAGTTGATCAAGTCGAGTTTAGATCCAATCATCTTCATTCAACCCTGCATCCTCCATGATTCTCAGAGAAGGGATCTAGACTTCAATAGGCAAGACAATTTCCATACTGTATACCAGAGAGTAAGGTGTTTCCCCGGTCGATGTGCGCGCTGTGGTACGGTAACCATAGAGAGAAAATGGTAGCATCTCATCCCAGTCCTTGTAGGTTACTGTCATTTTTTGTATGATCTTTTTGATGTTCTTATTTGCGGCTTTGACAACGCCATTCATCTTTGTCCGGTAAGGGGAAGAATTATGGTGCTGGATCTTGAATTGCATGCATAGTGCAATGATCATAGTATTGTTGAGATTCATACCATTTTCTGTGATGATTCTCTCTGGGATACCATACTGACAGATGAGATTCTGTTTGATGAACCGGGCCACGACATTCTTGGTAACGGAAGCGAAAGAAGCTTCCTCAACCCACTTCGTGAAATAGTCAATTGCCACCAAGATGAAGTGGTGTCCATTAGAAGATGTAGGTTTGATTTCTCCAATCATATCGATTCCCCACATCGCGAATGGCCAGGGAGAATTCAAGACATTTAGAGGGACTGGAAGCACATGCACTTTGTCAGCATAGATTTGACACTTGTGACAGGTCCTTGAATGTTGATAGCAATCTGCTTCCATGGTAGACCAGTAATAACCTGCCCGTAGGATTTTCTTAGCCATCGTATGCCCACTGGAATGGGTGCCAAAAGTGCCTTCATGTAGATCAGCCATGATCTTTTCTGCCTCATCCTTGTCTACGCAACGAAGCAAAACAGAGTCGTGGTTGCGTTTGTAGAGGATTCCATTACTATGAAGAAGTTAGCAGAGAATCTCCTTAAGAACTTCTTATTGTTGACTGAAGCTCCTTCTGGATACTCTTGAGCCTCGAGATACCTCTTGACTTCATGGAACCAAGGATGGTCCACTGCTTCTTCAGTATCGGTCTCGTGACAATAAGCTGGTTCATCCATCCATTCAATGGTGATCTGGGGAGCCTCGTTACCCCACTTGAGTTTAAACATGGATGACATTGTGGCTAGCGTGTCCGCTAGTTGATTTTCATCTCGTGGAAAATGCTCAAAAATAATTTCCTCGAAATATGGTATTAATGTCAACACATGTTCTTTGTAGGGGATAAGGTTAGGGTGCTTCGTGTTGCATTCTCCTTTGATCTGGCTGATGACAAAGGTTGAATCTCCGAATTCACTTAAGGACTTGATTCCCAAATCTATGGCAGCTTTGAGACCAAAAATACAGCTTCGTACTCTGCCATGTTACTTGTACAATTGAAGCAAAGTCTTGCAGTGAAGGGGGTATGACATCCTTCAGGGGAAATAATTACAGCACCTATGCCATTGCCGAGTGTGTTGGACGCCCCATCAAAAACCAAGGTCCATCGAGATCCTTGTTCAGGTCCGTCATATGGTATGAATTCTTCACAGTTGTTTACCATCATGATGTCTTCATCCGGGAATTCGAACTTCATGGATTGATAGTCATCCACAGCTTGATGAGCAAGGTGATCGGATAGCACACTGCCCTTTATTGCTTTCTGGGTAGTGTACTGAATGTTGTATTCTTTTAGGATCATCTGCCATCTTGGTATTCTCCTAGAGAGGGCAGGCTTCTCGAATATGTATTTTATTGGATCTATCTTGGATATCAATAAGGTAGTATGGGTCAACATATACTGTCTTAGCCGGCGAGCAGCCCCTGCCAGAGCACAACAAGTTTTCTCGAGAAGTGAATATCTTGTTTCACAGTCGGTAAACTTTTTGCTCAGGTAGTAAATAGCATGCTCTTTTCTGCTAGACTCATCATGCTTCCCCAACACGCACCCCCATTGAATTTTCCAAAACAGTTAGATACATGATCAAGAGTCTTCCCTCGACTGGTGGCATCAAAACATGAGGCTCTTACAGGTACTCTTTGATCTTGTCGAAGGCAGTTTGCATTCATCATTCCATTTGACTACTTGATCTTTCTTCAGTAACTTGAAGATGGGTTCACAAGTAGCGGTCAAGTGAGAAATGATACTGGCAATGTAGTTTATTCATCCCAAGAATCCTCTGACTTCCTTCTCGGTACGAGGAGCATGCATTTCTTATATTACTTTCACCTTGGAAGGGTCTACTTTGATACCTTTACCGCTGACGACGAAGCCTAGGAGTTTACCGGACCTCACCCCAAATGTGCATTTATTTGGGTTCAAACTTAGCTTGTATTTCTTTAATCTCTCAAACAGTTTCTATAAATGGTCAAGATGTTCCTCTTCAGTTTGAGATATGGCTATCATGTCTTCCACGTAGACCTCTATTTCGTGATGTATCATGTCGTGAAATAGAGCTACCATGGCATGCTGATAGGTTTCCCCAGCGTTCTTCAACCCGAATGGCATGACCTTGTAACATAATGTACCCCACTGTGTGACGAAGGTTGTTTTCTCCATGTCCTCAGGGGCCATTTTGATTTGATTGTAGCCTGAGAAACCGTCCATAAATGAGAACACTTTATGTTGTATGCTGTTGTCAACCAAAATATCGATATGGGGGAGTAGGAAATCATCCTTAGGGCTTGCCCTATTCAAATCTCTGTAGTCCATGCACATACGTACTTTGTCGTCCTTTTTAGGCACTGGAACAACATTGGAGACCCATTATGGATGGGAGGTGACAGCCAAGAATCCGACATTGAATTGTTTCATGACTTCAGCCTTAATCTTCTCTGACATGTCTGGTCACATGCGAAGGACTTTCTGTTTTACCGGAGGGCAGTCTTCTTTTGTTGGTAGACGATGTACCACGATATCAGCATCAAGTCCTGGCATGTCTTTGTACGACCAGGAAAAGACCTCAACATAATCATGTAGCAACTGAGTCAGACGCTTCTTGACACTGGGTTCCAGATTGGCACCCACCTTGACTTCTTTCTTATCCTCTTCGGTGCCTAGGTTAACTGTGTCCACTGGCTCTTCGTGGGGTTGTATGGTCCTTTCTTCTTATTGTAGTAACCTAGAAATTTCCCCTGGCATTTCACAATCTTCCTCACCTTCGTCTTCGGCTTGGTAGATTAGATTTTCAGAGTCACAGAAGGCCATAGCAGAATCGTTACCCATGGGATCCCTAATGGATGTAGATCTGCATTTTGAATGTGAGTGTGTGTAAGAGTATAGCTATCTTTGAAAGAAATAAAAATGTAGAAAAATAAAGACAAAGAGCACAAAGTTTGTATTCAAAAACGTCCATGATTCATTGATGACATATGAAAATGATTTAACAACCCTTACAAATGGACCGTTGTGCCTCGGGTAAGACACGAGATTTTAAAAGTCTGAATTGTTTAATTATTAGAGGTCCAACAAAGTCTTTAGCTTCCCAGTTGCTGAGTCCTCCGTTGACAGTTGGGAAAATCCATTCCTCAAAGTCGTAGCTGTCCTCATCATCCTCCATTGCGTTGACTCCGTGGTTGCTTATCTTTAAGGGTGGTCCCCCGGCACGAGCACGGCGTACAACTTTCTGGGCTCCTGGAGTGAAACCCAAACCAAATTTGTCATATTTTTATGGGATATCCGGGAGCTGGCCCCAAATAGTACACCCACCTTCTTCGATCACTTCCTGGGCATCTTTTAAAGACGACATCTTTAGCGGAGGCCTTGTAATCTTCGGGATTTGGGAAACAATCTTGGTTACTGCCACGGATTGTAGGACTTCCTCGAACTGCTGAAACGGAGTTTCAATGAATTCACCATCCAATTCCACGTATCTGAAGGAGTTTAAGTGACTGGCCATATATTCCTTTTCTCCATGGACAGTAATGATTTTCCCCTCGGTTGTGTATTTCAGCATCTGATGCAATGTAGAGGTGACGGAACCAGCATTGTGAATCCATGGTCGGCCCAACAAGCAGGAATAGGAAGGGCGAATGTCCATCACGTAAAAAGTTGAATCAAAGGTTTGAGTTCCAACTTTTATGGGGATGTCCACCTCCCCATGCACCATTCTCTTTGAACCGTCGAAGGCCCTTACCACTATATTGATGGGTTTTAAGGTCAAAACTTCACAGTCGAGTCTATCAAGAGCCTTCTTAGGCAGCACATTCAAAGACGAACCGATATCAACCAAGACATGGGCCAAAGTTGTGCCACGACATTCGATAGAGACATGTAATGCCTCATTGTGCTTCCTCCCTCTAGGTGTCAAGTCAGCATCAAAAAAGCCTAAACCATTGTCAACGGTTAAACTGGCCACGCAGTCTTGGAACTGATCATTAGAGGTTTCTTGTGGTACATGTGCAGTTTTAAGAAATTTCACCAAGGCCTTCGCATGAGCCTCGGAGCACAACAATAAATCCAGCATGGAAATCTTTGACGGGGTCTGCCCTAGCTGTTCGACTACGTTGTAGTCGCTTCTCTTTATAATTTTCAGAATTTCTTCCATCTCCTTTTGGGAGGCCTCAGGGATATATTCTGATTGCGCCTTCATCCAGACAGGCTCAACCAGAATGCCTTTGCCTCGAGCCTCGGTCTACTCGGTGGTAGGAGTGTCAGTAGGGGTAACCATAAAGATTGTAGTAGTAGTGTCAACAAGAATAGAAACAAGGATGATCGCAGGACAGGTAACCGTTTTCAGAGGAGAAATCTCGGGAGAGAATAATCTGCCACTTCGGGTTATCTTGCTGGTTCCCACAATGTTGCTGATGTCGGGGTCAGCCTTCTCAAAAATTGAGTCTTCATCAGCCAGCCAATCTTGCTTGACACCGTGATGGTAAACGTTGCCCCCATAATTCCATGGGACAGTTTTATCTGATGAGTACGGGATTGGTCCTGGCATAGTAATTATCAGTGGAGCTACTTTAGGAACTGATGTAATTCTAACAGGTCTTTTGGTGGAGACCCTGGAAGGATTGGCGGGAATGGTTACTATTGAAACGTCATTGTAAGAAATGGTTGGAACGGGAGTCTTTTCAAATAAATTCTCTTTGTCATCCATCAGGCGTTGAACACCCGCTTTCAGTAAATGAAAACCAGTTGGTAGGGATAAATAGAGCTGACAACTTTCGTCACTTCCCGAAAATAAACGGCCTTCAACAGGTTCCTCTTGACAGTCAAGAGAGGAGCAACAAGTTCATCAATAATAGTAACAAACATATCATCTTCAACAGCGTTAACATCACGGCCATGATTGGGCATAGGAGTGGTGATAACATTTGGGATTTCAGGAGCATCAAATTCAATTTCTTTTTCTTCAAGAAGGTCTTGTACTTTTTTTTCAAAGCCCAATAGTTGTTAGTATCATGGCCTGGACTTTCTGAGTGGTAAGCACAGCGAGCATTAGGATGGTAATGAGGAGAGGTTGTGTTGGGATTCTTCAGGGCTTCCTTCAAAGTTACCAGATTAGATCTCAAAAAATGTTGCAGGACTTGAGATAGTGTCATATTTATTCGGGTAAATTGTCTTACTGATCTTTCTGTTCATGGCTGATTACTCCTTTGTTGAGTAGGTGCAGGCTTAGGGATCATGACATCCCCTACCATTGGACGGCATTCAGTTCTATCTTGATTCCTTTGAGGATACACAACACCAACTTATTTCTTCCCAATAAATGGTTTTCTTACAGCAGCGGGGGATGCATCTTTTTGAATCTTCCCACTCTTAATCTCGGCTTCCACTCTTTCCCCGGTCAAGATTAATTCAGTGAAGCCTGCTGAGGAGCTCCCAATTAGATGATTAAAGAAGGGACCAGATAGGGTACCCAAAAACATGTCTACTAGATCTCTTTCAGACAGGGGAGGCTGGACTCTTCCTGCTAAGTCTCTCCATTTCTGAGCATAGTCTTTGAAACCTTCACTTGAAACCATAGCCATACTCTGGAGTTGAGTACGGGTGGGAGCAAGATCTGCATTGTATTAATACTGTTTATAAAAAGCAACGACAAGGTCTTCCCAATTATGGATATTGGCCCTTTCTAGTTGATAGAACCAATCTATCTGAGTCCCGGATAGACTGTCTTGCTAGAAGTGGACCCACAAATCTCTGTCAGTAGTGTGAGGTTATATCTTCCTCACATAAGATTGGAGATGCATCTTGGGACATGAAACCCCGTCGTACTTAACAAATACTGGTTGTTGTACCCCAAAGTTTGCCCTCTCAATTATCATGGCCTTTCTCACAAGTATTCTCAAGGTTCAAGCTTGAACAAGTGCATTTGGATTTTCCAAAATTAAAAGGAAACTGTCAAAAATGGAGAAAACAGATAAAAATATTATTTTGACAAAAATTGGAGAAATACAAGTGTTCTTCGTTTCAGCTCTTTCGATTGGCCTTTTGGCCTCTTTCGACACAAGCTTGGCTTGCATCTTTCGATTGGCCTTTTGGCCTCTTTCGACACAAGCTTGACTTGCATCTTTTGATTGGCCTGTAGGCCTCTTTCGACACAAGCTTGGCTTGCATCCTTCGATTGGCCTTTTGACCTCTTTCGACACAAGCTTGACTTGCATCCTCGATTGGCCTTTTGACCTCTTTCGACACAAGCTTGGCTTGCATCCTTCGACTGGGCATGGGCCTCTGACACAGTTTGGTTTGGATTCACAAGGAAAATAGCCTCTTGTAATCTATTTCATTTCCAAGGCAAAAGGCTCTCTTTTAACATCCTTCGATTTGCACCTCTTGCTCCCTATTTCTCTCTTTCGAATATGAACATTTTGTCTTTCGTTTGACCACATGTACCCCCTGGCGTGCAAGCTTTCGATTAGACATGAGCCACCTTAAGACACATTTGGCCCCTTCAAACGATGCACAAAGGTGATTCGTTTGAAGGACACTTGTTGGAATAAAGTCAAACAATATGTTGGAAGAAGAATCTGGTCGAAGGAGGGTCAAAATGAAAGGATGAAATATTCAAAGATGCTTGCTGCCAAGTTCAGGCATGGTACACTGGCCAAAACTGCTGCATAGCAGTCCTGAAACACTGCCCCATTCTTGCACCAAAACAGCATACAACCACTGTCCCTCAAAGGCTGCAAAGAGCAGTTTACCCAATTTGTTCAAATTATTTTGTTTTCTCTCCAAAAGCTTCAGCCAACTTTGCCTATAAATAAGAGGCTCCAACACATGTTTAAGGAAGGATTTTTGGGACCAGAGGAACGAATCTCCCAAATTTTCTCAAACACAACAAATCTCTCAAGTCCCTTCAACACTTGTGAGAACAAACCCAAAATCCCAAACACATACTTACTTCCTTCGATTCTGAAGAACAAGTAATCTTCAGCATCCTTTGAATCCAGTTTGGAAAGAAACATAAGACTTGTTTCTTCCCTTCCTTCGAATCCAGCATTCCAAGCACAGCTGTTGGCCCCCTCTTTCGAATCCAGCATCCTGGGCCTCCACTCAAGGTCCCACATCCATTCAAGGCCTGAAGCAAGGTAAGTTATTCTTACCTTTGAACTTTTCGTTTCATAACATGTAAATAGAATTCCTTTTCGTTTGAAACATTGTACATACCATTGTTCCTTTCGTTTCCACATTTTTAACATATTTTTCAGAGCTACCCCTTTCGTTTTTGCTTTCTGTTTACCTGAACTTGCTTTAACTGTTAAACTGTTTACCAAACAAATACTAGCATGGCCTCAGGCCATGTTGCCATTTAATGCTTTAAATGAAAGAAACAGGAAACAGGAAATAGGAAACAAAGCTTCTGGCTTCTATCCTCTTTCTCCAAGTTCAAACGAAAGAAACAGGAGACAGGAGTATAAAACGAAGCCTTTGGTTTCCACACTGACTTCCAGGCCCAGCCAGAGGCACACTTGCACTAAGTCCAGGCTCAGACGAAAGGCGCTCCCATGCTGGTGCCAGCCTCCAATCGAAGTACATGACCTGACTGATGCCAAAGCCCAATCGAAGTACATGACCTGGCTGATGCCAAAGCCCAATCGAAGTACATGACCTGACTGGTGCCAAAGCCCAATCGAAGGACAGAACCTCACTGGTGCTGGCCCCAATCGAAGGAGGCCAACAGAATGCAAATTGAAGGGTGCTGCTGCCTGGGTCGAAAAGCTCATTTTCCTTTTCTTTTTTTTGCCTTTACATTTTTCTTGCCTTTCAATATGGTTGTAATAGTGTAGGATATTTATTTCTTGCATTTTTATTGCTTTGTACAAATGCTAGTAATTAGGTGTGTATGGTAAAATAAAACCAACAAATAGGCCACCCTAATCAAAGACTAAATGCATGTAATAAAATACACTCACACATGCCACTCTTAGGGTACACCTCACTTGGTTTCCTCGAACGTGGTCATTGAGTATAGGAAGTTTTAGAGGTCGCCCTCCTGTCCAAAGATCAAAGTTGCCTCGAAACGGTTGCCTCGGATAAAAATGATCTAAGACATTAGGGTTACCGCTAAGGCGTCCTAACATTGCTTTAGTGACCACACATCCCTTAAATCGAATTGACCCGAAAAACTCCAACGACGGTGCTACCTACTCCTCAATAGTGGGATAGCACTGTCTAAAGGACATTTGGACAGTTTAATTCCTTTTTGAGTAGGTAGAGGTTCTTAAGTACTTGCTCCTTTTAAAACAAAACAAAACTTTTCGCACTTACACTCTCTTCAAAAACAAAACCCTTTTCAAAACCCACAATCACAAAGAAAAGCAAACTTTTGAAAACATAGTGAGAAAGTACCTAAGAGCCCGTGGATAACCACGGATAGAAAGGGTGCTAACACCTTCCCTTTCTATAATCTACCTCCTGAACCCGAGAAATATCTCAAAAAAGAATTTTTCTGTGCTTTTGTCCTTTCCTTATTGGATAAAATAAAAGACGGTGGCGACTCTTGCTTACCGCAACATTTTGCAAAAACAAACGCAAACGCGAACCAGCATTCCAAAACAATCAGTTCTCATTCCCACCGATCACACTGGTGCTTTGAACTTTGGTGGAATAACAATCCTAGACACCAAACCCAACTCTTCAAAGTCCAGCCCGAGCACTTTCTGAATCTCCATTGCACTTAGACGCTCTTCAAGATGTTTGTATTTGTCATCGGCCGAGGGATATTGCTCTTCAGAGTAATCCTCCTCTTCTTCCTCTTCATATTCTGGCTGGGCAGTTGCTTCCTTGCCTTTCCCTTCTTGATTGTCTTTTTCACCAGATGATGTTGCAAAGTCTAAGATCTTTCTGGCTGCCCCTGGGAACCTTCTTCCTAGATTAGGAACACCGGTTGCTTTCGTTGCTTTCTTCTTCTTTTCTTCAATCATCAAAGTTTTCAAATCCTCTTGTCCTTTGGCTAGATTCAAGAACATCTGTTGAAACTGAGCATTATGCGCCTGGAGGTCTTTTACTGTCTACTCGAGATCCATCTTACTGAAATAAACAATATAAAGATGAGGAGACTTGTTGTAAGAAAACCTGCTTATGTTATGATGAATGAAGATGCATATGAAACAATTTCAAGGAAATTGGAGATTTAAATTTGCTTTAGACCAAAAAGGAACACACGTTATATTAATAAATCAAATTTTGAGTACATCGTGCCTCTTTTAGGCTTAAAAATAAATACAAAAACTCTAAGATAAAAAATTTGTACGCATCCTCTTTGGTGCGATGTAGGCGTCCAGGCTCCGCTCCTCATGAAGTTGTTTAGTGAGTTCCAAAACCTTCTTCTTGCTGGCGTACAATTGGGCCTCGAAAGTGTCTCTCTCCCCCTTAAGTTGTATCCAACCTCTTTGTAAGTCTTCAAGAGAGGTGGGCATGTTAGGATGCAGAGTAGTGTATGGAATATCTCCTTCCACAACAGGCTCTATGATAACCAAGAGAATGGATGGGTAAGGCATTATAAGACTTTGAGCACAAGCTCGTACCCATTTGAGGTAAGGCTCAAGAGGGATAGAATTATTATGCCCCAATGTCTTTCTATCTACCTTGTGCAACATCCTCCAGGCTCGGATAAACCTCTGGCGATGACCTTGATCGTCGTTCTCGTAGTCAAATACCAAACCTTGAATGAGCATCTCATGTGGGCCATCCCTTCGGGCGTAACCAAACTGTCTTAAGGCTAAGTAGGGGTTGTAGGTGATACCTCCTCTAATGCCAAGTAAATGGACATTAGGGAATTCTCCACAACGGTTGACAATAGTAACATTCTCTGTAGATCGGGAACACCAATGAATATCTGAATGTTTGAGTGTCATCAACCTATGTGACCACCTTGAACCTTGCTTGTTCCTCAATACAGATTGGGGAAGATGCGAAATAAACCATCTTGCCAAAAGAGGAGTATAACACATAAGGATACCTCTTTTCCTCATAGTGCGAGTGTGAAAAGAATGTAGGATGTCCCCTAACAAAGTAGGCATCGGGTTACGAGACATGAAGATTTTGACGGTGTTCACATCTATGAGTTGGTCGGGATTTGGAAACAAAACCATCCCATAGATGAGGATAGCCACAATTTCCTCAAAAGCTTGCAAATCCAAAGAGTTCCAACAGTTTTGGGCTTTCTCAAACAAGAACCTTGCTAAGAAAACTTTGACACCACTCCTTGTTTCCCAATTAGTTGTGATATCAGATGGTTGCAAGTGTAGAGCTTGAGCAATCTCTTCTGGATTTGGATATCTTTTCGCACCGTTGAAAGGTAATTGATTAAGAATGGTAATCCTCAAGAGTTGGGAGAATTCTTCCAAAGTTGGCACAAGTTGATAATCGGGAAATGTGAAGCAATGGTGTAGAGGATCAAAGAACTGGAAGAGCACCTTCATCAAGTCCTCATCAGTGTTGGAGGTAAACAAGTTTAGTAGGCGACCATGTCTCTCGGTAAATGGAGAGTTTTCAGGAATCCTTGATGCTAGCTCTTTAAGTTGAGGAGGGATCCTTACAAGATTGACTTGAATGGTTTTCCTGCGAATAGAATCCATGTCCTACCAAACAGAACAAAGATAAATCCCAAGATCCTTGAAATGGTTAGTGAATATGAGTATGATGTTATGATGTTTATGATGTTATGTACAAGTAAATATATGCAAACAAAGCAAACAAGTCCTTAGGTTTAGGCTTGCATGGAGTATCATAGGTAACTACCCTCTTGAAGTTTAGTTGGATCAAACCTGTCCTAGTAATAGTAACCGGGTTCTAAGGAGCTCAATATCACTGGTTTGTTTCCTTGGACATTGTTTCAGTGCAAGCCTCTTTAATGGCGACCGAAATATCCCAAAAAACCAAACCTCAATGAGTGTAGTATCGAGTATCTACCAACTTCGTACTGCATCAAAGTCGATCATCTCACTACGTCCTAATGGCCAAGTTGGTCAAGTAAAGGTTCTAGAAGTTAGTTAGTGCTTCATGATATCACTAAGCGGCCCCGTATTCTCCTTGACTACTCAAAGGCCACCGGTACCCACAAATATGTCACACTAACGAAGTTATTGCTTAGACCATGT
The DNA here is from genome assembly GCA_948472305.1 of Vicia faba. Classification (NCBI taxonomy): domain Eukaryota; kingdom Viridiplantae; phylum Streptophyta; class Magnoliopsida; order Fabales; family Fabaceae; genus Vicia; species Vicia faba. The sequence continues at coordinate 537,050,016 of OX451736.1, forward strand.
CGGTATACCCTGCACAGTTTCCACAACGTATTGCTACTTACCTATAAGGTATCCCAAATCCGGGTAGAGGATTCAAACCCAAACAAAGAACCATAATGTAAAGCATACAAGTCAAACAATGAAAGCAAGTAAATGTGATCTAACCCTAAGGTAACCTCACTTTTAAAATTATCCCCAGCAGAGTCGCCGGTTCTGTGATACGATGGGAGAACTGACTTGGTTGTTTTGCGTTTGATCGCAAATGTTGCGGTTAGCAAGAGTCGCAATCGACTTTTATTTTATCCAAAAGGAAAGGTGAAAAAGCACAGGAAAGACCTTTGAGATGTTTTCTTGAGTTCGGGGGGTAGATTATGAAAAAGGAAGGTATTAGAACCCTTTTCATCCATGGTTTTCCATGGGCTCTTAGTTACTTTCTAGATCACTTGCTTTTGTTTGAAAATGTGCTTTGTGTGGTTTTTGAAAGTATTTTGTAAAGGCGTCATCGTTTAGGCAAACTTTGTAATGATTCTCGTTCATAAGAATGTATATAAAGTGTTTGATCTTTTGAAAATGTTTTCAAGTTTTGAAAGATGTTTTGAAAGTGTTGGTGTTTGTTTTGAAAATAGCAAGGATGTTTTTGTTTTGAAATGGAGCAAGTAACTAGGAACATTCTACCTACTCAAAAGTCTTTCATGTTCATTTTCTTTTTTCTTTGACATTGTTATCTTACCATTGATTTAGTAAGTAACCCTATCTTTGGATGTAAAAGGGACGAGCGTGGGTCATCGTATAACCATGTGTTGTACCCCAAAATTTCCCCTCCCATATTTCTCAAAACATTTTAAGAAAGATTCTCAAGTTGCTCAAGGAAGTCCAAAGGTTGGCCAGACAAGCTCTCTCCTAAGGCAATCTACCTCAAATTAGGGTTTCATGTTGCATCAAGATACTTGAGTCCAAGGATCCAAAATTCTCACCAATTATCTAATATGTTCTCAAGATCATCCATGTCAAGTTTCAAGCCTTGCAGAGGAAGTTTGCTCAGTCAATTGCTCAAAGGCCCAAAAATCGACTATGCTAGGGCAAAAGTCAACTGTGGCCCACATATAGTCAAACTTCAATATTTTTGGTCAACATCCTCAGTTTGAAGTATATTTCATCATTTGATCAAGGGATGATCATGATTCATCAAGGATTGCTCATAATTCATCAAGAATCAAAAGTTGCTAAATTAGGGTTTTGCAAGAAAAGTCAACTCAACTTTGACCAAGCATAACTTTCTCATACTTTATGATAAATGACCCATCCAAAGATCATTTTGAAGAGGATGCAATGGCCTACAATTAATCTTCATCTCCCAAGTTCAAAATATGCACTCACAAGAAGTTATGAATTTGGACATTATAGGTAATTTTGAAAAGTCAACAAAAACACCTTTTTTGTCAAAACTTCATACATGAGCATGGAATATAAAATTGAGATGATACCAAAAGGTATGCTTATAGGACATCTCAAGATTTCTAAAAAGTCCAAGAACACCTTCAAAGAGTCAAAATTGAGGAAGTTATGCATTAGTGAAGTTGACCCTTTTTCCAAAATAGCCAAAAGTCAACTATGCCTAAAACTTCAAATTTTGCCGAATGGGCCCAATATTTTTCACTTGTTTTAAGTTGGCAACATGTTCAACGAGCCCTAGCCTTTTCCACCTGTCATTATATTATTTTTATTATTTATTTTGATTCTTATTTGAATTAATTCAATTTAAATCAAAACAAATCATATAAAATCCAAAATATTGAAAACACAAGATTTTGTGCTTGTTTCAGGTCTTAAATTACAGCTAGCATGAGATCAAAGTTGTATAAAGGCATGTGTGCACAAAAAGATTGAATTTGGATCATTTTTGGAAAGATATTCAAGGTGTATCAAATTAAAATCAAATCCATTGATGGAAGAAGATTGTGTGCATTCTTTCAACCCTAATCCATTCCTTGATACATATAGAACGTGTGCAGACCCAAAACTAGATGAGAAGGAGGCGCAACATCAAGAACCAAACTTGGAAAAATCAAGAAAAAGTGCAAACACGAATTCCCACTTAAAGGCCAATTTAAGATCCTTGGAGCATCCCAATCGTTTCCTGAGGTCATCAGCAAGCAAAAGTAATCGAAAGCAAGCATTCCCAGGCCCTATAACGCACTGCAAGTCAGTCACGGTATTGCAATTTTCTTGAATTCGAATTGCATCATTCATGTATTTATAGCATGAAATAGTTATAGATTCTTACTCCTTGGAACATTTGCAATCTTTCTATATTATTGAATTGCATTTATATGGACTATGCTGGATTTCACTATTACTAGGGTTTACAGCTTCGATTTAGGAGTTTTTTGTGCAGGCGAAATTGGGCCATGAAAGGGACATCATTGAACTCAGTAGGTCCAGACGAAATCATTCATGGCTTTAGTTTTGATTTATCTTGCCTATAATTGATTTTGAGAATGTGCAGGCTTATAGCGACAGACCAACGTCCGTAGGTAAAAGTCTGGGACTTTTTACCAACGGACCAAGGACAGGGATGATGGCGTGGCATCACCTCACTCGTCCGTTTGAAAATTTGCGCGCATTATCTCTTTGATTCGCTTATTTATTTTATAATATTTTTTGTTTACATTATGTACAAACAAACACAAGTGGTGCAGTGGTAGTGAGGGCGTGGAAAGAGCTTCAGGACCTAGGTTCGAATCCCAGGTCCCCCAGTTTCTCCATATTATTTTCCTTTTCAGGATCCAACGCGTTTGCAAGTTTAAGGTCTACCATATGGCCTCACCATCTAACATGCCAAGTGGCCAGATGGCCAAATCCAAAGGCCAGCAATGGAAGCACACCAAACGCCTAGTCAGACGCCTTGCATGGGATCTCAAAAGTCAAAACGGACCTCCATCTTTTGGGCCCAAGCTTTCTATTCACACCCCCTTCAGATTGCTATTCTCAGGCCCAAATCTCTTTCTCTATACTTTTTTTATTTGTCTTAATTAATTAATTAATTTTTATTTACTAACAATTAATTATTTTCTTTTATCAAAAAATCCTAAAAAATAATACTTTTCACAAATTAGGTTTAGATTTTATTTTTTATCAATAAATTTATTAACTTAATTAGATTTTAATTTTAGGTAAAACTTTAATTATTTTGTAAATGAATTTAAAATCAACTAGAACAATTAGGTTTTATCTCTAACTTAATTTTATTTTCTTTTCTTAAAAATAACCAAAAACCAAAAAAATAGGCCATGTAATTATTTTCATTAATTAATTTAATTAACTAACTAATTGTATATTTAATTTTAAAATCTAAATTCCTTTCTTTAAAAAATAAAAACAACAAAAACATTTTTTTCTTTTAATTAGGTTAGAAGGGTCAAAACCCTAATTTCCACTCGATCTAAATTTCATCGCGCGCTTTATTATTATTATTACCCTATTATTGTAACTGCTCACAAGTTGTAATATTTTAAATTAGGACCTATATTTTCATTTATCGCTTTAATTTTCCAAGGGTTTGTTTTTTGGCTATGTAAATACCTGAAGCCTTGTAATAGCGTAGTTTAATTTCTGTACTTTAAATTCCGCAAAATATTAACTGTTAGATGTATGAATAATTAGGAATGCATGACAAGAATGTATGTTTAATTTTAAAACGGTTAGATAACCCTAAAATGTGAAAAGTTAAATAAATATGAAATTGAATCACTCGCACATGCGCACTCCTAGGGTACACTCCCACTTGGTTGCCTTCGGTAAACGGTCATTGAGTATAGGGTGCTTTAGTGGTTGTCCTTTTGTCCAAAGATCAAAGTTGCCTCGAAATGGTTGCCTCGGATATTGTTGCCTTGGATGATTGATCTAAGACATTAGGGTTACTACTAATACGTCCTAAAATTGCTTTAGTGATCGTACGTCCCTTTTCGAATTGACCCTCAAACTCCAACGATGGTGCTACCTACTCACTAATAGTGGGATAGCATTGTCTAAAGGAAACAAGCATAGAACGATTCTTTTTTCGAGTAGGTAGATTAGCTCTTAAGTACTTGCTCAAACAAAACAAACCTTTTTCACACTTACACTCCTTTACAAACAAAGTTTTCAAAAACACTTCATTACACTCTTGAAGACAGAAGCAAGAGTTAAATCGAAGTCAAAACAAAACTTTTCAAAGCACACAAACACAAAGAAAATAATTTTGAAAATGATGAGCAAGTACCTAAGAGCCCGTAGATAACTACGGATAGAAAGGGTGCTAATACCTTCCCTTTCTATAATCTACCCCCCGTACTCAGAAATATCTCAAAAAAGGAATTTTTCTGTGCTTTTTTCCTTTCCTTGTTGGATAAAATAAAAGTCAGTGGCAACTCTTGCTTACCGCGACATTTTGCAAACACAAACGCAAAATGTAAACCAGCAATTCCTAAAAGAAGCAATCCCGGTTCTGGCCACCGTATCACAAACTGGCGACTCTGCTGGGGAATAAATAAGTGGGGTGTACCTTAGGATTAGTTCATCATATTGTTTTCTATTGTTTGATTTGATTGCTTTATCTTTGTGGGTTTTGTATCGGAGTTACTATAGATCCTAACCCGGATCTGGGGAACACCTTTTAGGTAAGTAGAAATAGACTGTGAGGGAACTATACAGCGTAGACCGATACGGTTGAAGTAGTAGCTACGTTGATGTGGCACATTAGTTGGTACCGATATCCCTTGTGGAGCAACAAGGAGAGTATGGGGCTGCTATATGGGTCATTAAGCATCAACTGACCTTAGAACCTATAATTGACCAACTTGGCCATAGAAAGTAGCTTGATGCTACACTCATTGAGATCATACTCTCGAGATGGTTTCGGCCGCAAGAAAAGATTGCATGACTGGAATTATGACCGATGGAGGATGGTCAGTGATATTGAGAACCTCTAGAAACCGGTTACTATTATTAGGACAGGTTGAACCAACTGAACTTCAAGAGGGTAATACCTAGACCTCATGCAAGCCTAAACCTAAGGCTGTTTGTATGACTTGTGTGCTTTCAACTTGAACTACTTGCACATTTTTATTATCTGATAACTTGAGTTCTTTGCAGGTTTTGTTTACAGTCCTTATCCAATAACTTGGATTTCTTGTCGGATTTACTTGCTTACATTACCTCGCACTTTTGCTTAAACGCATAGCATACACATCATAACATCATGCCTTAACATTTCCTTAACCATTTCAAGGATCTCAAGGGTTTGTGATGCAGGTTATGGTAAGTCAAACGTCTAACAAGGGGCAAAGGGGATTTATTTTCCTCTAGCCAATGTCGTCTAGAGATCAAAACATGATCACTTGAGTCAGTGGCTATGACCCACTCGATATGGTGAGCTTGACTCTTGAAGAAGGACTCTTAACGACACGAAGTTTCTTCAAACAAATTCTAACAGTTTCTTGTTTACCCCGTGAGATCCTTGAAAACATTGCATATATATATCATACATATCATTGCATAACAGGTCTCCCAGTACAAGTCTCTCATGTTCTCGCTGCTTATTTCAGCAATGGCTCTCCAGCAAGACAACAGAGATCTTCAAGAAACTCAGTTCAGGGAAATATTCCTAAACATATCCAAGGGGCAGGAAGAGTTGAAAACGCTCCTCGTTGGGAACTTGGTCAAGAAAAGTCCTGAAGACAATAAGGACGAATGGCTGGAACAACTGCAAGCTGACGTAGATGCAATAAGAACCCAGATGTTGGGGCAGATGGCTCTTATCCAAGACCTAGCCCGGGGACAAGAAGAGTTGAGAACCATCATCAACCAACTTCATCAAGACGAATACAACAGTATGAAGCAAACAGTCGAGGCCGGGGAACAAGTCATTGATCAACCTCCAAGAAGACAAAAGGTTGGTTTGGTGAAGAGTGGATCTTCCCAAATTTCTACTACATCACGGGTCCAACAACAACCTCGCCAAAAACAACGGGTTGATCAAAGAAAGCCAGATATGCCCAAAAGGCAGTTTACCAAAATTAACATGTCATTGGCTCAAGCATTGCAACGCCTGTTGAAGGACAAGTTGGTTATGTTAAGGGACCCTCCTCAGAATCCCAACATAGCCTCCCCAGACTACAATCCTGATGCAAGGTGTGCATACCATTCCAACAGCTCGGGGCATGATACTGATGACTGTTGGGCATTGAAAAATAAAATTCAGGACTTGATTGATGAAGGAGTGCTGGAGTTTACACAAGATGGTCAGGCTGAGTTCTTCTACCATCCCTCCAAGGCACGTCCTCTGAAGTGACAAGACCAGACGAGAAGACTTTTTGTTCATTAGAATTTTCAATTTGTAATTTTCTTTTGATTGTTCAAGCATTTATTCATGTCAAACTTTGTTACTTTATCAATGCATTGCATATGTCTATTTTGAATCAATCCATTTGTATTCACTATATTCAAATTGCTTTCATTTTTGTGATGTTCAACTCTCGATTAAAAAATTCTAAGCCTTTAGAGGGAGGATGACGAAATGATATCAAAATCTCTACAGTATGCTTTTGAACAGACCCCGCTAATGATGTACAGGCATTGTTTCAAATCCTAAATAGTGGAGTTATAAGGAAGATAATCCCTAGTCAACCCCTTCGAGCCAAAGAAGCAGGAATTTTTCTTTTCACACATATTAAAACCCTTAATCATAACCTGGGGCAGGGTAGTTTTCTCAGTTAATTCAGAGGCGCATTCAGTCACGATCTGCCGCTTCGTACACAATGAATGGCATCGAAGACGTCCTTCCAAAACAAAAGATGGTGATGGTTCCCTATAATCATCAAGACAGGCAGTCATTATCTCTCGAAATAAAAGCCCATTAAGTCAAAACCTATGAAGCAGACTTAAGAAAAAAACCGGGGCATCCCGCTGACTGTAATCACAAAAAGAAACAGTTCAGGCAAAAGACGGGGATAATAAAATAAAAAAGAAAGAGGTCCTACAAACCCTCAACAAAAAGAAATGACTGCCTATTCAAAATAAACTGTCAGTATCCGAATCATCACTGGAATATCAGAGCAAAGACTCAAACGGGATCTAAATGCACAATTAACTGAGTATAGGATCGAAGAACATCACGAAGAACGGGTGGGTACAAATAAATGTTGAGCTTTTATCCTTTGTTTCTTGAACCGTGAACCAGACCACATTATAACCCTTAAAAGTCATAGCTGAAGCATGGGTTAGTTCGAAAGCATACTGTTACAAAAGGTATCCTGACTCCTGTAGGACTTGCTGTAAATCCTGAGTTGACATCACATTTTACAAAATTTTCCTGTTTTACTGAAAAATGCATTTTCAAAAATTTCAAGACAGACATAAGCTTTGCATTCTTAAAATAACATTATTTGCATATGACTATTTGTTCAACAGCAGAGAAATTCGTATGACGAATATCTAGTGAACAAAAACTTTCTCAATAAAAAGGATCACCTCAAGTGGAAAAAACACTTCCAACCAAGGGGAACGGCATGATCATTGTCCATCATATGGGGAAGTCAAGTTAAGATTCAAGGAATCTCTCAAAGATGCCAAATAGCCAGGGGAAGATCTCCATCTGAATCACTTGGGGCATTGGACATGAATTCCAGCAACGAATATTGTATGATCAAACGAACATCTTCTGGTAGTATGGCAACACAACACTACCGACAGTGACAACTCCCTACACCCTGAGAGCGTGGACATAGTCAAAAAATATTGCGCATGAACAAAGACCCGCTAGGTTGACACACCTGGGCAAAACAAGGGCGTCCCGACGAACCAAAAGGTTCAGGCAAAAATTAGGGATAAAAACAAAAAAGATTTGTACACCCGACAAGTCGAAAACCTGAGAAGGCGGCTTGGGCAAAAAAGGGTATCCCGGTGGACTGAAAATATGAAAAAACAGTCCAGGCAAAAGTTAGGGATTAAAGCCTAAGACTATGTCCCGTTATCTTGTCACTTTCCTATCAGTAGAAGACTTATCATTCTGATCGGTAGTTACCAAGCACCTCATAAGTTGGGATGACACTCAATCCACAAGGCCTCCGCAGGAACTTTCTCCAGCAGGTACAAAGGCAGAAAAGTCTTGATGCAAAGTCATTGTTATATCCTCAGCATGCGTCCCAGTAACATACACTCCTCGCAGAGTAAGAAGTATCCAAAGACAATGGTGTCAATTCTCCCCAAGAAGAGTTCATCTTTCACCAATAATGGAAGACCATCCCTAGTGGAGTTTATTTCTTCCATAGACAGAAATTTTATCCCCAACAGAGTTCATCATCGCCAGCAACGGTAATTCATCCCCAACCTAGGTTATTGCTCCAAATCAGCGGATCTTCTGACAGAGTATCTCTTCCCCACAGAGTCATTTTTTTCTCGCCAGTTTATTCTCCAGCGGAATTATTCTCCGGCCAAGTTATTCTCAAATCATCTTCGGTTGTTATCCCCAGCGAGCGAAACTCTTTATTCTCCAACAACAGTCAGGGATTTATTTTCCCAACCTCGGACGTGCCACAATAGCATTTCATGTTCATATATCATGACGTGCGCATACATATTGCATACATCATAATCTCATTTATTTTGAGAACATCATCATACAATGCATGTCATGCATCATATACGATTAATCATGTACCTTTTCAGGAAAAATGGTTATCATCAACAACTTCCAGCAAGTTCAAGATTAAACTCCGGAAACTAAACAGAGTAATTATCTGCACGATCAAATGCAGCTTTACACGGGTTTGTCACGAAGAAATCTTACACGGGTTTCTCCTAAATGCAGCTTCACACAGGTTTATCCTGAAAATTCTTACACGGGTCCTTTCTCATATATTTCCGAATGAAGTTTTACACGAACTTATCCCAAGGTGACCTTACCCAGGTTCCTCATAAAGCCCTCACAAACTTATAATCTTACCCCGGTTCCTCCTGAAGTTTTACACGAACTTATCACAAAGTAACCTTACCCAGGTTCCTCTTGAAGTTTTACAGGATCTTATCCCAAAGTAACCTTACCCAGGTTCCTTCTGAAGTTTTACACAGACTTAACCCGAAGTAACCTTACCCAGGTTCCTCTAAAGTTTCACACGAACTTATCCCGAAGTAACCTTACCCAGGTTCCTCCTGAAGTTTTACACGAACTTATCACAAAGTAACCTTACCCAGGTTCCTCTTGAAGTTTTACACGAACTTATCACAAAGTAACCTTACCCAGGTTCCTCTTGAAGTTTTACACGAACTTATCACAAGGTGGCCTTACCCAGGTTCCTCCTGAAGTTTTACACGAACTTATCACAAAGTAACCTTACCCAGGTTCCTCCTGAAGTTTTACACGAACTTATCACAAAGTAACCTTACCCAGGTTCCTCTTGAAGTTTTACACGAACTTATCACAAAGTAACCTTACCCAGGTTCCTCCTGAAGTTTTACACGAACTTATCATAAAGTAACCTTACCCCGGTTCATTCCGAAGTTTTACACGAACTTATCACAAAGTAACCTTACCCAGGTTCCTCCTGAAGTTTTACACAAACCTATCCTGAAGCAACCTTACCCATGTTCCTTCTCGGTCCCAATGTAGTTTCACCCAGACTCATCCTGAAGCAACCTTACCCAGGTTCCTCCTTACAATTTCCTGATGCAGTTTTACCCAAACTCCTCACAAAGCAACCTTACCCAGGTTCCTTCTCGGTTCAGATGCAGTTTTACCCAAACTCCTCGCAAAGCAACCTTACCCAGGTTCCTTCTCGGTTCAGATGCAGTTTTACCCAAACTCCTCGTAAAGCAACCTTACCCAGGTTCCTTCTCGGTTCAAATGCAGTTTTACCCAAACTCCTCGCAAAGCAACCTTACTCAGGTTCCTTCTTGGTTCAGATGCAGTTTTACCCAAACTCCTCGCAAAGCAACCTTACCCAGGTTCCTTCTCGGTTCAGATGCAGTTTTACCCAAACTCCTTGCAAAGCAACCTTACCCAGGTTCCTTCTCGGTTCAGACGCAGTTTTACCCAAACTCCTCACAAAGTAACCTTACCCAGGTTCCTTCTCGGTTCAGACGCAGTTTTACCCAAACTCCTCACAAAGCAACCTTACCCGGGTTCCTTCTCGGTTCAGATGCAATTTTATCCAAACTCCTGACGAAGCAACCTTACCTAGGTTCCTTCCCATAAGCCCTACTATCCAGGTTCCTTCTCATAACCTTACCATCCAGGTTTCTTTTCTCTTATCTCCAGACAGCAGTCTATAACACTGTAAGACCCAGACCTATCAAACACGATCGGTTTCACCTTTCCCTAGTAGGTCCCGATGCAGCCTATACACGACTAGATACGCAGTTCACTTCCGCTTCCTCAAGCCGGAGTTAATTCCCTAGTAGATTAACGGACAACTGAAGCTCCTAAAATTTTATTTCTCCCAATATATAGACCAACATTCCTCAGCAGATTCCTCCTCAACGATAGGAATAGGAATTCTCATCAAAGGAATATCTCGGGAAATCAACGTCCTCTAGATGGCATCTTTAAGCCCATCTCTGGTGACCTCCCGTCATCTCCTCCAAATGGCATTTGTAATTCCATTCCCGATACTACCTACATAGTCAAGCATCATTACAGACGAGTGCACATTTTTGGGCACTCTAGTGTTCAATCATCTTCCACCTTCAGATCACGAAAGGCAGACGAGCCAATCTAAATCTTCAGGTTTAAGAAGATTGAACAGGGGCAGTTATTGTACCCCAAAATTTTCCCTCTTTTCATACACGCATATTATTGGTTTTATGGTTATGGAATAAAGGTATATTTATCAAGCTTCTTCAGGTTACAAGTGACGTTTATTTCGTCAATGGATATTCTCAGAGTATTTTCCGTGCTGAAGATCGGTTCGCCGTTTTGCAACGATTCGGGGTTCGAAGATTCACAAGTCCAACCCAGCGCGTCATATTCAAGTGTTCTTTCGCCAAGATATCTCTGATAACGTATTCTCAAATTCAGGTTCGGCTCAAGAGTCAATTTTTTAAAGAAGGTATCCGAATGAGTGAGTTTTCTCGAAGAAATATGGTGAAAAAGTGTGTTGAAAGTGTAGTTTTTACGCGCTAAAAAATTCATAACTTGAAGATCGTGGCTCGTTTTGAACCCGTTCCAGTGGCCAAAATTCCGTCTTGACGTCATCTATGTTTTCATCTCTCACGGCTGGAAGCCAATTTCGATCAGAAGGTCTTCAAAAATGCGGATTTATCAAGTATATTCGTACAGAAAATTTGTGACAGAAGTTTATTTGCGTCATGTTTAGAAAATCATAACTTGGTCGATTTTCATTGTATCAAGCTGGTTCCAACGCCAAAATTTCACAAATTGAGTTGGATACATTTTCACAGGAGGTATCGAGTTCGAACAGTATTCAAAAGGCCTTCGTTTTTTGCTTAGAGTGCGTGTGACACACCAAAAATCCTGAATGCTGAATATTATTTTATCTGGGTCGAAACTTCGAAAATTCATAACTCGGTCAATTTTTTTCGGATCGGGCCCATCTTTTTACACAAGGTCACTGACTCAGAGATCTACAACTTTGCTTACAAAGTCGAGACCTAATTATGCTCCAATCAATACCAGTTGTTTATTGAAGAACATGTCAGAGTCGACACTGGAGCCCAAAATAAGTTTGTTTGAGCTGAAACTTCAAAAATTCATAACTAATTCACCATTTATCCGATTGAGCCCATTTTCGGACAGGAGTTAGTTCTTGATGTCGTCTACATTTTGTTTTCACGTTTCAACTTCAAAAATTGCACTTAAGCCCCTGTGATTTAGCCTGGAACGTGACGAACTCAAGTGAATGTTGGAGGCCCAATTGCACATTCAAAGCCCATTTTTTCTCTCTAATTTCCATTATATAATCTCATTCTTTTCACACAAAAAAGGAAAAAAGGAGACAAAAAATAAAGCCTTTGTCACAACGCTGTCAGAATATCAAATTCTTTCAAGAACCCTAAAACCTTGAAATCATTGTTACAAACCTCCATCTCACTACAAACAAGTCATCTATGTTACAAACCCACATCTCACTACTTCTCCAGTAAGGGTAAAGTTGGCTTGATCTCCATGATCAAAAGGGCATAAAAGCATTTATATCACTACTTCTCCAGTAAGGGTAAGGCTGATTTGATCTCCATGATCAAAAGGGTATAATCATTCATACATGCCATATCGGTTTTAACATTAAATTTTTTCATATATTGGTTTTATTTGTATTTCATGATATATATAGTAATTTATTTAATGTGTTCATGAGATTCAACACTGCAGATTTAGACAGGATTCCATGCAGATTCATTACAAAACGTTGAAGCCAAAACACAAATGGCCAAAACAGAACAACTAGCACATGACAATAATGCATGACAAGGCAGACATCCAGAGAAGGTTAAGGGTGTGGGTTCAACAATCACCCCTATTAGTTTTGGTTTTCTTCCTATATTTATCCTTTTACCTATTTTTATTCTTCCTGTTTAAAATCTTTTTTGTCATAAAACTTAACATTTTTCACAAACCTTTGATTTTTTATAATAAACTCGAATAATTAATTTTAGGTTTTAATTTAATTTTAGGTAACTTTAATTGTTTTGTAAATAAATTAAAATTAACTAGAACAATTAGGATTTTGTTTCTAACTTAATTCTTTTTTCTTTTTTCTTAAAATAACAAAACACAAAAATAGGCCATTTAATTATTATTTTTAACTAATTTAATTACTAATTAATTTTGTATTTAATTTATATAAAAAAACCTAATTCTTTTTTCTTAGAAATAATTAAAAACAACAAAAAAATAATTTTTCTTTCGATTAGGTTAGACGAAGTCAAAACCCTAATTCTCTCTTGTTCTTTATTCGCGCGCGCTTTATTTTATTTTACCATATTAATGTAATTGCTCACAAGTTGTAATAGATTAATTAGGACCTTTTTACTTTCATTTATCGTTTTTTTTAAGAGTTTGTTTTTGGCTATGTAAATACCCGAAGCCTTGTAATAGCTTAGCTTACTTTCCGCATTTTAATTCCGCAAACTATAAACTGTCTAGATGTATGGTTAATAGGATTGTATGGAAAGAATGTCTGGAAAATTAAAACGGTAGATCATCTAATATGCAAAGATTAAATAACTGAAACAAATCATATGCACATATTCACTCCTAGGGTGCTCCTCACTTGGTTGCCTCGGAAAACAATGGTCATGTCCCTCGAACATAGGGATACCCTTAGCAAAGACCCTCAGTTAAAATCATCATAAAGATCATGGTCCCTCGATGTCCCTCGAAGTTTCCTACGGTATATGATCTTGTCCCTCGATGTTTCCTACAAATATATGATGACAGTCCCTTCGTAATGCTAAGGTATCCTTACATGTTGCCTTCAATGACCATTACGTCCCTTTCGAATTGACCCTTACAAATTCCAACGACGGTGCTACCTATTTCACAATAGTAGGATAGCATTGTCTAAAGGAAACGAACATAGAACAATTCTTTTTTCGAGTAGGTAGATGCTAGTAGGTACTTGCTCAAAAATCAAACTTTTCCATACTTACACTCTTTTCAAACAAAGTTTTCTAAACAACTTCGTAACACTCTTGAGGACTGATACAAGGGTTAGAACGAAGTAAAACCAAAACTTTTCAAAACACACAAACACAGAAGCAATTTTTAAAATGATGAGCAAGTACCTAAGAGCCCGTAGAAAACTAAGGATAGAAAGGGTGTTAATACCTTCCCTTTCTATAATCTACCCCCCGTACTCAGAAACATCTCGAAAAAGGAATTTTTTTGTGCTTTTTTCCTTTTCAGTTGGATAAAATAAAAGTCGGTGGCAACTCTTGCTTACCACGACATTTGCGAATACAAAACGCAAACCAGTATTAACAGTCGGTTCTGCCACCGTATCACACCATGATTAGCAATGTTGCAAGATATCTTAGCATTTTTCTTTAGGGACTAAGATCATTTTGAAAGGCAACATGGATAGCGTCATCGAGGAACTATGATATTGTATTTTTGCTTGTTTTTGCTAAGATACCTCACATGCATAATATGACCATTTTTGGAAGGCAACAAAGTGGGTTTACCCTAAGGGTGTTTGTGTGTAAGTGTATTGATTTACATGCTTGATTTGTCTTTGATTAGGGTTTTCTATTTGTAGGTTTTAATCTTTCCATAAAAAACAATAATTACTAGCATTTGTATATAAAGCGGTAGATTGCGGAAATTAAAATTACTACGCTATTACATCATTTAGGGGAGGGGGTATACAAATTACAAATGGAGAATATTGCAAGAAATTAAATTTAAATGATTATTACAACCATATTGAATTTTGAATAAATGTACAAAATGAACAAATAAAATACAAGAATGTAAATGTAAAAAGAAATGTGATTTTTGTTTGGTTTTTTAATGAAAAGGGTTTTTTTATCTAATTAATTAAAATAAAATAATTAACTTAAAATAAGAAAATTAATATTAAGTTAGTAGAATAAATTAATTTAAAAAAAAAAAGTTTTTTAGGGTTTTGGTGAATTTAATTGAATTAGTAAAGAAAAATAATTAAATAAAAATCATAAATTCTAAATTGATTTAAATTTACCAAAATAATATAATAATAATTATTATTAAATTATCTAAGTATTTTAAAAAAAAAGGGAAATTAACTTATTAAAGAAAATGTTTTTGCTCTTTTATTTTTGTGAAGAAAAACAAATTAAATCAATATAAATAATAAAATATAAGTATTTTTTAGATTTTTTGTTAATGAAAATAATAATAATAATAATAATAATAATAATAATAATAATAATAATAATAATAATAATAATAATAATAATAATAATAATAATAATAATAAAAGGTAAAAAAAGTATAAAAAAAAATAAAATGAAAAAATAAAGTCAGGGAGGTTGATAAGTGAAACAAGGAGTATTGTAAGGAAAAAAAGTCAGGCACAAACTGCTAGCCCAGGCGCTGCAAAAACAAAAAAGTGTAAAAAAAAAGGAAAAAATTTAAAAGGTCACGCTGGGGCTTGAACCCGGGACCTAAGGGTGACAGGTGTGCGCTTTAACCACTGGGGTGGTATATATTCATTAACTTATGTCAAACCATAAGTATATATTAGAAACTGCTTCCTGAAAACAACTTCATCTTCAACCTCTAGCCGGACCACCTGCATCTTGTTCATTTCTCATCCATTTGCAAAAATATAAACATGAAACTTATGGCAAATTTCACCACGATTCCAGAAATGTAAATAACTTAAACTAATTCTAAAAAATGAGCATGAATTTTGAATAGTACCAAATTTTGTCCTAACTTTTCCAGGATATTCAGATTCAAAATTCTAACTACTTAAGCAATATAAATGAAATCTAAAGACATGGTTAGCTCCAGGGAAATGATGTCTACATTTTTCATTCACAAATTAAACATTAATGATGCTTGTATGAAGAGTTTCAAGTTAAGGAAACTTACCTCAAAACTGAAAATCATATTTTGAGTTTGAGAACTCCTCAAGGTGTTGTGATGATCAGAATAGCTCCACTGAGGTCCCATGAAACTAATGCAATGTTTAGTTTGTACTGGAGATGGTTTAATCGTACTGGAGAAGTCCAAGTGCAAAGCTCTATTTTTGAAAATGGAGGATGGTGTTAATGGTGTTACAGTCTTGTAACAGGGTGTGGGATGAGTTCTAAATGATGTTTATAAGCTTTAGGAACAAAAAGGCTTGAAAACGCACGAGGGAGATGTGAGTTTCAAACTTTTGGCCAGGTTATGCAAGAATGGAGGTATGTGATATAGTTCTGAGTTCTTGTGAGTTTTAAGGATTGTGTATGCGTGTGTTTTGTTGCCAGGGACTTGTACATAAGTAATGAGAAGGTTTGAGTGCTTGAGAGGGTCATAAGTACAAGCTCTAGACTGATTGCTATGTTACTTGATTTTGAAGAAAAGTGAAAGTATGGTTCCAAGATGAAGTACAAGCATGGGCTAAGTGACTGTAAGGCTTGAGACAAACTTCTCTTGAGTTATAGGATGTGTATGATCATAAGAAAACCATTGCAAGGCTCAAGAACAAGTTTTGTGTATAAAGCTACTTTTTAAAAATGGCATTGCACACTTTCTTCCTAAAATAGATATAAAGCATGGGCATTGCATTGAATGCTTGAGTTGAAGCCTCTAACATCTGTGAAAGCATTTAATTATGGAGTTCTTAACAATTTTGAGGCCTGCAAAGTAAAGATTATGCAACATAGTTTTGAGATTTGAATTTCGTTCATCACAAAATTTGCCTTGTAAAACAACTTGAAACCCCAACTTCTGACCTTCGATTCTCCTTGCTCACAAATGATCTCAAGGAGTTCTTGGACATTTTAGAAATATTGTAATATGCTCTACAACCCCTCTTTGATTCATTTTTACAAAATCCAAATGGAACTAGGTGAAACTTGTGTCATAAGTTAGGTCAAAATCCTGACCAAAAATGTTCAAAATTTCATTAAGTGTTTAGTTTCAAGACCATGACCTAATGGATTAATAACTTGAGATCCAAGCATTTATAGGAGAAGTTGTGTAAAGCAATGTTGTAGATATCATGTAGATCTACAACTTTCATGTTGAAAGTTTCTTTTGAATCATCTTGCATCATGGTGAAAAATTGGCTCAAAGTTGTGAAAAAATATGAAGTTTTCAACACTTAGAAATTTTTCTAAGTTTGAAAACTTTGACTTTTCAAAATGAAATCTTGAATTTTGTTTTCTTGATGAAAAAGTTTCATATTTTTACATGTTTTGATGAATTGTGATCTTTGACACTTGATTTTGACCAAAAAGTCAAAGTTTGACTTTTCAGTATACAATTGATTTTTGATTAGTTGACTGAAAATCCACTATCAATCCAATTGATCTTGAGCAATGTTTTGAGTAATACCATTAGGTCAAAATGGTGCAATTGAACTCTTGAGATCACGCTTCAAACCAATTAACCAATTGCTAGGTCAAAAATCAGAAATTGCCCTTTCTTAGTCAAAACCCTAATTTTGACCATTTTGCCCTTTTGATGATTTGATCAAATTTCTTGAGGAATTATGGTCCAAACTTGATCAAATGATGCATATGAGTTTATAATGTTGATGTGGATAAAAAATTATGAAGTTTGACTGTAAATTAGCCACAGTTGGCTTTTTCCCCAATACAACTGATTTTTTGGTCAACTGCTCAAGAGCAAAAATGTGATCCAAGGCTTGAAACTTGACATGAGTAATCTTGGGGGTCCATAATGATCCATGAAATCCATATGAGGTATTGAAAGTTCAATTATCCTTGTGAAATCTAAAACCCTAATTTTAGTCATCAGTGCTTGAGGAGGTGTCTTGAGCTGATCAAACTTTGTGCAGTCTTGAACCAAAGGAGATCTTGTGAGAAAAATACTTGATAAATGAGAGGGAAAATTTCGGGGTAAAACAGCTTCAAACAACCCTTTGAGCTCCCGAAGTAAAGCCCAAACCAAATTTGTCAGTTTTGTGAGTAAAATCAGGGAGCTGCCCCTAATTGGTACACCCACCTTCTTCAACTACATCTATGGCGTCCTTGAGAGAAGCCATCTTCAGAGGAGGTTTGGTGCTAGTGGTAGTCTTGGTTGACGCCAAAATCTGGGGAACCTCTTCAAAGTTTTGACAAGGAGTCTCTATGAATTCCCCGTCCATCTCCACATACCTGAAGGAGTTCAAGTGGCTTACCATATATTCCTCTTCACCGTGCACAGTGACGATTTTCCCCTTCACCGGATATTTCAACATTTGGTGCAGTGTAGAAGTAACAACCCCAGCTTCTTGGATCCAAGGACGACCCAACAAACAAGAGTACGATGGCCTGATGTCCATCACGTAGAAGGTGGACCCAAAGGTCTGAGAACCCACTTTGACAGGGATGTCCACCTCCCCATGCACCATTCTTTTCGACCCGTCAAAAGCCCTCACCACAATGTTGCTGGGCTTTAGGGTCAAGCCTTCATAATCTAGCCCATCGAGAGCCTTCTTAGGCAGAACATTCAGTGAAGATCCAGTGTCCACCAACACATGAGCCATAGTAGTTCCCCTGCATTCCATCGAGACATGTAGAGCATCATTATGCTTCCTCCCCTTTGGTGTCAAGTTGGCATCTAAAAAACCCAACCCATTGTCAGCAGTCAGATTGGCCACACAGTCTTTGAATTGATCGGCTGAGGTTTCTTGTGGCACATGAGCAGTCTTGAGGAATGCAATCAAAGCCTTTGCATGGGCCTCGGAATATAACAACAGAGACAACATTGATATTTTTGAAGGGGTCTGCCCCAGTTGCTTGACCACATTGTAGTCGCTCTTCTTGATTATTTTTAAGATTTCCTCTATTTCTTGCTTAGAGGATTCCACAACAATCTTTCTAGGTGCCTCCGTCCGGGAAGGCTCACCTATAACTTCTTTGCCCCGAGTCCTAGATGACTCATAGGCATGGGTAACAATTGGAGTAAGAACGGGAGTAGTAACGGAAGTACCGGTAGGAACAGAAGATAAAATAACAACAGGCTTAGTGACAGTCTTCAGGGAGATCTCGGGAGAGAAAACCCTTCCACTTCTGGTAATCTTGTTGGTCCCGACAATGTTACTGACATCGGGATCAACCTCTCCAGTCTTCAAATCATGTTTAACGCCATGATAGTAAACGTCAGCGCCATAATTACAAGGGACAGCTTTGTTCGAGGAGTATGGTACAGGACCAAGAAAAGTGATTACCAACGGGGCGATTCTTGGAGCAGGTGTATTCCTAACAGGTCTTTTAGAGAAGACCTTGGAAGGATTGATGAAAATAGTTATAATGGCAATATCTTCACACGGAACAGACGGAATTAAAGTCCTTTCGAACAAAATCTCTCTGCTATCCATCAGGCGTTGAACACCTGCTTTCAGCAAATAGCAACCAGAGGGCAGAGATGAACACATGTGGAAACCTTCACCACAGCCCGAAAATAAACCGGCTAACAACAAATTCTTCTTAACAGTCATGAGAGGAGTGGAAACTTCATCAACAGAGGTAACAAATAGATCAGTGTCAATGGAATTAACTCCATGATTGTGCTTGGGCATGGGAGAAGTTATAAGATTAGGCTTCTCCGGAGCATCAAACTCAATCTCCTTGGCTTCAATTAGATATTGTACCTTATTTCTCAGAGCCCAACAGTCACTTGTATCATGGCCAAGACTCTCAGAATGGTATGCACACCGAGCGTTTGGATTATACCGAGGAGATGTGGTGTTAGGGTTCTTGGGAGCCTCCTTCAAGGTTGCCAAGTTGGATCTTAGCAAATGGGGTAATACCTCAGTCAATGTCATATTAATCTGGGTAAACCGCCTTTGTGGTCTTTCTATCCTTTACTGATTGTTTCGTTGTGGGGTAGCCGCAGGCCTAGGTATCATCACAGCATTTATCGTTGGACGGTGTTCAACTCTGCTCTGACCTATTAAGCTATAAATAGCACTGACGTCCTTCTTACCCGCGAAGGGCTTTTTCACTGAGCTTGACGAGGTATATTTCTGTAGTTTGCCGCTCCGGATCCCAACTTCCACCCTTTCTCCGGTTAATATCAGCTCAGTGAAACTAGCTGAGGAGCTACCAATCAAGTGATTGAAGAAAGGACCAGACAGCGTCCCAAGAAACATGTCAACCAACTCCCTATCAGACAAAGGGGGTTGGACTTTTCCTGCCAGATCTCTCCACTTCTGCGCATAGTCCTTAAAGCCTTCACCTGCACCCATGGACATACTCTGGAGTTGAGTACGAGTAGAGGCAAGGTCAACGTTGTATTGATACTGCTTATAAAAAGCAGCAGCCAAATCCTCCCAGTTACGGACATTGGTTCCCTCCAGTTGATAGAACCATTCAAGTCGAGTCCCAAACAGACTGTCCTGAAAGAAATGGACCCACAAGTTCCTATCAGCAGTGTGAGGATAAATCTTCCTCACATAGGAACGGAGATGAATCTTGGGACAAGATACCCCATCATACATTGCGAAAATCGGAGCCTTGAACTTCTGTGGGATGACCACCCCAGATACCAAACCTAGCTCTTTAAAATCCACCCCTGGTATTCTCTGGATCTCCATTGCGCTCAGTCGATCCTCTAACTTCTTGTATCTATCCTCAATGGAAGGATACTGCTCATCATTGTAGTCCGTGTCATTATTAAAAACTTCAGGGCTAGGGTCCTCTTTCTCTTGATTCTCCCCTTGTTTGGACGAGGAGGTCAGATCAACTGGTTGCTTTAACGGGCCCCTGAACCTTCTGCCCAGATTCAGAACACCAGAGGTCTTCTTCTTCTTCTTCTTCTTTTCCTTCGGGATAAGGGCCTTCAGATCTTCCTGCCCTTTTGCCAGAGCTATAAACATTTGTTGAAATTGGGCATTTTGTGCTTGGAAATCTTTGATGCTTTGTTCAGAAGACATTATTGATGAAATAAACAGTGAAGAAGATGAGAAACTTGTAATGGTACCTATTTATGCAATGTCATGGATGGTATGCGTATGCAATGATTTCAAGGACTCTTGAAGGCTCAAATTTGTTTAACCAAAAGAAACACACGTTAATTGTATTAATAAGTTCGGATTGTTACAAAGAATGCCTTTTAGGCTTACAAAACAAAATTTAAAGCAAAAATAAAATTAGGTTTCTCTGGAGCGCATCCTCTTTGGTGCAATGTAGGCGTTTATGTTCCTCTCTTCATGGAGTAGCCTAGTGAGGTCCAGGACCTTTTTCTCGCTGGCGTAGAATTGAGATTCAAACGTATCTCGCTCCTCTTTAAGTTGAACCCAAGATTTCTGTAACTCCTCATGATCAGTTGGCATGTCAGGATGATGAACAAGATAAGGAGTGTCTCCTTCTGCAACTGGTTCCAAAATCATTGTTAGGACAGCAGGGTAAGGTATCATAAGACTTTGGGCACGGGCTCGTATCCATATGAGATAAGGCTCAAGAGGGATGGGATTCTTGTGCCCCAGTATCTTGCTATCAACCCTATGTACCATGCCCCAAGCTCGCATGAACCTTTTACGGTAACCTTGAGCATCATTCTCATAGTCGAAGGCAATTCCTTGGATAAGTGTATCATGAGGACCGTCCCTTATCGCATAACCAAACTGCCGCAGTGCCAAACAAGGGTTATAATTGATTCCTCCCCTAATTCCTAAGAGAGGGACATTAGGGAATTAACCACAGCGATCAATGATGGTAACATCTTCCGAGGACCGTGAACACCAATGAATGTCTGAATGTGTAAGAGACATCATGAGACCATTTCATACCCTGCTCATTCTTTAAGATAGACCTAGATAGGTTTGAAATAAACCACCTAGCCAATAGAGGGGTGCAACACAGGAGGGTCCCCTTCTCTTAAGAGTGCGAGCATGCAGAGAGTTTAGAATATCCCCAAGTAATGTAGGCACGGGATTATGAGATAGAAAAACCTTAATCGTATTCACATCTACGAGTTGGTCCGCGTTAGGGAATAGTACCATCCCGTAGATGAGGAGCACTGATACCTCTTCAAAATCTTGTAAATCCAGGGTATCCCAAAAAGAGTGAGCTTTCTCGAATAGAAATTTAACCGGTATTCCTTGGACGCTTCCCCTAGTTTCCCAATTTGTCACTACATCGGACCGTTGCAAGGACAAAGCTCGAGCAATCTCTTCAGGATTTGGATGTTATTCCGTATCATTGAAAGGTAACTGATCAAGAATAGGTACCCCTAACAACTGAGAAAATTCCTCCATAGTAGGCACTAGCTGGTAATCCGGGAAGGTGAAGCAGTGGTGCAAAGGATCCAAGAACTGGAATAGCACTTTTAACAATTCTTCATCAGGTTTTGAAGTGACCAAGTTGAGCAACTGACCATGTTTTTCAGTAAAGGGAGAGATTTCAGGAATCCTTAATGCCAAGTCCTTTAGTTGGGGATGCACTTTCACAAGGTTAATCTGGATAGTGTTCCTGTGGGCGGATGCCATGTCCTACAAAACAAAGCAAAGATGAGCCCTAAAAAATCCTTGAAATGGTTAATATGATATTCCATGCTTATGATGTCACGATTATGCTAAAAAATCACATGTATAGCAAGCAACAAATAAGTCACACCAAGTCCTTAGGTTTAAGGCCTGAATGAGTTTTAAGGTCATACCCTCTTGAAGCTGGTTTGGTTCAACCTGTCTTATAAATAGTAACTGGGTTCTAAGGGATCTCAATATCACTGATCTTTCCCCCAAGCTTCGTTCAATAGGTGATTGACTCGCAATCAAACAAAACTCAAGAGTCAAACATCAATAAGTGTAGCATCGAGTATCTGTCGACCTTGGGAATACACCAAAGCCGGCCATCTCGCTACATCCTACTAGCCAAGTTGTGAAATTAAAGGTTCTAAGGTCAGTTGATGCTTTATGACACCACGCAGCGGCCCCATACTCTCCTTGATTGACTCAAGGGTTACCGGCACCAACCAAAGTGTCACATCAATGTAGCTACTGCTTCAACCGTGTTGGTATACCCCCGCACAGTTCCCTCGCAGTTTATTGTTTTTGAAAACTGTTTTGAAAAGTGTTTGTGAAAAAGTTTTTGTTGTTTTGAGCAAGTACTTAAGATTTTTCTACCTACTCAAGAAAAGACTGTCCGTTCTCGTTTCCTTTAGATAGCGCTATCCTACTATTAAGGAGTAGGTATCCCCATCATTGGAGTTTTAAGGGACATTCGAAGGGACAAGTACAGTCACAAAAGAAATAGTTAGGAGACTTTAGTGATTACCCTAAAGTCCTAAATATCTTTCCGAGGAAACATCCGAATGGGTCATTTTTTATCTTTTGGGACTAGAGGATGACCACTAAAATTCCATATGTTTCATGACTGTTTACCGAAGGCAACCAGAGTGGGGCAAACCTTAGGAGTGAGCATGTGCAAGTGTACTTTTTTCAGTTAATTATCTTTGCACAATTAGGGTTATCTACCTTTTAATCGTTGATTTATCTTTCGCATACAATCCTAGTATCCATACATCTAGCAGATTAATAGTTGCGGAAATTAAAAAAGTGCGAGAAATTAAAGTCCTAACTATTACAAGGCTTTTGGGCAGATACATAAATATTTGACTGAAAATAAAGATGCGGGAATTAAAACCCTAATTAATCTATTACAAACCTCGAAACAGTTAAAATAATTGCAAATAAGTAAATACGCGCGAGATGAATTAAATCCGGAAATAAATTAGAAGCCTAAAAATCTAATTAATTAAAGAATATTTGTGTGTATTTTTTACTGAGAAAATAATTTAATTGCAAATTAAACCTAATCTGTCTAATTAATTTTAACTAATAAAAAACAATCAAGTTAATGTAATTAAACTAATTTACTTTCAATAAAATTAATATATAAAAAAAGTCTAATTCTACATTTTTGTGATTTTATTTTTTCATGATTTTTTGATTTGATAAAAATGATTTTTTTTTTTGTGTAAAAAAAGATTAAGCAAATAATTTAAATAAGAGAAATTAAAAAGAAAATAAATTGGACCTGTGGTGAAAGCAGATTTAGGGGGTGCATTTCTGAATTTCGTTGAGCCCAAGGATGCACAGGCCCAACCAATTGTTTGGATCCAGTGAGGGCCACGCTTGAGGGTGCACCATAGACCTTGCTTGCATGAGACATTGGATCTGGGAGGAGATTGATCCAATGGATGGATCTTGAGGTGCATGTTAGGCGCTTAGAATGTGAGGCGCATAGGATCCTGCAACGCTTGTTAAGAAAATAATAAAATGTCTGGACTTGGGATCGAACTCAGGTCCTTCCACTCATACGCTCACCTGCTTTACCGTCTGGGCTGGATGGTTCATCTGTTCATATGATCAAACAAATAAAATATAATGAAAATAAAACAACCTTTCCCAAACGCACGCACGGAGTTCAAATCAGCCAACTGGGATTTAACACGCAACCGTCTTCTTCCTACAACCGTCGTTTTAGGCCTGGACCTTTACCAACGGACACAAGTTGTAACTAGAACCCTGCAAATCTCAAAAATGAATACCAAGCGAGATAAATCAAATCCAAATGTACATATCAACTCATTTTGATCTCATGAGTATGATGGCATCTATCTTTTGCCTTGATTTTACCTGCATCAAAAGCGCTAAAACGCAAACTTAAACCCTAACAATGGCAGTTATTCATACATGCACTAAAACTCCTAATTAATCATACCAATACATTCCAAATGATGATACAAACATGAAGGAATGCTTAGAAATTGTTTGTAATGCGTAAATTTGCAGAACCAAATTCAAGAAAAGTTGCAAACCGTGATACTGTAAGGTGATGATTCCTGGAGCTTTTGTGCGTGCAAACGATGCTGTTAGCTTCAAGAGATGTCCAGGAGTGGATTGGTGGCCTTGAATCACCTTGAATCGCCCTCTAAATCAGAATTCGAACAACACTTTTCTTGTAAAAAATTGGAGTTTTTCTGGACTTATGGAGGTAGTCTTTTCGTGTCCTCTAGGTCTGGCCTCATTGTGTATATGTATTAGAATGCATTAGGTTAACAAAAACAGATTGAATCTTGAACAATTATGGAGAAAACATTCAATTTTCTCCTTGCATTATTTGTTTCCAAAACAAGCCAAATCTTGCCATTCTTATTACAATCATCCTTTGCACGATTTGATCTTGATATGCCAGCATATATCATCTTCATTCAATGCCAAAATCATTCCAAAAGTAACTTATATGATTTATTTTGATTTTATTTGAATTTTAAATGAATAAAATCACAATAAATTAAATAAATAAGTTAATGAGGCATGGAGTGGTTCATGGGTCGTGGAACATGTTAGGAACAAGCTCCAAACTTGAAAAGATAGGCCCATGTGGAGAAAATATCATTTTGGCCATTGTTGACTTTGTGCAAGTTTCCAAAAATGGCCAACTTTGACAAGGCACATCTCTCTCAATTTTGACTCTAAGAGGGTGTTCTTAGACTTTTTAGAAATCTTAGGATGTCCTCTAAACAACCCTTTTGGTTTCACCTCAATTGGATCTTCCATGTTCAGGTAAGGAGCTTTGAGCCAAAAGGTGTTTTTGTTGACTTTTTGAATGGACCTATAATGTCTGAATGCATATCTTTTCATGAGTGCATTTTTTTAACTTTAGGATTGAAGATGAGTTGTAGGGGATTAAATCCTATTTAAAATGAGCCTTGGATGGGATATTTATGATAAAGTATGAGAAAGTTATGTCTGGTCAAAGTTTGGTTGACTTTTCCTATAGAAACCCTAATTTAGCAACTTTTGAGTTTTGATGAATTTGGGGCATTCCTTGAGGAATCATAATCAACCATTGATAAAACGATGGATGTTACTCCAAAATGTTGATGTTAACCAAAAAATCTTGAAGTTTGACTGTATATGGCCCACAGTTGACTTTTCACCTATCACAGTTGATTTTCAGGCATTTGAGCAGCTTGACTGAGCAAACTTCTTGTGTAAGGCATGAAACATGACATGGATGATCTTGAGAATATATTAAGACCATGGAAAAGATTTGAGACCTTTGGAGTTCATCCATCTCGAAATTTGAAATCATTGATTAGCTTCTAAACACTTTGTTTCTGCACATTTTTTCCTCTAAACATGTTTAGTGAACTTCCAGAAGTGATTAGCATAACAAAACGCGCGTTTTGGATGAGTTTTGATCAAATTAGAAGTCACACTTTTCTTGTTTGCAACTTCACACGATTTCCCTTCAAACTTTATCATTTCACACGCTTGGACATTCCATTTTATTCCCTATAAATATAGGGTCATACCTCATTCATTTTCTCAAGCTTGGATAGCCAGAATCACCTTGTCAAACTTGTTCCATAACTCAAATTTCTGCAACTTCGAAATCTGTTTTCAAGCCTTTTTCTATCAATTTACCTTCCTTGATCCTCCCTGAAGCTAACTATATAATTACATTCAAGAATCGTGCCCTATATTGCTCCATAGAAGTCCAGTTTCAGAGCTCTGCAACTCAACTTCGATAGGTAGATTTCTCCATCAATTCTTCAAAACTTTGATATCATTGTGATGCTCTCATTGCCCTGGTTCTAGTTGCAACACTTACTTTTATCTGGAAACATGTTTTGACCATGAAATTTCAAGTCCCTTTTCAAAACACTCCTTCCAAATAGCTTGAGCTACAGTTTATATAAATTTGTCGCGAATGTGTGGTTGTCTTCGTCTTGAAGAGACGAAGCGAATGGCATAGGTCTGAGCTTCTGATTTTACCGTTTGAGAGACCTGCAATTCACGTTGGCTGGAGGTTGAAGATGACCAACGTGTCATCTTCCAACCAATGAAGGCGCGCCATCTATTTTTTTGAAAATCTGATTTAATTAATGATTCTATGCTTTATTCATTAATGACCATGATATGCACAGCGCGCCAGATCCCTTGGATTTGATTACTAACGCGTTTTGACTCTCATCCAATGGTCCAAATATTTTTGACTTTATTTTTCTTTTCTTATTTTTATATTTAATTGTTTTAAATTTCAAAAAATCATAAAAAATTCATTTTTAGTCCAAAAAATCAGAAAAAATTATGAAAAATATTTTTGATTTTCCTCTTTCTGATTTTTATTTTTCCATAATTTTATTTTGTGTTTTGATATTTTTTATAAATTTTCACTTTATTTGATTTGTTTTAAATGTTTAAAAATACTTTTATGCATTTGTAAATTTTGAAAAAAATTATGGAATGATTCAATGACATTGTGACAAATATTGGTGACCTCGTTCATTTTTTATTTCTGACTTTGATATTTTTTTTAATCATTTTTGGGTCATTTTACTCATTTCCTTTAATTTTAAAAATAATTTCTAACTTTAAAAAATTACCAAAAATTTTATAAAAATATTTTAGTTCATTTATGATTTTTATATGGTCTTACTTTTTATTTCTTGATTAATTTGAATATAGTTGATATTTTTCTCTTTTATTTCCATTTTAAAAACATTTTAAAACTTTTTTTAATGTATATATTAAATGCAATATTATTTTGTGATTATTTGCTGGCTGATCTTGGATTGAATTTTTAATTATGAACTTTGTTAACATCATTGGATCCATGGTGTTGAGTTTAACTCCATAAAAATGGATGGATGATTTTAATAATAGTTTAATTAAAATTTAATTCAAATGTGGTTTGTTTGTTTGTTTCATCCCCTCCATCTTCATCTTATTCCCCTTTCTCATTGTATTACATGTTATGGGATAATGATCTCTATATCATTTATCCAAACATGAAATACATAGATTGCTATTGACCGACCTCAAAATAGGTGTCACTTCTATATAAGTCCACTTACGATTGCTTAATATAACGCTAAATTTTGTCCCGATTCGAATAAATGATCATTTATGGCCCAAACCTATGTTTGCAAGCTCAAGTATGTTAATTTGATCTCTTTGATCCAATAACCTTGAGATTCATTGTGTGGAGGCATTGGTTCTATCAATCCTCTAATGGATCTACAACACTTTTGGTCAATGCGGATCACTTAAACATCATTGATCATTAAATGATAATTTTGAGGATTCCAAATGGATGATATACTTGACAAAAAGCAAATACAACTTGTTGTGTGGAGACTTTGGTTCTACCAATCCTCTAATGAGTTCCAAATGCAATTTTCAAGATGGTCATCCAACTAACCACTAACTATTAAATTTTTTTTACTTTATGCCCTTTTATTTTTTATGCTTCATATATCATTTACTTTAAGCATTATATTTCATGTCATTTTATTTTGCTCACTTGAGCTTTTTCTTTTCTCTTCTAAGACACCTAATAATCAACATGAACCATAAAAAACCCTTTAATGATACTTGGACTATTTGGTTACTATCCTTGGTGTTGTACCCCAAAATTTGTCCTCCCATATTCTTCAAAGTTTTGACAAGCATCATCTCAATTTGCTCAAGTCTACTCAAGGGTTGCACAGTTCAAACACCCTCCTAAGCCAGTCAAATTAGGGTTTTGGTTCCTGCAAGGAAGTTGAGGTTTTCAAGGGCTCAATCAAGTCCCATGTGCCTATATACATTGTCAAGCATCCATATGCCAAGTTTCAAGGCTCACAAGGTCAAGTTGCACAGTCAAAAGCCTCATTTGCTTCACAGTCAACTATAGGGGTAAAATGGTCATTTGGCAGTCAAAAGTCAAAAAATTTGGTCAACATCTTATTTTGAAGCCACAATCATCATTTGATCAAGTCTTGATCATGATTCCACAAGAATGGCTCAAAAATCATCAAGATGCAAAAGTTTCCATTTTTGGACAGCTGAAAAGTCAACTGTAACTTGACCAAGGCATAACTTTTTCATGGTTCATCAGAAAAATCCCATACAATGCTCATTTTTAAGGGGATGACATTTCCTACAACTCATCTTCACATTCCAAATCCAAGAAATGCTCTCACAAAAAGTTATCAATTTCAACATTATAGGTCATTTTCAAAAGTCAACAAAAAGGCATTTTAAGTCAAATACCATAACTTGATATTGGTAAATCAAAATGACATGGGACCAAAGGCATTGGTTAGAGGACTTCAAGACCTTTCCAAAATGTCCAAGAACATGTTCATATGATCAAAATTGAGCAAGATATGCATTGGAGAAGTTGGGAAATTTTTGTGAAATGGCAAAAGTCAACTATCCTTGAAACTTCAATTTTTGACAAAAGGGCCCACTTTCTTCCACTTGATTCAGCCTTGTCATGCCATACACGTGTCCCATGATTAATTTCAAGATCAAACATTCATTTTTCCATTTTATTTAATTTTTATTGATTTAATTCATTTTAAATCCATAAAAATTCAAATAAAATCAAAAAATTAATTAAATGGCATCTTTGTGGTTTTAATGGCTTTCATACAGCATATGCCAACTATCAAATTCATGTAAGGCTATTTTGTGCACAAAATCATGGTTTTGAACCAAGTTTGGAAAGGCCTTTAATGGTGTTAAAGCAAAATCCAAAAACTTAATTGCAATGGATCCCAAGCTCATAATGTGACCTAATTTCATTCAGATATACATAAGCAAGCCTTCCCAACCTCATTCACGACCTAGAGACCCCTAAAACGGCCAGAGCAAAATTCAAAAACTGTCAAAAAAGTGTGAGATCTAAAGCAGTATTACAGGCATTTTCAGACCAAAAGAGGAACGTGATTCCCTTCTTTGTCATCCCCTGAAGCTAAAGCGACCTTTACCAAGTCCTAAGACCTTCTACAACGCACTGTAAGTTGTCCTGAACTCATCTCTGAACATGAAACTTGAGTTCCTTATTCATGCACTTTTTCTCAAAAGCATTGGCATATTTGTGTTCCTTACTTGATTTCTAACATCACTGTAACATCCAATTACGTTTTTAGGCCCTGAATCGTGGTGCCCGATTCTAGGGTTCGTCCTTTTGTGTTTTGGGCATTTTGTTTCCAGGTACAATTGGAGCAAATCATGAGTATGGATGTGATCAGGGGACCAAGACGAATATGCCCATGGCTTTAGATGGCGTTTTCATGGCCTGAGGAGCATTTTCGAAGCAACCTACGAAACCACCTGCGGATAAAATCCGCAGGTAAAAAACCTGCAAATTTTTGATGAAGAAGATGACCAGCTGTTGCAGCGTGATTGGTCATTTCAAACCAACGCGCGTTTTTTTATTTTTTTTAGCATATACATTGATTTACTAATAATATATTTAGTTGTTATTATTATTTCAATTAAGACACATAGCTCAGCTGGCTAAGGCGTACAGGTATTGTTCCTTGGGACCTGGGTTCGAATCCCAGGTCCCCCTAATATTTGTTTCATATTTTGTTTAACATGATTTCATGCAGCACGCCCAGATGAACTCCACAGTACACTTCACAAATCCACGTGCCAAGTGTCTTCAACAGTCATCCAAAGGCCATGAGAGTGAGGAACATCATAGTCCCAGTCAAACAGGTGCCTAGGCAATTCCCAGAGTCAACGTGGCTTAGCAACAAATGGGCCTGAAATTGCTGCCTAACACCTCCAATCTGGCCCAAACCCCCCTTGGTTCATTCTTTTTCTTTTTGTTTTATATTTTCTAATATAGTTATTAATTATTTTTTTTAATTATCATTATTACCACCAAAATTAACATAATTAATATTTTTCATAAAAAATAAAAAAAAACTAATATTATTATTATTTATTAATTTCATATTTTTTTTGTTGTAAATAAATTATAATTAATTAATTAGTTTAAATAGGCAACTTTAATCTTTTTCTTAATAACTAAAATAAATTTAGAACTAGGTTTTTTCTTCTTTTAATTTTAATTCCTTTTGTTTTATTTTCATTAAAAACATAAAAATAAAAAAACATTTTTTTAAATTAATTAATTAGTAATTAGGTTTAAATTTCATTAATTGCAAAAAAAGGGACAAAAATTTAATTCTTTCTCAAAAAGGGTCAAAACCCTCAGGACGTCCCGATTCAATTCTTTCGCGCGCAGTTTATTTTAATTCAATATTTTATATTTTTGTATCTGCTCAGGAAGTGTAATAATTAATTAGGACTTTATCGCTTTCTTTTAAATTCTCGCACTTTATTTTCCAAACGGGTTTTTGTTTTTGGCGATGTATAGACCTGCGCCTTGTAATAGCTAGATTTACATTTCTGCAATTTATTTTCCGCACTCCTAACTGTTAATTATGCCTGCAAGAATGTATGACAAATAAAACCAATCTGTAGCTCACAAATGCATGATCCAAGATAAACATAAACTGAATTCAACACACATGCACATGCCACGCCTAGGGTACGCCTCACTGGTTGCCTCGAACGTGGTCATCAAGTATAGGGTGTCTTAGAGGTCGCCCTTCTGTCTAAAAGATCCAGTTGCCTCGAAACGGTTGCCTCGGATAAAAAGGATCTAGGACGTTAGGGTTACCACTAAGGTGTCCTACCATTGCTTTGGTGACCACACATGTCCCTAATAATCGAATTGACCCGAATACCTCCAACGATGGTGCTACCTGCCTCTCAATGGTGGGATAGCACTATCTAAAGGACTCTTACACAGCCTAATTCCTTAGAGTAAGTAGATTCTCCTGGGTACTTGCTCTTTCAAAAAACAAAAAACAACTTTTCGCACCTACACTTTCAAAAAGTTTTTTTCAAACAAATACTTCATACACTCTTGAGGACTGATACAAGAGTTACCTAGAAGTCTTTCAAACAAACTTTTTTTCAAAACCCACACACACTTGAAAAGCAAACAATTTTTGAAAACATAAGAGCAAGTACCTAAGAGCCCGTGGATAACCACGGATAGACAGGGTGCTAACACCTTCCCTTTCTATAAATCTACCTCCCGAACCGAGAAACATTCTCGAATAAGGAATTTTGTTGTGCTTTTGTCCTTTCCATGTTGGAGAACATAAAAGACGGTGGCGACTCTTGCTTACCGCGACATTTCACGAAACCAGCTTAAAAAACAGTCAGTTCTATTTCCACCGATCACACTTGGCATTATGGAACATTGGACTTCTTAGACTTAGGATTAGAAACCTTGACCTATGTTGGAGACCTTGTGACCTTAATTGATATTTTGTCTGGAGCTCTTGAGGTTTACTTCAAGACATTGGGTTGTTTGTTTGTTTTGTGTGCAGGTTATTGTGATTACATTCTTTGTTTGTAATCTGGAATTCACCCGTATACAACCGTTACTCTTCCCAATTTTTGTGAAGACTTAATACACTTGAAGTTTGGTTCTCACAAGAGGTCTAGTATCTTTACTTGATTGGTTTCAATCCAAAGAATGAGAATTCTATCTTGGCTCATAATGTTAAGTATTGACTTCTTGTTGGTTATATGGTTCTTATCCATAGTTTTACCTTATGCTTTAAAATAGTCTCTTATTCTCCTCCCATCTTCTTTGATTTCAAAAATCTTCTCTCTCCTTTTGAAAACTCTTCTTGTTTCTTTTAAACTTGAACCACTTTCATAATAAACTTGTACTTAGGTCCATGCATTTTCAAAACTTTTTCATAAATCAACTCCAATCAATTTAATAATACCCTGACCTTTTTTTTGTGAGAAGACTAAAAATCTATCAATCTCATTTCAAACCATTTTGCCACTTTGGCTTTTTATTCTAAAAATTTTTCTCAAAAGATTAGACTCTTGTCAATCCTTGTAGTGATGCAAACAACTATACTTCTACAATATGTAGTAAAGAGAGATATTTTCCACTTGGGTGTTGAGTGAGGCTTTGTTGATTTTAAAATCCAAGCCATATCCTCCACTTTGAGATGATACAAATTCTCCTTTCTCATGATTGTGGGTAGTAAGTATGTTTTCTACACGGGCAATGACGATGATGTCTTATCTCATAAAATTAACCAACACACTTGTATCTTAAAATTTTTAAAAGAGGAACTACGTGTACCCTGATCTCCTATTGCACGAAAGGTGGTACATAGGCACTAAAGGTTCGCAACCGCGACGGGTGCAAAAATCATAAAAAATATATTTCTTTTCTCAACTCCACCGTCTATTTTACATATAACATTTTATAGCTAAAACATATAGATTTTACAAAGAGGTTCCTGCGGAGTACCGTAGATGTTTAGGGTGCTAATACCTTCCCTTTGTATAACCAACCCCCTTACCTTGAATCTTCCCCCTCTTTTTGGGTTACTCGCTCTTTTCCCATTCCTTTGGAAAAAATAAAGCACAGTGGCAATTTTTATTTTGATATGTATAAGTCTAGTCAATCCAATGGCTTAGACTTAAACACTTCTACCGCTACACAGGTATTAATCACACATAAACAACAATTGAACAATTAAGTGAACATACACAACATCATGTGCTATCTCTCATGTAATTCCATGTTTCACGAAATATTACATAGGCATCCGGTTCACACAATAGAACAGAACTGCATTCAAGGGGATTTATCATTAAATTATGTTCAGGCATGTTCTCTAAGCGAACTTGTAGCGAGCCCTAAAATCCCTAAGCGAAGCTCCAACGAATGAAGTAAATAATGTTATCATGTTCTGGATTACAACATTCGTTATGCGATCTCCCCGCGAAGCCCTGATTCGCTACGCGAGCTAGCAGCGGGTAATTCCATAATAAGTCCCAAACTATCGCTGCGCGAAGATAGAGTTTGATGCTACAAAAGTATTCTTGTTCAAACACAGAACGTCGCTAAGAAAACTATAGTTCACTAAGCGAACACTGTTGCGTTCAGAAAATTAGAACAAGGACAAAAACAATTTTAATATTCCAAACCACCAATTCTTCACATGCAGTCCAAGACAATCAAAGTACAGGTCATGATAAAGATGTATGTACAAGCTATCACAAGAATACTATCATTTCATGCATGATCAAGGATTATGAAGAACACATTTCACTCAAAACCCTCATTTCCCAATCATACAATTTCCCAATTATCATATCCAAGTCCTATCTAATGGAGCCCACCTTGCATAAATTGATATTAGGGTGATTTTCATGCTTCCATTGACTCCTATCTTTGCCAAAACTCCACCTCTAACATCATCAAATCCGTAGTCCTCTTATATCCATTTCCAACAAAAAATCATCAACTTAAAACTCGTTTTTATCCATGTTCACAAACATCCAGAATGAAAAAACGTATATACAAAATGTAGGAAATTTCATAAGCTTTCCAAAAATTTTGAAATCAACTCAATCAGAGTTACGAGTAAAAAATTATTACCATGATTTGTGAGAGTTATTCTTGGAGTACGAAAATGACAATGATGAACATGAATTCTTCTTTCTTTATCTTGCTTCCAAGCCCTTATTCACTCTTTCTCATACATAAATTTGATTTGGAATGTCTATTCACCAAATAAGGCCTTAAGACCACATCAACTTGTTTAAGGTCTAAAATGTCCTTCAACTAAGTGATATTTACCCTTATGCCATGTAGTTACATTCTAACAATTCCTTTTTGATTCTAACTAATCCACTTATTTTCTCTTAATAACTCCATACATAAATATATGTACATTCTCATAAAGAAAAAATTAAGGATGTTACAGCAAATGAATATAAAAGTTTGTAAATTATAAATACTTTGGCAAGACACAAATGTTCGATCAAAATAAGTAGATATTGTTGAATGAGGCATGCCTTTTTATCTCTGGTTCAAGCCGCCATGGATTGACCATTTCAAGAGAGTCTAGTAACAACATACAACGTGATTCGGTAACAGATCGCAAGTTCTCACCAAAATGGCAGAACATCAGGAGGTTTTAATGACCCTTACAAACTATGATTTCAAAGGATAAACTCAATGGGTTGATATTTAACAAATAAAAAACTCAGCCTTAAAAAAATTTAAATACGCCTTTGTGAAAATACGTTCTGCAAATTATAACAACTTTTCAAATTTAAGGAATAAAAAAAAAAAAAAAGGTATGAAGCAAAATAGAAATTCAAATGTGAATTATCATGAAATTTAATGTAAAATCAATAGTAATATATGTAAGGTTTAAACTAGTATATAGAGGAAATATGTTGTCAATGACATTGATGAAATTTGTATTCTAATTCTAGTTAAGAAAATTGCAGAGTTCTATTATAACATATACTTATTTCGTCATTCATCTAAATTAAATTCAACTCTTGTAAGATATACTTATTTAGTTATTCATTTAAATCATCTTGGAATTGTAAATTTAGCTGGTTGTAATCGAGTATCATTTGCCTTAATAAATTATTTGTTTAATAAAATAAGTTATCATGTAAAACGTTTTATAGAGAGGTACACTAGGCAGCATTAGAAATAAAGTAAAATCAAACCTGTTTTTATTTTTCTCAACTATTTCACAGAAATCTTCAGTTATTGCTTGTATTTGCCGCAACGGAATGGACAATTATATGATTGTAGAGAATTCAAATCTTGCAACCACTACATGAAAAATGGTTCAGTAGATTCATCGTGCACTCAAACCACCACCATGTATTTATCAAGGTCACAATATTCTCCAAGAACCAGTGGACAGTCCCAATAAAATGCTTGCATAAATTTGCTAGAAATTTCTTAAGAATGTAGGCGGCACAATTCTTAATGATGAAGGACAAATCCTGGGCGATCAGAAAGTGCAGAACCCTTGACTCAATCATCGCCTGTAAAATCATAAAATATGAAGAGATGTATTACCCTTCTTATCACACTCATTCAATATAGTTGGATCAGCCTCTAATATCTCTTCCACCAGTGAAGTACTCTGTCCTTTGACGGAGGAGAGTTTGTTGGGTTTTGTGTATGGTTTTTTCAGGGAAGCCATTGAGAAAAATGAAAGAGATAGAGATTTTGAGTTTCGTTCTGAGTTTTCCGAGCGATTCAAAGGGCGAGTTACTTATGTGACCGCTTGGAGAGAGATAGAGAGTATTAAAGGGGTAATTTAGTATTTGTTATATTTGAAATATTCTCTCTTAGGGTCTATGTGACATTCTTATCTTTATTATCTTTGTGTATAAATAGGTGTACTAGGTTTTATTAATTAATTAAATTTTTTACCAATCATTTGTAGCAGCTTTTTATCATTCATCATTTTCTCTCTTCTTCCTCAATTTCATCACCTTGCACCAACAAATTGGTATCTAAAGCACTTGGTTCTTCTGAAATTCTGGGAAACACGAGTGAAAGTGAGCTGTGTGTTTGATTTCTGTTGAATCTTCAACAAAATCTGAACAGAATCACACTGATTTTGTGGATTTGGGAAACACTGAGTGAGATCTGAGATCTGAGATTTGTGCAAGGTTTAAGATGAGTGGAGGCAGTAGTTTGAACATTAAACTTCCAGTTTTTGATGGCAAAAGCTGGAACAGATGGATGATACAGATGTGTGTGTTGTTTGGTGCTCAGGATGTTCTGGATTTTGTTACCAATGGTTATGTTCAAGTTGTAGCAGATGCTACTGAAGAACAAAGATCTGCAGAAAGAGCTACGAGGAAGAGGGATCAGAAAGCTCTGTTCTATATCCACCAGTGTGTAGATGAAAGTGTGTTTGAGAAGATTGTTGATTCGACGATATCGAAAGAGGCATAGGATATACTGGTCAGATGTTACGGTGGTGACGCGTTAGTGAAGAAGGTGAAGCTTCAGTCCCTGCGAAAGCAATATGAGAATCTCAACATGAAGAACAATGAGAAAGTTTCTGAGTACATCTCAAGAATGATTCTGATCACTAATGAGATGAAAACTTGTGGAGAAACACTTTCTGAACAGGTAATCATAGAGAAGATTCTGAGGTTGCTTACTCCTCAGTTTGATTACATTGTTGTTTCTATTGAACATTCTAAAAATTTAGAAACCATGAGAATAAAATAGTTGCAAAGCAGTCTAGAAGCGTAGGAGTTGCGTCTGACTGAAAGAACTTCTGAGAAGAAAGTTGAGCAAGCTCTAAAGGCTTCTTTTGTCAAGAAGGACCAGAAGCAGAATAGACGTGGTGATAAATTCCAGAAGTCAGAAACCTTAACTTTTGATGAAAAGAAATATCATAAGGGAAAGGAAAGGTATGACAAGAAGAAGATTCAATGTTACTGTTGTAAACAGTTTGTCTATTTTTCTAGAGATTGTAGAAACAGAGGAAGGAAATCAGAAGAAGCAAATATAGCCAGAGGAGAGTCTGATGATGAATCTGTGCTACTGATGGATTCTGATTCTGATGGAAAGTGTTCATAATATTGGTGGTATATGGACACTGGTTGTTCAAACCACTTGACTGAAAACAAACAATGGCTGATAGACTTTGACTCCAGAAGGAGAACAAAGATCAGATGTGCTAATGATAAGTATCTTAATGCAGAAGGAATTGGAAATGTCAGAGTCAGAGTGAAGAATGGAAAAAACATTCTGATCAAAGATGTTTGGTATGTTCCTGGAATTAAAAGCAAACTGGTGAGTGTGGGTCATCACATTGAGAAAGGTTTCTCAATTGTTATGAAGGAAAACATCTTGACGTTATATGATTCCAATCAGAATTTGATTATGAAATCTG
Source organism: Vicia faba (assembly GCA_948472305.1). Lineage (NCBI taxonomy): Eukaryota > Viridiplantae > Streptophyta > Magnoliopsida > Fabales > Fabaceae > Vicia > Vicia faba. The sequence goes on from OX451736.1 coordinate 537,087,217, forward strand.
AGCAGGGAAGCAACAGAACATTCAAGGTGAATGTAGAAACAACTGAAGCTGAGTGTTTTAGTGCAGAAGGCGCTGGAGGTGACAGTAAGTTGTGGTATAAGAGGTTAGGGCACTTGAACTATAGAAGCTTAGGACATCTAAGTTCTAAGAAGCTTGTACATGGCATTTCGAAGATTGTGAAGCCTGAGAAGTCATGTGAGATATGCATGAAAGGAAACAACCCAGATTGCCATTTGCATCAGAAGTAGCCCCCAGAGCGAAGCATGCTTTGGGAGTAGTATATTCTGATGTGTGTGGACCATTTCCAGTATCTTTACTTGGATGAAATAAATATTTTGTGCCTTTTGTGAATGAGTTCACAAGAATGACATGGGTAACACTTATCAAGTTCAAGCATGAAGTGTTTACTGAGTTTCAGAAGTTCAAGGTGAAGGATGAGAAGCAGAGTGGTCAGAAGTTGAAGATTCTGAGAACGAATGGTGGAGGTGAGTATAACTCTACAGAGTTCCAGAAGTTCTATGAGGAGAATGGAATAGAATATGAGGTTACTGCTCCATATACTCCTCAACACAATGGTCTTGCTGAAAGAAGAAACAAAACTTTGCTTGATATGACCAGAAGTATGCTGAAAGAGAATAAGCTACCTCACATGTTATGGGGAGAAGTTTTTGTCACATCAGCATATGTTCTGAATAGGTGTCCAACAAAGAAGCTGAAGGAAATTTTTCCTTTAGAAAAGTGGACTGGAGATAAGCAAAGTGTTAGCCACCCGAGGGTGTTTGGTTCTGTATGTTACAAACACGTTCCAGAAGCTAGAAGACGGAAACTGGATGATAGAAGAAAAGTAATGTTACTGGTGGGATACCACAATACAGGTGCCTATAAGCTTTATTGTCCAGAAACTAACAAAGTTGAAATCAGCAGAGACGCTATTGTGAAAGAGTCGGAAACATGGGATTGGAACAAGCCTCAATCAGATTCTAGTGTAGCGCCAACACCAGAGTTAGTTTCTGAAGATTCTTCAGAAAGTTCTGAAGACGAGTCAGAAGATGAATCTGATTCTGAAGACTCTGAAGATGAGTCAGAATCTCAGGGAGATTCTAATAGTGGATCTGATTCTGATCCAGATTCTTATGATGATCCAGAATCTGCTGGTGATTATATTTATGAAAGGGAAAACTCTGAAGACATAGGGTCTGGAGGACAAGCTTCTAGAAGTAACTCTGAAGGTGGTAATTCTGAAGGAAGTAGTTCGGGACAAGGCCCATAAGCTAGCACTGTTTCAAGTTCTGGAGAAGCTTCAGAACAAGTTCAGAGGCCACAGAGAATCGGATAAATACCAAGTAGGTTTGCAGATTTTGACATGTTGCATGACACTGAAGTAGATTTTGAAGGAGAAGTCGTTCAGTATGCCATGTTAGTAGATTCTGAACCAGTTGGTATTGAAGAAGCTCTCAAGAAGAAAGTATGGTTTAATGCCATGAAGGAAGAACTTGAGGCTATTGAAAGAAACAAAACTTGGAAGTTGACAAAGCTTCTAGAAAAGAAGAAAGTCATCAGCGCCAGATGGGTTTTCAAGGTGAAGCTTAAGCCAGATGGATCAATTGGAAAACACAAAGCGAGACTAGTGGCTAAAGTTTTTCTTCAGAAACCTGGGCTAGATTACTTTGAGGTGTTTGTGCCTGTAGCTAGACATGAAACAATCAGACTAGTGATTGCTTTAGCTGCAAACAAAAATTGGCCTTTGATACATCTGGATGTGAAGTCTGCATTTCTGAATGGTCCCTTACAAGAAGAGGTATATGTGTCACAACCTCCTGGATTTATGAAAAAGAATCAGGAAGGGATGGTATACAAGCTACATAAAGCCTTGTATGGATTGAAACAAGCGCCCAGAGCTTGGAATCTGAAAATTGATTCGTTTTTCAAGAGGTAGAAGTTTCAGAAATGTGAGATGGATTATGGCGTGTATGTGCAGCATTCTGGTGGCAATATGATTTTGGTGTGTCTATATATTGATGACATATTACTAACAGGAAGTTAGAGGCTCAATACAAGTTGACTTTGTGATTAAAAGTCACTTTTCAAGAATGGCAATGTTGCTTTCTTCCAAAAATGGATGAATCTTTTGGACAATGGTTCTAATGCTTGGATTATGGCTCTAGAAATTGTGTAAACCATTAATTATGGAGTGACCAACAATTTTGAGGCCTGAAAAGCAAATATTATGCAGCCTAGCATGGATTTGGTTCATGTTCATCCTAAAAATTAGCCTTGTAAAACAAGAATGAAACCCTAAATTCATCTCTTTGATTCTCCTTGCTCAAACATGATCTCAAGGTGTTCTTGGACTTTTTAGAAATCTTGTAGCATGCTCTACAATTCCTCTTTCAATCACTTTTGCAAACTCCAATTGGAACTGATCTTACCTGATCAGACATGGACCATCACGGCTGGCTCGGGGAGAATTTTGAGTGAGATGGGGGGGGGGGGGGTACCTGCAAGGCACTCCGATGCTAAAATGAGTGACGGAATGAGCAGGAAAAAAGTGTATGTATGCGTAAGAGATGAATACCTGACCCTCTAGGAACAAAGGATATTTATAGCCCCCAGTGCGGGGCCAAGGTCACCTCATTGGGCCGACCAGGATTGGCCCAATAAAGGAACTGCCAGGTTCTACGTGTGTAATGGGGACCCGCACGTGGTCCCCTTCTTGGTGATGCTCTGTGAGAAATGAGGAGGGACGAAGATGCGGTCTTTCCGGAGTTTAGATAATTTACTAACGGTCAGAATCTGCCATACGAGGAGGGTGCTCGAGTTGGGCTCGAGCTGGAGTTCCCCGTGGTCGGGGACACCATGTGTCGCGGGCAACGGCGGGCACAGCTGCAGTCTATGGTCGGGCACGCTGGCAGGAATCCACGGGCGCGCGTTCCTCGAGGAACTGCTTGGATTGGGCCTTTGTTCTTGCTTTTGGGCCAGGGCGGGCCCAGTCCAGAACAGGAGCCCCCCAAGTCGTGGCTCCTGGAGTAGGAGTTATGACTTGACTTCAGTTCGCCTTTGCCACGGGGTCTGATGCCCGACCCAGGATATTGCTTCCTCGTGATTGCTCGAGAAGTTTCTCATGAGTTGCGTTCGTAGCGTAATCCTCGTCGATGCGTGCTCAGGGGATTCCTCGCAGGCTGTGTTCGTTGGGTACATGAGGCAACCCTTGGGAACCGTGACGCCACCCTAGAGACAGTAGGGCCATCATTGCCTAGGGGAGTAGACGTCGAGGAGGGGAAGTTCGTGGTTCCCCGGGGCGACGTTTCGTATTCCACGCCATCCCTATAAATAGGATCCTTGGGTCCCATAATTTGTTTTTCCTCTTCGCGCCTCTCCTTCTTCCTCTGCCTTTGCTGCCGCTGTTCTTCTACAACTTCGCAAGATTACCGCACCTTCCTCCGTCGATTTCTTTTACCGCTGCCGTACATTCTTCTTTACTTCCAAGTAAGCGTTTATCCCTCCTATTTTTCTTTGTTGTAGGTAGTTTTACCGTTATTTGGATGTTAGAAACCCATATGTTGGATTAGTGCCCGGTACATTCATGTTTATGCCCGGTAAACTCATAGCTTTAGGTATGTGACTCGCGATGCTGCCCGGGACCTTCATGGTTTTAGGCGCATAATCTATGATACTGCCCGATAAACCCATAGTTCTAGGCTTAGGATTCATGATATTGCTCGTCACATTCATAGTTTAGGTCGACGCACCCATGAGCTGGCCGGGATGTTGACCCATTAGGAAGTATGTAGGACAACTCGTCGTGGCACCTTAGCGTCGGGGAGGCAAAACCAAGATCTTGTTCGAGTCCTCAATGTTTTATCGCGCGCGGAGCGTGTCTTGGCTTGTCGCACACTACTTCCCGTTAATTATGGCAAGCATATGGATTTGCTCTCGAATTTCACCGGTTTCCTGTGCTTTGCAGGTAAATGGCTGACGAACTGGAGTCTTCGAGGCGTAATGAGGCCGAGGACCAAAGTGCCAAGGAAAATGTAACTCTAGTTGATACCGTCGATGATCCTTCGTTGGATTGGGTGGGTGCCGAGCCCCGAGGGATTGCCTCGGCGTAGTCGGTGCGCATACACTATCGTCGAACACGGTGGTAGTCAGTCGGGTTTCCAGAAGAATTTTATTGTGACAAGGCCGTCCCTCGATGCACGAATCTTCTCGGAGTTCTCTGAGTATGGGTTTCCAATGTATGAAATTGCGTTCAAGGATCTCGGCCTTAAGCTCCCTTTCAGTGATTTCCAAGTCGGGGTATTCTGCCATCTGGACTTGGCCCCCTCGCAGCTTCACCCCAATTCGATCGCCTTTCTTCGGGCGTTCGAGCTGACATGCCTCTTCTTGAGGATCGGGGCGACCATTCCTCTTTTCTTCAGAGTTTTTCACTTGCAGCGCCAGTATCGAGGAGGCAGGCATAGCTGGGTTTCCCTGAAACAGTCGAAGAGGTTGTTCAGGATGTACATGGATTCGGTCCGGGGCTTCAAGGACAAATGGTACGTCCTGCAGTCGGTCAACCGGACTGCTTTGGATTCTATGTATGAAGAGGAAACCGCAGTGGCCGGTGAGAACGGGGAGCCTCTTATGGACACTGAGGGTCGCCCGGTGGTGGGGCGTGTATCCAAGTTCCTGTTGCATTGGTGCTCGCACCATTACGAGCATGGTACCGGACACTACCATACGCTCGCGGGAGGAATGAGTGTCGAGGATGAGGAAGCCTATGGTACCCTTTGCAAGTATGTCGACAGCTTCTTCCCTGCCCGGTGGGTCACGAGGGAGGGGGAAGACATTCTTGACGAGGAAGGTTACCCGAAATTTGAGGCCAGTCCTATTGATACCAAGGCGCTTGTCGAGTGCCAATCCTACGGGCAGGCTGTAGATCTACTAGGTTGCTTTTTGTCTTATAGTTTTGTTCCAGTTTCTTTATTTGTCACTTGCTCGTAACTAACCCGAGTTTTCTTCTTTACAGGCGATATGGCTGAACGAATGGAGAGGCTTTTAAAACTGTCTCAGGACAAGAGAGTAAACAGAAGGTTGGTGCGCGCTCCACAGGCCACGAGGATGGGCCCGCCGACCAGTTCAGGCGATGCTTCTAGCGGGTCCCCGGGCTCCCCTGACGTCGAGCAGCCCACTGAGCTGATAACGAGAAAGAGAAGTCGGGTAGATAACCAGTCGGAAGTTGGCGACGAGTCTGTCGCAGTGAGGGCCTTTGGCTTGCCCCCCTGTTTTAAAGAGGAAGGTTTCTTCGAGGGGTTTCCCTTGACAGTGAGCCCCGAGGAGGCTGAGACCATCAGGCGGCTCAACAAAGAAAGTCGGAGAAAACACCTGGCCGTCAGTATGGTCGGGATGGTTAAGATGGCCGAGATGGCCGTTGTCCTTGCTGAGGAGGGATCAGACTCCTCTGATCGCGTCAGGGAATTGGAGTTGGAGAAAGTTTCCCTCGCTGCCGGATCTCGTAAGTTGAAGGCTGCTCTGGAGCGATTTGAGGAGATGTTCCGCGAACAAGCTGAGCTGCTGGCTGTGGAGAAGGAAAACTTGGGGAAGGTTGCTGAGGAGAGGGACTGTTTTCGACTGGACCGGGAACGCTTGGAGGCCGACAACAAGCGTCTGTCTAAGGAAGTCGAGGAGCTGAAGGCTGCCATGCTTCCTGCTGAAGATGAGTCGGAGGACACAGCCCCCTTGCAGAGCCGTTCGGATCTGGTCGCGCGCATCCATCTCCTCGAAACAGATTGTGTTGGTGCCTTAGCGGACGGTTTTGAGGCCACGGTTAGCCAGCTCGCCTTATTGAATCCGGGCATGAATACCGAGGGAGTGAGTTTCATGTCTCAGATCATTGACGGTCAGGTCGTGCCTCCTCCCGAGTCTCCTGCCGTTGATGCTAGTAGTCCCGGGGAAGTCTAGCCGTAGAATTTCTGGTCGGGCCTGCGCGCCTGTTTATTGGTATTTGTTTTGGGGCCTGCGTGCCCGTGTATATTTTTGGGTTCTGTGTGCCTGTACACATTTCTTTTGGTCGTTGTGCCATAGCCTGTAATTTCTGAATATCGCCGGCCTTTTCGGTCGGTTTATTTTTATTCGTTTTTTGCTTATGAGCTTTTAAATGGATGTTTACTTCGACCTTTAAACTTGCTCGTGTCTAAGTTTTTATATTGTGATGAAATTTGCCTAAGTTATGTCCTTGAGTCAAGCTTGTGCTCGGCTGTTACTTTGTGGCGAAATTTGCCTAAGTTATATCCTCGAGTCACGCTTGTGCTCGGCTGTTACTTTATGGCGAAATTTGCCTAAGTTATGTCCTCGAGTGGAGATTCTTTCGACCCATTTGGTGGTCCGACTCACTTCGAAATGCATCGGTCGTGCGGAGTAAAGCCCGCTTGCTCGGGCGTATGACCCAGATCGGGGTCGTTTGCCTGTGGCGTGAACTGCCCATCGCGAGCTGGGTGTTCTGCCATGTGGGTACTTTGATAGTGGGGCTCGATTGAGGTGTCCCTGTCGGGCACCGTCGTTCGTCCACGTTTAGCTGAACGGCGTCATGTCGTTTGGGCGTAGATTGGGCATGTACCTTGGCCTATCTACGTGGTCGAGACATTTCTCTCCGTTGACTAGATGTGGATGTTCGACGACGAGAGTCCTTAGTGTTTAAGGATTTTTTAACTATAGTACTGCTTTATTTTAGCAGCGTTCCAGGGTCGTGGCAATGGTTCTCCGTCTAGCTGCTCGAGGTAGTATGCCCCGGTACCTGTGGCGCCGTGGACGCGGTAAGGCCCTTCCCAGTTCGCGGCCAATTTCCCTTCGCGGGAGTCTTTCTGGTTTCTTTGTAGTACCAGGCTGCCAATCTTGAACTCGCGTTTGATGACCTTGTCATTGTGACGCAGGGCCACTCGTTGTTTTAGAGTGGCCTCGCGTAGAGCTGCCCCCGAACGAATTTCCTCGACCAAGTCGAGTTCGTCCCTGAGTGCTTCATCGTTCATTTCTTTGTCGAGGGGCATTTTTGTCTGCCTGGATGGTTCTCTGATTTCAACGGGGATGACGGCTTCGGTGCCGTAGGTTAGTCGAAAGGGGGTTTCTCCCGTCGTTGAATAGGGCGTGGTGCGATACGCCCACAAAACGCTGTGCAGCTCCTCGACCTATCCTCTTTTAGCTTCGTCGAGCTGGCGTTTGAGTCCTCGGAGGATGACTCTGTTAGCGGCCTCGTCTTGCCCTTTGGTTTGAGGGTTCTCGACCGAGGTGAAGTGTTGTTTGGTTCCCAATTTGGTGACGAAGATTTGGAATCCGTGGTCGATGAATTGGGTGCCGTTGTCGGTGACTAGTGCCCTCGGGATCCCGAATCTGACGAGGATGTTTCTTTTGTAGAAACGGAGGATATTGTGCAAGGTGATCTTCGCGAGAGCCTCGGCCTCTATCTATTTCGTGAAGTAATCCATGGCTACAATAAGGAACTTATTTTGGTAAGTCCCTTACGCAAATGGTCCGAGGATATCCATCCCCCACCATGCAAACGACCACGGGGATGACAGTGTGCTCAGCTCGTGAGGGGGAGCGATATGCATGTCGTCGTGCCTTTGGCACTTGTCACACTTCTTAACGTGTTATTTGGTGTCCTACTGCATCGTCGACCAATAGTACCCCGCTCACAGGGCTTTCCTTGCCAGGGACTTGCCGCCTATGTGTTGGGCGTTAATCCCTTCGTGTATCTCCCATAATACCTCGGGAACCGTGGATTTGTCGATGCATTTCAGGAGGGGAATGGAGAATCCCATTCGGTATAGTTTATGCTCGAGCACCACGTAGGAGCATGCTCGTCGTTTCGTGATGGTCACTTCTGTCTGGTCCGAAGGGAGTTCGCCCTTTGTCAGAAAATTATACACCGGGGTCATCCATCATGAGGCGTCTCCGATGGCGTGCACCTCGATTGGGGTCGAGGACCTCTCGATGCTCGGGCGTGACAGGGATTCTTGTATGACGGATTTGTTTCCTCCCTTCTTTCTCGTGCTTGCGAGTTTGGACAATATGTCTGCCCTTGTGTTTTGCTCGCGTGGGACGTGTAATATTTCTGCTCGGTCGAACTTTTTCATGTGTTTTTTGACTAAGTTTAAGTATTCGCCGAGGCTGTCGTTTTTGGCTTGGTAACTCCCTTGGACTTGGGAAGCCACGAGTTGTGAGTCCGTGAAGATTTGTATCTCGCGGGCTCCTAGGTCCTCGACTAGCCTTAGTCCTGCGAGCAGGGCCTCGTACTCTGCTTGGTTGTTCGAAGTCGGGAAGGAGAGGGTTAACGAGTGCTCAATCACTACGCCCTCCTCATTTTCTAGGAGGATCCCCGTGCCGCTTCTGGACGAACTGGAAGCTCCGTCGATGAAGATGGTCCATTTGTGCTCCTTCCCTGCGGGTGGGTCGTGAGCGGTCATTTCCGCGACGAAGTCGGCCAGGGCTTGTGCCTTCAGAGCTTTCCTGCTTTCATATTGAATGTCGAACTCAGAGAGTTCCAAGGACCACTTCAATATTCGACCTGCCATGTTAGGTCGACCTAAGAGCTGTTTCACTGGTTGGTCAGTTTGTACTATGATCGTGTGCGCGAGGAAATAGTGTCTGAGTCTCCTCGCCGTGTTATCGAGAGCTAGAGCTACTTTCTCTATCTGTTGGTATCTGACCTCGGGCCCTTGCAGTGCTTTGCTCGTGAAATAAACAGGTTTCTGCCCGTCGGTGGTCTCGCGAATGAGAGTCGCGCTGATGGCCTCGTTCGAGACGGCCAAGTATAGGAATAAAGGCTCCCTGTCAACTGGTTGAGACAGTACGGGTGGTTGGGATAGACTTTGTTTTAGGTGGCGCAGTGCCCGTTCACACTCCTCGGTCCATTCGAAGGCCGCTTCCTTGCGAAGGAGTCTAAAGAAGGGAAGGGCGTACTGAGCGGATCTTGCGACGAAGCGGGATAACGATGTGAGCATACCGTTCATGAATTGTATTGATTTCTTTGACGTAGGTGTCGGGAGGTCGGAGAAGGCTCAACATTTGTCAGGATTGGCTTCAATTCCTCGTTCTGTCAGGTTAAACCCGAGGAATTTCCCCGCCTTGACTCCGAACGTGCATTTTTCGGGGTTGAATCTCATCTTACATTGTCTCGCTTGAGTGAAGACTGCTTTGAGGTGTGCTGCATGATCAGTGTCTGCTCGGTACTTGACGATCATGTCGTCTATGTAAACCTCGAGCATGTCTCTGATTTGCTTGTGGAACACTCTGTTCATCATGCGTTGGTAAGTTGCCCCTACGTTCTTTAGTCCAAAGGGTATTACGTTGTAGTAATAATTTCCCGAGCTGGTCATGAAGGCAGCGCAATATTTATCGCCCATGGCCATTGGGATTTGGTTATATCCTGAATAGGCATCCATGAACGATAATATCTTGTAGTTGGCCGAGTTTTCGACCAGCATATCTATGTTCGGTAAAGGGAAAGCATCCTTCGGGCATGCCCGGTTGAGATCGGTATAATCAACACACTTTCGTCATTTTCCATTATTCTTTTTAACTAGTACAACGTTTGGCAGCCAGGTTGAATATCGGGCTTCAAAAATAAAATTCGCCTCTAGGAGGTCTTTTACAGCTTTTTCAACAGCCTCCGTTTTCTCCGGAAACTGCCTACGCCTACGTTGTACTACTGCCTTAGCGGCAGGATCTATCGCGAGACGGTGACAGGAGACCTCGGGGTCGAGTCCGGGCATCTCCGCGTGTTTACCTTGGGATTTGGTAAACAACCGCTGATCCTCCAAATGGTTACTTATTTGGTTACTCGCAGGATCGATCAGATTGATCCTATGGACATAGGTTGATTTTGAAGTTTAATTAATGTGGATAAGGCTTTAAGTAAATTGTTTACAGTAAATTGCATAAAGGAAAGGCTTGGTAAAATAAACAAAGCTTGAATGTAAAGGTTCGACAGGAATCTTAAAGGGAAAAAGCATGTAAAATACTGGAAAAGTAAATGACTTGAATTGATTAAATTGGTGTTTCACACATACATTTCTCAACAATTCGTTCGCTCACACTGGGTACTTGAATCTAAATGAGTGACTATGTATCTATTGTGAACACACGCGAGAAACTACACGTCTACTCCTATTTATACAAAAACATTCCAAGTAACCGTCGGGCAGTTACACTGCTTCGAGATCAAGCCACTTGTCACGTTCTCCATGCTCGACGCTCCAGATCCTTGCACGTTCGCACGTAGTAACTGCTGGAAACCGTTTTCCCTCCAAAGCTTTGAATTTCAAACTGCTCCACTCTGGACCATCGAACACGTTCGTCAAGAGACGTCTTCGACGAAAACTCCTTCGACGTTGAAGGCAATCAGCCTTCTCCCTTGGAAGAAATCTTCTAAGTATTTTGCCATCTTTCGACGGGCACTTCGACAGGCTTAGCCAGTCGAAAGCATCTTTCAGCTTTTAATGGCTGTTATCAAGCAAAACAAAGGTGTCGAATTTAGGAGCCAACAAATTGCCCCCCAAGAATGCCTTATTTCGACTCTGAAAGAAAAAGGCATTCTTTGAAAACGCCATTCGACACCTATTTTTCCACGCTTAGTCACAAGTTAACTTGTGCACTTTTTGTTGCTTTTTACCAACTATTGGCAATCCCAAGAAACCATCATTGATTTGATCCTAGGACGTCACTGTCAGTACGGCGTGCAGAACCAAAACATCACTTCATAATTTGTCATTATGACAAATTCAAAAAACGAGGACGCACGCTGCGTCTCTCTGTTTCTGCAGAAACGGCCAAAACAACAGGATGCTGCCACGCGTCCCACTACTTCCTGCAGCATTAAATGACATTTAATGCCCTCGTTATTGGGAACTTCTCCCACTACTATAAATAGTAGTGAATATCCCATTGTGGGACTTTTCACGCAAACCATCTCTCAAACTTCCTTGCTTTCTTGCAAACTTGTTTTCTTTGCAGAAAAACTCTTCCTTTTCCAACTTCATCTCCATCCTCAACAATGGCTTCTGCTTCAACTGCCCCCAAGACTAACGCACCAACTGAACAACTTGCTAAACCCAAGGTCTTTGTAACTGCTCCGGTAGTGAACGCTACAGGGAAACGAAGGGTCCCTGAACCATCTGACATCTCCGTTCGTGATGCTTACTCGCGTCACTTGATGATTCCGGTTGGATACTCCAACCAAATCTTCGCAATGGCTGGACCCATGAACCCCAGCATCTCTGAAGCTCTGAAGATCAAGAGCTACTTCCCCATTGTCGAGAAACTTAAGCCAGTAGCCTGTGCTAAGAAGGATCCAGAAGACAACGAAGACCCCACACACGAGAAGATCGACCTTCGTTTCTTCAACAAAAGTGTTAGAGTTTTTAGGTCTTGCCCTAATCTCACCCAGGACTATGTCGCTTGGCTAACAAAGCTGGAAAAACATCAAACTCCAGTCTGGAAGGAAATGGGAATCTTTGACCTAATAATGCTGTCGAAGACAGGTTTAAACTACTCCCCAGAGATGCTTATAGCTTCGATGCTTTTCTGGGATAACTCTCACTTCACCTTTCACCTTCCATGTGGGATGTTAACCCCCACACTCTTCGACGTAGCAGCCATCACTGGCCTTCGACCAACCGGAGATTACTTCGACCCGGAAGAGATGTCGGAGGACCAAATTGGCTTTTCTGAAACGAAGCCAACATTTACCACCTTTATCAACCATTTTCATGACCAGTCGACAGACGCAGTGTCAGACGTTGAGCACATAGCGTTTCTAGCCTTATGGCTGACTCGCTTCGTGTTCTGTTCGAAGTCTCTGCAAGTGACCAAAAAGATGGTCACTCTTGCCACCCAACTGCATCACCGCCAGAACATCTGTCTGGCAGAACTGATTCTGGCCAGTCTTTATGACTCAATCAGCAATGGGGTTACTCTTTTGAAGCATATCGAAGATAGGAACAGTCTGTTACTCGCTGGGCCTTTCTGGCTACTTCAACTGTGGCTTAATGCCACTTTCGAGTCTTTCATACCCAAGAAGACTCAGATAAATGAACAAGCCCCAGCGATAGCTAATAGACGTATCGAAGGAATTAGGCTGGCTCTACTGACACCTGTAGAAGATGGGCTAGAGTTCCAACAAACCTTCACTAACTTCGTGCTGATGTTCGCTCGAAGGAAGGAATTTGTTTCGACTATGGCTCCATTTGCACAACGAAAGGTGGGGCCAGCATGGTTTACAAGGCCGCATCCCAAGGAGTCGAGTGGTCCCAATGTCGATGAGCACTCTGTACTTTGGGAGGCATTCCTTACCCCAAGGATTATGCCTCTTCGATTTAAGAGTTCTAAGACTCATCTGAGTCTGCTTGCCTATCAACCAAATCTGGTATCTCGCCAGTTTGGTATCATCCAAACCCTGCCTTCTCCCATTTTCCCGAGAGAGAAGTCAATGTTGTACTTCTGCAACGATTATACAGAAGAAGCTGCCACCAGGCATATCGGAAGATATGCTGGTCGAACCATCCTCTCGCTGTTCAACTACCAGCTTAACTTCCTTTGTTCGCCATCTTTTGAAGAATGGTGGAGAAGCTATTACGCTGAGTACTTCTTCGACGAGAAGGACTTCATAGCAGAGTTGCAGAAGTCTTTTGTCCTTGTGTTGGACAAAGTAAAGAAATGTAAGTTCATACTCTCACATTACTTTTTATCTTTCTCTTCGACTGTTAGCTTGTTAACTTTCCTTTTCGCTTCCAGTTGTTCGAAAACCCTTGGCCAAGAAGGCTACAGGAGGCCCACAAGGAGGGGTCCCTTCGACAAAACCTCCACCGCCGGCGAAGACTATGGCGCCGGCGAAGACAACAGGCAACCAACAGGGGGAAGGCTCTTCGAGGAGGCCTCCTGCATCGGTAACCAGATTTTCTTCATTTTTCTTCTGGCTTTCGATTTTTTATTTTCGACGTAATTATTCAATCGAATTTCCTATTGGTTTTATAGGCCCCTTCGCCCAAGAAAAGGGCAGCCTTTGTGATCGAATCGGGGAGTGATGACGAAAGTGATTCCCCTCCTTCTCCCCTAAAGAGGCGAAAGTTAACGAAGGACGCTTCTGTTCCTACTCCAACTCCTGAAGGTCGAACCGTCAGAATAAAGGTTGGCGTGAGAAAGCCTAGGCCACCTGCGGTGGTCATCGAAGAACCAACTGAGGAGGAACTGAACGCTCTAGTTACCCAGCCTGTCGAAAGTGATAATTCCAGCCCTGGGGCTGAAGGCAATCCACAGGTAATCTATTGGACCCTTCTTATAACTTAGGCATAAATACCAGTATTTGATTATGTCTCTTTCGACATCTGAAGATTTGTTTTCTTCCTCTTTTTTCAGGACACTACTGGAAGTTCCCCACCAAGGACTTCAGAAACTCTGGAATCTGCTGACCTTAGCAGGCCTCAGGTGCAAGATTTGGGCAATGACGAAGCCCACACTGAGCATGAGGCCAATGCTGAAACAGTGGAGAAGACAACTGAAGAACCTATGGCGGAGGAAACACAGCCAGAAACGGTTCCTGTGGTGGTCCTGTCGTCAGAAGAGAATCCTGAAGGAAGAGACCAAGGCAATGGCGAAGAGAATCAAGATGCTGTTGACAAAGAGCATGAAGGTGGTACTGGCGAAGAACACCAGGATGACGCCAGCGAAGAACCACAGAATGACGCTGGCGAGAGACCCCAAGGTGAAGTTAACGAAGAACCACGAGTCGACGCTAGTACCGCCTCAGTTCAAGTCGAAGAGCAACCAAACGAGGCACTCAGCAATCAACAGCCTCAAGTCCAAGATCATACTGTGGCAAAGGTCACTTCCTCAAAGCACAGGTCGAAAGAGGACTTGGAAATCTTGAAACAAACTGACCCTGTCAGCTACCTTAATGCAATCGTTGAGAGTAAGAGTTCTTCCGACACCAGTCAGGAAGTTCCTACTCTGTCGGGGAAATCTACTGAGACTTCTCCTCTTGATGATGCATTGGCGAAGGTCAAGGCCCAGTTCTTCAAGAGAGATTTAATGAAGGCTTTAGAGGGGGACCCCACTGCTCCATCTTGCTTGAAAGAGGTTCTGAACGCTGTTGATTTCGATGCTGTAGCTCCAGAAATCTCAGACTTAATCATGGAATTACATTCTATGATTGACCAAGTCTCAGCGGATTACCGGCGCCAACGAACCTTTAACAGTCAGCTCGAAACGCTGCATGGCAAGAGCTTATCTGCTTGGACTGCTGTCTCAAGTTCGACTTCTCGAATTGCCGAGTTGTCGAAACAGAAAGCGTCTGCACAGGAAAGGTTCGATGCTATTGAGCGAGAGAATGTCTCCTTCCGAGCACAAATTGCAGAGATAGAGGCGAAGATAAACGCCAACACTGTGCTCCAGGAGGAAATTCTTTCGACCATCCCAGACGCTGAGAGCCAGACTGAGATCAAGCAAGGCCTGGAGTTCGCTGAGAGGGCCCAAAGCCTCGACGCTCAAATTGCCAAACTGGAGCAAGAAAAATCTTGGTGCAAGAAGAGGTTGGATTTGCAGCATGCTAAGTATCTTCGACTCAAGAATTCTCTTTCTTTTTTATTCTCTTTTGTAACCATCTTCTGTAATCGCTTTCGACGACAATTGCCATTTTGGCAGAAATTAATAAAAATTTCCATTTTGGCATTTCTATGGTTAATTTAGTTTGTTCTTTTACTGTTTTATTTTTATCTCTTGAAGTATAGGCTTATATTTTTTCAAATATTTACCATTTACTCTCAAGAGTCTTTTATCACCACTTATCTCTTCGACCTCATAGGCTCCACCAGAAAAAGTTTGGATAATTCTGAAGGGTCCTTCCCATTTGGGTGACCATTTCCCCATGCTTCGATCCCGTCGATCCATGGGAAGAATTACCTTCCAAACTAAATCTTCAGGCAAAAATACCTTAGGTTTTACCTTTCTATTATAAGAGTCTTCGACTCTTTTCTTCTGAAGCCTGAGTAAGTCGAGAGCGTGTAATCTCTCTTCGTCTAAATCCACCAGTTCATCTAACATCATGTTCCAATAAACCTCAGAAGGAATATCATAATGCCTCTGAACTCTTGCAGATTGAAGACAAATTTCTGCTGGCAATACTGCATCATGGCCAAAAGTTAGCCTATATGGTGTTGTACCAGTGGCTTCTTTTGGGGACGTTCGACAAGCCCATAAAATCTGGTCTAATGTCTTATGCCAATTCTTTGGTTTCTTCCCAACATGTTTCTTTATCAAGCCAATTACCACTTTGTTAGCTGCTTCGACTTGACCATTCGCCTGTGCATAGTAAGGCGTGGATGTTAGGAGTTTGAAACCTGTTTCCTGAGCAAATTCCTGCATCTTTCGACCAGTGAAAACTGAACCTTGGTCAGTTGTTATTGTCTCAGGGATTCCATACCTAAATATAATGTTCTTTTGAATAAATTCAATGACATTTTCTTGGTCTACATTGACTAAAGGGACAGCTTCAATCCACTTAGTAAAATAATCAATGCCTACCAATATGTATTTCTGACTCTTTGATGATGCTGGTCGAATCTCTCCAATAAGATCCAACGCCCATCCTCGAAAGGGCCAAGGCTTCACTATCGAGTGAAGTTCGCTTGCTGGTACATGCTGGATGCCTGTATGAACTTGACACTCTTGGCAACCTTTGGCGAACTCAACACAATCTTTCAGCATAGTGGGCCAATATAGTCCTTGTCGAAACAACAACCATTTCATCTTATGGCCTGCTTGGTGAGCCCCACATGCCCCAGCATGTGTAGTCGAAAGGGCTATGTATGCTTCAGTTTCACTTAAACATTTCAGCAACACCCCTTCAGGCGTCTTCTTGAATAACTCATTACCCATAAGTACAAAACTCAACGCCCTGTATTTTGTTTTTCGTTCTGTCGGAGCTCCTGGATTTTGAAGATAGTCCACAATGGGTTTCCTCCAATCCTGGTCTGACAAATTATCAATGAACGAAATCTCGAAGTTTGAGTGATCAGCATATCCTAACCTTGTTGATTCCAAGTCTGTTGGTGATAGACAAGTTGCTCTTATCTTCTCTCGAACTTCGATTGCTCTTTGTAATCTCGTTTTTGAAATTTTATACCCAGATGCAATCTGTGCCAAGTCATTGGCTATTTGATTTTCGACTCTGGGTATGTGTCGAATATTGACACTTTCAAATTGTTTCAATAAACGATTTGCTATCACAAAGTACATAATGAGATTCTCTCTTATGCATTTATACTCCTTTGTGACTTGCTTGATGACTAACTCTGAGTCTCCCATTATTTCGACTCGAGTTGCCCCCAATTCCAACAATATTTCAAGGCCAGTAATTAGAGCTTCATACTCAGCCTCATTGTTCGAACAAGAACCTTCGATTTGGTACTTGAATGTTGTTGGAATTTTATCTGGAGAAATAAGTAAGACTCCTACTCCTGTTCCATTTTTATGGCTGGAACCATCGAAGTAGAATTTCCAAGGTTCTATCTCCACATAGTTAATATCCTCGACTTGAATAGAGTGGTCGACTATGAAATCTGCAACCACTTGTCCTTTTACTGCCTTAAGAGGCATAAAGGTCAAGGAGTATTCAGTCAATGCTAATGCCCACTTGCCAATTCGACTGTGCAAGATAGGTTTCGACAACATATATTTGAAAACATCAAAATGAGACGAAACGTAAACATCAACTGGTTTTATATATTGTTTGAGCTTTGTACAAGAAAAATACAGACATAGACACAATTTTTCAACTTCGCTATATCTAGTTTCTGCATCATTCAAAACTCGACTGAGATAATAAATGGGTCTTTCGACTCCATTCTCATCCTCTTGGGCTAACATACTTCCCAGAGTTTTGTCAGATGCAGCTATGTACAATCTCATACTCCTATTGCTACAAGGAGGCACCAAAATAGGTGGCTTAGTGAGGTACCCTTTGATTTTGTCGAAGGCTTCTTGTTGCTCTTGCCCCCATTCGAACCCCTCCTTATTCAGTCGAAGTAAGGGTGAAAAGGCCTGAGCTTTCCCACTTAAGTTAGATATAAACCTTCTCAAGAAATTTATCTTGCCTAAGAGAGATTGCAATTCCTTCTTATTCGATGGCGCTTTCGCTTCCAAAATTGCCTTCGTCTTGTTCTGATTGATTTCGATTCCTTTCTTGTGGACAACGAAGCCCAGGAAATCTCCAGCTTTTACACAGAACGCACACTTCAAAGGGTTCATCTTCAGACCATGTTCTCTCATTCTTTCGAATGATTGTCGAAGGTGGTCAATGTGACTCTTCCTGGAAACAGATTTTATAACAATATCATCAATATAAACTTGCATAAACGTGTTAATAAAATCATGGAAGATAGTATTCATTGCTCGCTGGTACGTTGCCCCAGCGTTCTTCAGGCCAAAAGGCATCACGACCCATTCGTAAGTGCCTAAGGCCCCAGGGCATCGAAAAGCTGTTTTCGACACATCCTCTTCAGCAATGAATATTTGATTATATCCTGAATAACCATCGAGCATACTCAGGTATTCGTAGCCAGCGGCAGAATCGACTAGCATTTCCGCCACAGGCATAGGATATTCATCTTTGGGGGTGGCAGCATTCAGATCTCTGAAGTCTATGCACACCCTTAATGTGCCATTTTTCTTAATTACTGGCACAATATTTGCAATCCATTCGACATACCTTGTAACACGGATGAATTTGCATTTCAGAAGTCTTTCGACCTCCGTTTTGATCTTCGACAAAATTTCTGGAGCGAAGCGTCTTGGATTTTGCTTGATTGGCTTCTTTCCAGGTTTGATTGGCAACTGAAGTTCTACCAATCCTCTGTCGAGACCAGGCATTTCGTCATAATCCCATGCAAAACAGTCTTTAAACTCCTTCAGCAATTGGATTACTTCCAACCTAAGTTCTGGATCAATTTTGGCGCTGATGTAAGTTGGCCTATTCTCTGATCCTTTGCCCAAGTTGATTTCTTCTAAAGGGTCTTGTGCTAACATCTTAATGTTGTTCGCCAAGGGATCCTTTTCGAAGCCCAAAGGCTCATCGTCATAGATGGCGTCGAGCCTCTGTTCCTGCATTTCGTCTGGCATGATATCAGGAGGTCTTGGATCGAAATCCTTTCCTGGGCCAACAGCAGATAATTGTTGATCATTGGCCTGTGCGGCCATGTACTTTACTTCGGCTTCGAGAGCCGTTATCATCTTGGTTTCAGCCACATAGGCCGAAATTCGCTTCAGAGATTGTGACTCAGTCATTATCACTGAATTCACTTCCCCAACCAGTTGGTTGGATACCAGTTAGCCCACTGAATTCTATGTGGGACACGTCCTCTCTGTCCCATTGGAAACCATGCTCAGGATGCAGGTATAGGGAACAAAAGGTGTTTGGCGCTGGCGCCATGTCGAAGTCAGGAGCTGGACATGGCCCTATGTGAGCCAAGTTTTTGTCGAAATCTGTTACACCCAAGTGGTTTACTTCGCCAAGGTAGTAACTCTGATCAGCCTCTATGTTTTCGACCAACCCATCTGGGCGCCATAGAAGCAGTCTTTGATGCATCGATGAAGGCACAGCACCTACACCATGTATCCACTCACGGCCTAACAAAAGGTTGTAGTTAGGTTTGGCCGAAATGACCATGAACATTGTTGGTCGAAGGATCGACCCAACTTTTATGTCGAGCTGGATCACTCCCATGGTGGTCCCAATGCCTCCCTCATAGTTGGATAGGACCATATTGTGAGGTTTAATTTCTTCATCCCTTTTGCCAATCTTTATTAGCACAGAATGAGGGATAATATTGATAGTGGCCCCACAGTCGACCAATATCTTGTTCACAGTGGTCTCTTCGAGCTTGGCCCTTATGAACAAAGGTTTGAGGTGATTCTTCATCGCCTCTGTGGGTGGCTCGAAGAAGCCATTTTGTTCTTCTGTAGTGCCATTGTCCATGACAAAATAGCACACTGGCCTGTGTCTGGCCATTTCTTGTTCCATCTCCCAGTCACTGGTTTCGACTTCTACTTGTCGATTGAATTCCCTAGGCAGCATTGAAACAACGTTCACCATTATATCCAGAGTATCGTCAGACTCAGCATCATCTTCGTCTTCGACTTCGCTCTGGTTAGGCCAAACTAGCCTGTTGGTAACTGGTTCTCTCTCAAGAGGCTTTCTTTGTTTCCTTTGAGGCACATTCGAACTAGTTTTAGCTTTAGGTTCGTTGGTAGCCTCCCTTTCAGCTTTTCGCCTTCTTTGATACCTCCTCCATTGGGATCTCGACATAGGATTTTTCCCCTTGTAGTTGCTGGACACTTGAGCAACCTTGGGTGCAGCAACTTGAGGATCTTTCTTCTGGATTAAAGAGGAACCTCTTGGCACTTCGAAAGAATGCCATTTCTCTTCACTTGGCCTTTTCCGGCCAGATGTTTTGTACCAAGTGTCTACTGGTACATTTGTTGGAGGCCTAAAAGTCAAAGGCCTCTTGTCTTGATTAGAACCCCTTCTGGGATCATGTCGAAGGTCAGAATTCTCCCTTCTCTTGTTTGCTGCTCTCACTCCTTGTATGTGTTCAGCAGCTTTTTTATCAAAGATAGAACTGCATCTTGGACACAGCATAACCTCTGATTTCTTCTTTTGGCATCTTTGTAAAAAATCTGCCAAGTTTTCGTTTTCCTTAGGGAAAGCCGTCTTATTTGCTTGCTCTTGCCTTATGGCTTCTTCTGAAGCTTTAGGGTCAGAAAGTTCAACCATGTTGATATTCATGGTATCCTTATTAGCAAGAGTTAGTTGTTTCATTTGTGTTTCCAGTTTCTCCGTCTGGCCTTGTACAGTGGCCAATTGGGAACTGGGCTTTGGTCCAGTTTTTTGTACTTCAGCAGTCTTCGACTTTGGATCCTCGACCGCTTTCTGGACAGCCTCGATTGTCTTCCTGGATAAGTTTCCAGAAAAACTGCCAAAGATTGGCATGTTGATGTGGTCCTTAGAGACTTCGACCATGTTAATGCCTGGCTTCTTCGACTGGATCTTGGTAGCCTCTATCATGTTCACCTCAGAGGGTTCTGCATAGTGGGCTTCAGCCTTCATTGGATTGGAGTCGACAGCCATGGGGGATTTGTCAGCAAACTTTAATCTCCCTTCCTCAATAGCGTCTTGCACAAGATTCCTGAAAAGAAAACATTGAGAAGTTTTATGGCCCAGAAAATTATGATATTTGCAAAAACCCCTCTTCTTTCTTTGATCAAGAGGAGGCACTTTTACCCCTGGGGGTACTATCATTTGGCCATCTTTAACTAGCAAGTCGAATATTTCATCACATTTTGTGATGTCAAAACTATAAGTCTTTTTTGGGAACCTATCATTGGTCTTGTCTGGACCAATGGGATTTTTCCCATTTGAGGGGACTAACTGTTTACAAGAGTATGGGGGCCCTTGTTTTAGTTCTGCTAAATCGACTTCTCCTTCTTCGACAGCTAAAGTATCGTCGAAGGATTCTAGCTCTTCGTCATCCATCTCAACGTAAGCTATTCTCTCTCTCTTGTGAGTTTTCGTTGCCTTAGCTTTCTCAGCCTTAAGGCGTTCGACTTGTCGAACTCTATCGGCCAGTTGGGCCATGTCTCTTAGGTACTGGGTATCTAGCTTCTTCCTAATGGAATAGTCTAAACCGCCCGCTGCCATTTCGACCAGCTCATGTTCTGGCACTTGTGTGAAACATCTCGCCTTAAGCAACCTAAACCTATTCAGATATTCGTCTATAGGTTCAGTGAAACGTCTCTTCACACTCGCCAGTTCTTTCAGGCTTGTCTTGGTTTGCCCCATATAGAATTGTTCATGGAACAATCTTTCCAACTGGGTCCAATGGTGGATCGAATTGGGGGGTAATGTTGTGAACCAAGTAAAAGCGTTCTTGGTTAAGGAACTTGGGAAGTATTTGATTCTTAGGTTTTCATTATTTGAAATGTCTCCTGCTTCGATCAAATACCTAGCCACATGTTCGACAGTAGATTCTGTCGTGTCCCCAGAGAACTTAGTAAATTTGGGGACTTTGGTTCTAGGGGGTAAGTCAGTTTGTAACACATATTCTGACAATGGGGATGTAAAGTTAGGCCTTCGAAAGCCCATGTTCATCCCATTCTGAGTCATGATCCTTTCGATCATGGTTGCCAGATTGTTTTCCAACCCCATGTTTTGGTATCGGACATGCTGAACCACTTCGTCAGCATTTTGGTTTCTGTTAACTAACCTAACCTCTGGGGCTATTACCCTAGGTTCTTCGACAGGTTGTTCTACAGGCTGTTGGGCCTGATTAATGGTGGTTTCTTCCTCTACAAATATCCCCTGATTTCCTCTTATTTGCGCCCTTTGGGGCTGTCGAATAGGTGGGGGTACTCCAAAGAAGTCAGCCAAACGCGTCATTTGCGCTGTAACTTGCTGATTCGACTGAGTAGTATTTTGTATTAGAGGATTTAGCACTGTACTCAAAGTTTGTGCCAACATTTGCACCATATCATGGTTGCTTTCGTCCATCTGTTGCCTCAAGACTGCTGTCGAGGCATTTGTAAGGCCATGGGCTACTTGGGACGTTCCTCCTAAGAGTTGGGTCCTATTTCTATTCGCCATGCCTACTCCAGAGCCTTGGAGTGGCGAAGTGGCACTCACGAAAGGTTCTGAATAAGTGGACGCAGCATTCGTCAGGCTTGCCAATTCAGAAGTTGGCATACCATAGAATGGAATAAATCCTGGGGGAACCACTGGCCTTGGGCCAGTATTTCCCCTTGGTGGGGGGGTTCCCAAAGGCATTCTGGGGCCTGTTAACGAAGTTATTGGCCCCGTGGTTGTGACTGACACTGCTGGCATCGAACCAACATTCGTCGCTTCACTAACGGTCATATTAACCGTTGCTCCCACACTTGGTGGTGGAATTTCATTATTGTTTGGCGGATTCGCCATCTCTTCCCTTCTTCTGGCAGTATTATTATCGTTGGTGTATATTCTACCACTCCTCAATAACATACAACTCGAAAAGATGAGATTTTTTCAACAATCAACACACAGTCCCACCAGGTGTGCCAATTTGTTTACCTTGGGATTTGGTAAACAACCGCTGATCCTCCAAATGGTTACTTATTTGGTTACTCGCAGGATCGATCAGATTGATCCTATGGACATAGGTTGATTTTGAAGTTTAATTAATGTGGATAAGGCTTTAAGTAAATTGTTTACAGTAAATTGCATAAAGGAAAGGCTTGGTAAAATAAACAAAGCTTGAATGTAAAGGTTCGACAGGAATCTTAAAGGGAAAAAGCATGTAAAATACTGGAAAAGTAAATGACTTGAATTGATTAAATTGGTGTTTCACACATACATTTCTCAACAATTCGTTCGCTCACACTGGGTACTTGAATCTAAATGAGTGACTATGTATCTATTGTGAACACACGCGAGAAACTACACGTCTACTCCTATTTATACAAAAACATTCCAAGTAACCGTCGGGCAGTTACACTGCTTCGAGATCAAGCCACTTGTCACGTTCTCCATGCTCGACGCTCCAGATCCTTGCACGTTCGCACGTAGTAACTGCTGGAAACCGTTTTCCCTCCAAAGCTTTGAATTTCAAACTGCTCCACTCTGGACCATCGAACACGTTCGTCAAGAGACGTCTTCGACGAAAACTCCTTCGACGTCGAAGGCAATCAGCCTTCTCCCTTGGAAGAAATCTTCTAAGTATTTTGCCATCTTTCGACGGGCACTTCGACAGGCTTAGCCAGTCGAAAGCATCTTTCAGCTTTTAATGGTTGTTATCAAGCAAAACAAAGGTGTCGAATTTAGGAGCCAACACCGCGGCGCTCCAGGCGAACAGGTCAACATTCTCGCGCAAGCAGGCTTTGATCTGCTTCCTTGCCAGGTCGGGGAGGTCGATGCCAATCTTCACTCCTTTGCTTGGGTCTGTGCCGAGGGGGACGAGCTTGAAGTCCCCATCCGGGATTGGTTGGAGGGGGATTTGCTCGCCGTTGGGAGGTTCGTCCTGATCGAAACGAGTATCCAGAGCTATGGAGTCGACCTTTGGGGGAGCTCTCTGGTTTTCTACTTTGGCGGGCTCTGATTCGTCGGGCTCCTGTCGTGTCGTCGCCGATCTCTTGGCGGGCCTTGTCCCGGTGTCGACGGTGTCACGTCCTTTAGATGCGGCGTTGAAACACCTTCGAGCAGCGGCTAGGTCCCCCTGGATGGTAGCCACCCGTGCCCTCTTGGTGTAGAACTTCATCTTCAAGTGGACGATGGAGGGCACCGCGGTCAGTTTTTCCAGTGTTGGTCTCCCCAGGATGCAGTTGTAGAGGGACGGGCAATCGATGACGAGGAAGCGTACCTTAACATGCCTCATCGTCGTACCCTCGCTGAAGGTATCCATGAGCTCGACATATCCCCAAGGTTTGGAGGTCGATCCATTGAAGCCCTGTAAGTCCGACCCTACATACGGCGAGAGGTGCGAGTCGTCTAGCTGCAGAGTCCAGAATAATTGACTGTACATTACGTCGACGGAACTTCCTTCGTAGATGAGGACGCGGTGCACACTAAAGTTAGCCATTCTTGCTCTTATCAGCATAGGAATGACTGCGTTAGGGGCTCCTCCGGGGAGCTCTTCGAGGTAAAAGGTGATAGACTCCGACCTACCTTTTACCCTTTCAAAGGTCACTGTCTGCGGAGGTGCCGAGTCGACCAGTTCATCAAGCTTTCTCTTGGCCGAATTGATAGTTAGGTCGTTAAATCCTCCACCATTGATGACCATGGCAGAGGGAAAGTATTCCCACCTGCTGTGTGTCGTGAGCGGCTCCTGCAGGTGTTCGGGGACGTAGAAGTCCTCCGGTCTGGTGACAGAGAAGGCGGTCTGGACGGGGACCGACTCGTCAGATGGTCGGGCGTCTTCCTCTGGTTCTCTCGTCTCCCGGGCTTCACGACAAGGAGCGTAGTTTCGCCGGTATTAGGCGAGCCTCCCTCCCTTAATGAGGGTTTCGATGGCGTCCTTGAGGTGGACGCAGTCTTCAGTCAGATGACCATGGCTCATATGGTACTGACAGTACTTGCTCTTGTCTACTCCGGGTTTGGCAGGAGCAGGTCGGGGGCGTTTGATGCCACCATCTTTGAAGTCCATACTGGCACACTCCGCCAAGATGCGCTCGCGGGAAGCTGTGAGCGGAGTGTATTCTGTGAAGTGCCCGGAGGGTCCTCTCTGCTCGCGGACTTCTCTGGGTCTGTCCTCTTTTCTTTTCTCCCCGGTTCGACGAGGAGGAGCGGCTTCTTGGCGCGGGTTACTGCTGGATCTGCGAGTTATGGGGTCCCGGGCTCTGTTGGCTGCCTCCCTTTCCTCGTAATCCATATACGCTCGGGCCTTCTCGAGGAGGGCATCGAATGTTCGGGGTGGTTCGATGCCCACCGCCTTTCTAAATTCTGTGTCAGGGAGGAGCCCCCTCTCCAGCAAGTACCTTTTCATGTGGTCTACGCAGGGGACCTATATGGCTTCGCGGTTGAAGCGATTGATAAATTCTTTCAAGGTTTCATCCTGTCTCTGGATGATGGCCTCGAGTGTTGCCTCGGTCTTTGGGTGTCGCCGAGACGCAGTGAATGAACTTATGAATTGATTCTTCAGGTTTCGCCACGAGGTGATTGATCCCGGGGCGAGGCCTTTATACCAATCCATTGCTGCTTTTCTGAGGGTCGTGGGAAACAACCGGCATTTGATGGGTCCCCCGACATTGTGGTAATGCAACATGGCCTCGAACCCGTCTATGTGGTCGACTGGGTCCGTGACTCCATCGTATTCCTTCAAGTGTGGAGGCTTCTCCATGCCCGGAGGAATGGGCACCTCCATGATGGCTTGTGACAGGGGACCGCGGGGGTCATCCTCGTCACTACGCTCCGGGGTCAGGGATGGGGACCTGAAATACTGTCGTGCCTGGCGGTCCTGGTCGTGCTGGGCATCCCTCGAGCATGGTGCTCGTTGGTCAATTCTTCTGTGCCTGTCTCCAGAGTGTCTTCTTTCTTGCTGTATGGGGCCACGGTTGCGCCCTCTGGCTTCAATGACGGGTTGCCTCTCCAAGGGGGGTCTTCTCCCCGAGGGTCGGGGCGACGGGCTTTGGGAGGTGTCTCTGTATTGTCTCTACGGGGGAGACGGGAGATGTACCTCTATCACTCAAGGAGGTGGAGTCTGGGGCCTCCTGTGTCTCCTCGCGGGTCTTCTATCATCTTCTAGCGACCTCAATCTTTCCCCCTGGGCAAAGATGAGGTAATTGGTTTGGTTGATCGCCGCGAATAGAGCGCGGGTTATGGCATCTGCCCCGGCGGGGACTTCCTGAAATTGGGCAGCTCGATAGTTTTGGGGAGCTGCATTGTCCTCTTCGAGTGGCGGAGGGACTGAGGAGGATGAGGCAGTAGCTCCGTCGCGGTGGACTGAGGGCCCGGGGATGGTTCCCCCGGGGAGTGTGTTATGGTCGGGGTTACCGGTGTTGTCGGGGACTCCATTTTTATCTGCGAGGCCGTTGTTGGTGTCGACGACACAGACGTTTTGGTCATCCCGAACTTGGTCATCCATGACGGTAGGAGGTGATTTTGAGCTTTGGTCTTCGAGGTTTTGCAAGACGGGGAAGCTAGTTTCCCACAGATGGCGCCACTGATCTTACCTGATCAGACTTGGACCGTCACAGCTGGCTCGAGCAGAATTTTGAGTGAGATGGGGGGGTACCTACAAGGCACTCCGATGCTAAAATGAGTGACAGAATGAGCAGGAAAAAAGTGTATGTATGCGTAAGAGATGAATACCTGACCCTCTAGGAACAGAGGGTATTTATATCCCCCAGCGCGGGGCCAAGGTCCCCTCATTGGGCCGACCAGGATTGGCCCAATAAAGGAACTGCCAGGTTCTACGTATGTAGTGGGGATCCGCATGTGGTCCCCTTCCTGGTGATGCTCTGCGAGAAATGAGGAGGGACGAAGACGCGGTCTTTCCGGAGTTTAGATGATTTGGTAACGGTCAGAATCTGCCCTACGAGGAGGGTGCTCGAGCTGGGCTCGAGCTAGAGTTCCCCGTGGTCGGGGACACCATGTGTCGCGGGCAACAGCGGGCACAGCTACAATCTGTGGTCGGGCGTGCTGGCGGGAATCTGCGGGCGCGCGTTCCTCGAGGAGCTTCTTGGATTGGGCCTTTGTTCTTGATTTTGGGCCAGGGCGGGCCCATTCCAGAATAGGAACTATGTGAAACTTGGCCAAGAATTTAGGTCAAAATCCTGACTAAAAATGCTCAAAATTTCACTAAGTGTTTTAGTTTCATGGACATGTCTTCATAAATTAATAACTATCCAAGCATTTTTAGAACTTGTCTTGTCCTATAAAGTTTTGGATCTCATTGAGATCTACAACTTTTATGATGAAAGTTTTTCTTGAATCATCTTGCATTATAGTTGAAATTTGGCACAAAGATATAAAATTATCATGTTTTTTCTTAACACTTACAAAAAAATTTAAGTGTTTAGAACTTTGACTTTTTCAAAGTAATCTTGACTTTTGATTTCTTGATGAAAAATCTTCATACTTTGACATGTCTTGATGAAACATGATTTTTGAAACTTGATTTTGATCAAAAAGTCAAAGTTTGACTTTTCGGTGTACAATTGACTTTTTCATCAGTTGACCAAATTTCAACTATCAATCAATTGATCATGAGAAATGTTTTGAACCATGTCATTAGGTCAAAATGATGCATTTGGATTCTTGATATCATATCTCAAACCAAAAAGTCATGCATTTGGTCAACAGTAAAAAATTAAGCCTTTTCAGTCAAAAACCCTAATTTTGACCATTTTGCCCTTTTAATGATCTGATCAAATTTCTTGAGGAATTGTGATCCAAACTTGATCAATTGATATATATGAGTTAATAATGTTGATATGGATCAACAATTATGAAGTTTGACTGTAAATTGACCACAGTTGACTCTTTCCCCAATATAGTTGATTTTAGGTCAACTGATCAATTGATTGAGCAAAAATGTGATCCAAAGCTTGAAACTTGACATTAGAAATCTTGGGAGTAAAAAATGATCCATGAAAGTAATATGAAGCATTAAAAGTCCAATTGTCCTTGTATTAACTTAAACCCTAATTTTGAGTCATCAATGTTTGAGGAGATGTCTTGAGCTGATCAAACCTTGTGCAATCTTGAATTAATAGAGATCTTATGAGAGAATTCTTGAGAAATTGAAAGGAAAAATTTTGGGGTACAACAGTTGTGTTGGGATGAAAGGTTGTTGGGTGTTAAGGAAAGGTTCTTGATTGCTCGTGAATGGTTGTTGGGTGTAAGTGCTTGATGATGGTCTGATGTTTTGGACGTTTGAAGATGTTGGCAGATTACGAGGATCAAATAAGAGGTTATTTGATGACAGATACAAATTTGTAACAAACTTATACCATTCCATATATTCCTTATTCGATTTACATTCTTCTAACATGACATCTCCTTGTAAGACTTTATCTTTGCGGTTATTCCATTGAAGACACTCCTGTTTATAATGATATTTCCAATTGCTATATGCCCATTGGTCATTCACCACACTTTTGTGATACTCTTCCATGCACTTTGGAGCATCCGATATGCCTTGAAGAATGCCAAATTGGAGTTTTACCCTATCAGTATGATACATTTCAACTGTAGTAAAACAAATAATAAATGTTTTTGAACTCCACACGTGACTATCATTCGGATCGATATCTTCAAGTACTAGATACGGCCTCCATGTAAACTGTTATAAAAAACCAGTTATTAGTTTAACGAACTATATAAAATAATAGTAATTAATAGTAATATATGGTTAAGAATATTACATCAGCTTCTTCAAAATGATCGATGAAAGTCTGATAGCCAGGTGCACAATGATGAGGAGTCTTTTAGTAATCCATCTCATTAGGAAGACCATCTAAAAATAAATAATACTTAAATGTTGTTCACATAGTAAATAAGTTTAAGACAAAAGAGTATTTTCAACTTACTTGGTTGCATACGGAAAGTGAAATGGATTACGATTCCTAGGCGCTAGACTCGACATCCTTAAACATCCCCAAGCTTGTAGTAGTGTTGAATAACCGACAAAATTATGAACTTCTTTTTTAGCACATCTACACAGGTTTCGTTATAGATGCGATAAAACTGCAGATCCCCAGCTGTATCTACCTATTTTATTAAAGTCAACTAATAATGGTAAATACATAAGATGTATTGTGTTAC
Source organism: Vicia faba (assembly GCA_948472305.1). Classification (NCBI taxonomy): domain Eukaryota; kingdom Viridiplantae; phylum Streptophyta; class Magnoliopsida; order Fabales; family Fabaceae; genus Vicia; species Vicia faba. The sequence goes on from OX451736.1 coordinate 537,115,532, forward strand.
CATTAGTGTCAGGAAATAATAAACTAGTGAAAATCAATAAAATGTAAAATTCTAGTTTTCTTATGAATTTGGTCGATGGTGGAATCTTCGTTCAACTCAAATGCATCATATTTTTCCCGGAGCCAAGTCATTTTAACGAATTGGCCCTTTCTAGATTTTTTAGGAAATTCTTCACCCAAGAGTTCTTGAATTATGGAGTAGTTGACATTTGTTCTCCCATTCACTGCCACACCGTTTACACGTAAACCCATCAACATGTGAACATCTTCAAGTGTGATTGTTGATTCACCAGTAGGAAGATGGAATTTGTGTGTTTCCAGCCTCCATCTTTCACATAAAGCAAGAATAAATTTTCTATCAGCACTATATAAGGTTATGTTGATAACATGCCCAAAGCCCGCTTGAATCAAATATGGACGGATCATTTTGTCTACGGGCACATATGAGTGTGTACGAGGCCTAAACTTTTTATCATTCTAAAAAAGAAAATAGTTAATGTTAGAAGATGGTTAATGTCGGGAGTATATTCTAACAATTTGAAAAAACTTTATACGTAAATATATTCAATACACTTACATATTTGAGTATGTTTGACAACGTTCCTCGATGATCCTCTCCATAAGTTAATAGAGACATTATATAAAGAGTGGTGTTTATGATGAGAAAGAGTGGATGAAGATTGATTTTGGTGTAGAATTATGGAAAATTGAATGGTATTTATAGAGAAAATACCAAGGAAAAAATATTTAATAGAAACAAGAAAATGGTTGGGAGAATTAAATTTGGCATGCATGGCTTTCGTACGTGAACTATGTTGCATGCAGAGGAACGCATATTCCACACCCCTAATGGACAAAGCCTTTGTTATTTTCTGACATACCGCACATGGAATGGGCGGAAGTGTAGATTTTTTGTCTGCCATCCGCATATACAATGGGTGGAAGAGAGTTAATTGGCATGTCAACGATGCAAGTGCATTGGGCGGAGACTTTACCCAAATAAATGCTTCTGTCTTCCCAATGGGCGGACCCACTTACTATCTAGTGTATCCGAGTCTGTAATGGGCGGATGTGTTGCTTTTGTAATGTTGACCATTTACCAATCAATATTCCTACGAAATAATATTATTATATGTATGCAAAAGACAAAACATATGTCATTTAAATGCAGCTCTTGTTCATACAATTTTTCATCAACTCAACACATTTCAAAACATTTGTTCATGAAGAAATCATCATGTCTCAAACACCTCAATATGTATTTGATGATCATTATAATGGAGAGATCATTGTCTCTGATGATATGGTCATTATATTTGAAAATATTGATATTTGTCGGTTCAAGCTAAGTAGAAATGCAAAGTTCGAATACTTGAGAGAGAGGATACAAACAAGGATGTAATCCGGAGCTGTCTCACAAATTATATATCGAAATGCTGTTAATTTCGGTGATAACAACGTGAAATATGTTCCATTGAAAGTTCGAGACGATGATGATGTGGAAACGATGTTTTACAATCCTGAATTATCTGGGTTACATGTGATAAATTTATACAAATTTTCAACTTTGCTAACAGTCTCAAATCTCACAAGTGACCAATCCCACTAAGGCTGAGCCCGTCTCCATAATTCCCAACGAAGTCATTACCGAAGATGACGAAGAAGAAGAGATTGAGTCACAAGCTGATGATTTGTTCACTACCTTATTCGAAGAGGGCGACCATGACGAGGCGGGTGCAATCAATGAAAATGAACAACACATTCCAGTTGAGAATGTCTATTGTCCACCTGCCCACATGACCACTCTGGGAACAAGTGGAGATGAATCATCATTTGAATGGCCCCACAATCCCCGTCTTCCGTTGGAGGATGACATAGTTGTTGGGAACCAGTTCAAAAACAAATCTGACTATGTGTTTGCGATATCCAAGTATCACATGAAACATGTCGTTGATTTCAGGGTTACATATTCTGACACGAAGAAATATCAAATTTGTTGTAAGCGCAGTGGTTGCAAATTTTGTCTAGTGGCATCTTATAGGAAAAGGAGCGACCTATGGGAGATAGGAATCATGGAGCCCCCACATAATTGTTCAACGACCATCTTTAATTAGTATCATCGACAACTAATCTCTCGATTGATGAGTGAACAATTAATGTCTCTTTTTGATAAGGATCCCTCTATCAAGGTGAGCGTATGTATTAACGAAATTGTTTCTTTTTTCAAATACACTCCCTCTTACAAGAAAGCATGAATTGATAGAAATAAAGCAATCGAACAGGTGTACGTTAATTGGGAAAAGTTATACAATGAACTTTCAAATTACTTGTTAGCCCTTAAGAGTTTTCTTCCATGCACAGTGGTAGAAATGCAAACACTTCCGTTATATACAAACGACGAGACTGTTGTTGTTAGGAAATAAATCTTCCACCCACTATTCTGGGCTTTCCAACCATTCATACGTGGTTTTTCATATTGCAAGCCTATACTACAGATTGATGGTACATGGTTATATGGTAGGTACAAAGGTACACTACTAATGGCGGTAGCATAAGATGGAAACAATAATATTTTCCCAATTGCCTTTGCCCTTGTGGAAGGTGAGACGGCGGATGGTTGGGGTTTCTTTCTAAAAAACTTGAGAATGCATGTAGCTCCTTAACCTGGCCTTTGTTTGATTTGCAATCGACATGCATCTATCAAAAGCGCTTATAACAATCCTGAAAATGGTTGGTATAACACTCCATTTGTCCATGTGTATTGTATCAGACATATTGCACAAAATTTTATGAAGGATATCAAGGACCTTAGCCTCCTAAAAAAATAATCAACATGGGTAAGTATCTTTTATGCAAACATTAGATGCTCGTTGATAGTATACCATAATATTAACCAATATTTTTTGTAACATGTAGGGTAGCGCTAAACCAATCAACGCTTAAGTATTATCGTAATGAAATTGGCATGACTAATGGCGATGCTTTGAGGTGGATAGACAAAATTCCAATTGAAAAATGGACGAGGGCATTTGACGAGGGTTGTCTTTGGGGACACATGACAACAAACCTTGTCGAGTCACTAAATTTTGTACTTAAAGGCCCTCGTAATCTGCCCATCACAGCGTTAGTAAGTGCAACATACTATAGAATGGGAACACTCTTTGCTGAAAGAGGTGCAAAGTGGAGTGCAGTTTTGGATTATGGACAAACATTTACAGAGCAATGCGTGAAGGTGATGAAAGAAGATACATCAAAATCCGCCACACATCAGGTAAGCATTTTTTACTACAATAATAACACTTTCAGTGTAAAGGAGAAAATTAACCACGGTGAGGGAAGCCATTGGGACTTTACAAGGTCAACCTAATAGATGGTTGGTGTGACTGCGAGAAGTTTCAAGTATACTATGTTCCTTGTTTATATGTTATCGCTGCATGTTCCGTGGTGCGCCAAGACGTCTTTCTTCTATTGTCTGACGTTTACAAGGTGGTGAACTTATTTGGGGTTTACAACACGAGCTTTCCAGTTCTACCATACGGAGGAACAAGAAAGGTCGTCCTGTGAGCACCCATATTACAACAAAAATGGACGCGTATTATAAGTTGGAGAGAAAATGCACATTGTATCGTATTTCAGGTCACAACCGAACGCGATGCCCTAATGTAGGAACTAGTAATAATTAGTTATTCATTTTGTTATCAATCTTCAAAGTTGTATGTATAATGACGCCAAGAAATTATGTTTTATGCCACTAATACTTTTGCATTTAATATAAATAACAATTCCAAAAAATAACACATAAATTAAAATACTTAGACAAATAGAAGAACATAACAACAACATTTAACCTAAACAACATCAAAATGTTCAAACAAAGACATAAGCATTTCTAAGATATTACAACCAGTAACACAATATCTTTTTGTTGAAGCATCATCATAAGAACACATGCATCGTTGTGAACAAGTCTCCAAGAACGAGTCGGTCCATTTAAACCGGGCACCGTAACTAGCCTCTCAATTTTCCGGATCTTTTCACCTTGTGCAATTTCTTCCCCTAACCATCCCTCCAAGTGCCTATGCAAATGCTCAAATGTCTGCGTGTTCAACAACTTGATCTTCATCGGAGGCTTTACAGGAGAAAAAATCAGTTCAACATCTCTTTTCATATATGGAAACATTGGAAACCCTCCGCATGTTAAAGACATTTTTAAGATAGAACTAAAGAAAAATATTTTGAGTGTAGCTAGGATCATTCAACATCAATGATATTTATAGTTCACAGTAAAAGTTTTAAAATAATAAAATAACGAAAGCCTCCGCTCATTGTAGTGACGGAGCCGTATTTAAATAATAAAATAATGAAAGTCTCCGTTCATTGCAGTGGCGAAGCCGTACTTAAATAATAAAATAATAAAAGTCTTCGTCAATTGCAGTGGTGAAACCGTACTTAAATAATAAAATAACGAAAGTCTCTGTCCATTGCAATGACGAAACCATACTTAAATAATAAAATAACGAAAGTCTCCATCCATTGCAGTGTCGGAGTCGTACTTAAATAATAAAATAACGTAAGTCTCCGTCCATTACAATGGCGGAACCGTATTTAATAATTTATGTTTATTTTTTATTTTAATTTAAATAAATTTTATTTATTTTAGTATTTATTTATTACTATGATTAACATTTATTTTAATTTAAACTTATATTTTTAAATATTAATTTTAATATTAATTTTTATTTTAATTGTAATTTTTATTTATTTTTAATATTATATTTAAAAAACGATATATTAACAACTTCGTCAGTCTAATGAATGAAAACTGTATAATTTAAAGAGTATCCGCTAATTTAATGGACAGAACTTTCTATTTTAATTTTTTTTTATTTAAAAATATGATATATTGAGAATATGAGTTAAAATATTTGATAGTATAGAAATTTATTATTTAAAAAAAATAGTATGTTGATAAAAATTAATGGTTACACTATTGAAGATTGGCTTTATCTTTAAATCATTCTGACATTTTTCACGTTGGTGTTTAATTGCATTGCAAGTAAAGGACCAACCTTTTAAATTCGCATTTTGTCCTAGCTAAGAAAAAGACAGCACTGAAGAACAATGCAGCTACGTTGTAGCATAAAATTTGGTTATCTATATATCCTAAAGCCAAATGAACCACCCAAATGCAATTCCATATCTCTTTTGAAAAAGAAAATACTCCTACTACCTTATTTGCTTTATTTTTTTCTTTGAAAATGAAGGTTGATAAAGTAAAATGGAGAACGTGTCTAGATAGGCATGGTGTCCCAAACGGACAAAACATATATAAATGAATACGGACAATTCACTAGAGTCTCAAGCATTCGCGAAATAACGTACATTTTTGTCTCTTTACTACGTTGTGCTAAGTTATGCCAAACTTTTTTTTGGGTACAATAATAGTACTATTAAGTATTGTTATTTTATGATGTTTTTAGTGTAGAATATTTGAGATTAATTATTATGTACCCTAAATTTACCATTAAGAGACTATATTTATTAGGGACAATCATTTTAAATGGTTTTTGATGGATCTAAGGTATGAAGCGAGTTAAAATTATTATTTAAGGAGATGATTACGAAGAGAAAAAATATATACATTTTACGAAATATATAATCGATCAAAAACCGACGACGACTCTATTAATTTTTGTTGATAGAGTTATTATTGACGTAAAACTGACCTAGGCTACATAAATTGATTTCAACTATTCTTTGACCCCATTTCACAATGATTAGAATTGAAGCCAATAGCAACGACAATGATCGAGTTGCTATGAAGGCATTGGTAGCCGCCATGAAAGAATTATGATGTCAAAACAAAACAATATAGTAGAGTGTCTGTGGATGACAACAACAGCATGCAAAGGAATATTTGATCGAGCAAGAATAACCCACACATCTCTAGCCACTTGTCGTGAATATTTGTGACTCTTTAGTTCTCAGAAATTTTAAACCATCATCCCTGGTATCATTTGACGGCAAGAGAAATCCCCATGAGCACATAATCACAATCGACACTGAAATGGCTATTATCGAGGTGAACGACTCATTAAAGAGCAAGTTGATGGTCATGATTTTGAAAAAAATCCACCATATAGGGATATATGAGAGTCCTGGGTTACTGGTGTCGAGTTACCAAGATCTGACAAGAAACATAGTCCATCATTTCTCAACCAACAAGCATAAAAAAGTTTTCATGGTGAGTTTGTTTAATGTTTTCCAAGACTATTTGAAGTCATTATATGAGTATTTGGCTAGATTTAATAAGGAAACCATCAAGGTAGCCAATCCAAACCAATAGATGTTATCAAAGCTTTCTAAAATAGCCTCAAGGTCGGGTACTTCAATGAGTCCTTGGTCCAAAAGTCAACACCTTTGATGGAAGAGATTGCAACGATAGAGAAATGTTATATCAAAGGAGAATAAAGAAATACTGAAAAAAGAACATGATGCAAGAGAACGAGGTGGAGGAAAATATGAAGCACTCGACTAGCGAAGGAACCATAACACAATACAAGTTTGAGGCAAAGTTGCGTTCAAGCCCGCCAAAAGGCCATTAGAGCATTTCACCCCACTGAACATTAGTAGGGAGTAGATCCTCCAAGACATCTACCACACCAAGGTCATTCCTAAACCCTTTGTCCAAAGGTAGATATAATGGAATGTGAGTCATAGAGTGGTGTAAGTATTACACGATACGACGAGGTCACCACACAAATGATGTCATCACCTAAAACAAGAGATTGAAACGTTAATCTAAGAAAGCTACCTACAAAGATATGTGTGGGCTAACTCCCAAATTCGGAAATAAGAGCACCACGGGTAAAGGTAAACTTCTAGAAAACATCACAATCTAGAAGGAGTTGGAGCCAGGAATAAAGACATGATCTTAGTCAAGCAACTCATACTTAGAATATGATTGTTGGAGGTTTCGTAAGAGGTGGAAAATCTAGCTCGTCAAGAAAGATATATGTGTTTACCTAGTAATGCATATAGCCAGTACTCGACCTGCAAAAAGAACAATTATTTTTTCTAGCAGAGATGTAAAATGGGTCCTACCTCCTAAAAATGATTCCATGGTGATTATCCTACAGATGCATATTTGGAATGTCAAGAGAGTATTGGTGGACCCCAGCGTCTCGGGTGGTGTCCTCTACTAAGATGCATTTAAAGGTTTATGGATCGATCCTGAGCTCCTATAATATTTCAAAGGTTCACTAGTATGTTTTTTTGGGGGAGAAAGTGCAAGTCTGAAGATATGCTTCAATGTTGACGACATTTATAAAGGGGAGAAACACCAAGGTTGTGGAAATAAGATATTTGGTGGTGAACGCGCCTTCCTCATATAATACCATCTAAGAAATACCTACCTTCAACGCTCTAGGAGCTGTTTTTCTCAATCCTCTATTTGACAATGAAATATCCACTAAACAACGGTACTACAACACACGCAAACAACAACACCCAATTTACCATGGTTCTTCCAAACACCGTGGTCACATCTTTAAACCCATACACTAACTTTGTTTTTTTTTTGTTTTTTTATTAAAAATTGTTGGGTTATAATAACGGTTGCTCCAATAAACATGTTTATAATATCAAACTTTCTTGGGTTCGAACCCCAACTCCGTCAAATAATTTATTCCTTTAACATTATGGCACGCTTTTTTTAATATTTTTTTAAATAAAAAATAAAGGGATGTCACTACGGTGAATGATTCAACCATTGATAGATTGTTTAAACTTCCACTATAGTTCAGTTGTTTAACCGTGATCAAAGGTTTTACTGATAAATTAAAACAACTTAATCCTTCTTTATTTCATACGATGTCCTATGCGAACAAGCAAACCAGAGATGACATCAGTACTCTTCAATCGGAAATCTTCAACATATTCATTCTTGTTCATTTCAATCGCAAATCTTCAACATCTTCATTCTTGTTCTTGCCCTCATCTTCGAAGTACGGTACTCTTCATCATTTTTTCGTTCAATGTTGTTAGTTGTGCTGTTGGATATAGAACTGAATAAAAATATTATACCTTTCTTAGTTGTTCTGTTTGTTCCCTTCCTTAGTTGTTCATATATTTTTTTCTTGGTAGATATATATGTCGTTTGTTAGTTGTTCATGTATATTGTTCTTGGAAGATATATATGTTGTTTGCTAGTTGTTCTGTTGAATATAGAAGTGAACAAAAATATTATATTCATGTGCTTAAGGTTTATAGTTATAATTTTTGGTTTAGATTTTGGCGTGTCATTCACATTATTTTTCGTGTATAAATTTCAAAAGTTGTTATGGACCATAGTTAGATGAAAGCCAATAGATTAAGTTCAGTTTATGAGAATGAAGTTCATGAATTCCTTGAATACACTGATAAAAATCTTCTAGACAATAATGGTATCTTTTAATGTCCTTGTGTTAAATCTGGGAATATCTGTAAGGGTACAAAGGAAGAAATATTCCATCACCTATGTGTTGTTGGTATATGTCAATCATATACAATATAGACGTGGCATGGTGAGGTCAATAATGAGGGAAGTAGGGTGTCACAAAGTCAAAGAATGGATGAAGATGAATATATGAATGATCTACTAGAGGATATGTTCAGTGATGTTGGAGAATCTTATTTTAAGAATACTCATATTTATTATACTTTATGTAGTCATAAAGACACACCTTTATATAAGGGGTACACAAGTTTTACATAATTGTCTGCGGTGTTAAAGTTGTTTAATCTGAAGGCAAAAAATGGATGGTCGAATAAAAGTTTCACAAAATTACTTGATTTGCTAAAGAAAATGATACCAGAAGATAACAATTTGTCAGATCATTGTTATAAGGCCAAGAAGATATTGTGTCCAATGGATTTGGAACATATCAAAATACATGCATTCCCTAATGATTGCATATTATACAGGAAAGAGTATGAAGACTTGAAGAAATGTACGAAATATGGTATGTCACGTTACATGATGAATATGCCAATAATGGTGATGATGTTGACTATAACAATGTTAGTAGGAAGCATCCTCCTGCTAAAGTGTTATGGTACTTTCCAATAATTTCACGATTTAAGATACTTTTTTCTAATTCAAATGACACAAAGAATATGAGATGGAATACAGATGAAAGGAAACACGATGGAAACATTCGCCATGTAGCTGATTTTTTTGCAAAGGAAGAAAATTGATTCGTTGTTTCCGGATTTTGGAACTAAGCCAAGAAACCTTATGCCTGGGCTTTCCACTTATGAAATGAACCCCTTTGGTAATCTTAGCACTAATCATTCTTCGTGGTTTGTTCATCTCACTATTTACAATCCATCTCCTTGGTTGTGTATGAAGCACACATATATTTTGTTAAGTATGATGATTTCTAGTCCACGACAACCTGGTAACGACATAGATGTTTATCTTGCTCCATTAATTGAAGATTTACGACTTTTATGGGATAACGGTGTTGAATTTGATGATGCATATTCTAGGGAAAAGTTTAAGATGTATGCAATGTTATTTTGCACAATCAACGAATTTCCTACTCATGGTAATTCAGCTGACTATAGTGTCAAAGGACATAAAGTGTGTCCTATTTGTGAATATGATACATGTTATCACCAACTTGAGTTTGGAAAAAAGGCCATTTACATTGGGAATTGGAAATTTCTAAAACTCGGTCATCCTTATCGTAGATTGCAGAAGGCTTTTAATGAAGAGAAAGAGTTTGATATGACTTCTAAACCTTTAACCAGGGATGAAGTTTATCAATGACAAGAGCACATTAATGTTTTCTTCAGAAAGAGAGAAAAATAAAAGGGGCCAGTTGAGAAAAATATATGGAAAAAGAGGTATGTGTTCTTTGATCTTCCATATTGGTCAAGTCTTGATTTTAGACATTGTCTTTATGTGATGCACATTGAGAAAAATATGTGTGATAGTTTGATTGGAACACTCCTAAACATTCCAGACAATAATAAAGATAGTAAGACTTCCTGCCTCGATATGGAGGCGATGGGTATATGAAAATAGTTGGCTCCGATAGATAGAGGAAATAGAACTTATCTGCCTCCAGCATGTCACACTCAATCTATAAAGGAAAAGAAAATTTTCTGCGAGTGCTTGCATGGTATCAAAGTTCCCCAAGGTTACTCATCAAACATCAAGAAACCTGTATCAATGAAAGATTTCAAGTTAATTGGTTTGAAATCACATGATTGTCATGTATTGATGTAACAACTTCTACCAGTGGCTATACATGGAATCCTACCAAAAAAAGTGAGAGTAACTATAACCAGATTATACTTATTCTTCAATGTCATATGTAATAAAGTCATTAATTTCAAAAAATTAGATGAATTAGAAGACGAGGCTTCCATAATCTTGTGTCAATTAGAGATGTACTTTCCTTCATTCTTTTTTGACATTATAGTTCACTTACTTGTTCATCTAGTCAGAGAAATCCGACTTTGTGGTCTAGTTTATTTAAGGTGGATGTATCCAATTGAGTGATATATGAAGATCTTTAAAGTATATATGAAGAATCATCACCGACCAGAAGCTTCGATTGTTGAAAGGTACATCACTGAATAAGTTGTTGAGTTTTGTACAAACTATTTGTCAGAAGCAAATTCTATAGGCATTCCAAAGTCTCGTCATGTTGATCACACATACATAAGAGGTATTCAAAGTCTAAATGTTACGTCAATGGCTCGAGATGTAGTTATTCAAGCACATTTCTATATATTGAAACATATTGATGAAGTGCAACCTTACGTAGATACTCACAAAATACTTTTGAAGAAAAAATATCTCCGAATGAGCGACAAGTTATTGTTAATAGAGCATAACAAGAGATTCATAGATTGATTTAATAAAAGGGTATCTAATGATCGTAGTGCTCCTGAGATACTTAAGTGGTTGTCGCATGAGCCAAAATTTAATCATAACTTGGACTGCATACGATATTGGTCATTATACCTTTTATACAAAATCAAAAGATGATCGTAGTGCAATACAAAATAGTGGGGTTATGGTTGAAGTCGAATCGATGTATTTCTCTAGTTCGAAAGATAAGAATCATGTGTTGATAAATATCGCTTTCTATGGTGTCATTGAGGAGATTTGGGAGATTGATTATGTTATTTTCCAAGTGCATTTATTTAAATGCAAGTGGGTTCCCAATAATAGTAATGGTATGCACTGATGACTTAGGATTCACACGGTTTGACTCTGACAAGGCATCTTTTATGACCGAACTATTTATCATGGCTTCTCAAGCAAAACAAGTATTCTATGTGACCGACTCTTCCAACATATAAAAAAAATAGTCAATCGTTCTCCAAGAAAAACAAATTCCTCTTAGTGATGAAAGTCTTGATATTCTGTCCACTCTTTCTTACACGACACAAGTTCCTACCTCATATGATGAAGTTGATGGAGATGTTGTGCGTTCTATTCGAATCGATCATGAATAAGGCATATGGAAAAATTAACAAGTAAGTATGTTATTATTAATTCATAATATATTAATTGTATGTTATAATTTCTACATATTTTTACTAATGCAAGTATGATTATTTGAAACCATAGATATTTATATGTTAAGACACCAAGAGACAAGACACCAAGAGACAAAGACACCTAGAGACATGAAATCAAAACACCAAGATACATTTATGTGATATTTTGTAATGTGTAAACATGAGGTTGTTTTAATTGTGATATTATGGTTTTGAAGTAAGATAGAATTTTTGGTTCTTAATCCAATTTTTATTATTATTATGATACAAATATTATTATTATGATAACTATATCACAAATACAAATTGTATGTTCTGCTGAGATTGTTCTACTGTGGTATGATCCACAAAATACATGATAAAAAATGAGAAAATTTTTAAAAGAAAGATTAAATTTATCACCTCATTAGAAAGTTTCACAACGGTTAAATAACACAACTGTTGTAATATATCGCGCGATGTCCAGAATAATATAAATACCAAAATGGAGCTGTTGAGAATCAAACTATGAACCTATATTTATATCGCAACAGTTCGTTAGAACAACCGTTGTGATAGGACGCACACTTTCCAATTTTCTACAGCGGTCCCTGAACCGAAATTGTAAGTTACACATTGTTGGCTCCTAAATTCGACACCCTTGTTTTATTAATGTCAGCCATTAAAGCTGAAGGATGTTTTCGACTAGCTAGGTCCGTCGAAATGGCCATCGAAAGATGGCAAGGTACTTAAAAGATTTCTTCCAAGGGAGAAGTTGGTTTCCTTCGACGTCGAAGGAGTCTCTCGTCGAAGATGCTTCTCGACGAAGGTGTTCGATGGTTCAGAGTGGAGCAGTTTGAAATTCAAGCGTTTGGAGGGAAAACGGTTTACAACGGTTACCAAGTGCAACGTGTGAAGATCTGGAGCGTCGAACGTTGAGAACGTGCCAAGTGGAGTCATCTCGAAGCAGTGTAACTGCCCGACGGTTACTTGGGATGTTTTAGTATAAATAGTAGTAGTCATGTAGTTTCTCGCATGTGTTCACAATTCTATACAAAGTCACTCATATAGATTCGAGTACCCAGCGTGTGAGAAAGAATTGTTGAGAAATGTATGTGTGAAACACCAACTTTATTAATCAAAGTCATTTACTTTCCCAGAAATTTATTTGCTTTCTTCTTTACTTTCCTGTCGAACCCTTTCATTTAAAGCTTTATTTATTTTACCAAGTCCTTTCTTCATGCAATTTACTTGAAGCCTCTTTATTTTATTGTCATTTAACCAATATCCAATTTAATCAAAACTTCAAAATCAACCTATGTCCTAGGATCAATCTGATCGATCCTGCGAGTAACCAAATAAGTAACCATTTGGAGGATCAGCGGTTGTTTACCAAATACCAAGGTAAACAAATTGGCACACCTGGTGGGACTGTGTGTTGATTGTTGAAAATAATCTCATCTTTTCGAGGAGCGTTGTATGTTATTGAGAAGTGGTAGAATATACACTAACAATAGCAATACTGCCAGAAGAAGGGAAGAGATGGCGAATCCGCCAAACAATAACGAAATCCCACAAACGAATGTGGGAGCAACGGTTAGTACGACCGTAAGTGAAGCGACAACTGTTGGTTCGACACCAGCAGTAACGGTCACAGCAACGGGGCCATTACTTTCGTTCACGGGCCCCAGGATGCCTTTGGGAACTCCCCCACCAAGGGGAAATTTAGGCACAAGGCCTTTTACGCCACCAGGATTTATGCCACTCTATGGTATGCCAACTTCTGAATTGGCTAACCTGACGAATGTTGCGTCCACTTTTTCAGACCCTTTAGTGAGTGCCTCTTCGCCACTCCAAGGTTCTGGAGTAGGCATGGCGAATAGAAATAGGACCCAACTCTTAGGAGGAACGTCCCAAGTAGCCCATGGCCTTACAAATGCCTCGACAGCAGTCTTGAGGCAACAAATGGACGAAAGCAACCATGATATGGTGCAAATGTTGGCACAAACTTTGAGTACAGTGCTAAACCCTCTAATACAAAACACTACTCAATCGAATCAGCAAGTGACAGCGCAAATGACGCGTTTGACTGATTTCTTTGGAGTACCCCAACCTATTCGACAGCCCCAAAGGGCGCAAATAAGGGGTAACCAGGGGATATTCTTAGAGGAAGAAACCACCATCAACCAGGTTCAACAGCCTGTCGAAGAAAACCTTAGGGCACGATTGGAGCAACCTGTCGAGGAACCTAGGGTAATAACCCCAGAGGTAAGGTTAGTTAACAGAAACCAAAATGCTGACGAAGTAGTCCAGCATATCCAATACCAAAATACGGGTTTGGAAAATAATCTGGCAACCATGATCGAAAGGATCATGACTCAAAATGGGATGAACATGGGCTTTCGAAGGCCCAACTTTACATCCCCATTGTCAGAATACGTGTTACAAACAGACTTACCTCCTAGATGCAAAGTCCCCAAATTTACTAAGTTCTCTGGGGACACGACAAAATCTACTGTCGAGCATGTGGCGAGATATTTGATCGAAGCAGGTGATATTTCGAATAACGAAAACCTGAGGATCAAGTACTTCCCAAGTTCTTTAACAAAGAACGCTTTTACTTGGTTTACAACTCTGCCCCCCAATTCGATCCATCATTGGACCCAGTTGGAAAGATTGTTCCATGAACAATTCTACATGGGGCAAACCAAGATAAGCCTGAAAGAATTGGCCAGTGTGAAGAGACGTTTCACTGAACCTATAGACGAATATCTAAATAGGTTTAGGTTGCTCAAGGCGAGATGTTTTACACAAGTGCCAGAACATGAGTTAGTCGAAATAGCCGCAGGCGGTTTAGATTATTCCATTAGGAAGAAGCTAGACACCCAATACCTGAGAGACATGGCCCAACTGGCCGATAGAGTTCGACAGGTAGAACGCCTCAAAGCTGAAAAAGCAAAGGCAACGAAAACTCACAAGAGAGAGAGGATACCGTACGTTGAGATGGATGACGAAGATCAAGAATCCTTCGACGATACTATAACTTTCGAAGAAGGAGAAGTCGATTTAGCGGAATTGAAACAAGGGCCACCATACTCTTGTAAACTGTTAGTCCCCTCAAGTGGGAAAAATCCCATTGGTCCAGAAAGGACCAACGATAGGTTCCCAAAAAAGACTTATAGTTTTGACATCACAAAATGTGATGAAATATTTGACTTGCTTGTTAAAGATGGCCAAATGATAGTACCCCCAGGGGTAAAAGTGCCTCCTCTTGATCAAAGAAAGAAGAGAGGTTTTTGCAAATATCATAATTTTTTGGGCCATAAAACTTCTCAATGTTTTCTTTTCAGGAATCTTGTGCAAGACGCTATCGAAGAAGGGAGGTTGAAGTTTGCTGACAAAACCCCCATGGCTGTCGACTCAAATCCATTGCAGGCTGAAGCCCACTATGCTGAGCCCTCTGAGGTGAACGTGATAGAGGCAACCAGGAGCCAGTCGAAGAAGCCAGGAATCACAATGGTCGAAGTCTCAAAGGACCACATCAACATGCCAATCTTTGGCAGTTTTTCTGGAAATTTATCCAGGAAGACAATTGAAGCAGTTCAGAAAGCGGTCGAAAGCCCAAAGTTGGAGACCGCTGAAGCACAAAATACTGGACCAAAACCCAGCTCCCACTTGGCCACAGTTCAAGGCCAGACGGAGAATCTGGAGATACAAATGAAGCAGTTAACTCTTGCTAACAAAGATACAATGAATATCAACATGGTCGAACTTTCTGACCCAAAAGCATCAGAAGAGGCCATGAGGCAAGAACAAGCTAATAAGACTACTTTCCCTCGGGAAAATGAAAATCTGGCAGATTTTCTACAGAGATGCCAGAAAAAGAAATCAGAGGTGATGCTGTGTCCAAGATGCAGTTCGATCTTTGACAAAAAAGCTGTTGAGCACATTCAAGGCGTAAGAGCAGCGAATAAGAGAAGGGAAAATGTTGATCTTCGACATGACCCCAGAAGAGCCTCCCAAAGAGGTTTAAACCAAGAAAAGAGGCCATTGACTTTTAGGCCTCCTACAAATGTGCCAGTAGATACTTGGTACAAAACCTCTGGTCGAAAAAGGCCAAGTGAGGAGAGATGGCACTCTTTCGACGTGCCAAGGGGTTCCTCTTTGACTCAAAAGAAAGAGCCTCAAGTTGCTGCACCTAAAGTTGCACAAGTGTCAAGCAACTACAAAGGGAAAAATCCCATGTCTCGATCTCAATGGAGGAGATACCAAAGGAGACGAAAAGCTGAAAGGGAGGCTGCCAACGAACCAAGGGCAGAAACCAGTTCGAATGTTCCTCAAAGGAAGCAAAGGAAACCTCTAGAAAGAGAGCCAGTAACCAACAGGCTAGTTTGGCCTAACCAAGGTGAAGTCGAGGACGAAGATGATTTTGAGTCTGATGATACTTTGGACATAATGGTGAATATAGTCTCAGTGCTGCCCAGAGAATTCAACCGACAAGTGGAGGTCGAAGCAAGTGACTGGGAAGTGGAGCAAGAAATGGCCAAACATAGGCCAGTGTGCTATTTTGTCATGGACAATGGCACCACTGAGGAACAAAATGGATTCTTCGAACCACCTACAGAGGCGATGAAAAATCACCTCAAGCCTTTATTTATAAGGGCTAAACTCGAAGAAACTACTCTGAATAAAATTTTGGTGGATTGCGGGGCGACCATCAACATTATTCCTCACTATATGCTAAGGAAAATTGGCAAAAGGGATGAGGACATTAAGCCTCACAACATGGTCCTGTCGAACTATGAGGGCGGCATAGGGACCACTATGGGAGTGATCCAGCTGGATATCAAAGTAGGATCTATCCTTCGACCAACGATGTTTATGGTCATATCGGCCAAACCTAACTACAATCTTTTGTTGGGCCGTGAATGGATTCATGGTGTTGGAGCTGTGCCATCATCAATGCACCAGAGGCTGCTCCTATGGCGTCCAGATGGGATGGTCGAAAACATAGAGGCAGATCAAAGCTACTACCTGGGCGAAGTGAATCACCTGGGTTTGGCAGATTTCGACAAGAACTTGGCTCACATAGGGCCATGTCCAACACCTTACTTCGACATGGCGCCAGTGCCAAACACTTTTTATTCCCTATACCTGCATCCTGAGCATGGTTTCCAATGGGACAGAGAAGACTTGTCCCACATAGACTTCAGTGGGTTAACTGATATCCAACCAACTGGTTGGGGAAGTGAATTCAGTGATAATGACTGAGTCACAATCTTTGAAGCGAATTTCGGCTTATGTAGCCGAAACTAAGATGATAACGGCTCTCGAAGCCGAAGTGAAGTACATGGCCACACAGGCCAATGATCAACAGTTATCTGCTGCAGGTCCAGGAAAGGATTTCGATCCAAGACCCCCTGATATCATGCTAGAAGAAATGCAGGAACAGAGGCTCGACGCCATCTATGAGGATGAGCCTTTGGGCTTCGAAAAGGACCCCTTGGCGAACAACATTAAAATGTTAGCGCAAGATACTTTAGAAGAAATCAACTTAGGCGAAGGGTCAGAGAAAAGGCCAACTTACATCAGCGCCAAAATTGATCCAGAACTTAGGTTGGAAGTAATCCAATTGCTGAAAGAGTTCAAAGACTGTTTTGCATGGGATTATGACGAAATGCCTGGTCTCGACAGAGGATTGGTAGAACTTCAGTTGCCAATCAAACCTGGGAAGAAGCCAATCAAGCAAAATCCAAGGCGCTTCGCTCCAGAAATACTGTCGAAGATCAAGACGGAAGTCGAAAGACTGCTGAAATGCAAATTCATACGTGTTACAAGGTATGTCGAATGGATTGCAAACATTATGCCAGTAATTAAGAAAAATGGTACGTTAAGGGTGTGCATAGATTTCAGAGATTTGAATGCTGCTACACCCAAAGATGAATATCCTATGCCTGTGGCGGAAATGCTAGTCGATTCTGCCGCTGACTATGAATACCTGAGTATGCTCGATGGTTATTCAGGATATAATCAAATATTCATTGCTGAAGAGGATGTGTCGAAAACAGCTTTTCGATGCCCTGGGGCCTTAGGCACTTACGAATGGGTAGTGATGCCTTTTGGCCTAAAGAACGCTGGGGCAACGTACCAGCGAGCAATGAATACTATCTTCCATGATTTTATTAACACTTTTATGCAAGTATATATTGATGACATTGTTATAAAATCTGTTTCCAGGAAGAATCATATTGACCACCTTCGACAATCATTCGAAAGAATGAGAGAACATGGTCTGAAGATGAACCCTTTGAAGTGTGCATTCTGTGTGAAAGCTGGAGATTTCTTGGGCTTCGTTGTCCACAAGAAAGGAATCGAAATCAACCAGAACAAGACGAAGGCAATTCTGGAAGCGAAAGCGCCATCGAATAAGAAGGAACTGCAATCTCTGTTAGGAAAGATAAATTTCTTAAGGAGATTCATATCTAATCTAAGTGGGAAAGCTCAGGCCTTTTCACCCTTACTTCGACTGAATAAAGAAGGGTTCGAATGGGGGCAAGAGCAACAAGAAGCCTTCGACAAAATCAAAGGGTACCTCACTAAGCCACCTATTTTGGTGCCTCCTTGTAGCAATAGGAGTATGAGATTGTACATAGCTGCATCCGACAAAACTTTGGGAAGCATGTTAGCCCAAGAAGATGAGAATGGAGTCGAAAGACCCATCTACTATCTCAGTAGAGTTTTGAACGATGCAGAAACTAGATATAGTGAAGTTGAAAAATTGTGTCTATGTCTGTATTTCTCTTGTACAAAACTCAAGCAATATATAAAACCAGTTGATGTGTATGTTTCGTCTCATTTTGATGTTTTCAAGTATATGTTGTCGAAACCTATCTTGCACAGTCGAATTGGCAAGTGGGCATTAGCATTAACTGAATACTCTTTGACCTTTATGCCTCTTAAGGCAGTAAAAGGACAAGTGGTTGCAGACTTCATAGTCGACCACTCAATTCAAGTTGAGGATATTAATTATGTGGAGATAGAGCCTTGGAAATTCTACTTCGATGGTTCCAGTCATAAAGATGGAACATGGGTAGGAGTCTTGATTATTTCTCCAGATAAAATTCCAACAACATTCAAGTACAAAATATCAGGTTCTTGTTCGAACAATGAGGCTGAGTATGAAGCTCTAATTACTGGCCTTGAGATATTGTTAGAATTGGGGGCAACTCGAGTCGAAATAATGGGAGACTCAGAGTTAGTCATTAAGCAAGTCACAAAGGAATATAAATGCATAAGAGAGAATCTCATTATGTACTTTGTGATAGCGAATCGTTTATTGAAAAAATTTGAAACAGTCAATATTCGACACATACCCAGAGTCGAAAATCAAATAGCCAACGACTTGGCACAGATTGCATCTGGGTATAAGATTTCAAAAACGAGATTACAAAGAGCAATCGAAGTTCGAGAAAAGATAAAAGCAACTTGTCTATCACCAACAGACTTGGAATCGACGAGACTAGGATATGCTGATCAAAGTAACTTCGAAATTTCGTTCATAGATAATTTATCAGAGCAAGATTGGAGGAAACCCATTGTGGACTATCTTCAAAATCCAGGAGCTTTGACAGAACGAAAAACAAAGTACAGGGCGTTGAGTTATGTACTCATGGGTAATGAGTTATTCAAGAAAACGCCTGAAGGGGTATTGCTAAAATGCTTAAGTGAAACTGAGGCATACATAGCCCTTTCGACTACGCACGCTGGAGCATGTGGGGCTCACCAAGCAGGCCATAAGATGAAATGGTTGTTGTTTCGACAAGGACTATATTGGCCCACTATGCTAAAAGATTGTGTTGAGTTCGCCAAAGGTTGTCAAGAGTGTCAAGTCCATACAGGCATCCAACATGTACCAGCAAGCGAACTTCACTCGATAGTGAAGCCTTGGCCCTTTAGAGGATGGGCGTTGGACCTCATTGGAGAGATTCGACCAGCATCATCAAAGAGTCAGAAATACATACTGGTAGGCATTGATTACTTTACTAAGTGGATCGAAGCTATCCCTTTAGTCAATGTAGACCAAGAAAATGTCATTGAATTTATTCAAAAGAACATTATCTTTAGGTATGGAATCCCTGAGACGATAACAACTGATCAAGGATCAGTTTTCACTGGTCGAAAGATGCAGGAATTTGCTCAGGAAACAGGTTTCAAACTCCTAACATCAACGCCTTATTATGCACAGGCAAATGGTCAAGTCGAAGCAGCAAACAAAGTAGTGATTGGCTTGATAAAAAAGCATGTTGGGAAGAAACCAAAGAATTGGCACAAGACGTTAGACCAGATTCTGTGGGCTTGTCGAACGTCCCCAAAGGAAGCCACAGGTACAACACCATATAGGCTAACTTTTGGCCATGATGCAGTGTTGCCAGCAGAAATTTGTCTTCAATCTGCAAGGGTTCAGAGGCATTATGATATTCCCTCTGAAATTTATTGGAACATGATGTTAGACGAACTGGTGGATTTAGACGAAGAGAGATTGCGCGCTCTTGACCTACTCAGGCTTCAGAAGAAAAGAGTAGAAGACTCTTATAATAAAAAGGTAAAACCTAAGGTATTTTTTCCTGAAGAACTAGTTTGGAAGGTAATTCTTCCCATGGATCGAAGGGATCGAAGCATGGGGAAATGGTCACCCAAATGGGAATGACCATTCAGAGTTATCCAAATTTTTTCTGGTGGAGCTTATGAAGTCGAAGAGTTAGGTGAAGATAAAAGGCTCTTGAGAGTAAATGGTAAATATTTGAAAAAATACAAACCTACACTCCAAGAGATAAAAATAAAATAATAAAATAACAAGACTAAATTAACCATAAAAAGCCAAAATGGAAATTTTTATAAATTTTAGCCAAGATGGCAATGTTGTCGAATATAGATTACAAAATATGGTTACAAAAGCTGAATCAATCAGAAGGGAACAGAGTCCTTGAGTCGAAGGTATTTGACTTGCTACAGCTCCAATATTTTCTTGCACCAGGCATTCTCCTGCACAAGCTTGGCAATCTGAGCGTCGAAGCCTTGGGCCTTCTCAGCAAATTCCAGGCCCTGTTTGATTTCAGTTTGACTCTCGGTGTCTGGGACGGTCGAAAGAAGTTCCTCCTTGCGTTTAGTGTTGGCATTTATCTTAGCCTCTATTTCTTCGATTTGTGCCCTGAAGGAAGCATTCTCTCGATCGATGGCATCGACTTCTTCCTGCGTAGATGCTTTTTGCTTCGACAACTCCGCAATTCGAGAAGTCGTCTCCGAAACAGCAGTCCATGCAGAAGAGCTTTTTCCATATAACACCTCAAGCTGACTATTAAAGCCCCTTTGGCGCCTATAATCTGCTGAGACTTGATCAATCATGGAGTGTAACTCCATGATCAAGCCTGAAACTTCTGGAGCTACAGCTAACAAGTCGACAGCATTCAAAACATCCCTCAAGTATGATGGAGCAGTGGGGTCCCCCTCTAAAGCCTTCATCAAGTCCTTCTTGAAAAACTGGGCCTTAACCTTCGCTAAAGCTTCATCAAGAGGAGAGGTTTCAGTGGACTTCCCCGACAGGGTAGGAACCTCCTGACTAGCATCAGACGAACTCTTGCTCTCGATGATTGCGTTGAGATAGCTAACAGGGTCAGTTTGTTTCAAGAGTTCTAAGTCCTCTTTCGACCTGTGCTTCGTTGAGGTAACAGCCCTTGCAGCAGCATTGTCTTGGGTTTGAGGCTGTTGAGTGTTAGGTGCCTCGACTTGTTTCCCTTCGACTCGGACTGGGGCAGTACCAGCGTCACCTTGGTGCCCTTCGCCAGTGTCACCTTGGTTCCCTTCGCCAGTGTCACCTTGGTTCTCTTCGCCAGCATTGCCATGGTCCCCTTCGTCACGATTCTCTTCTGACAGATCCACCACCTGAACCTCTTTTGGCTGTTGTTCTTCCGCTGGTTTTTCTACCGTCTCAGCATTGGCCTCATTTATTTCAGTATGGGCTTCGTCATTTTCCAAGCCTTTTTCTTGTGGCCTACTGAGTTCAGCAGACTCCAGTGTTTCAGAGGTCCTTGGCGGTGAGCTTTCAGTGGTGTCCTGAGAAAGGAAAGAGGAAGAATCTTCAGAAATCGAAAGAGACATAGTCGAATGTAGGTATCTACACCTAGGTTACAAAAGGTCTAAGAGATTACCTGTAAATTAGCTTCAGCCCCAGGGCTGGAATTGTCGCTTTCGACAGGCTTATTGAGAAGAACGTTTAGTTCCTCCTCCGTTGGCTCCTCAATGATCACTGGAGGTGGCCTGGGCTTTCTCCCAGCAACCTTTATTCTAATTATTCGACCCTCAGGAGCAGGAGCAGGAGCGTCCTTCGTCAGCTTTCGCCTTTTTAGAGGAGCAGGGGGAGAATCACCTTCTTCATCGCTCCCAGATTCGACCACCAGTGCTGGCCGTTTCTTGGGCGAAGGTGCCTAAAAAACCAATGGGAATTCGATTTAGCAATTGCATCGAAAGTCAAAAATCGAAAGCCAGAAGAAAATAATGAAAGTCTGGTTACCGATACAGAAGGCTTCTTCGAAGGGCCTTCCCCCTGTTGGTTGGTTGTGGTCTTCGCCGGCGCTGTAGTCTTCACCGGCGGTGGAGGTTTTGTTGAGGGGCCTCCTCCCTGTTGGCTTTCTGCAGCCTTTTTGGCTGCAGGCTTTCGAACAACAGAAATCAAATAAATAGTTAACAGGCTAGCAGTCGAAAGAGAAAGACAAAGTAATGTGAAAGGATGAACTTACATTTCTTTATTTTGTCCAACACAAGGACAAAAGATTTCTGAAGCTCATCCACGAAGTCCTTCTCGTCGAAAAACTCCTCAGCGTAATAACTTTTCCACCACTCCTCGAAGGATGGTGAGCAAAGAAAGTTGAGCTGGTAGTCAAACAACGAGAGAACTGTTCGACCAACATATCTTCCGATATGTTTAGTGGCAGCTTCTTCGGTGTAATCATTGCAGAAGTACAACATAGACTTCTCTCTTGGAAAAATTGGAGAAGGTAGGGTTTGAATAATACCAAACTGGCGAGATACCAGGTTTGGTTGGTATGCAATCAGACTCAAGTGAGTCTTAGAGCTCCTGAATCGAAGAGGCATGATCCTTGGTGTGAGGAACGCTTCCCACATTGTTGTATGTTCGTCAACTTGAGGACCACTTGACGTCCTTGGATGTGGCCTTGTGAACCATGCCGGGCCTACCTTCCGTCGAGCAAACGGAGCCATAGTCGAAACAAACTCTTTCCTTCGAGCAAACATCAGAACGAAGTTGGTGAAAGTTTGCTGAAACTCCAGTCCATCTTCCATAGGCGTCAACAGAGCCAGTCTGGTTCCTTCGACGCGTCTGTTCTCTATCTCTGGAGCCTGCTCATTTATTTGAACTTTCTTAGGCAAGAAAGATTCGAAGGTGGCATTGAGCCACAGTTGGAGCAGCCAAAAAGGCCCAGCAAGTAGCAAGCTGGCCCTGTTCTCGATAATTTTTAGAAGAGTTGCCCCATTACTAATCGAATCATAGAGGCTAGCCAAAATCAATTCTGCCAAACAGATATTTTGGCCATGATGGAGTTGAGTGGCGAGAGTGACCATCTTCTTGGTCACCTGTAAGGACTTCGAGCAAAATACAAAGCGAGTCAGCCATAAGGCTAGAAACGATATGTGTTCGACATCCGACACAGCATCTGTCGACCTGTCGTGGTAGTGATTGATGAAGGTGGTATAGGTTGGTTTGGTGGCAGAGAATCCAATTTGATCCTCCGACATCTCCTCCGGATCGAAGTAGTCCCCGGTGGGTCGAAGGCCAGTGATAGCGGCCACATCGAAGAGTGTAGGAGTCAGCATCCCACAGGGAAGATGGAAAGTAAAGTGGGAGTAGTCCCAGAAAAGTAGAGAAGCTATCAACATCTCCGGAGAATAGTTCAAACCTGTCTTCGACAGCATCACCAGGTCGAAAATCCCCATATCTTTCCAGATCGAAGCTTGGCGTTTCTCCATCTTTTCCAGCCAAGCAACGTAATCAGGAGTAAGGCTAGGGCCAGACCTGAAAGCCCTAACACCTTTGTTGAAGAAACGAAGGTCGATTTTCTCTTTAGCAGGCTCTTCATTATCCTCTGCATCTTTCTTGGCGCATGCAACCGGTTTGAGTTTCTCAACTATCGGAAAATAACTCTTGATCTTCATGGCCTCAGCAATACTTGGATACAAGGGGCCAGACATAGCAAAGATCTGGTTGGAATATCCAACCGGGATCATAAGGTGGTGTGAGTAAGCATCACGTACGGCGATGTCCAAGGGTTCAGGGACCCTTCGTTGGCCCGTAGAAGTTACTACTGGAGCGGTGACGAAAACCTTAGGTTTGACGTTTCCAGATGGTACGGTAGCGCTAGGAGCATTGGAACCAGATGCCATTGTTAATGGTGAGGTTGAAGACGAAGTGAAGAAAGAAAGGGTTTTGTAAAGATGACAAGTTTGTATGAAAATAGAGAAGTCTGAAGGCTAGATGGCGTAAAAAGTCCCACAATGGGGTACTTACTGCTATTTATAGTAGTGGGGGAAAATCCCCAAAACCGAGGACATTAAATGCCATTTAATGTTGCAGGAGATAGTGGGACACGTGGCATCCCCCTGTTGTTTTAGCCGTTCTGCAGAAATAGAGGGACGCAGCGTGCGTCCTCGTTTTTGGGAATTGTCATAATGACAAATTCTGAAATGACGTTTGGCACTGCACGCCGTACTGAAGTGACGTCTTAGGTACGGATAAATGATGGTTTTCTTGGGATTTCCAGTGGTTGGTAGAAGACAACAAAAAGTGCACAAGTTAATTTGTGACTAAGCGTGAAAAGACAGGTGTCGAATGGCGTTTCAAAGAATGCCTTTTTCTTTCAGAGTCGAAATAAGGCATTCTTGGGGGGCAATTTGTTGGCTCCTAAATTCGACACCCTTGTTTTATTAATGTCAGCCATTAAAGCTGAAGGATGTTTTCGACTAGCTAGGTCCGTCGAAATGCCCATCGAAAGATGGCAAGGTACTTAAAAGATTTCTTCCAAGGGAGAAGTTGGTTGCCTTCGACGTCGAAGGAGTCTCTCGTCGAAGATGCTTCTCGACGAAGGTGTTCGATGGTTCAGAGTGGAGCAGTTTGAAATTCAAGCGTTTGGAGGGAAAACGGTTTACAACGGTTACCAAGTGCAACGTGTGAAGATCTGGAGCGTCGAACGTTGAGAACGTGCCAAGTGGAGTCATCTCGAAGCAGTGTAACTGCCCGACGGTTACTTGGGATGTTTTAGTATAAATAGTAGTAGTCATGTAGTTTCTCGCGTGTGTTCACAATTCTATACAAAGTCACTCATATAGATTCGAGTACCCAGCGTGTGAGAAAGAATTGTTGAGAAATGTATGTGTGAAACACCAACTTTATTAATCAAAGTCATTTACTTTCCCAGAAATTTATTTGCTTTCTTCTTTACTTTCCTGTCGAACCCTTTCATTTAAAGCTTTATTTATTTTACCAAGTCCTTTCTTCATGCAATTTACTTGAAGCCTCTTTATTTTATTGTCATTTAACCAATATCCAATTTAATCAAAACTTCAAAATCAACCTATGTCCTAGGATCAATCTGATCGATCCTGCGAGTAACCAAATAAGTAACCATTTGGAGGATCAGCGGTTGTTTACCAAATACCAAGGTAAACACACATATACAACCACACGCTACATAACAACGTCTGATCCCGCGTGATTATATATCATTTTCAAGTGTTGTTAAAGACCTTATCCTTAGTAGTGGGCGCATAGGTGTTGCTAAAGGCAATCACAAAGTGGCAAAAAAATTATCGGGATAGCCAAAGGCTTAAAAGGAGAGGAGGCGACCCTATCCCTTTACGCTCACAATGTAAACTATTTGATTTAGACCCTATGATTGATCTCTTGAAAGGTAGCTTTACACCAATGGAAGAGTTTAAATTGATACAAATAGATCCTCAATACCATCAAATTACTCAGATAAGGACGCCATTGACTAATAAGGACAATAACGATATTATTTAAGTACTTCCAAAAATATAGACCTATTCGCATGAGCACCATTCAATATTCCCAATATAAATCCTAACATAGTATGTCATCATCTTGCTATCATATTCGGTTTTAAGTTTGTCACTTAGAAGAAGCATAAAGAGAGAAGACAAAAGAACAACTATTTCCGAGTAAATTTTAAAAATCTATTTTGTTATTTGAATATTGTGACGGAACAAAATAAATTTATTATTCTACTTAAATTGGAAGTGAAAAAAAATAAGTGATAAAATAAAATAAAATATATACTACTTTATGCCTTTCAACTTCATCCGATTTTAAATAATCTAAATGATATATCTAAATAAAGCTTAGAAAATCTTGCAGGGTAGTGGACTAAGACAACATACAATTTCACACGAGAAGACACTCTTTTGTGTGCTTTATATATTCCAATTCAATCCACATGGGCACACACAAACAAACACACAAAAATCAAGAGGAAGAGAAGTATAGAAAGAGAGATGCAAGCCTTATGGCTTTCCTTGAAGGACAATGTCAAATGTGGAAACAAACTCAGTGATGTAATAAAGCTACCACCAAAATTTGGCAAAGGAAATAGCTTTGTGCTACAAAAGGAAGAGAAAATAAACAAAGATGAAGAAGAAGAAAGCTTCCCCTTCATGAAAACTCCAGCGAGGATACTTGTTTCCAAGCCAAACAAGACACAGGCTCGACTTTACGGTAAAATGTTATTTGCATCTAAATTTTTTTACTACTATGTATCTTTACATTGTTAGACTTCGGCAGAGCTTGGGATTGGAGATCCATCGAGAAAAATTGTCGAGATGATATTTCAGAAAGCATCAATGAACACATTGAAGCATTCGAGGAAGGTGAGAACAGTTCTAAGGGTCAGATATTCGGAACATGTTCTTGAAAGATTTGAGAAATACAGAGAAGAAGTGAAGAAACAATATCCAAAGCATCCAAGAAGCACAGTAGATGGAAATGAATTGTTGAGATTCTATGTCACTACAATGAGATGCTTCCAAGGGAAGAAAGTTCATGATCTTTGTGAAGATTCGTCGTGTTGTTTTTGTCAAATAATTCAGTTCAACTTCGACACAGAACAGACTGAGATTCAGTTGAATATAAGTGACAGAAAAAGTGTCAATGCAAGAGTGAAGAATGTGAAAAGAGTTTCAATAGTTTGTAGAGTAATTGCTGGAAGTTCAGTGAATGAAGTTGATGGTGAATATGAACAAGGGTTTGAGAATGAAATGCAATTTAGCTTACAAAGATTTGTAGTGAAAAATCCATGTTCTATTCTTCCTTGTTTTGTCATAATTTTTAGTTGACATGTTTTGTAGGTAAATTTTGTTATTACTATTTAGTTTTTTAATCTTTGGTGAAATTTATTCATATTCATTCTAAATGTGCTCTAGATGTCCCGGAAATGATAAGTCAGGCCAAAATCTAGCATGCTTTTTTAAACAAACTATGAAATTATTCAATCAAGTTAAGGAAGCATAAAACTAAAATAAGTTATTCTAGGAAAGAAGTTAAGGATAATACATATATAGAGTTTGATGTAACAAAATGAACTAGTTTTCACCTCCAAGCACTAGAGGTAATAAGAGCCTGATTCATCCAACCTAGATAGAGAGCACCATCATTCTCTTCTAGAGTGTAATGTCCTTGATAACTTTCAAGAAGATTCTTTATGGAACCATTAATGTAGGGACTCAATGGATATGGTGTGAATCCAGCCATTGTGAAACACGATTTCCACTTCTTCAAAGGATCGTGACGTTCGACCCTTTCCGCACCTTCGCACGCGATTAAATTGACAACTTCGCGAGCTAAACAATGTTGCTCCACATTAATCCGTTCTCTGTGCTCCCTCGGCAAAGCAACGTCGATTGACTCAAAAACTGCTAAGTAGTAGTTCATTGTCTCGACGAAACGTGCGAAGAATGGGAGCTCGTTGGTGTTTGATTCTTGTTCAACAAGAGTCACTACCTTAGGGGACAAGCACTTCACCAATCTCACCAACCGGCTGCGATGATTCTGACCTCCGTGTACATTTTCGTCCGGTACATGGTGTAGCGTCATGGCAAAATTCACCGCAATAGCTTCACTGCGACGGAGTTCAAGGTCTTCGAGTTTCACCTCAGTAGGATTAACCTTTATAGCATGGAACTCAAATGCTACATTATATGATTGTGCGAGTTTCGACAACCTTTGTCCAACGATATCAAGTCCTCCTCCTCTTGCATAAGCTGAAGTCGAATCATCGAAGCCGGTTATTCTGATCTTCGGCGGTCCTCCCGGTTTTCCAGCAAGAGCTTGGATTAGACTTATCCACTGAACTCCCTGGTTAATCTGAAAATCAATTATATGAACTTCACTTTCATCCTTCAACACTTCGGCAATGACTCCGTTTGCCGACATGTATCCGAATTTGAGGTAAGGACAGATTTCATAAAGGACATGCATGTGTGAGAGGAGTTCATTACTAGTAGCAATGGTAGGTTCTTTACATTTCAAGGATTTGTAGATTATGCTTCCTGAAGAAGCGATTCTTGCAACAAGAGCTTCCAACATGTATGCTCCTAACCTTTGGATTGGACTTCCCGAAACCGAAACCATTTTCGACAACTCTGTCATTAACCATTCAGTTGTTTCTATATCGTTTTCCGATACTGCTTTTGCACAAGTAAAAAGCGCTTCTTTCAAATCGCCTCTCGATATCATCTGCATCATTTTGTTCCACTTTTCTGCCTCTAACATAAGTGGATCCGATTCTTCTCGAATCATATCAGTGTGGTTATATATATCGGCTGCATCGTTTCCCAGCATAGCATTTTCGAGCTCTCTTATCTTGTGCCACAAGTCATCTTGGTTATGTGTCAAACACAACTCGTTCTCTAACGAATTGTTGATAATTTCAAGAGAATCTTGCGACGTGAACGCGGAAGATTTTGACTGTAGTTTTGAGACTGGACTGTTGTTAGAAGATCCAAGGGAGGAATATTGTTCTACAGCTTGAAATGAAGGGTAGGTTGAATGGCTATAGTTATCGGAGGACCAGTAGTTTTCGAGATTCTCATTTGGTAGAAAGCAATATGAGTCTAGATTTTGAATCGGTTCAACGCTGAACATGTCGGATTCATATGACATTTTGTGTTTAAGAGATGTTTGCGTCGAAAAGTATTTGCTTCTTTGAATACAATGTTTTTTCAGTCACAAAACCTTCAAACTTTTCTGATTGATCTATTTGTTCCAATAATAAATGTCGGTAGCTTCTCCTTTTTAAACTTCGTGATCATTTTAATCCGATTTCTGAAACATTCTGCAGAAGGGGTAGAACAGAAATTAGTACAGCAAAGATAGATAAGTAATTCGCTAATTTGCCAATTCGCCATAGCTATAAATGCGTAACAAAAATTCTGTCTAAGTCCTAATAAGAAACATGTAGCTATGAAACACTCATACAAACACGGATACCGAACACGACAATTACACTAACATGTTGCGATTAGTGGTAGCTTGAGAAAATGAAACAATTGAATATAACCACATGAGTCGGTGTCGGTTTTGTGTCAGTGCTACATAGGCTTGAAGTGTGAAGATGTTGACTAAAATTGGTAAAAGATGTGAACAGCCAAGAAAATTATCATTAGAGTGTAAGAAGCCATTTTGAAACAAGAAAAGCAAACATCCACACAGCACAATCTATAATTTCCAGATTTATCATAGGTTAATCCAACTAGCAGACACCAAATTTTAAGTTACAGTCAAGGTTTTAAATAACAGTCACGGTTGGCGTAAAGGCTTTCGCGATTTCAATCAGTACGAATGTTGCGATACTTATTGTAGTCATCATGGTGTGAATTAATCAAATTTTCATTTTCATCATAAAAACAATGAATAACGGTATCAGTGTTGACTGTTGACACATTCCAATACTGTTTTGTCACGGCCTTTTTCATGATTAAGGACTAAAACCTGGTTATAATGTTACATTTTCATAATCTACATGTGCAGAATATGATAGTTCTTACCCTATGAACATAACAAAAACTTTATGATTAAATTTGATTTTTTGATCTAATAAAAAATTGAAATTGGCTCAGAAAAATCTAACCAAATTAACTAATTTTGAAAAACTTTTTCTTTTTCTTTTTTCTCTCTAATTCTTCTTCATGAAAAAGTAAAAAAGAAAGAGTTGTGCAGAAATTAAAAACTCTCAATAATTCCTAAAATGATCCACTATGTT
The DNA here is from genome assembly GCA_948472305.1 of Vicia faba. Classification (NCBI taxonomy): domain Eukaryota; kingdom Viridiplantae; phylum Streptophyta; class Magnoliopsida; order Fabales; family Fabaceae; genus Vicia; species Vicia faba. Next base: position 537,145,413 of record OX451736.1, read on the forward strand.
TCTTCCCCTTCGAAAATTTAAAACAAATTCAATTAAAAAAAAAAGCTCTCATTAAACTCAACAAGAAGAAACTAAAACATGAAAATCACTTAAAATTTTCAACTTTCATTAACAACCCATTTTCACATACTCAATAATTTCCTTAAAAAATAGCTTCTTTTTTTTAAGTTACAACATGTTCAAGAAAACAAGACCAGTTCAGTGGTTTCAGAGATTCTAACCTTATACAAAAACTGAAAACTATATATGATTTGAACTGTAGCACCGACCAAGCTTCTTCCTTTGCAGCAAAAACCAATGAGGATTTGAGATTCAGGTGAAGTTACATAGATGTTTTGTTTTTGTGATTCTATTCAAAGTTGTACGATAGTCCAAATAAAAGGTTGTTGTGTTCTACTTTTAATAGAAAGTTTGGTGAGCAATGAATCAGTCTTTTTTTTATTTTATTTATAGAAAATACTTTCCCACATGTTCATTAATGTATACTCTCATCTCATGTTTTTAATTGGGTTGTTATCTCTAAATATTTCAAAATTTAATTTTACTTTTTTTATTTTACTTATTGACTAATGGTTAGGATGGTAAAATATTTGGGTCAAAATTATAATGTTATATATATTATGGTTATTATGTAATTAGTTAAAGTTGAAGTGGTTTAATTAATAATAAATTTTTGATTAAAAAATATAAATATCATGAAAGATAATTGTGTAGATATTATATGTCAATATCTAATTTGATGAAGGGTCAAATTAAAATATTGAAAACTAAGAAATAACCTAAGAGTATGTTTTGGAGATTGGGAGGAAGGGGAAGGGAGGACTTCCAATTTTTTTTTTTTAAATATAAAGAATTTTTTAACATTTAAAAAAAATTTTGTTTAAAATGATAAAATAATATTTATTATTAATGTATTTTTAGTTTTTGAAATACTATAGCAACAAAAGTTATATTTGAACAAATTGATGAAGCTCCCCAAAATCCTCTAAAACTAACCTCTAATATAAATTTTGAGTTCTTCAAATTAGGGGAATTTTGGTGTTATGAAGAAAAACAAATCCTCCAAAACTCTCCTAAGTAAAATCTTTCTACTCTTTTCACTCAAATCCTTCATATTTTTCAAAGTCCTTCCATTTCTTCCCCTCCAAACTCCCAAACATAGTCTAAAGTTATTTATAGGGATTATGGTCCCCATTTGTAGACAGTGCAAAATGGCTTATCATAAATTATCTCTTTATCTCTATCAGAGAAGAATCAAGGAGCCATAAGAAACTCTACAAATTGAAAGATCGCAAACCTTCGGTTATTCTCAATGACAAATTGAAGTACGATTTTGCTTTCATTATTATAATTGCATTTGGATATGTGCTTAAGGGTTTTTATTTAGAATTGTGATCTTGATTTCTATATTGATAGAAAATATAAGGTTTATGAACAACTCTTAACAAGTGGTGAGAGCTACTCATATCTGATTCAATTTGATTTTAAGATTATCTTCCAATTATATAAATTAATATTTTTCATGTTGTGACTTATCACGTGATTTTGAAGATTTTGATACTAGAGTTTCGAAAATTGAGATTCATCTGAGTCAATAGTGTGCTTCAGATTTTAACCGAATTGTAACTCATAAGTATGATAGATCTACTTTTTTGGTTATAGTAAAGTATATTTCGGTGTTTTTGATTTGAATTTAACATTTGATTTTTTTTATTTCAATATAATTTCCATTTTTTTGGTACCAGTATATAAGAGCATCCACATCCATCATACTCATTTGAGTTCTTTAAATGAGACCCACATAATTTTTTATATTATTTTACACTTCTCAATTTTTTAAACAACCCATCTACAATTCTCAAATATCCATGTAACTCATCAAAAAATCTAAAATGGATCCCACATTTAAAACAAATCAACTACATTCTTGCAATTTTATTTATTAATTTATTATCATGACCCACTTAATTGGAGTGTAGAAGCGTGCTTTAGTATTATGACGCGCTTTAGTTCAGAAACGTGAAAACAAGTGAAATATCTATTTATTATTGACACAATTTCTTTAATAAATGTGTAGGAACTCTCAAAGAACACCGATAATCATGCTCTAAGGCATAAAACTCACTATTGTTTATTGTTTTGGATTTAATTTCAAACATTCTTTTGATATTTTATTTAAATTTGACTATGAATTGTATTTTCTATACACTAATTTAACCTTTTAAGTGAATAATTAAAATGAAAAGATCACTAAAGTGACATCTTTTATGGAAATTACTTACGAAAAATGTTAAATAATTTTTTATTGTGTGTATGTTTGTCCATGCGAGTATCAATTGACCCAAAGAAAGTTGGTGATTGGCCGATTCTCATACGCGCCTGTGATGGTAAATATATGATAATTATAAGGTCTTACATGTGAATATTAAATCAATCCAAAGAGAGATTTATTATTCGACATGTTTTTATCATCAATGTTTGATCGTTACAACAAGAGTACCACTAACAGTTAATATTAGTGTCTAAAGACTCAATATTGATGGTGCACTATGTATCTTGAGACGTGTTATGTATTTATTTGAATAAATTGATAATTCAGTTTTCTCTCATGTGAGTATAATTATGGTATTTAATTTTGTTCTTATTTCTCAGATACAATTGCTTCAATATCTGCTAATCTGAATTCGGTTTCGGTCTTTAATGGGACAAATTTCAAGGACTGGAAAGAGAACATAGAGATTGTTCTTGTCTGCATGGATTTTGACCTTGCATTAAGAAAGGAACAACACGTTTCTCCTACGAAATCTACTACCTCTGATCAGAGGAAAGATTATGGAAGTTGGATCGCTCCAATCACATGTGTCTCATGATCATTAAGCGTGACATTCCTGAGGTCTTTAGGGGTGCTATATCGAAAGATATAACTAATGCCAAAGATTTCCTTGCTGAGATTGAAAAATGCTTTAAGAAAAGTGATAAGGAAGAAACAAGTACTCTTCTTCAGAAATTGATTTCCATGAAGTATCAAGGCAAAGAAAAATATTAGGGAATACATTATGAGTATGTCAAACATTGTTTCAAAACTTAAAACACTAAAACTTGAGTTCTCTGAAGACTTGCTCATTCATTTAATATTACTTTCTATTCCTTCACAATTTAGTCAGTTTAAGATATCTTATAACTGTATGAAGGAGAAATGGTCTCTAAATGAGCTCATTTTATTTTGTGTGCAAGAAGAGGAAAGGGTGAAACAAGATAAGACTGAAAGTTCTCATTTTGTTTGCACCTCTAAAGACAAGGGCAAAAGAAAGAAAACTTATGAGTCCGAGAATGAAGTTGCAATTAGTCCAACATAAAAGAATTAAAATCAGGATGATAATTGTTTCTTTTGCAAATCGTTTGGACATGTGAAGAAGAAATGTCTTAAATATCACGTTTGGCGTGCAAAGAAAGGTACATTTCTTACTTTGATATGTTCTAAGGTCAATTAAGCTTCAGTGCCTAGAAACACTTGGTGGTTAGACTCAGGTACAACTACTAACATCAGTGTTTCAATACAGGATTACCTGAACTATCAGAAGCCAAATGATGTTGAAAGATACATCTATGTTGGAGATGGAAAGTTAGTGGAGCTGAAATTTGTAGGGAATTTTAGATTATTATTATGTATTGGATTTTTATTTGGATTTAAAAGACATTTTTGTTGTGCTGTCATTTAGACGAAGTTTAACTTCAGTTTTTTATTTGGACAAATCAGGTTATTTGTGTTCATTTAGAAATAATATGTTTAAGTTGTATTTTAATTTAAATATTGATGAAACTGGTTCACTTATGAGTCATGATAATCTATATTTGCTTGACACAATAACTTCCTAGGGAAAATTATTGAATAGCTGAGGCAAGGCCTTATAAGCCAAATAAAAATAAATTGGACTCCCGAACAGTGAGAAGCTAATGTATTGGTTATTCTTAAAGATCTATGGGCTACAAATTTTATGATCCCAAATTAAATTCAATTTTTGAGACGGGAACAACCATATTTTTTGAGGATATTGAGTTTGGGGGAAAGAATAAGGTTAAAAATTTTGTTTCAGAGGAAGAATCAGTAACAATTCCAGAACCGATTCATAAAATTGCTTTTGATCAAGCAAGTATGGAACCTCCACAAAACATTGTTGATTTTTCTCCTACTGAAGATGATTTGGTAATTCATGAAGAACAAGCTCAAAATCCTCAAGAACAAGTGTTACTTTTACGGAGATCCATTAGAGAAATGAGAAATGCTATTTCGGATGATTACATATCCTTTCTTCAAGAAAATAATGGTAAGTGGATTGAAGCAATGAAGTAGGAGTATAAGTCCATGCAAGACAATAAAGTTTGGGAACTTGTCCCATTAACAGAAGGTGTGAAACCCATTGATTGCAAATGAAATTTTAAGACCAAACGAGATTCTAACGGTAATGCCAAAAGGTATAAAAACCGTCTTATGGTTAAGGGCTATACTCAAAAGGAAGAGATTGACTTTAAAGAGACTTTCTATCTGGTTTAATCGAAAGACTCTTTTAGGACAATCATGGCTCTTGTTGCACATTATGATTTGGAAATCCATCAAATGGATGTCAAGGCGACATTTCTCAATGGATGTTAGGCAAATATTTGAGCAATCCAGGATGGATCATTAGAAAGCAGCCAAAAAAGGTTATGATATATTTAAAGAGAATAAAAGACTATACACTCTGTGATACGGTGGGAGAACTGACTTGAGGTTTTTGCGTTTTGTATTCGCAAATGTTGCGGTTAGCAAGAGTCGCCACCGACTTTTTATTTTATCCTAAGGAAAGGTTAAAAAGCACAGCAAAAAACCTTTTGAGATGTTTTCTTGGGTTCGGGGAGTAGATTATAGAAAGGGAAGGTATTAGCACCCTTTCTATCCATGGTTATCCATGGGCTCTTAGTTACTTGCTTAGATCACTTGCCTTTTGTTTTCAATTGTTTTAAATGGTGCTTGAGTGTGTGGGTTTTGAAAATGTTTTGAAAAGATGCCAATGTAGTGGCAACCTTTGTAATGATCCATGTGGGGATGTATACAAAGATGTATGTCTTTTGAAAAAGTTTTCATTTGTTTTTGAAAATTGTTTTGAAAGTGTAGTGATGTGTGATTTTGAAATTAGGCAAGTGTTTTGTTTTGCAAGTTTGACTCAAGTAGCTAAGAGGTCATCTACTCCTAAATTTCTCAAAAAGATTATTGTTATGTTTTAACCCTTTTAACAAGTTTGTTCCACCATTGTATTTGGTGGACAATCTTGTGTTAGGATGTGAGAGGGACAGGCGCGGGTCATCGTTTAGACCATAATTGCAACGGCGTTAAATGTCTTTGGGCAATTTTCTTTAAGGGACTTGATCATTTGTTTTTATTTGTTTTGAAAAGTTTTATCGAGGGACTATGATCATTCAAACTGTTTGCTTTGCCCAAAGAAGTTCAACATGCAGTATGACCCATTTATTTGAAGGCAACAAGTGGAATACCCTAGGGGGTGCAAGTGTGATTTGTGTGTCCATTTTCATGCTTGTTTATCTTGTATTAGGTCAAACTATTTTTTATCGTTTTTTCGCATACAAACCCTAATTCTAACATGTTATCATTAGAAAGCAATAAAGTGCGAAATTAAAATTACTAAGCTATTACAAAACCAAATATGGGAAGGGGGGTACAAATGTTCAAATGGGGATATTGACAAGAATTTAAATCTAAATTATTACATTATTTGAATATTTGCAATTTAAATAATGTACAAAAATTAAATAAGAATGCAAGATGTACAAAAAATATTTTGTATATGTATGAAAAAATATTATTTATGTAAAAGAGAAAAGAAAATAAAAATGTATTATTCTTGAGTATTTTGAATTTAGGGCACAAACCCTAATTTTTTAAAGAAAATGCCTTATTATCTAATTTAATACAAATGTTTATTTGTTTATTTATAAAAATAATATAATAATGAAGTATATTGTGAAAAAAAGTATTTTTGTATCAAATATTAATAAAAATGAAAAATTCAAGTATTTTTACATTTTAGCTTAAATGTACTAATAAACATATATATATATATATATATATATATATATATATATATATATATATATATATATATATATATATATATATATATATATATATATATATATATATATATATATATATATATATATATATATATATATATATATATATATATATATATATATATATATATATATATATATATATATATATATATATATATATATATATATATATATATATATATATATATATATATATATATATATATATATATATATATATATATATATATATATTAAACCCTAAATATGTATTATACACAAAATAAGTATTTATTTAATATTTTAATAAAATAAATAAAAGAGTATTTTTTTGTGTGAAATATTTTCAGAAGGTAAATAAAAATAAAAATGTATTTACACTATTTTTTCTATTTATTCTAATAATGGTATATATATATATATTATGCATAAATAAAGAAACAAATCAAATAAATATGCCATAAATTCAGAAAATGATGGAAAAAATATTTTTAATTTTTTAATGCCATGAGAAAAAATAAACAAAGTCAACCAAAAAAGAAAAAGTCAAAAATGTTAAAAAATGAACAAATGGGCTCAGGGGGGTGTGAATCAAAAAAGATGGTGTGAAAAGAAAATAGATCCAGGCCCAGCCCAGACCACTTCTTCTTCAACCTCTGTACAACATCCTTCAAGCAAAACACGCATTTTTTATCTCTGGATTCCTGGACTTTCAAGCAAAACTCATAACATGAAAAGTGTAGAGCATTAAGAGACGGTTTCAACCATATAAATAACTTGACCTATCTCTCTAAGATGAGGGAGAATTTCTCCTCCCCCAATTTCTGACCTAACTTTTCATAAATGTTCAGACATGAAATTCTCTAAGCACACGAAACATAAATGAAATCTAATCATATGAGCATGTTCAGGGCTATGATTGTGACATATTTTCTTCAAAAACCTAAAGCTAACAATGCCTAATAAGGGAGATAGAACTCCATGAATATACCTGTTCAGTTGGAATCGAGCTTGGCAATGGAGGATGTTTCAGAGTGAAATGATGACTTGTATAGCTTCCTTGAAGTGTAAGGATGCTTTTCCAAGTCCTACTTTGTCTTGAAACTCCCTGAATCGAGCTAGTGAATTCCAACTGCAAAACAGAAATTTAAAAATGGTGAAGTGGCTTGGAGGTGTTACAGGTCAGGTTTAAGGACAGGGTTAGCTTGCATATGTTGTAAGGAAGGTAGAGGAACAAGTTTGGACAAGAATGCTCGAAGGGATTGAGAGATAGCACTCAATCTGCAGGGCTTCCCCTGTTTGTGCAGTTTCAAGGTGATTTTGAGATGGAGGGTGCTTGGGAGGTTTAGGACTCGTGCCAAAGCTTGGGTATGTTCTATGGAATGTGTTTGATAGCTTTTGTGTTGTGTGTCTTTGCTGAAGAGAGAGTTGGCATAAGTTATGGACCTTTCTTCACACTTAAGCTACAAAATGCAACTTGGCTCTCTAGGTCAGTACAGGCCCTCCCACTATGCTGCTATCCCTTGCCTTGATCAGTGCAATTTGCTCACAAACTTGTGCCAAGAAGATCTTGATTGTACCACTTGGATTGAAAACTTGACATAAAGTTCTTCTTTTCAAGAATGGAAATAATGCTTTTTCTAGTTTAGGCTTAATTCCTTGTGTAATGACCAAAGGCTTAGAATAACAACTTGGTTCAATGGTTTTGCATTAAATTAAGGAGTGTAATTTGGTTTAAGGACCTGTAAAGTAGCACAAACTATGCTGAGTTCAAATTTGCCAAGTTTATGAACATGTTTTGATGAAGAACAAAAGTGAATTTTTGCCAACTTGTGAAATTCGAATCTCTCAAGTTATGAGGTTGTTTGGTGAGTTCTTGGACATTTTGGAAAGCTTGGAATGTGTACTACAATCCATCTTTGAAATGCAAATCAAAATTCCAAGTGGAAGGGTATGAAAAGTGGCCTTGAAGTGGGGTAGAAAACCTTGTCAAAATAGGTTAAATTTCACTAAGTTAAAAAATGGTTTAGTGCCCTTATTCAAAAAAATGTAACTTGAGATACAAGCTTCAAATGAGAAAACTTTGTGAATCAAAGTTGTAGATTATGCAACAAGCTACAACTTTCATGTTTTGACTTTTGTTTGAATCCAAATGGATCATGGTGAAAAGATGGGGCAAAGTTGGGAAAAAATTAGGGTTTTTTATAACTTAGAAAAATTCTAAGTTATGAAAAATTCCATTTTCAAACCCTAATTTGCATTTTGAGATTTCTTGGTGAACAAGTTTCATGATTTGGCAAGTTTTAATGAAAAATGAATCTTGACTCTTGATTTTGACCAAAAAGTCAAAGTTTGACTTTTCAGTGTACAGTCAAAATTGATCAATTGACTGGGAAATTCAACTGTCAATCTTGTGTACTTGGGATCTTTTGAGCTTGATGAACATGTCAAGATAGTTCCATGGGGTCCTTGAGTCCATATGGGAGCTTGGTTTGCCATTGGCTAAGTCAAACGGTCAAAAATTGCCTTTGTGCAGTCAAAACCCTAAAAATGACCATTTTGCCCTTTTGGTGATCTGATCAAATTTCTTGTGGAATTGTGATCCAAACTTGATCAAATGGTCCATAGGAGTTCATAATGTTGATGTGGATCAAATTTCATGAGATTTGACTGTCAATTGGCCACAGTTGACTTTTTCCCCAATACAGTTGATTTCTAGGTCAACTGTCCAATTGACTGGGCAAAACTTGGAATCAAGACTTGAAACTTGGTATAGGTAAACTTGGGAGTCCAACATGAAGCATGAAAGTCATCTTAGGCTTTTTAGGTCAAAACATCCTTAGGCAAACACAAACCCTAATTTGAGTCCACAGTGTAAAGGGGAAGTCCTGAGCAGAGGGAACCCCAACTGAATCTTAATCTTCAAGGGTCTTGTGATGAGAAAATGTTGAGGAAATGGGAGGGCAAATTTTGGGGTACAACAGTTGCCCCTGTTCAATCTTCTTGAACCTGAAGAGTTAGATTGGCAAGTTTGCCTTTCGTGACTCGAGGGTAAAAGGAGATTGGACACTAGAGTGCCCGGAAATTTGCACTCGCATGCTGGAGTCTCAACAATGTGGTGTCGGGAATGGGCTTATAGATGCCATTTGGAGATGTGGTAGATAGGGAGATGGGCTTATAGATGCCATTTGGAGGTGTTGATCGCATAAGAGATTCCTTAGCGAGAACTTGTGTATTTTGAGGAAGGAGGATGTTTTCCTGGCTTGTTACAGGTGTTTGATCTTCAGTCTCCTTATGCAGATATGCCCTGGCTAGATACAGGTATCGAATCTACACTTAGTTGCTCACAGATGTGCCCTGGCTGGATACAGGAGTCGAATCTGGGAATAGTCGTTAACAGATGTTCCCTGGCTGGATACAGGAATCGAATCTGCGAACTCTTCAGACGTGCCCTGGCTAGATACAGGAATCGAGTCTGGAAACGTGGTCAACAGATATGCCCTGGCTAGATACAGGAATCGAATCTGGAGATGTTGTAGTTGATAGATGTGCCCTGGCTAGATACAGGAATAGAATCTTCAAACTCTTCAGACGTGCCCTGGCTAGATACAGGAATCGAGTCTGGAAACTGATCACTCTCAGATGTGCCCTGGCTAGCTACAGGTATCGGATCTGGAATTGTGACAGTTGAAGGTAGTTGTTTTTGGGATTGTCTTTTTCCTGAAAAGGCAAAAAACGTAAGTTGTATGCAATGTTATGATGTATGATATGCATATTGTCATGATACTCAACATGAGATGTTGTATGCGTTCCATCATGTATGTACGCAAGATGTATGAAAGTGTAAAATGTTTATGAATATAATTTCGTTTTGGGGGAAATAAATCCTTGACGAACGGCCGGAGAATTGCTCTGTGGAAGAGATATTTGGCCGAAGTTTTGATGAGAGGCCTGCTGAGGACTTTAACGATGGATTCCGCTGAGGATAATGATGATAAACTCCGCTGGGGAACTCCAAAGATAAACTCTGCTTGGGAATACCAAAGATAGACTTCGCTGGGGATTGAAGGAACTTTGCCGAGTGCGGTCTTCCGTGGCTTTTAGCTGAGGATAACCCAGTTATAAGTCCTTGTGAGGAAATAACTCTAAATAAAACTCGGGTGAGACGTCCGTGCTTCGCAGGGGATAAGCTTGCAGAATCTACTGGGGATGAGCTTTAAGACCTGCCGGGGAATGTTGTGCCTTTTCAGGATCGACGGGGAACCAACTCCGCTTGGGGAAAGTATTGTCGCATCCTGTTTTACTCTGCGGGGAACTGAGATGATTTGGCCACATTCTTCAGTTGAACCTACCTTGGTGCCTTGGCGGACAAAACAACCAGACTGCATTAGACAACTCCACATTGCCCCTGTCTTTGATGTCACCTGTAATTAATCTCTTGTTTTATATGCAAATATTTATGAATCAACAATTTAATGTTAAATGCATATATCAACAATGAACATTGGACGTTCTTCGCAAAACAGAAAAAGAAAACAATGGTAATTTGTATGGACAAGTGAATCTGTATTGATTTAAACTTTGCCTGTGAATAGGCGTTTTTGTACAAGAGGCTGACATCCTAGTAAGAGGACATCGCCAAATAGTATAGAGTTTACAATTTGAAAAAGGAAACAAAACAGCTATGTGAACAATCCCACTGGGTTCCTAACTCTGCTATCGCCTTTATGTCTTCGAATGTCTCATCGCCTTGCTGCCTAATTGGAGATGAAGCTGATTGGTCGATGCCGAAATCTTGAGCCAGATAGTTGATGCCGAATTCCGGATGCGAAGTGATCCAATGAGACATAGTGTTACGCTTTTATCCCTAACTTTTGCCTGGACCGCCCTTTCGGGTTTTCAGTCCACCGGGATACCCGTTTTTGCCCAAGCCGCCCTTTCAGGTTTTCGACTTGCCGGGTGTACAGATTTTTATTCATTTCATCCCTTATTTTTGCCCGAACCCTTTTGGTTCGCCGGGAAGCCCTTATTTTTGCCTAGGTATGTCAACCTAGCGGGTCTTTTATTTATGCGTAGTATTTTTTCACTATGTCTGCATTGGCGGGGTGAGGAAGGTCGTCACCATCCATGGTGGTTAGGATCATGGCTCCTCCTGAGAACGCACGTTTAACCACAAATGGCCCTTCGTAAGTAGGGGTCCATTTGCCCCGGGGATCACTTTGAGGAAGGATGATGCGTTTGATTACCAGGTCCCCAACTTGATACTCTTGCGGTCTGACTTTCTTGTTAAATGCCCTGATCATCCGTTTTTGATACGTTTGACCATGACAGATAGCAGTGAGCCTCTTTTCGTCAATCAGATTTAATTGATCAAGTCGAGTCTGGATCCAATCATCTTCATCCAAGTCTGCATCCTTCATTATCTGGAGAGAGGGTATCTGGATTTCAATTGGCAAGACTGCCTCCATGCCATAGACCAAGGAGAAAGGAGTTGCCCCGGTTGATGTCCTTGCTGAGGTGCGGTACCCATGAAGAGCGAACGGTAACATCTCGTGCCAATCTTTATAGGTCACTGTCATCTTCTGCACAATTTTCTTGATATTTTTATTAGCTGCCTCTACAGCCCCATTCATCTTCGGCCGGTAGGGAGAAGAGTTGTGGTGCTGTATCTTGAATTGTTCACAGAGTTCAGTGATCATTTTGTTATTGAGATTGGTACCATTATCCGTAATGATTCTTTCTGGGACGCCGTACCGACAGATCAGATTATGCCGGATGAAACGTGCCACGAGGCTCTTGGTTACTGTGGCATAGGAAGCTGCCTCAACCCATTTCGTGAAGTAATCGATCGCCACCAAGATGAAGCGATGCCCATTGGATGCCGTTGGTCGGATCTCACCGATCATATCGATGCCCCACATTGCGAAAGGCCAAGGTGCCGTCAGGACATTCAAAGGAACCGGAGGGATATGCACCTTGTCAGCATAGATCTGGCATTTATGACAAGTTCGGGAGTGTTGGTAACAATCGGCTTCCATTGTGGACCAGAAATATCCTGCCCGAAGGATTTTCTTAGCCATGGTGTGTCCACTGGAATGGGTTCCAAACGTACCTTCATGAAGTTCTATCATGATTTTCTCTGCTTCAGCCTTATCCACACAACGTAGCAGAGTTGAATCATGATTCCGTTTGTAGAGAATGCCGTTGCTGAGGAAGAATTTTGCAGCAAATCTCCTCATGAACTTCTTATCATTGACAGATGCACCTTCAGGGTATTCCTGAACTTCCAAGTACCTCTTTACCTCGTGATACCAGGGTTTTTCAGTCACCTTCTCAGCCTCGAGCTCGCAGCAGTATGCCGGTTCATCCAACTTCCAGATTATGATTCGGGGAGCCTTATTGTCCCATTTAACTTTGAACATTGAAGACATCGTGGCTAGTGCGTCCGCTAGCTGATTCTCCTCTCTGGGGAAATGCTCAAAAGTTATCTCTTCAAAGTGAGGGAGCAAGGTCGACACATACTCCTTGTAAGGAATAAGATTCGGGTGTTTCGTATCCCACTCGCCTTTGATCTGATTGATCACGAGAGCGGAATCTCCGAAGACACTTAGAAATTTTATCCTTAAGTCGATTGCAGCTTGTAAACCCATGATACATGCCTCGTATTCTGCCATATTGTTGGTGCAGCTGAAACATAATCGGGCGGTGAGGGGAGTATGAGTTCCTTTGGGAGATATGATTACAGCGCCGACGCCGTTACCCAGAGCATTGGAGGCTCCATCAAAATGCATAGACCATCGGGATCCTTCCTCAGGTCCTTCATCCGGTCCAGGTACTTCACAGTCAGTTACCACCATGATGTCTTCATCCGGAAAATCAAAGTTTAATGATTGGTAATCGTCCACAGGTTGGTGTGCCAAATGATCCGCCAGTACACTTCCCTTAATTGCTTTCTGAGTTGTATACTGGATATCATATTCCGTCAAGATCATTTGCCATCTTGCTATTCTTCCAGACAGAGCGGGCTTTTCAAATATGTACTTGATGGGATCCATTTTTGAAATCAATAAGGTAGTGTGAGTCAGCATATACTGTCTCAGCCGGCGAGCAGCCTATACAAGAGCGCAACAAGTTTTCTCAAGCAGTGAGTAACGAGACTCACAGTCGGTAAACTTTTTGCTCAAGTAATAAATAGCGTGCTCTTTTCGGCCAGACTCGTCATGCTGCCCCAGCACACACCCCATTGAATTATCAAGTACCGTCAAGTATAGTATCAGAGGTCTTCCTTCCACTGGTGGCATAAGAATGGGTGGCTCTTGGAGATATTCCTTTATCCTTTCAAAGGCGGCCTGACATTCATCATTCCAGCGTACCACTTGATCTTTCTTCAGTAATTTGAAGATTGGCTCACAAGTAGCAGTTAGATGTGAGATGAATCGGGCGATGTAATTCAGTCGTCCTAGAAAACCTCTGACCTCTTTCTCTGTTTTTGGAGTCGGCATCTCTTGTATGGCTTTTACCTTGGCAGGGTCCACCTGAATACCTTTATCACTTACAATGAAACCTAGCAACTTTCCGGATCTTACCCCAAAGGTGCATTTGTTGGGATTCAACCTTAGCTTGTATAATTTGAGTCGGTCAAATAACTTCCTCAGATGGTCAAGGTGCTCTTCCTCAGTTTGAGACCTCGCAATCATGTCATCAACGTATACTTCAATCTCATGATGGATCATATCATGAAATAAAGCAACCATGGCACGTTGATAGGTTGCCCCAGCATTTTTCAATCCGAATGGCATGACCTTATAACAGAAGGTGCCCCACTGAGTCACAAAGGTAGTCTTCTCCATATCCTCTGGAGCCATCTTAATCTGATTATACCCTGAAAAACCATCCATGAAGGAGAACACCTTGTGTTGAGCTGTATTGTCAACAAGGACATCGATGTGAGGTAGGGGGAAGTCATCCTTGGGGCTGGCCCTGTTCAAATCCCTGTAGTCGACACACATTCTGACTTTACCGTCCTTCTTCGGTACTGGCACCACATTGGCAACCCACTGGGGGTAGGAAGTCACTGCAAGGAACCCGGCATCAAACTGCTTCATAACCTCGGCCTTGATCTTTTCAGACATCTCTGGACGCATTCGTCGGACTTTTTGCTTTACCGGAGGGCAATCTTCCTTGGTTGGTAGATGGTGAACTACAATGTCGGCATCCAAACCAGGCATATCTTCATAGGACCAAGCAAAAATCTCCATGTAGTCTTGTAACATTTGGATCAATCGTTGCTTCACGCTGAGCTCTAGATTAGCACCAATCTTGACCTCTTTCCTGTCTGTCTCAGTACCCAAGTTAATTGTTTCTACAGGCTCTTCATGTGGTTGAATAACCCTCTCTTCCTGGAGTAGCAGTCTTGCGAGTTCACCAGGCACTTCGCAATCATCTTCACCTTCGTCTTCGGCCAAGTTGATCGGATTTTCGAAGTCATAACTGGCGGTAGCAAAGCTGTTACCAGTGAGATCCAGAGTGGATTGAAACTTGTATAAGTGAGTGTGTGTAAATATAGCTGTTTCGCAATATATATAACACAGAAAGGAAAAGAGCAAAAGATTTGAAATGCAACAAACGTCCAATGTTTTGATTGATGATATATGAAAATGTCATACAAAAAACCCTCACAAATGGAGCTACGATGCCCCGGGTAGGACACCGAGCCAACAAAGTTTTAACATATTGTTTGTTACAAATTGGAAATCAAAAGAAATCAATTACTGCGTGACAAATGTGATAGGGGTAAAATCCTTTGCCGTCCAGTTGCTTGGTCCGTCGCTGGTAGTCGGGTAGATCCAACTGTCAAACTCTGCTTCCTCTACATCCTCCTCGATAGCATTCACCCTTGAGCTGGAAATAAACACCGGAGCCCTTCTGATCTTCTCCTTGCGCACAGCCCTCTGAGCCTCTGCAGTAAAGCCTAGCCCAAACTTGTCGTTCTTCTGAGTGAAGTCAGGAAGCTGACCCCAGTGTGCACAATTGCCTTTCTGAACCACAGCCCGGGCATCCCTTAGGGAAGCCATCTTCAAGGAATCATTCTCTTCGGCTATTGTCTCTGCAGCTGCTGAAATTGGATGCACCTCCTCGAAATGCTGGAAGGGGGTTTCAATAAACTCTCCGTCCATCTCAATGTACCTGAAGGAATTCAAATGGCTCACCATATACTCCTCTTCTCCTTGCACAGTGACGATCTTCCCCCTGACGGGATACTTCAGCTTCTGGTGCAAGGTGGAGGTCACTGCCCCAGCTTTATGGATCCAAGGTCGACCCAGCAGACAAGAGTATGATGGACGTATATCCATCACGTAAAAGGTAGAGTCAAACACTTGAGAGCCCACACGAATAGGGATGTTAACCTCTCCATGAACCATCCTTTTGGAACCGTCGAAGGCCCTGACGATGATATTGCTGGGTTTCAATTCCAGGCCTTCATAATCCAGACGATCTAAAGCCTTTTTCGGTAGAACATTCAGAGAAGATCCAGTATCCACTAATACATGCGCCAGAGTAGTGCCCCTGCACTCGATAGAGACATGCAGGGCATCATTGTGGTCTCTTCCCTTCGCGGTCAGGTCAGCATCTGAAAATCCCAAGCCATTGTCTGCTGTTAGATTAGCTATGCAATCAGTGAACTGGACTGCAGACGTCTCCTGCGGCACATGGGCCGTCTTGAGAAATGAGATCAAGGCCTTAGCATGGGCCTCGGAGCATAGAAATAAGGAGAGCGGGGAGATCTTGGAGGGCGTATGCCCCAACTGCTCGACAACATTGAAATCACTTTTCTTTATTATTTTCAAAATCTCCTCCATTTCTTGTCGGGAGGCCTTAGCATTTATGGGTATTGGTGCCTCCATCCGGGCAGGCTCTTCTTCAATCCCTTTGCCCCAAACATTTGAGGGCTCGGCAGCAGGGGAAACAACTTGATCAGCAGCAGGAACAGGTGAACTTGTATGTTTTATAAGGAGGGGTTTTCGAACAGCGGGCAGTGCAATGTCAGGCGAGAAGAGCCTGCCACTGCGGGTAACTTTGGCTGGACCAGTGATGTCGCAGATACTGGCACCAACGTCGAATTCTTGTTTGATCCCATTCACATACACGTCTGCCCCATAATGCCAGGGGACAGCTTTATCAGATACGTAGGGGAGAGGCCCCGGAACAGTAATAATCACAGGTGCAACAGTCATAATTCGAACAGGCTTCTTCGGGGGAGCCTTGATTGGATTTTTGAAGATGGTAATCACAGAAACTTCTTTCATCGGAACCAACTGAACAGCAGACTTTTTGAATAGAATTTCCTTGCTATCCATTAGGCCTTGGATGCCTAACCTCAGCAAGGGACAATCAGATAGGGAAATAGCACAGAACAGGCAACCTTCATCGTAACCCGGAAATAAACCGGCCCGCAGTAGGTTCTTCTTAACAGTCTTCAGAGGGGTAACAACTTCGTCTACCGAAACAGCATACATTTCTTCTTCAATGGCATTTACTCTATGCTGGGGCATAGGAGCAGTTACAACATTTGGTCTTTCCGGTGCTTCAAACTGGATTTCCTTTGCGTCGATCAGATCTTGTACTTTGTTTCTCAGGGCCCAGCAATCATCAGTAGTGTGCCCGGGACTATCAGAATGATAAGCACACCGGGCATTTGGGTTGTATTTAGGAGACGCAGTGTTGACGACCTTAGGAGCTTCTTTGAGGGTCACCAGGTTGGTGGATAACAGTTGGGGTAAAATTTGAGATAAGGTCATACTCAGCCGAGTATACTGCCTCTTGGGCCTTTCACTTCTTTGTTGATTGTACTGCTGAGGAGCAGCAACAGGTTTTGAAATGACCAAAGCATTGACGGCTTGGCGATTTTCGGGCTTGACTTGTCTTCTAGGACCATAGACGGCACTTGCTTCTTTCTTAAACGGCCTCTTCTCAGCACTTGTGGAGGCAGCCTTCTGTATCTTGCCTGACCTGATGCCAGCTTCAATTCTTTCTCCCGTCAATATCAAATCTGTAAACCCACCGGAGGAGTTACCAACCAAATGATTGAAAAACGGACCAGACAAAGTCCCAAGGAACATATCAACCAGCTCTCGGTCAGTTAATGTGGGCTGCACCCTGCCAGCCAAATCTCTCCATTTTTGAGCGTACTCTTTGAACCCTTCACCCGTTCCTAGAGACATACCCTGAAGTTGGGTACGCGTAGGAGCGAGATCAGAATTGTATTGGTATTGTCTGTAGAATGCGGTTGCCAAATCTTCCCAGTGTCGGATGCTAGCTCCATCCAATTGGTAGAACCATTCAAGTTGTGACCCCGAGAGGCTATCTTGGAAGAAGTGAATCCAGAGGTTCTTATCCGCCGTGTAAGGTTGGATTTTCCTTACGTACGACCTTAGATGTAGCTTTGGGCAGGAGACCCCATCATACTTGGCGAAGGCAGGCGCCTTAAACTTGTGTGGAATGACTACCCCAGAAGATAACCCCAAATCTCCGAAATCCAGTCCCGACACATTCTGAATTTCCATGGCGCTTAAGCGGTCCTCCAGTTGCTTGTATCTGTCAGCAGCAGGTGGGTATTGTTCGTCGTTATAGTCCGTCTCGTTGTCGGAGACTGCGGGACTAGGAGCTCCTCCCCCTTGGGGACTGTTCTTCTCAGCAGAAGAAGTGGTTGGATCAGCTTCATTATGGAGTGTGTTCCCAAATCTGCGTCCGGTGTTGAACAATGCAGTCCTCTTTTTCTTCTTCTTCTTCATGAGTAGAGTCTTCAACTCTTGCTGACCTTGGGCTAGGCTTAGGACCATCTCTTGAAACTGTGCACTTTGGGCCTGAAGGGCCTTGATTGCTTGCTCACTGGATGATTCTGGATTCATGATGACTGTTCACATAAACAGCAAAGAGAATTAAGCAACCTGTGAAATAGGGTACCTGCTTATGCGTATGGTGTAATGGAATGCGTATGCATGCAATGCATTCAAGGATTTAGAACATTCAAAATTGTTGTAGACAAAAAGGAACGCACATCATATTAATAAGGAGAAATTTGTTAGTACATAAATGCCCCATGGGCCAAATATTACAAAATAACTCCTTAAGGTAAAAAGACATTGCGCATCCTCTTTGGCGCGATGTAGGTGTTGAGATTCCTTTCCTCGTGCAGCAGGCGGGTGAGTTCCAGGACCTTCTTTTCACTAGCATGTAGACTGGTCTCAAGAGAATTCCGTTCTTCCTTAAGCTGGATCCAGCTCTTCTGCATCTCTTCCCAGGAGGTGGGCATGTCGGGATGTTGAATGGTGTAGGATGCCTCTCCTTCCAAGACTGGTTCTTTGATCACAGGAAGCATATGAGGATAAGGCATCACTAACTTCTGGGAGCGGGCTCGTACCCACTTGAGATAAGGTTCCAACGGGATGGAGTTCCGGTGCCCCAATGTCTTGCTGTCTATCCTACTTGGCATCCTCCAAGCTCTGATAAATCTCTGACGAAGTCCTTGAGTATCGTTGTCGAAGTCAAAAACTATTTTAGGAATTAACATGTCATGAGGGCCATCCCTCCGAGCATAACCAAATTGTCTCCAAGCCAGGCATGGGTTGTAGGTAATACCTCCTTTGATTCCAAATAAAGGGACATTAGGGTACTCCCCGCAACGATCAATGATAGTGACGTCTTCCCTGGACCTAGGGCACCAATGTATATCGGCATGCGTAAGAGTCATTAACCGTTGTGACCATCTCAAACCCCGCTCGTTCTTCAAAACTGATTGTGGAAGGTGCGAAATAAACCACCTTCCCAGGAGAGGAGTGCAACACAAAAGGACACCCCTTCTTCTCATGGTTCGAGTGTAACATGAGTGAAGGATGTCCCCCAGCAGTGTAGGTATAGGATTCCTGGTCATGAAGATCTGGACAGCACTGATATCAATAAGTTGATCTGGGTTAGGGAACAACACCAAACCATAGACAAGGAGGGCCATAACTTCTTCAAAAGCTTGTAGGTCAAGGGAGTTCCAACATTCTTGGGCCTTTTCAAACAGAAACCTGGCTAAGAACCCTTTGATACCACTTCTAACTTCCCAATGTCCCTTGAGGTCAGATGTCTGTAGGTGCAAGGCTTTAGCAATCTCTTCAAGCTTGGGCTCCTCTTCCGTACCGTTGTAGGGTAGTTGATCAAGGATAGGGACCTTCAGGAGTCGGGAGAACTCTTCCAATGTAGGCACCAATTGATAATCCGGAAAAGTGAAACAGTGATGCAGAGGGTAAAAGAACTGGAACAGGACTTTTACCAAATCCTCCTCAATGTTGGTGTTAACCAAGCTGATGAGTCTTCCATGTCTCTCACTGAATGAAGAACCCTCGGGAATCCTGGACAGAAGTTCCTTAAGCTGAGGAGGGATCTTTACAAGGCTAATCTGAATTGTCTTTCTGCGAGCAGTTTCCATGTCCTATAAAACAAGAACAAAGATGAAGATTCGAAACCCTTGAAATGGTTAGTCAATGCTCATGATGTTGTATGATGTCATGATGTTATGATTAAATACACCACAAATGTTCACAAAGGCAAACATGGTAAGGCACACAAGTCACATAAGACAAACCCTTAGAGTTTAGGCCTGCCTGAGGTCTGGGTATTACCCTCTTGAAGTTTGGTGGGCTCAACCTGTCCTATTAAAAGTAATCGGGTTCTAAAGGTCCCAATATCACTGGATTACTTTCATTGTTCATCGTTTCGATTTAGCCACTGAACTGGCGACCAAAATATCCCAGGAAAGTAACCCTCAATTGAGTGTAGTATCGAGTATCAACCAACCTCGGACTGCACCAAAGTCAGTTATCTCACTACCCTTAAAAAGACCAAGATGGTTCAATTAAGGTTCCTAAGGTCAGTTGATGCTTCACGACACCACGCGGCGGCCCCGTACTCTCCTTGACTGAACTCAAGGGTTACCGGTACACACCAAAGTGCCACATCAACGTAGCAGACTGCTTCAACCATGTCGGTATACCCCGCACAGTTCCCTCACAGCCTTGTTGCTACTTTCTAAGAAGGTATCCCCAGATCCGGGTTAGGATCTATAAAACTCCGATACAAGGCCCACAAATGTAAAAGCAAACAAGATAATCAATTGAAAACAAAAGGGTGATCTATGCCCTAAGGTTACTCCACTTTTATACAGTATCCCCAGCAGAGTCGCCAGTTCTGTGATACGGTGGGAGAACTGACTTGAGGTTTTTGCGTTTTGTATTCGCAAATGTTGCGGTTAGCAAGAGTCGCCACCGACTTTTTATTTTATCCTAAGGAAAGGTTAAAAAGCACAGCAAAAAACCTTTTGAGATGTTTTCTTGGGTTCGGGGAGTAGATTATAGAAAGGGAAGGTATTAGCACCCTTTCTATCCATGGTTATCCATGGGCTCTTAGTTACTTGCTTAGATCACTTGCCTTTTGTTTTCAATTGTTTTAAATGGTGCTTGAGTGTGTGGGTTTTGAAAATGTTTTGAAAAGATGCCAATGTAGTGGCAACCTTTGTAATGATCCATGTGGGGATGTATACAAAGATGTATGTCTTTTGAAAAAGTTTTCATTTGTTTTTGAAAATTGTTTTGAAAGTGTAGTGATGTGTGATTTTGAAATTAGGCAAGTGTTTTGTTTTGCAAGTTTGACTCAAGTAGCTAAGAGGTCATCTACTCCTAAATTTCTCAAAAAGATTATTGTTATGTTTTAACCCTTTTAACAAGTTTGTTCCACCATTGTATTTGGTGGACAATCTTGTGTTAGGATGTGAGAGGGACAGGCGCGGGTCATCGTTTAGACCATAATTGCAACGACGTTAAATGTCTTTGGGCAATTTTCTTTAAGGGACTTGATCATTTGTTTTTATTTGTTTTGAAAAGTTTTATCGAGGGACTATGATCATTCAAACTGTTTGCTTTGCCCAAAGAAGTTCAACATGCAGTATGGCCCATTTATTTGAAGGCAACAAGTGGAATACCCTAGGGGGTGCAAGTGTGATTTGTGTGTCCATTTTCATGCTTGTTTATCTTGTATTAGGTCAAACTATTTTTTATCGTTTTTTCGCATACAAACCCTAATTCTAACATGTTATCATTAGAAAGCAATAAAGTGCGAAATTAAAATTACTAAGCTATTACAAAACCAAATATGGGAAGGGGGGTACAAATGTTCAAATGGGGATATTGACAAGAATTTAAATCTAAATTATTACATCATTTGAATATTTGCAATTTAAATAATGTACAAAAATTAAGTAAGAATGCAAGATGTACAAAAAATGTTTTGTATATGTATGAAAAAATATTATTTATGTAAAAGAGAAAAGAAAATAAAAATGTATTATTCTTGAGTATTTTGAATTTAGGGCACAAACCCTAATTTTTTAAAGAAAATGCCTTATTATCTAATTTAATACAAATGTTTATTTGTTTATTTATAAAAATAATATAATAATGAAGTATATTGTGAAAAAAAGTATTTTTGTATCAAATATTAATAAAAATGAAAAATTCAAGTATTTTTACATTTTAGCTTAAATGTACTAATAAACATATATATATATATATATATATATATATATATATATATATATATATATATATATATATATATATATATATATATATATATATATATATATATATATATATATATATATATATATATATATATATATATATATATATATATATATATATATATATATATATATATATATATATATATATTAAACCCTAAATATGTATTATACACAAAATAAGTATTTATTTAATATTTTAATAAAATAAATAAAAGAGTATTTTTTTGTGTGAAATATTTTCAGAAGGTAAATAAAAATAAAAATGTATTTACACTATTTTTTCTATTTATTCTAATAATGGTATATATATATATATATTATGCATAAATAAAGAAACAAATCAAATAAATATGCCATAAATTCAGAAAATGATGGAAAAAATATTTTTAATTTTTTAATGACATGAGAAAAAATAAACAAAGTCAACCAAAAAAGAAAAAGTCAAAAATGTTAAAAAATGAACAAATGGGCTCAGGGGGGTGTGAATCAAAAAAGATGGTGTGAAAAGAAAATAGATCCAGGCCCAGCCCAGACCACTTCTTCTTCAACCTCTGTACAACATCCTTCAAGCAAAACACGCATTTTTTATCTCTGGATTCCTGGACTTTCAAGCAAAACTCATAACATGAAAAGTGTAGAGCATTAAGAGACGGTTTCAACCATATAAATAACTTGACCTATCTCTCTAAGATGAGGGAGAATTTCTCCTCCCCCAATTTCTGACCTAACTTTTCATAAATGTTCAGACATGAAATTCTCTAAGCACACGAAACATAAATGAAATCTAATCATATGAGCATGTTCAGGGCTATGATTGTGACATATTTTCTTCAAAAACCTAAAGCTAACAATGCCTAATAAGGGAGATAGAACTCCATGAATATACCTGTTCAGTTGGAATCGAGCTTGGTAATGGAGGATGTTTCAGAGTGAAATGATGACTTGTATAGCTTCCTTGAAGTGTAAGGATGCTTTTCCAAGTCCTACTTTGTCTTGAAACTCCCTGAATCGAGCTAGTGAATTCCAACTGCAAAACAGAAATTTAAAAATGGTGAAGTGGCTTGGAGGTGTTACAGGTCAGGTTTAAGGACAGGGTTAGCTTGCATATGTTGTAAGGAAGGTAGAGGAACAAGTTTGGACAAGAATGCTCGAAGGGATTGAGAGATAGCACTCAATCTGCAGGGCTTCCCCTGTTTGTGCAGTTTCAAGGTGATTTTGAGATGGAGGGTGCTTGGGAGGTTTAGGACTCGTGCCAAAGCTTGGGTATGTTCTATGGAATGTGTTTGATAGCTTTTGTGTTGTGTGTCTTTGCTGAAGAGAGAGTTGGCATAAGTTATGGACCTTTCTTCACACTTAAGCTACAAAATGCAACTTGGCTCTCTAGGTCAGTACAGGCCCTCCCACTATGCTGCTATCCCTTGCCTTGATCAGTGCAATTTGCTCACAAACTTGTGCCAAGAAGATCTTGATTGTACCACTTGGATTGAAAACTTGACATAAAGTTCTTCTTTTCAAGAATGGAAATAATGCTTTTTCTAGTTTAGGCTTAATTCCTTGTGTAATGACCAAAGGCTTAGAATAACAACTTGGTTCAATGGTTTTGCATTAAATTAAGGAGTGTAATTTGGTTTAAGGACCTGTAAAGTAGCACAAACTATGCTGAGTTCAAATTTGCCAAGTTTATGAACATGTTTTGATGAAGAACAAAAGTGAATTTTTGCCAACTTGTGAAATTCGAATCTCTCAAGTTATGAGGTTGTTTGGTGAGTTCTTGGACATTTTGGAAAGCTTGGAATGTGTACTACAATCCATCTTTGAAATGAAAATCAAAATTCCAAGTGGAAGGGTATGAAAAGTGGCCTTGAAGTGGGGTAGAAAACCTTGTCAAAATAGGTTAAATTTCACTAAGTTAAAAAATGGTTTAGTGCCCTTATTCAAAAAAATGTAACTTGAGATACAAGCTTCAAAAGAGAAAACTTTGTAAATCAAAGTTGTAGATTATGCAACAAGCTACAACTTTCATGTTTTGACTTTTGTTTGAATCCAAATGGATCATGGTGAAAAGATGGGGCAAAGTTGGGAAAAAATTAGGGTTTTTTATAACTTAGAAAAATTCTAAGTTATGAAAAATTCCATTTTCAAACCCTAATTTGCATTTTGAGATTTCTTGGTGAACAAGTTTCATGATTTGGCAAGTTTTAATGAAAAATGAATCTTGACTCTTGATTTTGACCAAAAAGTCAAAGTTTGACTTTTCAGTGTACAGTCAAAATTGATCAATTGACTGGGAAATTCAACTGTCAATCTTGTGTACTTGGGATCTTTTGAGCTTGATGAACATGTCAAGATAGTTCCATGGGGTCCTTGAGTCCATATGGGAGCTTGGTTTGCCATTGGCTAAGTCAAACAGTCACAAATTGCCTTTGTGCAGTCAAAACCCTAAAAATGACCATTTTGCCCTTTTGGTGATCTGATCAAATTTCTTGTGGAATTGTGATCCAAACTTGATCAAATGGTACATAGGAGTTCATAATGTTGATGTGGATCAAATTTCATGAGATTTGACTGTCAATTGGCCACAGTTGACTTTTTCCCCAATACAGTTGATTTCTAGGTCAACTGTCCAATTGACTGGGCAAAACTTGGAATCAAGACTTGAAACTTGGTATAGGTAAACTTGGGAGTCCAACATGAAGCATGAAAGTCATCTTAGGCTTTTTAGGTCAAAACATCCTTAGGCAAACACAAACCCTAATTTGAGTCCACAGTGTAAAGGGGAAGTCCTGAGCAGAGGGAACCCCAACTGAATCTTAATCTTCAAGGGTCTTGTGATGAGAAAATGTTGAGGAAATGGGAGGGCAAATTTTGGGGTACAACAGTTGCCCCTGTTCAATCTTCTTGAACCTGAAGAGTTAGATTGGCAAGTTTGCCTTTCGTGACTCGAGGGTAAAAGGAGATTGGACACTAGAGTGCCCGGAAATTTGCACTCGCATGCTGGAGTCTCAACAATGTGGTGTCGGGAATGGGCTTATAGATGCCATTTGGAGAGGTGGTAGATAGGGAGATGGGCTTATAGATGCCATTTGGAGGTGTTGATCGCATAAGAGATTCCTTAGCGAGAACTTGTGTATTTTGAGGAAGGAGGATGTTTTCCTGGCTTGTTACAGGTGTTTGATCTTCAGTCTCCTTATGCAGATATGCCCTGGCTAGATACAGGTATCGAATCTACAGTTAGTTGCTCACAGATGTGCCCTGGCTGGATACAGGAGTCGAATCTGGGAATAGTCGTTAACAGATGTGCCCTGGCTGGATACAGGAATCGAATCTGCGAACTCTTCAGACGTGCCCTGGCTAGATACAGGAATCGAGTCTGGAAACGTGGTCAACAGATATGCCCTGGCTGGATACAGGAATCGAATCTGGAGATGTTGTAGTTGATAGATGTGCCCTGGCTAGATACAGGAATCGAATCTTCGAACTCTTCAGACGTGCCCTGGCTAGATACAGGAATCGAGTCTGGAAACTGATCACTCTCAGATGTGCCCTGGCTAGCTACAGGTATCGGATCTGGAATTGTGACAGTTGAAGGTAGTTGTTTTTGGGATTGTCTTTTTCCTGAAAAGGCAAAAAACGTAAGTTGTATGCAATGTCATGATGTATGATATGCATATTGTCATGATACTCAACATGAGATGTTGTATGCGTTCCATCATGTATGTACGCAAGATGTATGAAAATGTAAAATGTTTATGAATGTAATTTCGTTTTGGGGGAAATAAATCCTTGACGAACGTCCGGAGAATTGCTCTGTGGAAGAGATATTTGGCCGAAGTTTTGATGAGAGGCCTGCTGAGGACTTTAACAATGGATTCCGCTGAGGATAATGATGATAAACTCCGCTGGGGAACTCCAAAGATAAACTCTGCTTGGGAATACCAAAGATAGACTTCGCTGGGGATTGAAGGAACTTTGCCGAGTGCGGTCTTCCGTGGCTTTTAGCTGAGGATAACCCAGTTATAAGTCCTTGTGAGGAAATAACTCTAAATAAAACTCGGGTGAGACGTCCGTGCTTCGCAGGGGATAAGCTTGCAGAATCTACTGGGGATGAGCTTTAAGACCTGCCGGGGAATGTTGTGCCTTTTCAGGATCGACGGGGAACCAACTCCGCTTGGGGAAAGTATTGTCGCATCCTGTTTTACTCTGCGGGGAACTGAGATGATTTGGCCACATTCTTCAGTTGAACCTACCTTGGTGCCTTGGCGGACAAAACAACCAGACTGCATTAGACAACTCCACATTGCCCCTGTCTTTGATGTCACCTGTAATTAATCTCTTGTTTTATATGCAAATATTTATGAATCAACAATTTAATGTTAAATGCATATATCAACAATGAACATTGGACGTTCTTCGCAAAACAGAAAAAGAAAACAATGGTAATTTGTATGGACAAGTGAATCTGTATTGATTTAAACTTTGCCTGTGAATAGGCGTTTTTGTACAAGAGGCTGACATCCTAGTAAGAGGACATCGCCAAATAGTATAGAGTTTACAATTTGAAAAAGGAAACAAAACAGCTATGTGAACAATCCCACTGGGTTCCTAACTCTGCTATCGCCTTTATGTCTTCGAATGTCTCATCGCCTTGCTGCCTAATTGGAGATGAAGCTGATTGGTCGATGCCGAAATCTTGAGCCAGATAGTTGATGCCGAATTCCGGATGCGAAGTGATCCAATGAGACATAGTGTTACGCTTTTATCCCTAACTTTTGCCTGGACCGCCCTTTCGGGTTTTCAGTCCACCGGGATACCCGTTTTTGCCCAAGCCGCCCTTTCAGGTTTTCGACTTGCCGGGTGTACAGATTTTTATTCATTTCATCCCTTATTTTTGCCCGAACCCTTTTGGTTCGCCGGGAAGCCCTTATTTTTGCCTAGGTATGTCAACCTAGCGGGTCTTTTATTTATGCGTAGTATTTTTTCACTATGTCTGCATTGGCGGGGTGAGGAAGGTCGTCACCATCCATGGTGGTTAGGATCATGGCTCCTCCTGAGAACACACGTTTAACCACAAATGGCCCTTCGTAAGTAGGGGTCCATTTGCCCCGGGGATCACTTTGAGGAAGGATGATGCGTTTGATTACCAGGTCCCCAACTTGATACTCTTGCGGTCTGACTTTCTTGTTAAATGCCCTGATCATCCGTTTTTGATACGTTTGACCATGACAGATAGCAGTGAGCCTCTTTTCGTCAATCAGATTTAATTGATCAAGTCGAGTCTGGATCCAATCATCTTCATCCAAGTCTGCATCCTTCATTATCCGGAGAGAGGGTATCTGGATTTCAATTGGCAAGACTGCCTCCATGCCATAGACCAAGGAGAAAGGAGTTGCCCCGATTGATGTCCTTGCTGAGGTGCGGTACCCATGAAGAGCGAACGGTAACATCTCGTGCCAATCTTTATAGGTCACTGTCATCTTCTGCACAATTTTCTTGATATTTTTATTAGCTGCCTCTACAGCCCCATTCATCTTCGGCCGGTAGGGAGAAGAATTGTGGTGCTGTATCTTGAATTGTTCACAGAGTTCAGTGATCATTTTGTTATTGAGATTGGTACCATTATCCGTAATGATTCTTTCTGGGACGCCGTACCGACAGATCAGATTATGCCGGATGAAACGTGCCACGAGGCTCTTGGTTACTGTGGCATAGGAAGCTGCCTCAACCCATTTCGTGAAGTAATCGATCGCCACCAAGATGAAGCGATGCCCATTGGATGCCGTTGGTCGGATCTCACCGATCATATCGATGCCCCACATTGCGAAAGGCCAAGGTGCCGTCAGGACATTCAAAGGAACCGGAGGGATATGCACCTTGTCAGCATAGATCTGGCATTTACGACAAGTTCGGGAGTGTTGGTAACAATCGGCTTCCATTGTGGACCAGAAATATCCTGCCCGAAGGATTTTCTTAGCCATGGTGTGTCCACTGGAATGGGTTCCAAACGTACCTTCATGAAGTTCTATCATGATTTTCTCTGCTTCAGCCTTATCCACACAACGTAGCAGAGTTGAATCATGATTCCGTTTGTAGAGAATGCCGTTGCTGAGGAAGAATTTTGCAGCAAATCTCCTCATGAACTTCTTATCATTGACAGATGCACCTTCAGGGTATTCCTGAACTTCCAAGTACCTCTTTACCTCGTGATACCAGGGTTTTTCAGTCACCTTCTCAGCCTCGAGCTCGCAGCAGTATGCCGGTTCATCCAACTTCCAGATTATGATTCGGGGAGCCTTATTGTCCCATTTAACTTTGAACATTGAAGACATCGTGGCTAGTGCGTCCGCTAGCTGATTCTCCTCTCTGGGGAAATGCTCAAAAGTTATCTCTTCAAAGTGAGGGAGCAAGGTCAACACATACTCCTTGTAAGGAATAAGATTCGGGTGTTTCGTATCCCACTCGCCTTTGATCTGATTGATCACGAGAGCGGAATCTCCGAAGACACTTAGAAATTTTATCCTTAAGTCGATTGCAGCTTGTAAACCCATGATACATGCCTCGTATTCTGCCATATTGTTGGTGCAGCTGAAACATAATCGGGCGGTGAGGGGAGTATGAGTTCCTTTGGGAGATATGATTACAGCGCTGACGCCGTTACCCAGAGCATTGGAGGCTCCATCAAAATGCATAGACCATCGGGATCCTTCCTCAGGTCCTTCATCCGGTCCAGGTACTTCACAGTCAGTTACCACCATGATGTCTTCATCCGGAAAATCAAAGTTTAATGATTGGTAATCGTCCACAGGTTGGTGTGCCAAATGATCCGCCAGTACACTTCCCTTAATTGCTTTCTGAGTTGTATACTGGATATCATATTCCGTCAAGATCATTTGCCATCTTGCTATTCTTCCAGACAGAGCGGGCTTTTCAAATATGTACTTGATGGGATCCATTTTTGAAATCAATAAGGTAGTGTGAGTCAGCATATACTGTCTCAGCCGGCGAGCAGCCCATACAAGAGCGCAACAAGTTTTCTCAAGCAGTGAGTAACGAGACTCACAGTCGGTAAACTTTTTGCTCAAGTAATAAATAGCGTGCTCTTTTCGGCCAGACTCGTCATGCTGCCCCAGCACACACCCCATTGAATTATCAAGTACCGTCAAGTATAGTATCAGAGGTCTTCCTTCCACTGGTGGCATAAGAATGGGTGGCTCTTGGAGATATTCCTTTATCCTTTCAAAGGCGGCCTGACATTCATCATTCCAGCGTACCACTTGATCTTTCTTCAGTAATTTGAAGATTGGCTCACAAGTAGCAGTTAGATGTGAGATGAATCGGGCGATGTAATTCAGTCGTCCTAGAAAACCTCTGACCTCTTTCTCTGTTTTTGGAGTCGGCATCTCTTGTATGGCTTTTACCTTGGCAGGGTCCACCTGAATACCTTTATCACTTACAATGAAACCTAGCAACTTTCCGGATCTTACCCCAAAGGTGCATTTGTTGGGATTCAACCTTAGCTTGTATAATTTGAGTCGGTCAAATAACTTCCTCAGATGGTCAAGGTGCTCTTCCTCAGTTTGAGACCTCGCAATCATGTCATCAACGTATACTTCAATCTCATGATGGATCATATCATGAAATAAAGCAACCATGGCACGTTGATAGGTTGCCCCAGCATTTTTCAATCCGAATGGCATGACCTTATAACAGAAGGTGCCCCACTGAGTCACAAAGGTAGTCTTCTCCATATCCTCTGGAGCCATCTTAATCTGATTATACCCTGAAAAACCATCCATGAAGGAGAACACCTTGTGTTGAGCTGTATTGTCAACAAGGACATCGATGTGAGGTAGGGGGAAGTCATCCTTGGGGCTGGCCCTGTTCAAATCCCTGTAGTCGACACACATTCTGACTTTACCGTCCTTCTTCGGTACTGGCACCACATTGGCAACCCACTGGGGGTAGGAAGTCACTGCAAGGAACCCGGCATCAAACTGCTTCATAACCTCGGCCTTGATCTTTTCAGACATCTCTGGACGCATTCGTCGGACTTTTTGCTTTACCGGAGGGCAATCTTCCTTGGTTGGTAGATGGTGAACTACAATGTCGGCATCCAAACCAGGCATATCTTCATAGGACCAAGCAAAAATCTCCATGTAGTCTTGTAACATTTGGATCAATCGTTGCTTCACGCTGAGCTCTAGATTGGCACCAATCTTGACCTCTTTCCTGTCTGTCTCAGTACCCAAGTTAATTGTTTCTACAGGCTCTTCATGTGGTTGAATAGCCCTCTCTTCCTGGAGTAGCAGTCTTGCGAGTTCACCAGGCACTTCGCAATCATCTTCACCTTCGTCTTCGGCCAAGTTGATCGGATTTTCGAAGTCATAACTGGCGGTAGCAAAGCTGTTACCAGTGAGATCCAGAGTGGATTGAAACTTGTATAAGTGAGTGTGTGTAAATATAGCTGTTTCGCAATATATATAACACAGAAAGGAAAAGAGCAAAAGATTTGAAATGCAACAAACGTCCAATGTTTTGATTGATGATATATGAAAATGTCATACAAAAAACCCTCACAAATGGAGCTACGATGCCCCGGGTAGGACACCGAGCCAACAAAGTTTTAACATATTGTTTGTTACAAATTGGAAATCAAAAGAAATCAATTACTGCGTGACAAATGTGATAGGGGTAAAATCCTTTGCCGTCCAGTTGCTTGGTCCGTCGCTGGTAGTCGGGTAGATCCAACTGTCAAACTCTGCTTCCTCTACATCCTCCTCGATAGCATTCACCCTTGAGCTGGAAATAAACACCGGAGCCCTTCTGATCTTCTCCTTGCGCACAGCCCTCTGAGCCTCTGCAGTAAAGCCTAGCCCAAACTTGTCGTTCTTCTGAGTGAAGTCAGGAAGCTGACCCCAGTGTGCACAATTGCCTTTCTGAACCACAGCCCGGGCATCCCTTAGGGAAGCCATCTTCAAGGAATCATTCTCTTCGGCTATTGTCTCTGCAGCTGCTGAAATTGGATGCACCTCCTCGAAATGCTGGAAGGGGGTTTCAATAAACTCTCCGTCCATCTCAATGTACCTGAAGGAATTCAAATGGCTCACCATATACTCCTCTTCTCCTTGCACAGTGACGATCTTCCCCCTGACGGGATACTTCAGCTTCTGGTGCAAGGTGGAGGTCACTGCCCCAGCTTTATGGATCCAAGGTCGACCCAGCAGACAAGAGTATGATGGACGTATATCCATCACGTAAAAGGTAGAGTCAAACACTTGAGAGCCCACACGAATAGGGATGTTAACCTCTCCATGAACCATCCTTTTGGAACCGTCGAAGGCCCTGACGATGATATTGCTGGGTTTCAATTCCAGGCCTTCATAATCCAGACGATCTAAAGCCTTTTTCGGTAGAACATTCAGAGAAGATCCAGTATCCACTAATACATGCGCCAGAGTAGTGCCCCTGCACTCGATAGAGACATGCAGGGCATCATTGTGGTCTCTTCCCTTCGCGGTCAGGTCAGCATCTGAAAATCCCAAGCCATTGTCTGCTGTTAGATTAGCTATGCAATCAGTGAACTGGACTGCAGACGTCTCCTGCGGCACATGGGCCGTCTTGAGAAATGAGATCAAGGCCTTAGCATGGGCCTCAGAGCATAGAAATAAGGAGAGCAGGGAGATCTTGGAGGGCGTATGCCCCAACTGCTCGACAACATTGAAATCACTTTTCTTTATTATTTTCAAAATCTCCTCCATTTCTTGTCGGGAGGCCTCAGCATTTATGGGTATTGGTGCCTCCATCCGGGCAGGCTCTTCTTCAATCCCTTTGCCCCAAACATTTGAGGGCTCGGCAGCAGGGGAAACAACTTGATCAGCAGCAGGAACAGGTGAACTTGTATGTTTTATAAGGAGGGGTTTTCGAACAGCGGGCAGTGCAATGTCAGGCGAGAAGAGCCTGCCACTGCGGGTAACTTTGGCTGGACCAGTGATGTCGCAGATACTGGCACCAACGTCGAATTCTTGTTTGATCCCATTCACATACACGTCTGCCCCATAATGCCAGGGGACAGCTTTATCAGATACGTAGGGGAGAGGCCCCGGAACAGTAATAATCACAGGTGCAACAGTCATAATTCGAACAGGCTTCTTCGGGGGAGCCTTGATTGGATTTTTGAAGATGGTAATCACAGAAACTTCTTTCATCGGAACCAACTGAACAGCAGACTTTTTGAATAGAATTTCCTTGCTATCCATTAGGCCTTGGATGCCTAACCTCAGCAAGGGACAATCAGATAGGGAAATAGCACAGAACAGGCAACCTTCATCGCAACCCGGAAATAAACCGGCCCGCAGTAGGTTCTTCTTAACAGTCTTCAGAGGGGTAACAACTTCGTCTACCGAAACAGCATACATTTCTTCTTCAATGGCATTTACTCTATGCTGGGGCATAGGAGCAGTTACAACATTTGGTCTTTCCGGTGCTTCAAACTGGATTTCCTTTGCGTCGATCAGATCTTGTACTTTGTTTCTCAGGGCCCAGCAATCATCAGTAGTGTGCCCGGGACTATCAGAATGATAAGCACACCGGGCATTTGGGTTGTATTTAGGAGACGCAGTGTTGACGACCTTAGGAGCTTCTTTGAGGGTCACCAGGTTGGTGGATAACAGTTGGGGTAAAATTTGAGATAAGGTCATACTCAGCCGAGTATACTGCCTCTTGGGCCTTTCACTTCTTTGTTGATTGTACTGCTGAGGAGCAGCAACAGGTTTTGAAATGACCAAAGCATTGACGGCTTGGCGATTTTCGGGCTTGACTTGTCTTCTAGGACCATAGACGGCACTTGCTTCTTTCTTAAACGGCCTCTTCTCAGCACTTGTGGAGGCAGCCTTCTGTATCTTGCCTGACCTGATGCCAGCTTCAATTCTTTCTCCCGTCAATATCAAATCTGTAAACCCACCGGAGGAGTTACCAACCAAATGATTGAAAAACGGACCAGACAAAGTCCCAAGGAACATATCAACCAGCTCTCGGTCAGTTAATGGGGGCTGCACCCTGCCAGCCAAATCTCTCCATTTTTGAGCGTACTCTTTGAACCCTTCACCCGTTCCTAGAGACATACCCTGAAGTTGGGTACGCGTAGGAGCGAGATCAGAATTGTATTGGTATTGTCTGTAGAATGCGGTTGCCAAATCTTCCCAGTGTCGGATGCTAGCTCCATCCAATTGGTAGAACCATTCAAGCTGTGACCCCGAGAGGCTATCTTGGAAGAAGTGAATCCAGAGGTTCTTATCCGCCGTGTAAGGTTGGATTTTCCTTACGTACGACCTTAGATGTAGCTTTGGGCAGGAGACCCCATCATACTTGGCGAAGGCAGGCGCCTTAAACTTGTGTGGAATGACTACCCCAGAAGATAACCCCAAATCTCCGAAATCCAGTCCCGGCACATTCTGAATTTCCATGGCGCTTAAGCGGTCCTCCAGTTGCTTGTATCTGTCAGCAGCAGGTGGGTATTGTTCGTCGTTATAGTCCGTCTCGTTGTCGGAGACTGCGGGACTAGGAGCTCCTCCCCCTTGGGGACTGTTCTTCTCAGCAGAAGAAGTGGTTGGATCAGCTTCATTATGGAGTGTGTTCCCAAATCTGCGTCCGGTGTTGAACAATGCAGTCCTCTTTTTCTTCTTCTTCTTCATGAGTAGAGTCTTCAACTCTTGCTGACCTTGGGCTAGGCTTAGGACCATCTCTTGAAACTGTGCACTTTGGGCCTGAAGGGCCTTGATTGCTTGCTCACTGGATGATTCTGGATTCATGATGACTGTTCACATAAACAGCGAAGAGAATTAAGCAACCTGTGAAATAGGGTACCTGCTTATGCGTATGGTGTAATGGAATGCATATGCATGCAATGCATTCAAGGATTTAGAACATTCAAAATTGTTGTAGACAAAAAGGAACGCACATCATATTAATAAGGAGAAATTTGTTAGTACATAAATGCCCCATGGGCCAAATATTACAAAATAACTCCTTAAGGTAAAAAGACATTGCGCATCCTCTTTGGCGCGATGTAGGTGTTGAGATTCCTTTCCTCGTGCAGCAGGCGGGTGAGTTCCAGGACCTTCTTTTCACTAGCATGTAGACTGGTCTCAAGAGAATTCCGTTCTTCCTTAAGCTGGATCCATCTCTTCTGCATCTCTTCCCAGGAGGTGGGCATGTCGGGATGTTGAATGGTGTAGGATGCCTCTCCTTCCAAGACTGGTTCTTTGATCACAGGAAGCATATGAGGATAAGGCATCACTAACTTCTGGGAGCGGGCTCGTACCCACTTGAGATAAGGTTCCAACGGGATGGAGTTCCGGTGCCCCAATGTCTTGCTGTCTATCCTACTTGGCATCCTCCAAGCTCTGATAAATCTCTGACGAAGTCCTTGAGTATCGTTGTCGAAGCCAAAAACTATGTTAGGAATTAACATGTCATGAGGGCCATCCCTCCGAGCATAACCAAACTGTCTCCAAGCCAGGCATGGGTTGTAGGTAATACCTCCTTTGATTCCAAATAAAGGGACATTAGGGTACTCCCCGCAACGATCAATGATAGTGACGTCTTCCCTGGACCTAGGGCACCAATGTATATCGGCATGCGTAAGAGTCATTAACCGTTGTGACCATCTCAAACCCCGCTCGTTCTTCAAAACTGATTGTGGAAGGTGCGAAATAAACCACCTTCCCAGGAGAGGAGTGCAACACAAAAGGACACCCCTTCTTCTCATGGTTCGAGTGTAACATGAGTGAAGGATGTCCCCCAGCAGTGTAGGTATAGGATTCCTGGTCATGAAGATCTGGACAGCACTGATATCAATAAGTTGATCTGGGTTAGGGAACAACACCAAACCATAGACAAGGAGGGCCATAACTTCTTCAAAAGCTTGTAGGTCAAGGGAGTTCCAACATTCTTGGGCCTTTTCAAACAGAAACCTGGCTAAGAACCCTTTGATACCACTTCTAACTTCCCAATGTCCCTTGAGGTCAGATGTCTGTAGGTGCAAGGCTTTAGCAATCTCTTCAAGCTTGGGCTCCTCTTCCGTACCGTTGTAGGGTAGTTGATCAAGGATAGGGACCTTCAGGAGTCGGGAGAACTCTTCCAATGTAGGCACCAATTGATAATCCGGAAAAGTGAAACAGTGATGCAGAGGGTCAAAGAACTGGAACAGGACTTTTACCAAATCCTCCTCAATGTTGGTGTTAACCAAGCTGATGAGTCTTCC
This sequence comes from Vicia faba, assembly GCA_948472305.1. Taxonomy (NCBI): domain Eukaryota; kingdom Viridiplantae; phylum Streptophyta; class Magnoliopsida; order Fabales; family Fabaceae; genus Vicia; species Vicia faba. The sequence goes on from OX451736.1 coordinate 537,180,407, forward strand.
ATGTTTCTCACTGAATGAAGAACCCTCGGGAATCCTGGACAGAAGTTCCTTAAGCTGAGGAGGGATCTTTACAAGGCTAATCTGAATTGTCTTTCTGCGAGCAGTTTCCATGTCCTATAAAACAAGAACAAAGATGAAGATTCGAAACCCTTGAAATGGTTAGTCAATGCTCATGATGTTGTATGATGTCATGATGTTATGATTAAATACACCACAAATGTTCACAAAGGCAAACATGGTAAGGCACACAAGTCACATAAGACAAACCCTTAGAGTTTAGGCCTGCCTGAGGTCTGGGTATTACCCTCTTGAAGTTTGGTGGGCTCAACCTGTCCTATTAAAAGTAATCGGGTTCTAAAGGTCCCAATATCACTGGATTACTTTCATTGTTCATCGTTTCGATTTAGCCACTGAACTGGCGACCAAAATATCCCAGGAAAGTAACCCTCAATTGAGTGTAGTATCGAGTATCAACCAACCTCGGACTGCACCAAAGTCAGTTATCTCACTACCCTTAAAAAGACCAAGATGGTTCAATTAAGGTTCCTAAGGTCAGTTGATGCTTCACGACACCACGCGGCGGCCCCGTACTCTCCTTGACTGAACTCAAGGGTTACCGGTACACACCAAAGTGCCACATCAACGTAGCAGACTGCTTCAACCATGTCGGTATACCCCGCACAGTTCCCTCACAGCCTTGTTGCTACTTTCTAAGAAGGTATCCCCAGATCCGGGTTAGGATCTATAAAACTCCGATACAAGGCCCACAAATGTAAAAGCAAACAAGATAATCAATTGAAAACAAAAGGGTGATCTATGCCCTAAGGTTACTCCACTTTTATACAGTATCCCCAGCAGAGTCGCCAGTTCTGTGATACAGTGGGAGAACTGACTTGAGGTTTTTGCGTTTTGTATTCGCAAATGTTGCGGTTAGCAAAAGTCGCCACCGACTTTTTATTTTATCCTAAGGAAAGGTTAAAAAGCACAGCAAAAAACCTTTTGAGATGTTTTCTTGGGTTCGGGGAGTAGATTATAGAAAGGGAAGGTATTAGCACCCTTTCTATCCATGGTTATCCATGGGCTCTTAGTTACTTGCTTAGATCACTTGCCTTTTGTTTTCAATTGTTTTAAATGGTGCTTGAGTGTGTGGGTTTTGAAAATGTTTTGAAAAGATGCCAATGTAGTGGCAACCTTTGTAATGATCCATGTGGGGATGTATACAAAGATGTATGTCTTTTGAAAAAGTTTTCATTTGTTTTTGAAAATTGTTTTGAAAGTGTAGTGATGTGTGATTTTGAAATTAGGCAAGTGTTTTGTTTTGCAAGTTTGACTCAAGTATCTAAGAGGTCATCTACTCCTAAATTTCTCAAAAAGATTATTGTTATGTTTTAACCCTTTTAACAAGTTTGTTCCACCATTGTATTTGGTGGACAATCTTGTGTTAGGATGTGAGAGGGACAGGCGCGGGTCATCGTTTAGACCATAATTGCAACGGCGTTAAATGTCTTTGGGAAATTTTCTTTAAGGGACTTGATCATTTGTTTTTATTTGTTTTGAAAAGTTTTATCGAGGGACTATGATCATTCAAACTGTTTGCTTTGCCCAAAGAAGTTCAACATGCAGTATGGCCCATTTATTTGAAGGCAACAAGTGGAATACCCTAGGGGGTGCAAGTGTGATTTGTGTGTCCATTTTCATGCTTGTTTATCTTGTATTAGGTCAAACTATTTTTTATCGTTTTTTCGCATACAAACCCTAATTCTAACATGTTATCATTAGAAAGCAATAAAGTGCGAAATTAAAATTACTAAGCTATTACAAAACCAAATATGGGAAGGGGGGTACAAATGTTCAAATGGGGATATTGACAAGAATTTAAATCTAAATTATTACATCATTTGAATATTTGCAATTTAAATAATGTACAAAAATTAAATAAGAATGCAAGATGTACAAAAAATGTTTTGTATATGTATGAAAAAATATTATTTATGTAAAAGAGAAAAGAAAATAAAAATGTATTATTCTTGAGTATTTTGAATTTAGGGCACAAACCCTAATTTTTTAAAGAAAATGCCTTATTATCTAATTTAATACAAATGTTTATTTGTTTATTTATAAAAATAATATAATAATGAAGTATATTGTGAAAAAAAGTATTTTTGTATCAAATATTAATAAAAATGAAAAATTCAAGTATTTTTACATTTTAGCTTAAATGTACTAATAAACATATATATATATATATATATATATATATATATATATATATATATATATATATATATATATATATATATATATATATATATATATATATATATATATATATATATATATATATATATATATATATATATATATATATATATATATATATATATATATATATATATATATATATATATATATTAAACCCTAAATATGTATTATACACAAAATAAGTATTTATTTAATATTTTAATAAAATAAATAAAAGAGTATTTTTTTGTGTGAAATGTTTTCAGAAGGTAAATAAAAATAAAAATGTATTTACACTATTTTTTCTATTTATTCTAATAATGGTATATATATATATTATGCATAAATAAAGAAACAAATCAAATAAATATGCCATAAATTCAGAAAATGATGGAAAAAATATTTTTAATTTTTTAATGCCATGAGAAAAAATAAACAAAGTCAACCAAAAAAGAAAAAGTCAAAAATGTTAAAAAATGAACAAATGGGCTCAGGGGGGTGTGAATCAAAAAAGATGGTGTGAAAAGAAAATAGATCCAGGCCCAGCCCAGACCACTTCTTCTTCAACCTCTGTACAACATCCTTCAAGCAAAACACGCGTTTTTTATCTCTGGATTCCTGGACTTTCAAGCAAAACTCATAACATGAAAAGTGTAGAGCATTAAGAGACGGTTTCAACCATATAAATAACTTGACCTATCTCTCTAAGATGAGGGAGAATTTCTCCTCCCCCAATTTCTGACCTAACTTTTCATAAATGTTCAGACATGAAATTCTCTAAGCACACGAAACATAAATGAAATCTAATCATATGAGCATGTTCAGGGCTATGATTGTGACATATTTTCTTCAAAAACCTAAAGCTAACAATGCCTAATAAGGGAGATAGAACTCCATGAATATACCTGTTCAGTTGGAATCGAGCTTGGCAATGGAGGATGTTTCAGAGTGAAATGATGACTTGTATAGCTTCCTTGAAGTGTAAGGATGCTTTTCCAAGTCCTACTTTGTCTTGAAACTCCCTGAATCGAGCTAGTGAATTCCAACTGCAAAACAGAAATTTAAAAATGGTGAAGTGGCTTGGAGGTGTTACAGGTCAGGTTTAAGGACAGGGTTAGCTTGCATATGTTGTAAGGAAGGTAGAGGAACAAGTTTGGACAAGAATGCTCGAAGGGATTGAGAGATAGCACTCAATCTGCAGGGCTTCCCCTGTTTGTGCAGTTTCAAGGTGATTTTGAGATGGAGGGTGCTTGGGAGGTTTAGGACTCGTGCCAAAGCTTGGGTATGTTCTATGGAATGTGTTTGATAGCTTTTGTGTTGTGTGTCTTTGCTGAAGAGAGAGTTGGCATAAGTTATGGACCTTTCTTCACACTTAAGCTACAAAATGCAACTTGGCTCTCTAGGTCAGTACAGGCCCTCCCACTATGCTGCTATCCCTTGCCTTGATCAGTGCAATTTGCTCACAAACTTGTGCCAATAAGATCTTGATTGTACCACTTGGATTGCAAACTTGACATAAAGTTCTTCTTTTCAAGAATGGAAATAATGCTTTTTCTAGTTTAGGCTTAATTCCTTGTGTAATGACCAAAGGCTTAGAATAACAACTTGGTTCAATGGTTTTGCATTAAATTAAGGAGTGTAATTTGGTTTAAGGACCTGTAAAGTAGCACAAACTATGCTGAGTTCAAATTTGCCAAGTTTATGAACATGTTTTGATGAAGAACAAAAGTGAATTTTTGCCAACTTGTGAAATTCGAATCTCTCAAGTTATGAGGTTGTTTGGTGAGTTCTTGGACATTTTGGAAAGCTTGGAATGTGTACTACAATCCATCTTTGAAATGAAAATCAAAATTCCAAGTGGAAGGGTATGAAAAGTGGCCTTGAAGTGGGGTAGAAAACCTTGTCAAAATAGGTTAAATTTCACTAAGTTAAAAAATGGTTTAGTGCCCTTATTCAAAAAAATGTAACTTGAGATACAAGCTTCAAATGAGAAAACTTTGTGAATCAAAGTTGTAGATTATGCAACAAGCTACAACTTTCATGTTTTGACTTTTGTTTTAATCCAAATGGATCATGGTGAAAAGATGGGGCAAAGTTGGGAAAAAATTAGGGTTTTTTATAACTTAGAAAAATTCTAAGTTATGAAAAATTCCATTTTCAAACCCTAATTTGCATTTTGAGATTTCTTGGTGAACAAGTTTCATGATTTGGCAAGTTTTAATGAAAAATGAATCTTGACTCTTGATTTTGACCAAAAAGTCAAAGTTTGACTTTTCAGTGTACAGTCAAAATTGATCAATTGACTGGGAAATTCAACTGTCAATCTTGTGTACTTGGGATCTTTTGAGCTTGATGAACATGTCAAGATAGTTCCATGGGGTCCTTGAGTCCATATGGGAGCTTGGTTTGCCATTGGCTAAGTCAAACAGTCAAAAATTGCCTTTGTGCAGTCAAAACCCTAAAAATGACCATTTTGCCCTTTTGGTGATCTGATCAAATTTCTTGTGGAATTGTGATCCAAACTTGATCAAATGGTCCATAGGAGTTCATAATGTTGATGTGGATCAAATTTCATGAGATTTGACTGTCAATTGGCCACAGTTGACTTTTTCCCCAATACAGTTGATTTCTAGGTCAACTGTCCAATTGACTGGGCAAAACTTGGAATCAAGACTTGAAACTTGGTATAGGTAAACTTGGGAGTCCAACATGAAGCATGAAAGTCATCTTAGGCTTTTTAGGTCAAAACATCCTTAGGCAAACACAAACCCTAATTTGAGTCCACAGTGTAAAGGGGAAGTCCTGAGCAGAGGGAACCCCAACTGAATCTTAATCTTCAAGGGTCTTGTGATGAGAAAATGTTGAGGAAATGGGAGGGCAAATTTTGGGGTACAACACACTCACATATAGGAGGCCAGACCAGTTAGAGATTGCTGGATACTCTGACTTAGATTTTTGTTGGATGCCAAAATAGTAAAAAATGTTAGAACAAGATTAGTTCTGATCTATCTCAGAGTTTTGATGATAACAATAAATTATATTTTAGATAATTTATACTCTGATGAAGGTATTTGACTATTTCAGATAATGCTCTGGCAAGAAGCATTCTGATGTGATAAGCAAAATATTATGAAGAAGTTTTTTAATAAAAGAACCTTTTTGTTTTAAGCACACCTGCTGACTCTGGTAAGACATTTTATTTTAAATATATCTTCTAACATTTAGCAGGTTTCCTTGCTCAGAAGATTACTTGAAAGCAAGTGTTGATCAAGTTCTTAGCAAGCAAAGCAATGCCTAGAAGATGAAGTAAAGCATGTTCTGAAATCAAGACATTGAAGCATGTTCTGATACAAACGAACTTGTCTTGTCAAGCATAGAAAACATGTTCTTACAAGTTATCGTTTACTCATTAATGCAAAAACGGCGTCAAGCACTCAAGTGCCTAAAGCTAGTTTCTTGGAAAATGGAATAGTGCAAAGAAACACGCAAGCATTTAATGTTCTCCACTTTTCTGAAGGGAACAACGATCATTTTGTTCTTACTATAAATAGAAGGACATTTATTGCAAGCCATGGACAACTAATTATATTTCAAAAAGAAACAAGAAACTACGTGAAAGATACTGGGCTCACAAACTCTTTGATTCATACACTTTGTGCAATTTATTCTAAGTGAAAAATCACAGTTGTGATATAGCTTGATTAGAAGCAAATTTTATTTCACTATCTGTAAAGATTAAACTCTTGTAATTTCTCCTTGAGAGACCAAGTTTGGTCAGATTTCTCAAGCAGACTAGGACTAGATTTAAGTCTTAGTGGTGTTAGTCACTTGTAAGATTACTTGTGCATTGTTAGTCACAACAGTTATTGTGTGTTTGTAATCAGTTGATTATAGTGGATTAAGTCCTTGTTGAGAAAGGTGAAATCACCTTGACGGGTGGACTGGAGTAGTTTGAGTTCAAACGAACCAGGATAAAAATAACCTTGTTATTCCATTATTGTTGAGCTTTGTTTTGTAAAGAAAAAGAGTCACTTATTCAACCCCCCCTTCTAAGTGTTTTCTAACCCCTTCAATTGGTATCAGAGCTTGACTCTGAGCACAACACTTAACTGTGTCAGGAAAAGATCCAGAAGAAAACACAATGGTTGCTGAACAAAACAACAATAGTTACAACAAACCTCCTGTTTTTGATGGAGAAGATTTTGAGTACTAGAAAGACAGACTAGAAAGTTTCTTTCTAGGTCATGATAGTGATCTATGGGATATAGTTTTGGATGGTTACACACATCCTACTGACTCAGAAGGAAACAAAATTGACAGAAAAAATATGGATAGACTACAAAAAGCTTAATTTAAAAATCATCATAGAGCTAGAAATATTTTTCTAAATGCTATCTCTAAATTTGAATATGAAAAAATCACTAATAGAGATACAGCGCATGATATGTTTGAGTCTCTTAAAATGACTCATGAAGGAAACGCTCAAGTTAAGGAGTCTAAAGCTCTGGCTTTAGTTCAGAAGTATGAAGCCTTTAAAGTTGAGGAAAGTGAGTCTATAGAAGCAATGTTCTCTAGGTTTCAAACTCTGATCGCTGGTCTAAGAGTTTTGAACAAGGGATATACTAAAGCAGATCATGTTAAAAAGATCATCAGAAGCTTACCCAGAAGATGGGCACCAATGGTCACTGCTTTCAAAGTTTCAAAGGATCTGAACAACGTGTCTCTGGAGGAACTCATCAGCGCTCTCAGAAGTCATGAGATAGAAATTGATGAGCACGAGCCTCTGAAGAAAGTTAAGTCTCTAGCCCTTAAATCAATTAAGAAATTTGATACTAACGCTTTTCAGGCTGAAGAGGAAAACTCTGAAGAATCAGCGTCAAAAGAAGACGAACTATCCTTGCTCTCCAGAAGGATCAATCATATGTGGAAGCACAGACAAAAGAAGTTCAGAAACTTCAAGAAGTCAGAAGATAAACATGAATCTTCTGGACTCAAAAAGTCAAATAGAAGAGAGATTATTTGTTATGAATGCAAAGAACCTGGTCACTACAAAAGTGATTGTCCAAAGCTTCAAAAATAAAAACCAAAGAAAATGTTTGGTAAGAAGAAAGGGATGATGGCAACCTGGGATGACTCAGACTCTTCTGAAGATGAATCTGGTTCTGAAGATGAAAATTACAACCTAGCTCTGATGGCTATCACAGCAGATGACTCAGACTGTGAGTCAGAACCAAGAGAGGTATTTTCTGAATTCACTACAAATGAACTTGCTGTTAGTTTATCAGAACTTCTGGAAAACTATAGTAAACTCAAAATCAAATACAAGAAACTCAAGAAGAGTCTTGCATCTGATATTGAGAAATATGAAGCAGAAAAATCTGAACTCTTAGAAAATAATTTTAAACTTAAAGAAGAAATTCAAAATGTTCAAAAAACTTCTAGTTCAGAATCTGTGTCTAGTTCAAAAGATATTCTGAAAGAATATGACTATAGTTTTCAAACTTTCCTAGCTAAAAGCATAGATAGAAGCAAAATGGCTTCAATAATCTATGGAGTTAGTGGGAAAAATAGAAGAGGAATTGGATATGAACCTTCCAAAGGGAAGGAGACATACATACCAAAACCTGTTTCTAAAATGACTTTCACTTACAAACCTCTGAATAAACAATTCAAGTTTGGACACTCACATGATATAAAATATACATCACATTTTGGAAACTCTTATGCTAACCCTAAGTTCAAACAGAACTTTAAACACTCTAACCCAAAAGGACCCAAAAAGATATGGGTACCTAAGGATAAAACAATATTTGTTGCAGATGTCCTTAACAGCTCAGTTGAGACACCAGTCATGGTACCTGGACTCTGGGTGCTCACGACACATGACGGGAAAAAGGTCTATGTTCCAAAGCATGGAACTTAAAGCTGGAGGAGTCGTGAAGTTTGGAGGTAATCAAAAAGGGAAGATGATTGGTTTTGGAACAATTGGAAACGGTAACCTTCCTTCTATCTCTAATGTTTCATTAGTAAAAGGATTAGCTCATAATCTATTATCCATAAGTCAATTAAGTGACAATGGTTATGACATTATCTTCAATCAAAACTCCTGTAAAGTTGTAAGTCAAAAAGATGGATCAATCCTCTTTTCTGGCAAGAGAAAGAACAACATTTACAAAATTGATTTATCAGATCTTAAATCTCAAAATGTCAAATGCCTTTTGTCTGTTAGCAATGAGCAATGGGTATGGCACAGAAGATTGGGACATGTCAGTCTTAGAAAAATATCTCAACTAAATAAATTAAATTTAGTCAGAGGACTTCCCAATCTTAAGTTCAACTCAGAAGCTCTGTGCGAAGCATGCCAAAAAGGAAAATTTTCAAAACCTTCCTTTAAATCCAAAAATGTTGTCTCTTCCTCTAAGCCATTAGAGTTACTTCATATTGATCTGTTTGGGCCAGTTAAAACTGCATCCATCAGAGGCAAGAAGTATGGATTGGTCATTGTTGATGACTTCAGCAGATGGACATGGGTAAAGTTTTTAAAACACAAGGATGAGTCACATTATGTGTTCATTGACTTCTGCACTCAAGTGCAAAACAAAAAAGATTTTAAAATCATAAAAGTCAGAAGTGATCATGGTGGTGAATTTGAAAATCATTATTTTGAAAAGTATTTTAAAGAAAATGGTATTGTTCATAATTTTTCTTACCCTAGAACTCCCCAGCAAAATGGAGTTGTAGAAAGAAAGAATAGAACATTACAAGAAATGGCCAGAACCATGATCAATGAAACTAATATGGCAAAGCATTTTTGGGCAGAAGCTGTGAACACATCGTGTTACATTTAGAATAGAATCTCTATAAGACCTATTCTTGAAAAGACTCCCTATGAATTGTGGAAAAACAGAAAGCCCAACATTTCTTATTTCCATCCTTTTGGATGTACTTGTTTTATTCTGAACACCAAAGAAACTCTGAACAAGTTTGATTCTAAAGCACACAAGTGTTTCCTTCTTGGATATTATGAACGCTCAAAAGGCTATAAAGTATACAACACAAAAACTCTGATTGTTGAAGAATCAATCAAAGTCAGGTTTGATGATAAGCTTGGCCAGCAACAGCCAAAGCAAATTGATTTTTCTGTAGGTACAGAAGATCATCCCTCAAACTCTGAAACTTCAGAAGCAAAGAAAGACTCAGAAGCAAAGGAAGACTCAGCAGATCATCCTCTTGACAATGCTCTGAAAAACCTCAGAATCTCTGGTCAACCCACTCAGAAAAGGTTTCCTAGAATATCTTCAGCTCACAAAGAAGACGTAATCATTGGAAGAAAAGAAGATCCCATCAGAACAAGATCCTCTCTCAGAATGAATGAAGAATCTTTGTTTGGTTTGGTTTCTCTGATTAAGCCAACTTCCATTGATGAAGCTCTGAAAGATAATGATTGGATCTTAGCAATGCAAGAAGAACTCAATCAATTCTCCAGAAATGATGTATGGAATCTAGTTCCAAGACCCAAAGGATTCAACGTTATAGGAACGAAATGGGTTTTCAGAAACAAATTGAACGAGCAAGGAGAGGTAATCAGAAACAAAGCACGACTGGTTGCACAAGGTTATAGTCAACAAGAAGGAATTAATTATAATGAAACCTTTACCCCAGTCTCCAGGTTAGAATCTATAAGATTATTAATTTCTTTTGCTGTACAAAATAACATTTCATTATATCAAATGGATGTTAAAAGTTCATTTCTAAATGGCTATATTGAAGAAGAAGTTTATTTCCATCAACCTCCTGGATTTAATGATTTAAAACATCCAAAACATGTTTTTAAATTAAAAAAGTCTTTGTACGGCTTAAAACAAGCTCCCAGAGCTTGGTATGATCGTCTGAGTAATTTTATTTTAGAAAAAGATTTTACCAGAGGGAAAGTGGACACAACTCTTTTCAGAAAGACATTTAAAAATGATATTTTAATTTGTCAAATTTATGTTGATGATATAATTTTTGGAACCTCTAATATCTCCCTTGGAAAAGAACTTGCTAAGACCATGCATGCAGAATTTGAAATGAGCATGATGGGAGAATTGAAGTTCTTTCTGGGAATTCAAATCAACCAGACTCCAGAAGGTACTTTCATACATCAGACGAAGTATGTTAAAGAACTTCTGAAGAAATTTCAGATGTCAGAAAGCAAAGATGCCAAGACACCTATGCGTACAACCTGTATTCTGGGTAAAGATGAGGTAAGTATGAAGGTAGATCAGAAGCTCTATAGAGGTATGATTGGATCCCTTCTCTATCTGACTGCATCTAGACCTGATATATTATTTAGCGTGTGCTTGTGTGCTAGATTCCAATAAGATCCTAGAGAATCTCACTTAACAACTGTTAAGAGAATTCTTAGGTATCTGAAAGGTACTACTAATCTGGGTTTGTGTTACAGAAGATCACAAGATTACATACTAGAAGGTTATTATGATGTTGACTTTGCTGGAGATAGAATTGAAAGAAAGAGCACCTCTGGAAGCTGTCAGTTTCTGGGTGACAATCTTATCTCGTGGTACAGCAAGAAGCAAGCAATAATTGCACTTTCAACCACAAAAGCTGAATATATATCTGCCGCTGGATGTAGTTCTCAGATGATTTGGATGAAAAGTCAACTAGAAGATTTCAATCTTTATGAAAGTAAGATTCCTATCTTCTGTGACAATACTTCTGTTATTTGTCTTTCTAAGAATCCTATTTTACATTCTAAAGCCAAACATATTGAAATTAAATATCATTTTATAAGGGACTATATTCAGAAGGGAATTTTAAACTTAATTTTTGTAAAAACAGACCATCAATGGGCTGACATTTTTACCAAACCCCTTTCAGAAGATAGATTTAATTTCATTTTGAAAAATATTTGTATGGAATTATGACCTGAATAAAATAATATTTATCTTCTGTGTTTGACTTCAGAATATTTTGAAATGAATGCTCTGATTAACAACTCTCCAGAAGTTAGAAGAGAAGTTGCAACAGAAGCTATATGAAAAGTTATGAAATGTTCTAACGCTTCATTTCTAAGTATAGTTCAGAAATTCATTAGAACAAACAGTTGTTACATGCATCCTTCAGGAGATGAACACGTGGTGTGTTTCTGAAAGGTCACGCGTGCAAAAGCTACTGATGACGTTCTAGGTAACTATTAATGATTAGCCATAATCTCACGCTTTCCCCTTATTTTTAGCAAAATCATTAAATGCACGTAATGATGAGATTTGTTTTAAATTCGTTTTTAAATTAATTTTAAATTCGTCTTAAATACTTTTTTAATCTTATTCCTAAACCTATTTCTGAATTCTTTTTGCATATAAATACATTTTGAAAAACCCTTTTTCATTCTTTACCGTCTCTTTCAAACTCAAGCGTTTCTGTACTTTTTCTCTTAAAACCCTTTTCTTCAAACTCTCTTCTCTAAATAACTTCAATGGCTTCTTCTTCTTCTACCAACTCTGAGCAATACATAGTTCCTGAAAGAACAACTCTCATTCCAGTAGACAATTTGGAAGTTTTAAGTGAGTTAATGGTAGATTTTGAGAATCTAAGAGAAAATGGTTTTGACTTGTTCCCTGCTGTTAAGTTTCAAGGTTGGGAGAACTTTTTTTATCGTCTCATTGGTCCAGTCTTTCCACATCTGGTGAAGAAATTCTGGATACATGCTATTGCAACTCCTAAGGTTATTCTCTCTTTCGTAATGGGCAAGGAAATATCCATTACAAAAAATCAAATCAGAAAGTTGTTAGGGTTTAAAGGACTTGGAGTTACAGGTATGCCAAGTGGAAGGATAGAAATGTCAAGGGTCTACTCGGAGATTTTCACAAATGGCCAAGGATCTTCAAAAGTCAGGGACTTGAAAGATAAATACAAGATTTGGGCAAGGATTATTCATGGATGTATTCACCATAGGAAGGACACCAACTCTCCTGATTACATTAACGATGATCAACAATACTTATTGTTCTGCCTTGGAACAAATGTAAAAATTGATTTGCCTTATTTGCTGTTTGAACATCTCTGGAATCATGTAAAAGATACTAGGGAAGCTGAAAGGGTGAAAAACCCCAAATCCAAAAGGAATTGGATTCCTATGGGTAGATTAATATCAGACATTCTGACTGAGAATGGTATGATTGCTCACCTAGATGAAGCCAATCTTCTGGGGGAGCTAGAACCTATTTGTGGTAAGACTATGACTGAGAAGAATCTACTGAAAAGAAAAATAATTGACAAGCTGCTGGTGGAACCAACTTCGTATGTGTCAGCTGCTGTGAAGAGGAGAAGGATATTTATTGCTGATTTTCCTCTGTTCAACTCAGGAGATCATCCTCGTATCATCCTGCACTACATTGAAATCTGCAAAGAGACTGGAACACCTATTGATCCAGCTTGGCTCCAAGGAAGAAATCAAGCTGCTCCAGATGTTGTTCTCCAGGAATCTTTGAAGAGAAAATCTGTAGAAGGACCTTCTGCCACTCCTCAGAAGAAGAAAAAGAAGACAGGTAAACCCGCTGAAACTATCACTGTTTATGATTCTGTCAATGTATCCACATCTGCTGAACCCTCCCAAACCTTAGGAGATATAGATGTTGATATTGACCTGACCTTACCACCTGACTCCCTTGCTGACAACCCTCATAAAAATCAAGTTTTATCAGATTTGAGTGATTTTGACTCTGATGAACACTCTGACACCCAATCAGAACCCTCTCAATCAGAACCCTCACACTCAGAACCCTCTGAACCATCTGTTTTTCAACCCATTCCTGCTGAACGTTTTTCAAGACCTCCTCCCAGACCTCTATCACCCAGACCCACTGGATGGTATGATGCTGGCTCTTGGAGAATTCCAGGGATAAATGAACCTCTGGCCACTATAAAGCCTCCTTTCAACTTACCATTTGAAAACATTTTTGCTATGAATTGACCACAACCTCAGAACCCCATTCCCACTCCTGATAATACAATAATAATTTCACCTGATGTCACTCCACCTACTTCACCACAAAACACAACACCAAACTCACCTACACTCTCACCCCCTCATATTCCAGAATAACAACCTTTTGAACCACCTGAAACTGTTGAATCATCCGAACCTCATGAACTATCAGCACCACCTAACTTTGTTGACCAACCTGATCATTCAGCCACTCCTGAACCTACCAAAAATCCTGAACCTGCTAGCTTTTTAAGAACTGTAGTGGATTATGAATCTCTACAATTCTTGAAAAACAAAACTTTCAAGAAGGCTGTCTCAAAACCTGTTCAGCCTGATGTGAATACATTGTTTCAGAATTTTCTAACAGATGTTCAAGCATGGTTGAATCTGCTGAAAGAAGATTGCTCCAGAAGCGTGAACACAGCTGCAACGGATCTTCTATGGGAAAACTTCAGAAGAACTGTTAATGCTGAGTCACTGAAGCTACAGGACTTATGCCACTTCAGGTGCTGGACAACTTTTCTAAACATCTGCACGCTTTCAAGACAGAAGCTGCTGACATTTGGAATAAGAAGTCTTCGTTAATGATTGCTGATACACCAGCTGATACGATGGACATATTAGAAGATGAATATGAAGAATCCTCTGAAGATTCAAACCCTTTGGCTATTGTTCTATTGAATCAACCTTCTGTTAAGGCTAAACCTGTTCCAACTCTTGCAATAGATCTGGGCACTCTGCTTTCAACCTTCATGCATTCTGACTCAACGGTTGCTGCCTCTAAGCCTGTTTCTGCTGAAGCTTCGTCATCCTCTGCTCCTACGTCACTTATCATGGACACTCTGAAAGAGCTCAAGAGGGAGAATGAAGTCATACATGAACGCTTGGATAAGAAAGACCAAAAAAATCAAGAAATCAAGAACTGGATGGTGAAACAAGAAAAATCTGCCTCTGAGATCAAGAATCTTCTGATGGCTCTTGTTACCAAGAAATCCTAGTGTCTTTTTGTTTCTTGTCTTTTGTTTGTTGTTTTGTACTTCTGGATTTTTTTTTTATGAAAATTTTTCAGCTCTTCAATTCTTTTTACACTTTTTGATTATGCCAAAAAGGGGGAGAAAATGAGTATTTTGAACTAATCATTGTTTAACAGTTATGGGAATAAAGTCTCAAACATTCTAACAAGATACAAAAAAAAATTTCTTGTGCAAAAGAATTTTTTTTTGCAAGTATCACTTTAACTCTGAAAGAATATTCCAGCTGAACATTATCTTCTTAAAGAAGTTCTGAAGAAATCCAAGAAGATTTTTTTTTGCTCTGATAATTAATCTCAGAAATTTTATATATATATAAATATTCATTTCAGGGGGAGATTCTTATCTCTTATCATATTTCATTTCTATATCTGAATAATTTTTGTCATCATAAAAAAGGGGGATATTGTTAGAACAAGATTAGTTCTGATCTATCTCAGAGTTTTGATGATAACAATAAATTATATTTTAGATAATTTATACTCTGATGAACGTATTTGACTATTTCAGATAATGCTCTGGCAAGAAGCATTCTGATGTGATAAGCAAAATATTATGAAGAAGTTCTTTAATAAAAGAACCTTTTTTGTTTTAAGCGCACCTGCTGACTCTGGTAAGACATTTTATTTTAAATATACCTTCTAACATTTAGCAGGTTTCCTTGCTCAGAAGATTACTTGAAAGCAAGTGTTGATTAAGTTCTTAGCAAGCAAAGCAATGCCTAGAAGATGAAGTAAAGCATGTTCTGAAATCAAGACGTTGAAGCATGTTCTGATACAAACGAACTTGTCTTGTCAAGCATAGGAAACATGTTCTTACAAGTTGTCGTTTACTCATTAATGCAAAAACAACGTCAAGCACTCAAGTGCCTAAAGCTAGTTTCTTAGAAAATGGAATAGTGCAAAGAAACACGCAAGCATTTAATGCTCTCCACTTTTCTGAAGGCAGCAACGGTCATTTTGTTCTTACTATAAATAGAAGGACATTTATTGTAAGCCACAAACAACTAATTATATTTCAAAAAGAAACAAGAAACTGCGTGAAAGATAATGGGCTCATAAACTCTTTGATTCATACACTTTGTGCAATTTATTCTAAGTGAAAAATCACAGTTGTGATATAGCTTGATTAGAAGAAAATTTTATTTCACTATTTGTAAAGATTAAACTCTTTTAATTGCTCCTTGAGAGACTAAGTTTGGTCAGATTTCTCAAGCAGACTAGGACTAGATTTAATTCTTAGTGGTGTTAGTCACTTGTAAGATTACTTGTGCATTGTTAGTCATAATAGTTGTTGTGTGTTTGTAATCAGTTGATTATAGTGGATTAAGTCCTTGTTGAGAAAGGCGAAATCACCTTGACGGGTGGACTGGAGTAGTTTGAGTTCAAACGAACCAGGATAAAAATAACCTTGTTATTCCATTATTGTTGAGCTTTGTTTTGTAAAGAAAAAGAGTCACTTATTCAACCCCCCTTCTAAGTGTTTTCTAACCCCTTCAAAAAATTCAATTCAGGCTATATCTACATGTTGGCTGGTGGTGCAGTTTCTTGGCATAATGTCAAGCAAACTCTTACAGCTTCATCCACCATGGCAATATAGTTTATATCATATTATAAGACATCCAATCATGGGATTTAGCTGAGGAATCTTGTCGTTGGGTTGTGCATTATGAAAGGAATTGAAAGACCACTTAAGTTATACTATGACAATAAATCGGTCGTCTTGTATTCCAATAATAATAGGAGCTCGACCAAGTCAAAACATATTAACATCAAGTTCCTAGTTGTTAAGGAAATGGTACAAAGTAGACAGATTTCCATAGAAAACTTGGGGACAAACTCCATGATAGTAGATCCTCTTACAGAAGGTCATTCACCCAAGGTCTTTCATGAGTACACTGCTCGCATAGGTGTTTTATCATTAGAGGAGTTTTTGATTTAGTGAGAGTTAGACGATTATGAATTTTATGTTTTGTGTTTTAGTAGTATGTATGCAACTATGATTTTGGATATTTTCCAAATTAATAAAGTTTGATATTTAACAGTTTATATTTTGTATAATAAAGTTATTGAATGATCTCACTAAAGTAAAGTAGGACCAGTTGAAAATCGATATATACAGACTAACTTCATGTGACTTTCATGTTGCACATTTCATGATGGATCTATGTCATTTAGTTGTGTTACTATTGATGATCATTGATGGATTTAGTTATGGTTGATATAATGAAAATCACATTGATTCTATATATTGGCACGACTAATGGACGAGATAATTTTGATATGCTTAAGGAATATAATGGTGAATTTTGAGCTCATAAAGTCTAACACATGTGTATGATTACATATGTGACCAGTTGGAGATTGTTTAGAATATTTGAGTTACAATTGTAATGTTACATGTGTTAGGGTCATTATGTAATTAGCCAAAGCTGTAGTGGTCTAATTAATAATAAGTTTGTGGCTAAAAGCATAAATATCATGAAAGTTAATTATGTAGATACCATAAAATGAATTATCATGAATTCTCTCTTTATCCCCATTAGAGGAGAATCAAGGAGCCATAAGGAACTCTACAAATTGAAAGATCACATACCTGCAAATCTTTGGTGATTCTCAATGGCAAATTCAGGTACGCTTCTCTTTCATTATTATAATTGTATTCAGATATGAGTTTAAGGGTTTTATTTAGAATTCTGTTCTTGATTTCTATATTGATAGAAACTATAAGGTTTATGAACAACTCTTAACATAGGAGTGTTCGTTGGTTCGGGCAAATCCGAACTAAACCGGAATCCAAACTAAACCAATGTGTTTGTGTCAGATATCTTTTAGTTCGGGCAAAAATCAAACTAAACCAATAAAATTCGATGTTAATTAGTTCGGACAACAAATTTAAATTTTTTTACCCGCGAGCCCGTCTACCCGAACCAACCATATTAATTCATATAATTTATATCATCATTATTATGGAAACTAATATAAGTTATTAAATTTCAAGAAGAAAATAATGAAACGCGATTGTGATATTCATTACTTATATGGAGAAACAAAAAAATTGAAATTTTTATATTATTATGGAAAATTAGTTGATGTAAATTAGATATTTAAAAAAAAAATATTTTACATTTATTTCTAATGTATCCGATCAATCCAACCCAAATCAATCCGTTATTTATTAGTTTGGTTTTGTTTGGGTTTTGTCGAAAAAATATGAAAATTCAATCCAAATCAATCCATTTATTTTTGATCGGTTTGAATAACGGCTCTCTCAAAACCTAGTCAAACCGTCCCACGAACACCCCTATTAATGGTTAGAATTTATTCTTTAAAATAAATGAAAAAAATCACGAATTTGAAATTACAATCAAATAATCAATCATGTACAATAAATTAAGCTAATTTAATAAGATTAGAGTTGGTAAAATGGAGTATTTAGACTACCGATTATGACAAATTTCATGCTTATTAGGGCCGATTGGAAAAATTCTACCATGATATGAGTTTAAAATATATTTTTGGAGTATGACATAAGATGGATTATGCGCTTCTCGATTTTAAATGAGTCATTAATTTATTATTTTTATAAAGATAAAATAAATTTTTTTGAACTATTTATTATTTAAAATATATTATTTTAAATATAATATATTATTAAATACTAGCCAATTATTAAAATATGAAAAAAATTGTAAAATGAAATAAAATATAATTAAATATTAATTTGATTATATTAACCTATAATATTTAATATAAAAAGTTTAAACTATAATATAAAAATAAATTTAATAGTGTTTGACAATTTGTAATTTTTGAATGAAATAAAAATAATTATATATTAATATATTTGATATAAAAAATTAAATTATAATAAAATATAGATTTATTAGAGTTTGACAATCTGTGATTTTTGAGTGAAACATCATTAAAATTATTATAATTTTTAAAAAATTTAGTTATATGACTCAAACTGATTATGAATCAATTTTGATCATAGCAAACTTTTAAGAACCAAACTAATAAAAGCCTTATTAAATTTTAAAATTTAAGCTCTAATTTTAAAACTTTATTTTTATATTTTATCAAGTTTTTCGGATCAGATTGAATCGGATCATATGAGCTAATTCATTTTTTTTTTCATCAAGAAATCGACAAATATATTTAACTCGTTATAAATAAAGATGTATTAACAAAAAGTTGATTTAGAAAAAAAGTAATGCAAGTGCATGATGACATAGCATTAATTAAGAGGTTAAAATGCAAGCATCATAGATACTAATTATATGTCTCATTGATTCGTATGATTAACTAAACAATATTATCTCAATGATTCAAAAACAGAATAGTAGTACATTTTAATTATAATTATAAACTCTAATTAAATAGAGTGATTGAGACTGAATTATATGATTTGGTCATTGAATTTGACTTATCTTGTGTATGGCAAAAAGTCCGTATAATGCGGTGTTGATGAAAGAATAATAAAGGCAAAAAGGGCATGTCGGCATAACCATTGTCGTTTAAGACTGCCAACACGGTTTTCGCGACTTCAAAACGACATAATTAAGACACTTTTTTGAAATTCTCTTCTTTAGTCGTGAAACTCTCTTTTAACATTTGTTTGCTTTAATCAAATAGTTTGGATTTTAAAAACTCTGAGTAAAGACGTAATTTAAAATATACCAAATTTAATTATTAGAGACGAACAACATTTAGTCAGTGTCAGTATTTTTTGATATGAACTTTAAATTTTAAAAATATTTCTTTTTTGAAAATTTGAGTGAGAAAACAAATAAAAAAATATGTGTTTGTTTAGATAAATTATTTTAGTATGAAGAGAATATAAAGTTATCTATAAATATCTAATATATTTCTTACTTTTTTCCGAAATATGTCCTTTATTAATACTTTAATGTTTTATAACGCAAAAAAAAAAGTCAATATTAAATATAGTTATATACAATGGTAATTGTTGAAAGTGTTTAACTAAGGTGTCATTTTATGTTAATATTTGTTTATGTTACTATGCTTAGATTTGAAGGTCATTATGATTGTTGGTATATGCTAATGGAAAATCTCTGAAGGTCATTATGATTGTTGGCGGAGAGCGGGATTCGGACAGTAGCTGCAGAAGTGCAACATACTATCTTTTCCAAGCTATTGATAGAACCATCATGAAAACAATTCTTAATTGTGACAGTGCCAAGAATATTTGGGACTCAATAAAGCAAAAACATCAAAGGTCTATGAAGATGAAGAGAGCTCAATTGCAAGTTCTTAGAAGGGATTTTGAAGTGCTAGGGAAGAAAGATGGAGAGAAAGTAGATAAATATTTTCTCGATCTTTATCCATCGCTGACAAAACAAAGACACGTAGAGAACGTATGGATTAACTGATGATCGTAGAGAAGATACTAAGGTCTATGATTAGACAATATAATTATATTGTGGCTGCCATTGAGAAATCCAATGACCTCAACACAATGAAAATTGATGAACTTCAAAGTAGTCAACTTGTTTATGAGCAGAGAATGCACTCCCACACTAGAAAAGAGCAAATCACTGTTACAAATAATTCTCAAAACGTCGGACGCGAAATGTATTTTATCTTATCTCGACAATAGATGCAAAGTGAATAATATTGTTATAAAAAAATAAAGATTTATCACTTCGGTGTTTAAAACACCGAAGTAAAATTTTATTAGTGCATGGGTTTAAACCCATCAGCAACAACTTTTATTATTTTCAAAACTAACATATCTTTTATATCGGTTTATCAAAATAATCGAGAGGTTATTAGTTTTTTTTAATAATAAAACTCGTTACATTGTTTACACAAAACATTAATAAAATAATTTATTTACAAACTACAGTGTTTATCCAGAATATTACAATTTTATACCGAAAAAAATTAATTGTCAATATAAAACATATATTGGATCTTCTATTCTTTGATATTCTAGAAAAGATTAAATGCATGAGAAACTCTTTTCTCCCAACAAAAAATAGGTTAGACAAAAAAAGGTTAGACAAAAAAGGGTTAGATAAATAAATAATTTTCTGCTCAAATAAATACTTAAGAACACAAACCTTAAACCCAAATAATTTTAGGCTCTTGCAATCCTTCGTAGAGAACTATTCATGACAAACATTGTTGCAAACCTTAAACTCTTCATGATGTTGGATATCACGGGGAAGATCAAATGATGGCTTTGGCTTGCATTTGTTTCTGATATGAATAAAAAAGGGTTACACAAAAAAGGATTAGATAAATAAATGATTGTCTACTCAAATAAATATTTAAGAACACAAACCTTAAACCATAGAGAACTCTTCATGAAAAAGACTCTTGCAAATCTTAAAGTTGAGCGCTAATGGTAATGTCTTGATAGTTTCAGAATGCTTTTATAATAGAAGTAATTTATGTATCACGTGAATCACTAATGGTAATGTCTTGGCCGTTGATAGTCATGAAATAGACGACAAGAATTTGATAAATATCTCAATTTTTACGCTAAATGTTACCTCGGTTTTTAGGATAACCGACAATTTAGAACATTTAATTTACAAATAAAAACTACAATTAAAATATAGGTTCTAATTTTAGCGCTCAATTTTAACGCTAAAGTGTTCCCTCGATTTTTATGGAAAACTGACAGGTTAGAACATTTATATTACAATTAAAACAGAGGTTAGAACACCAACGTGACACACATGCATTTGAATAATATCACTTAGATAGAATAACAATGATCATCTATATTCAAGTCGTAACGTCTCTTTTGGATTATCAAGGAGGCTTTTAAGCTATTTAAATGTCTAATTACCAACTCGTTGTATCTTCAAACATTGTTTCAAAATCTTTTCCTATTTCCAACGTCTCGTTACCAACTCTCTATATCTTGTTTCCTTGTTCCAAAGTACTTTTTTTCCTTATCATAAATGGATGCAAATTCATTGCTCGTTATCAATGAAAAGTATGTTGATGTCAATGATTTCGATCATTTTGAACTAAGACAAACTATTAACAAACAAAGGTTGAATGATTACTTTCACATTCTTCATGGCCCGATATACATTAATCTTGTTAAAGAGTTTTGGATGAATGTCTCTGTTGTGCCAGCTGGTCATGATGAAGTCATCTAGTCCTATGTCAATGGCTCTCATTTCTCCATTACTCCATCACTAATTGCAATGACAATCAACTATCAAGAGATATGTAGTTGTGTTGAACACTATGAATTCAACAGTGTCTACTCAACCCAACTTCATCGAATTTATGCCAACCAAACTAAGCTCTCTAGTCCTGCTTCTCTATGGCCAATTGTAAAATTTTGGTTTCAACTTCTAATGGAAAGTCTTTACCCAAAAGAGAAAGACCTGGAAACACTTACTTGGTATGACAAGCATATCTTATTATTCCTCACCTACAACATCAGAGTTAATCTTTCTCGGACCATTTTCAACTTCTTGAAGGAAATGATAAAGACTTCTCGATAGGAAATGACTTTCCTCATACATTATGGAAGAGTTCCTTATAAACTTTTCTATAAGTTAGGGATAGTTAGAGGTAATGTTGAAGTTGAGTGGACTGAGAAGTTTGAATTTGTTGAGTAGTTTTCTTTGTTGTGTTGTTTTTTATTTATTATTATCAATGAAATATTTCTTTTTCTATTATTTTCTATTCTTGTTTATTGATAACAAACTTTTTAACATGTTGGAAAAGACACAGAGTGATAAATCATTGAAAAAAGTTTTAAATGCAGAAACGAGGGTTCGAATTAAGGTTCCTTATAGCTGTATTACCTCGGTTCTCAATAAAACTGAGATAACAAGTTTATTAATTTTTTAATGGATAAAAAAAGTGTTAACTTATAGTTCTGTTACCTCGGTTTTATATAACACTGACGTAATATATTATTTATCTTATTAAAAAATAAAAC
Source organism: Vicia faba (assembly GCA_948472305.1). NCBI lineage: Eukaryota > Viridiplantae > Streptophyta > Magnoliopsida > Fabales > Fabaceae > Vicia > Vicia faba. Next base: position 537,202,610 of record OX451736.1, read on the forward strand.
ATTGCACTTCCAGGACATATCCTCTCGATTTTTAGCATATTGGAGATGAAAGCTTTGTCATAAAAAGTTTTATTCGTTGTAGTGAGTGCTGAAGGTGAAATTTGATGGAAGTGATAAAATGAAATATGGTGATAGAAATGATGGAAGAGGTCGAGGGAGAGGTGGTTTTACAGACAGAGTAAGAGATCGAGGTAGACATCATTCATATAAAGCATTAGTTGAGTGATACAAATGCCACAAAATTAGAGCATTTTCAATACGAGTTCCCTGAGTAGGAGAGAAATGTGCACTATATTGAATTAGATGAAATAGAAGAGATGCTTCTAATGGACAATGGCAAGGTGATGTTGAGAACAATGTAGAGATGTGTTTTCTTGACTCAAGATGCAACAACCACATGACATGTAAAAAGATGGATGGACAATATTAACAATCTATCCAGCTTGGAAACAACTTCAAAATGACAGAAGTTAGGAAATGTAATATTAGACTACATGTTAATGGAATTACACAAGTAATCACAAATGTATATTATATCCCCATGTTGAAGAACAACCTGGATAATATCGGGAAATTGATAGAGAATGGGGTCTTTTTATTCATTCGAAATGGAGAATTGTGTTGCTATCATTTAAAGGAAAGTTTATTTTTGCAAACAAAAAATGTCATCAAATAGAATGTTTTCATTTTATGCAAACCCAATGTCTCAAATATCAACATGCTTCAAGACTCTTAGAGAAGATGAAACAAATCGTTGGCATTATCGTTATGGCCATCTAAATTGTAAGGGGATAAGAAATCTTCAATCTAAGAAGATGGTAGTAGGCATGCCTAAATAAGAATACCAAGAAAGTTATTGTGTCACTGGTAAGCAACAAAGGAAGTGTCAACCAAAGAAAATTTTATGGAGAGCTACACAAAAACTCCAACTAGTGCACTCTGACATTTGTGGGCCAATCATACCATCATCAAGTAGTGGAAAAGGTACTTATTACTTTTATAGATGATAACATAAGAAATATTTGGGTCTTATTATCATCTGAAATAATGTCAAGCTTTTGCTTCATTTAAAAAGTTTAAAATTTTGGTTGAGAAAGAAATAGGGGCTTCGATTCAGTGTCTTTGAACAGATGGGGGAGGAGAATTCACCTCTCAAGAATTTAATCTATTTTTCAGCTCATGGGGCATTAAAAGGAAATTGACAACAATGTTTACCCCTTAAAAAATGGAGTTACTAAAACAAAGAATCGGGCCATTATGAACATGGTTCGATGCATGCTGTTAGGAAAACATGTCTCAAAGTTCTTGTCGACAGAAGTAGTATATTGGGCAGTTCATATTCTCTATCAAAGCCCGAACTTAGCAGTGAAAGATAAGACACCCGAAGAAGCATAAAGTGACACCAAGAGCTTTCAGTGTGTGATGTCAGGAGTGAGTTATGAATCCAAAGCATATAGGCTCTTTGGTTTTACTTCCAAACACATTGTGATCAACAAATATGTGATTTTGAAGAAAATGAGTGCTCGAATTGGTAAAAAAATCCAGAAAAGCAAAAATATGATATTCTAGATTGGGGAGAAAGTGAATAAGAAATGCTTAAGTCCCCTCAAAGTGAAGAAGAAAATGAAAATATAGAAGGTGCAAAAGAAATGGGCTCCTCTTCAAGTTAGTCAACAAGAGAGGCTCAAGAAGAAGAAAGAATAAGAAGGCTGCCAATATGGATGCAAGATTACGAGAGTGGTGAAGGACTTTCAAAAGAAGAAGAGACACAAAATCTTGTGATGATTACTACAATAATTAGTCCAACAACATTTGAAGAGCTGTCAAAAGTGAGAAATATAGGGTTATAATGAATAATGAGATTGAGGCAATAGAAAATAATAATACTTGGGAGTTGACTAACTGATAAGTGCAAAATAGTCGCTTCAACAAAATGGCGTTGTTGCCAGGGATTGGTGTTGAAATTAATTACATCTCAATAGTTTCACTTTATAAGTTTTGTAAATATGTCTATACTATATATTTATACATTTTCTCCATACTTGTTGTGATATGGTGGGAGAACTAACTTGGGTGTTTTGCGATTTATCGCAAGTGTTGTGGTTAGCAAGAGTCGCCACTGAATTTTCTTTTATCTAAAAGGAAAGGTGAAAAAGCACAGGAAAGACCTTTGAGATTGTTTCTTGAGTTCGGGGGGTAGATTATGAAAAGGGAAGGTATTAGCATCCTTTTCATCCATGGTTTTCCATGGCCTCTTAGTTACTTTCTAGATCACTTGCTTTTGTTTGAAATTGTGCTTTGTGTGGTTTTGAAAGTACTTTTGAAAAGAGGCCATTGTTTAGGCAAACTTTTATAATGATTCTCGTTCGTAAGAATGTATACAAAGGTGTTGGTCTTTTGAAAATGTTTTCAAGTTTGAAAGATGTTTTTGAAAGTGTAGGTGTTTGTTTTTGAAAATAGCAAGGATGTTTTTATTTTGAAATGGAGCAAGTAACTAGGAACATTCTACCTACTCAAAAGTCTTTCATGTTCATTTCCTCTTTCCTTTGACATTGTTATCTTACCATTAATTCGATAAGTAACCCTATCTTTGGATGTAAACGGGACGGGTGTGGGTCATCGTATAACCATGATTAGCAATGTTGCAAGATATCTTAGCATTTTTCTTTAGGGACTAAGATCATTTTTGAAAGGCAACTATGATAGCGTCATCGAGGGACTATGATCTTGTATTTTGCTTGTCTTTGCTAAGATACCTCACATGCGTAATATGGCCATTTTTGTAAGGCAACCAAGTGGATTTACCCTAGGGGTATTTATGTGCAAGTGTATTGATTTACATGCATTATTTTTGTCTTTGATTAGGGGTTTTCTATTGATTGGTTTTAGTCTTTCCATACAAAATCCTAATTACTAGCATTTGTATATAAAGCGATAAATTGCGGAATTTAAAATTACTACGCTATTACAATACTTTAGGGGAGGGGGTGTACAAATTACAAATGGGGATTTTGCAAGAAAATTAAACCTAATTATCTATTACAACCATATTGAATATGTACAAATAATTGAATATATAATAATATATAAATACAAGAATATAAAAAAAAAAGAGATGATTTTTGTTTGGTTTTCATGAAAAGGGTTTAACCTAAACCTAATTAAGAAAAACGATTAGTTAAAATTAAAACAAAATTAACTTAAACTAATTGAGAAAAGAAATTAAATTAAAATAGATTTTTTATGATTTTTATGAAGAAAACGGGTTTTAGGTTGGATAAAAATAAAAATGAAAATTAAATAATTAAAAGAAACCTAAATTCTAAATTAATTTTAATTAATATAAATAATTATTAAAACTAAGTCTAAATATTTAATTATTTAAAAGAGAAATTAATTTGTTAAAAGAAAATGTTTTTAATATTTTTGTTTCATAAGAAAATAAAATGAATAAGTGTAAATAATAAAATAAAATATTTTTGGATTTTTCATGATTAATGAAAATAATAATAATAATAATAATAATAATAATAATAAATAAAAGATGAAAAATTAAAAAATAAAATAAAAATAAGTCAGGGGGGTGGATTAATGAAACAGGGGGTCAGAAGTTAGTAAAAACAATAAAGCCCAAAGAAGGGGAGGCCCAGCGCTGCAAAAACACAAAAATGTCAAAAAAGATGGAAAATGGAGAAAAAAAAGGTCACGCTGGGGCTTGAACCCAGGACCTCATAGTGACAGACGCACGCTTTAACCACTAGGGTGGTGATACATCCGTTAACTTGTATGGAATGATAAATACATAACATAAAACGAACGTGCCCTGACTGTACTTCATCTTCAACCTCCAGCCAAAGGATCTGTAACTTGCTTATTTCTCAACCATTTGCAAAAATGTAAACATGAAAATTGCTCCATTTTTTCACACAAATCCAACCATATAAATATCATAAGCTATAAATCAAAGATGAATGAGAATTTCTAAAAGTACCAAATTCCGACCTAAATATTTCAGAAAGTTCAAACTCAAAATTCTCCTAGCTCAATCAAAATAAATGAAATCTACGGACATGTATAGTTTCAGGGCAATGATGTCTACATTTTATCTTCACAGATGCAAGCCTAACAATGCCTAAATATGAAGATAGAAGTTCAAGAAAAATAACTTAAAACTGGAAATCGTGAAATGAGTTTGAGCTTGTTTCAAGTGATGGTGATGATCAGGTTAGCTTCCTTGGACCTCTAGAAAGCTATTGCAATGGCTGGATTGAGCTGAAGGTGGCTAGAATGGTCTGGAGAAGTCCAATTGTGATGCTCTGGTTTTGAACTTGGAAATGGATGAAGATGGTGTTATAGTCGTGTAACATGTATAGGGATGGCTTATGTATGATGTTTGGAAGCTTTTGGAAGCAAAAGGCCAAGAAGCGCACAAGTGAAATGGAAGTTTAAAGTTCTTGGTCAGAATATGCAACAATGGTGGTTTGTGATGCAGTTCTGAGTTTGGGGAAGTTTTGAAGCTTGTGTATTCGTGGATTCTCTTGAAAATAGTATCTCTATTTATAGAGGAAAGGTTTTGAGGTTTGAACTGATCAGAAACAAAGAATCACATGTTATTAGTTCTTGACTTGTTTTTGAAGTTATCTTGAAAAACATGGTTTCAATGCAAGGTACATGTCTTGTAGAGTGGCTAGAAACTTTAAACATGTTTGTTATGAGTTTATAGAGTATGCTTGTGCAGAAAGAACAAGTGCAAAGCTCCATACAAGTTGACTTTGTGATTAAAGTCACTTTTCAAGAATAGCAATGGTGCCTTTCTTCCAAAAATGGAAATGCAACTTGGATAATGATTCAAATGCTTGGACAGTGGCTCCATATGTTGTGTAAAAATTTAATTAAGGATTGAATTGCAAGTTTGAGGCCTGCAAAGTGAAGATTATGCAGCATGGGTATGGATTTGGTTCATTGTGCATCACAAATTTTGCCTTGCAAAATAACTTGAAACCCCAACTTCTGACCTTCAATTCTCCTTGCTCAATAATGATCGCAAGGAGTTCTTGTAGATTTTGGAAAGCTTGTAACCTTCTCTACAACCGATATTTAAATCACTTTTGAAAATTCCCCTTGGAACTAGGTTAAAATTGGGTCAGAAGTTAGGTCAAAATCCTGACCAAAACTAATGCAAAATTTCACTAAGTGTTTAATTTCAAGACCATGACTTTATGAATTAATAACTTGAGATCTAATAATTTTTAGAAGAAGTTATGTAAAGAAATGTTGTAGATATCATGGAGATCTACAACTTTCATGTTGAAAGTTTCTTCTGAATCATCTTGCATCATAGTGAAAAATTTGCTCAAAGTTGTGAATAAACATGAAGTTTTATTAAACACTTAGAAAAATATCTAAGTTAGAAAACTTTGACTTTTCAAAATGAAATCTTGAATTTTTGATTTCTTGATGAATACGTTTCATATTTTGACATGTTTTGATGAATTGTGATCTTTGACATTGGATTTTGACCAAAAAGTCAAATTTGACTTTTCAGTGTACAATTGACTTTTGATCTGTTGACTGAAAATTCACTATCAATCCAATTGATCTTGAGCAATGTTTTGGGTCATGCCATTAGGTCAAAATGATGCAATTGAACTCTTGAGATCATGCCTCAAACCACTTAACCATTTTCTAGGTAAAAAAAAAATCAGAAATTACCTTTCCTCAGTCAAAACCCTAATTTTGACCATTTTGCCCTTTTGATGATTTGATCAAATTTCTTGAAGAATTATGGTCCAAACTTTATTAAATGATACATATGAGTTTATAATGTTGATATGGATAAAAAATTATGAAGTTTGACTGTAAATTGGCCATAGTTAACTTTTTCCCCAATACAGTTGATTTTTAGGTCAACTGCTCAATTGACTGAGCAAAAGTGTGATCCAAGGCTTGAAACTTGACATGAGTAATCTTGGAGGTCAAAAATGATCCATGAAAGTCATATGAGGCATTGAAAGTTCAATTATCCTTGTGCAATCTCAAACCCTAATTTCAGTCATCAATGCTTAAGGAGGTGTCTTGAGTTGATCAACCCTAGTACAATAGCTTTGTGAGAAAATATTTGATAAATGAGAGGGGAAATTTTGGGGTACAACAACTTCCCCTGTTTAATCTTCTTAAACCTGAAGAGTTGGATTGGCGGATTTTCCATTCGTGACTTGAAGGTGGAAGATGATTGGACACTAGAGTGCCCAGAAATTTGCACTCGAGGATGCGATGGTTGATGGTGTAGGGAATGGGCTTAAAGATGCCATTTAGAGAGGTGATGGAAAGTTGTTAGAGTTGGGCTTATAGATGCCATCCAAAATTGATTGTTGATGGGAAGGGAAGAAGTGTCAGAATAAATCTTTGTTTGATTTATACTGAAATACTGGATGTGTGAGGTCGAGTACCAGAATAATATCCATAAATGGACTGTATTTGACTCGTTTCTGAAAGTTGAATTTGAATGAGTATCAGAATGGCATCCGTGTCTGGAGCGTATCTGACCTATATCTGAAAGCTGAAACTGAATGAGTATCAGAATGGCATATGGGTCCGGAGTGTATCTGAACCGTATCTGAAGGTTGAATCTGAATGAGTATCAAAATGGAATCCGCGTTTGGAGCGTATATGAATTGTATCTGAAAGTTGAATTTGAATGAGTATCAGAATGGCATCCGTGTCTAGAGCGTATCTGAAAGATGAAACTGAATGAGTATCAGAATGGCGTCCGTGTTTGGAGTGTATCTGAACTGTATCTGAAAGTTGAATCTGAATGAGTATCAGAATGGCATCCGTGTCTGGAGCGTATCTAAACTGTATCTGAATGTTCAGCTGGTCGTGTAGATAATTGTCCCGGCTTGTTTTAGGTATCAATCTCTGACCTTTTTGTAAATTGTTGATGATAGCCATCGATTGACTGATCTTTCCTGAAGAGATGAAAGATTAGTTGTATGCAATGTCATGATGTATGAAATGCATTGTATAATGATGTTCTCAATAAAATAAATGAGATTATGTTGTATGCGTTCGCGTTGTCAATGTTATGACGTATGGATGCGATGTATGGGCATGTAAGCCATGCTGCTACAATACTGTTGGATTAGGGAAAATAAATCCCTGACTGCTGTTGGGGACGTGGAGCGTAAGTCTTCATGTTTTGAAGTGCTGATGAGTTGATGAACTTCTATTTGGAGAAATAAACTCTGTTGTAAGGGAAACATCGTGTATTGCTTGTGAAATCCTGTTGGGGAATCCTGAGAAATTTGGCGACTTCTACCGGGGAGTGATAATTGGAAGTTTTGTTCTGCTGGGGATTAAGCTGCACACTGTGGGGGATTTAATGGAGTAGTCTAAAGATATTATCTTATTTCTTAAATCCATTAGCGATTGTCTTTCTATTTTTGTTCATTTATAAACAGTAGTTACGTTCAGATGCATATGATCAAAAATAAATCATTGGACGTTTTTGTAAACAAAACACAGTGTTGTACCCCAAAATTTGCCCTCCCCTTTCATCAACATTTTCTCATCACAAGACTCTTGGAGCTCAAGATCAAGTTAGGGATTGCTCTGCTCAAGACCCCTCCTTACACTGTTGACCCAAATTAGGGTTTGAGTTCGCACAGGGATGTTTTGACCTAAAATGGCCAAAGTGACTTTCATGCTTCATGTTGGACTCACAAGTTTATCCATACCAAGTTTCAAGCCTTGATTCCAATCTTTGCCCAGTCAATTGGACAGTTGACCTAGAAATCAACTGTATTAGAGAAAAAGTCAACTATGGCCAATTGACAGTCAAACCTCATGATTTTTGACCCACATCAACATAATGAACTCATATGAACTATTTGGTCAAGTTTGGATCACAATTCCATAAGAAATTTGATCAGATCACCCAAAGGGCAAAATGGTCATTTTTAGGGTTTTGACTGCACAAAGGCAATTTTTGACTGTTTGACCTAACCAATGGAAAATCAAGCTCACATATGGACTCAAGGACTCAATGGAATTGTATTGACCCATTCAACAAGTTCAAAAGATCTCAAATGCATAGGATTGACAGATGAATTTTTCAGTCAACTGATCAAAATTTGACTGTATACTGAAAAGTCAAACTTTGACTTTTTGGTCAAAATCAAGTGCCAAGATTCATTTTTCATCAAGACATGTCAAATTATGAAACTTGTTCATCAAGAAACCCAAAATTGCAAATTAGGGTTTGAAATGAGAAAATTTCATAACTTAGAATTTTTCTAAGTTATGAAATTTCCTTATTTTTTCCTAACTTTGTCCCATTTTTTCACCAAGATGAAAATGGATTAAAACAAAACTTTAAACATGAAAGTTTTAGTCCATTATAAAATCTACAACTTTGATTCACAAAGTTTTCTCAAAGGAAGCTTGTATCTCAAGTTATGATTTTTGGAACAAGGGTACAAAACATTTTTAACTTAGAGAAATTTTGCCCTATTATAGGCAGGATTTTTGTCCATCTTCTTGGCCATTTTTCACATGGTTCCACTTGGAGTTTCAATTTCCATTACAAATATGGATTGTAGTACACATTCCAAGCTTTCCAAATTGTCAAAGAACTTCTCAAACACCCTTGTGGTTAGAGAGAATCGAATTTGCAAAGTTGGCCAAAACTCACTTTTGTTCATGGCCAAGGCATGTTCATCACAACTTGCATTTTCAAATCAGCTTGTACAATGCTAGCTTGCAGGCCTCAAAACCAGTTTTACACACCTTAATTTAATGCCTAACCATTGTGTTAAGACATTATTTCACCCATTTGGACAATACATGTTAAATTAATCCCTAATTGGAAAAAGCAAATTTGCCATTTTGATAAAGTATCACTTTATGTCAAATTCAAAATCCTTGGACATGGGGGCCAGATCTTAGAGACAAACTCAAATCCACAAATTTGTGTTACCAAGAGAAAATGCTGCAGCATGCTTGAGAGGCTTGGACAGGTCTATAACACTTACACACATCTCTTGCTTCACATAGAAGAAAACTTGGCAAAATTGAACCAACTTGGATTTCCTGCTACCTAGAGCTTAAACAAACCTTGTGAACATTTTTCAAACATCAAACCAAGCCTGAAACACGACTCATTCATCTCTAATACCTGCTCATACTCAGAATCCCTGTTTTGCTGCAAAATAGGGCAAGTTCTTCAACTTGACCTCCACAACTCAATCCACTCGTGCACTTTGGCTAAAAACCTTTCAAACACCTTCCATATCATCCACTGAAACTATCCCAAGCCTTGAACTCAATCTGTAACACCCCTAACCACGTTTGCCATTTTTACTTTCAAGTTGTGCAGGTGGACTTCTATAGCACGATACAGGTTGATTCAAAGCAAGCTAGGTGTGGGAAAAGCATCCTTGGACCTCAGGCAAGCTATACAGAAGCTCAAACTCCATTGAAGTTGGCCACATTGCTCTGCACGATTCAAGCTGAAACAGGTAATCTATGAACTTCTATCTCTCAATTTAGGAAGAGTTAGGCTTAGGTTTGTGAATGAAACATGCTCTACTCATAGCCCTGAAGCCATACATGTGTTCACTTTTCATTTATATTAAGCATGCTGTGAGAATTTTAGCCATGAACATTGAAGAAAAACTAGGTCAGAAATTGGGGGTGAAGAAATTCTCCCTGGTTTCTTAGAGTTAGGTCAAGTTTTTTACATATTTGGAATCGTGACTTGATGCTCTACATTATTTGTGTTATGAGTTTTGCATAAAAGTCAAAGAATCAGGAGTTGGTGTTTGATCAAAGAAGCGCGCGTTTTTGTTTCAAACAAAAGCTGGAGGTTGAAGATGATGGCTTGGGCTAGGCTTGAGCCATCCTTACTTTTTGAACCCCCCTTTTCCATTTGCACCCCCCTGGCCCATTTGATTAAATATTTGTCATTTTTGACTTTTTATTTTTTGTTCTGATTTCATATTTTTTGCTTAAACATAAAAAATCCCAAAAATAATTTTCCACATTTTTTTAATATTTATTTGGCATTTGTTTCATTTTATTAGTATATATATGTAAATAATATAAATACTTTTTACTAAAACCCTAAAAAATAATATAAAAATTATATTTATTTTCAGTTATTATTTTTATTTACATCTTGAAAATATTTTCTTAAATATACATTTTTTCATATACATAAATAATTAATTTTATCTTTTTATATTTAATAGGTTTAGTAAATATATATATAAATTCTTGTATATTATATTTATTAGAATATTTAGGGAAAAAATATGAAAAGAATACATTTTTATTTTTATTAATATATGACACTAAAAATACTTTTTTTTACAATATACTTTTTATTTTTTTAATATACATTGTACATAATTAATAAATATTACTATTTATTTAAAAACTAGGGTTTTGCCCTAAATGACAAAAATATTCAAAATTTGACCTTTTTATTTTTGTTTATATTTCACATTGAAAAATACTTTCACATACATAACAAAAATCATTTTGTGCATAATACATTCTTATTTATTTATTGTATTTATTTAAATATTGTACAATTAAATATTTGTATCCTATACATTCGATATGGTTGTAATAACTTAGATTTTATTTCCTTGTCAAATATCCCCAATGCAAACTTGTACCCCCTCCCTATATCTTGTTGTAATAGCTTAGCATTTAAATTCTCGCATTTAAAAGCTTTCAATTATGCCATGTTTAGACCTAGGGTTTGTATGCAAATAAAATCAACAAATAGTTTGACCTAATCCAAGATAAACATGCATGAAAAAAAAACACAATGCACACTCGCACCCCTAGGATTACTCCACTTGTTGCCTTCAAAAATGGGCCATGGTTGCATGTTAAGTCTCTTTGGCAAAACAAAAACAAATCAAATGATCATAGTCCCTCGATGACGCTATCAAGTTGCCTAAACAAAAATGATCAAGTCCCTTAAGAAAAATGCCAAAGATACTTGACACTATTGCCTCTATGGTCTAAACGATGACCCGCGCCCGCCCCGTTAACATCCTAACACAAGGTTGTTCACCAAATACAATGGTGAAACAACACTGTTAAAAGGGTTAAAACATGAGAAAGATCTTTGAGAAATTTAGGGTAGATAGCTCTTGGTTACTTGACCAAACTTGCAAAACAATCCTTGCCATTTTTCAAAACACACATCACAACACAACTTCAAAACAAACTTTCAAAAACATTAAAACATCTTTTCAAAAAGACAAACACCCTTGTAAAACATTCAAACAAGAATTGTTACAATGGTTGCCTAGACAAGGCATCTTTTTCAAAACATTTTCAAAACCACACACAAAGCACCATTTCAAACAATTGAAAAGCAAAGGCAAGTGATCTAAGCAAGTAACTAAGAGCCCATGGATAACCATGAATAGAAAGGGTGCTAATACCTTCCCTTTCTATAATCTACTCCCCGAACCCAAGAAAACATCTCAAAGGTTTTTCCTGTGCTTTTTAACCTTTCCTTAGGATAAAATAAAAAGTTGGTGGCGACTCTTGCTAAACCGAAACATTTGCAAACACAAACGCAAAACCTCAAGTCAGTTCTCCCACCGTATCACAGAACTGGAGACTCTGCTGAGGAAAACTTTAAAAGTGGAGTAACCTTAGGGCCTAGATCACCCTTTTGCATGACTAATTATTTGCTTTGATTGCTTTACATTTTGGTTCTCTTGTTTGGGCTTGTTAAGGAAACAAAGTTTTCAGAAGTGAAACAAGTTCAAATCAGAAGCAATCATCATCAACAAAGAAGTTTCAGAAGCCAATCATCATCAACATTCAAGAGAGATAAAAGGGTTACCGAAAAGCTCGCCGCAATCATCTTCCCCTCTGCCTCTAGCCACCAAGGAACACCGTCACCTCCCTCAAGCCTGACCACTCTCTTTTGTCATAGAGAAAACCCCAAGGTACGTTTCTTCACCTTAATAAGCCATGAAATACAATAGATTAGCCAAACTGTAAAATCAAACAAACATGAAACTGTAAAACTCAAACAAGAAACGAACTATACCGTTTTGCAACCAAGGCCATTGAATGTTAGGAAGAGGATAAAGAGTGAAGGATAGCGCTCCGGCGGCTTAGGCTTAGAGGAGTATCAGAACGAACACGTGAGATTGAGAGAGATGAAGAGAGAGAACGCGAACGGCGCTGCCGTAAAGCACACAAACCCTAAATTGTTCACAAACCCTAAATTCTGAGACCCCAACCAAAAATGTTACAAAACTTGTGAGATGGGCCTGTCCGCCCCCAATCCCTAAAGCCCATAATTTGCTAGCGCACCCCCTTTCCCCTACATCCAGGCCTTGTCTTCTCTTTTTTTTTGTTTTGGGCCCAACACCATAAATCCTAAGCCCACTTCTTTAACTCAATTTATTTTCTTTTCCTTTCTTTTGTTTAACAAATACTCATATATTTTTTTTATTAATTCATTTTAACTAATTTGTTTTTCTTTTAGTTAATAAAAACACTAAATAATATATTAAAATTTTATTTTGGCAAATTACTTTGATTTTCTTAATTTAGTTTTAATTTTCTTTTATTAATTAATAATTGTTTCATTTGATAAAATACCAAAAAACATTTAAATTAATTTAATTCATTTTGTTTTCTTTAAACCCTTTTTTATTGATTAATAAAAATACAAAATAATAGAAATTTTGTTTAATTAAATTTTCTTCCTTTAAATTTTTTATTTACATAATTAATAAAAAACACATACAAAGAATAATAATAATAATTCTTAATTTTTTAGAATAGATTTTATTTATTTATTTTTAAGTAAATACATGCATTTCATAATTTATTGATTTTCTTCTTAATTTGTTATAGCTTTGTATTGAATTGCGACAATTTGATTTGGTTGTAATACTTGATATTTTGACATTATTATTCTTGTGAGACTCATCCCCATTTGTAATAATTTGTACCCCCATTCCCGGATATTTTTGTAATAACTTAAAATTTTAATTCTCGCACCTTATGTTTTCAATTATGCCATGATTAGAGATTAGGGTTTGTATGCCAACATCCAAAATCAAAACAAATAGTTAGACCTAATACAAAGACAAAAAGCATGTAAATTGACAACACAATGTACACTTGCACCCCTAGGGTTTCATCTACTTGTTGCCTTAAAAATGGGCCCTATTATGCATGTTGAGTACTTTGGCAAAACAAAAACAAAACAAAAGATCATAGTCCCTCGATGATGCTATCTTGGTTGCCTAAACAAAATGATCAAGTCCCTCGAAAAATTTCTAAAGATACTTGGCACAATTGCTATCATGGTATATACGATGACCCGCGCCTGCCCCGTTTAACATCCTAATACAAGGTTGTTTACCAAATGCAATGGTAAAACAACACTGTCAAAAGGGTTAAAAACGTGTAGAAAATACCTTTGAGTAAAATAGGGTAGACAACTCTTAGTTACTTGATCAAAACTTGCAAAACATCATTGTTATTTTCAAAACACACCTCATAACATAATTTCAAAACATTTCCCAAATCAAACTTTCAAACATTGAAATATATTTTCAAAAAGACAAACACCTTTGTATATATTCAAACAAGAATCATTACAAAGGTTGCCACAATGATGGCCTCTTTTTCAAAGCATTTTCAAAACCACACACACAAAGCACCATTTCAAACAATTGAAAAGCAAAAGCAAGTGATCTAAACAAGTAACTAAGAGCCCATGGAAAACCATGGATGAAAAGGGTGCTTGCACCCTCCCTTTTCATAATCTACCCCCCGAACCCAAGAAAACATCTCAAAGGTCTTTCTTGTGCTTTTTGACCTTTCCTTTGGATAAAATAAAAAGTCGATGGTGACTCTTGCTAAACCGAAATATTTGCAAACACAAACGCAAAACCTCAAGTCAGTTCTCCCACCGCACCACATAGGGTTACTTTGATATGAAAAGCCTGGATAGTAGGGCTGCAAGAAGGAACCTGGATAGTAGGGTTACTTCGATATGAAAAGCCTGGATAGTAGGGCTGTGAGAAGGAACCTGGATAGTAGGGTTACTTTGATATGAAAAGCCTGGATAGTAAGGCTGTGAAAAGGAACCTGGATAGTAGGGTTACTTTGATATGAAAGCCTGGATAATAGGGTTGTGAGAAGGAACCTGGATAGTAGGTTTACTTTGATATGAAAAGCCTGGATAGTAGGGTTGTGATAAGGAACCTGGATATTAGGGTTACTTCGATATGAAAAGCCTGGATAGTAGGGCTGTAAGAAGGAACCTGGATAGTAGGGTTACTTGGATATGAAAAGCCTGGATAGTAGGGCTGTGAGAAGGAACCTGGATAGTAGGGTTACTTCGATATGAAAAGCCTGGACAGTAGGGCTTGAGAAGGAACCTGGATAGTAGGGTTACTTCGATATGAAAGCCTGGATAGTAGGACTGTGAGAAGGAACCTGGATAGTAGGGTTACTTCGATATGAAAAGCCTGGATAGTAGGGCTGCGAGAAGGAACCTGGATAGTAGGGTTACTTCGATATGAAAAGCCTGGATAGTAGGGATGTGAGAAGGAACCTGGATGAGGTTGCATTTGTTGTCGATGATTACTCTGTTTAGCTTTGAGTGTTGATCATGGACTTGCTGGAAATTGTTGATAATAATGTCTTTCCTGAAATAAAATACAGGGTTAGTTATATGTGATGCATGAGATGCATTGTATGCTGACGTTCTCAAAATAAATGAGACTATGTTATATATGATGTATGCACATGTCATGATGTATGAACATGAAATGTTGACATAATAATCTGAGTCTGGGAAAATAAATCCCCGATTGCTATGAAAACCATAGTTCCTCCACCTCTGTTGGGGTTGGTGAATAAAGGTGACTGTGTTGGGGATTTTCCCCTTGGCTGGTAAATGTTCTACCATAAGAGACTCCGTATGAGGATAACTCTGTGGGGAATAACTCTGTTGGAGAGGAGATACTCTGTTGATAGATCTGCCGACTTGGAGAAATAAATCAGCTGGGGATGAACTTATGTTGCTGGTGATAAACAAACTCTGCTTGGGGAAAAAATTTTCGACTCACTCGCGATTGTGAACTTCGGCTGGGGAGAGTTGTGTCCTGTTTGGAAAAGCTAACACCACTGTCTTTGGATACTTCTTACTCTGTAGGGAGTGTGTGTACCACTTCTCATGTTCTCCAGCTGGCTCTATCCCTGTACCTGATGGGTAGAGTAACTGTAAGGTTTGGACATTTCTTGTTTTTCCCTGTTCCTGGAATTACGAGTAATTGTCTTTTGCTTTTTATGTAAATATTTATGAGCAACAATTATTCTCAAATGCATATATCAAGAATGAATCATTGGACGTTCTGGCAAAACAAAACAGAAAAAGAAAAATAAATCGAAATTTCTTTTGAAAATGAATTATATTGATTTTGAAGTTGGCCCATAATAGGCGTTTTTGTACAAAGAGGCTGACGTCCATGTAAGAGAATGCCGCCGAAAGACAGAAATTATACAATTTGTGTAAAAGAAAGAAAAAATATATATGTGAAACAATCCCATTGGGTTCCAACTCTGCTATTGCCTTTATATCTTCGAGCGTCTCATCACTTTGCTGCTTGGTCAAAAGTGGATAAGATTTATTGGCGACATCTGAGCTTGATAGTCGATACTGAAGTCTGGCTGCGAGGTGATCCAATGAGACATAGTGTTATGCTTTGATCCCTAATTTTTTCCTGGACCGCCCTTTCGGGTTTTCGGCCCACCAGGATACCCTTTTTTGCCCAAGTCGCCCTTTCAGGTTTTCGACTTGCTGGGTGTATAGATTTTTTCATTTGCATCCCTTACTTTTTCTCGAACCCTTTTGGTTCGCCGGGAATCCCTTATTTTTTCCTAGGCTAGTCAACCTAGCGGGTCTTTCATTATGCGTACTATTTTTTCACTATGTCTACATTGACGGGGTGAAGAAGGTCGTCACCATCCATGGTGGTTAAAATCATAGCTCCTCTCAAGAAAATGTTCTTAACCACAAATGGCCCTTCGTATGTGGGGGTCCATTTACCCCTGGGATCACCTTGCAGCAGTAAGATGCGTTTGATCACTAGATCCCCGACTCGATATTCTTGACGTCTGACTTTCTTGTTAAAAGACTTGATCATTCACCTTTGATACGCCTGACCATGGCAGATAGCAGTAAGTCTTTTTTCATCGATTACATTCAGCTGGTCAAGTCGGGTTTGGATCCAGTCGTCTTCGTTCAAACCCGCGTCCTTCATAATATTGAGATAGGGTATCTGGACTTCGATGGGTAGGACTGCCTCCATGCCATACACCAAGGAGTAGGGTGTTGCCTCTGTTGACGTTTGTGCTGAGGTACGGTACTCATGAAGAGTGAACGGTAACATCTCATGCCAATCTTTGTAGGTCACTGTCATCTTCTGCACAATCTTCTTGATGTTCTTGTTTGCCGCTTCAACAACCCCATTCATCTTCGGCCGGTAGGGAGAAGACTTGTAATGTTGTATCTTGAATTTTTTGCAGAGTTTGATGATCATTGTATTGTTGAGATTTGTACCATTGTCCGTAATGATCCTCTCTAGTACACCATATCGACAGATCAAATTGTGTCGGATAAACCGCGCCACGATGTTCTTGGTTACTGTAGCAAAGGAAGCTGCCTCAACCCACTTCATAAAGTAATCAATAGCCACCAGAATGAAACGATGCTCGTTGGAAGCAGTAGGTCTGATCTCGCCGATCATGTCGATGCCCCACAATTCAAAGGGCCAAGGAGCTGTCAAAACATTCATAGGAACTGGAGGTACATGCACCTTATCAGCATAGACTTGGCACTTATGACAGGTCCGAGAGTGCTGGTAACAATCGGCTTCCATAGTGGACCAGTAATATCCTCCCCATAGGGTTTTCTTTGCCATGGTATGTCCACTGGAATGAGTTCCGAAGGTACCTTCATGTAACTCTACCATGATTCTTTCCGCCTCGCTCTTGTCCATGCATCGCAGTAAGGTTGAATCATGGTTGCGCTTATAAAGTATTCCATTACTGATGAAGAACTTTGCAGCGAGCCTTCTCAGAAACTTCTTATCATTAACAGATGCCCCCTCAGGGTATTCTTGAGCCTCAAGATACCTCTCTACCTCGTGAAACCAGGGTTTGTCTGCCACTTCTTCAGTGTCGATCTCACAGTAGTGTGCGGGTTTATCCAACCTCTCGATGGTAATCTAGGGAGATTCATTGCCCCACCTAACTTTGAACATAGAAGACATGGTAGCTAGCGCGTCCGCTAACAGATTCTCCTCTCTTGGAAAATGTTCAAAGGTTACCTCCTCAAAGTGTGGGAGCAATGTCAGTACATACTCTTTGTAAGGAACAAGATTCGGGTGCTTCGTATCCCACTCGCCTTTGATCTGACTTATCACCAGAGTGGAATCTCCGAATACACTCAAGAACCTAATCCTTAGTTCAATAGCAGCTCGAAGACCCATGATACATGCTTCATACTTTGCCATATTGTTGGTGCAGTTAAAACATAATCGGGCGGTGAATGGAGTATGACATCCCTCCAGGAGATATAATTACAGCGCTGATGCTGTTACCCAATGCATTCGAAGCTCCATCAAAATACATAGACCATCGGTATACCTCCTCGGGTCCTTCATCCAGTCTAGGTTCTTCACAGTCGGTTATCAACATGATATTCTAATCCGGGAACTCGAAATTCATGGACTGGTAGTCATCCACGGCCTGATGTGCCAGATGATCTGCCAATACACTCCCCTTGATGGCTTTTTGGGTTGTGTATTGGATGTCGTACTCGGTTAGGATCATCTGCCATCTCGCTATTCTTCCGGACAAGGCAGGCTTCTCGAAAATATACTTGATTAGATCCATCTTTGATATCTACAAAGTAGTGTGAGTCAGCGTATACTGTCCCAGTCGGCGAGCAACCCATGCCAAAGCGCAGCAAGTTTTCTCGAGAAATGAGTATCGGGTCTCATAGTCGGTAACTTTTTGCTAAGGTAATAAATGGCATGCTCTTTTCGGCCAGACTCGTCATGCTTCCCCAGCACGCACCCCATTGAATTGTCCAGCACTATCAAGTATAATATCAAAGGTCTTCCTTCAACTGGAGGCATCAGAATTTATGGTTCTTGAAGGTATTCCTTGATTATTTCGAAAGAGGTCTGGCATTCATCATTCCACTTTACCACTTGATCTTTCTTCAGCAGCTTGAAGATTGGCTCACAAGTAGCAGTCAGATGTGAAATGAACCTGACAATGTAATTCAAACGTCCCAGGAAACCTCTAACTTCTTTTTCCGTGTGGGGAGTCGGCATCTCTTGTATGGCTTTTACCTTTGCAGGGTCCACCTGAATACCCTTATCACTGACAATGAAACCCAGAAGTTTACCAGATCTTACCCCTAAGGTGCACTTGTTTGGATTGAACCTCAGCTTGTACGTCTTTAACCTCTCAAACAGTTTCTAGAGATGATCAAGGTGCTCTTCCTCAGTTTGAGACCTGGCTATCATGTCATCAACATAAACCTCGATCTCGTGGTGAATCATATCGTGGAACAAAGCGACCATGGCGCACTGATAAGTTACCCCAGCATTCTTCAATCCGAACGGCATGACCTTGTAGAAAAAGGTGCCCCATTGCGTAACGAAAGTAGTCTTCTCCATATCCTCAGGAGCCATCTTAATCTGGTTGTATCCAGAAAAACCGTCCATGAAAGAGAAGATCTTGTGCTGCGCGGTGTTGTCGACTAGAACGTCAATGTGAGGAAGCGGGAAGTCATCTTTTAGGCTTGCCCTGTTCAGATCTCTATAGTCCACACACATCCGTACCTTACCGTCCTTCTTAGGTACCGGAACAACATTGGCAACCCACTGCGGATAAAAAGTGACAGCTAAAAATCCTACATCGAACTGTTTCATGACTTCTGCCTTGATTTTCTCTGACATTTCAGGGCGCATACGGCGAACCTTTTGCTTTACCGGCGGACAGTCTTCTTTGGTCGGAAGGCGATGTACCACAATATCAGTGTCCAAACCAGGCATGTCCTCATAGGACCAGGAGAAGATCTCAACATAGTCGTGTAGCATCTGTATTAACCATTGTTTGACGCTAGGCTCTAGATTCGCACCTATCTTGACCTCTTTCATGTCTTCCTCTGTACCCAAATTCACAGACTCAACTGGCTCTTTGTGAGGCTGTATGGACCTCTCTTCCTGCTGCAATAGTCTAGCAAGCTCCCCAGGTACCTCACAATCATCCCCACCTTCGTCCTCGGCTTGGTTGATTGGATTTGCGAACTCATAATTGGAAGTAGCAGAGTTGTTATCAATGGGATCCAGAGTGGATATGGATCTGCATTATAATACATGAGTGTGTGTAAGAGAATAGCTATTTTGATAAAGGGAGAGACAGAAAAGAAAAAACAAGGAGCGTAAAATTTGTAATGCAGAAACGTCCAATGTTTTATTAATGATATATGAAAATGACAAGTAATAAGCCCTCACAAGCAAAGCCGAGGTGCCTCGGGCAAGGCACCGGGCCACAAAGTTTCAAAATGTTTATTACAAATCTTAAAACAAAAAGTCAATTACTGCGGAATAAAAAAACAGGTATGAAGTCCTTCGCCATCCAGTTGTTTAGTCCACCATTGGTTGTAGAGTAGATCCATCTGTCGATGTCTGAATCCTCTTCACTGTCTTTAATTGCATTAACTCCCCAATTACTGATGTGTAGAGGAGGTCTTCCGATCCGTGCGTGCCTAACAGCCCTTTGAGCCCCTGTAGTAAAGCCCAAACCAAATTTGTCAATTTTGTGAGTGAAATCAGGGAGCTGACCCCAATTGGTACACCCACCTTCTTCAATTACAGCCCTGGCGTCTTTGAGAGAAGCCATCTTCAATAGAGGTTTGCTGGTGGTAACTTCAGTTGAGGCCGAGAACTGAGGGACCTCTTCAAAATTTTGACAAGGCGTTTCTATGAATTCCCCGTCCATCTCCACATAGCGGAAGGAATGAGATGACTCACCATATACTCCTCTTCACCTTGTATCGTGACAATCTTTCCCTTCACCGGGTATTTCAGCATTTGATGGAGCGTGGAAGTCACTGCCCCAACCTTATGAATCCAAGGACGACCCAGCAAGCAAGAATATAATGGTCTAATATCCATTACGTAGAAGGTGGACCCAAAGGTATGAGAACCCACCTTGACAGGGATTTCCACCTCCCCGTGTACCATCCTTTTTGACCCATCAAAATCCCTTACCACAATGTTACTCGACTTTAGAATCAAACCTTCACAATCTAGACGGTCTAGTGCTTTCTTCAGTAGAACATTCAGTGAGGACCTGGTATCTACTAGCACACGGGCCATAGTGGTGCCCCTGCACTCGATCGAGACATGCAGAGCATCGTTATGATTTCTCCCCTTAGCATTCAGATCCGCGTCTGAAAACCCTAACCCATTGTCAGCAGTTAGGCTGGCCAAACAATATTTGAACTGATCGGCTGAAGTTTCCTGTGGCACATGCGCAGTCTTGAGAAACACGATTAAAGCCTTCGCATGGGCTTCAGAACATAACAAAAGGGACAACATGGAGATCTTCGACGGGGTCTGCCCCAGCTGCTCGACTACGT
Organism: Vicia faba; assembly: GCA_948472305.1. NCBI lineage: Eukaryota > Viridiplantae > Streptophyta > Magnoliopsida > Fabales > Fabaceae > Vicia > Vicia faba. Next base: position 537,223,338 of record OX451736.1, read on the forward strand.
TGTAGTCGCTCTTCTTGATAATTTTCAATATTTCCTCTATTTCTTGTTTAGAGGTTTCCACGATGATTTTCTTAGGTGCCTCCGTCCAGGGAGGCTCACCTATGATTTCTTTACCCCTAGTCCCGGATGGCTCGGCGATAGGGGTGATAACTGGAGTAGGAACTGGGACAGTAGTTGATGCACTAGCAGACGGAATGACAACAGGTTTGTAGATAATCAGAAGGGAAACCTCAGGAGAAAAGAGTCTTCCACTTTTGGTGACCTTGCTTGCCCCAACAATATTACTGATATCCGTATCAGCTTCTTCAGCCCTCAGATCTTGTTTAACACCATGGTAATATACATCAGCACCGTAATGCCATGGGATAGCCTTATCTAAGATATATGGGATGGGACCAGGAGCGGTGATTATTAATGGAGCAATTCTTGGAACGGGTGTAACCCTAATAGGTTTTCTCGAGGAAACCTTGGAAGAATTGGCGGAAATGGTGATAATGGCAACATCTTCAAACGGAACCATAGTCTTCTCAAACAAAATTTCTTTATTATCCATCAGGCGTTGAACACGTGACTTCAATAAATAGCAACCGAAAGGCAGAATTGAACATATGTGGCAACCTTCACCACAACCCGAAAATAAAGCGGCCAACAACAAATTCTTCTTAACCGTCATCAAAGGAGTAGAAATTTATTCCACAGAGGTCACAAATGAATCGGTGTCCATAACATTGACTCCACGACCATGTTTGGGCATAGGAGCAGTTATAACGTTTGGCTTTTCCGGAGCATCAAACTCAATCTCTTTAGCTTCCAGCAAATCTTGCACTTTATTCCTCAGAGCCCAGCAATCGTTTGTATCATGGCCTGGGCTTTCCGAATGGTAGGCACACCACGCGTTGGGATTGTATCTGGGAGAAGCAGTGTTTGGATTCTTGGGAACCTCTTTCAAGGTTTCCAAGTTGGATTTTAACAAATGAGGCAGAACTTCAACTAAAGTCATGTTGATGCGGGTAAACTGTCGTTGTGGTCTTTCTACCCTTTGCTGATTATTGAATTGTGGAGCAACCGCGGGTCTTGGTATCACTACAGCATTTACCGCTTAACGGTGTTCAGGTCTGCTTTGGCCCCTCGGGCCATAGACAACACTAGCTTCCTTCTTACTGGTGAAAGGCTTATTTACTGCACTTGATGAAACATCCTTCTGTATTTTACCACTTCGAATTCCAACTTCTACTCTCTCTCCAGTCAAAATTAACTCAGTAAACCCAGACGACGAACTGCTGATCAGATGATTGAAAAATGGACCAAATAGCGTCCCTAGAAACATTTCAACCAACTCCCTATCAGACAAAGGGGGTTGGACTCTTCCAGCCAAGTCTCTCCATTTTTGAGCATAGTCCTTAAAACCTTCACTTGCACCCATAGACATACCATGGAGCCGAGTATGAGTGGGAGCAAGGTCGGCGTTATACTGATACTGCTTGTAAAAAGCAGCAACAAGGTCTTCCCAGTTTCGGACACTGGCTCCTTCCAACTGATAAAACCATTCAAGTTGAGTCCCTTACAGACTATCTTGAAAGAAATGTACCCACAAATTTCTATCAGCAGTGTAGGGTTGGATTTTTCTTACGTAAGAGCGGAGATGGAGTTTTGGATAGGATACTCCATCATACTTGGCAAAAACCGGAGCTTTGAACTTATGAGGGATCACCACTCCCGATACCATCCCTAGTTCTCTAAAATCCAAACCAGGGATCTTCTGAATCTCCATAGCACTCAGACGGTCTTCTAACTGCTTGTATCTACCCTCAGTAGGAGGATATTGCTCGTCGTTGTAATCTGTATCGTTATCAGAAACTGCTGGACTAGGGTCCTTTACACTCTCTTGGTTCTCCCCATCCTTGGATGAGGAGGTCAGATCAGCTGGTTGTCTCAACCTTTCTCCGAATCTTCTACCCATGTTCAGAATACCGACCTTCTTCTTCTTCTTCTCTTTCAGAATAAGGGTCTTCAGATCCTCTTGCCCTTTAGCCAGACTTATGAACATCTGTTGGAATTGGGAGTTATGTGCTTGAAGATCTTTGATAGCTTGATCGGAAGACATTTCTGCTGAAATAAACAGCGAAGAAGATGAGAAACCTATAAGGGTACCTGTAATGATGTGCATGATAATGGGATGCATGTAATGATTTCAAAGACTTTGGGAGACTTAAATTTGCAAACCAAAAATAAACAAACTTTATTAGATTAACTTTGAAAGGTTCAACAATGCCTTTAAGGCGTTACAAAGAAGTAAATAAAACAAACTCTAAAAACTAGAAAAAGCAGAATCAAAAGTACCATGGACGCTTCCTCTTTGTGCCAATGTAGTCATTGATCACTCTTTCTTCCTCGAGCTGCCTGGTGAGCTTCAAAATCTTCCTTTCTTGCTCATGGTACTTTTCTCGGTAAGTATCCCGCTCATTCTTCAGCTGAATCCAAGACCTTTGCAACTCCCTAGGATCAGTGGGCATGTAAGGATAAAGAACCGTGTAAGGAATGCCCTATTCATTAGTGGGCTCCACAATCACTGGTAATACGGCTTCATAGGGCATCCCAAGCTTCTGGGCACGAGCTCGGACCCATTGGAGGTAAGGCTGCATAGGAAGGGAAGTCTTTGGTCCCAACTCTTGGGGGTCAGATCTGTTCACCATGCCCCAAGCTCGTATAAACCTCCGGCGATGCTCCTTAACGTCCTCCTTGTAGTCAAATACAATTTCCTCAAGAAGTAGCTCATGGGGACCATCTCTCTGAGCGCGACCAAATTGTCGTAAAGCTAGGAAAGGATTGTAAGTTATACCTCCTCTAATTCCAAGCAATGGGACATTAGGGTATCCCCCACAACGGTAAATAACAACAGTGTCTTCCATAGCCCGGGAACTCTAAAGAATATATGTATGGGAAAGTGACATTATCATGTAGGACCAACCCAAACCTTATTCGTTCTTCAGCATAGACTTAGGGAGGTGAGAAATAACCCACCTCGACAGCAGTGACATGCAACACATAAGAGTCCCTCTTCTTCACACGGTACGAGTATAGAGGGCATGCAAGATATCACCCAGCAGGGTAGGCACAGGATTGCGAGAAAGGAAAATCTTGACAGCATTCACATCTACCAAGGAATCCGGATTCGGGAAGAGAACCAACCCATAGATAAGGAGAGCCAAGATATCTTCGAAAGCCTGAAAATCCAAATTATCCCAGAATAGCTGAGCCTGGTCTATCAGGAATTTGGATAGAAAACCTTCGACCCCGCTTCGTGTTTCCCAATTGGATACTACATCAGCCCATTTCGAATGCAGAGCTGAGGCAATTTCTTCTGGTCTAGTAACTTCTTTCATACTTGTGAAGGGCACTTGTTCAAGAATGGATATGCCCAATAGGTGAGAGAACTCTTCCAAGGTGGGAACCAGCTGGTAATCTGGAAAGGTGAAGCAATGATGCACAGGATCGAAGAACTGGAAAAGTACACTCATTATCTGCTCATCAAGATTTGAAGTGACCAGGCTGAGAAGATGACCATGTCTCTTAATGAACAAAGAAGTCTCGGAAACTCTTGAGAATATATCTTTAAGTTGGGCAAGTATCTGCACAAAGTTGACTCGGATGGTATTTTTGCGCCCAGAAGCCATAATCTGCAAAACAGAACAAAGATAAATTCCCTTGATCTTTGAAATGGTTAGTATAATGAAGTATGAATGCCATGTTATGATGCATGATGTCATGGTAAACCACAGGTATAGCAAACATAGATATTGCAAACACAGTCAAACCACACAAAGCCCTTAGGTTTAAGACTTGCATGAGGTCAAAGGTAGTACCCTCTTGAAGTTAAGTTGGTTTTAACCTGTCCTAGAAAAAGTAATCGGGTTCTAGAGGATCTCAATATCACTGATCATCCTCAATCGGTCATGGTTTCAGCTCACGCAATCTTTTCTTGCGGCCGAAACTATCTCGAGAGTATGGTCTCAATGAGTGTAGCATCGAGTATCAACCAGTTCCCAGCTTTACACCGAGGTCGACTATCTCACTACTTTATAATGGCTAAGTTGGTCGATTAAAGGTTATAAGGTCAGTTGATGCTTAATGACACCACGCAGTGGACCCATATTCTCCTCGTTTCTCCACAAGGGATACCGGTACCAACCAATGTTCCACATCAATGTAGCTACTGCTTCAACTGTATCGGTCTACGCCGTACATCTCCCTCACAGTTTATTGCTACTTACCTAAAAGGTGTCCCCAGATCCGAGTTAGGATCTATAGTAACTCTCAAACAAAACCCTTAAAAGTAAAGAAATCAAAGCAATCAAGAGAAGCAATTATGATGAACTAGATCCTAAGGTATACCCTACTTATTATGTCCCCATCAGAGTCGCCAGTTCTGTGATACGGTGGCAGAGCCGACTGTTAATACTGGTTTGTGTTTTTTGTTCGCAAAATGTCGCGATAAGCAAGAGTCGCCACCGACTTTTATTTCATCCAACCGGAAAGGAAAAAAGTACAAAAAAATCCTTTTTCGAGATTTTGAGTACGGGGGGTAGATTATAGAAAGGGAAGGTGTTAGCACCCTTTCTATCCATGGTTTTCCATGGGCTCTTAGGTACTTTCTCATTTTTAAAATTGCTTGTGTGTGTGCTTTGTTGTTTTTTTTTAAAGTTTAACTTCGTGATAACCCTTGTATCATTCCTCAAAGGTGTGACGAAGTTGTTTTTTGAGAATTTGTTTTGAAATGTGTAAGTGTGAAAAAGTTTTGATTTGAGCAAGTACCGACTAGCATCTACCCACTCGGGAAAAAAAATCGTTTCTATTCTTGTTTCCTTTTAGACAGCGCTATCCTACTATTGAGAAATAGGTAGCACCGTTGTTGGAGTTGTAAGGGTCAATTCGAAAGGGATGTACGATCGCTAAAGCAATGTTAGGATGACTTAGTAATAACCCTAGAGTCTTAAGATTATATTCGAGGCAACGTTTCCGAGGCAACCTTTCCGAAGTAACATTCCGAGGCAACATCCGAACGGGACATTTGATCTTTTTTGACAGAAGGGTAACCACTAAGACATCCTATGCTTAATGATCATTTACCGAAGGCAACCGAAGTGTGAGTATACCCTAGGAGTGATATGTGCGAGTGATTTGTTTCAGTTATTTATCTTTGCACATTAGGGTTTTCTAACTGTATTAAATTATCATGCAGTCTTGTCATACAATCCTATTAACATATATCTAGACAGTTAAATATTGGCAGAAATTAAGATGCGAGAAAGTAAATCTACACTATTACAAGGCTTCGGGGAGGGGAATTAATTACATAGCCAAAAACCCCGGGAAAAAGCAATAAATAAAAACCCTAGATTGAACTATTACAAACCATGCACAGTTACAACAATATTGACAAAATGAAATATTATGCGCGCGATGAATCGAATACGAGATAATTAGGGTTTTGAGCCTTGCCTAAACCTAATTGTGATTAATTAAAAAAATGTTTTTGTTATGTTTTAAGAAAATAATGGAATTGTTAAATTAAAGGTAAATCCTAAGTCTAATTAATTTTAAATTATGAAAAATAAATTAAATTAATTTTAATCTATGACCTATTTTTGTATTTTATTTATTTGAGACAAAGAGCAAAATAAAATTAAATCAAAAGTTAACCTAATTTCTATTTGATTTTATTTATGAAAACAAATTATAATATCCCTATTTTTAAACTAGATTAAATTAATTTTGATGAAAAAATTACTAATCCTAATTTTATGAATTATTGATTTTATGGGTTTTTTTTGTGAAATAAATAATTAGTTTATGAATTAAAGAAAAGATAAAATAGAAAAAAGAAAAAGAAAAGGAAGGAATAATGGGCATGTTATCAGCAACTCTGGTTCTGGCGGATGGATCCAGAAGATGACCCTCAGAAGATGGTATGCGCCAGATCTGATTCTGACCGTTGGATCCAGCAGATGATGACCTTCAGAAGGTGAGGTGCGCTGGATCTGGCTCTGACTGATGGATCTAGAAGATAATGCCCAGAGGATGCTTGATCTGGTCCTGGCTGATGGATCCAGATGATGACCCTCAGAAGATGGTATGCGCCGAATCTGATTCTGACCGCTGGATCCAGCAGATGATGACCTTCAGAAGGTGAGGTGCACTGGATCTGGTGAAAACAAAGGGAAAAATGCCAAAAGCTCACGCCTGGTATTGAACCCAGAATCATGAGTTTCTGTCTTCCTTCTTCTGACCGGCTGTGCTGGATGTTAACTTGTTAATATAATAAAAACAAATAACATATCAGAAAAAATAAGTTTCTGGCCAGAATAGACGCGCCAGAATTTAAACCAGCCGGTAAGGTTGTGACACACCATCGTCTTCTTCCCTGGAATAGTCGTTTAAAACTCTGAACCTTTACCTACAGACATGTCGTTGTAGCCACAATCCTGTGCAAAAAATTGTCCACATGCAATATAAATGGCCATGGCTGGTACCAAATAACTCGTCTCATCCTCACAAGTCTCATGGTACCAGAATCAATATCCAATTTTGCCTATCCTGTAAAGCCCTAAACAAGAACTTGAAACCCTAGCTATGGCAGTTTGTCATACAATCACAAAAAACACAATTGAATATGATGATTAGCTTGCAAACATGTTAAGGAACAAGAATATGCAGTCAAAATATGCAAACGGCGTATAAATTGACGAAAACAAAAATGAGTTTAGAAGACAATCGTGATACCTGCAACTTACAATCCTATGCGTGAAAAGGCTTGAATTTGATTGGAATGTGCTCCTGGAACGTCCAGCAATCTTTTGGCAACGTGAGAAGGGCATGATTCGGTCTCTAATATGGAAATTAGATTACCACTTTTCTTGAAATTTTATTGAGTTTTTTTCCCCTTTCTTTGCACGACTGCTTCCCACCTTTATATGCCTTGGCTTGCTTCTGTATATGTAGCACAACTTATTAGGTCAACAAAAACGACCTCAATCTTGCTCATCATGGAGATTTGATTTTCTCTTTCAATGCATATGATTCCTTTCCAATTTTGCTCAAATCCAATCTTTTTTCAAACCAAATTGCCTTTGCACGAGTTGATCTTCAATTGACAGCATATGAGATCTTTTTTCAATGCACAAATCATCCCTAAAATATAATATATGATTTATTAGGATTTATTTGATTTTATTTGAATTTTAAAAGAATAAAAATCAAAATAAATTAAACAAATGAATAAATAAAGCATGGAGGGTCCCATAGGTCGTGGACTATGTTAGGAATGAGATTCAAGCATAAAAGTTGGGCCCATTTAGCAAAAGATGCAAATTTGAGCATGTTTGACTTTGGCAATTTTGCAAAAAAAGGTCAACTTGGTCAATGCATAACTCTCTTAATTTTGACCCTAGAGAGGTGTTCTTAGACTTTTTAGAAAGCTTAGGATGTACTCTAAGAAACCCTTTTGGTCTCGACTCAATTGAGTCTTCCATGTTTATGTATGAAGCCTTGACCCAAAAGGTGTTTTTGTTGACTTCTCAAAATGACCTATAATGTCAAAATTCATATCTTCTTGTGAGTGCATATTTTGAACTTTGGAGATGAAGACGAATTGTAGGAAATTGCATCCTCTTAAAAATGAGCTTTGGATGGGTCATTTTTGATAAAGTATGAGAAAGTTATGCTTGGTCAAATTTGAGTTGACTTTCCCTACAAAACCCTAATTTAGCAACTTTTGGGTTTTGATGAATTGTGAGCAATCCTTGAGGAATCATGATCAACCCTTAATAAAATGATGAATAATACTTCAAAATGAGGATGCTGACCAAAAATCTTGAAGTTTGACTGTATGTGGGCCACAATTGACTTTTGACCTAGCACAGTCGATTTTCAGGTATTTGAGCAATTGATTGAGCAAACTTCCTCTGCAAGGCTTGAAACTTGACATGGATGATCTTGAGCACAATGGTGAGCATTTTGGATCCTTTGGACTCAAGCATCTTGATGCAAAATGAAACCCATATTTGAGGTAGACTGCCTTAGGAGAGAGTTTGTCTGGTAAATTCTTGAATTTCCTTGAGCAATTTGGGGACCTCACATGACATTTGTTGGGAAATATGGGAGAGCAGATTTTGGGGTACAACACCTTCAATTTGCATAACCAACCCCCTTACCTTGAATATTTCCCCCTCTTTTTGGGTTACTCGCTCTTTTCCCATTCCTTTGAAAATAATAAAGCGCGGTGGCAATTTTTATTTTGATCTGTATAAGTTAAGTCAATCCAATGGCTTAGTCTTAAACATTTCTATCACTACAGAAAAATGGAGACTTCACTGGGGAAATATTAACCTCTTTATGGTCCATCCCTAAGTGGGTTGAGCCTATATTTGTTTATATTTGTATATGCGCTATTGTTGTTTATGTCTTATATGTTGTATATATGTTTGTTTGGATTTTCCTGGTTTTCAGGGTTCTTGGTGATTACTTATGAGTCATATATCTGGACTTGGGAAAACTTTAAGATAGGACGGGCGGTATAGTCATGTTAACTTTTAGGGAGTAATCCCAAAAAAGGAGGCATGAGATCCCCCACTCAGTGGAGGCCCCTTTGACTGTAGTTCCGTTTACCGAGTAATCAGGAAGACGTACTGCTTTCGACCTGGGAGCCTGCTGAAGCTGGGGACCGTAGAATACTTAACCCATCTTGGCCTTTTAGGTGTAGTGCGGAAGCTATGACAGAGTAATCCAGAAATAGTTGTCACGCGATACTACGCTCGGACGAGTTTTTCTTGAGAATATTACTAATTACTGAGTTAATCGGTAAGTTGGTGATATATGAAGGAAGGATGTAGACTCTGGGAACCTCTAGAACCTTGTTCGAAAGATGATAACTTTTAGACCATACCTTATGGGTAGTACCTTCTACCTGATGCTCGTGACGTTGAACTTATGAACCATATGTTTGTGATCTTGTGTGTGATTGTTGCATCATGCATCCATGCACTCATAAGCATCTTTTGGAGAAATTTTATTTTAAGGGACTTGAAAGTTGACCATTTGTGAATATCTCAGGTACCTTTTGAACATGGATTCTGGAAAAAGAAAGACAAAAAAATACAGTTTCAAAGATCCCAAGATAGATGAGTTGATCAGTCTAATTCCCAAGATTGAGTGTTCTGCAGATTTTCGGAAGAAGTATAGATCCATCATTCCTCTCATGAAGCTTAGGATGAAGGAGGGTATTCTCTCGACCTTGGTCCAATTCTATGATCTGGTGTATCATTTCTTTACTTTCCCTTACTATCACTTGATGCCTACACTAGAGGAGTATTCTTATCTGTTGGATTTACCTATTACCGATCGTGTTCCTTTTACTGGTTTGGAGGGTGAGCCAAAACCACACGAGATTGCTGCTTTGATCCATCTGGGGAATTCTGAGGTTGAAGCCCATATGACTACTAAAGGAGGGATTATAAGATTACAAACTCAGTTCTTATTAGAGAAAGCTCGTTATTTTTCCAGGATGAAGAGTACAGTCTCTTTTGAGGCCATCTTTGCTCTACTTGCTTACAGGTTGTTTTTATTTCCTAATGTGGGTAAGTTTGTTGACATTAATGCTATCAGGATCTTCATGATTGGAAACCCGATTCCTACATTGTTGGGTGATGCTTATTACTCTATTCATCTTCAGATTTCTTATCATGGGGGGATGATCATCTGTTGCACGCCTCTGTTGTACCAGTAGTTTATATCTCATTTGCCTCAGTCTGATGCTTTCTGGGATGTCAGGAAGGAACCTCGTTCGGCTCCTAAGATCATGGCACTTAATCACTCAGATATTGATTGGTATCATTGGGATTACCATGATGTAGAGATTGTTGACAGTTGTGGTAGTTTCCCCAATGTACCTCTTCTGGGTACAAAGGCAGGAATTAACTACAACCCCGTTCTTGCACGACGACAACTTGGTTATCTAATGAGGGATAAACCAAATAGTATTCATTTGAGTAGCTTCTTCTTGAAGGAGGGAGAAGACCATAAGGAAGCTAGGGAGCAGTTTGTGAAGGCCTGGCGTCACATTCATAGGAAGAGTAGGAAAGACTTGGGACCGAGGGGGCTGTTTCTTTGGAGCCTTATCTTCAGTGGGTCCAAATGAGAGCTATTCAGTTGAAGATGCCGTATTCCCGGGAAGCACCTATCCTGATTTGTTTGTGACGACCACTCCTCCCTTATTGGATGATGTGGAATAGCTACAACTTGTTTTGGTCAGGATGCAGCAGGAAAAGAACGCTTGGAAGAATAAGTGCCAAAATTTAGAGATTTCCTATAGAGCAGACTTGAAGGAGAAAGATGACTTGATTGAGATTCTTGAGAGTCGAGCTGTAGAGATGATGAAGAGGCAAGGGGATTTATTTTCTCCTAAGCCTCAGTCAGATGCTAGTTGCTCACTTCCTGATTCAGGTGATTGGAAGGAGGTTGCCATCAGATACGCGGAAGAAAACCATAGGTTGAAGGCTCAGATTTTCAGGCTTACAGGGAAGCGCCCGCGTATAGAGTGATCTCCATCAAATTTACTTCTTAGGGTTTTAGACTTTATTTTCATCTTGTACTTGGGATTATTGAAACTTATAATCCATTTTGAAGTTATTATAATAAAAAATTTCAGTATTTCAAATGTGTCATTACATTGATATTTGCAATGTGTCTATAAATCTTTAAGTCTCTTGAAATATTAATAATAAAATAAATCATGTGCATTGCATATCATGCATCATATTGCACATATTTCTTGCATTTGTTATGCATATCCAGGTGTCTTACCAAGCTTCTTTACTTCATTCAACAAGTTGTCTAACCACTACAATACTCGAGCTAATTTAAGAAGGAAGAGGGACAACTTAGAACAAGAGAATCGCGAGTTGCGCGAGGAAGTTTCTGCGCCGGCATGGCCAATCTCACTGCTCTGATGGAATCTCTGGTGGCTTCTCAGAATCATCCACCGAGCGTTCAACCTCAACAAACAAAGGTTACTACTAAAGCTCTGACTGTTCCCGTGTCTGCCACTCCAGCTGTTGTTCAGAATCTCATGCCTCAAGGTTATCCATGGGGAATGCCAGAGAACTTTGTACCTAAAGTTTTCAATCTTGATCCTCAAGTTACTCCAGTTGTTCAGACTACTGTTACTCCTGCACCTCCTGTGGTGCATGCTACTCCTGATGCACCTCCTTCGGTGAATATCGTTCCATTTGCTAATGATGATATGTATCGTCCTTTTCCTCCACCAAGTGAAGGCTTGGGTCTCTATGATAGAATGGATGATTTTCAAGATCAGTTTGACAAGATGAAGAGGGAGATGAAGGCCCTCAGGGGAAGGAATTATTCGGGCAGAATGTGAATGATTTATGCTTGGTCCTGAATGTCAAGATACCTGCGAAGTTTAAGGTCCCGGAATTCGAGAAGTACAAGGGCAACACTTGTCCTCGTGCTCATCTTGTGATGTATATAATAAGAATGTTTACCCACACTGATGATCAACGTCTGTTGATTCAATTTTTTTAGGATAGTTTGACTGGTGCTGCATTGAAGTGGTATATGAGTTTGGACAACGTCAATATCCATACTTTCAACGACTTGGGAGAAGGATTTATCCGACAATACAAATACAACGTGGACATGGCGCCTGACCGTGATCAACTCAGGGCCATGGTCCAGAAGGACAGGGAATCATTTAAATAATATGTACAGAGGTGGCGTGAGGTAGCCGCCCAAGTGATTCCTCCCATGGAAGAGAAGGAGATGACTAAGATTTTCCTGAAGACTCTGGGTGCTTTCTACTACGAGAGGATGGTAGCGAGTGAGCCAAGTGACTTTACTGAAATGGTGGGCATGGGTATATTTGGAAGAGGCTGTAAGAGAGGTCTGTTTGATAAAAAGTGAAAGTTCAGGAAGTAAGAAGAAGCCATCCTATGGGTTTGCCAAAAATAAGGAAGGAGATACAAATGTTGTTATACAAGAGAGGAGGGTTAATCCTCCTAGAATAAATTATCAGCTTCATCAACAGGTTGCCTCAGTGACTCCAGTTATTGTGTAGCTCCAACCACCATTGCTTATCAAAGACCATCCCATCGGGGGAATCAAGGGTATAATCAGAGAAGGGAGAGTTATGACCCTATCCCTATGAGCTATACAGAATTACTCCCGGCGTTAATTCAAAAGAAGTTGGTTCAGACCAGACCACCTCCCGTTATACCATCATTGTTGCCTTGGTATTACAAGGCAGACCAAACATGTGCTTTTCATTAGGGAGCACCAGGGCACAATGTTGAGAACTGCTATCCTTTGAAAACTAAAGTACAAAAATTGGTGAAGTCTGGTATCTTATCATTCAAGGATGTTGACCCTAATGTGAAAGATAATCCTTTGCCAAAGCATGGAGAAGCAAATGTTGTGAACATGGTGGCCGTTTGTCCAGGCGACTTTCGAATTTTTGATATTAAATTGGTTCGAGGAGATTTGGTAAAAATGCATGCAGACATCTGTGAATTTAGCTACTATATGCATGACCATGCCAATTGTGCTATTTGTAGTACGTATATACAGGGTTGTGGCAAGATAAAGGCTGATTTGCAGGAGATGATGGATGGGGGCCTCTTCCATATAATCAGGCATAGGGAAGAGTATGAAGAAGAAGTAAACATGTTTTCTGGATGTCCTGGAGAGTTCAGAATCTTTGGTGTTGAACATATGAATGAGGATCTTGTACAATTGCATGCTACTTTCTGCCACACGGCTGGTCAGGTAGAACATCAGTATGGATCTTTCCGAATTTGCTGTCGGGACTCCCGAGGATGTTCAATTGTAAGGAAAGGTGTTAAGTTGTTATTGGATAATGGAACTATCAAGGTTACAGGCCAAAGGGATGATTACCATGATTTTAATGAGATTGAGGTTTGTTTGGATGAAGAAGAGTCAGATGATGAGTATGCCTCTGCGGATGCGTTCTTCTCCTCAGCTGAAGATATGTCTTCCAGAGATGACTCTACAATGACTGAATGTGTCGAAGAGGGAGTAAATGTTATTGTGCGTTGTTTTGGTGCACCTACCCATTTTGAAGTTGAATATCATGGCAAACCATCTATTACTCCATTGGTGATTAGTTTGTCGGGTCCTGTCCCCTAGAAGTCAGACAAGGTTGTACCCTATAAATATAATGTTACAATTTTAGAGGACAGCGTGGAAGTTCCCATCCAGCCAATGCCTAATGTTGGAAATATTTCTAAGACTAGCAGAGTGACCCGCAGTGGTCGTGTATTTGCACCAGTTATTCGTGGAGATGTTAGTACTGGAAAAAATTTGTTGAACCCAAGAAGGATGCAGGTGAATCTAGTTGAACTACGCTAGAAAAAGAGGTGGATGATATTTTGAAGATGATAAAGATGAGCGACTATAGAATTATAGATCAGCTACTGCATACTCCTTCAAAAATATCTATCTTGGCTTTATTGATGAAATCCTATGCTCACATAGAATCTTTGATGAGGGTATTGGACCAAGCTTTCGTGGAAAGTGATATGCTTGTAGACCAATTCAGCAGTGTGGTAGGGAACATTACATCATGTAATAACCTGAGTTTCAGCAACAATGAACTACCCGATGAAGGAAGGAATCATAATCTGGCCCTCCACATCTCTATGAACTGCAAGAATTATTCATTATCCAATGTTCTAATTGATAATGGATCCGCATTGAACATTATACCAAGGAGCACGCTTATGAAGTTGAAATATCAAGGAACGCCCATGCACCCAAGTTGGATTATTGTAAAAGTGTTTGATGGATCAAGGAAATCTGTTATTAGTGAAGTGGACTTGCCTATTCATATAGGCCCACATTTGTTTCAGATTACTTTTCAGGTCATGGATATTGCACCCGCTTATAGTTGCTTGTTGGGACGACCATGGATACATGAGGCAGGGGCTGCCACTTTGAATTTACCCCAGAAGTTGAAGTTTGTGCGTGAAGGAAAAGTTGTAATTATAAATGGAGAACATGCATTATTGATATCTCATTTGTCTTCATTTAGCATTGTGGAGGCGGATGAAGCTGTTGTTGGAACCCAGATCCAAGCTTTATCCATTGATGATATAAGAGGAAATGAGAATGTTATGGCTTCGTTTAAGGATGCTCAGTAGGTTGTGCGTAATGACCATAGTGAAGTATGGGGACAAATTGTTGATCCACCTGTAAACAAGAGTAAAGCTGGCTTGGGGTTCTCTGAAGAATGATAAAGGTAAGAGCATGAAGCCGAAGTCTGCTGCATTCAAGTATCAAGACATCTTTCGTAACGGGGGTTATCTTCATCCAACTGTTTCCAGGATTAATGCCATTGTGGAAGATGAAGCAGAGCCGGAAATTCCAAATTATGTGACGCACGGAGTTAGGGTTCAGAACTGGATCACCATTGATGTTCCCTCTTGCATACATGTTTCAAAGTAATTTGTTTTTGTTAATCTTTTTGAAAAGATTTCACTCTGCCCAAGGTGAAAGCATTAATATTGTATGGGCTTATCTGTTTTCTTTGATTTTTAAAATCAATAATAAAAGTTGTCTTTATTTCCCAAATTGTGTCTTTATTTTTTGTTTTTTCTTAGAAAATGGTAATCAGAAAAAACCTTTCAAAATAAATAATAACTTAAATTCGATATGCACGATCACTTGTTGTATGTGTCAGTTTCTAAAAGCAATCATAAATTATATGTGCAGATTAATTAAAAAACCCGTTGAATACAATGACCCTGCACCCTCTCCCAACTTTGAAAGTCCTGTGTATGGGGCCGAAGAAGAAGACTATGATGAGATTCCAGAAGAGGTCTCACGGTTGCTTGAGCGCGAGGAGAATTCCATTTAGCCATATGAAGAGCCATTGGAAGTAATCAATTTGAGTTCAGAAGAAGATCCGAAGGAAGTCAAGATTGGAGCATTACTGTATCCTGATGTGAAGAGCAGGTTGATTGAGATGTTGAAAGAGTATGTGGATATTTTTGTTTGGTCTTACCAAGATATGCCTGGTCTAGATACAGATATTGTAGAGTACCGTTTGCCGCTGAAGCCAGAGTTCCCATCAATCAAGCAGAAGTTGCGAAGAACTCACCCAGATATGGCAGTGAAGATCAAAGAAGAAGTTCTAAAGTAGATTAATGTCGGTTTTCTTGTGACATCAGTGTACCCTCAGTGGATTGCCAATATTGTCCCAATACCGAAGAAAGACGAAAAAGTTCGCATGTGCATAGATTACAGAGATCTAAATAAAGATAGTCCAAAAGATGAGTTTTCATTGTCACACATTGATATGTTAGTGGATAGCACAGCAAAATTCAAAGTTTTCTCATTCATGGATGGATTTTCCGGGTATAATCAAATAAGGATGGCTCCTGAGGACATGGAAAAAAACAACGTTTATCACACCCTGGGGAACATTCTGTTACAGAGTGATGCCCTTCGGGTTGAAGAACGCTGGTGCAATGTACCAGAGGGCTATGAAAACCCTATTCCATGATCTGATGCACAAGGAAATTGAGGTATATGTTGATGATATGATTGCTAAATCCCAGATTGAAGAAGGTCATGTAGAAGATTTGTTGAAGTTGTTTCAGCGTTTGAGGAAGTATCGTCTCCGCTTGAATACAAATAAATATACCTTCGGTGTTCGGTCAGGGAAATTGTTGGGTTTCATTGTTAGCCAGAGAGGGATTAAAGTTGATCTTGATAAAGTCAAAGAAATTCAAGAAATTCCAGTGCCGAGAACTAAAAAGCGAGTCAGAGGGTTCCTCGGGCATTTGAATTGTATTTCCAGATTCATTTCCCACATGACTACAACGTCTGAACCGATCTTTAAGTTGTTAAAGAAAGATCAAGGTTGTGTGTGGACAGATGACTGCCAAAGGAAATTTGAAAGTATTAAAGAATATCTGCTTGAACCTCCTATCTTGCTCCCTCCTGTTGAAGGAAGACCATTGGTTATGTATCTGACAGTGTTAGATAATTCCATGGGCTGTATTCTGGGACAACAAGATGAAACAGAGAAGAAAGAGTATGCCATTTATTATCTCAATAAAAAGTTTACTGATTGTAAGTCATGGTATTCCATGCTGGAAAAGACATTTTGTGCTCTGGCCTGGGCAGAAAAACGTTTGCGACAGTATATGTTGAATCACACTACTTGGTTGATCTCCAAAATGGATCCAATCAAGTACATTTTTGAAAATCCTGCTCTTACTGGGAGAATTTCCCATTTCCAGATGTTGTTATCTGAATATGACATTGAATACCGCACTCAAAAAGCTATTAAAATCAGCGTATTGGCAGATTATCTTGCTCACCAACCAGTTGATGATTATCAGTCTGTGAAGTATGATTTACCCGATGAGGATGTGATGTTTCTGAAAGTGAAAGATTGTGATGAACCATTTCCTAAGGAAGGTCTTGATCCTGAATCTCGCTGGAGCATGATATTTGATGGAGCTGTGAATACTTATGGTAAAGAAATTTGTGTTTTGATTGTCACTCCACATGGATCACACATTCCTTTTACTGCAAGGTTGACATTTTATTGTACTAATAATATGGCAAAATATGAGGCTTGCATCATGGATCTCGAGGAAGCTATTGATCTCAGAATTAAAATTCTATATGTGTATGGCGATTCAGCTTTAGTAATAAATTAGATTAAAGGAGAGTGGGATACTCCTCACCTCGGCTTGACCCCTTACAAAGATTATGCTAGAAGATTGTTACCCTTCTTTAATAAAGTTGAATTCCATCACATCCCCAGAGACGAAAGTAAAATGGCAGATGCTCTGGCAACTCTGGCTTCTATGTATCAAGTGAATACTTAGAATGATAGACCTCAAATTATAGTTCGGCGACTGGATCGGCCCGCTCATGTGTTTATAACAGAAGAGGTAGCATATGAGAAACCTTGGTATTAAGATATCAAGCGTTTTCTCCAGACTCAGGAATACCTTATTGGTGCATCAAATAAAGATAGAAAGACATTGAGAATATTGGCTAGCAATTTCTTCCTCAGTGAAAATGTGTTGTACAAGAGAAATTATGACATGGTCTTGATCGAATGCATGGATAGACACGAAGCAAACATGTTGATGCATGAGATTCATGAAGGTTCATTTGGCACTCATGCCAATGGATATTTGATGGCTAAAAAGATGCTAAGGGCAGGTTACTATTGGTTGACAATAGAATCTGACTGTTACAGATTTGCAAAGAAGTGCCATAAATTCCAGATTTATGCGGACAAGATTCATGTGCCATCGACACTTCTAAATGTTATTTCTTCCCCGTGGCCTTTCTCTATGTGGGGTATTGAAATGATTGGAATGATGGAACCCAAAGCTTCGAATGGACACCGTTTTATCTTGGTAGAAATTGATTACTTCACCAAATGGGTGGAAGCTGCTTCGTATGCTAATGTTACTAAGCAGGTGGTAGTGCGCTTCACTAAGAATAATCTCATATGTCAGTATGGTGTGTCGAGCATAATTATCACCGATAATGGCTCGAATCTGAACAACAAGATGATGACAGAACTTTGTGAAGAATTCAAGATTGTTCATCACAATTCATCTTTGTACAGACCGAAGATGAATGGGGATGTTGAAGCTGCTAATAAGAATATCAAGAAGATCATCCAGAAGATGGTTGTTACTTATAAAGATTGGCATGAAATGCTCCCTTTTTCTTTACATGGATATCAGACATCTTTCCGCACTTCAACAGGAGCAACCATGTTCCCCCTTGTGTATGGAATGGAAGCGGTGCTCCCGATCGAGGTTGAGATTCCCCCTTTGCATGTGATAATGGAAACCAAGTTGTCAGAGGCTGAATGGGTCCAGAACAAGTTTGACCAATTGAATTTGATCGAAGAGAAGAGAATGACGGCTTTGTGTCATGGGCAGTTATATCAGAAGAGAATGAAGAGAGATTTTGATAAGAAGGTTAAACCTCGTTGTTGTACCCCAAAATTTGCCCTCCCATATTCTTCAAGATTTGCCAAGTCAAAGGTTCAAAACCTCCCCAAGGGTTGCACAGTTCAAGGGCCTCCTAACAGTCAAAAATTAGGGTTTTGGTTCTGACAAAGAAAATGAAGTTTCCAAGGGTCCAATCAAGTCCCACATGCCTATAAACATGGTCAAGCATCCTCATGTCAAGTTTCAAGGCTTACAGCACAAAATTGCACAGTCAAAAACCCTAATTGCCCTACAGTCAACTGCAGGGGCAAAATGGTCATTTGACAGTCAAAAAGTTCAAATTTTTGGTCAACATCTCATTTTGAAGCCACAAACATCATTTTATCAATGCTTGATCATGATTCTCAAACCTTGGCTCAAAAAGTCTCAAGATGCAAAAGTTTCCATATTTGGATAGTTGAAAAAGTCAACTGTAACTTGACCAAGGCATAACTTCCACATGGTTTATCAGAAAAATTCCATCCAAATATCATTTTGAATAGAAAGACATTTCCTACAACTCCTCTTCACACTTCAAGTCCAAGAAATGCTCTCACAAAAAGTTATCAATTTCAACATTATAGGTCATTTTCAAAAGTCAACAAAAAGGGACTTTAAGTCAAAGGCCATAACTTGAGATTGGTAAATAAAAATGACATGGGACCAAAGGCATTGGTTAGAGGACTTCAAGACCTTTCCAAAATGTCCAAGAACATGATCAAAGCTTAAACATTGAGCAAGATATGCCTTGTGGAAGTTGGGAAATTTTTGGATATTTTGAAAAGTCAACTTTGCTTCAAATGCCTTAAAATTGCTAATGGGCCACATTTTCTTCCAAGGTTCATCATCCAAAGCATGTGCAAGACCATTTGGCCCAAAGGGAAGTTATTCATCATTTTTATTTATTTATTTGAATTTTAAATTGCTATTAATTCATTTAATTAATTAAAATATGGAAAAAATACTACAGCAAACTTTTTAAATCTTTTTATGCATGAAATACCTTCAAGATTTCGTGCATGATCTGATATGGAAAGAATCAAAGTGATTGGACATGATTGGTATCAAATATGCATGAAAAAGATTGGAAAATATATGCATAAAAATCAAATATCTTGTACATCAATGCAAAGGGTTTTGGATCCAATTTTCAACCCTAATCAGTTCCAATACTTATACTAATGCAAACCCTAGTGGAAAAAACGTCCAAGCTGCGTCAGAAAACAAGAGCAAAGTTTGAGTTTTTGTCAAAAAATTCCAAAACTGAAAACTACATTCCAGTGCGATTCAAGGGAAAATAATTATTCCATTACCTTCCTGAGACTTCAAGGAAGGTTTCTAGATCAAAACCATCAACTCTAACGCCCAGAATTGGTAGAACAACCTCGTTCTGTTCATGCTTTTTTCCATATTCTTGCATCATGATTCACGCATTGTTGTTAATTTTTAATGTTTGATTTATATTCAGCTAACCATTCTAAAGCTAACTATGTGTTTCAATTGAGTTTTCACGCATCGTATGAAGAATCACCATGGAAGATTGCTAGGGTTACAAAACTGTGAAATTGGGGGTTTACTCCTATGGAAAAATTAAGACCTGAGACCCATACCATCAGAATCAGAAACTCATGGCCAATCGTTTCCACACCTCGCGCCTAATTTATGAAGCACCATACTCTATTCGCTATTTTTTGACACAGTATATAGTGGGGGTTTAAAACCCCCGCAATCTTGTTTGTTTTTGTTTCAGGAAAAACGCACCATTGAAGAAGAAGGTGATGTGTAGATCAACGAGTGGTGTATTCAAATTTCGCGTGAAAGTTGTCCACTAACTCATGATTTACATTATATTATTTGTTTTCCATACAATAAACAAAGCGCGTAGTTGGATCAGTTGGCAAGCATGTGGATTGGTAATCTCTGGGACCTGGGTTTGAATCCCAGGTCCCCCTTTCTTATTCCATATTATTTTTCTAACCATACTTGCGTGCAGTGTTCAACCCAAGCGCTCACCATACACTCATGATCCACACATGCCACATGGCCACTGAGGGGAATCCAAAGGCCCAGATCTGATGAACACCATGGGCACGAGTCAGAGGCGCCACATACGCGCTGAAAAGTCAAACAAAGGCCTTAAACGTTGGGCCCGATTACTAGCCAAAAAACCTCCAGTTTGGGGACAGAACCCCCCATGGTTTGCTTTTTTTATTCTTTTTCATATTTTTCTATTTTATTTGTTTTGTTTAATTTTTATTTAAAACTTTGAATTAATATTTTCATAAGATATAAAAATAATATAAAAAATCAGAAAAGACAAAAATAAAAATATATTTCATTTAACTAATATTTTTTGTAAATAAGATCTTATTAATTAATTAGTTTTAAATTCTAGGATTAATTTTAATATTTTCTCAATAAACCTAAAAATTGGTAGAATTAGGGTTTTAAGTATTTTTTCATTCTTTATCTTTTTTTTTTCTTCCTTTTTTCACCATATTAATTATTAATTATTGATTATTATTTTTGTAAATAAAAATTGAATTAATTAATTAGGTTTAATTTTAGGTTAAATTTTAATGCTTTTCTTAATAAATTAAAAAAAACTAGAATTAGGGTTAATTAATATTTTAATTTCATTTAATTCTCATAAAAAATCAATAAATACAAAAAACTCAAAAAAATCTTTTTTTTATTTTAATTAATTGATTAATCATAAGTTAATTTCGTTAAAAAAAGGGTCCAACGCCCTCGTATTCGATAGTAATTCCAATTCGCGCATTTATTTCTTTTCTTATAATTTTTTATGTAATTCTCCCAAAGCCGTGTAAATTAAACATTTATATTTCTCGCATCTTTATTTTATGTCAAATCGGGTCCTGGATTTAATTTGGCGATATGGACCCGCGCCTTTGTAATAGTTTAGGAACTTTATATTTCTCGCAACTTTCTTAACTGTTAATAATTGCATGCAAGAATAAATGTTAAAATAAAAACAAGCGTAGATCACCCATGACATGAACAAGACAAAATAACGGAAGACGACACACAAATCACACACCACCCCTAGGGTACGCTTCACTGTTGCCTTGCCTCTCGAAAGGTGATCGTCGAGTAGAGGATGTCTTAGTAAGTCCTCATGATCCGAGAATCTGGCATGAGGGTAGCTTCTAAGGTATCTTCCTATTGCTCCGGTGATCACCATGTCCCGAACCTCGAATTGACCCGAACAACTCCAATAGTGGTGCTACCTATCTCTCAATGGTGGGATGGCACTACTCTAAAGGACATTTACACAGACTAATTCCTTAGGGTAGGTAGACGACTCTAGATACTTGCTCTAACTTCAAAACAAATCAAAAATACTTTTCACACCGACACCTTTTCAAAAAGCTTTCGAAAGCAATCTTTCAAACACTCTTGAGGACCGATACAAGAGTCGAACTGGAATTTTCAAAGAAACTTTTTTAAAACCCACAGTTGAAAAGCAAACAAACCATTTTTGAAAACACAATGAGCAAGTATCTAAGAGCCCATGGATAACCATGGATAGAAAGGGTGCTAACACCTTCCCTTTCTATAACCTACCTCCCGAACCGAGAGCAATCTCTTTAAGGAATTTTTCTGTGCTTTTGTCCTTTCCATTTGGAGAAAATAAAAGACGGTGGCGACTCTTGCTTCCGCGACATTTCGCGATCCAACGTTAAACAGTCAGTTCCAGATCCACCGATCACAGAACTGGCGACTCTGCTAGGGATATCTTATAAAGTGAGGTGTACCTTAGGACTAAGATCACTTGTGTTTTCAATTGTTGTGCTTGTTTGCTTTATTATTGTGGGTTGCATCGGAGTTACATAGATCCTAACCTGGATCTGGGGGTACCCTGTTAGGTAGCATAAGCTGTGAGGGACCTGTCCGGCGTAGACCGACATGGGTGAAGCAGTGGCTACGTTGGTGTGGCACCTTGGTCTGTACCGATATCCCTTGTGTTGCAACGAGGAGAATATGGGTCTTCTGAGGAGTCACTAAGCACCAACCGACCTTAGAACCTTAAATGACCCAACTTGGCCAATAGAACAGTAGCAGTATGCTACACCCATTGAGGCTAAACTCTCGTGATGGTTCTGGCTGCAAGAAAAGATTGCGATGCTAAAGTTATGACCGATTGAGGATAGTCAGTGATATTGGGATCCTCTAGAACCCGGTTACTTCTGATAGGACAGGTCTTAACCAACCAACTTCAAGAGGGTAGTACCCCAAACTTCATGCTGGCCTAAACTATAAGGGCTCTTTGTGTGACTTGTATGCTTTCAAACTTGACTACTTGCATACTTGTTACCTGACACTTGAGTTTCTTGCAGGTTTTGTTTACAGTCCTTAATCTGGACTCCTAACAGGGTTTACCTACATTACTCCATGCATAGCATAACATCATACCATTGCATGCATCCTGCATAAAGACTAATCCATTTCAAGGATCTCAAGGGCTTGTGATGCAGGTCATGATGAATCAAACGTCTAGCAAGGGGCAACGAGGATTTATTTTCCTCTAGCCGAGGTTGTCAGAGGCTATGACCCACTGGATATGGTGAGCCTTTGACCCTTGAAGAAGGACTCTCAACAAATATGCAGTTCCTTCAATCAAGCTACCAGACCCAAATTCTAATAAATTTTCTTGTTTATCCCGCGAGGTCCTTGAAAACATTACATGCATGTCATACACGTCATTGCAAAACAGGTATCCTTGTTGCAGGTCACTTACCTTTCTCGCTGTTTATTTCAGCAATGGCTTCCCAACAAGATAACCAGGACCTTCTTGCTCAAGAGACTCGGTTCGGAGAAATCCTCCTGAATCTATCCAAGGGGCAGGAGGAGCTAAGGGCACTTCTCATGGAGACTTTGGTCAGGAACAACGCAGAGGACGAACGGATGAAACATCTGCAAGCTGAAATGGATGCAATGAGAGCCCAGATGCTGGGGCAGGTGACTATCATCCAAGACTTAGCTCAAAGACAAGACGAGCTCGGGGTTCTCGTCAACCAACTGCTTCGGGGTAACCAACTGGGGCAAACGTCTAAGGGTAAAGATCCAGTCATCGTTCAACCACCTTTGAGACAAGGAGGTAAGGGGAGAGCTCCTCAAATGGCTCCAGTGTCACAAATTCAGCATCAACCTCACCAGCTTCAGCCAGACAAGCCCAGGAGGCAATTCACCCAGCTCAACATGTCGCTGTTTCAAGCTTTACAACGCCTGTTGAGATTGAATCTGATCACATTAAGGGCTCATCCCCGGAACCCCAACACAACATCTCTTGTCTATGATCCCAATAAAAGGTATGCCTACCACTCTGCCAGTCCAGGACATGATACAAATGAGTGTTGGGCTCTGAAGAACAAGATCCAGGACCTGATTGATGAAGGGGCATTGGAGTTCACACAAGATGGTTAGGCTGAATTTTTCTACCATCCCTCCAAGGCTCACCAGTTGAAGTGACAAGCCCTGAGACTAGAAAACTTTTGTTCATTCGAATGTTCAAGTTGTAATTTTCTTTTGTTCAAACATTTACTCATGTTAAACGTTGTTATTTCATTAATGCATCGCATACGTCTGTCCTGAAGCAATATATTCGTATTCACTATACGCAAATTATTTTCATATTTTTTCTGATGATCAACGTTCGATTAATAATGTTAAGCCTCTTGAGGGAGGATGACGAAAACGATACCGCAATCTATAGCATGCTTTTGAACAGACCCCGCTGATGAGGTACAAGCATTGTTTCAAATCCCTAAACACTGGAGTTATAAGGAAGATAATCCCTCGTCAACCCCTCTGAGCCAAAGAAGTAGCAGTTTTTCTTTTCGAAAATTAAAACCATTTATCATAATCCGGGGCAGGGTAGTTCTCTCAGTTGGTCCAAGTGCATAACAAATGGCACCAAAGAGGTCCTTACAAAAAAAAAGAAGACAGTGATGATTCCGAATAATCATAAGGACAGGCAGTCATTATATCTCAATAATAAAAACCCAATAAGTCAAAACCTATGAAGGAGACTTACAAAACTAGGGCATCCCGCTGACTGTAATCACAAAAGAAACAGTTCAGGCAAAATTTAGGGATAGCGAAATCAAAAAGAAAGAGGTCATACAAACCCTCAACAAAAACAAAAAATGACTGCCTATTCAGAATAAATCATCAATATCTGAACCATCATTGGAACATCAGGACAAAAACTCAAACAAGGTCTAACGCACGATCAACTGAGCTTAGGTTTGAAGAATATCACGAAGAGCGGGTGGGTACAAATAAAATTTGAGCCTTTATCCTTTGTTTCTTAAACCGTGAACCAAGCCACGTTATAACCCTTAAAAGTCCTAGCTGAAGCATGGGTTAGTTCGAAAGCATACTGTTACGAAAGGTATCCTGACTCCTTAAGGCCTACGGTAAATACGGAGTTGACATCACGTTTTACAAACATTCGCTTGTTTTATGAAAAAAAGAATGCATTTTCAAAATCTTCAAGACAGACATAAGCTTTGCATTTTTGATATGACATTGTTTGCATATGACTATTTGTTTGAACAACAGGGAAATTCGCACGATGAATACCTAGCAAACAAAAGCACTTCCAATCAAGGGGCATGACATGATCATGGTCCATCATCTGGGGCAGTCCAATCAAGATTCAGGGAATCTCTCAAAAAGCCAAATAGCCTGGGGCAAATCTCCGCCTGAGTTACTTGGGGCATTCCAACAACGAATCTTGCCTGATCAAACACCTTCTGGTGGCATGACAAAACACTTCTAACAGGGGCAACTCCCTACATTCTGAGAGCGTGGATATAGTCGAAAAGAATACTACGCGTAATCAAAGACCCGCTAGGTTGACACACCTAGGCAAAAATAAGGGCTTCCCGACGAACCAAAAGGGTTCGGGCAAAATGAAGGGATGAAATGAAAAAAATCCGTACACCCGACAAGTCGAAAACCTGAAAAGGCGGCTTGGGCAAAAATGGGTATCCCGGTGGACTGAAAACCCGAAAGGGCGGTCCAGGCAAAAGTTAGGGATCAAAGCGCGACTATGTACCGTCATCTTGTCACCTGCCTACTAGAAGAAGGTTTGTCCATCAACAACTATCAGCACCCCACAGGTGCCTTCTCCCATAGAAACAAGGGCAATAATGAGTGATCTAAGCGATCTAATTGTTCTGTCCACCAAGGTACTAAGATAGGTTCGGCTGGAGAATAACCAAGATACGTTAAGTCCCCAGAGAGTGAGCCAGCAAGTCAGTGCACTCTATACAAGCAAAGCTACTATCAGCCTCGAGGAAGTTGAGTATCCCCCACAAATCTCAACATTCCCCATCGCGATATACATGCATTCTTAACAAGCATCCCCGGCAGTCTTGGCCTAAAGATTGTTCCCCGGCGGTACATCAAACATTCAATGGAGTTACTTCCAATACAATTCAAAACTTCCCCAAGAGAGTCCAATCTAGTTCCCCAGGAAAGTTGGAATTCATCTCCCCAAGCAGTAAGCTTATCCCCAGTAGATTCTAGAAGCTTATCCTCGCAGAGCACGAACGCGTCTCTCGGCTGTATTTAAAGAGTTATTTCCCTACCAGGATATAACTGGGTTATCCTCAGCCAAAAGCCACAGAAAGATCGTTCTCGGCGGAGTCTTCTTATCCCCAGCGAAGTCTATCAACACTTCCAACACAACAAGTGTATCCCTAGCAAGTTATTATCAACAACTCAACAAAGTACCTCTCTCCCCACAGAATATTGCTTCCCAGCAAGATCACTAGAGTACTTTTCTCCCCGCAGAGTAATCCATTCGCCAAGTTTATTCCCCAACGGAGTTACCTTCTCCTACCGGTATTCTTGCAACTATCATCCCCAACGGAAACGAAGAATTTCACTCTTCAAACATCAGCCCAGGACATGACTTCCCGGCACCCGTCAAGGATTTACTTTCCTAAGACGAAAAGATATATTCATAAGCATCACATTTCCATACATTATAGCATGCATATACGCATCATATCTTACAAATCTCATTTATGTTGAGAACATCATTACTTGATTCATATCATGCATCGCACATGACTGACCTTCACCTTGCAGGAAAGATTCAGTTAAGTTCTCAGCTACATTTCAAGACCTAGACCGGTTCAGTTAAATCGACCCTAAGATTTTTCTGTTTCTTATCCAGTCAAAGGCCTTCTCTGGTTCAGTCAGATCGACCCTAAGATCTCCTTGTTTCTTATCCAGTTGAAGATTTCCAGACCTAGACCGGTTCAGTTAAATCGACCCTAAGATTTTACTGTTTCTTATCCAGTCAAAGGCCTTCTCTGGTTCAGTCAGATCGACCCTAAGATCTCCCTGTTTCTTATCCAGTTGAAGATTTCAAGACCTAGACCGGTTCAGTTAAATCGACCCTAAGATTTTACTGTTTCTTATCCAGTCAAAGGCCTTCTCTGGTTCAGTCAGATCGACCCTAAGATCTCCCTGTTTCTTATCCAGTAGAAGATTTCAAGACCTAGACCGGTTCAGTTAAATCGACCCTAAAATTTTTTTGTTTCTTATCCAGTCAAAGGCCTTCTCTGGTTCAGTCAGATCGACCCTAAGATCTCCCTGTTTCTTATCCAGTAGAAGATTTCAAGACCTAGACCGGTTCAGTTAAATCGACCCTAAAATTTTTCTGTTTCTTATCCAGTCCAAGGCCTTCTCTAGTCCAGCTAAATCGACCCCTAAAAGATTTTCCTGATGAAGACTCAGTAGAAGATATCCAAGATTCTCTCGGCGTTATTGTTGAGGTTGTAGTCGCCTATGGTTCTCTCCCCGTTACTGCGGAGGTAGTAATCATCCCCAGATTCTCTCAGCGTTACTGTTGAGGTAGGAGTCGCCCAAGATTCTCTCAGCGTTACTGTTGAGGTTGAAGTCGCCCAAGATTCTCTCAGCGTTACTGTTGAGGTTGAAGTCGCCTATGGTTCTCTCCCCGTTACTGCGGAGGTAGTAATCGTCCCCAGATTCTCTCGGCGTTATTGTTGAGGTTGAAGTCGTCCAAGATTCTCTCAGCGTTACTGTTGAGGTTGAAGTCGCCCAAGATTCTCTCAGCGTTCCTGTTGAGGTAGTATTCATCCAAGGTTCTCTCAGCGTTCCTGTTGAGGTAGTAACCATCCCTGGCTCATTCATCACCTTTTGAAGTTCCAGATTCAATTCCTGTAACCAGTCAGGGCGCATCTATACGAAGAGTTTGAAGACCAGCTCCTGTAAATGGTCAGGTAATCATTTTTCTTCTGCAGGTACGCAAGTTCTCGCTAAGGAATCTCTTACGCGATCAACACCCAGATGGCATCTATAAGCCCATCCACCTATCCATCATATCTTAGCATGGCATCTATAAGCCCATCATCCTATTCATCAATCTCCAAATGGCATCTATAAGCCCATTCCCATCATCGCACTTCTACTATGTGAGCGCAAATTTCTGGGCACTCTAGTGTTCAATCATCTTCTACCTTCGGATTACGAAAGGCACGTCAGCCAATCTGCATCCTCAGGTCTAAGAAGATTAAACAGGGGCAACTGTTGTACCCCAAAATTTGCCCTCCCATATTCTTCAAGATTTGCCAAGTCAAAGGTTCAAAACCTCCCCAAGGGTTGCACAGTTCAAGGGCCTCCTAACAGTAAAAAATTAGGGTTTTGGTTCTGACAAAGAAAATGAAGTTTCCAAGGGTCCAATCAAGTCCCACATGCCTATAAACATGGTCAAGCATCCTCATGTCAAGTTTCAAGGCTTACAACACAAAATTGCACAGTCAAAAACCCTAATTGCCCTACAGTCAACTGCAGGGGCAAAATGGTCATTTGACAGTCAAAAAGTTCAAATTTTTGGTCAACATCTCATTTTGAAGCCACAAACATCATTTGATCAATGCTTGATCATGATTCTCAAACCTTGGCTCAAAAAGTCTCAAGATGCAAAAGTTTCCATATTTGGATAGTTGAAAAAGTCAACTGTAACTTGACCAAGGCATAACTTCCACATGGTTTATCAGAAAAATTCCATCCAAAGCTCATTTTGAAGAGAAAGACATTTCCTACAACTCCTCTTCACACTTCAAGTCCAAGAAATGCTCTCACAAAAAGTTATCAATTTCAACATTATAGGTCATTTTCAAAAGTCAACAAAAAGGGACTTTAATTCAAAGGCCATAACTTGAGATTGGTAAATCAAAATGACATGGGACCAATGGAATTGGTTAGATAACTTCAATACCTTTCCAAAATGTCCAAGAACATGATCAAAGCTTAAAAATTGAGCAAGATATGCCTTGTGGAAGTTGGGAAATTTTTGGATATTTTGAAAAGTCAACTTTGCTTCAAATGCCTTAAAATTGCTAATGGGCCACATTTTCTTCCAAGGTTCATCATCCAAAGCATGTGCACGACCATTTGGCCCAAAGGGAAGTTATTCATCATTTTTATTTATTTATTTGAATTTTAAATTGCTATTAATTCATTTAATTAATTAAAATATGGAAAAAATACTACAACAAACTTTTTAAATCTTTTTATGCATGAAATACCTTCAAGATTTCGTGCATGATCTGATATGGAAAGAATCAAAGTGATTGGACATGATTGGTATCAAATATGCATGAAAAAGATTGGAAAATATATGCATAAAAATCAAATATCTTGTACATCAATGCAAAGGGTTTTGGATCTAATTTTCAACCCTAATCAGTTCCAATACTTATACTAATGCAAACCCTAGTGGAAAAAACGTCCAAGCTGCGCCAGAAAACAAGAGCAAAGTTTGAGTTTTTGTCAAAAAATTCCAAAACTGAAAACTACATTCCAGTGCGATTCAAGGGAAAATAATTATTCCATTGCCCTCCTGAGACTTCAAGGAAGGTTTCTAGATCAAAACCATCAACTCTAACGCCCAGAATTGGTAGAACAACCTCGTTATGTTCATGCTTTTTTCCACGTTCTTGCATCATGATTCACGCATTGTTGTTAATTTTTAATGTTTGATTTATATTCAGCTAACCATTCTAAAGCTAACTATGTGTTTCAATTGAGTTTTCACGCATCGTATGAAGAATCACCATGGAAGATTGCTAGGGTTACAAAACTGTGAAATTGGGGGTTTACTCCTATGGAAAAATTAAGACCTGAGACCCATACCATCAGAATCAGAAACTCATGGTCAATCGTTTC
Source organism: Vicia faba (assembly GCA_948472305.1). Lineage (NCBI taxonomy): Eukaryota > Viridiplantae > Streptophyta > Magnoliopsida > Fabales > Fabaceae > Vicia > Vicia faba. The sequence goes on from OX451736.1 coordinate 537,252,635, forward strand.
CACACCTCGCGCCTAATTTATGAAGCACCATACTCTATTCGCTATTTTTTGACACAGTATATAGTGGGGGTTTAAAACCCCCGCAATCTTGTTTGTTTTTGTTTCAGGAAAAACGCACCATTGAAGAAGAAGGTGATGTGTAGATCAACGAGTGGTGTATTCAAATTTCGCGCGAAAGTTGTCCACTAACTCATGATTTACATTATATTATTTGTTTTCCTTACAATAAACAAAGCGCGTAGTTGGATCAGTTGGCAAGCATGTGGATTGGTAATCTCTGGGACCTGGATTCGAATCCCAGGTCCCCCTTTCTTATTCCATATTATTTTTCTAACCATACTTGCGTGCAGTGTTCAACCCAAGCGCTCACCATACACTCATGATCCACACATGCCACATGGCCACTGAGGGGAATCCAAAGGCCCAGATCTGATGAACACCATGGGCACGAGTCAGAGGCGCCACATACGCGCTGAAAAGTCAAACAAAGGCCTTAAACGTTGGGCCCGATTACTAGCCAAAAAACCTCCAGTTTGGGGACAAAACCCCCCATGGTTTGCTTTTTTTATTCTTTTTCATATTTTTCTATTTTATTTGTTTTGTTTAATTTTTATTTAAAACTTTGAATTAATATTTTCATAAGATATAAAAATAATATAAAAAATCAGAAAAGACAAAAATAAAAATATATTTCATTTAACTAATATTTTTTGTAAATAAGATCTTATTAATTAATTAGTTTTAAATTCTAGGATTAATTTTAATATTTTCTCAATAAACCTAAAAATTAGTAGAATTAGGGTTTTAAGTATTTTTTCATTCTTTATCTTTTTTTTTCTTCCTTTTTTCACCATATTAATTATTAATTATTGATTATTATTTTTGTAAATAAAAATTGAATTAATTAATTAGGTTTAATTTTAGGTTAAATTTTAATGCTTTTCTTAATAAATTAAAAAAAACTAGAATTAGGGTTAATTAATATTTTAATTTCATTTAATTCTCATAAAAAATCAATAAATACAAAAAACTCAAAAAAATCTTTTTTTTATTTTAATTAATTGATTAATCATAAGTTAATTTCGTTAAAAAAAGGGTCCAACGCCCTCGTATTCGATAGTAATTCCAATTCGCGCATTTATTTCTTTTCTTATAATTTTTTATGTAATTCTCCCAAAGCCGTGTAAATTAAACATTTATATTTCTCGCATCTTTATTTTATGTCAAATCGGGTCCTGGATTTAATTTGGCGATGTGGACCCACGCCTTTGTAATAGTTTAGGAACTTTATATTTCTCGCAACTTTCTTAACTGTTAATAATTGCATGCAAGAATGAATGTTAAAATAAAAACAAGCGTAGATCACCCATGACATGAACAAGACAAAATAACGGAAGACGACACACAAATCACACACCACCCCTAGGGTACGCTTCACTGTTGCCTTGCCTCTCGAAAGGTGATCGTCGAGTAGAGGATGTCTTAGTAAGTCCTCATGATCCGGGAATCTGGCATGAGGGTAGCTTCTAAGGTATCTTCCTATTGCTCCGGTGATCACCATGTCCCGAACCTCGAATTGACCCGAACAACTCCAATAGTGGTGCTACCTACCTCTCAATGGTGGGATGACACTACTCTAAAGGACATTTACACAGACGAATTCCTTAGGGTAGGTAGACGACTCTAGATACTTGCTCTAACTTCAAAACAAATCAAAAATACTTTTCACACCGACACCTTTTCAAAAAGCTTTCGAAAGCAATCTTTCAAACACTCTTGAGGACCGATACAAGAGTCGAACTGGAATTTTCAAAGAAACTATTTTAAAACCCACAGTTGAAAAGAAAACAAACCATTTTTGAAAACACAATGAGCAAGTATCTAAGAGCCCATGGATAACCATGGATAGAAAGGGTGCTAATACCTTCCCTTTCTATAACCTACCTCCCGAACCGAGAGCAATCTCTTTAAGGAATTTTTCTGTGCTTTTGTCCTTTCCATTTGGAGAAAATAAAAGACGGTGGCGACTCTTGCTTCCGCGACATTTCACGATCCAGCGTTAAACAGTCAGTTCCAGATCCACCGATCACACTCGTGAACTCAGAGAAGGCGACCTCGTGCTCAGAAAGATCATGTATTGTAACGCTGATTCTAGGGGCAAGTGGACTCCCAATTTTGAAGGCTCATATGTTGTCAAGAAATCCTTCTTTGGCGGTGCATTAATTCTTGAAACTATGGATGACGAGGAGTTCCCATATCCCATGAATGTTGATGCAGTCAAGAAATACTTTGCCTAAAGAAATAAAAGAACAACTCGCTAAGTTGAAAACCCGAAAAGAGGCAAAAGGGAGCGTCTCGGTAGGCCGAAAACCTAAAAGGGAGGTCTAGGAAAAAATTAGAGACATAAACAGAATAAAATTTCCCACTATGTTGAAAACCCGCAAGGGAAGCTTAGGCAAAAGTTAGGGACTTTCTTGGCAAGTAACTACATCAGACAAGACTTGATCGTTGAAGCAACAATCTTCTTGGATCCTCACCATACTTCAACAGAAGCTGCTGCTCAGAATTTCAAAGTTGTTAGAGGGAATAGTGGTCATTGTATCTCAATGTATTTTTCCCATTATATATTACCATTTTTCGAACTTTGTAATCATCCGTGGAGTCTCGACATTCGCAGACTACCACTCTATCAATAAAATTTGAGCTTTTACCCAATTATTTGTAATTCTTATTTTATTCGGCTTACAAAGACTCCATTTATTATTGATAATAATTTTCAAAGCAAAAAGATTAAATAACAAAATATTTTTTCGAAAAGAATTTACAAATTACTTTTACTTTAGATTTTGTGATTAAAGAGGAAAACAAAAGTGGTGATCCCAGGAATGGACAAACTCCAGTAATTTTGGGAAGTTTTGTCTCCCCCAGGAAGGTTTTCTCAGTTTGTTTTCGCTGGTATGCGCATAATTTTTGTGTATTGAAGATGATACCAATTGATGTAAGGTGCGGTATTGGTTTTGTGATCCCGTTGTCCCCAGTCGAGTCTTGGTTCAATTTTCATTTTGGGTTTGCATGGTCTGAGGCCTCTATCCCAGATTCCCCAGTGAAGTCTTCCCTCATATGACGAAAGGTCTTGTTCCCTTGGTGTGCTGAGATAGAACTATTTATAAAATGTCACTCTTTCTGCAGTATTGACATTATTGTTGGTATTTATTTTCCAGGCAACTAGACCAGGGCAGTATGTTTTCTAAGAAGTGTTGAGACAGTTGTCAACTTTTAGGTTTTCACCCGCCAAGTGCTGGGTTTGATTTAAAATCCCCGTGAGTTTGACCTCTTTCTATAATGTTGACTTCTTGATTCCCCAGGAAGGCTATCCCAGGGCATCTTTTGTTGGAATAAGATTGCATGATATGAAGACTTAATCTGAGATTCCCTAGTGAAGGCTTCGCTTATTTGATAGAAGTCTTTTCTCCCAGTGCATGCTGAGTTTGACTCATTTACGAAGCATCTCCCTTTCAGCAGTACTTGCATTTTGTTTGATTGCCCAATAATCAGGAAAGGGCAATGTTTTATTTAAGAAGTGTTGAGGCATTTGTCAATTTTTTAGGTTTTCTCCCGCCAAGTGCTAGGTTTGATTTAAAATCCCCATAAGATTGATTTCTTGCTATAATGTTTGACTTCGTAACTCTCCAAGTTGTTATCCCCGTGAGGTTTCATACTTTTTCCCCATAGAAGTTAGTGCAATACTTACTCTCAATATTGAAGAACGTATCTTGGTTTCCCCTCTTCGATGTGGTGTTAGCCTCCCCAATGAAGTTAACACGAGGTCTTCAGTTGATATCTCGGTAATGAGGCACTATCTCCCCTAGTGAGGTCTGTATGATATTTCCCCAATGAAGTCAGCTCGAAATCCTCAGTTGATGTTTTGCCGTTATTGTTTCCATCTTCCTTATTTGAAATCAGTATTGCAATCCCCAATAGAAGAGCGGACCGTGAAAACATTTGTTTCCCCATTGAAGTCTGAGTGCTATCCCCCGGTGAAGCTTGGAGAAGGATGTTATATCCTTGTATCTGTACTGTTTTGCCGCTATGATTTGTTTATTTCCGGATGGTGTTCTTTCCCAGTGAAGTTAAGTCACGAAATATGATTTTGTTTCCTCATTTGGTGCTTATTTTCTTATGGAATGTTCATCTTGGATGGGATTTAGCTGAGTGTTGATTGTGCCCGAGATGGTTTTTCCTGGTTACTCCCAATGTTACATGTCGGTTTTGTCAACATATACATGATAACACCTATACATTCATACATACATCATGCATAGTTAAATTTATAAAATCATTGCTCATTCACATTCGTTAATATTTTGTTGACATATTACCCTCTTTTGCAGAGTTGTGTTATCCTCTCTCCAATAGAGTGCCAACCTTAAGCATAAAGTGTATATTTTTTCAATTTCCCCACTGAGTTATCCCTCGTGGAAGTTTTTTCCTGTATAGTTCTTTATCTGGATAGATTGGTTTTCCCTGTTAAGTTTATTTCTCAAAGGATATATTTTGGTTGACTGTTTCACTCCAGTTTATTTCTGGTTTGAATCTTTGTTTCCCAACAATATTATTACTTTGGATTTCTGCAAGCTTCGAGCATTGATTTGAGAATGTGCATTTATTTTGGCACGAGAAAACTTTTATCTCCTCAGCAAGAATATGTTGGCATTTCCCCAGGAAGATGTATTTCATTCCCCAGGAAGTCATGATTCATTCCCCAGGAAGTCATATTTCTTTCCCCAGGAAGTCATGATTCATTCCCCAGGAAGTCATATTTCTTTCCCCAGGAAGCCATATTGCTTTCCCCAGAAAGTCATTTTTACAATCCTTCCTATAATAGCAAGTAGCAGGTCTCTTTATTTGAGTAACTCGTACTTCCCGATAAAAGACGACGTTACCTTTTTTTTTCTATCTTCTCTATGAGTGGATAGTTTGCAGTTCGTTGTCAAATTACTCTAGTGGATGGCAAGTATTTTCAATATGACAGAGACAGTTCGTTGGGAAATCTTTGCAAGTCGTAGTCTCTTTATTTGAGACATCTTATATATTACCTTTTCTAGGCGGAATGCCTTGGTTAAAGAAGAAGTTGAGACCCGTTCTAGGTGAACCGCCAGAAATATGGGGAAACTTGTTATCTTTTTGCTACCTTCAGTGAACGTTGGTAGTTCACCATCAGTGAACGTCGGTGTTATGATATTTTCTTACTACCTTCAGTGAAAGTTGGTAGTTCACCATCAGTGAACGTTGGTGATTGTTATCTTTTTGCTACCTTCAGTGAATGTTGGTAGCTCACCGTCAGTGACCGTCAATGCTATGATATTTCTTTCCTCTCTACCTTCAGTGAAAGTTGGTGATTGTTATCTTTTTGCTACCTTCAGTGAACGTCGGTGTTATGATATTTCTTTTCTCTCTAACTTTAGTAAATGTTGGTAGTTCACCATCAATGGACGTTGGTGATTGTTATCTTTTTGCTACCTTCAGTGAACGATGGTAGTTCACCATCAGTGAACATTGGTGCTATGATATTTATTTTCTTACAACCTTCAGTGAAATTTGGCAGTTCACCATCAGTGAACGTTGGTGATTGTTATCTTTTTGCTACCTTCAGTGAACGTTGGTAGTTCACCGCCAATGAACGTCAGTGCTATGATATTTCTTTCCTCTCTACCTTCAGTGAAAGTTGGTAGTTCACCATCAGTGAAAGTTGGTGATTGTTATCTTTTTGCTACCTTCAGTGAATGTTGGTAGTTCACCATCAATGAATGTCAGTGTTATGATATTTCTTTTCTCTCTACCTTCAGTAAACGTTGGTAGTTTACCATCAGTGAACGTTGGTGATTGTTATATTTTTGCTACCTTTAGTGAATGTTGGTAGTTCACCGTCAGTGAACGTCGGTGCTATGATATTTTCTCTCTACCTTTAGTGAAAGTTGGTAGTTCATCGTTAGTGAACGTCGATGTTATTCTCTCTACCTTTACTGAAAGTTGGTAGTTCACCATCAGTGAACGTTAGTGATTGTTATCTTTTTGCTGCCCTCAGTGAATGTTGGTAGTTCACTATCAGTGAACGTCGGTGCTATGATATTCCTTTTCTCTCTACCTTCAGTGAAAGTTGGTAGTTCACCCTCACTGAACGTTGGTGATTGTTATCTTTTTGCTACCTTCAGTGAATGTTGGTAGTTCACCATCAGTGAACATCGGTGGTATGATATTTCTTTTCTCTCTACCTTCAGTGAAAGTTGGTATTTCACCATCAATGAAAGTTGGTAATTGTTATCTTTTTGCTACCCTCTGTGAATGTTGGTAGTTTACCGTCAGTGAACTTCGTTGCTATGATATTTCTTTTCTCTCTACCTTCAATGAAAGTTGGTAGTTCACCATCAGTGAAAGTTGGTGATTGTTATCTTTTTTCTACCCTTAGTGAACATTGGTAGTTCACCGTCAGTGAATGTCGGAGCTATGATATTTCTTTTCTCTCTACCTTCAGTGAAAGTTGGTAGTTCATCGTCAATGAACGATGTTTGTCTTCTTGCTACCTTCAGTTAATGTTGGTAGCTCACCGTCAGTGAACGTCGATGTTGTTATTCTTTTCTCTTTCTACCTTCAGTGAACGTTGGTAGTTTAGCCTTCAGTAAAAGTGGGTGTATCCTTTGATCTTTTACCATCCCCTATAAGTTGTTGTATCCTTTTGGATCTTCTACCTCCGACTATTGAGTTTGGTAGTTCACAGTTAGTTGTCAATCACTTCTATAATGTATTATCTCCTCTTTAGCTGAGTTGATGCTGCCTTATCCCTTCTTTCGGTGTTACACCAATAGATTTTGGTCTTTTTTATTCACCAGTGGTTTATTTTACTGGTCGGGTTTCTCTTTTGATCCTGTGATCGGTGGATCTGGAACTGACTGTTAAAAGCTGGTTCGCGAAATGTCGCGGAAGCAAGAGTCGCCACCGTCTTTTATTTTCTCCAAATGGAAAGGACAAAAGCACAGAAAAATTCCTTAAAGAGATTGCTCTCGGTTCGGGAGGTAGGTTATAGAAAGGGAAGGTGTTAGCACCCTTTCTATCCATGGTTATCCATGGGCTCTTAGATACTTGCTCGTTTGTGTTTTCAAAATTGGTTTGTTTGCTTTTCAACTGTGGGTTTTAAAAAAGTTTCTTTGAAAATTCCAGTTCGACTCTTGTATCGGTCCTCAAGAGTGTTTGAAAAATTGCTTTCGAAAGCTTTTTGAAAAGGTGTCGGTGTGAAAAGTATTTTGGATTTGTTTTTGAAATTAGAGCAAGTATCTAGAGTCGTCTACCTACCCTAAGGAATTATTCTGTGTAGATGTCCTTTAAAGTAGTGTCATCCCACCATTGAGAGGTAGGTAGCACCACCGTTGGAGGTGTTCGGGTCAATTCGAGGTTCGGGACATGGTGATCACCAGAGCAATGGGAAGACACCTTAGAAGCTACCCTCATGCCAGGTTCCCGGATCATGAGGACTTACTAAGACATCCTCTACTCGACGATCACCTTTCGAGGCAAGGCAACAGTGAGGCGTACCCTAGGGGTGGTGTGTGATTTGTGTGTCGTTTTCAGATATTTTTGTCTTTTGTCATGTCATTGGTGATCTAGCGCTTGTTTTTATTTTTGTCCATACATTCTTTCATGCCTTGATTAACAGTTAAAAATTGCGAGAAATAAAAATTCTAAGCTATTACAAAAGGCGCGGGTCCACATCGCCAAAATTTCTTGAACCCGATTTGACAGAAAAATAAGGAAAGTAAAGAAAATAAAGATTACATGGCCTTGGGAGAGATACATAAATATTATACGAAAAGAATAAATAAATATGCGAATTAATAAGAATTAAACGAGGGCGTTGGACCCTTTTTGCAAAGTTAAATTAATGATGGAATTAATTAATTAAAAAAAAGAAAAGAAATTGTTTTTTGGTATTTTTTGGTATTTTATGTTTTTAATGAAAAAGAATTAAGTAAAATAAATGCTAACCCTAATTCTACCATTTTAATTTATTAAAAAGAAGATTAAAGTTTTACCCTAAAATTAACCCTAATTAATTTACATGCATTTTAATTACAAAAATAAATATTTAATGTTTTAATTATTTATGAAAGAAAAATAAAAAAAAATGAAAATTAATTAACCCTAATTCTATGTTTTTTAGATTTTTATTAAAAGAATTAAAATTAAAACCTAAATTTAAAACTAATCAATTAAAGTTATTTATTCACAAAAAATACTAAAATAAAAATATTTATTAGTTTTTTATCTTTTTTTCTGATTTTTTTGTGTGTTTTTTATATTTATGAAAATAATAAATTAATTAAGAAAATAATAATTTAAAAGGAAATAGGAAATAAAAAAAAAATAGAGAAAGTAGAAAGAATTGCAAACCTAGGGGGTCTGCCCCTTAATATGGAGGTTAATCTTGAGAAATCTGGCCCATTAACCTTGGCCTGTTTGACTTTCTCCAGGCACCGTGTGACATCTTTGACTAGGACCTACCATGTTCCTTGGATCTGCGCCTTTAGATTGATGAAATTGAACAGGTGGATGGCTTGATGGGGAGACGTATGGTGGTCTTCAGTATGTGAAACTGCATGTGAATATTGATTGGAAAATAATATGGAGATAGTGAAGACCTGGGGCTCGAACCCAGGTCATAGAGATTACCAGCGATGCCTTCTACCAACTGCTCCACTCAACGCGTTTGTACCTTTAATATCAAACAACTAATATAAAATAAAAATAAACCTTAATGATATTTTAGCGCGAACTTTTAAACGCCCCACTCAGAGCCTTACACATCATCATCTTCCTCACGTCTTCGTTCTTCCTGAAAACATAACAAACGTAGGCAACGGTTTTTACACCGTTCCCTTAGGCAACATATCAGAAAATAGCGACTAGCCCCTGGGGCTCCATAAATTAGGCGCGACATGTGTTTATTGATCGTCCAGTCATGCTTGGTTCAGTCATGGTACTATGGTGGCCTAATTTTACCGCGTTTGGAAACCCCCAATTTCGAGCTTGCAAAACCCTAATCTGCATCCATGGTGAATTCGCATACAGTGCACAAAAGTCTAATCAAAGTACATGGTTAGCTTTAGAATCTTATAAGGAACATAAATCAAACGTTAAAATTTAAAAAAAAATGCATGAATTGAGATGCACGAATGAGAAATTTTCTTGGTACAGGTGAGATCGTTCTCACGTTTCTGGTCACGAAAACTTGTGGTTTTTGATGCAAAATCTTTCTATGAAGCCTCAGCAAGCTAATGAGATAGAAATCGCGCCTTGAATCGTCCTGCAAAAGTGTTTTCAGAATTGAGTTTTTGGCAAAAAATTTCAAGTTCAATGGATGCTTTTCTGCGCAGCTTAGGGGTTTTTTGCATTAGGTTTGTGTTCAGGCTTAAGTATAGAGTGAATTAGGTCAAATAAAACAATCCAAATCCTTGGCATTCATGGTTTGAGAGATTTGATTTTCAAAGATCTTTTTTTCAATATTTTCCATGCTATTTTGTACCAATCATGATCAATTCACTTCAAATCTTTCCATATTTGATTATGCACGAATTATTGAGTATATTTCATGCACAAAAAGATTGAAAAACTTAGGTTAAATATTTTTCATGTATTTAATTGATTTAAATGAATAAAAATTCAAATAAATAAATAAAAAATGAAGAAATACTTCCCTTTGGGCCAAGTGGTCGTGCACATGCCTTGGATAATGAATTGTGGAAGAAAAATGGGCCCATTAGCAATTTTAGGTCATTTGAATCAATGTTGACTTTTCAAAATATCCACAAATTTCCCAACTTCCACAAGGCATAACTTGCTCAATTTTTAAGCTTTGCTCATGTTCTTGGACATTTTGGAAAGGTCTTTGAGTCCTCTAACCAATGCCTTTGGTCCCATGTCATTTTGATTTACCAATATCAAGTTATGGCCTTTGACTTAAAGTCCCTTTTTGTTGACTTTTGAAAATGACCTATAATGTTGAAACTGATAACTTTTTATGAGAGCATTTATTGGACTTGAAGTATGAAGATGAGTTGTAGGAAATGTCTTTCTCTTCAAAATGAGCTTTGGATGGAATTTTTCTGATAATCCATGTGAAAGTTATGCCCTGGTCAATTTACAGTTGACTTTTTCAACTATCTAAATAAGGAAACTTTTGCATCTTGATGATTTTTGAGCCAAGCTTTGAGAATCATGATCAAGCATTGATCAAATGATGTTTGTGGCTTCAAAATGAGATGTTGACCAAAAATTTGAACTTTTGACTGTCAAATGACCATTTTGCCCCTACAGTTGACTGTAGTGCAATTAGGGTTTTTGACTGTGCAATTTTGAGCTAAAAGTCTTAAAACTTGATATGAGGATGCTTGACCATGTTTATAAGCATGTGGGACTTGATTGGGCCCTTTGAAACTTCATTTTCTTGATCAGAACCAAAACCCTAATTTTGACTGCTTAGGAGGCTCTCACATTGTGCAACCCTTGGAGAATTTTGCAGCTTGACTTGGCAATTTCTTGAAGAATATGGGAGGGCAAATTTTGGGGTACAACAGTTGCCCCTGTTCAATCTTCTTAGACCTGAGGATGCAGATTGGCTGACGTGCCTTTCGTAATCCGAGGGTAGAAGATGATTGAACACTAGAGTGCCCAGAAATTTACGCTCACATAGTAGCAGTGTGATGGAAATGGGCTTATAGATGCCATTTGGAGATGCTGGAAGGTGGATGGGCTTATTGATGCCATCTGGATGTTGATCGCATAAGAGATTCCTTAGCGAGAACTTGCGTACCTGCAAAAGAAAAAATGAGTAACTGACATGTTGCAGGAGCTGGTTTTCAGATGCTTGGTATAGATGTGTCCTGACTGGTTACAGGAGCTGAATCTGGATCTTCAAAAGATGATGAATGAAACAGGGATGGTTACCACCTCAACAAGAACGGTGAGAGAACCTTGGGTGACTTTAACCTTAACAGTGATCGTTGAGAAAGTCTTGGGATTACCACCTCCGCAGGATCGGGAAGAGAACCAATAGGCAATTATAATCTCAAAAGCGGACGTTTGAGAAAAACCTGGAATGGAATTATCGTCTCCGCACCATTGGGGAGAGAACCATAGGAAATTATAATCTCAAAAGCGGACGTTTGAGAAAAACCTGGGATGGAATTATCATCTCCGCACCGCTGGGGAGAGAACCATAGGAAATTATAATCTCAAAAGCGGACGTTTGAGAAAAACCTGGGATGGAATTATCATCTCCGCACCGCTGGGGAGAGAACCAATAGGAAATTATAATCTCAAAAGCGGACGTTTGAGAAAAACCTGGGATGGAATTATCATCTCCACACCGCTGGGGAGAGAACCATAGGAAATTATAATCTCAAAAGCGGACGTTTGAGAAAAACCTGGGATGGAATTATCATCTCCACACCGTTGGGGAGAGAACCATAGGAAATTATAATCTCAAAAGCGGACGTTTGAGAAAAACCTGGGATGGAATTATCATCTCCGCACCGCTGGGGAGAGAACCATAGGAAATTATAATCTCAAAAGCGGACGTTTGAGAAAAACCTGGGATGGAATTATCATCTCCGCACCGCTGGGGAGAGAACCATAGGAAATTATAATCTCAAAAGCGGACGTTTGAGAAAAACCTGGGATGGAATTATCATCTCCACACCGTTGGGGAGAGAACCATAGGAAATTATAATCTCAAAAGCGGACGTTTGAGAAAAACCTGGAGTAAAATTATCATCTCCGCACCGTTGGGGAGAGAACCATAGGAAATTATAATCTCAAAAGCGGACGTTTGAGAAAAACCTGGAGTGGAATTATCATCTCCGCACCGCTGGGGAGAGAACCATAGGAAATTATAATCTCAAAAGCGGACGTTTGAGAAAAACCTGGAATGGAATTATCATCGCCGCACCGTTGGGGAGAGAACCAATAGGAAATTATAATCTCAAAAGCGGACGTTTGAGAAAAACCTGTAATGGAATTATCGTCTCCACAACATTGGGGAGAGAACCATAGGAAATTATAATCTCAAAAGCGGACGTTTGAGAAAAACCTGGAATGGAATTATCATCTCCACAACATTGGGGAGAGAACCATAGGAAATTATAATCTCAAAAGCGGACGTTTGAGAAAAACCTGGGTTGGAATTATCATCTCCGCACCGTTGGGGAGAGAACCATAGGAAATTATAATCTCAAAAGCGGACGTTTGAGAAAAACCTGATAACTTCTACTGAGTCTTCATCAGAAAAAATCTGTTTGGGGTCGATTTAGCTGGACTAGAGAAGGCCTTGGACTGGATAAGAAATCTTTGGAGTCGATTAACTGAACCGGTCTAGGTCTTGAAATATGATTGAGAATTTAGCTGAATCTTTCCTGAAAGGTAAAGGTCAGTCATATGCGATGCATGATATGGACCAAGCAATGATGTTCTCGACATAAATGAGATTGTATGATATGATGCGTCTATGCATGTTATAATGATGCATGTGATGTTTACAAATGTATGTTTTTCGTCTAGGAAGGTAAATCCTTGACGGGTGCCGGGAAGTCATATCCTGGGCTGATGTTGGAGAATAAGTTTTTACTTCCGCTGGGGATGATAACTGCAAGAACACCGGTAGGATAAGATGGCTCCGTTGGGGAATAAACTTGGCGAATGATTACTCTGCGGGGAGAAAAGTACTCTAACAATCTTGCTGGGAAGCAAAACTCTGTGGGGAAGAAGATACTTTGCTGAGCGTTGATAATAGCTTGCTGGGGGTACCCTTGTTGTGTTGGAAGTATTGATAGACTTCGCTGGGGATAAGAAAGAACTATGTTGACGACGACCTTTCCGTGGCTTTTGGCTGAGGATAACCCAGTTATATCCTGGTAAGGAAATAACTCTTTGAATAAAGTCGGACGACGCGTTCGTGTTCTGCGAGGGATAAGCTTCCAGAATCTACTGGGGATGAGCTTATGCTTGGGGAGATGAATTCCAACTTTCCTGGGGACCTAGATTGGACTCTCCTGGGGAAGTTTTGAACTGCGGGGGAAGTGATTCCTTTGAATGTTTGATATACCGTCGGGGAACAATCTTTAGGCCAAGACTACCGAGGATGCTTGTTAAGAATATGTGTATATATGTTGCTGAGGAATATTGAGATCCATTGGAGGGTACCCAACTTCCTTAAGGCCTGATAATATAACTTGGAGAGAGAGTGTACTGACTTGCTGGCTCACTCTCTGGGGATATGAGATATGCCGGTTATGTTCTTTAGCTGAACTTACCTTAGTACCCTGGAGGATAGAACAATTAGATTGCTTAGACAACTCTTTATTGCCCCTGTTTCTAATGTTACCTGTAATCAATTCTTTGTTTCGTATGCAAATATTTATGAGTTAGCAAATTATTGTCAATGCATATATCACCAATTGAACCTTGGACGTTCTTCGCAAAACAAAACAGAAAAAGAAAAACAATTGGCACTTTTAACTGAAAAGTATATTTGTATTGATTTTTGAATGGCCTGAAAATAGGCGTTTTGTGTACAAGAGGCTGACGTCCTAGTAAGAGAACGCCGCTGAACAAGAGAGTTTATACAAATTTTGTACAAGAGAAAATAAAACAGCTGTGTGAAATGAATGATCCCACTGGGTTTCAACCCTGCTATTGCCTTTATAACTCCGAGCGTCTCATCACTTGATGACCTAAACGAAGGTGAAGCTGACTGATAGATGCCGTCTGAACTTGATGTAGATACCGGGTTCTGGATGCAAGGTGATCCAATGAGACATAGTATTACGCTTTTATCCCTAATTTTTGCCTGGACTGCCCTTTCGGGTTTTCAGTCCACCGGGATACGCCTTTTTGCCCAAGCCGCCTTTTCAGGTTTTCGACTTGCCGGGTGTACAGATTTTTTCATTTTTCATCCCTTCATTTTGCCCGAACCCTTTTGGTTCGCCGGGAAGCCCTAATTTTTGCCTAGGCATGTCAGCCTAGCGGGTCTTTTTTATGCGTAGTATCTTTTTACTATGTCTGCATTGGCGGGGTGAGGAAGGTCGTCACCATCCATGTTGGTTAGAATCATGGCTCCTCCTGAGAACACATGTTTAACCACAAATGGCCCTTCGTACGTAGGGGTCCATTTGCCCCTTGGATCACTCTGAGGAAGGATGATTCGCTTGATTACCAGATCCCCAACTTGATATTCCTGTGGTCTGACCTTTTTGTTAAATGCCCTGATCATCCGTTTCTGATACGTCTGACCGTGACAGATAGCAGCAAGTCTCTTTTCATCCATAAGGTTGAGCTGATCAAGTCGTGTCTGAATCTAATCCTCTTCGTTCAGATTCACATCCTTCATTATCCGGAGAGAGGGTATTTGCATTTCGATCGGTAAGACTGCCTCCATACCATAAACCAAAGAGAAAGGAGTTGCCCCGGTTGACGTCCTAGCTGAGGTACGGTACCCATGTAGAGCGAACGGTAACATCTCGTGCCAATCTTTATAAGTCACTGTCATCTTCTGCACGATTTTCTTAATGTTTTTTTTTGCTGCTTCTACAGCCCCATTCATCTTCGGTCTGTAAGGAGAAGAATTGTGGTGCTGTATCTTGAACTGTTCGCAGAGCTCAGCGATCATCTTGTTATTCAGATTGGTACCGTTGTCTGTAATTATTCTCTCTGGGACGCCGTACCGACAGATCAGGTTATGCCGAATGAACCGTGCCACAACAGTCTTGGTTACTGTAGCATAGGATGCTGCCTCGACCCACTTCGTAAAATAATCAATCGCCACTAGGATGAAGCGATGCCCATTAGATGCTGTAGGTTTAATCTCACCAATCATGTCTATGCCCCACATTGCAAACGGCCAAGGCGCAGTCAGAACATTCAGGGGAACTGGAGGAACATGCACCTTGTCTGCGTAAATCTGGCATTTATGGCATGTCCTGGAATGTTGGTAGCAGTCAGCTTCCATCGTGGACCAGTAATACCCTGCCCGAAGGATCTTCTTTGCCATTGTATGTCCACTGGAATGTGTACCGAAGGTCCCTTCATGTAGCTCTTCCATGATCCTTTCTGCTTCAGTCTTATCCACACAGCGCAGTAAGGTTGAATCATGGTTTCGCTTGTACAAGATGCCGTTGCTAAGGAAGAATTTTGCAGCGAATCTTCTCAGGAACTTCTTATCATTGATAGAGGCGCCTTCAGGGTATTCCTGAGCTTCCAGATATCTTTTTACTTCATGGTACCAAGGCTTCTCAGTCACCAATTCAGTCTCGAGATCACAACAGTATGCCGGTTCGTCCAGTTTCCAGATGATGATCCGGGGAGCCTCATTGTCCCATTTGACCTTGAACATAGAAGACATTGTAGCTAACGCATCCACCAGCTGATTCTCTTCTCTTGGAAAGTGTTCAAAGGTTATCTCCGTGAAGTGGGGGATCAAGGTCAACACACATTCCCTATAAGGAATAAGGTTCAGATGTTTCGTATCCCACTCTCCTTTGATCTGATTGATCACAAGAGCGGAATCTCCGAAGACACTCAGAAACTTGATCCTTAGGTCGATCGCAGCTTGAAGACCCATGATGCATGCCTCATACTCCGCCATGTTGTTGGTACAGTTGAAACATAGTCGGGCAGTGAGTGGAGTATGAGTACCTTGAGGTGATATGATTATGGCGCCGACGTCGTTTCCCAAAGCGTTGGAGGCTCCGTCAAAGTGCATAGACCATCGGGATCCTTCCTCAGGTCCTTCATCCGGTCCAGGTACTTCACAATCTGTTACTATCATGATGCTTTCATCCGGAAACTCGAAGTTCATTGATTGATAGTCATCTACGGCCTGATGTGCCAAGTGGTCTTCCAATACACTTCCCTTGATGGCTTTCTGGGTCGTGTACTGAATGTCGTATTCCGTCAAGATCATTTGCCATCTTGCAATTCTCCCAGACAGAGCAGGCTTTTCGAATATATACTTTATAGGATCCATCTTTGAGATCAACAAGGTAGTGTGAGTCAGCATATACTGTCTCAGCCGACGAGCAGCCCATACCAAAGCGCAGCAAGTTTTCTCAAGCAGTGAGTATCGGGTCTCACAGTCGGTAAACTTTTTGCTAAGGTAATAAATGGCATGCTCTTTTCGGCCAGACTCGTCATGCTGCCCCAGCACACACCCCATTGAGTTGTCGAGCACTGTCAGGTATAATATCAGAGGTCTCCCTTCAACCGGTGGCATAAGGATGGGTGGTTCTTGGAGATACTCCTTGATTTTGTCAAAAGCAGCCTGACATTCATCATTCCAACGTACTACCTGATCTTTCTTCAGCAGCTTGAAGATTGGCTCACAGGTAGCAGTCAGGTGTGAGATGAACCGAGCAATATAATTCAGGCGTCCTAGAAAGCCTCTGACCTCTTTCTCTGTCCTGGGAACTGGCATCTCTTGAATAGCTTTGACCTTGGCAGGGTCCACTTGAATTCCCTTGTCGCTTACAACGAAGCCTAGCAACTTTCCAGATCTTACCCCGAAGGTGCACTTGTTCGGGTTCAACCTCAGCTTGTATAGTCTCAACCGGTCAAACAACTTCTGCAGATGATCTAGGTGCTCTTCCTCAGTCTGGGACCTTGCGATCATGTCGTCAACATACACTTCTATCTCATGATGGATCATATCGTGAAATAAAGCAACCATGGCACGTTGGTAGGTTGCCCCAGCGTTCTTCAACCCGAAAGGCATGACCTTGTAGCAGAAGGTGCCCCACTGAGTAACAAATGTAGTCTTTTCCATGTCTTCAGGTGCCATCTTGATCTGATTGTAACCTGAAAAGCCATCCATGAAAGAGAACACCTTATGCTGAGCTGTATTATCAACAAGGACATCAATGTGAGGTAGAGGGAAGTCATCTTTGGGGCTGGCCCTGTTCAGATCCCTGTAGTCGACACACATTCTGACCTTACCGTCTTTCTTAGGTACCGACACCACATTAGCAACCCACTGAGGGTAAGAAGTCACTGCAAGGAACCCAGCATCAAACTGCTTCATTACCTCGACTTTAATCTTTTCAGACATCTCTGGACGCATCCGGCGGACCTTTTGCTTAACCGGAGGGCAGTCTTCCTTAGTCGGCAAATGATGGACCACAATATCGGTATCCAAACCGGGCATGTCTTCGTAGGACCAGGCAAAGATTTCCATATAATCATGTAGCATCTGAGTCAACCGTTGCTTCACGTTGAGCTCTAGGTTGGCACCAATCTTTACCTCTTTCTTGTCTGCCTTAGTACCCAGGTTTATTGTTTCCACTGGCTCTTCATGGGGTTGAATTGCCCTCTCTTCCTGAAGCAACAGTCTTGCAAGCTCGCCAGGCACTTCGCAATCATCTTCACCTTCGTCTTCGGCTAAGTTGATCGGATTTTCGAAGTCATAACTGGCAGTAGCAGAGTCGTTATCAGTGAGATCCAGGGTGGATTGAAACCTGTATGAGTGAGTGTGTGTGTGTAAATACAGCTGTTTTGAAATATATGTAAAGGAAGAAAAGACAGAAAAGGAGCATAAGATTTGCAATGCGAGAAAACGTCCAAGATTTTCATTCATGATATATGAAATGACAATTTATATGCCCTCACAAATGAAACCACGATGCCTCGGGTAAGACACCGGGCCATAGAGTTTATTTATTGTTTATTACAAATACCAAAAACATAGGAATTCATTACTTAGTAACAAGAGAAACAGATAAGTTGTCCTTTGCACTCCAATTGTTAGGTCCACTGTCGGTTGCCGGGTAAATCCAGCTATCGAACTCAGCTTCATCCACTTCGTCTTCGTCCCCAATAGCATTCACTCCATGAGCCGGCAGGGGAGCTGTCACTACATTAGGCTTCTCAGATGCCTCAAACTGTACCTCCTTGGCGTCAATAAGGTCCTGCAGCTTGCTCCTTAAGGCCCAACAGTCGTCAGTGGAGTGCCCCGTGCTATCAGAATGGTAAGCACAACGAGCATTTGGATTGTACTTAGGAGATGTAGTATTTGGAAACTTCGGCGCCTCTCTGACAGTCACTAAGTTGGTTGAGAGCAACTGTGGCAAGATCTGCGATAAAGTCATGCTCAAACGGGTGAACTCTCTCCGGGGTCTTTCAGCCCTTTGAGGATTGGTCGGCCGAGGAGCGGCAGCAGGCTTGGCAATCGTTACCGCACTGACAGATTGGCGGCGCTCAAATCTTTCTGATCTCCGGGAGCCATATACAGCACTAGCCTCCTTTTTGAAGGGTTTCTTCTTAGAACTAGACGATGCACCCTTCGGAATCTTTCCAGACTTCAACCCAGCCTCAATTCTCTCTCCAGTCAGAATCAGATCGGTGAACCCTGCAGACAAATTCCCGATAAGATGGTTGAAAAATGGCCCAGATAGGGTCCCCAAGAACATGTCTACCAACTCCCGATCAGTCAACGGAGGCTGCACCCTGCCAGCCAGGTCTCTCCACTTCTGAGCGTACTCCTTAAAACCTTCACTTGAACCTAACGACATACCCTGGAGTTGGGTACGTGTAGGGGCAAGGTCGGCATTATATTGATACTGCTTATAGAAAGCAGTAGCCAACTCCTCCCAGTTACGAACCTTGGTCCCATCCAGCTGATAGAACCATTCGAGATGAGTCCCTGAAAGACTCTCCTGGAAGAAGTGGATCCACAAATTCTTATCCGCTGAGTACGGTTGGATTTTCCGAACATAGGACCTGAGATGTAGCTTGGGACAAGACGCTCCGTCATATTTAGTAAAAGATGGTGCTTTGAACTTCCGAGGAATGATCACACCAGTAGACAAACCCAGATCTCCAAAATCCAGCCCAGGTACCTGTTGGATCTCCATAGCATTCAACCTATCTTCCAATTGTTTGTAACGGTCTTCTGCCGGAGGATACTGCTCTTCATCAAAATCAGTCTCGTTGTCGGAGACTACCGGACTAGGACCCTTTTCTGCTTGAGGAGTACTCTTACCAACAGAAGAACCAGCCTCTTCATGCTACAGAGTGTTGCCAAACCTTCGGCCCGAGTTGAACAGAACAATTCTTCTCTTCTTCTTCTTCTCCTTCTTCAGGAGCATAGCCTTCAGCTCTTCTTGGCCTTGAGCCAAACCCTTGATTAATTCTTGAAATTGCGCATTCTGCGCCTGAAGAGCTTTGATGGATGTCTCAGTTGATGACGAGTCGGGATTCATGATGCTGAAATAAACAGCGAAGAACTGTAAGCAACCTGAAAAGAGGAAAAACCTGCTATGCACATGATGAATGATATGTGTTTATGCAATGCATTCAAGGGTTCGAAAGTTCAAATTTGTTGTAGACAAAAAAAGAACACATGTTATCATTAGGGAAATAACTGTTTAGTACATCAAAGCCTCATGGGCAAAATAATACAAAAGCAAATCAATCCCAAAATACACTGCGCATCCTCTTTGGAGCTATGTAAGTGTTGAGATTCCTCTCCTCAGGCAACAGGCGGGTGAGCTCCAAGACCTTCTTTTCACTGGCATGTAGACTGGTCTCAAGAGAATTCCGTTCTTCCTTAAGCTGGATCCAGCTCTTCTGCATCTCTTCCCAGGATGTGGGCATATCAGGGTGCTGAATAGTATAGGACACTTCTCCTTCCAAGACTGGTTTTTTGATTACTGGGAGCATATGAGGATAAGGCATTACTAACTTCTGGGAGCGGGCTCGTACCCACTTGAGATAAGGTTCCAACGGGATGGAGTTCCTGTGCCCCAGTGTCTTACTGTCTATCCTACTTGGCATCCTCCAGGCTCTGATAAATCTTTGGCGAAGTCCTTGAGTATCGTTGTCGAAGTCAAAAACTATGTCAGGAATTAACATGTCGTGAGGACCATCCCTCTGCGCATAACCAAACTGTCTCCAAGCCAGGCATGGGTTGTAAGTAATACCTCCTCTGATTCCAAGTAAAGGAACATTAGGGTACTCCCCGCAACGATCAATGATAGTGACATCTTCTCTGGACCTAGGGCACCAATGTATATCCGCATGTGTAAGAGTCATCAACCGTTGCGACCATCTCAAACCCCGCTCATTCTTCAAAACTGATTGTGGAAGGTGCGAAATAAACCACCTTCCCAGGAGAGGAGTGCAACACATTAGGACACCTCTTTTTCTCATGGTTCGAGTGTAACATGAGTGAAGGATGTCCCCCAGCAGCGTAGGTATAGGATTCCTGGACATAAAGATCTGGACAACACTGATATCAATAAGCTGATCTGGGTTAGGGAACAACACCAAACCATAGACAAGGAGGGCCACAACTTCTTCAAAAGCTTGCAAGTCAAGGGAGTTCCAACATTCATGGGCCTTTTCAAACAGAAACCTGGCTAAGAACCCTTTGATACCACTTCTAACTTCCCAATGTCCCTTGAGGTCAGATGACTGTAGGTGCAAGGCTTTAGCAATCTCTTCAAGCTTAGGTTCCTTTTCCGTACCGTTGAAGGGTAGCTGATCAAGGATAGGGATCTTCAGGAGCCGGGAGAACTCCTCCAATGTAGGTACCAACTGATAATCCAAGAAGGTGAAACAGTGATGCAGAGGGTCAAAGAACTGGAACAGGACCTTGATCATGTCTTCCTCAATGTTGGTATTGACCAAGCTGATGAGACTTCCATGTCTTTCACTGAATGAAGAGTTCTCGGGAATCCTGGATATAAGCTCTTTAAGCTGAGGAGGGATCCTTACAAGACTGACTTGAATTGTCTTTCTACGAACAGTTTCCATGTCCTACAAAACAAGAACAAAGATGAAGATTCGAACCCCTAAAATGGTTAGTCAATGCATATGATGCTGGATGATGTCATGATGCTATGATTAAACACACCACAGATATTTACAAAGACAAACATGTAAGGCACACAAGGCACACAAGACAAGCCCTTAGGGTTTAAGGCCAGCAGGGGGTCTGGGTAGTACCCTCTTGAAGTTGGTGGGTTCAACCTGTCCTATCAAAGTAACCGGGTTCTAAGGGTCCCAATATCACGGGATTGCTTTCATTGTTCATCGTTTCGATTTAGCCACTGAACTGGCGACCAAAATATTCCAGGAAAGCAACCCTCAATTGAGTGTAGTATCGAGTATCAACCAACCTCGGACTGCACCAAAGTCAGTTATCTCACTACCCTAAAGAGGCCAAGATAGTTCAATTAAGGTTCCTAAGGTCTGTTGATGCTTCATGACACCACGCGGAGGCCCCGTACTCTCCTTGACTGAACTCAAGGGTTACCGGTACACACCAAAGTGCCACATCAACGTAGCAGACTGTTTCAACCATGTCGGTATACCCCACACAGTTCCCTCACAGTCTTGTTGCTACTTTCTAAGAAGGTATCCCCAGATCCGGGTTAGGATCTATAGAACTCCCGAGATAGTCCCACAATTTAAAGCAAACAAAGAAAGCAATTGAAAACACAGTTATGAACTAACCCTAAGGTACACCTCACTTTATAAAGGATCCCCAGCAGAGTCGCCAGTTCTGTGATCGGTGGATCTGGAACTGACTGTTTAAAGCTGGTTCGCGAAATGTCGCGGAAGCAAGAGTCGCCACCGTCTTTTATTTTCTCCAAATGGAAAGGACAAAAGCACAGAAAAATTCCTTAAAGAGATTGCTCTCGGTTCGGGAGGTAGGTTATAGAAAGGGAAGGTGTTAGCACCCTTTCTATCCATGGTTATCCATGGGCTCTTAGATACTTGCTCGTTTGTGTTTTCAAAATTGGTTTGTTTGCTTTTCAACTGTGGGTTTTAAAAAAGTTTCTTTGAAAATTCCAGTTCGACTCTTGTATCGGTCCTCAAGAGTGTTTGAAAAATTGATTTCGAAAGCTTTTTGAAAAGGTGTCGGTGTGAAAAGTATTTTGGATTTGTTTTTGAAATTAGAGCAAGTATCTAGAGTCGTCTACCTACCCTAAGGAATTCGTCTGTGTAGATGTCCTTTAAAGTAGTGCCATCCCACCATTGAGAGGTAGGTAGCACCACCGTTGGAGGTGTTCGGGTCAATTCGAGGTTCGGGACATGGTGATCACCAGAGCAATGGGAAGACACCTTAGAAGCTACCCTCATGCCAGGTTCCCGGATCATGAGGACTTACTAAGACATCCTCTACTCGACGATCACCTTTCGAGGCAAGGCAACAGTGAGGTGTACCCTAGGGGTGGTGTGTGATTTGTGTGTCGTTTTCAGATATTTTTGTCTTTTGTCATGTCATTGGTGATCTAGCGCTTGTTTTTATTTTTGTCCATACATTCTTTCATGCCTTGATTAACAGTTAAAAATTGCGAGAAATAAAAATTCTAAGCTATTACAAAAGGCGCGGGTCCACATCGCCAAAATTTCTTGAACCCGATTTGACAGAAAAATAAGGAAAGTAAAGAAAATAAAGATTACATGGCCTTGGGAGAGATACATAAATATTATACGAAAAGAATAAATAAATATGCGAATTAATAAGAATTAAACGAGGGCGTTGGACCCTTTTTGCAAAGTTAAATTAATGATGGAATTAATTAATTAAAAAAAAGAAAAGAAATTGTTTTTTGGTATTTTTTGGTATTTTATGTTTTTAATGAAAAAGAATTAAGTAAAATAAATGCTAACCCTAATTCTACCATTTTAATTTATTAAAAAGAAGATTAAAGTTTTACCCTAAAATTAACCCTAATTAATTTACATGCATTTTAATTACAAAAATAAATATTTAATGTTTTAATTATTTATGAAAGAAAAATAAAAAAAAATGAAAATTAATTAACCCTAATTCTATGTTTTTTAGATTTTTATTAAAAGAATTAAAATTAAAACCTAAATTTAAAACTAATCAATTAAAGTTATTTATTCACAAAAAATACTAAAATAAAAATATTTATTAGTTTTTTATCTTTTTTTCTGATTTTTTTGTGTGTTTTTTATATTTATGAAAATAATAAATTAATTAAGAAAATAATAATTTAAAAGGAAATAGGAAATAAAAAAAAATAGAGAAAGTAGAAAGAATTGCAAACCTAGGGGGTCTGCCCCTTAATATGGAGGTTAATCTTGAGAAATCTGGCCCATTAACCTTGGCCTGTTTGACTTTCTCCAGGCACCGTGTGACATCTTTGACTAGGACCTACCATGTTCCTTGGATCTGCGCCTTTAGATTGATGAAATTGAACAGGTGGATGGCTTGATGGGGAGACGTATGGTGGTCTTCAGTATGTGAAACTGCATGTGAATATTGATTGGAAAATAATATGGAGATAGTGAAGACCTGGGGCTCGAACCCAGGTCATAGAGATTACCAGCGATGCCTTCTACCAACTGCTCCACTCAACGCGTTTGTACCTTTAATATCAAACAACTAATATAAAATAAAAACAAACGTTAATGATATTTTAGCGCGAACTTTTAAACGCCCCACTCAGAGCCTTACACATCATCATCTTCCTCACGTCTTCGTTCTTCCTGAAAACATAACAAACGTAGGCAACGGTTTTTACACCGTTCCCTTAGGCAACATATCAGAAAATAGCGACTAGCCCCTGGGGCTCCATAAATTAGGCGCGACATGTGTTTATTGATCGTCCAGTCATGCTTGGTTCAGTCATGGTACTATGGTGGCCTAATTTTACCGCGTTTGGAAACCCCCAATTTCGAGCTTGCAAAACCCTAATCTGCATCCATGGTGAATTCGCATACAGTGCACAAAAGTCTAATCAAAGTACATGGTTAGCTTTAGAATCTTATAAGGAACATAAATCAAACGTTAAAATTTAAAAAAAATGCATGAATTGAGATGCACGAATGAGAAATTTTCTTGGTACAGGTGAGATCGTTCTCACGTTTCTGGTCACGAAAACTTGTGGTTTTTGATGCAAAATCTTTCTATGAAGCCTCAGCAAGCTAATGAGATAGAAATCGCGCCTTGAATCGTCCTGCAAAAGTGTTTTCAGAATTGAGTTTTTGGCAAAAAATTTCAAGTTCAATGGATGCTTTTCTGCGCAGCTTAGGGGTTTTTTGCATTAGGTTTGTGTTCAGGCTTAAGTATAGAGTGAATTAGGTCAAATAAAACAATCCAAATCCTTGGCATTCATGGTTTGAGAGATTTGATTTTCAAAGATCTTTTTTTCAATATTTTCCATGCTATTTTGTACCAATCATGATCAATTCACTTCAAATCTTTCCATATTTGATTATGCACGAATTATTGAGTATATTTCATGCACAAAAAGATTGAAAAACTTAGGTTAAATATTTTTCATGTATTTAATTGATTTAAATGAATAAAAATTCAAATAAATAAATAAAAAATGAAGAAATACTTCCCTTTGGGCCAAGTGGTCGTGCACATGCCTTGGATAATGAATTGTGGAAGAAAAATGGGCCCATTAGCAATTTTAGGTCATTTGAATCAATGTTGACTTTTCAAAATATCCAAAAATTTCCCAACTTCCACAAGGCATAACTTGCTCCATTTTTAAGCTTTTCTCATGTTCTTGGACATTTTGGAAATTTCTTTGAGTCCTCTAACCAATGCCTTTGGTCCCATGTCATTTTGATTTACCAATCTCAAGTTATGGCCTTTGACTTAAAGTCCCTTTTTGTTGACTTTTGAAAATGACCTATAATGTTGAAACTGATAACTTTTTATGAGAGCATTTCTTGGACTTGAAGTATGAATATGAGTTGTAGGAAATGTCTTTCTCTTCAAAATGAGCTTTGGATGGAATTTTTATGATAATCCATGTGAAAGTTATGCCCTGGTCAATTTACAGTTGACTTTTTCAATTATCCAAATAAGGAAACTTTTGCATCTTGATGATTTTTGAGCCAAGCTTTGAGAATCATGATCAAGCATTGATCAAATGATGTTTGTGGCTTCAAAATGAGATGTTGACCAAAAATTTGAACTTTTGACTGTCAAATGACCATTTTGCCCCTACAGTTGACTGTAGTGCAATTAGGGTTTTTGACTGTGCAATTTTGAGCTGAAAGTCTTAAAACTTGATATGAGGATGCTTGACCATGTTTATAAGCATGTGGGACTTGATTGGGCCCTTTGAAACTTCATTTTCTTGATCAGAACCAAAACCCTAATTTTGACTGCTTAGGAGGCTCTCACATTGTGCAACCCTTGGAGAATTTTGCAGCTTGACTTGGCAATTTCTTGAAGAATATGGGAGGGAAAATTTTGGGGTACAACAGATCCTTATTTCCTTTTCTACATCCCCAGTGGTGTTTTGCATCCCTTTGAAGTTGTTCATATTCATTCATACTCATAAGCATTGCATGGCATCTTAGGGCCAAAAATAGGGTTTGTTTTATATTTAAGTATCTTTGATCACATCAACACGAAGATTTTTAACCTTTGTATCTCCGGATAGAAGAAACTTACATAAGGGAAGTTGTTGTACGCCAATTTTTCCCCCTAAGATCCCTTCATCATACCATATTGATTCAATCACAACAAGATCACATTAGGGATTTTGGTTCTCCTCCCTATCTTTAGCTTTGCTCTTAGAGGAATCACCAAGAACCTTGACTTGTTTTTCTTTTGTGATCATGCATTTTTTGTTTTGACTTCCCTTTTAATTAATAAAATGCAATGTTGGTTTGTCTTACTTGTTAATAATGTAGGTAAAGGCAATGTGGCTTAGCAAGTTGATCCATGGTTTCATGAGTTTATTTCCATGCCCTAGTCAATAAAGCTTGAGAAGTTCAAACCTCACCATTGAAGTTGTTTTGAAAGAAATGGAATAGCAAGGTTTATTTTGGTTCACCACATTTCAAAGTTATCAAGATTGATTCAAAAGTA
This sequence comes from Vicia faba, assembly GCA_948472305.1. Classification (NCBI taxonomy): domain Eukaryota; kingdom Viridiplantae; phylum Streptophyta; class Magnoliopsida; order Fabales; family Fabaceae; genus Vicia; species Vicia faba. The sequence continues at coordinate 537,278,547 of OX451736.1, forward strand.
CAAGGGGTTGATTGAAGAAGTTGTCACGGTGGGACAAGGCCTTATTCCCATTGGTCACAAGTGCATATTTCTCTCAATTCTCAAGATATGGAAGTGGTTTTGGTTGCTATGAGTTATCATTATCATCCTCAACAACTTCTATCTACAAAGAAAAAGTTTTGGTACAAGAAGGTTGTTTAAAATTGTCAAAGTTCCTCAAAGCATTTTCTTGATCTATGAGCTAGGCTTTTGAACTTCAAAGAAGTATATCTTGCTCATTTTTTGGTATTTTTGAGTGATTCCAAAAACATCCTTCTCTACAAAGGGTTATTAACAAATCACTTCAAAAGTTTCAAGGAGTTTTCATGTGGAAGAAACTTGACGATGAAGAAAAATTACAAGTCCTCCCGATGAACCCCCAACTTCCCATGTGTGACTTCAAATGATCATAACTTGGTCAATTTTTATCACCTTGAGCCCAATCTTTTTCCACAATGATCTTGAATGTGAACTTTATTCCTTCCTTTATGTGCAAAATTATAAAATGAATGGAAGATTCCCTAAGGATACAAAAGATTATAGGTCATTTCATGATTTTATTCCAACTTCAACAATTCATAACTCTCTCAATTTTTGGAGATTTTGAATTGTTCAAGTTTCAAAATTTCATTCAAGAGGTCTATTTTATGCCATATTTTTTGGTCAAGAGAAAATTCCAAGAGGAAGGCCATGTTTGGATGCAAAACATTATAGGTCACTTTTGAAGAAAAACTTGAAATATTTCTAAGTATGAAAAGTCAACCTCTTTTTCCCAACTTTGACTCATTGCAACTTTCAGCTCAAACATCCATTTGATTCCATTATGTTCCCATTTCAAAGCTTGTAATCTCATCTTTCTAAAGCTTCAAGAATCATGACCTAAGACCCCTTGAGTTCAAAATGCCATTGTTTTGAAATTGGTAACTTGAAACTGAATTTCTCACCAAGTCAGAATTTTGAAATCCATAATATGGCCTCTAATCACAAGATTTGTGCATGTTTTTGATTTAAACTTGATTAACAAAGTTTCCATAAGTGTTTCGCACCTCAAAATGCAAAGATTGGATGAGTTTTGGTGAAAATGAGATCACACTTCACTCGTGTCCAATCTTCACTCAATTTCCCTCCAAACTTATTTGTTTTCTCCAATTTTCATTGCCATTCGTTTTCCTATAAATATAGGACCTTATTCCATTCGTTTTCTCAAGCTTGAACAACCAAAATCACCCTGCCAAACTCGCTCAATAACTCACTTTTCTGCAACTTTGAAATCATTGTTCAAGCCTTTTTCAATCCATTTTTCTATCAACTCACCTTCCTTGATCTTCCCTGAAGCTAACAGAAGAAGAATTGAGCCTTGAAACCTTCTGAATTGATCTGACCAAGTCCATTTATAAAGCTCTGTAACTGAACTTCAATAGGTAGATTTCTCCATCAATTCTTCCAAAATTTGATATCATTGTGAAGCTCTCATTGCCCTGGTTCTAGTCGCAACACTTGCTTTTAACTGGAAACACGTTTTGACCATGAAATTTTCAAATTCCTTTTCAAAACTTTCCTTCCACATTGCTTGAGCTACAGTTTATATAAATTTTTCGCGAAGGTGTGGTTGTCTTCGACTTGATGAGACGAAGTGAATGGCATTGGTCCGAGCTTCCGATTTTACAGTTTGAGAAACATGTGTTTCACGTTGGCAGGAGATTGAAAATGACCAACGTGTCATCTTCCAACCAATGATGGCGTGTCATTTGTATTTTTTTGAAAATCTGGTTTACATTTGATTCAGTGTTTTATTCAGTAATGACCATGATATGCAAAGCGCGCTAGATCCCTTGGATTTGATTACTAACGCCTTTTGACTCTCATCAATTGGTCCGCATCTTTTTGGTTTTTATTTTATTTTCTGGTTTTTATATTTAAATGTTTTAAACTTCAAAAAACATAGAAAATTCATTTTAAGTCCAAAAAATCTAAAAAAATTATGAAAAATATTTTTGATTTTTCTCTTTCTGATTTTTATTTTTTTACAATTTTTTTTTTGTGTCACTAGTGCAGAAATGACTTTTTACATCGGGTGAAATTGACTTTTTACATCGGTTCTGGGTCCGATGTAAAGTCAGGCGATATAGTAAATCAGGGACTTTTTACATCGGTTCTGGGACCGATGTAAAAAGTCCCTTTTTTACATCGGTTATATATCAGAACCGATGTAATAACCTGTTATTATGCACATTTTTTAAAAAATTGATCCAGTTTTTTACATCGGTTGGAAGTATTACCCGATGTAAAAAGTCCCTTTTTTACATCGGTTATAATATATGAACCGATGTAAGAAACAATTATTATGCACATTTTTGAAAATAAACTTTCAGGAACCGGTTCCTACCTAACAGGAAACCGGGTTCCAAACTTGTTCAAAAATCACTTCCCTGGAATTTGTACCAGGAACCGAGTTGTACCTATAGGGGAACCGGTTCCTGCGTGTTATTTTTGAATTCTGGGTTATAACTTTCACTAAGAACCGGGTTCTGCCTGGGTCGGAACCAGTTCCCAATGAACCAGTACAGATTTTCCGGATATAAATCCATCACCTTTATCACAACTCACTACTAGGTCCATCACACTATGTCCTCCATATTATTGTTTCTAAAAACATGTAATTGATTTCACAATGTGACTCAAGTTGAAATGAATATTATATTAGAATTGCTACTAATGAAAATGAAAAAACTTAACAAAAAGGATACACAATAAGAGTAGTATGTTCACCTTCTGCAGCATCTTGGCTTTCATTTGAGACTTTATCATTAATCAAATTTCCGTATCGCAATTGCTTCTGCTATATCGCAATTACTTCCTTCATTCTAACCACCAGTCTCACCTTTGGGCTCACTTCTGTGACCTGCCATCCCAATTGCATAAACCCGAAATAAATAAGACCAAGTAAAAAATGAAAATTAAATTACATAATGATTATTTGAATCATGAGAGTTGAAATGCAAATCATGCACCTACTCATATAAGGCACAAAAAGTACAAAAGTTCATAAGTTAACCCTTTGTATATAACATTTCTCATCTCCTGTATCTCTCACCATAATTAATCATGTGTGGCGGAATTTGATTTATTTCAATGCCAGGTTCTTATTCAATCCTATATCTGAACAAAAGATGGAACATATCAGCAACCTACATCCCGAATCTATAAAACTTATTCAACACCAATTACATTGCAAAAGAGAAGTATTTCTTAACTCATTGCTTCAAAGACAGCCGAATCATTATCTCTATATTTTTCCAACTCAATCTGCAAGCAAATGTCAAATATTATTTCATGTAATAAAGGTCAAACGTAATGCATTACTAACACATCATATGTAAGCCAACCTTCAATACTAAGTCCAGTCACTTTTAAATTTCCTATATTCTTTATGCTTTAGCCCAGTCACTTTCTTATGCTTTAACCCAGTCACTTCTAAGTCCGTATTGTAACAAAATGCTATATTTTAAGAGTTTTAGATTTGAACATACATGTTTGAATACATGTTTGAAAAACACTAAAGAAGCTGAAGAAGGCTGACCAGATAGAGAATAGTGCAATACCTACAACTAATGAGACCAAGAAAAATAGCAGACCAAACCTGTATACTAAGTGTGAGACTCTGAGAGAAGCCTTTAATGAACTCCTCTTCGTCATCTTCTACGATATCATCAGATAGATCCAAAGACTTGTATCTATATTGAAATAGAATAATTCTATCACAAAAACAATACCAAGTCCAAAGTGAAAAATATTGTTGGTTATAACTAACTAAATAGAACCACCGCAAAAATCTGCAAACAAATCTATGTTCATCAAACAAATCTGCAAATTCACAACAAAAATCATCATCAATGGCGGTCGAAAACGATGAAACACGGACGAACAGAACCACCGCGGTCGAAGACGACGACCAGAAACGGCGGAAACACGAACGGAAACCACTGCGGTCGAAGAGGACGACCGGAAACGGCGGTCGAAGAGGAAGACCGGAAACGGCGGCCGAAACGGCGGTCAAAGAATATTACTGAATCGGAATCGGGCGGGCATAAGGCAGTCGCGGTGGCAATCAGAATCGGGCGGGGTTGAGGAAGACGGAATCGGAATCGGAAGCAACCATAATCGGAAACACGAACAGGGGAAAATGGAGTTGTAATTTTTCTACTGTTTGGGAAATGTTTGGGAAATAAGGGTTTGGCACCTATTACATCGGTGCATTGTAATACCCGATGTAAGGGTTGGATGGCTATTACATCGGTGCATTGTAATACCCGATGTAAGGGTTGGCAAGCTTTTTTTTTTACAACCCAGAATTCAAAAATAACACGCAGGAACCGGTTCCCCTATAGGTACAACCCGGTTCCTGGTACAAATTCCAGGGAAGTGATTTTTGAACAAGTTTGGAACCCGGTTCCCTGTTAGGTAGGAACCGGTTCCTGAAAGTTTATTTTCCCTGTTAGGGTTGGATGGCTATTACATCGGTGCATTGTAATACCTGATGTAAGGGTTGGCAAGCTTTTTTTTTTTTATTTTTACAATGCACCTATTACATCGGTGCATTGTAATACCCGATGTAAGGGTTGGCAAGCTTTTTTCTGACTTTTTTTTTACAATGCACCTATTACATCGGTGCATTGTAATACCCGATGTAATAAGTTGCAAAAAAATTAATTTATTCTTTAATTTATTTTTTATATTAATATCTGTTGTGAAGATATTACATCGGTTTTTAGTCAACCGATGTAATATGTTGCATGTTTTTTATTAATATTTCTACTACCTTGTTTCTTATTTACAAAAATGCCACCGTATTTTTTTCTGAAAACTTTTTACATCGGTGGATGCGTTTTCCCGATGTAATAGGTAGCGAAATATATTTTTTTTCATATTTTTTATATCATTGCAAATAAATACCTGATGTAAAAAGTTTGTTAATTGTATTTTTTACATCATATATTTTGATACCCGATGTAAAAACCTTTTCTCAAATGTCTTTTTTTTAGTAGTGTGTTTTGATATTTTTTTATAAATTTTCACTTTATTTGAATTGTTTTAAATGTTTAAAAATACTTTTATGCAGGTTTAAATTCTTAAAAAAAATAATGATCTAATGATATTGTGACAAACATTGGTGACCTCATTTATTTTTTATTTTTGACTTTGTTATTTTTTATCATTTTTAGTTTATTTTACTCATTTATTTTAATTTTAAAGATAGTTTTTTACTTTAAAAATTTACCCAAAAATTTATATAAATATTTGAGTTCATTCCTGATTTTTCTATGGTCTTACTTAATATTTCTTGATTAATTTAAACATAGTTAATATGTTTCTCTCTTATTTCTATTTTAAAACATTTTAAAACCCTTTTTAATATATATATATATATATATATATATATATATATATATATATATATATATATATATATATATATATATATATATATATAATATTATTTTGTGATTATTTTCTGGTTGATCTTGGGTTGAATTTTTTATCATGAACTTTGTTAAACTCATTGGATCCATGGTGTTAAGTCTAACTCCATAAAAATGGATGAATAATTTTAATAATAGTTTGATTAAATTTTAATTCAAATATGGTTTATATATTCTTTCCCTCCCTTCTTCATCTCATCCCTTTCTTATTGCACTAAGTGTTATTGGAGCATGATCTCTATATCATGTCTCAAAACAAATGGTGCATAGATTGCTATTGACCGGCCTCAAAATAGGTGCGACTTCTATATAAGTCCACTTACGATTGCTTAACATAGCGCTAAATTTTGTCTCGATTCGAATAAATGATCATTCGTGGCCCAAACCTATGTTTGCAAGCTCAAGTACGTTAATTTAATCTCTTTGATCCAATAACCTTGAGATTCATTGTGTGGAGGCTTTGGTTCTACCAATCCTCTAATGGATCTATACCACTTTTGGTCAACACAGATCACTTAAACATCATTGATCATTAAATGGTACTTTTGAGGATTCCAAAATGGATGATATACTTGACAAAAAGCAAATGCAACTTATTGTGTGGAGGCTTTAGTTCTACTAATCCTCTAATGAGTTCCAGATGTAAGTTTCAAGATGGTCATCCAACTAACCACTAATTACTAATAATTGACTTTATTTTGTGTTTTCATTTTATGCTCTTTTATTTTATGCACCATTTACTTTAGCATTTACATTTCATGGTATTTTTCATCTTTGCTCACTTGAGCATTTGCTTTCTTGTCATTTTTATTTTTCTCACTTGAGCATTTCTTTTCTTTTTGAAGACACCTAATAATCAACATGAACCATAAAATATTTAATGATACTTGGACTATTTGGTTACTATACTTGACATTATGGAGTATTGGACTTCTTGGACTTAGGATTAGAAACTTTGGCCTATATTAGAGACCTTGTGACCTTAATTGATATTTTATCTGGAGTTCTTGAGGTTTACCTCAAGACATTGGGTTGTTTGTTTGTTTTTGTGTGCAGGTTATTGTGATTACATACTTTGTTTGTAATCTGGAATTCACCCATATACAGCCGTTACTCTGCCCAATTTTTGTGAAGACTTAATACACTTGAAGTTTAGTTCTCTCAAGAGGTCTAGTATCTTAGCTTGCTTGGTTTCAATCTAAAGAATGAGAATTCTATCTTGACTCATAATGTCAAGTATTGGCTTCTTGTTGGTTAGATGGTTCTTATCCCTAGCTTTTACCTTATTCTTTAGGATAGTCTCTTCTTCTCCTCCCATCTTCTTTAATTTCAAAAATCTTCTACCTCCTTTTGAAAACTCTTCTTGTTTTTAAACTTGAACCACTTTCATAATAAACTTGGACCTAGGTCCATGTATTTTCAAAACCTTTTCATAAATAAACTTCAATCAATTTAGTAATACTTTGACATTTTTTGTGAGAAGACTAAAAGTCAACCAATCTCATTTCAAACCATTTTGCCACTTTGGCTTTTTACTCTAAAAACTTTTCTTAAAAGATTGGAGTTTTGTCATTCCTTGTAGTGATGCAAACAACTATACTTCTATAATATATAGTGAAGAGAGATATTTTCCACTTGGGTGTTGATTGAGGTATTGTTGATTTTAAAATCCAAGCCATATCTTTCACTTTGAGATGATGCAAATCCTCCTTTCTCATGATTGTGGGTAGTAAGTATGTTTTTCCACATGGACAATGACGATGATGTCTTATCTCATAAAATTAACCTACACACTTGTGTTTTAAAATTTTTAAAGAGGAACTACGTGTACCCTGAACCCCTATTGCACGGAAGGTGGTACGTAGGCACTAAAGGTTCGCAACTGCGGAGGGTACAAAAATCATTAAAAAATACTTCTTTTCTCACCTCCACCATCTATTTTTCATACAACATTTTATAGCCAAAATATACAGATTTTTCAAAGAGGTTCCTGTGGAGTACCATAGATGTTTAGGGTGCTAATAAATTCCATTTTCATAACCAACCCCCTTACCTTGAATCTTTCCCCCTCTTTTTGGGTTACTAGCTCTTTTCCCATTCCTTTGGAAACAATAAAGCGCGGTGGCAATTTTTATTTTGATTTGTATAAGTTAAGTCAATCCAACGGCTTAGTCTTAAATATTTCTACCGCTACAAGAGGGACAACACCAATAGATATCAGAGTGCGAGAGAGACATCAACCTTTGAGACCATCTTAAGCCTAGCTCATTCTTCATTACTAATTGAGGAAGTTGCGAAATAAACCACCTATAGAGAAAATGTATGCAACATATAATAGTTCATCGTTTCTTCATAGTACAGGTGTAGAGAGAATGCAGAATATCCCCGAGCAATGTAGGCACTGGATTGTGAGTAAGGAAAATCTTGATGGCGCTCACATCTATAAGTTGGTCTGGATTAGGGAACAATACCAAACCATAGATCAGGAGGGCCAAGATATCCTCAAAAGCATGGAAACTCATGGCGTCTAGGAACAACTGAGCTCTCTCTATCAGAAATTTTGCAAGAAGACCTTTAACCTCACTTCTCCTTTCCCAATTAGATTCAATGTCAGATGGTTTTAGGTGTAAAGTTGTGGCAACATCTTCAGGCTTTGGATATTGTTCTAAACCAGTGAAGGGTATCTGCTCCAATATAGGCACTCCAAGTAGCTTGGAGAATTCTTCCAACGTGGGAACCAACTGATAATCGGTGAAAGTGAAGCAATGATGTTTAGGATCGAAGAACTGGAATAGGACGCTCATCATACCTTCTTCCAAACCGGCATTAACCAAACTGAGCAAGTGACCATGCCTTCTATTGAATTGGGAACTTTCAGGAACCCTTGAGACCAATTCTCTAAGCTTAGAAGGTATTCCTACGAAGTTGGTTCCAATGGTATTTCTGCGAGCGAAAGCCATAACCTACAAAACAGAGAAGAGATAAATCCCTAGGTCCTTAAAATGGTTAGTGCAAATGCTATGTTATGATGTTTATGATGTTATGTTCATGCTTAAAACAAAATAGTAAACACAAACAAGTCACATAAAGACCTTAGGTCTAAAGGCTTGCATGAGGTCTATAGGCAAGTACCCTTTTGGTGTTTAGTTGGCTCAACCTGTCCTAGCAATAGTAATCAGGTTCTAGGGATCTCATATCATTGATCTTTCTGTCAGGTGTTATTTCAGCTCAAGCATCTGAATTGCGACCGAAATATCCCAAAAGTCTAATCTCAATGAGTGTAGCATCGAGTATCAACCAACTTCAGTCTGCACCAAAATCGGCCATCTCACTACTTTCTAATGGCCAAGAAGAGTCAATTTAAGGTTCTAAAGGTCAGTTAGTGCTTAATGACACTATGTGGAAGCCTAATGTTATCCTTGGCTGACTCAAGGAACATTAGTACAAGCCAGAGTATCACACTAACATAGCTATCATATCATCCATATCGATCTACGCCATACAACCTCTATGATTTATTGCTACTTACCTAATGGTGTTCTCCGATCTGGGTGTAGGATCTTTGTAATAAAATACCCAAACAAAACCCTCAAATGTAAAGCAATCAAAGCAAACCGTTAAAGCGAGTAAATATGACCTAAGCTCTTAAGGTAACCCCTCTTTTTAGGCATTTCACCCCAGCTGAGTCGCCAGTTCTGTAATACGGTGGGAGAACTGACTTGTTTGTTTTGCGTTTTATCACAATTGTTGCGGATAGCAAGAGTCGCCACCAAATTTTATTTTGTCCTATAAAGAAAAGGTTGAAAAGAATAGGAAAGACCTTTGAAAATTTTCTGAGTACGGGGGGTAGATTATGAAAAGGGAAGGTGCTAGTACCCTTTTCATCTGTAGTTATCTACGGGCTCTTAATCGCTTGCTCACTTTATTTGTTTTGTGTGTGCGCTTTTGAAAAAGTTTTGAAATGCCAAATAGCAAAGCAATTTTCTTTATGATAACTCTTGTATCGGTCCTCAAGAGTGTTGACAAAGCATTTTTGAAAATGTTTTTGAAAGTGTGAGGTGTGAAAAGGTGTTTTAATTTGTGAGCAAGCAATTAACAGTAACTACCCACTCAAGGTCTTTCTTGTATTTTTCCTCCTCCTTTAGATAGTGTTATCCATACCATTAGTTAGTAGGAAGCCTATCTTTGGATGTTTAAGGGACAGGCGTAGGGTCGTCGTTATGGTCATTGAAGGCAACATGTAGGGATACCTTTAGTAAATTTGAAGGTACGTTATCATATATTCGTAGGCAACAACGAGGGACAAGATCATATACCATAGGCAACTTCGAGGGATATCAAGGAACTATGATATTTATGATGATTTGTAATTTAGGGTTTTTTCTAATGGCATCCCTATGTTCGAGGGACATAACCATTGTTTTTCCGAGGCAACGAGAGAGGTTACCCTAGAGGTGAAGTGTGCAAAGTGTGCTTGATTCAATTCATTTATCTTGCAATTAGGATTAGCTATTGATTTCTTTTATGTCTTGACATGCAATCCTATTAATCTGAGCAGTTATAATAACAGTAAAATAGTAAAGCAGAAAAAAAACATCATACGCTATTACAAAGCTTCGGGAAGGGGGATACAAACCATAAAACATTGGGGAAAAGACAACAAGTAAACCCTAGTTTAAAACTATTACAAACTGTGAGCAGATACAGTATTTGAAAAAAAATAAGAATACGGAAAATAATAAACAGGCGGGGATTAGAAAAGGGAAAAAGTTTGAAAACCCTAAAAACATAATTATTTAATAAAATATTTTTTGGTATTTATTGAGAAATTTTTTTGAAATTTTAACCTAATTGTAATTAATTTTAATTAAGGAAATAAATCAAAATAATTAAATTAAATTAGTTACCAAAAATTAAATTAATTATAAAAACCCTAAGTCTATTTTTGTGATTTTATGATTTTTTTTATTAAAATAAAATGGGTTTTAAAAACATAAAACAATTAAATAGATAAAATTATTAGAGAAAATAAAATGGAAAATGGGCCTGATGTATGAAGAAATTTGGGGGTGTGCATCTAAATTTTGGCTAGGCCCAGATGCACAAGCCCAACTGCCTGCATGAGATCCAGTGTTGCTAGCTCCTGGTGGTTCACCATGGAGAAGAGTTCCAGGGGCGCTGGATTTGATCTTTTAGTGATTTGATGGATGAGATCTGGAGATGCATGGTGGACGCGCTAGAACCCAAAGCACAGTGTCTGCAAGAAATATTCAGAAAAATAATATGCAAGAGGCATGGATCGAACCCCTTCCCTTGCACATCACAAAGCCTTAATGCGCGCTGTCTCAACCGTTGGGACGACCATACATCCGATAACATAAACACAACAATAAATATATATTATAAACAAATGCAATTATTTAAATTTAAAAAAAAAATATAACTCAGGTGGGACCCTGTTGTTTGGGTGAACCAATCAGGAGTCGAGAGATGGAACTAATGTTTTTGAATCAACCAATTGGATAAGGGAATAAGGTCATGCCAGCTTGGACCATAGCCTGAGACAGATCAAACCACCAGCCGTGGTGGTCACGTTCATCTTCTCCGGCGGTCCATAATTCAATCCTGTGAAAATCAAATCAAATAAAAACACAAAGTATCCTGGTTGGCTAATTTGAATGCTGCGAGTTCAACGACCATGTTAGTTTGGCCTAAAAAAAGTCGTAGATATAGTTTCAAAGAAACTCAACCTCAATGCCCTAACAATGTCAGAACTTGATACTTGTGCTGAAACTCACGAGCATCGATTCAAAACAACTCCGGACATTATCATGAACATATGTATATGCTTAAAATTAATTTATTTGGCATGAACAAAGAGTTTGAAAATGAGAAAGATACCAAAACCGATGGAGTTGACTTGATGGATTTTGAGATGCTTCAGGCTTGGGTCATGGCTGGGAACGATTCCTGGAGGTCCCAGGAGTATGACTGAATGGAAACTGATGGATAACGGCTGGAAAACAGAGATTACGTCTGCCCTAGTTTTGAAAAAAATTGGAGAATTTTGGTGCTCTTTTGAGGCAGGCTGTGCATCCCCTTGAATATGAGATTGTTAGGTTTATATAGAGGATGAATTAGGTTAAGAGATATAGAAAGAAATCATGTGATGTCATGTTTTGATTTGTTTTCAATATTATTTCAAAAATTTCCAAAACCATGAATACTCTTTCCTTCTTGGTTTTACACGCCTACCTTGCATGGTTGGCAAGATTTTTGGGCCCTTGACTGATGCAATTGAAACCCATCCATGTCTTAATCTATTTATTTGATATTTTGAATTAATTCTTTTGCAAAAATTAAATAAAAATTGGAATAAATAGAATAAAAATCATGTGGTCATGCACCAATGGATTTTGAGGTCTTTTAAAATGTTATAAACATGTTTGGACTTCAAAAATTAGGCCCACAAGCTTAGAAATTCAAAATTGCTCAATATGGACGTCATGCATTTCACCAAAATTTCCCAACTTGAACTGGTCATAACTTTCTCAATTTTCATCTTTTGAAGATGGTCTTAGACTTTTTTCTAAGATCAAGATGTCCTCTACACTCTCTCTTTTAATCAATTTTGCATTTGGAGACTTTATCTTGATGTAAATTACCTTGACAAAAAGCGCCTTTTTGTTGACTTTTATAATGACCTGTAATGTATTGGCTCATATATTTCCAATGATGCATTTTTTGGACTTGAGAATAAAATCAAAGTTGTAGAGGATTGAATTCTCTTCAAAATGGGCTTTGGTTAGGGAAAAGTTGATGCATCATGTGAAAGTTATGCCAGGTCAAAGTTCAGTTGACTTCTTCTAAGGAAACCCTAATTTAGTAACTCTTGATTTTTGATGATTTGAGAGTTTTCCTTGAGGAATCATGATCAACCTTTGATCAAATGATGAATATCACTTCAAAATATTGATGTTAACCAAAAATCTTGAAGTTTGACTGTATGTTGACCACAAATGACTATTGACCTAATATAATTGATTTTCAATCACATGAGCAATTGACTGATCAAACTTGTGATGCAAGGCATAAAACTTGGCATGAGCATTCTTGAAGACATGTAAGGAACCATGGAAATGGCTTGAGGCCTTTGAAACCCAAATTTATTTGTGAAAAGTGAAACCCTAGTTGGAAGTTCATTGCTTAGGAGGAGAATTTGTCTGATCAATTCTTAGTCCACCTTGAGCCTTTAAGAACCCTAGCAGTATGTCTTGAATAAATGAGAGGGAAATTTTGGGGTACAATACCTCTGAAGTGCAGAAGGAAAGAATATAATGTTAACGTGCTACACATAGTACATGGTACAATCAACGTTTCATTCCACTACCATGAAAGGACAGACACGTTACACGATCTTGTCCCCCATATTACTGCTTAAGCCGTCAATGATTCTGGAAATCCCAAGAGTACCCCTCAACGGATATATTTTTTTATTGGCCATATAAAGGCTTGAAGACTAAGAGAGAAAGTTTCCAATCAATGTAATATCTACGCATAAAATGTTGTTCATAGCTTTCATATTTTTAGTCTATTGTTTTTAAAATAGTTTACATATTCATCTTGTGTAGAAGTAATTTTATTGTAAACAAAACTTGTATTCAAACAGTTGTTTGATTCTCCTTAAGGTACATGTTAGGTCTGTATTCTTGAGAAGTTTAGGACTAGTGTGTCTTAGAGATTTGATTTTCCTTAAGGGACCGGTTAGGTCTGTATCCTAAAGAAGTCTAGGATTTGTGTGTCTTGGAGGTTGTTAGTCACTTGCGAGTAGGTTGTGCATTGTAATAATCAGTTGGATTATTGGATTAAGTCCTCGTTTGAGAGAGGCAAAATCACCTTGGCGGATGGACTAGACTAGCTTAATAGTTTTCAAGTGAATTAGTATAAACATACCTTGTTATTTACTTCTCGTTCTTAATTATTGTTATTATCACGAGTGGAGAAAAAATATTTTTAATTAAAGGGGAATATTATTTAAAAGAAAAGTTTTTGGTTTAAAACCCAATTCAAACCCCCCTTTTCTTGTGTTTTTCACACCTTCAGCTTTGTGGGCTTTTTTCACCTTGGTATACATCGTAGAACCTCTAGTTTTTCTTATACAATTTGTAATAATAGAGATTGCACCAAATTTTGTATGGGAGGTGCTTGTCAATTATCGGCCATAACTATCAAGAGACAAACACGTAGAAACAAAATGATTAAGAGACAAACTAACATATAAACTCTAGACAAAATGATCAAGATACTATTTCAGTGAAAAACAAAGTTATATATAAACCGTTTTAGTGAAGAACAAGCATAATGCAAAAATGAATATATGTTGATGAAATGGCGTTTGATGAAAATCCGTTGGAAAAGTTTTGATGAATATCAGCTTGAAGATTTTTTGCAACGATGAAAATCGCCTAGTTTTTTTACGAAATTAGAGTGACAAAATAACCTGTTGTGAAAATGAATATTTGTTGATGAAATGACGTTTGATGAATATCTATTGGAATAGTTTTGGTGAATATGAGCTTGAAGATTTTTTGCAACAATGAAAATTGCTTAGGTTTTTTTGTTGCAAAATGAGAGTGACGAAATGACGTTTGAGCATTGATAGGTAAATGAAAAATTAGAAACTAGATTGTAATATGAACTATTTCATGAAAATAAGTGTCACGTCAGTTTTATATAAAACCAACGTAACATTATTAATTAAAATATAAAATATAAAAAGCACAATAGTGTCATATTATGGGGATTCATTGAAAAAATTTATCACGTCGATTTTTGATGGAAACCGAGGGGTTTGAATATATCAAATAAAAAATTAAAAATAAGATTTTGAAAATAGTATTTTAAAATTGTTAATTCAAAATATATTACCTTTCAGTTGGAACATGTAGTCAACATAAATACTAATAAAAAATTTTAAAAAAAAGTTAACAAAAATAAAAATAGAATTTGAAAAGGCGTCAAGTGAGAAATATTAATTAAACAATTAAAAAAAACATAAAATAAAACAACTAAGTGTCGAAGCGAGCTCCCTTAGAGCTAGCTATATGAGGGAAAAGATTGTTTATTTAAAAATAATAATAAAGCATGACGGTTTCAGGATCTATACCCTCGATTTTTTTATTGTTTGAGGTGTAAACTTCGTCATAAAAAATGTTATTTGTAGTAGTGACTAAAGAGGAAGCGTCAATTTATTTTTCTAAATTTTTTCCAATTATCTGCGGATTTTCCTACATATTTGATGTTATTTGAAATTTTACTTGCGAAATTACCTTCAGACAAGAAGCTAAAAGTTCCACAGATAAATTCGCAAGTAACATCAAATTTGCAGGAAAATCTGCATGTGGTTGAAAAAAATTTATAAAAAAAATTAGATGCGCTAATTCAATTGGTGCTTCCTCTTTAATCCGTTTTTTTTAAACATGGTTATACTGAGAATTATGGAAAAAATGTTGGTTAGTTTGATATTAAAACTTTAAAACATGGTTATTTATATAAAAAAAATCCAATCTCGTCACTTAACACTCATAATAGAATTCATAACTGAAATGCATAATTTTGTGGTGAACACTTCAATACCCTTGAATTTAATTGAATACTAATACTTTTCTCTAATCAAATGAGAATATTCATGAATAAGTGATTGTGGAATATGCAGTAGTGGCCTAAATTATACGCCACAATTTTCAAGTTTGGGCTACATTTTCTAAACATCCGTGGCTTGAATAGGCCACGGTTTAGGTATCTAGGTTAAGGTTGCGGTTTAGCTTGTGCCGCAGTTATTAACAGTGGCCGAATCTAACCACAGTTCTTATTTTATATATAGCATGCGGTTTAGTTTCCTAGGTTTAGCCACGGTTTATTTATGGCCACTAATTAAAACCGCGGCTAAATTTTGCTCACAGTTTTACACCATTTAAGTAGGCCATGATTTATTTTTGTGCCACATAGTTGTGATGATAGTGTTCTTCATGCCATGGCATAAAGAATCATTTTAGATCAATATAAAATATCTTCCAACAAGAATACTCATTTTTGTAAATATTGAATAAAAAAATTAAAATATAATTATACAAAAAAAAAAGCCTTAAGATCAAAATATTCATTAAGAAATAAATAAGTTTACATCAAATGACGCTACTGACTAATAAGTCGCAAAAATATAGATAAGTTTTTATATTATCATTCTTAAACGAAACCAAGTTGCAAAAATATAGATAAGTTTTGATATTATCATTCTTAAACACAACTTCTATTAATTAAACTCATGCATCATAATATTCTTCTTCTTGATCATTTCCTCCTTGTTCTTATTCCATATCTTGATGACAAGCTTCTTCGTCTCCATTTTACAAGAAACATGATACATAAATTAATATAAAAACTCTAGTGATGCAGGATAGTGAAACACTATGGGATTACAAGAAAAAAAAATAGTTTAGGATGGAGTGCGTAAGAAATGCAGTAAAACACTGTCAATCATAATAGAAACATATATTAACCATTAAAAAGGATTAAAACTTCAACCATAACAAACACAGTAATACTCAATCAAACTTGAGACAAATTGTATGTCAGAGAATGCAATTTCAGCATCAGGTTTATCAGACAGGGATAACTGTTAAATTGTTAATCTCTTAATCCATTGAACTTTGCATAAAAGTAAACTTCATAGACGGGATAAATCATCATTGAAGAAAATAATTGATATAATAACATATCATAAATAAGTATAAAAAAAAAAAAAGAAATGATGGAGAATGAGATGGTAACAATAATCATACACATAGGAACTGAAATGGAAAAAAAACTGATCAATCATTTGCATGATTAAACCGCAAGATTGGAACTGACATTCTTCAAAAAAAAAATTCACAACTTAGAAACTATTAAGCACATAGAGCCCAAAGTTATACTTTTCAGAATTCAAATAGGGCAAACTACTATGGTTAAACAGAAAAATAGAAAACTTACAATTGCAGTTTGTGTTTCCTCATCCATTTGTTTTCCTTTTCGAGTTTGTCAAGTCTCAATGAACATCTTTGCTTGGATAACTTCCTTTCCGTCCTCAACCATGTTTCTTGTCACACTGCAAGAATGATTTGGCATCTACCTTCAGGAAGTTCTGCCATCAATAAGGATTTAATAAATTCAAAACTATTAGAGAAAAAATTGAGGCAAGGTAATTTACTGCCACCTAGAATCCATTCCTAGTTGTTCACAAATTCAAAATTCAGTTAAAATGATGTCAAATACAAACAACTATTATTCCAATTGCAAAATATGATGGAATTTACTATACTGCAAGTTCCAAATATAGTATACTGCAAAGTTCTAAATTTAGTTTACTGCAAGTTCTTTAGTATACTGCAAGTTCTACGTTTACTAAATATGATGAATCAAATATTGAAAAAAACTTACCATTTTTCAAGCACGTCTAATCAAATTCAATGTTAGAAAGTCCCTCATTTAGTTGTGGGATCGGAGCAATTTCTAAAAATGAATCAAATATATTAACAAACTTTAGACAAACAAAACAAAAATTGAATAAAATAGATTCATGAACAAACAAAGTTTACAATATATACTTAATTGATTGTAACAGGCTCAAAGTTAGGGTAACATTAGAAAAACAAACCAAAACATGCTTCTCTTTACCTATCACAAGTAAGTCCTTGCTTGACCAACTCTTCAATTGAACAAATTTTACAAACATTCATACGGAACAACACAATCGAGTGAAAAACCAACACAAAACACCGCTTCGTCAAGGTTGTCGTAGACGACATTGTTGGTACAGATTATACATAAAACAAAGGACAAAAAAATCTATTTTGCAAACTTACAAACTACTTTAACTATAAATTATACAAACTGAAACAAAAACCAAAATCACGAAATAAAAACGTGCATTGATTGAAATAAAAACTGAAGAGAAATAGTGAATAAGAAGAAAAAAGAAGCACCTTAACAGAGAGGAATGAAAGAGAATATATGTCTTTGAAACTGATCTTACCAGTTGATCAGAACCTGTAAGGTGGCCGGATGATGATCTTATGTCGGGCTGGAAAGTCGAGGAGGAAAAAAGGGGGTTGTGCCTGCAAGGAACCCTTACGATCAAGTAAGTGTGGAAGCAAAGAGATATAAGCAAAGTATTAGGGTTTTGTGGTGAATAGTGAATATTGGATACCTGACCCTCACATGTGTGAGGGTTTTGAAACAACCGGCCGAACTGTCATCTGATATAAAAATCAATGAAGTCGTCACCGAACGTCTTTTATCCCGCCGAGAGGGAAAGGTAAACATCGAGAAAACCTGAAGAGGGAGAAATCACGTTCTTGCGGACGAGAGATCGGGTAATAGAGTCTGTTACGCGGGGGGAAGGTATTAGCACCCCACACGCCCGTAGTACTCTATGATATCCACTCTTGTTTGTTCTAATCTATGGGTGTGTAAATCTATATCTAAAGCTTAATAGCTAAAAGAAAATGCAAAGAGGGAATGCATGTAAAAGAAGAGAGAAAACAATGTAGGATAAATAAAAGTTGTGCTCGGTCGTGCCCTACCCCAATGTCTACGTATCCCTTTTAAGGAATCAGAGCAGCCGTAGTTCGGCTTATATATTTGGGTTGGTTTGTGTTTTTTTAGTTAAGAAGACAAAAGAAACAATCAAGATGGCAAAACATCAGATAAATGACAAAACATCAACTGCAATGACAAAGCAACAAAAATGGATGACAAAACATCGCATGGCAACACAAACTCAGATAAGATGATAAAACGTCAGTGTGATAGCAAAATATCAGACAAGACGATGAAACATTACACCTAACAATGATATCGAGGATCAAAGTAGGATGACAAACATACGCGATGGCGAAACATCGGTAAAAGAATATGTGTGATGGAGAAACATCGACAAAAAGATAGAAAGATAACATGGCAAAGATGGAAAAACATCAATAAGCAAGATGATAAAACATCACACCTAACAATGATATTGAGAATTAAAGTAGGATAACAAACATGTGCGCGATGGCGAAACATCGTTAAAAAGATAACATGGCAAAGATGGTGAAACATCAATAAACCAGATGATAAAACATCACACCTAACAGTGATATTGAGAATCAAAGTAGGATAACAAACATGGGCACAGTAGCGAAACATCGGCAAAAATATAACATGACAAATATGGTGAAACATCAATAAACCAGATAATAAAACATCACACCTAACAATGATATCGAGAATCAAAGTAGGATAACAAACATGTGCGCGATGGCGAAACATCGGCGGAAAGATAACAAAATATCATGGCAAGGATGGAAAACATCATGGTAAGAATGGAAAAAACATCATTAACAAGGTTTAAAACAAAGCTGAAAGGCGCACAAACATATAAGATTGGTTTGTATCTTTTACCTTGAAGAAAGATTTAAGTTTATTAAAGATGTTTTATTATTTTCCAAGAAGAAGTTTTAGTTTTAAGATGCAATACACAAAGAAAAAGAAAACAAATAAAGGAGACTATCCTAATCTCTAGCCCTAATGTTATCATACAATGATTGGCCCTAAGGTTGAGGATGAAAAAGGGAAGCTCTATCATATGTTAGCATGCATGGATTCCTATCCTAAGGTCTAACTCGGGGACTAAACCTACATGGGAAATCATAAAGGAACATGGTAAAATGTCACAGATCCTACGACAAAAAACAAGCAAGCAGATGGCAAAACATCTGGATAAACAATAGCTCGAGTACCACTCGAATATCAAGCACCTATAAGGCGCAGGCCTAGTAGTAGAAAGGGAGGTCCCATTATAGACAAGCAACCAAGAATCAGACCAGGGGTCAATCCACAGCCAAGGGAAGCGTATAACCCGAGTCAACAAGCTCTAGAATTATAGGAATGCAAAAGGGTCCTTAATCGTGGTCCAATTACCAGGGAAAAAAATATCTGGGGGAAAAGACATAGTGCATGCGTACACTAAGCATCAATGTTGGTCAACACGAGCTAAAGAAAGCGTGGGGATCCGATTGCGGGAACCCTTTTCACTTCCCCTTAAAGGACTTAAATTCGTTCAGATCTTGGGCACATGTTCAGAGCATTTACTTGTAGAAAGTAAGCATAGGAACGACATGGACTGGAATATGCGGGGTCGATTATGAACCATTTCCGCTCGCCTCCTTTTGAGGACTTTTCACCTATAATATAGTGTGGGCACAAGTATAAACATGCGTGCATAATACCTACTCTGAAGGTAGGGTTTTAAACAATCACAATTAGAACACCAACAGAATTACCTTAAACAAGTATTTAAATAAACCAGAGGGATTCCTGACATGATCAGCAACAGAAGTCCCTGTCATACATCTCTATTCCCACTTTACATGGCAAGGAAAGCGATAAGAACCTTACTTCTCAGGATCTCTATAAAGCAGTAAATGGCTGAGATAAAAGGGTAATAGTGCAATACCAAACGAATAACTGTCCATAGTAACTAAATAAGAGAAAGAAACCCAGAGAACTTTAAGCAATCTAGCATCAATAAACAAATCAATTCAGAAATCACTCCATTGAATATGAGCATTTAGGCTTCAAATATGAACATGTCCCACAAGTGGTGCATAGTAGTCACAATCACATATTTATCCTGCAAAGACTATCAAATATTCAAAGCACAAGAACTGTGAAAGCATAGCCAATTGTGTTCCACAAATAAAGTGGAACACTACCGCATCAAGTCAAAATGGACAACTTTTTCAGAGTACCTCACACATTCAACAGACAAATTAGTGATCTCAAGAAGAACTGGTGAACCAAATGAGGGATGGATGATGACATAACAAGGAAATGGAAAGAACATGGTAGTAAATATCAAATCATTAGATATGGGAAACACCAAGTAGGCATATGCAACAAATATGTCAAAGCTAAAGAATTGTTGCTCCTTTTTATCACCATGTTGAATTGACAAGTAAATATCAATCAAGGATCATAGGAGCTTGAGAAGAATACATTCAAAGACCTTGGAAGTCAGTAGCAACCACTACTCAATCATACTCATTTATTTCATCATGATTCATAAGCATAATAGAAGGGGGATTCCATAAAATGCATCACAAAGCTTAGATCTCAAGTTATCAATGAAAGGGATTCAAACAGATGCAAAGTTAGAAGGCTTTAAACCATTCAAAGACTTGAAATCAAGCTTCTAACATGCTATGAGGATATAATCAAAAGGTTAGAATGTTGATCCTAATACATGTTGCACAAGTGCATTCAATATACCTCAAAGATTCAGGATGAGAAAAAATAAGAACATCAAATTCGTACATGAATGAAATTGGTTCTAGCACTAGAGATCAATTATTCTCAAGTCATTATGAAACTATCATTGAAGTATAATTTCTATACATATTATCATTGGCCACTTGATGAACTCAAACTCAAGTTAAAAGCTCAAGTTCCAAAGTGAAAATCAATAAGAAAACATCAATTACAAAGCATGCATCAAAAGGCTCAACATTCAACTTATGTGAGGCCTGTAAACATGACCATGAGGTGCCCAAATTACAGGCCTCACATAAGTTCATTGGCCACTAAACAAGTTGCAACAAAGAATGCAAACTCAATTGATCACCTTCACTTTAAAAATACATCAAAAGTAGAAACAAGGATCTATAATTCACACAAAAAATTTCTTAGCATCTTTGAAGTGTGTAGAAGTCAGAAAGCAAGTCTTAAGTTCATGAATAGTTGAGAAGGGGATCAAATGAGGCCCAAAGTTCAAAACTAGTTGGTCAAACTACCAAACTAGACAAGTTTTCAAAATAATTTGTGGAAAATATCAAACCAATTCAAATAATCCAATAAAAATAAAATTTAAACTCTCAACCCATCTATGACCCATAAACAAGATCCAAATTCCAATGGAAATCCAGGGCATAATGATTTTTGAATTGAAACTTACACAATAAGTAACAAAACCCTAATTGTTTGACTTTTAATCTTAAATATTAATTAGATAAGATCAAAATTCAAACAATTCAAAAAAAAATATACATAAATCATGAGAAAACTTAAGAGATCAGAATACCTATTTTTTCATATTTTTAGAATTAAAGAAAAGTCAAAATAAAATCAAATTCAAACAATTAATTAATTAAACAATCAATTACATCCCAAAATAAAACTCTAATCAAAAGTCAGAAGAAAATAATCCCAAATATAATATTCAAATATTAGAATTAAAAACAAACTTCTATAATTTTTTTTAGATTTTTTGGATTAAGAAAAATATTGAAATAAAATTGTGAAACAAAAAAATCAAATAAAACTTCAAAATTAATCTTCTAATCAAAAATAGGAAAAGTACCAAACAAATTTTGGAATCAAATTCTAAATAATTTTAAGAGTTCAAGACATTTTTTGTGGAATTTTTAGATCAAAGAAAATATTAAAACAAAAATAAACATTAAACAAACAATTAAATACTCACACAAATTTTTAAACCAATCAAAACATTTTCAAAAATTATAGAAAAAACGCACAAGGTTAGAAATATTATTTTTAGGTTTCATGAATTTTTTCATAATTTTTCAATCATTTTTTAGCAAGAAATAAAATCATGAAAATCAGGTTATGAAACAAAATTCAAATAAATTAAAAAAGCCAAATCAGCCAACCAGAAGAGGCCACGCCATCATCTTCAACCTCTGGCTAGGGCAAAAACACGCGCAAGACCAGATTCATCACCTCATGTTTTGATCGACATAACATGTTCAACTCTACACCATTTTTCATGAAATTTTGTACAAAGCAAAGCTAGAAGTGACATCTACATTCTGCTATTCGAATCACATCAAATAATTAACCATAGATCAAGAACGGATCTCATGAAAATGACAAAAACTCACTGAGCATAAAATTACAGATGCATCATACATGCACATCTCATCAAATCAAAAGCTCTAAAGCTACAGAAACACTTAATAAACCTCAAACAATATGATTCCAAGCTCAAATCACACAATGCACGGCTAAAAATCAAGATCCAAAGTTAAGAATTATAACCTTTGAGGAAAAAATGAATCTACTATCTCTTTCACTCCAGTTGCAAACCAAGCCTCGATCTACAATCCTTATCACTTGGAGAAGAGAATGCAAGAAGAAATACTCAAAATGCGCAAGCAAATTGAGAGAATCAAAGAAATTTGCAGAACAAGTGGCTATGGAGTTTTCTGAGCTCTGGGACAAAATGAAGCACCAATGAGGCTCAATGAAGCTTTCCTCTCAATATATAGAGCACGAGGAGGAGGGTAGGATAAGATTTTCACATTGAAAACCGTTAGAAAGAATGAATCCAAATTTTTTGCAAAAGTGAAGTGTGCACATAAAGAACTCAAATCCCTCGTGCATTCTCAAGCCTTTCACGTCCATTTTAGGACTTTTTATCTCAGGAAGAGGTTAGCAAAAGATCAAGGCTTAATTCCTTGTATTAATCAAGTGTTGGTGATTAGGCATTTTCATGCCACTTTTTGCAAAACCACGGATTGCCCTTGCATTTGCCCATGTGCAGTTCAAACTTTGGCATGATGGGCCTTAGTACATTGAAAATGAATCATGGGCCAAGTTTGAAGTGAAAGAGAGGGCCACAAATCAGGTTATCAAGAATTTGCAATTTGCATGGTATACATGAATTCACAAAAAAGTCTCAACTTCACTCTTTCTATTTGAGATCATGCTTTTGAATTAAGAGGCATATGAGTACAATTTGTAAAGCTCTTGAAATGCTCTACAATGTTGTAGTTTTGAGTTTTTTCATTTGAATCCATTAAATTTCTCAAAATTGAGCTTGAAAAACTTGCCTTTTGAAAATGACCTATAATTTCACCTTGAGGCGTGAACTTCCAAAGACCATAACTTTTGATTCTTTGATAATTTGGACATGATACCAAAAGGGGTTGAAATATCATCTTCTTAGCTTTCCAAGCATATTTCATTTGCATCTTTTGGATCAAAGATGAATAAAATATGAATTTTTGAAGTTTAATCCTTATTTTCCATTTTTAGAAACTTTTTAGGGTTTCTTCATGGACACGTTTCAACTTCAAACTTCACTTCCCTTAATTTTATGGCCAAATTGATGTTGAAATATGAAAATTACACCCTTTAATTAATGGTTGACCAAAAGCTCACTTGCCCAACTTTGACTTTGATTGATTTTGGCCAAAATGACCATTTTGCCCCTTTGAATTAATTGATCCACTTCTCTTCTAAATTGATGATCAAAGTTTCAAACATATGATCTTCCAAACATATAGAGGCCATGTACATAGTTTCAACTCAAAATTCTTAAGAAATCCTGATGAAATCCCAAACCCTAGTTTTGGTCAATACCTTAAGAGAAAGATGAATCATCTTCAAAACCCAAATCCTCTGGATATCTTGGCCAATTTCTTGCACAAAGATATTTCCAATGTCAAAGAGGTGTTGTAGCTTCAAAATAAAGACTTTCACATCCATCAATAGCCTTAATCAACCAAAACCCTAATTTTGACTGATGAATCAAAAGAAAGTGATTCTCCTTATAATCAACACAATCTTTGATCTTCTGATGATCCAATGAGGTGGAAAAGATATCCTGAGATATGTGGAACCTTTGGGCTTGAATGATCCAGAGGTTTAGATGATAAGGCTCTTCTTGAGCAACTTGTCAGCACAATCAATCCCCACAACTTGAGGGAGACTTGATAACCCAAAATATCTTGATCCCATCGTAATGTATGAATGTAATGAAATATGATGTTTATGGTGAAACATAAGCCTAAATCAAGAGGATAAATTTTGGGGTGCAATAGCTCCCCTTATTAAATTATCTTTAAATGGATAAGCGAGAAAAGCGATAGCTTTTGAGTGTTCATAGTTGAAGATGATTGAATATGAAAGAACCTGAAAATTTACACTCTTGAAGAAAAAAAACAGAAAACCCCCAAGACAAGTGTCATAAAGAAGCAGTAACGTAGTTTTTTTTTAACAAAATTGAAACAAGAATATTAGAAAAGTAGACGACACCGAACTTCAGAATAAATGAGCCAGGATAAAACTAGATCACAAAAAGGGGTGAGATAAGACTCAAACTACAGAGAATAGGCGAAACTAAACTCTAGAAAATTACACGGAGCAAAGTGGCTAGACTGCGTGATTCTAAGAGAACTTACTAATCTCAACCTAAGATAGACAGTATGAAGGAACTGAAAGAATCCAAGGAGTGAGGAACAAAACAAGACGAAACTCGACCCAATAACCAGTTAGGAGACACTAAACAAGATGAGTACCTGGACGAAACTGGATTTCACGCACGGGTAACGAGGCGAAACTCGACCCATAGCAAAAGTGATGAGTGTGCATGTTTCTCAGAGCACCTGCTGGTCTCAGATCAATGGATAAACAGTAACGAAAACTGATAGAAGAATCCAAGGAACAAAAGAGACTGAATTCAACCAGGGATGCAGTACAAACACCACAAAGAGACTCGGTAAACGAAAACCGATAAAGGGTTCAGTAAACAAACACTAATAAATGTCCAAGGTATGAAAACAAAAACGAGGTGAAACTCGACTCATTATAACTAGCTAGGAGAAACTGAACTAGATGAGTACCAGGATGAAACTAGATTTCATGCACAGGCGACGAGATCGAAACTCGACCCAAAGCAAAGTGATGAGAGCACATGTTTCTCAGAGCACTTGCTAGTCTCAGATCAATGGATAAACAGTAACAAAAACTGATAGAAGAATCCAAAGAACAAAAGAGACTTAATTCAACCAGAGACGCGGTACAAACACCGCAAAGAGACTCGGTAAATGAAAACCGATAAAGGGTTCAATAAACAAACACTGATAAATGTCCATGGTATGAAAATAAAAATGAGGCGAAACTCAACTCATTATAACTAGCTAGGCGAAACTGAACTAGATGAGTACCAGGATGAAACTGGATTTCATGCGCGGGTGAGGAGACAAAACTCTGAGCTCGACCCAAAGCAAAGTGATTAGGGTGTACACCTAAAACCCTACTGAAAGTGAATATCAGGACAAAACTGGTATTCGAAAGGTAGATCAATAAACATCAGGATGAACCAGTGAGGGTAGTGAAGACTAAACCCGAGAAGGTTGTGCCTGGGCGAAACTGAACTACGATCAAGAGTAGACACTCAAACAATCAAATGATTAACATCAAAAGGATATTTGTATAGGGTGAAACTTGAGATAATGCGGAAGAAGACCTCGTTGGGGATACAACCTGAAGTTATGGCAAAAATAATGGGGATAATAGAAACAATAATGGCTTATGTTCCGATGCATGTTTAAAAAAATTATAGCGCAATGCTTCATATAATGGAAATGCTACGCGTTTTGGGTAGATGCAATGTAATGATGCATGTTTAAATGTCTCACTGGGGAATGTCCAAACGAGCAACCAACAACCAATAAATTGAAAAATCTACTGGAGAAGAAAAATATGGGGAACTGCTGGAGGGAAACCCTTGAAGAGCTGAAACTCCATCGAGAGTAACAACTGAGTAATCGGTAGAAACAGGCTACAAACACTGAGAGAAGTTGTAGAAATAAATTGCGAACTCTGCTGGATAAGATCGGGTAGAAACTGATCAACTTCAAGAAGGGATGTCGAATGAATATTGGGCGTTGTGAAGGAAGATCAGGGCAAGACTGTAAATCTCTGGAAAGGATGACGTGCAGCCGTGTTGAGAGTGACGCCCGGATAATGGATCAGATGTGAGAAGTGAAAACCTCACTGGGGAAACAACATTTGTTGAGGGAACGGAACTTCGCTAAGGAAATAAAACTTTGTTGAAGAGTGTTTTGCTGAGGATTCCTGAACCCTCGGTATGCAACCATAGAATAAACCACAAATATAGTCGTAGAACAATCATCCTCACTGGGGAATTGGAAGTTTCATCCCAACATCAACACTACCGGGGATAGTGAGAGGTTACTTTAACATTAACATTCTTTCATGGCATGAATGGCCTTTGTCCAGCGAATATAGTTGAATCTTCCTCTCCTAACAACATTAAGCTCTTTACTGATGTTCATTGTGTAAGCTCTTTTGATGTCAAACAATTGTTTTGTATGTAGAAGGATGTTTACTACGTGGATGACAACTCTGATGCGACAATTATTTAAGCCTTGAAGTTGAAAACCCTTAAAAAGATGTCGCATCTTTGTTGTGAATGAATCACTAGCTAGATTGCAAAATTTCAAAAAAAATCTTTTTTTTTAAAACGAATCATGATGCAGGCGATAAGATACCAATGTGGATATGAAACACATACTTGGGAGTTTAGGAACCGCTATCCTGTTGTAGTATGCTTTCGAGTTAAATCCATGTTTCAGTTAGGAATTTTAAAGGTTGTAATGTGGCCTGGTTCGGGGTTTTTAGAAAAACGTTTTTAAGGCTCAAGTTATTTGGTGCCCACCCCTTTCGTGATGTTCTCCGGTCCTAAGTTCGGCTGACTTGACACAAGCATTCATCTCTCAAAAAGGGTTCATAATTGTTGAGTAATCACAAATTCCTTGACACGATCGTCACTTAACCTTTGTTTTGTTTTGTTTTTATTTGATCATGCGATTTTTCCTTTCTTCTGATGAAGATTTTATCGGATAATCCTTTTCTTCCTTTCAGGCTTTTGGTATTTTCGCTTTCCCTAACTTTTGCCTGGACAAATTCTTTTGAATTTCAATTTGGAAGTCCAGCGGGATGCCCTAACTTTTGCCTAAGCGACTTTTTTTTTTCAAGTTCTGACTTAGCGGGGCTTTTTGTTTCTTTCTTATTCATAATTTCCATTTTGAAAAAGTCGTGTGACCCTAAGTTTTTTGAACTTTCTGGAAGAAAGTAACTGCCTTATTCCTTGGTCAGCGAGGGATAACCTTTGTTGTATCGATTTGATCTCGACCTTAGGACTTTTTTTTGTTTGTTGTTTTTTTGTTTGTTTTTTTGTTTTTTTTTACTTGGGAAATAACCGATGTTGCTTTGATCTTTTTCCGACCTCATAATACGAGGGATAAAATATGGTGATCCTTAGAGGGGAAACTCCTTCTGAAATTTGAATGCTTGATCAAATTAACTGGACATTTACCCTGCCGCGGGTTAAAATAAGGGTTTTCTTTTATGCAAAATACAAACTCCTACTTCGAAGGATCAGAGGGGTTAACGAGGGTCTATCTCTCTTATATCTCTGGTGTTTGGGGATTAAAACAAGGCATGTACATCATCAACAAGGTTCTACTCAAAAGCATACAATCAGAGATATCGCCCTTCCTCCAATCTTTTGACTAGGCAAAAGAGTTGGCACAGTTGGTATCAAAATACCAGAAAATCATTTAGAGAGTGATAATGAATGGTTTAAAAAAAAGAAACACTTCAAGGCAAACATATTCAGCGAATCAAGGTTGACATTTAAAAACAAACAAGTTCCTGCCTGCAGACAATGTTAAATCAGTCAATCAAAATACACATGAAGGTGCGGAAGAGAAAAAAATGCCACCCTGGAAGAGAATTGTCTCTATCCGGACTTATCAATGTACCGAAAACTTACCACTATCCTGACACATGATCTCTTTATTATGAAGGGAAGTTGCGAATGTTTTTTCTTGTGTCTTTACGAAGAAATGAGCATTCAAAAGGGGAGAGATAAACTTTTTCCCCAAGTACAGAGTCATGAAACGGCTTAGTAAATCATCCACCAGTAATCGAATGAGCATTCCATCAAGAAGAAAAATTAAGCGTTCCCCTTGCATAGCATGATAGTTGTACTTATTATCCGTATTTCAAGCAACGATAACTTAAATTATCATGCTCATGTAGGGCCAAGAAAGTTTATATGCACATGTTTATCAAAATATTGGACGTTTTTGCAAATAAAACAGTAAAAAAGGAAAAGGAAGTTATGTGAACATATAAAAGAGGATCTTTTATTGATTTGAGAAATCAGCCTGTGAAAAAGGCGTTTATAATTGGAAGCATCTAATTGCAAAATAAAAACAAACAAGTGTTTACAAATGGCAATGTGAATAGAAATATCCATCAAGTTCTGACTCTACTATAACTCTTATGATTTTGAACGCTTTCGTCTTCCTGCTTTCTGAAAAAACATTCTTGGACTATCTTCGCACTTGCTACCAAGCGACTGAAAAACAAAGGAACTCATGTTGAGCATAGTCATTTCCTTTAAGTCCCTAACTTTTGCCTGAATCTCCCTTTCGGGTTTTCGATTCACCGGGACACCCTCTTTTTGCCTAAGCTGCCCTTTCGGGTTTTCAACTTAGCGGGTTCTCCTTTTTTTTATGCAAAGTAATTTTTAACTACGTCAGCATTCACTGGAAGAGGGAAGTGTTCTCCATCCATGGTTGCGAGCATCATCGCTCCACCAGAGAAAACTTTTCTGACCACGGATGGTCCTTTATAAGTCGTGGCCCACTTGCCTCTGGGATCCCCCTGGTGAAGAATTATCCTCTTGAGCACAAGGTCACCTGGCTTGTAACACTGGGGCTGCACCTTCTTGTCAAAGGCTTTCCTCATCCTTTGCTGATATACCTAACCATGACATATAGTCGTCAATATCTTCTCATCAATGAGTTCTAACTGATCCAGCCGATTCTGTACCCACTCACTTTCATCAAGCTCAACGTCCTTCATGATCCTAAGAGAAGGAATTTCGACTTCTACAGGAAACACTGCTTCCATGCTGTAGACCAGAGAAAATGGGGTTTCCCCAGTCGAAGTACGCACATTGGTACGATAACCATGTAAAGCAAAAGGCAGCATCTCATGCCAATCTTTATATGTTATCAATATCTTCTGGCATGTCTTCATAAGACCAAGCGAAGATATCAGAATATTCTCAGAGTAGCTCAATTAATCTGACTTTCATACTTTCCTTGAGATCTGCCCCTATCTTGACCTCTCTTCTTACCTCTTCTGTGCCAATATTCACCACCTCAATTGACTCTTGATTCGGATGGATAACTTTCTCTTCTTATTTTAACAATCTTTCTAATTCTTCAGGAAGATCACGATCCTCATATGCCTCTTCTTTAGCTTGATATATCGGATTGTCAAAGTCATAGTGCACGATAGCAGAGTCGTTATCAATATAATTCGTAGTCGCAGTGCATCTGTATAAACGGTATTTTAGTGTTTTAGTGGCGGTGTGTGGAAAGGGAAACATTTCCATTTAAAAGAAAATAATAAAATAAAAAGAAAAGAATGGAACAAGATTTTTGAATGAAAAACGTCCTTTATTCATGACAAACTTTTGAAAATAAACATGGTGGCCTTACACAAATGATCCACTACGCCTTGGGCAAAGCGTATGAATTATGATATGATAATAAAAGCAAAAAATAAAATTACTCCCCAACGCTTGAAACTTGGATAACATCCACATAAGTCCAATTGTTGAGTACTTGGCTTGGAATGCTTGGACGGATCCAATCTTCAATATTGTATCCATCAGACTTATCGTCACCAATTGCATTGGTGCATCCTTCTTGAGTAGCATTAGGATGGGAGAATCTCACAGGAGTAGATAAACCAGAAGCTCTGGAAGTTTCATTTTGCTGACCCGGGATGTAACCAAGACCAAATTTGTTGAATTTTAGGGTAACATCCAACACTCGACCCCAACCTTCAAGGTTTCCGTTCTCTACCACCACTCTAGCATCCCTGAGAGAAGACATAACAGTTTCTGGCTTTCTTTTATGTTCTGGAGGAGGAAAATTGAATGCATGAACTGTCTCAAATGCCTGAAATGGAGTCTCGTGTATTTCACCTTCAACTTCAACATAGCGTAATGATGTCAAATGACTCACAATATACTCTTCCTCTCTGCATATAGTTATCACTTTTTCCTCTATAGGATATTTTGGCTTATGGTGAAGAGTAGAGGTGACTGCCCCTGCCTTGTAAATCCATTGCCACCCCAACAAACAACAATACGCTGGTTGTATGTCCATCACAAAGAAAGTAGCATTGAAAGTGAGAGGACCCACCTTGATAGGTAATTCCACCTCCGCAAATACTGCTCTTCGAGGCCCATCAAAGGCTTTTACCATCAAATCGCTAGGACGTAGCTCTAGGCCGGAATAATCAATTTTCATTAATGCTGACTTGGGTAGTACATTCAAAGACGACCCTGTATCCACCAAAACTCGAGATAGAGTAGTGCCCCTGCACTCCATAGAAATATGTAACGCTTTGTTATGGTCTCGCCCTTCTGGAGGAAGATCAAAATATGTGAAGCCCAAACCGTTCCCAGGAGATATGTTAGCACAAACATTCTCGAACTGATTGACGGTTATCTCGTGCGGCACAAATGCATTCTTCAACAACTTTATCAAAGCATTTCTGCGAGGTTCTGAATAAATCAACAAATACAAGATAGACATATTAGAAGGGGTGTGACTTAACTGGTCAATTATGCTATAATCACTCTTCCTGATAATTCGCATAAACTCCTCAACTTCATTGGGAACTGAAGAAGCTTCTGGTACCATAATTGGTTGAGTCACATTGGCTGGTGTAACCCTCAGATTACCAATCATCACCCATTGTTTTCCTTTTTCTCTTGCAGAAGCATCTGCCACATCTTGTACATTGGAAGGACCAAACACTCTCCCGCTTCTAGTCATTCGACCCACACCAAAGAAATTATGAACATCCCCTTCATGGCCTTCGGTACATTCTTGCTCAGAAGAAAGAGGGTTTATCTCCTGCTTCACCCCATGGTAATAAACATCAGCACCATAATGCCATGGGATGGCCTTCTCACTAGTATATGGCATGGGGCCAGGTACCGTAATCATCAAAGGAGGCTCCCTAGATGGGGTAGGAATGCGCACAGGGTCGCAAGGAATAGATACCACAGCAACAACCTCTTCGGTAACCTTTCGGTATATTGGTCTTCTATTGAACTGTAGGGAACCCTCATCTATCATCAATTGGATGCCAGCCTTCAAATCATCACAACTCTTCGGTTGCTCTCTACACTTGGCACAGTCTGGGAAAATAGAGTTGTCAAGCAAATACCTCTTAACATACCACAATGGAGTAGTTACTTGTTCCACATTCATGACTAAATTCAGCATTTTTCCACTATCATCAATCATATTAATAACACCCCCTCCATGCCTAGGCATTGGGTTCTGGACTACATTCGAACCAGTCGCTGGAGTAAACTCAATTGCCTTGGCATCTAATAAGTCTGGTACTTTGCACTTTAACGCGAAACAATTATCAGTAGAATGACCAACTCCTCCAGAATGGAATTCACATCTTGCATTAGTATCATAGTTATGAGGAAGTCTTCCGGTGGATGGTGGCATATTTCTCAAACTGATCAATTTCAAATCGAGAAAATGGTGGAGTTCTTCGGTGAGAGATATTGGCAAGGGATCAAATTTTCTCGGCTGTCTCTGTTGTTGATTATTATACTTATGGGGAGCATCTTGCTGTCTTTGTTGTTGAGGTGCTGGATTCTGTCTCTGTTGCAGAGGAGCATTAACAGGAATAGAAATAAAATTGATTTGTTGGTGTTGACGATCCTCTCTTCTTCCTCTAGGAGATTAAATCGCACTTGTGTCGCCTTCCCTTTTCTTAGGGTAAGTATTGAATGGTTTCTTACCACCCCCTGATGAGCCGCTAGAACCTCCAATCTAAATTTTCCCTAATTTCAAACCCACCTCAATTCTTTCACCAACCATAACCAAATCCGCAAATCCTGTTGAAGCACTTTCTATCATGTGCTCATATAACGACCCTTGCAAGGTACTCATAAACATATCAATGAGTTCTATCTCCATGAGTGGAGATTGAACCCTCGCAGCCAGCTTACGCCACTTCTGAGCGTACTCCTTGAAAGATTCTTTTGGTCCTTGCGACAAATTCTGTAACTGAGTGCGATTAGGCGCCATATCCACATTGTACTAATAATGTTTGACAAAAGCCCGAGCAAGATCGTTCCAGCAACGAATATGGGTTTTCTATAACTTCATGTACCACTCCAGGGATTCCCCAGACAGGCTATCCTGGAAGAAATGAATCAAGAGCCCCTAATCCTCGGTATGCACCGACATCTTTTGGAAATAAGCAGTTGCATGAGTAACAGGACATGAAGAACCGTTGTACTTTTCAAACACAGGTGGTTTTAACTTTGGAGGAACTTTCACCCTAGATACTAACCCAAGATCATTATCATCCATACCAAGGACTCATTGCCCTTCCATAGCTTCCAATCGTTCTTCCAACAACTGGTACCTTCTATCCTCAACCTTAACCTCCAACTCAGAATGCCGCACAGAAAGCTGATCTTCATCCTGATCATAGTTATAATCCTTCTCCTGATAGTTCCTTATACTGCCCTGATTATCTCTTTTGTTCCCCACAAGACGAGGTCCTGGAGACGGGGAAATTGCCCCATGTTGCGCAGAAAAGGATTTCCAGGTGACCCGTGAAAATTCCCGATGGGCTGATCTTGTACATCCCCTAGTCCTATAGAAATGTCCTGATAGAGCCCTTGATTCCCACCAGCGACTAGATAGCGGCGTTGATTGTTGACAATGGCAGCCAATTCCTCCTGTCAGTGATTCACATTGGTGATGACCTCCATGAACTAGGTCATTTGAGTAGCCATCTGGGCTCTCATTTTAGCGAGTTCTGCTTGGACTTGTTCCATCTGTCTTGGTAAATTTTTTCTGGTAGAATACTGATGAGTAGTCGTCTTGAATTCTGAATAAGAAAAGCAGAATAATAAGAATACCATCCTGAGATAACATGTCATGTTATGAGATGCGTGATATGCATGATATGTTTTGTTATTTCAAGGTTTTTTACAAGTTTTGTCAATCATCAGGAATAACAACCAAGCACAAATAAAAGACATAAAAAAAATAAAGATTATAGTGCAATCACAAACTTCTTTATTTACAAAAACATCAAAATACCAATTCTCAAAATCCACAGAATTTGTATAAGATAGAAAGATCCCATCCAACAAGACTGGTGGTGATCGCTTAACGAAAACAGAAAACGATAAATAAAATCAAAGGGGTGAGTCTCCCATACTAACATGAAATAAAGCTCAATTCTCATGGAAATGCTCCTTACTCCACTCCTTGGTCTCCTGGAATAGTTGTCTTGTCCTTGGGCAGTCACGTTCTTCAACAAGGCTTTTAACCACCACATCCTTTTGGAATAGTTGTTCTTCTAAGTACTGACATTGCTCCAGAAAGTGATCACATTTTTTGCATTCTGGTGG
The DNA here is from genome assembly GCA_948472305.1 of Vicia faba. NCBI lineage: Eukaryota > Viridiplantae > Streptophyta > Magnoliopsida > Fabales > Fabaceae > Vicia > Vicia faba. The sequence continues at coordinate 537,312,447 of OX451736.1, forward strand.
AGAAATAGGTATATGTGCATTCTCCAGCTCTTCTATGTGACTTCAGAGCTTAGAATTTTCTTCCCTTACATGAGTCATCTGATCTTCGCGCTTCTGATCTCTCAATCTGACTTCATTGAGTTTCCTTTCCAATTCTTTAACCCTCTTGCTATGACATGCTTTTAACTTCGCTTCTGCTACTTGAAGACTCTTAACCTTTTCTTGACTTTTTAAAAGTGCCATATCCTGAATAATAGTTAAGTTGGACTTCTCAATCCTCGACCTCTTTGATTGTTCACATGATCCATGACCCTCCAGTATATGATCTTTCTCCTGATTCTCCCTCCAAAGTCTTTTATTTTCTTGTAGAGCAAAGGAAAGTTCAATATTCTTATCGTCCAGATCAACTTGTAGCTTAATATTCTCAGCTTTGGCGTTTTTGAGGCACGCCATTGGTACAACTTCAGATTCTCCTGGTGCGGATTGCTTAGAAGATGTCCTGCCATGAGAAAGGTGGTCAACCTCCTTTCCATAAGATGGGAAATTATCTATCAGTGGATCATACACAGGCTGCGGGTACAATGGTTCTTCCCTCTTATAAGGCAACAACAACACCTTCACTCGACCCTGGATCCATCTTGAATAGGCGTCAATAGCAGTACCTCCGTTTCTATCAAAATACTACTTTCACTTTCGATGATTGTGTTTCCAGGCGACTTTTACTCTTTCAAACATAGCAGCATCTCCTCCTTTGCTGAAATAAACGGTTTCTCTCACCTCCCGCTCAGTAGGTCCATTTGTCATTACGAATCCAAATTGGTGTCGTGCCAAAGTGGGATTATAATTGATGCAACATTTGGTTCCCATGAGTGGAACGTTAGGAAACTCACCACAACTCGTAATGAACTCCTTCAAAGTTCCCATGTTGTGCGAAACAATGTCGTAAGAAGTGAGTTCCATGATTCGTGGGGCCCAAAGAGACGTCTCAGCAGTGTCGACAAACGGTCCCCTGGTGGGCATGTGCATCATGAACCATTTGTAAAGTAAATTTGTACCGCATACCACATCCCCCCTATTACCATGCCGAGAATGAATAGTAAAGTAAGTATCAACCAATAATGTCGGTACCGAACTGTCATTCATAAGGACACAAATTGCTGCCAAATCCACCACCCTTTCTGCCACAGGTAAGAGGACTAAACCATAAATTAGCATGGCTAATAACGCATTGAAAGTCGTCCACTTTACTTCTTCTACAAATCCCTTGGATTTGTTTATTAGATAATCCCGAGAAATACCTTGTACGTCACATTTCTTGATCCAATTGCCTTCCACTTCGTTAACGGTCAAATAAAGAGCTTTAGCGATAGCCATATAGTTGGGAATTTCATGAACTTGAGCAAAAGGAATATTGTTTGTGATCTTTATATCAAGAATATATGCGTATTCTTCAAGAGTTGGTGCTAGCTGGTAATCTTGAAAAATAAAGCAACGTAGTTGTGGATCATAGAACTGAAAAAGCACTCTTAACACCCATTCTTCATAAAAATCGTTCACCAGTGGCAACAAGTTTCCATACTGTTTCCTGAAAATGTTTTCATTCGGACCATTCACAAGGGCTCCCAACCCTCGCAATCGACCCCCATATAACACAAACTGGTAGACAACCTTCTTCCTAAGAGTTTATGCACTCGTGCTCATGTTGTTATTCATCCGGATGCCAATGACAACTTCTAAATACCCTGGAAATAACATGCATATATGAATTAAACATACATACATTTTTTATTTCATTTTTTATAGAAAATAAATATGCCATGAGGTCATGCAAACACATAGGAATCAAGGTATCTGCTCTGCTGTTCTAAATATGCTGGGAAACCAAGATCTAGAACTTTGTAAAATAACCAGTCATTCCTTTTTAGAAATCCAGTCACCAACAAAAAAGAGTCACCAACGATACCTGTAAGGGCCAGCATTCCCTCCCCGCTCCCAGGTGCAAACCAGGTCATGGTAAGGCAAGGGTAACTCAGAATCATGGGTAAGCCTGAAGCCACTATCATCGAAACACCGATGTGAAACGATAGCACCCCATTTGTAATCTCATATGAGCATGGACGACATGACCACACTAGCAAACCAGAGTCGACTAGTTGTTCATGTTCCACTCTATTCCTATGGTTGTCACTTGGCCTGGGTATTGGTCCTTTTACCTCTTGTAACACCCACCTAACATGACAGTAGAGCCAACACAGCAGATAATCAAATATATGGAAAGCAATAAAATGCATGCACAAACATATGCAAGAAGTGTATATAAAGTTGTAAATAATAGGAAATAAATAAACACCCACAGAAATAAACAAACAAGAGCTAGGATCGACTCTGGGATGGACCAACAATAGGTCAATCATGTCCCTAGTGAAGTCGCCAACTGAAACAACCGGCCGAACTGTCATCCGATATAATAATTAATGAAGTCGCCACCGAATATCTTTTATCCCTCTGAGAGGGAAAGGTAAACATCGAGAAAACCTGAAGAGGGAGAAATCACGGTCTTGCAACCGAGAGATCGGGTAAGGGAGTCTGTTATGCGAGGGGAAGGTATTAGCACCCCACACGCCCGTAGTAATCTACGGTATCCACTCTTGTTTGTTCTAATCTAAGGGTGTGCAAATATATATCTAAAGCTTAATAGCTAAAAGAAAATGCAAAGAGGGAATGCATGCAAAAGAAGAGAGAAAACAATGTAGGGAAAATAAAAGTTGTGCTCGGTCGGGCCCTACCCCAATGCCTAAGTATCCATTTTAAGGAATCAGAGCAGCCGTAGTTCAGCTTATATATTTGGGTTGGTTTGTGTTTTTCTAGTTAAGAAGACAAAAGCAACAATCATGATGGCAAAACATCATATAAATAAAAAACATCAACTGCAATGATAAAGCAACAAAAATTGATGACAAAACATCGCATGGCAACACAAACTCAAATAAGATGATAAAACGTCAGTATGATAGCAAAATATCAGACAAGACGATGAAACATTACACCTAACAGTGATATCAAGGATTAAAGTAGGATGACAAACATACGCGATGGTGAAACATCGGCAAAAGAATATGTGCGATGGCGAAACATCGGCAAAAAGATAGCAAGATAACATGGCAAAGATGGTAAAACATCAATAAACCAGATGATAAAACATCACACCTAACAATGATATTAAGAATCAAAGGTGGATAACAAACATGTGCGCGATGGCAAAACATCGGCAAAAAGATAACATGGCAAAGATGGCGAAACATCAATAAAACAGATGATAAAATATCACATCTAACAGTGATATTGAGAATCAAAGTAGGATAACAAACATGTGCACGATGGCGAAACATCAGCAAAAAGATAACAAAATATCATGGCAAGGATTGCAAAACATCATGGTAAGGATGTCAAAACATCATTAACAATGTTTAAAACAAATTTGAAAGGCGCATAAATAAATAAGATTGGTTTGTATATTTTACCTTGAAGAAATATTTAAGTTTATTAAAGATGTTTTATGATTTTCCAAGAAGAAGTTTTAGTTTTAAGATGCAATATGCAAAGAAAAAGAAAACAACTAAAGGAGACTATACTAATCTCTAGCCCTAATGTTATCATATAATGATTGGCCCTAAGGTTGAGGATGAAAAAGGGAAGCTCTACCCTATGTTAGCATGCATGGATTTCTATCCTAAGGTCTAACTCGAGGACTAAACCTACATGAGAAATCCTAAAGGAACATGGTAAAAATGTCACAGATCCTGCGACAAAAAACAAGCAAGCAGATGGGGAAACATCTGGACAAACAATTTTCGAGTACCACTTGAATATCAATCACCTAGAAGGCGCATGCCTAGTAGTAGATAGGGAGGTCCCGCCATAGACAAGCAACCAAGCATCAGACCAAGGGTCAAGCCATATCCATGGGGAGCGTATCACCTGAGTCAAGAAGCTCTAGAATTATAGGAATGAAAAAGGGTCCTTAATCGTGGTACCAATTACCAGGGCAAGAAAGATCTGGGGGAAAAGACATAGTGCATGCGTACACTAAGCATCAGTGTTGGTCAACACGGTCTAAAGAAAGCATGGGGATCCGATTGCGGGAACCCTTTTCACTTGCCCTTAAAGGACTTAAATTCATTCAGATCTTGGGCACATGTTCAGAGCATCTACTTGTAGAAAGTGAGCATAGGAACGACATGGACTAGAATATGCGGGGGTAGATTATGAACCCTTTTCGTTCGCCTCCTTTTGAGGACTTTTCACCTGTAATATAGTGCGGCCACAAGTATAAACATGCGTGCATAATACCTACTTCAAAGGTAGGGTTTTAAACAATCACAATTAGCACACCGACAGAGTTTCCTTAAACAGGTTGTAACGCGGTGGGAGAACTGACTTGGTGTTTTGCGTTTGATTGAAAATATTCCAGTTAGCAAGAGTCTCCATCGAATTTTCTTTTATCCAAAAAGAAAGGATGAAAAGAACAGGAAAGGCCTTTAGAGATGTTTTCTTGAGTTCGGGGGGTTGATTATGAAAAGAGAAGGTGCTAGCACCCTTTTCATCCATGGTTTTCCATGGGCTCTTAGTTTCTTGCTAGATCACTTGCTTTTGTTTGAAAATGTGCTTTGTGTGGTTTTTTAAAGTATTTTGAAAATGTCTTTGTAGTGGTTCTAGTTTCTATAAGAATGCATACAAAGTGTTTTTCTTTTAAAAATGTTTCAAAATGAAAGTGTTTGGTGTATAAAATGTTTTTGTTGTGAGCAACCGAGCAACTAGGAGCGAATATACCTACTCAAAGGTCTTAAATGATCTTTTCCTCCTCCTTTAGATGTTTCTATCTTACCATTGTTTTGGTAAGAAGCCCCGTCGTTGGATGTGAAGGGACGGGTGTGGGACATTTGTATAGTCATAGAAGGCAACCTATGGTACGTTTTAGTAATATCGTAAGGGGCTAGATCGTTTACCGAATGCAACATTGAGGGTCATCGAAGGACTACGATCTTTCATCGAGGGTCTTTGCTAAAATGCCCATATTCGAGGGACATGACTAATTTCCGATAGGCAACAAGTGAGATTATCCTAAGGGTGCATGTGTGAATAGTGTGTTTGATTGCATGCATTTTAGTCTTTGATTTTTAGGTTGTCTATTTGTTGTTTTTATCTTGCCATACATACCCTAATTACTAACAATATACGAAAGCAACAAAAGTGCGGGAAAAGTAAAGTCCTACACTATTACATCATTAAGGGGATGGAGGTACAAATTTATGAATGGGGGTTGCAAGAATTTAAATCCTATTTAACTATTACAACCATATTGAAATGTACAATGCAAGAAAGAAAAAAAACTTGTTTTGAAAATGGTTTTTTTGTCTTAATGAATTAAGAAAAGAAATAAATTAATTAATAAAAAGAAAATATTTGTATGTCTTTTTTATATTAATAAAAGGGTATTAATATTGAAAATGATAAAAAAAAAAGGGAAATAATGAGAGAAAGAATTAGCATGCTGCTGAAAGCAAAATAAAGGGGATCAGAAGTTCTGATGCTGGGCGCGCAGTGGTTCAGAAAGAAGCGTCGGAAGTTCTGGATTGATACACTCTGAGGTCATGCAAGACACATTAGAGGGAAAACACAGAAGTTCTAGGTTTCTATGTGTTGAACTTCTGAGTGTTATAACAATGAGAAAGTCTTAGAAGTTATATGTATTAAAATAGTGAAGAGAACTCAGAAGTTCAGTGTGTGATAAGATAGTGAGTGAACATCAGAAGTTCACTGTGTATTAACAGCGAGTGAATATCAGAAGTTCAGTGTGTTTAAACAGTGAGAAAATCATATAAGTTATGTATGTTAAAATAGTGAGGAGAACTCAGAAGTTCTGTGTTGTGCTAAAACCGTGAGTGAAAATCAGAAGTTTTGTGCCACATTTCAACTCTTTCCTCATATTAATCAGCACATCAGCAATTTATTCAGTTCTTAACAAACAACAAACCAAAAGGATAAAAGCATAACAGTTTATAGAAGTTCTAATCCTAATTCTGAGCCTAGCCTTAATCAAGAAGTTCTGATCCACAGTTTTTCTACTTATGCAATGATATGGACAATATCAATACTATGATAATTACATATTTAATGATGTTCTGAATGAAAAGATGCAAAGTCAGAAAGACTTACCTTAAATCTGGAGCATGTGCTTGGAACTTGAACTGCTGCCTTCAGATGTTCTGGAGTTAGCAAGATCAACGGAAGAGAAATTGCCAAGTTCTTTCATTCAAAGGGAAGAACAAAGGTTTGGTTTTCTGTTTAAGAATTCTGGATTTTTACGAAGGTTTCACATTTTTCTTTTCTCTCTTTTGATAATTCTCTCTCTCCAAAAGCTAGACCCCTGAAAGTGTGGTGGAGCCACTTATTTATAGGTGAGTTGGTCGTGGTTTTGGGGGGAAAATGGGATTTAAACCTTTTTGGCATACTGTTCCATTTCTTTTTAAACACAGTTTTCGTATGCTAATTTGGTGCAATTATGGGGTTTGAGAAAAACACAGGCGTGGACTGGATCAGCAGCACCTTGGAGTATTGTGGCAGCTGGTGGCAGGACTGTGCTATAGCAGTGCAGTAGGTTGCTCAAACGAGGTTTTGGGATTTGGTGATGTTCTGATCGCAGAAGACCAGAGTGAGATTCTAAGGGTGAGGCTCTGATTGAAACACAGAACATAGCCTCCATATGCTGAAGGGTTACATTCTGATTGAAGGACATAGTTTCCATACGTTCTGATTGATGAGTCATGTTCTGAACCATGTTTGCAAATTCTGGTTGCACTTGCGTGGAGGCTGGCTCAGAAGTTCTGAAGTACCATATTCTCTTAACACTTAGAAAAATTTCTAAATGTTTAGAAATTTGGATTTTTCAAAGTAATTTCTGACTTCTGATTTTTTTGATGAACCAATTTCATGTCTTGATGAAATATAATTGTTGAAACTTGATTTTTGACCTAAAAGTCAAAGTTTGACTTTTCAGTGTGCTTTTGACCGTTTTGCCCTTGTGAATGATTTTCTTGGAAAATTGTAATTCAAGACTTGAAACTTGATAGAAGCAAACTTGAGGGTCCAGGATTATCCCTTTGGGGTATAACACATGTCTTTAAATAAACTAGAGGGATTCCTGACATGATCAGAAACGGAAGTCCCCGTCATACATCTCTATTCCCACTTGACATGGCAAGGAAAGCGATAAGAACCCTACTTCTCAAGATCTCTAGAAAGCAGTAAATGGCAGAGATAAAAGGGTAGTAGTGCAATACCAAATGGATAACTGTCTGTAGTAACTAAATGAGAGAAAGAAACCTAGAGAACTTCAAGCAAGCTATCACCAATAAACAAATCAATTCAGAAATCACTCCATTGAATATGAGCATTTAGGCTTCAAATATGAACATGTCCCACAAGTGGTGCATAGCAGTCATAATCACATATATATCCTGTAAAGACTATAAAATATTCAAAGCACAAGAATTGTGCAAGCATAGCCAATTGTGTTCCACAAATAAAGTGGAACACTACCGCATCAAATCAAAATGGACAACTTTTTCAGAGTACCTCGCACATTCAACAGAAAAATTATTGATCTCAAGATGATACTTATAGTACGTCGAGCATACAAAAAATATCTAGGGACGAACCGAACAGGTCTGACTAGCACTTAGCGGGAGAGGACGTAGAGATGGTGCCCGTTGATCAGGGTGGCCTATTTCTTCCTGACGACGACGAAGACCCACGAACCTGGGTCGCAGAAGACCCTTTAGACTGGGTTTCTTATTTATTCTAACATCGTGATAAGGTTTTCAACTGTGTACGTGCACGACGATGGAGGTCAAGGGGAGTGGTCACTTTGGATCCCTAGGAAGGATAGTTAGATCTTCTCTAAATACGATAAGAGGCGAACCCACATGCACGACATCGTATTCCGGGAGATGGGCCTTCAACTCCCCTTCTCAGATTTCTAATTGGCCATTTTCCGTTATCTTCATCTCGCTCCTTCCCAGTTGCATTCGAACGAGTTCTCTTTCATGCAAGCATTCGATATTGTCTGCAACTACTTTAAAATTGGGGCAACCATCCCTTTGTTCTTCTACTGTTTTCATCTCCATAGGAGCAAGATTGATGGTAAGTGGGGATGGGTTCCTTTGAAGCAAGGAAACATGAAGTTGTTCAAAGTTTACCTGGAGCCTGTCCGAAACTTTAAGGACAAGTATATTCTTCTGCAGCCTCTTTCGAGTAGGGCGGTGCTGAATGTTTTCCAGACTTCCGCAGTACATGATGAGAATGGGGCCCCCCTTTTTAAACGAGTTGGGAGAGCACGTGAACAAGTTGGTCTACAAGTTCCCTTTTCAGTGGAAGAGGAAGCATTTAAACAATAAATTGGGTTCCTACGTCTGGAAGGACGGGGAGCTTGGTGCCAAGGACCAGACGAGTTTTTCCGTCTTAACTGCTTTCGTTGCACGGATTCCTTACGTCCAGCATGCGGGCCAGGGAGGTAAATCGGTAACAGACAAGAACAGAGATATCGTGTACGAGCCCAGTCTGATAGTCGTTATAGAGCTTATCGAGAGAGAGGATCATGTCAAATACTTGGGAATTTAGTTTTATGTTTTGAATAATTATCCATGGTTGACGTCTTTGAGTCCTCATTTGCTAACTCGGACTTTCTATTTGTTGTAGCCAGGAATTTTGTTGCTAAAGCGAAGAAATCTTTGGAGGATGCTCAAACCAGTCCGGGGACTACTCCCATGTCAGGGTCAGGCAATTCTTCCTCGAGTCAAGCTATCGTTGCTCTCCCTCCCACTCCAGTATCCTTGAAGGTGAAGAGGATGCACGTCGAGGGAAGTGTTGATCTGATCGGGGAAAAAGGGAAATGGAAGTACGACCTACCCCCTACTCGCTGGAAAGGGATTTCCTCGAGGGTGCTTCTCTTCAAATCCCCCCGGTCGAGTCTCTTCACTTCGAGGGTTTGGATCGCCCAAAAAAAGGGCAGTGTTGGCGCAGGACGTTGGCGGCCTAATGAGAATATTGGAGATGGCGGTCGCTTACACCGAGGGGAATTCTTCTCAAGAGGCCGAGTTGAAGAAGCTATGGGACAAATTAGTCGTGGCTGAAAAGGGGTGAAGTGATGAGGAGAAGGCTCAGAAGCTGGACGGGGAGGACTTGGGGAAGCTTTGCAAGGAGCATAGAGCCTGGTTGCTCGAAAAGAAGGCTCTGGAGGAAAAGGTAGCGATCCTGACGCCCAGGCTGCCTCTTAGGGGAGTTTTGAGAACACGCTGAAGCAGCTTCGCATGTTGAATCTTGGGGTCAAGCTTAACACCTCCAGCATGGGGGTTAATTATTATGTGGCTGCTGGTAAGATCCTGGTCCCATACTACCTAAAAGAGCTTGCTTCCCAGCCCGCGGGAGGACCTTCTCAGCCATCACTTACTACCGAGGAAAGAATAGAAGAATGGTGTTTTGACATTTTTCTTACTATGCTCCGGCTGCGTGCCGTGATTTTGTAACCTTGTTCCTAGGTGTGTGCCCGTTTATGTAATTTTGAAACAGTTGTGGTTCTTACGACCATGAATTTTCTTTGGATGTGAGGCCAGGGGCCTCTTTTTTGTAAAAATTTGTATGATGGCGGCCTTAATGGTCGTTTGTTTCAAATTCAAATATTTATGTTTGCATGCTTGTCGTTTAACTTGTCTGCTCGAGACATATTTTGTTTTGATAAGGGTTTGTAGTAGGGATATTCTCATTTAATTTGTATGTTTGCCAGTGTGGGGAAACCGGACAAACGGCCAGGGTGAATACCGGGAAAGGGCCGAAACTCAAGTTTCGTTTTGAGGACTTGAGCTAGGCAGTGTGAAATTCCCGTCGCAAGCTTGGTGTTCTACCATCATGGTACGAGGACGATGGAGCTCGATTGAGTTATCCATGTCGGGTTGGGGATACGCTTGTTTAAAGAGCGGAGTCTCTCCCCTTAAATATTATTTGGGTGCTATGCTTGTACCTAGGCATGCACGCGTGGTAGGGCCTGGATGAGTCTGTCTTATCGACGAGACTCGCCGATTACTCAGTGTTTCAACTGTAATATTGTTTTAGCTTTTTAGTGTTCCATGATCGAGCGAGTTGTTCCCCTTGTAGAGTTTCTAATTAATACGCCCTGGTCCCCATTTTTGCATAGATGCGATAAGGGCCTTCCCAGTTCACTGCGAGCTTGCCTTCGCAAGATTCTTTGCGATTTCTCTTTAAGATAAGGCTGCCGACCTCGAAATCTCATCGTATGACTTTGGCATCGTAGCGCATGGCTATTTTTTGTTTAGGAGATGCCTCTTGTAAGGCTGCTCCCATTCTGATTTCTTTGACCAGATCTAATTCTTCTCGAAGGGCGACATCATTCATATCCTCGTCTGGGGGAGCTTAGGTTCTCCTGGAGGGTTCTTCGATCTCTACGAGAATGACGCCTTCTATTCTATAAGCTAGTCGGAAATGGGTTTCCCTGGTCGACGAGTGCGTTGTTGTTCGATATCCATAGAGTATGTTGTGTAGCTCCTCGACCAATATTTTATTGGTCTTGTCTAATCTTTGTATGAGGCCCATGAGTATCACCCTGTTTGTGGATTCAGCCTGGCCATTCGTTTATGGATGCTCGATAGAGGCGAAGTGTTTTGTGGTGCCCAACTTGGCGACGAATTCCTGAAAGATGTGTTCTGTGAACTGGGTCCCGTTGTTGGTGACTATTGCTTGCGGGATACTGAACCGAGCAAGAACGTTTCTTTTGTAGAAGTAAAGGGTGTTTTAGTGGTAATTTTGGCCAATGCTTCAGCTTCTATCAATTTAGTGAAGTAGTCGACGGCTACTATCAAATATTTGTTTTGATTGGTCTCCACCACAAATGGACCGAGGAGGTCCAATTCCCATCAGGTGAAGGGCCAGGGAGAAAAGAGGGACTTGAGCTTGTTTGAGAGAGCTAAGTGCATGTCCCTGTGTCACTGACATTTTTCGCATTTTTTCACGTGCTCTTTTGCGTCGTAAAGCTTTCTCAGCGAGGGATCTCCCAGCTAGATGCTGACAGTTTATTCCCTCATGGATTTCGAGTAGGATATGATCCACACTGCTCTGGGTCAACATATTTTAGGAGGGGAATGAAAAATTATCTCATGTATAGTTTTCCCTCGACCAAGACAGACGAGCAAGCTCTTCGTCTGACAACGACCACTTCTTTTGAGTCGGCAGGTAGCTTCCCTTTTTTGAGGTAGTCGTGTAAGTGGGTCATCCAACAGTCGTTGTCCCCTATGGAGAATACTTCCAAAATTGGGGGAGTTTCTTGGTGCTTGGTTGAGGAAGGATTTCCTGTACCATCGACCTGTTCCCCCCTTTCCTCTTCGTGCTCGCCATTTTGGATAGGATGTCTACCTGGGTGTTATGTTCGTGAGGAACATGATGCACGTCCACAAATTTGAATTTCTTTTTCCTCTCCTGGACCAGGGCCCAATATTCAACAAGATGGTCATTTTTCACCTGATATTCTCCCCGGACTTGGGACGCAACCAGCTGAGATTCGGTGAAGATTTTCACTTCCCCGGCTCCTAGGTATTCGGCTAGGCTTAAGCTTGCTAGGAATGTCTCGTATTCAGCCTGGTTGTTTTTGGTCGAGAAGGATAACGCGGGGGAGACCCCAATTAGGGTTCCTTCTTCATTTTCCAATATAATGCTCGCGCCGCTTCTTTTCAAACTAGAGGTGCCGTCGACGAAAACATTCCATCGGTGTGCTCTGTTTGGGGGTGCGGGCAACGTCATTTCAGCAACAAAGTCGGACAGTGCTTAAAATTTGTGGGCTTTCATGCCCTCGTATTGGATATTGAACTCTGAGAGTTCCAAGGACCATTTTAACATTATGCCCGCCATGTCAGGTCTTCTGAGCAGTTTCTTTATTGGTTGATCCATTCTAACGACTTTGGTATGTTCCAGGAAATAGTTCCTAATTCTCCTTGCTATGTTAATGAGGGATAGGACCACCTTTTCAATTTGCTGATATCTCATTTTTAGGCCTTGCAAGGCCTTGCTCGTAAAGTAGATTGGTATTTGTCCTTCTGGGGTTTCTCTGATTAGCGTTGCGCTTATTACTTCAGAGGTAACATCTAGATAGAGATAGAGGATTTCATCCTTCTCTAGTAGAGATATGAAGGGAGGTTGCGATAGTTCTTTCTTCAAGTGAGTGAGATCTTACTCGCATTCAGCCGTCCATTCGAAGGCAGCTTCTTTGCGGAGGAGCTTGAAGAGGGGGAACGCGTGCTAGGCGGATTTCGGCATGAATCGAGAGAGAGAAGTGAGCATGTCGTTCAAGATTCGAATGGAATTTTTTGAAGTGGGCATTGGTAACTCAAAGTTCTCGGCACTTGTCGAGGTTTGCCTCAATTCCTTATTCTGCTAGGTAGAATCCGAAGTATTTTCCCACGCGCACGCCAAAGGTACATTTTTCTGGGTTAAATCGCATCAGCCCTTTTTTGGCCTGCTCGAACACTTTCTTCAAGTGGAGGGCATTGTCGATCTCTTCCATGGATTTGATGATCATTTCATCCATGTAGGATTTGAGCATATCGCCCATCTCATTGCGGAAGACTTTGTTCATTATGCGCTGATATGTAGCGCCCGCATTTTCCAGGCCGAAGGCTATTATGTTGTAGTAGTAGTTGCCCGAATTGGTTATGAAAGTGGTATACTTTTTGTCCTCTTTCACCATTGGAATATGGTTGTAACCAGAATATGCGTCCATAAAAGATAACAATTTAAAATCGGTTGAATTGTCGACCTACTTGTCAATATTGGGGAGGGGATAAGCATCTTTTAGGAAAGCCCGATTGAGATCGGTATAATCATTGCACATGCGCCATTTTCCATTAGATTTTTTCATAAGAACTACATTTGAGAGTCAGGTTGTGTACTGGGCTTTAGAAATAAAATTTTCCTCTAGGAGGTCTTTTATAGCTAGTTCGGCAGCCTCTGTTTTTTCGGGGGACTATTTTCTCCTATGTTGGGCGACCCCCTTGAGGGAAACATCTATGGTCAGGTGATGGCATGAAATTTGGGGATCCAATCCGGGAATCTTGGTCGCGCTCCAAAAGAATAGATCAGCATTCTCCCTTAAGCAAGCTTTAAGTTGCCTCTTCGCTAAGTCGGGGAGATCAGCTTCAATCTTCACTCCTCTGGTGGGATCTTTCCCGAGGGGTACGAGTTTGAAGTCTTCGTCTGGGATGGATTGTGCGGGATCTGAGATTTCCTCTCTATTTGCAGATGGGATTGAACCTTCGCCTTCGACCATGGGCTCTTTCCCCTTCTTTCTCTTTTCTGCACGGTCTTCTTTGGAGAAGTGGCTGTCGATATCGATGGCGTCGACCCTCGGCAGTGGCTTTGCCTCCTTGAACCTGGAGGCTAGTGCAGCCCTAATGATCGTTTATAGTTGAACGTTGATGGAACTCAGGCCTCTGGCTGAGGCTTCAAAACATCTTCTCGCCGCCTGGATGTCCCCGTGGAGGGTGGTGACTAAACTCTCAGCAGTGTAGTACTTCATATTGAGGTGCACGGTGAAGGGCATCACGATCAGTTCGGCAAGAGTGGGCCTTTCAAAGATGTATTGGTAGTGAGACGGGAAATCCACTACCAGAAATTGAGTCTTGATAGCTATGGCTGTCACTCCTCTTCCGAAGGTGACGATTAGCTCGACATATCCCCAAGGTTTGGTACTGTCCTTGTTGAAGCTTTGGAGATCTGATCCTACGTACGGGGTCAGGTGGCTTTCATTAAGTTGTAGGGTAGCAAACAACTAGGTGTACATGATTTCTACCAAGCTACCTTGATCGACCAGGATGCGTCTAAGTTTGCCATGCAAGCCCTTATGAGCAGTGGGATGTTCGAGTTGGGGGATCCTCCCAGTAGTTCCTCCTTGTAGAAAGCGAGGAGATGAGAGCCTCCTCGGAACTTGTCCAACATGGCATCCATGTCAGAGTTGGCTTTGATAAGTTACTTGAATCTTCTTTTCTTGGATCCCACTGTGTGCTTGTTGAATCCCCCGCCAGAGATGACCATAGCAGCGAGGAATGACTCCCAAGGACTATGAGAGAGAATTACAATTGGATGTTCTCCATGTCTGGGAAGTAGAAATCTTCTGGCCGCGAGATGCTCATGGAGACTGGTATGGTGCTGATGTCGGAGGACTCCTTCCCCTCTTCGATGATTTTAGTTTCTGAAGCCTCTTCACAGGAATCCTCTTTCTTCTTCTATTGCTTGAGGTGCCCATTTCCAATTAGTATCTCGATTGCATCCTTGAGGTGGATGCAATCCCCGGTGTTGTGCCTGTGGCTTTTATGGAACCTGCAGTATTTACTCTTATTAGTTTCAGGTTTGGAAGACGTCTGTCGGGGAAAGTGCACTCCATCCTGTTTGAATTCTAAATTGGCGCATTTAGATAGAGTATGTTCCCTCAAAGTGGTCAGAGTGGTGTAGTCGTGAAACCGACCAACAAGCCCCTTTTAGACTTTGGAGCCCCCGGATCTGTCCTCCAGTTTCTTTTCTCCCCGACGAGATGTCGAGGGCTCTTCACTTCTTGAGGACTTGACACTTTCTTTGTGCCTTGACTCCCTGGTGATGTTGGCGGCTTCTTTCTCCTGGTATTGTATGTATGCTTGAGCTTTGAGGAGGAAGGATTCGAGCGTGGTCGGTGATTTTATGCCCACTGCTTTTGCAAAGTCACTGCGGGGACGGAGCCCACGCTCAAGAAGGTATTTCTTCATGGTGTCGGTCGTGGAGACTTGTACTGCTTCCTTGTTGAAGCGCTCGATGTATGATCGTAGAGACTCATCTCTGCTCTAGATAATTGCTTCGAGTGAAGCCTCCAATTTTGGATGTCAATGGGAAGAGGCGAAGTGCCTCGAGAACATCCTCCCCAACTATTTCCAGAAGGTAATAGACTCATCTGGGAGACTCTTGTACCAAGACATTTATCCTTTCTCAGGGTGGTCAGGAACACTCTGCACTTGATGGTTCCTCTGACCCCTTGATAGTCGAGGAAGGCGTCGATATTCTCTATGTGTTCATCAGGATCGGTCGTACCATCATACGTTCCTAGTGGGGGTGGCTTCTCCAGGCCGATTGGGAGTTAGGCCTCTGTAATCTCTCTTGATAACGGGCCGCGGGGCTCGTCATCATCGCTTTCCACAAGAGATGGAGATGGGGAGTGATAATTCCTTTCCCGTCGGGCATCGTTGTCTCATCAGGGGGGAAGACTCCTTCGTTGCTGTCTTGGCTTAGGCGATGGTGATCGACCACGATCAACTTGGCGGTCACTCTTCTTCTTTTGGAGGATGAAGAGCTTTGGTCCTTCGTGGGAGGTGTGTGGTTGCGCTTCTTGAAGAAAGAAACGTCGCGCTTCTCTCTTCTTGGTTGATGGCTATGTCTAGGTAGGGGTAGGCTAGGGGAATTTTATTGTCGGTGTCTCCGAGGAGGAGACTTTGACTGCTTCTTCTCCCAAGCTCCTATATTTTTATTCTGCTGCAGGATAAGGGCGTTAGTCTGGTTGATAGGAGCGAGCAATGTTGTAATAGTCGGGTCATAGTTGTGAGAAATGGGAACTGGTTGCAGAATCTCCGGTAATTCCTCGGTGGGGTTCTTGGGACGCTGCTCGTCCATGAATTGATGGTCATCACACTGGTTGTTGACTAAATTCGGGGACGTAGTCCGCTGTCATGAAAGCCGAGGTTATCCTTCAGGTGAGGATATTCTTGACTTCTGTCGGTCTTATGCGTTAGGGAAAGTGCAGTCTTTCCAGATGGGTGGTGATCATCACGGTCAGCCATGATTGTTGAATGAGGAGGATCGTTGGTCTTTAAATTCTGGGGAATAGAAAACAAGGAAGATGGATTCCCACAGACGGTGCCACTGATCTTACCAGTTGATGAAAACCTGCAAGGTGGCCGGATGATGATCTTCTGTCGGGCTGGAAAGTTGAGGAAGAAAAAAGGGAATTGTACCTGCAAGGCACTCCGGCGATCAAGTAAGTGTGGGAGCAAAGAGATACAAACAAAGTATTAGGGTTTTGTGGTGAATAATTAATATTCGATACCTGACCCTCACATGTGTGAGTGTTTATATAATGCCCTTGGCGCATGGAAATTGGTTCCTATTTTTGGGTCTAGGTATGCGGGTCTGCAAAAATAGGTAACTGCCAGGACTTGGTCATACCGGGAATGTGTGTCTGCAACTAGCCGTTAGTTCCGAGAAAGAGGTAGGTTACGGGCAGCGGTCTGGTCGGTTCCTGGTTATCTGGCCAACTTGAGGTTAGGCAGACTAGGAGGCGCTCATCGATCATCGTAGGTTAGTGTCAGTCCAGGGGGCAAAGGAATGATGGTGCCCGACGGAGGGCGAAAAATCCAGACCTCGATCCTATGGGTCGTACCGAAGGAGGAGATTAGACTGGACCCACTATGGTTGTCGGGCCAGTCCAGAACAGGAACGGTTCTCAATTCACAAGTCGCAACGGATGAAGTTTTCGTTTGACCTAGTTGAATTCGTAACCTAACAACCGTTTCTGTTATTTGGAATACGTGTTTTGATTCTCAATTTGCAAGTGCTAGATAGCAGGTTGGGTATAAACTTAGGTTAGGCTTTGAATAGTTTGGGTTATATATACTTAAAATAATTTGTTTTGATTCTAAATTGATCTGTGAATTTTAGAGGAAAATCAAAATGAGTTTAGTTTGGACTGATAAGGAAATTAAAAATATTCAAGATAATTATATTTATAACTTAATTAAATTATATCAAATTTAATTATTTATAATTTTAGATTATCTAATTTTTTTAAAAATAAAATAAATAAATATATTAGAAAGGGTTTATTTTACTTATAATTTTGGTTTATATGAAATTTTAGTGTAATTTTAAATTTTATTTTAAAATAAAATTGATATTTATTTAAAATTTAAGCTACGAATTTTTTTTATTAATAACCATGTATTAAAATAATATTTCACAAATAACCGGGTTTCGGAAAAAATTACGCAAATAACCATGTTTCAGATGACTCCCCAAAGGAAGAGCCATCTGAAATGGCGCATGCACCTATATTTTAAGGGGAGGCGCCATCTCACTTGGAGCCTATGTGCTTAGGGCATGCCCTAAGTCAAGTGAGATGGCACCTAGGTGTTAATTTAGGTCAAAATGTGATTTTTTTTTGTCCGGTGCGTTGCGTGTTCGATAGAGGATCAACAAAATGGACTTTTTATTTTAAAAAAAATAATTACATCCAACTGTATTACATTAAAATAACAGATAAAAAAACAGAAGAAAAAAAACGGATAAAAAAATACAGGAAAAAAAAAACAGATAAATCAGTGATCCCCCGGAACCCGGTAATGACCCCCGGTTCCGCATCCCCGTCCTCGCCTTTCTCGTGCTGGATGTCGTCGTGTTTCATGTTGCGGCAAGGTCGATGGCCCAGCGAAGTCAATACGGTCCGGATCCATAAAATCATTCAGATCTCCATATCTAAAAGATCCGCTTTGGTACAGTCGGTTACCCATACCCTCAAAGTTTGGTCGTGTTGGCGGTGGGTGGGGTTCCATAATAGGTCTGTAGCATTGATCGTCTGAGTACGGTGGGTAGAAAGGAAATGGATCTTGGGGTGTTTGGTATTGAGGATGTTGGGTGGTTTGGTGATATTGTGGTTGATGGTAGGTTGGGTCGGTTTGTTCGTAATCTTCCGACATTCCCATATCAGGGCTAAGGCTGGATGTTGAGGGGCCCATATTGGGATATGCGGAAGACTGAAATTGTGTGTGGGGTATGTGGGTGTGCTGGTATTGGTATTGGTATTGTGGTTGGGTGTGAGGCATATCGGGGTATTGGTAGTGTGGTGGTGATTGTGGTTGGTTGTGTGGCATTTGAGTGTAGTTGTGTTGTGGTGGGGACTGTGGTTGGGTGTTTGTGGGTCTGTTTCTTCTTGGGGGTTGGTGGGAGGTTGATGGGTTTTGGGTTTGTTGATGTGGAAACGAGGGTTGTGCCCATTGTGTGTGTGGGTCAACCAAGTACCTTGGATGAGACATGTGCATCTCCGGGTTACTAACCGACCTGTACCAAGACAAATATTGATCCGTGTGTCGCATATTACCTTGATTAAGGAAAACCGGGAATTACAAGACGTAGCAGTGACGCCTCTGCCACATATTACACCATTCAGGAGCGAAGTCTTTCCAGTTGGTAAGACCCCACTGGGCGTCGACCCTTTTAAGATGCCATGGGGACAAACAAGTTTGATCACTTGGTATCTCCTGATGCATTCCGAACTGCATCTTCACACGGTCGCTGTGGTGCATCTCCACAATGTTGAACCGAATGATTGCAGTCTTCACAGTCCAAGTTGCTGCATCCTCCGGGTTTGGATCATGGCCCAAACCCAAATATGGTCTCCAGACGAACTGCGATAAAATTTAAATCAGGTTAACGCAAAAGTAATGTATAAATAATTTAAATGAACAAAAGTTAAAAGCTACGACGTACGTCATCCGGGCCTAAGTGATCCAACAGATTGCGGTAGAGTGCGACATTGAATCTTGGATTCTTATCGTAATCCATACCCCTCACGCAGTACCTAAAGGAAATGAGAAACATTTTATTCTTAGCATATATTTGGGGAAGAGATGAATAGTTATAAATGCTATAACTTGATGACTTACTTTGTTGCGTACGGGAAACCAAAAGTGTTGTTGTTGACGGGGTTTAAGGACTCCATCCTTCACCAACCCCAGGCTTGTAGTAAAAAAGCGCACCCATAAAATGTACATTTTTCCTTGACTGCATTTTTGCACAAGGAACTGTATAGGTGGGCTAAAACTGCAGAACCCCAACTATATTTTCTTGTTTTTTCAAAATTTCTTAGTAAATGTAAATACATAAAATTTACACTATTTCCCGTACTTTCGGGAAATAAAAATGTACAAAAAAGTATCATAAGATAAGTTCTGGCTTTTACTACCCTGTCATTCTTGGAGGAATTTTCATTTAATTCCAAACTTGCATAATGACTTTTCAGCTCAGTGAGTAGTATTCCCTGACCTCTTGCACCACCACCTTCTATCATATCCCTGCCCAACAGTTCTTCACACTGAGAGTTGGGTTGTTGAACCGACCCGTTCACGGCCTTACCGTCGGCAGGGAGACCTAGTAGCATGTACACATCCTCTAGCGTGATGGTACATTCACCTATTGGTAGGTGAAATGTATGGGTCTCTGGTATCCACCTTTCCAACATTGCAAGAATGAACTTTGAGTCAATGGTGCAGTTGGAGATCTTTATGACATGTCCAAAACCTGCGTATTCCAGATATGGTACGATAAATGGGTCGGGGGCCAGGTAGTTGTGAGAACGGATTCTGAATCTTTTTGTGTCCTGAGTTCATAATGTAACATGTGTAAGATTAAGTAAGAAGAACAACGCATTATCTGAAGTATGAGAAATGTATAACCAAAAAAGAAACTTACAAATGCAGCAATGTTTTCCCTTGTGCCTCTGTGAGTATCTCCCATTGTTAGAAGAGCCATTGTTTAAAATGCTTGAGATTATGAAAGACTTAGGAAGAGATAAAGAGTATGATAGACTTAGAAAGTTTAAGAGATTATGAAAGATTTCGTAGCAGAGAGTGAGACTTGTGTGGGTGTGAGAGATGTATGATATGGTATGTATTTATAGGCAAATAAATTTCATATAGTGGTTGTTGGTGCTTGTATGCCTGCGAAGTGTCACTCTAGCATGCTAGGTGGCAGCCTAGGGGGTTACATATATGAATGCATGCATGTACAACAAATGAAAGGTGTCACTCTTGCAGGCTAGGTGGCAGCCTAAGGATGTATCACGATTGGACAGTAAGGGAGGCGCCATTGGACTTGGAGAAAGAGTACAAAAATGAATGGTGTCGCCACCCCAATTGGCGAATAAGAGGTGTCCTTTGTTGCAGCCTAGGCTCAGGCTACGTGACAGCCTTTGGGATTCCTTGCCTGAGTGCATGTAAGCCCATTGGAGGTGATGGGAGGAGACTTACAACATACATGTATAGGTGCAGACTATGGGCAGGCTAGGTGGCAGCCTAGGGGGTTACATATCTGCATGCATGTACCACAATTGGACAGTAAGGGAGGCGCCATTGGACTTGGCGAAAGAGTACAAAAATGAATGGTGTCGCCACCCCAATTGGCGAATAAGAGGTGTCCTTTGTTGCAGCCTAGGCTCAGGCTACGTGACAGCCTTTGGGATTCCTTGCCTGAATGCATGTAAGCCCATTGGAGGTGATGGGAGGAGACTTACAACATACATGTATAGGTGCAGACTATGGGAAGTCTAGGTGGCAGCCTAAGGGGTTACATATCTGCATGCATGTACCACGATTGGACAGTAAGGGAAGCGCCATTGGACTTGGCGAAAGAGTACAAAAATGAATGGTGTCGCCACCCCAATTGGAGAATACGAGGTGTCCTTTGTTGCAGCCTAGGCTCAGGCTACGTGACAGCCTTTGGGATTCCTTGCATGTAACATTATTGGCAGCCTTGGGGGGTTGCATCCTTACTTAATTGAAATTTTTAGCCTTACGTTTATCATAACATTGATTCACATAATCTGTCAAATCTTCCAACCTTCAAACGTTCTTACAACCAAACCTTCAAACCTGCAAACAATCAAACATATAAACTTTCGAATCACTCGTAAAGTTCAAACATTCCAACCTTCAAACATTACAACATTCAAACCTTCATACAATCAATAAACCTCAAACATTCCAACCTTTGAATCACTCATAAAATTCAAACATTCCAACCTTCAAACATTACATCATTCAAACCTTCATACAATCAATAAACCTCAAACATTCCAACCTTTGAATCACTCATAAAATTCAAACATTCCAACCTTCAAACATTCCAACCTTCAAACCTTAAAACAATTCTACGCAATGGCCTCCGCACCATAATTTGTCGTCAAAGTACATTTCAACGGTGAGACATACATTTGTCCCACCGCTGGGTTTTTGTTTAGAGACACAGACAACATCCAATTTCTCTTAAACGGGAAAGCCAATTTCTCGTACTTCAAAAAAAGATTGGAGGCCAAACTTGAACGAGGCCCGGTGTCCCAGATATTTTATCAGAATCCAGTTTTCTTTGGAAACAACCAAGTAATTTTTTATAAGGTTGAAGTTCAAGATGACGAGGATCTCCAGAATATGTTTTCCAGCCATGTCTATTCTGGGTACGACTCTATTGAGTTGTACGTTATGCTGCGAGAGCCTCAGCCTCAGGTGACACAGGAGGTTGATCCTTTGGAGAATGAACAAGCTGAGGTAGATGCAGTTGATGATGAAGAAGAAGATAACGAGTTAGAGTTTGACGAAATGGTGAATGATGATTCCGACGATGATGGCATCCCAAGTATTCCTGCAAACAAAATCTACACACCACCTCCGCACATGACAAACTTCAACATGGGCGGAGATGAACCTTCTACTGACTTATTTTTTAATCCGTATATGCAGTCGGATGAAAATTTAAAAGAGAAGGACAAGTTTCGTAATAGAGAGGAATGCATCAGGGCCATTAAAAAATTCCACATGCTCAACTCGGTTGATTTTAAGGTGGATCGTGTCAACCCTGAAAGGTACAAGATCAAGTGTGTCCACCCTGACTGTATGTTCAAGCTGACCGCATCATACAGATTAAGGGGTGACTGCTGGGTCATAGGTTCCATGACTACCCACACTTGTGTAAATTCCACTCAATCACAGGACCACCGAAAACTCAACTATGATCTAATATGTCAAGAAATCCTACCCCTGGTCAGCAACGACCCATCTTTGAAGGTGAAAACAATCATCTCCCACATCACCACGGTTTTTAACTACACACCGTCTTACCGTAAGGCGTGGTTAGCAAAGACTAAGGCGATTGAAAGGGTGTACGGAAACTGGGAGGAGTCATACCAAGAACTTCCCCGCTACCTGAATGCACTCAAGACGTATTCTCCAGGTAGTGTTTACGTTCTGGAAACAGTGCCAGCATACGCCCAAGATGGTAGTCTACTAAATGGAAACGAAATATTCAGTCGCGTGTTTTGGACATTTCAACCATGCATCACAGCGTTTGCATCATGCAAACCAATTATACAAATTGATGGGACTTGGTTGTATGGGAAGTACAAAGGCACGCTATTGATGGCAGTTGCACAAGATGGCAACAACAACATTTTCCCTATTGCCTTTTCCCTTGTCGAGGGGGAGACCGGTGGTGCTTGGAGCTTTTTCCTGAAAAATCTGCGGACACACGTGGCTCCTCAACCAGATCTCTGTTTGATCTCTGACAGACATGCCTCCATTGAAAGTGCCTACAATAATCCAGCAAATGGTTGGCATGACCCTCCTTCTACGCATGTTTATTGCGTTAGGCATATCTTCTAGAATTTCTCGAGGGAGATTAAGGACAAAACATTGAGGAAAGCGGTTATGAATGCGGGATATGCATTGACGCAACCCACATTCAAATATTACCGCAACGAGATCCGTTTGTCTAATCCGGAAGCCGGTAGGTGGATCGACAATATTCCGGTGGAAAAATGAACTAGGTCATACGACAATGGCCAAAGATGGGGGCATATGACAACGAATCTTATTAAATCAATGAATGGGGTATTCAAAGGCATACGAAACCTCCCAATCACTGCCTTGGTAAAATCTACGTATTTTAGGATGGCTGCGTTATTTGCCAAAAGAGGTGAAATATGGAATGCGGTGTTGCAATTTGGACAACTATGGAGTGAAAGCTGCATGAAATACATTAAGGCTGAAAGTGCTAAAGCCAACACTAACATGGTTATACGGTTTGACCGACACAGCCACAACTTCATTGTGAAAGAGACAATCGACCACAATGAAGGCCTGCCAAGACAAGAATATAGGGTCATGCTACCTTCTCAATGGTGCGATTGTGGCAGGTTTCAAGCATTTCTTATGCCTTGCTCTCATGTCATTGCCGCTTGTGCTCATACCCACCAAGACACGCTGCAACTTCTGTCGAACATTTACAAATCTGAAACGTTGCTCAATGTTTACAACAACAACTTTCCTTTGGTAGCAAAACAAGATTATTGGCCTGAATACGACGGCAAAATAGTGTGGCACAATGACCAAATGCGAAGGAACAAGAAGGGTCGTCCCAAAAGTAAGCGCATCACAACAGAAATGGACGATCTTGACAGATTGGAAAGAAAGTGTGGTTTATGCCGTCAGGTTGGACACAATCGCAAAAACTGTCTGAATCGGGCGTCTGCCTCGACCACATAAATATTGTAATATATAAAATCTTTTCATAATTGTGTTGTAAACATTTGGGTTTTCCGTTAACAGATTTTGCTACAATTAATAAAACGCGTACAAGAATAATTAATGATATTTCATCTAGGAAATTACAACTGTTAACACAATTTCATCTGACCCATGCATCATCAACATTACATCGCTGTCTGTTTTGACTTCCTCCAACCACACATTAGGTCTTCATGTCGCATGTGAGGTTGTTGTTCGTTTTCGCTGGATCCTTCGAATTTTTCCCCCCTCCGCAATGTCTCCATCTAGCCATCGCATCAACTCCCGCTTCAGACGCTCCATGGAGTGAATGTGCCAGAATTTCATTTTCATCGCAGGTTTCGTGGCGGAGAAGATAACGTAACCATCTCTGCTAAAAATCATAGGCGACGTCATGACGCAAATAACAGAGTACAAAATAAAAATACAGTGCGAGAAAGTGTGAGAAATTTCGGAGAAACGGACAAATTATTTATAAAACAGTATTTTGCCCTAGTTTTGCCCTAGGAGTCAAGTGAGATGGCGCCTCCTCTCACTTTTAAGGAGGAGGCGCCATCTCACTTGGCTAAAAGCCAAGGGAGGCGCCAAGTGAGATGGCGCCTAGGGCAAAATGCTAGGTGCATGCGCCATTTCAGATGGCTCCTCCTTTGGGGAGTCATCTGAAACATGGTTATTTGCGTAATTTTTTCCGAAACCCGGTTATTTGCGAAATATTATTTTAATACATGGTTATTAATAAAAAAAATTCTTTAAACTACAGTGTTATTAATAAGAAATTTAAATTTAAATTGTTTCATATAAAAAAATATGAAACTATAATTTGAAGTAAAAATTATAATGTCACAGTTCTTTTTTTTATTTATTTAAAATATTTATAGTTTGTTAACTATGGCTTAAATATATGTGTAATTTTGTAACTGTGACAATTGAAGAAAAAGTCACAGCTTCACACTTTAAATTCAATATTTCAAAATTCAAATTCAATATTTCAAAATATATATTTGCGATTTGAAAACTCTAACCAAAACTTATATATGACTATAGTTTTTAAATTGTAAAAAACTTAACGTGATCGTAGTTCAAAAATATTATAGATCAATACCATATTATTTTTAAATATTATATTATTTTTTTAAAAATTAAAATTTTAAATCAATACAAATACATATAACAAAATATTAAGCAATACATCAACTAACTTTTGAATTTGCAACACATATTTTAATATTTTAAATGTGTCAGAAATTTTATATAAGGGAAAGAACAAATAATTTGTTGTTTGCAAAATGTATAACATATGTGCACCGGCGGCATATATACAATATTATTATAGAAGATGACATCGTTACATAAAAAGACTACTTATTACTTACCGATAAGCATCTTGATTTTAAATAATCATGTGATTGTTACTTATAGATTCAAATTTGGGTGATTTTAAATAATCATGTGATTGTTACTTATAGATTCAAATTTGGGTGACGTATAGACCGGACAAGTGACCTTTTGTCCATCATAAAAAAATTATATTTTTTACATAAAATTATATATTTTTTAAATTATTATAATTAAATATAATTAATGTTATTATTGCATAATATTCAAATTTTTTTATTTTATCTTTTCAAATACTCATTGCATCATTTGAAATTTGTAACAATAATGTAACAATGTGATTTTTTTTATACTTTTCTTCTTCAATTTCTTTATTTTCTTCATTTTTTCTTTTAAAATTAGAAGCTAAAGTAGGAGAACAACACTATCAAATTCAACAACACCAAATCATCATTGTCTTCGTCATCCACCAACACTAAATTGTTTCTTCTAAAAAAAATTATTTATTTTTTAGAAAGATTTAGATTTAAAATTATTATTTCATGTTTATAGATCTGAGTTATTGGATTTGAATTTTTCTAAATTTGAAATATACTAAGATCTATAAGTATCAAACGACAAATTTAAATTTAAAATGAAATTACTGAATTCAATGATGATAACAGAGTAAGGTAAGATAGGGCAACATTTGAGATTTATCTCTATTTTTTCTTCATATTTATTGAACTTGTTTGTGATAGTCGTGTTTCAATCTTTTGACGTAATATAAGTTTATTTCTTATTTGAATTTTGTGACAAATCTGTAATTTTTTTAGATTTATTGTTTCAATTTTTTTGTTTTGAGATTTAACGATTTAATTATGAGAATTTTTTTTGGAATTTTATGGTGGGTTTGTAGTTCTTTATCTCTGATAATTGTGTTTTAATTTTTTGGCGTAATATAAATTTATTTTTTGTTGGAATTTTGTGACGGCTCTGTAGTTTTTTATCTTCAGATTTGTTATTGAATGGTGGATTTAGAAATTTTGTTTTGAGATTTTTTTTGAAATATTTTTTTTGGTGGACTTAGGGTTTTTTTTCTCCAGATTTTGGAGCACATATGATTTTTTTTTCCAGATTTAGATGATACATTTATATGAGTTTGAAATCTAGATTTGATAATTTTTTCCAGATTTAAAGACACCCGATTTTTTTTTTCCAATTTAGATAATAATATTGATATGAGATTGAAATTTAAATTTGGTATTTTTTTTTCCAGATTTGAAGCACCAGACTTAGTGATTCTAATAACTGATATGAGTTTGAAAGGATTTGGTAATTTTTGTGTTATTCAATGAAATTTAGATTAAAAAGCTGAAGAAGATGCACTACAAGAAATATACTCTCCAGCGACGTGATTTAGTGACGAGATTATCATGTTACTAAAATTTAGTAGTTGCGACGTGATAATCACGTCACTACAATATTTTATACATTAAATAATAAAACTAAAGCATAGTCTACCCAAACTGTTTTTTTTATATATAAAAATTGCGACGTGGGAAACACGTCACAACATAAAAAGTTGAATAAAAAAATATTAAAGCTGCAGACATTTTGAAGAGGGAAGTTTAAATATTTCAAAAAAATATGTTGTGACGTGTTAAACATGTCACAACTAATTTAGAGGGAACTTTGACAAGATGCGATTCTGAAATATGCAGATTAAATGTAAAAATATAACCGTTGGAGGAGTTGCGACATGGATATCACGTGACAAGGTTGCGACGTGATATTCACATCGCTGATTAGTTTATTTTAAAATTATAACGTTGGGGTTGCGACGTGAATATCACGTGTCAAGGTTGCGACGTGATATTCACGTCGCTGATTGGCTATTATACTTATACGCTCAGTTTCCAGAAACCATTGTGTTTCTTCTCCTCCTCTTTCTTTTCTTCTTCCTCTCTTCTCTTTTCTTCTTTACCTCTTCTCTATTCTTCCATTCTTCCATAATCAAATCTCAATTTCATCATCAATTCCAAATTTATTTTGTAACAAAGGTATCATATTTATTCAATTTATTTTTAATATTTTCGTTTTAGGTTAATTATGTTTTATGATTGACTGATTTATTTTTTGTGTCAAGAAATTGAAGAGATTAAAAGGAAGATTCAACAAAAGAGTTGTACCAGAAGTTGAAGGAGTTTGAAAAATTGGTATGTATATTATTTATTTATATATTGAATTTATTATATATATATATATATATATATATATATATATATATATATATATATATATATATATATAATATATATATATATATATATATATATATATATATATATATATATATATATATATATATATTAATTGGATTGTTAGTTTTTATTTGAATTTTTTTAATTTGATATATTATTCTATATATGTATATATAGTGTAACAAGAAAAAAATTTGAACATATGTATTTAAAACAAAAATATACTATTCTTTTATTAGAATATAATGTAATATATATATATATATATATATATATATATATATATATATATATATATATATATATATATATATATATATATATATAATATATATATATATATATATATTATATATATATATATATATATATATATATATATATATATATATATATATTATATATATATATATATATATATATAACAGAATATAAAAAAAATATGTAATGTAATAAATATTTTTAATAATATATTTTTAAAATAAAAACAATTTTATATATTTAATAAAAACGGTTATATAATATAATAAAAAATATATTAAAACAATTTTATTAATATATTTTAATAATATATTTTAAAAATAGAAATAGTTTTATATTTAAAAACAATAACAAAAAATATATATTTTAAAATTAAAAACGGTTTTATAAAAACAATTTTTAAAAACAATAACAAATTTTTTTTATTATAAACAGTTTTTAAAATATATATATTAAAACATTTTTTAATTACTACCAACAATTTTTATCATATATATAGTTTTTAATAAAAAAAATTTTTATTTATAATTAAAATAGAATATATATTTATCTTAATAAAAAATTATATTTTAATAAAAAAACATTAACATGAATATAATAGTTAGGTATAAAAAATATTATTAATTTTTAAAAATATAATTATAAATATAATTATAAATATAATATAATAAAAAATGAATTATATTATATATATTATTTTAAAATTGAGTAATTTATTTTTTAAACAAATTATATATTAAAAGTAGAATATCTTATATATGTGTATTTAAAATAAAATAGAATAGAATATAATTATATTTTATATTTCTTAAAAGAATAATGTCTTTGTTAAAAAAAATTATGGTTAATATATATTCAATATGTTATATATATATATATATATATATATATATATATATATATATATATATATATATATATATATATATATATATATATATATATATATATATATATATATATATATATATATATATATATATATATATATATATATATATATATTCAAAATAGTTATAAAATTTAGTTATAGTTACTATAGTTAAATGTTTATTTATAGTTAATAATAAGACAATTATTGTATAAATGTGCAGTATGGAATATTATATGTATGGTCATAGTTGGATGTGCGATAGATTGTATTCAAGAAGACGTGCACTTAAACTCTATTTTATAGAAGGAGTTAATGAGTTTATCACGTGGGCGTTTGCTCAGGAATATTGTCGAAGCAAAGGAGGAGTTATGTGTCCCTGTCTTAAATGTCAATGTAGACCAATAATTAGTGATCCGGAAGAAGTAGCACGTCATTTGCATAGAAGGGGTTTCATTGAAAATTATTGGGTTTGGACATATAACGGTGAAGAACTGTCGAGTAACGTACCAGATACTAGCAACACGCATGCTTCAAGTAGTCGACCGCCTATGGAATATGAGGAAAAATTTAATTTAATCGGTGGGATGGTTGAGGGTGCTTTGGTGTGAACGTGACGTATGATCAACCTGAAGATTTTGACGGGGAAGAGTTGCCGAATGAGGAAGCGCAGAGATTTTATCAGTTGTTAAATGAGATGAATACACCATTGTTCGAGGGGTCATCAGACTCAAAGTTATCAATGTGTGTGAGATTATTGGTCGCCAAGTCAAATTGGAATGTTCCTGATCAGTGTTTGGAACATTTCGCAAAAATGATGTTGTATTCCACCGCAACAAAAGACAACTTGCCTACAAGTTTTTATGATGCAAAGAAGTGGGTGTCGAAGTTAGGTTTAAAAGTAAGAAAGATTGATTGTTGCATTAGTGGTTGCAGGTTGTTTTATGACAACGAGTTTGGTACTCAAGATGGATTGTTGGAGGAATACAAGTTTTGTAAGAGTCCAAGATATCAAGTTTGCAATAGAGCCATTAACAGCAAGCAAAAGTGTGTAGCAGTAAAGTCCATGTTTTATCTTCCGATAATACCAAGGTTAAAAAGAATATTTGCTTCAATGTACCGTGCAAGTCAAATGACATGGAATCATATAAACCAAACAAGTTCAGGCACTATGCGACATCCATCTGATGGCGAGACATGGAAGCACTTTGATCAGACACATCCTGATTTTGCTGCAGAACCTAGAAATGTCAGGCTTGGATTATGCTCTGATGGTTTTGACCCATATGTGCAGGCCTCGGGAAGTGCGTATTCTTGTTGGTCAGTTATTGTAACTCCTTACAACCTCCTTCCTGAGATGTGTATGACAAAATCATACATGTTTTTGACGTGCGTCATTCCAGTGTCGTCCAGTCCAAAAGTCGGAATCGATGTGTACTTATAACCTTTAATTGATGATTTATAGAGGTTGTGGATTGGAGAATAGACTTATGATATATCTCGTAAACAAAACTTTACTTTGTGAGCTACCTTGATGTGGACCATTGACGACTTTCCAGCATATGGCATGTTGTCTGGTTGGGGTACGCATGGCAAAATGGGTTGTCCGTATTGCATGGCATACACCAAACAATTTACGTTGGATAAAGGGGGAAACAGATTGTGGTTTGACTGTCACCACAGATTCCTACCAATAAATCATCCCTATAGAAGAAACAAGACAAATTTTAAAAAAGACGAACGAGTATCAGATCTGCCTCCGCCTCGATTGTCACCGGGTGATATATGGAACCAAGTTTGTGAACTACCAAAATTTACAGATACTGGAAAAGCATGTAGAATTGAAGGATATGGAGTCAGACACAATTGGACAAAAATAAGTATATTTTGGGACCTCCCGTATTGGAAAGATATTTTGTTGCGCCATAATCTTGATGTTATGCATATTGAGAAGAATGTTTTTGATAATGTATTTAACACAGTGATGGATGTTAAAGACAAAACAAAAGATAACGAGAAGGCTAAACAGGACATGAAAATTTGGTGTAACCGGAAAGAGTTTGAGTTGAAGCCTCAACCGAATGGAAAATTATTAAAACCCAAAGCTTGTTTTAGTCTGACTTTCCAAGAAGCTAAAGCGGTCTGTCGATGGTTAAAAGATTTAAGAATCCCGGATGGGTATTCTTCAAATTTAGCATGGTGTGCCGACGCTAACACTGGGAAGTTACATGGTATGAAAAGTCATGATTGCCACATTTTTATGGAACAATTGCTACCAATTGCATTTGGTTCACTACCCAAACATGTGCTTAATCCACTAACTGGAATTAGTCAATTTTTTAGAGATATTTGTGCTTCCACTTTAAGAGTGGATGACACCATTAAGTTGGACCGAAACATTCCACTCACTCTCTTTAAGTTGGAACAAGTATTTCCGCCTGGTTTTTTTTACTCCATGGAACATCTACTTGTACATCTTGCATATGAAGCTTATCTTGGTGGACCTGTTCAATATAGGTGGATGTATCCATTTGAAAGGTTCATGGGTGATTCAAAGCGATCAGTGAAAAATAAAGCTAGAGTTGAAGGATCTATATGTGCAAATTACTTCCATCGGGAAACATCACATTTTTGCAGTCATTATTTCAATCACTTGATGTTAACTCCTAAAATCATACGAAATCCTATAAATGTCAACGAGAGAAGTCAATTCACCTTAACAGTCTTCAGGAGTCCAGGTCGTCCCTTTGGAAATAAGGGTGTGCATTGGTTGACCCAAAAAGAAATGCAATCCGCACATGTCCATGTCTTGATCAATTGCGTTGAAGTTAAACCATATCTTGAGTAAGTATACCCCAACTGTTTAATTTTCTTTGCAGTGTTAATATAAAACTTATTATCTTGAAACTTATAGTGTGTTTCTTTTTTAGGGAATTTAACATCACCTATTTTCATAGTGTCGGTGTACAATCAACATTCGGTGTCATTCATGCTCAATTTCCAGCATGGTTTAAGGAGAGATTGTCTAGCATTGTTGCATTGACTCCAGAAATACTCCATTTGAGAAACTTATCTGAAGGTCCTGTTCAAAGTGCAAATGAATGACACACATACTTCGTGAACGGATATAAATTTCACACTGAGACATGGGCTGAAGGGAAAAAACCATAAACAGTTGTGTATTTGTAAAAGGAGTTACAGATGGAGGTGAAGATGACTTTTATGGCTTTGTTAAATATATCTACGAGTTGGTATACAATTACTTAGACTCGGAAAATAAATTTGTCTTATTTTTTTGTGAATGGTATGATCCAACTAGAGGCACAAAAATAGATAAGTCATATGGTACTGTTGAGATTCAAATGGATCGGAGATACAAAGAGTATGACCCTTTCATAATGTCACATATTGTTAGGCAAGTTTATTATGTTCCTTATACTTAATTTGTACCAGGTAAATGATGACGGTGTGTTGTAATAAAAACAAAAACCTTGGGTCATATTGAAATGGGCGATCTAGTGGAAGATGCTGCTTACCAAGTTGATGAAGTTGGGCAAATTAATGACGTGATTGCAGATGAACAAATTACAAATTTATCTGATACAATGGTTGACGGACATCAAGTTGATGTGTCTATATTTTTGGTTGATAATAATATGGACGAAGATCATGATGAAGAGTTTGGATCCGAGGACAATATCGCATCAGATGATGAGAATGATATGGATGGTGGACATGAAGATTTAAAATAATGAACTATTTATTGAATGTGTTAATGAATATCTATTGAATGTGTTAATGAATATGTATTGATGAGTATAAAGAATCATCTATTGAATATGTTAATTAATATGTATTGAAGAGAATGTATTTTTCAAATTTAATATTTTTGTTGATGAATATATATATTAATTGTGTATTCTATATAAAAAGGTAAAATGCCACATCGAATTGATAAGAGTAAGGATAGTGGTAAAAAGTCCCAACGCCCGAGGTTAGTAACATGTGAGGCACCCCAGTCGGCCACATGCCCTCCTCCGTAGAGTCCAGTACTTAGCCTTTTGTGCCATTACTCTCCTCTCAGAATATGCCATTCTCATCTGGGATTTCTTCTTTTACTAGCCCGTACGGGGGTACCATCTTTTGTTAGGCCACCTGATTGTCTTTTCCCGCAGATCCAGATGCCCTCATCCTTCCAGCATATTGGAGGATCCAGTTTTCCACATCCCACACAGATGCCATTATCCTTCTAGTATATTGGAGGATCTAGCACCCCACATCCCATACAGATGCCCTTGTCTTTCCAGCAGACTGGAGGATCCAACACCCCATATCCTACACATATGCCCTTATCCTTCCAACTGACTGGAGGATCCAACACCCCACATCCTACACAGACTGGAGGATCCCACACCCCACATCCCACACAGACTGGAGGATCCCGCACCCCATATCTCACACATATACCTGTACGTGAGGATGATCATGCACAACTGGATGATGATGATGATGATGGTGATGATCATGTGGATGGGGATAATGATGTGTTGGATGGAAATGATCTTTGAGGAAATGATGATCCGAGTGAGATTCATGTCATTGACGGGAGATTTTGGATTTATCCCGAAGGAAACTCGTAAGTTTCTTATTTATAAATTTTTATTTAAGATAATGTATTTTCATTTTTAATATAAATTTATATTTAATATAACTAATTCAAATTACTGCTTCCAAGGTTAGAAATTATATAATTCAGCTGATGTATAAACAATTTTGGAAGACCTTCAATGGTGTCAAAAGTAAAGAAGTTTGGTTTAACAAATTTAAGGTATAATTAATTTATTTTTTAGTTATTGTTATTTAAATGACTATTTCATTATAATTATCTAACTATTTATTTTAATATCATACAATATTGCAGGAAAAATGTGTGTGGGACCCATTGAACGAGAAGATGATAAAAAAAATTATTATGGCAGAACCTCAAGATAACTTTCTGACATAATGCGTCGTGTTAGAGAGAGTTGGGAACTTCAGGGTATCCGTCCCAATTGGATAGGGAAATAGGTTTTTTAGGAACTTCTTAAATATTGGGAGTCACCCGAATTTCAGGCTAAATCTGGAAATTTTAAGAAGATTATGGCATCTGAAAAAGGGGGCTGCATTAATGCAGTTGGAAGTATAAGTACCGCAGAGCATGTTCAACGCATGGTAAATATTACCACTTTTTAAGTTATATTTTGATTCATATTTTATTAATTAATGTTAATTTTTTAAATTATTTAGACCAAGAATTTGGGGAGACCTCCATTGGTGATTGAGTTGGTTAAAAAGACTCGAACAAAGAAAACCGGTATTTTGTTGACAAACGCACTCTAAAAGCTTTCGTAAGTTATTTAATTTATGTTGTTGTTTATATTTTTTTATTTAATGACAATTTTGTGTCGTGATTTTCACGTGGCAACGAAGAAACTGTGACGTGAAAATAACGTGGCAATTGAGAAGTCGTGGCGTGAAAATCACGTGGCAACTTTTTAAATATAATATAATTTAATTTAATTTATTAAATATTTAACTTAATTTTTTTATTTTTTATTGAATGTATAGGAGGATTATCAGACATTGCTCGCAAATTTTTTGAGTCATAATCCTCAATATACTTTGGGAGAGGGAGAGCTGCTTCATCCAGATGTGGACTTTTATATTTGGGATCAAGTCATTGACGGAAAAGGCCCTAACGGTTATTTTTTTGGTGGTGTGAATTTGGCGGGCACCTTGAGAAGTGGGGATAGAACTCTATTTCAAAGAGTTAGAGATGGGGAAGAGGGGCCACATCAACCAAATTTGACACCAGAACAATTTGAAATCGTAAGACAATTGGTGTTAAATGAGACGAGACGCGAGTCAGCGCAACGTGAGGCGGCAATGAAAGCCCAAATGGGGGCAACGAGGCAAGAGCAACAACGACAAATGGAGGCCATGGCGAAGAGGCAAGCTGATATGGAGCAACAAATGAGACAATTTATGCAAGGGTTTGGTGGAAATCCAAACTTTCGCGGTCAAGAGCCGGAGGATGACGGAAACGAAGATAATTTTGACATTGATAATTATGACCCGTAAACTTTTTTATTTATTTTACTTTCAAATTTGAATTTTCATACCATACTAATTAATTCTTAAATTTATAATTTTAGTTTATTAATTTTATTATATTAAATTTAATATATTGAATTTATTATATATTGAATTTATTTTATATTGAATTTATTATTTTAATTTATTATATTAAATTTATTAAATTGAATATATAAAAGAAAAATAAATTTAGTTATTAAATTAAAAAAAAAACATTAGTGACGTGATTTTCACGTCACAAGTTGTGACGTGAAAATCACGTTGCAACTTACTGTTTATATAAAAAAAAAAACACAAAAGTAGAAGGCAGACGTTGTTAAAAAAACACATAATTGAAACTATTTAGTGACTTGTTTTCACGTCACTAATTTGTGACGTGAAAAACACGTCGCAACTAAAGTAACTTTTATGCCTGCTACACATGCTTTCTTGCAGAGTTGTGTTTTCTATAAAATTGTGTTGCGACGTGATTTTCACGTCACAACTTTGTGACATGAAAATCACGTCACAAACTATTTGCCACCCCCTCCTCGGCCACGTGAACGCACATAGCACAAATATTGTGTCGTGACGTGATTCCTCATGTTGTGATGTGAAATTCACGTCGCAAATGAGTGTTTTTTTTTATAGCGATGAATGTTTTTAAAGATGAAGAAGATTAATGATTGAAAATGAAAAAGATCAATAAGGTAAATGTTTGAAGACGAAAAAGATGAGTGTCAAGTATAATTAATTATTCAGATTATTTAAAAATAAATTATTTAATATAAAAAATTAAATAATTGCTTTGTTGATGATCTACTCCTATTCACTAGAGGGTATTATTTTCGTGCAAATGATTATGGATAGATTCAAATCTTTCTCTAATTCTACAGGGCTATTCCTGATTCATGCTAAGTGTAAAATGTATTGTGGAGGAATGGAAAAGGAAATTGAGAAAGCCATTATTGAGTTGACAGGTTTTGCTAGAGGAGACTTTCCCTTTAGATATTTAGGGATCCCCCTTACTAGCAAGAAGTTAACCAATAACCAGTGCTTAAGCCTTGTTGAGAAAATTGGTACTAGAATTAATTATTGGTCTGCTCATTTGCTCAGTTATGCTGGTAGGCTGCAATTATTCAACAATGTTCTATTTGGTAAAGCAAATTACTAGCTTCAATGCTTGCCCCTGCCTAAAGGTGTTACTAAAAGAATTAAGGCAATCTGCAGAATCTTCTTATGGACAAGGAAGAATAGTAATAGCAAGAAGGCCCCTATCTCTTGGAGTAAAATCTATGAGCCTAAGAGTCAAGGGGGCTCAATGTGATTGACATAAAGATATGGAATAGAACTTGTATGATTAAACTGTTATGAAATTTGTGCAGGAAAACTAATACTCATTTGGTGAGATGGGTTCATACCTATTACACCAAAGGGGAGATGATTATGAATGTTGATGAGGGTAATTCGAGCTCCTAGATCCTGAAGGAGGTGTTTAATCAAAGGCAAGTTGTGAAACATATGAAGCAATGGAAGGATGCTACTGATATGGGCATATTTAGAATGAAGAACATATACCATGGTCTCATGAAACAAAGCCCTAAGGTCATGTGAAGGAAGATTTTATATGAAAATGAAGTCAAACCGCGTGTGAAGTTTATTCTCTAGATGACTTGTCATAAAAGGTTGGCTACGAAAGATAGGTTCGTTAAGTTTGGTATTCTAAAAGAAGATAATTGTGTTTTATATTCAGGAAAGGAAAATCTTCAGCATCTTCTTTTTGAGTGTGTTGTAACGCATAAGATTTGGCAAGCTGTGTTGGATTGGATTCATGTGGATCACGAATCGCAAGGTTGGAACCAAGAGATAGATTGGATGATTAATATGAGTAAGAATAAGAGTTGGTAAACACAAATTTTTAAAACCGCGTATGCTGAAACTGTATACGCTTGCTGGAATTATAGAAATATGAAGGTTTATAGTATAGAAGATGGAGATACTATATGTTAGAACATAATTTGGTTCTACATCCCAATAAGAGTTTTGATGATAACAAACACATGATATAAAGAACAAATATGCTCGCTAATAAAAGTATGTTTACATGCAGGATGTTCTGATGTTAAAAAGATGTTCTGATGCAACTGGAAGTTCTGCCAGAACATCACCAGAAGTTCTGATTATGACATCCCAGATGTTCTGATGTTAAAAAGATGTTCTGATGCAACTGGAAGTTATGCCAGAACATCACCATAAGTTCTGATTATGACATCCTAGATGTTCTGATGTTAAAAAGATGTTCTGATGCAACTGGAAGTTCTACCAGAACATCACAAAAAGTTCTGATTATGCGAGCATAGAAGTTGAGAGGACAATGAAAGATTAAGACGCGTTAAATATGCATGACACGCTTATATGAAGAAGTTCTGATTGAACTTCTGAATGCACCAGCGCTGCGAAACAGAATCTCTGATACTCTGGTGTGTAAAATTCTGATCAAGCTGTAAAGAACTCTCAACGGTAATATTCATCCTCTGATGTGAGAAGCTCTGAAGCGTTACAATTCCATCAATGTAAGATCATAAGTAACGGCTACAAACAGACAAGGATCTCCTGATTTGGAAAGCTCATCAACTCGTGTTATGGACTTACCAAAAGTATCTTCTTATGTCTCTATTGCAAGGCCTATATAAAGAAGACTAGAAGAATATTTCAAGATGATGAACAACTGCGCTCATAAAGAAAAACTCACGTGAAAAAGTAAACAACGCAACTTTCATTCTTCATCTTCAACGATTCAATATTAAATTGTGTAATACATCACAAGTTTGTGATACTGTTTATTTAGAAACATCATTGTACACTTTTATTCAATTAACTGTTTAGTGAAATTCCTTGAGAAAACCGGGTTGTGGTTTTGGACTCAAGAAGAATTTAACAGTTGTTAAAGTAGAATTGTAATCAGTTTGATTAGTGAATTAAGTCCTCGTTGGAGAGAGGCGAAATCACCTTGGCGGGTGGATTGGAGTATTCTGTGATCAAACGAACCAGGATAGAAATACTGTGTCATTATGCATTTGATTTCAAGTTTTCAATTCAACCCCCCTTCTTGTGTTTTTCACTTCTTCATTTGGTATCAAAGCACCTGGATCTAGGTGCAAACACTTAACCGTGTCAGATAAAGATCCAAGGGGGAAAAACACTATGATGGGAACAAGTCAGAACATCAGCAGCAGCCCTCCAATATTTGACGGTGAAAATTTTGACTACTGGAAGGATATGATCAGAAGTTTCTTCCTAGCCTATGATGCTGACCTCTGGGATGTGGTAACTGATGGATACATACATCCTATTGATGAAAGCGGTCAGAAGATTGACAGAAAAAGGATGAAAGATCATCAAAAGCAAGACTTCAGAAATCATCACAAGGCCAGAACGATTCTCTTGAGTGCCATCTCATATTCAGAGTATGAGAAGATCACAATATAGAAACAACTAAGAACATGTTTGATTCTCCGAGAATGACGCATGAAGGAAACATGCAAGTAAAAGAAACCAAAGCCCTTGCGCTCATTCAGAAGTATGAAGCCTTCAGCTGGACAAAGGGTACTCAACTGCTGATCACGTAAAGAAGATTATCAGAAGTTTACCAAAATAATGGAGACCAATGGTTACAACTCTCAAACTGGAAAAAGATCTGAACATAATATCTTTAGAAGAACTTGTCAGCTCCCTCAGAAGCCATGATATAGAGTTAGAAGATGATGAGCCTCAGAAGCAATGTAAGTCTCTCGCTCTGAAATCTAATAAATATGAAACCAAAATTTTGCAGGCAGAAGCAGAAGCAGAAAACTCTGGAGAATCCTTGTCAGAAGAAGACGAAATGTTCTCTCTATCCAGAAGAATCAATCATCTATGGAAGCACATGCAGAAGAATTTCAGAAACTCCAGAAGAACAAGAAATGACCCTGAACAATCCAATGGGTACAAAAAATCAAGTAATAGAATCATTACCTGCTATGAATGCAATAAACAAGGTCACTACAAAAGTGATTGTCCAAGGCTTCAGAAGGAGAAATATAAAAGGAAGTTTGTTAAGGAGAAGAATAAAAGTCTTATGGCAACATGGGATGATTCTGAATCTTCTGAAGACGAAACAGAATCAGAAGATGAACAAGCCAATATAGCTCAAACGGACAACTTATTAGATGTCTCCGAATCTTTTGAATCAGAATCAGGGTCAGAATCAAAATCAGATGCTGAAGAGGTATTTCCTAACTTTACTGTTAATTTTACTAAAGCTGAACTGCGAGAAAGTCTGAGTGAAATTCTGGAAAGATATCAGCAGCTTCAACTCAAATTCAGGAACCTGAAAAAGGATCTTGCTTATGACTCTGAAGAAACTGAGAGTCTGAGATTAGAAAAATCTAAGTTAAAAGAAAAGATTTCAAAACTAGAAAATTATTTACAAAACTCTCAGAAGGAAATAATCTTAGAGGATCCCAGTAATGCTGATAAGATCATAAAGGAATATGATCAAAGCTTTCAGAAGTTTCTGGCTAAAAACATAGATAGAAGCAAAATGGCTTCAATGATCTATGGAGTTAGCAGGAATGACAGAATAGGCATAGAATACAAAGGAAAAGTATCCCAACCTAAGAAATTTAAAGATCTGGTTATCAAACGCACTCCTCTCTATTATCACTTCACCACTGGGCAAACACATGATATAAAACATGCTGGTAAAGCGTTTTATACTAAACCAAAATTCAAACAAAATTTTGGAAACTCTAACAATCATGGACCCATAAAGATATGGGTACCAAAAGACAAAATCCTCTATGTTGCAGATATTTTCAATAGCAAGATTGAAACACCAGTATTAACACCTGGACTCTGGATGCTCTCTACACATGGAGGAAAGAAAGCATATGTTCCAAAGCCTAGAATTTAAAAGATTCGCAGGTTTCATAGGTAATCAGAAACAAAAGATTACTGGTTCTGAAACTATTTGAAACAGGAATGGAAATACAACATCAGAAGCTCTCTATAGAATCTCAGATGTATCTAGAAGAGGGTGTCACAACTTTTCAAGCAACTTCTGTCAGAGCAAGCCAAACAGAGTCTTTAACACTTTTTGATTCTTGACAAAAAGGGGGAGAATGAAGAATATTTTGACTCGTAATCAGAAGATCCTCATGGAAGTATTTTATTTTCTTGTTAGTTGGGTACTCTACTCAGGGGGAGCCTTCCTTTTAATTTTTGTTCTTTATATTCTACCAAAATATACTAGTTTTTGTCATCATCAAAAAGGGGGAGATTGTTAGAACATAATTTGGTTCTACATCCCAGTAAGAGTTTTGATGATAACAAACACATGATATAAAGAACAAATATGCTCGCTGATAAAAGTATGTTTACATGCAGTATGTTCTGATGTTAAAAATATGTTCTGATGCAATTGGAAGTTCTGCCAGAACATCACCAGAAGTTTTGATTATGACATCCCAGATGTTCTGATGTTAAAAAGATGTTCTGATGCAATTGGAAGTTCTGCCAGAACATCACCAGAAGTTCTGATTATGACATCCCAGATGTTCTGATGTTAAAAAGATGTTCTGATGCATTTGGAAGTTCTGCCAGAACATCACCAGAAGTTCTGATTATGCGAGCACAGAAGTTGAGAGGACAATGAAAGATTCAGACGCGTCAAATATGCATGACACACTTATATGAAGAAGTTCTGATTGAACTTCTGAATGCACCAGCACTGCGAAACAGAATCTCTGATACTCTGGTGTGCAAAATTCTAATCAAGCTGTAAAGAAGTCTCAACGATAATATTCATCCTCTGATGTGAGAAGCTCTGAAGCGTTACAATTCCATCAATGCAAGATCATAAGTAACGGCTACAAACAGACAAGGATCTCCTGATTTGGAAAGCTCATCAACTCGTGTTATGGACTTACCAAAAGTATCTTCTTATGTCTCTATTGCAAGGCCTATATAAAGCAGACTAGAAGAAGATTTCAAGATGATGAACAACTGGGCTCATAAAGAAAAACTCACGTGAAAAAGTAAACAACGCAACTTTCATTCTTCATCTTCAACGATTCAATGTTAAACTGTGTAATACATCACAAGTTTGTGATACTGTTTATTTAGAAACATCATTGTACACTTTTATTCAATTAACTGTTTAGTGAAATTCCTTGAGAAAACCGGGTTGTGGTTTTGGACTCAAGAAGACTTTAACAATTGTTAAAGTAGAATTATAATCAGTTTGATTAGTGAATTATGTTCTCGTTGGAGAGAGGCGAAATCATCTTGGCGGGTGGACTGGAGTAGTTTGAGATCAAACGAACCAGGATAAAAATACTGTGTCATTGTGCATTTGATTTCAAGTTTTCAATTCAACTCCCCTTCTTGTGTTTTTCACTTCTTCATTATAGATAATACTAGTATTGAAAAAGTCATAATTGATAGAATTGTCCATAGAACGTGAAGGAAAACCAAACTAAGGAGACATGTTGCCCATATGCTAATGGTTTAGATTAGTTTGTGTATGTTTTGTTTACATATTTATTTTTGGTTATATATAATTCATTATTTCCAATAAAAATTAAATAATTAATAATTAAAAGTGGATAAAAATTAGTAATAGATAATCAATCATATATCACAGCCGTCTGTCTAAATTAAATAATACTATACTAATGTTAAAAATGTAACTTTTTCACGATAATCTAAAAGTCAGTTGTCCAGGTTAAACACCACCTCAAATTTGACTTGTACAAAACAATTATAATAGTGTGGATACAAGAGAATGAATCTAAAAAACAAACTTTTTCTTGTAATAAGACTAGAGCAAATAAAATTCTACAATATTTTTCTGTGCACATGGAAGCATCATGTGTAAGCATCTTTCTAGCGATAAGCATCATGAATTTTAAAAGATTGTAGGATTATGGAAGTAACTTGAATTTTAAATAATTACTATATGATTGTGATAGTACATAAAAGAGTATATTTTTTTTACAAGCATCTTTCAGAATCATGTGCAAACAAGTGCATGTTTTAGTATGATTGTGATAATTAAAATAATTTTCTTTGAGTTATTCTAAAATTTTGATAATTTTTTTAAAAAAACTAAAAAATGCGAGTGAATTTTATAAGCCAAATTTATGAATTTAGTTCAAAAAATATTAAACTGACTAAAACTACCTGATTTATCTGTCAAACTAATTTAATTGAATATGTCAAAAATTAAAAATTTTATCGATTGAAATTAAACCTTTAGAATGAAACTGTAATTTATATCGGATTTAAATTTTGAGTCTGATATCGATCCAAACCGATCAATTATCCACCTCTAATTAAAAGAATCATCAATAAGCAATCTAATAAAAACATTATCCTCTTTATAATTGCTTCAATTAGTGTATTGAAAAAATACGTATTTAATTTGTTTTAGATATATGTATATTCGTTTTTTTTCGTATTTTTTTTGGGAAATAAATATATATCCTCTAACATATTTATTTTATCTATTTTTTTAGATATTTACGTATACGAATATTAATATAAATTTTTATAATATTTTACAATCGGATCATAGTTTTAAGATCGCATCCTACCCAATAGTTAACTTGTTCAATTCTATTTATTTGCGGATTTTTGCAAATAGGATCTAACGTGCATACGTATGTTTTCCACCCCCTAGATATATAAGATATTTATATAAGTTGTTTTGGATCTATCTAGAAATGTGATATTATTATGTTTTAGACAACGGGTTAATGTTGATCATTTTCCTATATATAATTAACCAATAACCATCATTCAAGACATATACCACCTTGCTTACTAAATGGATTTCGTTTTTGATTCTCTAGCTAATGCCATTGTATTGGCATTCTTTTCTATATTCATCCTTTACTATTTGTTCCTAAATAAATCTTCCAAATTAGTTTCTCATAGTAAAGAGGCTCCTATTGTTCAAGGTGCATGGCCAATACTTGGCCACCTCCCACTATTAAAGGCTTCACAAGGACCCCATAGAGTCTTAGGTGCATTGGCTGACAAATATGGACCCTTAATCAACATCAAGCTAGGTTCTAAACGTGTTTTAGTAATTAGCAATTGGGAAATGGCTAAGGAATGTTTCACCAAGATGGACTCGATAGTTTCAAATCGCCCTAAACTTGAATCAACTCAACATCTAGGTTACAATGGAGCCATGTTTTCGCTTTCACCCTATAATTCTTATTGGCGTCAAATAAGAAAGCTTGCAAACTCAGAGATCCTCAACCATCACCGCGTTGAGCAACTACAACCTTTTCGGGTCAAGGTAGTTAGGGCTTCCATAAAAGAGCTCTACAATGTTTGGTATAGTAATGAGAGTAAGTCTTCAGAATATGTGTTGGTGGAGTTGAAGGAATGGTTTACTCAATTGAGTACAAACATTGTTCTTCCGAGTTTGATTGGGAAGAAACGATATTTTAATACTACGAATGGGATTGACAAGGAAGAAGAACAAAAATTTATGATAGCTATGAAAGAATTGTTACGTTTGTTAGGCGTGTTCACAGTAGGAGATGCTATTCCTTTTTTAAAGTGGTTTGATATTGGTGGCCATGTGAAGGCCATGAAAAAAGCTTCTAAAGAATTGGACAACATTTTAGGTGAATTGTTGGAGAAGCGCCGTAGGAACAAGAGTTCGAATGATAATGAGATTGTTCGTGATAATCAAGATTTCATGGATGTGATGCTTTCATTGCTTGATGGAACAACAACAGAAGGATTTGAATCCGATACCATAATCAAAGCCACTACATTGGTATGTTTATGTATATGCCTTACTAAAATCTATTCAAATAATTTAAGATTACTTCAGTGTAGTGCTCTTTTCATTATAGAGAAGTTTCATCATTTATATTAGTTTAAATATTCTTATGGAATTTACATATCATCTACAGGCACTGATTGCGGGAGCAGTTGACACAACTAGTGTCACTGTTATATGGGCAATATGTTTGTTAGTAAATAATCCTCTTGCATTGGAAAAGGTAAAAGAAGAACTTAACACTCAAGTTGGCAAAGAGAGATGTGTAAAAGAGTCCGATATAGACAAATTGATCTACCTTCAAGCTATAGTCAAAGAAGCACTAAGGTTATACCCTGTTGCTCCTCTCTCAGGACCACGCGAATTTTCAGAGAATTGTAATTTAAGTGGTTTTGATGTCAAAAAAGGAACACGATTAATAATTAATCTTTGGAAGATCCATACTGATCCTCAAGTTTGGTTAGATCCGTTAAAATTCAAACCTGAACGGTTTCTTACTACTCATAAAAATGTTGATGTTAAGGGTCATCATTTTGAATTAATACCATTCGGATGTGGTAGAAGGATTTGTCCTGGAATGTCATATGCCCATCAAATGGTGCATTTAACTTTAGCTAGTTTTTTGCATTCCTTTGAAATCTTAAAACCATCAAATGAGCCTATTGATATGACCGAATGTTTTGGAATAACCAATACCAAAGCAAATCCGCTTGAGATTCTCATTAAACCATGCTTGTCTTCAAATTGTTATGAAATTATGTGATCTTTGTATTAGTTTTATTATCTATTGTAATGTTGTTGTATTTCTTTAATTTGGTTAAATTTCAATACGAAGATTGAGAAGATCACATGGTGTACGATGTATTTATATATTATTTCTTGATGCTTATTTATTGATGTGTGCCTTGAACTAGAGGAGATGATGATCGGTGTGCGTTAGATAGTATAATTTTTGTTCAGTCGAAATGTCAAAGGACATAAGGTGTATGTCGAAATATGTATAGGTTTTAAGTTGTATTCGACAGAGTCGAATACAACAACTATAATAGTGTCGTGAAAACATGTTTTTGGGCTATAGCATGTAGTTAGTCGAATTGGGTCTAAACATTGTATGGCTATATAAAGGACTTGTT
Organism: Vicia faba; assembly: GCA_948472305.1. Taxonomy (NCBI): domain Eukaryota; kingdom Viridiplantae; phylum Streptophyta; class Magnoliopsida; order Fabales; family Fabaceae; genus Vicia; species Vicia faba. The sequence continues at coordinate 537,356,690 of OX451736.1, forward strand.
AGTTTGTAAGTTTACACAGTCAATGCAATCACAATCACGTTTACAATTAACTTAGAATCGTAGCAAACTTTCAATCTCTCTTTCTATTTTCTTCTTCTTCTTCCTCTTTCATAAATCATCTTTCTTGAAAACCATTTGTTCTAACAAATTGGTATAACAGAGTTCGGTTGCAATTCAGAGAGAACCTAATAGAAAACAGAACAACAACGTCAACGCAGTTTCCAGCAAATCTACCAGTTTTCAAAGGAGAAAACTATCAACGGTGGATTGCGTAGATGAAGGGTATTTTTAGATTTCAAGATGTTGTTGAAATCTTGAATGATGGATTACCGGAACTAGAAGCAAATGCGACAGAGGCTCAGAAAACTGTGAACAAAGCTCAGAGGAAGAAAGATGGTAAAGCATTATTCTTGATTCATCAATGTGTGTCTGATGTATTTGAGAAGATAATTGAAGAAGAAACGAAAAAATGAGTGTGGTGTTAGATTATTTAATTCAGCATCAACCTTAGGGATTCGAAGGATTTAACATCCCACCATGACTCTTAGTATGGGCTAGGCGCAGCCCCTGAAAAGCTCATACTATATGGAAATAAAGTTGCGCCTTCACTATCAGCAATTGCTTTTAGTGTAACGGTAAGCGCTTGATCCTACAATTGACATCAGAATGCCTGGTTCTGAGTACAAGCACTTAACCGTGTCAGAAAAAGATTCAAGCAAGAAGAACATTATGGTGGAACCAAGTCAGAACATCAGCAATGACTATCATGATGAGAAAGACAGAATCATCAACAAACCTCCAATTTTTTATGGTGAGAACTTCGATTACTGGAAATATAAAATCGAAAGTTTCTTTCTAGCGCATGACGCTGATCTTTGGGATATGGTGACTGATGGGAACATGCATCCTATTGATGAAAGTGTTCAAAAGATTGACAGAAAAATAATGACAAATCATCAAAACAGAGATTTCAGAAATCATCACAAAGCTAGAACTATTCTCTTGAGTGTTATCTCATACACAGAGTATGAGAAGATCACAAATAGAGAATCAGCAAAACACATGTTTGACTCCTTGAGAATGACGTATGAAGGAAACACGTAAGTCAAAGAAACCAAAGCTCTTGCGCTCATTCAAAAGTATGAAGCCTTCAAAATGGAAGAAGATGAAACCATTGAAACAATGTTCTCAAGGTTTTAAATTCTGGTGGCTGGGTTAAAAGTTCTGGATAAAGGGTACTCAACTGCTGACCATGTAAAGAAGATCATCAGAAGTTTACTCAAGAAATGGAGACCCATGGTCACAACTCTTAAACTGGCCAAAGATCTGAACAAAATCTCTCTCTAAGAACTTGTCAGCTCTTTGAGAAGTCATGAGATAGAGTTAGAAGAAGATGATCCCCAGAAGCAAGGTAAGTCTTTAACTCTTAAATCTAACAAAAAATATGAATCGAAAGTTTTCCAGGAAAAAGAAGAAAACTCTGGTGGATCCTCATCAGAAGAAGACGAACTGTCTCTTCTCTCCAGAGGAGTCAATCGGCTGTGGAAGCACAGGCAAAGGAAGTTCAGAAATTCCAGAAGAACAGGAAATCATTTTGAACCATCTTCTGGATACAGAAAGTCAAGTAACAAAGACATTATATGCTATGAATGCAATGAACAAGAGCACTACAAAAGCAACGATCCAAATCTTCAAAAATATAAACCTAAAGAGAAGTTCTTTAAGAAAAAGAAGAAAAGCCTCATGGCAACATGGGATGACTTAGACTCTTCTGAAGCTGAAACAAAATCAGAAGATGAAAGAGCTAACATAGCCCTAATGGCCAATATATCAGAATACACTGGATCATCTGGATCAGAATCAGACTCAGAGGCAGAAGAGGTATTCTCTAAATTTTCTAGATCTCAATTAGAAGAGAGTCAGCCATAAATTCTTGAAAGATATCAGAAACTTCGGGTCATAAACAAGAACTTGAAAAAGGATCTAGTTTCTGACTCTGAAGAAACTAAGAAACTGAGATCAGAAAACTCTGAGCTGAAAAACAATTTCTAAACTAAAAAATAATTTACAAAATTCTCAGAAAGAAATTGTCTCAGAAGTTCCTAGTGACTCTGATATGATCATAAAATAATATGATCATAGCTTTCAAAAATTTCTTGCTAAAAACATAGATAGAAGCAAGATGGCTTCAATGATCTATGGAGTTAGCAAAAATGGCTGAAAAGGAATAGGATACAAGGGAAAAGTATCTCAACCTAAGAAAGTTAAGGATATGGTCATTAAATGCACACCTTTATATTCTCACTTCACCTATGGGCACACACATGACATAAAGTATACTAGTAATGCTTTTTCTGCTAAACCAAAATTCAAACAAAATTTTGGTAACTCTAACAAACAAGGACCCAAAAAGATATGGGTACCTAAGGATAAAATTGTCTATGTTGCAGACATCTTTAACAACAAGACTAAAACACCAATCTTGGTACCTAGACTCTGGATGCTCTTGACACATGACGGGAAGAAAGCATATGTTCCAAAGCCTGGAGCTTAAATGTGGAGGCTACGTAGGTTTCAGAGGCAATCAGAAAGGGAAAATTATAGGCTTTGGAACTATTGGTAATGGTACGCTTCCCTCTATAACTAATGTTTTGTTAGTAGGTAGATTAATGCATAACTTGTTATCCATAAGTCAATTAAGTGATAACGGTTATGACATAATATTCAATCAAAAGTCATGTAAAGCAGTTAGTCAGAAAGATGGATTTGTCCTCTTTAATGGAAAGAGAAAGAATAATATTTACAAAATAAAACTTTATGAACTAAAAAGTCAGAATGTGAAATGCCTATTGTCTTTTAATGATGAGCAATGGGTCTGGCACAGAAGTTTGGGGCATGTTAGTATGAGAAGAATATCTCAGATTAACAAACTCAATCTGGTCAGAGGACTTCCTAACCTGAAGTTCAGCTCAGATGCTCTGTGTGAAGCATGTGAAAAAGGCAAGTTTGCAAAACCTTCTTTCAAAACAAAAAATGTTGTTTCTACCTCTAGACCATTAGAACTTCTGCATATAGATCCATTTGGACCAGTGAAAACTGCATCCATTAGTGGCAAGAAGTATGGGTTAGTGATCGTAGATGACTATAGCAGATGGACATGGGTAAAGTTCTTATGACACAAGGACGAGTCACATTCTGTGTTCTTTGCATTCTGTAACCAATTCCAAAATGAAAAGAATCTTAGAATTGTTAAAGTCAGAAGTGATCATGATGGAGAATTTGAAAACAAAAAATTTGAACTTATTTTTAATGAGAATGACATCTCTCATAATTTCTCTTGTCCTAGAACTCCTCAACAAAACATAGTTGTAGAATGAAAGAACAGAACTTTACAAGAAATAGCCAGAACCATGATCAACGAGACTAACATTGCTAAGAACTTCTGGGTAGAAGCAATTAACACAACGTGTTACATTCAGAATAGAATCTCCATAAGACCTATTCTGGATAAGACTCCATATGAACTTTGGAAGAACATAAATCCCAACATTTCTTATTTTTCATCCATTTGGATGTACTTGTTTTATTCTGAACACTAAAGAACATTTGAACAAGTTTGACTCTAAAGCACAAAAGTGTCTCATGTTAGGATACTCTGAATGCTTAAGAGGCTATAGAGTATATAACACAGAAACACGGATTGTAGAAGAGTCCATCAGTGTCAGATTTGATGATAAGCTTGGCTCTCAAAAGTTAAAGCAAGATAAATCTTTTGCATATATAGAAGTCCAATTTACAGGTACTGAAGAAATTGCATCAGAAGTTTATCACAAAGAATCACAGTCATCTCTAGAAGAAGATGTCACAAACATTACACCAACATCTGAAGAGCCTCTCCAGAAAAGACAATCTAGAAGCAGTTTAGCTCATCCGGAAAACAAATTGCTAGGAAAGAAAGAAGACCCAATCAAAACAAGATCTATATTCAGAAACTCTGAAGAATATCTCATGGGATTAGTGTCTCTAATTGAGCCAACATCCATTGACGAAGCTCTTCTGGAAAATGATTGGATACTTGCAATGAAGGAAGAATTAAACCAATTCACCAGAAACGATGTGTGGGATCTGGTTCCTAAACCAAAAGGGTTCAACATCATTGGAACCAAATGGGTATTCAGAAACAAACTGAATGAACAAGGAGAAGTCGTCAGAAATAAAGCATGGCTGGTGGCACAAGGTTATAGTCAGCAAGAGGGGATAAACTATACAGAAACCTTTGCTCTAGTCACTAGGTTAGAATATATCATACTTTTAATTTCTTTTGTTATAAATAATGGCATCACTCTTTATCAGATGGATGTTAAAAGTGCATTTTTAAATGGTTACATTGATGAATAAGTTTATGTGCATCAACCCCATGGTTTTGAAAATTCAAAACATCCAGAATATGTCTATAAACTAAAGAAATCACTATATGGTCTGAAACAAGCTCCCAGAGCTTGGTATGAAAGACTAAGTAGTTTTCAGTTAGAAAATAATTTTACCAGAGGGAAGGTGGACACTACTTTATTCTGTAAAGTATTTAAAAATGACATTCTAGTTTATCAGATTTACGTAGATGATATTATTTTTGGATCTACTAAAACCTCTATGAGAAGAGAATTTGATAAGTCTATGCAGGAAGAGTTTGAAATGAGCTTGATGGGAGAACTCAAGTTCTTTCTGGGCATCCATATCAATTAAACTCCAGAAGGAACATACATACATCAAAGCAAGTATGTTAAAGAACTTCTGAAGAAATTTGATCTATCATAATGTAAGTCAGCCAAAACTGCCATGCATCCCACATGCATTTTGGAAAAGGAAGAGGTAAGTAAGAAGGTAGAACAGAAAATCTACAGAGGTATGATTGGTTCTCTCTTATATCTAAAAACTTCAAGACCTAACTTCTGTATAGTGTATGTCTGTGTGCTAGATTCCAATCAGATCCTATAGAATCTCACTTAACAGCTGTTAAGCGAATTTTCAAGTATCTGAAAGATACTACTAATCTTGGTCTTTGTTATAGAAAATTCAAAGAATACAAATTAGTAGGGTACTGTGATGCTGACTTCGCTGGAGACAGAATAGAAAGGAAAAGTTCTTTTGGAAGCTTCCAATTTTTGGGTGAAAATCTTATCTCGTGGTCCAGCAAGAGGCAATCCACCATTGCATTGTCAACTGCTGAAGCTGAATACATTATAGCAGCTGGATACAGCACACGGATGCTCTGGATGAAAAGTCAACTTGAAGACTTCAACATATTTGAGAGTAACATTCGTATACTCTGTGTGACAACACTTCTGCTATTTGTTTATAAAAAAAAATCCTATTTTACATTATAGGGCTAAGCATATAGAAATAAAACATCATTTCATTAAGGACTATATTCAGGAAGGAATTCTTTTATTAAAATTTATCGACACAGACCATCAATGGGCTGATGTTTTCACTAAACCCCTTTCTGAAGATAGTTTTAACTTCATTCTGAAATATCTTAGCATGAAATTATGTCTAGAATGATAGTTTTATTTATGTATGTTAACCCTCAAAACTTTGTATTTTTTTTGTGAACATCTGATCAATAATTCTTCAGAAGTTAGAACGAAAGTTATATCAGGATCTATCTAAGAAGATCTGAACAGTTTCCAAACGGTTCATCTCAAAGATAGAAGCGTGCAAGTTCACAATATCAACATTTGTCATCTCTTCACAAGGGTTTCTTCTAAGGCTGAACGCGTGTTCAAATTATGAAGAGAATAAATAGTTGATTGAATGCATTGAGACTCGTGTCTTATTGGTAACTGTTTCTTATCTCTATGCCATCCCCCTATTTTCAAGAATTAATAATGCTTAGTAATCATTTCTTTTAACCCTTTTCTTTTTAATTAAGTTTCCTATTTTTCTATAAATACTTTGCTCACTTTCACTTTCACTTTTTCACTCTCAATTCTTTTCTCTATTACTTGTGTTCTATTTTTTTCAAAAATCCTCAAAAGTCTGTGTGAACAATGGCTTCTTCCCAAACTGCTCAATGCTCTCAAAATGTTCTCGGCTCTTCTTCTTCAACAGTGGACAGGTATGAAAACCCTCAAGAACACTCCTAACTCCCATTGATTCGCTGGAAGTTCTGTGCAAACTCATTGTGGACTTCGTCAGTATGAAGGAAAAGGGTTACGATTTAACACCTGATGTTGAATTTCAAGGATGGACAAAGTATTTTGATCGTCTACTGGGTCCATTTTTTCCAAGATTAGTTAAAGAATTCTGGATTCACGCTACTTCTTCAAATTATCAGGTCACTTCTTTTGTGATGGGAAAGAAAATAGTAATCTCTGAAGATCTCATTGGGCAATTGATAGGTCATGACGACGAAGGTATTTGTTGCAGCGATATGGCAGAAAAAAGCTCTGACCTAACAAAGATTTCAAAAGAGATTTTTACTTCTCGCCAACCTTCAAACAAAATCAAAGATCTGAAAGACTACCTCAGAATTTGGTCAAAAATCATTTTGGGTTGTGTGATACGGTGGCAGAACCGACTGTTATATTGGTTTGCATTTTGTAATCGCAAATGTTGCGGTAAGCAAGAGTCGCCACCGTCTTTTCTTTTATCCAATAAAGGAAATGGTGAAAAGAACAGAAAAAGACCTTTTCGAGAGTTTTCTGAGTAAGGAGGTTAGATTATGGAAAGGGATGGTGTTAGCACCCTTTCCATTCGTGGTTTCCCACGGGCTCTTAGAGGTTTGCTCATTTTGAAATACCTTTGTGCTTTGTGTGTTTGAAAATGCCTTAGTATGACGAACTTTGTAATGTTTCTCGGGATAGTGGAGAAAGTATACAAAGTGTTTTGAAATTGTTTTTGAAAAGTAGTTTTTGTGTAAGTGCAAAATGTTTGAGCAAACTTCTAACAGCTATCTACTTTTGTACTTGAAAAGGGTCGTTCTTTTCCTCTTATCCTTTAGGTAGTGTTATCCTACTATTAATGAGTAGATAGCCTTGTCGTCGGATGTTAGAGGGACAAACGAAGGGACATTTACAGTCACGAAGGCAACTTGGCAAGAGGCTTTAGTAACCACCCTAAAGTTCTAGATCACTTTTAAACCGAGGCAACGTCGAGAGGGTCATCGAGGGACTAATGATCTTTGAACTGAAGGATAGTCACTAAAACTTCTCACGTTTCGAGAATTGTGATTGTTTTTCAGAAGGCAACCGAAGTGGGGATACCCTAGAGGTGTATATGTGCATATGTGTTAAGTTCAATTATTTATCTTACATTATTAAGTTTGCTAACGTTTTAATTTTCAGTTTTATCATACATGCCTAATTACCAACAGTTAATATACAGAAACTAAAAGTGTGGAAAGTAAACCCTACACTATTACAAGGCTTCAGGGTTGGGGATTTACAATATACAAAAATGGGGGAAAGGTAAAATAAAGAAAACGATAAAAGTCCTACTTAAGCTATTACATACCAGGATACAGTTACATTATCATAAAAAAAGTGAAAGTAAAATAAACGCGCGCGAGATCAAACAACACGTCTAAGAATTTAAAAAACTCTAAGTAAAGAAAATCTTTTTTTTTTGGTTTATTTGTTTATTTTAAGAAAATAATTAAATGAAAATGAGGAAGATTAAGTTTTAATCCTAATTAATTAAATAAATGCAAACAAAGACTAATCCTAATATATTTTTTTTTTGTGATTTTTTGGTTAAGAAAATATTTAGATGAAATGAATCTAAGTCTAATTAGTTTTGAATTAATATAAATAAAGCCCAAATAATTAATTAAGTTAATTTACAAATTTAAGGTCAATTTAAGGAAAAAAAATCTAAGTCTATTTTATTTTAATTTAAAAAAGGAGTTAAAGTTTAATTAATTAATTGATTAAAGAATCTAATTAAATTAAAATGTCTGATCCTAATTTATTTATTTTTGTGATTTTTTTTATTATTTTAGGTTATTATAAAAAAGGTTTAAAAAATACAAAACAAAATAAAAATAAAGAAAACAAAGATAAATAAATTGGGCCTGGGTCTGCTGAAATGGGGGGTGTGCTGAGATTTTTGTTTAGGCTCACCCAGACTGAGCCCAACGTTCCAAAAACAGATCTGGTGGATGCCATCCTTGAGGCTATCAGATGGAAATGCACCCTTGTGTAGCCAGATCTCTTCGCATTGGCATCTGATGATGTGAGTTGATGGTGCATGATGCGCAATGGGCCATGAGGAGCACTCGATCTGTATGAAACAACAGTTAGAAAATAAAATGCTGGACCTGGGGTTCGGACCCAGGTCCTCTCCCTCAAACGCACGATGCTTTACCAACTGTACTGGTTGTCCAGTTGTTATACCAAATACAACAATAAAAATATAATGCAAAAATAAGTGGTTATTTAAAAAAAAAATGTGCGCGGTGATTCAAACAGACTAATTGGAGGCCGCCACACATTGTCTTCTCCCCCCCCCCCCCCTCCGTCGTCTTAGGTAATAAAACCTATAGTGACAACTTTTGTCTGTCACTATAGCACCTGCAATTCAAAAAAAACTACAATACGCAAAATAAATTCATAGTGAGCCCATGGATTAATTGGCCTCAACCTCTTGAACATAATGGTACCCTTGGTTAGGCCTAATTTTGGCTATTTCCAAAAACCCCAATTCTAAGCTTTGAACCCAAAAAATGGTAACGTACGGTTCCTGCATAAAAAAATCAATCCAACCATGTAGGAAGCTTGCAAATGCTTAAACAATCAGAAATGCATGGTCAAATCATATTGATATTACATGAATTATACAAAACGAAATTAAAAAAATGGAGCAAACCGTGAGAGTTGGATGGATCGTTTCGTGGCGTTTTAGGACTTGGTGACAGTTGGAAAAGTTCCATGGGACTTCCAAGAACGTGTTTGAGTCCTTGTTTGGGACTGAAACAGGCTGAAGACTGAAATTCAAACTTTGAAAACTTTGTGATTTTTGCAACCTTTCATGGCTTTCTGGGCAGTTTGTACATGTGCATTTGGCTTGCTAGAACGCTGTACTTATAGTGTAGATGGAGTATGAGAAAGTTATGCCTAGTCAAAGTTTGAGAAAGTTTGGTTGACTTTTCCTATGGAAACCCTAACTTAGAAATTCTTGACTTTTGATGAATTAGGAGCATTTTATGAGGAATCATGATCAACCCTTGATCAAATGATAGATATCACTTCAAAATGTTGATGTTGACCAAAAAATCTTGAAGTTTGACTGTATATAGGCCACACTTGACTTTTGACCTAATACAGTTGATTTTCAGGCATTTGAGCAGTTGACTGAGCAAACTTGTTGTGCAAGGCATGAAATTTGGCATGGATAATCTTGAGGACATATTAGGACCATGGAAAAAATTTGAGACCATTGGAGCTCACACATCTCGATGAAAATTGAAACCCTAATTAAAGGTTCATTGCTTATGAGGAGAATTTGTCTGATCAATTCTTGGTCAACCTTAAGCAATTGAGGACCTCTAGGAGAATGTCTTGAGTAAAAATGGTAGGGAAAATTTTGGGGTACAACAGTTTCCCATGTTCAATCTTCTTGGACCTGAGGATGTAGATTGGCTTGTCTGCCTTTCGTGATCTGAAGGTGGAAGATGATTGAACACTAGAGTGCCCAGAAATTTGCACTCGTCCGAAGTGATACTGTTGGTGAATAATATCGGGAATGGGCTTACATATGCCATTTATCAAAGATGACAGAAGACTGTCGGAGATGGGCTTAAAGATGTCATCCAAGAAATATTACGGAGAGTCGTCGGAGATGGGCTTAAAGATGCCATCCAAAGTAGATGCTGACTTCATAAGAAGTCTCTTTGTGGGGATTCTTGTTCCTGTTGTCTGAGGAGAAGTCTGTCGGGAAATGTTCATAGGGGAATATAGTCTAGGAGCTTCAGTTGTCCGTTACTCTACTGGGGAGTTATGTCTTGATTGGAAAGACGAAAGCGACCTGTTATCTGGTCGGGATCCAGGCTTCACGGTGACTTGTTGAGGACAATAAGGCTGACTGCTATCTGATCGTATTCCAAGCTTCACAGTATCTTTAACTGGATAAGAATTAGAAAATCTTAGTGTCGATTTAACTGAACTATAGAAAGTATATACCAGAAAAAAATCAGGATAAATTATTGGTCGATTTTAAACTGAACCAGTAGAGATCTTGAGTTATCTTTGACTGGAATAGAATCAGAGAAATCTTAGGGTCGATTTAACTGAACCAGAGAAAGTATCCACTGGAAATGAATCAGAATAAATCATTGATCGATTTAAACTGAACCAATGGAGGTCTTGAGTTATCTTTAACTGGAATAGAATCAGAGAAATCTTAGGGTCGATTTAACTGAACCAGAGAAAGGTATCCACTGGAAATGAATCAGAATAAATCATTGATCGATTTAAACTGAGCCAGTGGAGGTCTTGAGTTATATTTAACTAGAATAGAATCAGAGAAATCTTAGGGTCGATTTAACTGAACCAGAGAAAGGTTTCCACCGGAAATGAATCAAAATAAATCATCGATCGATTTAAACTGAACCAGTGGAGGTATTGAGTTATCTTTAACTGGAATAGAATCAGAGAAATCTTAGGGTCGATTTAACTGAACCAGAGAAAGGTCTTGAATTATCTTTAACTGGATAAGAATCAGAAAAATCTTAGGGTCGATTTGACTGAACAAGAGAAAGGTCTTGAATTATCTTTAATTGGATAAGAATCAGAAAAATCTTAGGGTCAATTTGACTGAACCAGAGAAAGGTCTTGAATCACCTTTAACTGGATAAGAATCATAAAAATCTTAGGGTCGATTTGACTGAACCAGAGAAAGATCTTGAATCATCTTTAACTGGATAAGAATCAGAAAAATCTTAGGGTCGATTTTACTGAACCAGAGAAAGGTCTTGAATTATCTTAAACTGGATAAGAATCAGAAAAATCTTAGGGTCCATTTGACTGAACCAGAGAAAGGTCTTGGATTATCTTTAACTGGAATAGAATCAGAGAAATCTTAGGGTTGATTTGACTGAACCAGAGAAGGTATCCACCAGAAATGAATCAGAATAAATTATGATTTAAACTGAACCAGTAGAGGTCTTGAGTCATCTTTAATTGGAATAGAATTAGAGAAATCTTAGGAGGATTTGACTGAACCAGAGAAGGTATCCACCGGAAATGAATCAGAATAAATCATTGGTCAATTTAAACTGAACTAATAGAGGTCTTGAATAAAATTTAACTGGAAAAGAATCATAGTAAATCTTTGGAGCGATTTATCTGAACCAGAGAAAGTGTCTACTGGAACGGAATCAGAATAAACCATTGATCGGTTTAAACTGAACCAGCAGAGGTCTTGAATAAACTTTAACTGGAAAAAAATTAGAATAAATCTTTGGAGCGATTTATCTGAACCAGAGAAAGTATCTACCAGAAAAGAATCAAAATAAATCATTGGTCAATTTAAACTGAACCAGCAGAGGGCTGAAGGAATTGTTCGTCATGTAGCTAGTCATCCTATTTTGTTTCGGGAACTGATCTTCAATTTGTTCACAAATAGTTGTCCTATCAGGTTTCAGGTATTAATCTGGAACTTGAGAATGTTGGTCACATAGATTAATCTTGGACCTGCTGTATAAGTTGGTAGTGTTTGACCTGAAAAGGTAAAACTAGTTTCATGCGATGTCATGATGTATGAGTTGCATGATACTCTCAAAACAAATGAGATTGTGATATATGCTTTTGTGATGCATATACTATGATGTTTGTAAAAACAATGTATGAATGTAACGTATGAACGTGTCAGTCATTCTACTGCAATGTTATTGAACTAGGGAAAATGAATCCCTAATTGTTGCTGGGGATGAAGAATGTATGTCTTCAAATTTGTTGAAACTGAACTGTTGGGAGATGATCTTCCATTGTTAGAGAAATAAAATCTATTGGGAAGGAAAGCTCTGTGCACTGCCTGAGGATTTTGTGAAATCATATTGGGGAATCCTGAGAAGTTTGACGACTTTACTAGGGAAAATGTAATGTTGGAGCAGTAGTTGGAAATTCCTGTTCTGCCGGGGATACAAGAACACCTGACATCACTAGGTTGTAAGCTGAGGATGTGACAGAGACTTTTTAGTAAGGTGTCCCTGCATCTGTACCTACTGGATAAAGTACCTGCGAAGACTTTGTCGATGGTTTGAGTGTCATCCCAACTCCTGGGATACTTTGTAAATGCTGATCAGGGTGATAAGTCTTCTACTGATAAGCAGGTGACAAGATAACGGGACATAGTCGTACGTTTTTAATCCCTAACTTTTTCCTGGACCGCCCTTTCGGGTTTTCAGTCCACCGGGATACCCTTTTTTGCTCAAGCCGCCTTTTCAGGTTTTTGACTTGCCGAGTGTATAATTTTTTTGTATATATCCCTAATTTTTGACCGAACTCTTTTGGTTCGTCGGGATGCCCTTAATTTTGCCTAGTCCTGTCAACCTAGCAGGTCTTTTCATGCGTAGTATTTTCTGACTATGTCCGCATTCTTAGGATGTGGAGAATTGTCACCGTCTATAAATTCCAGAAAATGTTTATGTGATTGCATGTGCCCTTTCATATGTGGGAGCCTGTGTGGGGCTGCTTCAGGATGAACTTGGTACACCTGATGTTTGATCAAGTTTCTGATAGTCTTGAATTTCCTAGGTATCTTTTCTAAGAACTGTCATGGAAGGATTCAAAGACATGATGCTGACACCATCTGATACTACTGGCACAGACAAGAAATTTGGTGGTACCAAAGATTCAAATTTCATAGTGATTTTCTGCTGGAATCCCCGATCAATGTAATAGCCCCCGAGTGATTCATATGGAGATCTTCCCCTGGCTATTCAGCATTTTTGGAGAGATTCTTTGCATATTGGCTTGACTGCCCCAGATTAATTAGACACCATGTCATGCCCCTTGATTATGAATGACTTGTTATTGGGAATGTTTTTTTTTCTCCTGAGGTGATTCTGTCCATTGAGGGGGTCTTCGTTCACTGAATATTTATTGTGTGAATTTCTCTGCCATTTGAACAATTAACTATATGCAAATAATGTCATTTAAAGAATGCAAACTTATGTCTGTCTTGAAATTTTTTGAAAATGCATTTTTTGTAGTAAAACAAAATTTGCAAGAATGTGATATCAACTCATGATTTATGGCAAACCTTACAGGAGTCAGGATACCTTTGTAACAGTATGCTCTCGAACTAATCCATGCTTCAGCTAGGACTTTTAAGGGTTGTAACGTGGCCTGGTTCACGGTTTAAGAAACAAAGGATAAATGCTCAAAGTTTATTTGTACCCACCCGTTCTTCGTGATGTTCTTCAATCCTATGCTCAGTTAATTATACATTTCAAATCCCAATTGAGTTCTGGAATGTTGGCCCCAATATTTCGGTGATGGTTCAAAAATTGAGCGTTTGTTTGAGAAGGAAGTCATTTTTGTGACCTTTTCTTTTTGTTGAGGATTTGTAGGACCTCTTTCTTTTTTGATTTTTCTATCCCTGTCTTTTGCCTGAACTGTTTCTTTTGTGATTACAGCCAGCGGGATGCCCCCGTTTTTTTCTTAAGTCTCCTTCATAGGTGATCAATGCATTTTGATGCACATTCTTCCATGATTGTACTTATGCATTTTCATGGTTTGTTTAGCTTCTTTTTTTGTATTTTATAGTGTTTTTCTATTTTAGTTTATTTCTACTCTTATTTGATTTTCGCACTTTATTTTCAGCATTAGCAGTCTATACGAATAAATTCATAACTTGAGCTACATGAGTCAGAATGAGGCGTGCTACCAGTCGTTGGAAAGCTAAGAGAAAGAGATACGATTTTCGTTCAGAAGTCAAGAGCTGAATCGGACTGTAGTAGGGCCATAAAATTCGTTGAAGTTGCAACATTTTATATTTAAGTTTTGGGTCATTTGTTTTGGATCTGGGTTATGTTTTCGACCCAGTTGGGTTATGAACCGAATCCTTGTCCTTGCTATACCTAGCAGCCTCTACAGTAATTTAGTTTTTACATTTTTATTGAGAAAAAATACATTTTGCTTTTACGCTTGAATGAAGAACTAATCATCCAGAGTTGATCTACTGTAATCGCGTTCCGATGCTTTGAGGTTTTTAATTTATCAATTCAATTTCGTTTCTCTTTCAATTCTATTTTATGAAATTGCATTTGCTTAATTTGTTATTTCATGGAATATCTTGATTAAATTTGTATGATTGTATTCCTAATCTTTAATCGTTGTTTACGTCGCTTAGTCGTTAAATCGCGTTTTATATCGTGTTTACTTAATTCACGATTGTATTAATCCATTTGCTTAATTCGGAATGGGATTTCAATCTATTTTATATCTATTGTGCTTGTCAATTGGTATTGAAATCAAATAGAGGTCGAAGCCGCTTAGGAAATTGGTAAGGTAAAAACCAATGATTAGCAGGAACCTGAAAACAGTAGATCGACTTATTTTTATAATCACTTATTTTAATCACTTATTTCATGTTATAAATCGATCCTAAAACCAACTCCCCATTAGATTTCTATTAGTTAATAATAAAATCAAGAATCCTTGCGATACGAGTCGAGCCATTGTCGCTATACTGCATTTTACAAAATACTCGTTTTTTTGATCCGTGTGCGACAGCGGATCAAAATTGGCGCCGTTGCCGGGGATTCTTGTTGTTATTAATTAATATTTTAGTCATAGGTATAGTGTTCTTGTTTTTTTCGTTGTGTTTGTTGATTTTCAGGGTTGCAATTTCGGTTGCAGTACAGTTTTTCAGCCTAGCAGGTAAATTTGAAACCTACTGTTTCGATTTGCTCCAAATTTTTTCCTGAAGTTCAGAAAAAAATCGACGAACAGTACTCCTTTAGAATAAAATTCTAAAAGATTTCGGCCCTTAAAATCGCAAATTCTTCTTTTTTCTATTTTTAAATAATATTTTACTGTTTTAATTGAGTCGAAAAAAATCGAAAAAATTCTCAAAATTGTTAATTTGGCTAATTAGATTAAATCTGGTGTTATTTTATTTTTTTGAATTTATTTTAATCGTTTTCCTTCTTTCTATTTGTTTCTGCCTATTTGGGACATAGTTGGTATTTTTGTATTTATTGATAACTGAACAAAGAACTTTGAGACAGTTGGCTGACCTTGATGTGAGCTATAATAGTTTATGTATTGACTATCCTGCAGTTGATGCACCTTTTGAATCGAAATCTGATTTAATACACTTGTTGTCAAAGCTTAATAGTCTTACAGGTGAGGATCCACATAAGAATCTGAAGGAATTCCAGGTTGTGTGGTCAGAAACTTCTAAACCTTCACTAGAGGACATTGTCAAACAAATGGCTATAAATAATCTCCAGTTTCAACAACAAGTAGATTCTACTATCCAGACTTTGCAAATACAAATTGAACAACTTGCCTCTTTGATGAATGTCATGCAACAAGCTCAAGGATCTAACCAACAACCCTTAGAAGAGAATTCTGTTTTTCCAATAGAGTTGCTTTCCGAGACTATTGATGATACTTGTACTGATTTATTTGCAGCTGATTTTCCATCATTATATGATTTTGATGATGTTTACTCTTGTGATGTTTATACTGATGTTATAATTTGCTCTGTTTGTGCTGAAATTGAGGTCGCCTTACAAGTTGATATTCTTACTGCAAATGAGGTTGCAAATGAAGTTGTTCATGTGGAAGAAGCTCTCGATACTCTGGCTTCCCGAAACAAACCATCCATTAAACAACCACCTTTCTGAGAGCTGAAACTAATTCCTGAAAATCTTAATTATGCTTATCTAGAGATGAATGAAAAACTCTCAGTTATAATTTCTTCTAAACTTTATTTTGATCAAGAAAGTAAATTTTTGTAGGTTTTGAAGAAGCATAAGAAAGGAATTGGATGGAACTTAGATGATATTTATGATATTAGTCCGTCCATGTGTATGCATAGGATCTCACTTGAAGATGTAGCAAAAGTAGTGAGGCAACCCCGTAACCTTTTGATCCTTGATGTTGTGAAAGATGATATCATGTTCACGTGCCCATTTGACACTTTTACTTTTAGAAGAACATTCTTTGATCCAGGAATAAAAAGTGAAGGTACTCATAAAAATTGCAAAGTAAAAGGACATCGCCTCAAGCTATTCCACGAGAATCCCACGTTAGAAGAGGAAACTATAAAAGAGCTCTCGTTGAGAAAGGCTACTTATGCAATCATCTATCCTCCTTGATTCCTCAGGTGTGTTCTTTCCTCTGTCCTCGCTCTTATTTTATGCTTGTTTCTTTCATTGAGAACAATGTGTGTTTTAAGTATGGGGGAAGGAATCATTTATTTGTTTTGTTTTCTTTGCTTTTATTCTCTGTTTTCTTGTTTTGTTTTCAGTTATAAAAAAAATATGCATCTTTTTGAAAGTTTTGGGTTATAGATTAATCTGAGGTTAGTTGTGGAGACTTGGGAAAAGTTCACAAGATCGGTATCGTCTTAACACTAAGTCTCATGCATATGAAAGTTAATTTGAATTTTTATTATGACGTAGCCTTGAATTCTCATCTTTTAATAGCTATTGAGTAGTTTATTTCAGCAGTCAGCACCATCTCACACGCACTCTATGCAGGGAAGCCGATGAAAATAAGTGAGTGATCAAAGTTTTATTTGAAGAAAAAAAGGAAAGAAAAAGGAATGTGCCTTCTAAGCTTGGTGACCCTCACCCGATCACTTAACCCAACGGTCATAGAACCTACAAAAAAAGTTGATAATAAGACTCGTTGTTAGTTGGTTCAGCGGTTTCTGGTGCTGAACTTGGTAGGGCGGATTACGGTCTGATCCCCCGCAACTACAACTGAGTAAGCAAAGGGTTATGCCACGTAAGTACCAGAACCCTGTGCAAAAAGGATCAGAGTCACTAACCGGTCACCTTGCTATGAGTGTGTGGAGATAATGAGCTTAATGTGATTGCGCCTGAATGAAAAAGAGTAAAAAGGAGGATGAGTAAGTTAGACTTTGGCATAATAATATGATTAGAATTGGTTTATATATTCAAGAGACAAGATTAGTGTTCCTACGATATCCTTAGTGTATAAGATTAGTACCTATTGATGCAATCTTAACCGAAGAAGAGTTTGTAGCCTAAAATGAGTAGCTGATGATGTTGTTGTGTTTCTTTTGATTTTGTTTTGCTCGGAGTGCAAAAGTTCAAGTGTGGGGGAATTTGATCAGTGCATTTTGATGCATATTCTTCCATGATTGTACTTATGCATTTTCATGGTTTGTTTAGCTTATTTTTGTATTTTATAGTGTTTATCTATTTTAGTTTATTTATACTCTTATTTGATTTTCGCACTTTATTTTCAGCATTAGCAGTCTGTACGAATAAATTCATAACTTGAGCTACGTGAGTCGGAATGAGGCGTGCTACCAGTCATTGGAAAGCTAAGAGAAAGAGATACGATTTTTATTCAGAAGTCGAGAGCTGAATCGGACTGTAGTAGGGCCATAAAATTCATTGAAGTTGCAACATTTTATATTTAAGTTTTGGGTCATTTGTTTTGGATCTGGGTTATGTTTTCGACCCAGTTGGGTTATGAACCGAATCCTTGTCCTTGCTATACCTAGCAGCCGCTACAGTAATTTAGTTTTCACCTTTTTATTGAGAAAAAATACATTTTGCTTTTACGCTTGAATGAAGAACTAATAATCCAGAGTTGATCTACTGTAATCGCGTTCCGATGCTTTGAGGTTTTTAATTTATCAATTCAATTTCGTTTCTCTTTCAATTCTATTTTATGAAATTGCATTTGCTTAATTTGTTATTTCATGGAATGTCTTGATTAAATTTATATGATTGTATTCCTAATTTTTAATCGTTGTTTACGTCGCTTAGTCGTTAATACACGTTTTATATTGTGTTTGCTTAATTCACGATTGTATTAATCCGTTTGCTTAATTCGGAATGGGAATTCAATCTATTTTATATCTATTGCGCTTGTCAATTGGTATTGAAATCGAATAGATGTCGAAGCCGCTTAGGGAATTGGTAAGGTAAAAACCAATGATTAGCAGGAACCTGAAAACAGTAGTTCGACTTATTTTTATAATCACTTATTTTAATCACTTATTTAGTGTTATAAATTGATCCTAAAACCAACCCCCCATTCGATTTCTATTAGTTAATAATAAAATCAAGAATCCTTGCGATACGACTCGAGCCATTATCGCTATACTGCATTTTACAAAATACTCGTTTTTGATCCGTGTGCGACAGCGAATCAATAGGTTTTGACTTAATAGGCTTTTATTTTGAGAGATAATGACTGCTTGTTCTTAATGGTTATGTGGAACCATCACCATCTTTTGGAAAACATCTTCTACACTATTTGTCGTGTATGAAGGGAAAGCTTGCGACTGAATGCACATCTGAATTAACTGAGAAAACTACCCTGCCTCAGGTTATGATTAAGGGTTTTAATTTGTGTGAAAAGAAAACTCCTACTTCTTAGGCTCAAAAGGGTTGATAGGGATTATCTTCCTTATAACTCCACTATTTAGGATTTGAAACAACTCCTGTACATCGTCAGCGGGGTCTATTCAAAAGTATACTGTAGAAATTATGGTATCGTTCTCGTCATCCTCCCTCTAAAGGCTTAGAGCTTTTAATCAAGAGTTGAATATCACAAAAAGGAAGTAAGAAAGAAGTTTATGCATAATGAAAACAAATTAATTCAAGACAAACATGTGCAATGCATTAATGAAATAACAAAGTTTGATATGACAATAATTGTTTGAACAAACAAAGAAAATACAACTTGAGAATTCAAATGAACAAAAGCCTCTTTGTATGAAGTTGTCACTTTAGATGGTGTGCCCTTGAGGGATGGCAGAAGACTTCAGTCTGACCATCTTATGTGAACTCCAGCACCCCTTCATCAATCAAGTTTTGAATTTTATATTTCAACATCTAACAATCATCAGTATCATGCCCCAGACTGTTGGAGTAATATGCACACCTTGCACCAGGATTGTAGTTAGGAGAAGAAGTCTTGGGATTCGGATAAGGCCCTATCAACATAATCAGATTCATCCTCAACATGTGTTGTAAAGCTTGAGACATCGACATGTTGAGTTTGGTATATTGCCTGTTGGATGTATCCTGCTTACTCTGATTAACCCGCTGTTTTTGGCGAGGTCGTTGTTGGACCCGTGATGCAGCTGCAATTTGGAAAGGTCCACTCTTTACCCAGCCAACCTCTTGTTTTCTCGGAGGTTGATCAATGACTTGGTCCCCAACCTCGACTGTTTGCTTCATACGGTTGTATCCGTCTTGAAGAAGTTTATTGATAATGGCTATCAGCTCTTCTTATCCCCAGGCTAGGCCTTGGATAAGAGTCATCTGCCCCAGCATCTGGGTTCTCATTGCTTCTACCTCAGCCTGCAATTGTTCCAACCGTTCGTCGTTATTGTCTTCAGGACTTTTCTTGGCCAGGTTCTCAGTGAGGAGTGCTTTCAACTCTTCCTGTCCCTTGGATAGGTTTAAGAACAATTCCATGAACTGAGCCTCTTGAGTTTGAAGATCTCTTTTGTCTTGTTGGAGAGCCATTTTCCTTGCTGAAATAAACAATGATAAAATGAGAGACCTGTACTGGAAGACCTGTTATGCAAATGACATGCGTGTAATGTTTTCAAGGATCTCGTAGGGTAAACAAGAAAACGTTAGAATCCAATTGCAGATTTGATTGAAGAACTTTCATATCATTGAAGGTCTTTCTACAAGAATCAAGCTCACCATATCAAGTGGGTCATAGCCCCCGACTCAAGTTATTGTGTTTTGATCTTTTGACGGCATTGGCTAGAGGAAAATAAATCCCCTTGCCCCTTGCTAGATGTCTGGTTCATCATGACCTTCACCACAGACCCTTGAGATCCTTGAAATGGTTAAGGAAACACTATGGCGTGATGTTATGATGTGTATGCTTTGCGTTAAGCAAAAGTGTAAGGTGATGAAGACAAGTGAGTCTAAGAAGTCCAGGTTACTGGATAATGACTGTAAACTAATCCTGCAAGGAGATCATGTTGTTAGATAAAAACCATGCAAGTAACTCAAATTGAAATCAAACAAATCACACAAGCAGCCTTAGGTTTAGGCTTGCATGGGTTTGTAGGTAAGTACCCTCTTGAATGTTCAGTTGGTTCAACCTGTCTTAGAAATAGTAACCGGGTTCTAAGGAGTCTCAATATCATTGACCTTCCCATCCGGAATTGTTTAGCTCACACACTGAAGTATTGCAGCCAAAAAATCCCGAAAGTCCAGTCTCAACGAGTGTAGTATCGAGTATCAACCAATCTTCGGTCGGAACCAAAGCCGGCTATCTCACTACTTCTTAATGGCTAGGATGAGTCAATTAAAGGTTCTAAAGGTCAGTTAGTGCTTAGTGACACTATGAGGAAGCCTAATGTTATCCTTGAATTACTCAAGGAATATTAGTACAACCCAAAGTATCGCGCTAACGTAGCCACCACTTCGTCTGTATCGGTCTACACCGTATAGCCTCCATGATTTATTGCTACTTACCTAATAATGTGCTCCAGATCCGGGTGTAGGATCTTTACAATAATACCCCAACAAAACCCTCAAAGATAAAGCAAGCAAACACATAATAAAGCATTTAAAATGGTGAACTAAAACTCTAAGGTAACCCCACTTTTCTAATCCCCAGCAGAGTCGCCAGTTCTGTGATACGGTGGCAGAACCGACTGTTATACTGGTTTGCATTTTGTATTCACAAATGTTTCGGTAAGTAAGATTCACCACCATCTTTTCTTTTATCTAACAAAGGAAAGGGTGAAAAGAACAGAAAAAGACATTTTCGATAGTTTTGTGAGTAAGGGGGGTAGATTATGGAAAGGGAAGGTGTTAGCACCCTTTCCATCCATGGTTTTCCATAAGCTCTTAGAGATTTTCTCATTTTGAAATACCTTTGTGCTTTGTCTATTTGAAAATGCTTTGAAAATTCCTTAGTATGGAGAACTTTGTAATGTTTCTCGGGATAGTGGAGAAAGTATACAAAGTGTTTTGAAATTGTTTTGGAAAAGTAGTTTTTGTGTAAGTGCAAAATCTTTGAGCAAACTTCTAACAGCTATCTACTTTTGTACTCGAAAAGGGTCTTTCTTTTCCTCCTATCCTTTAGATAGTGCTATCCTACTATTAGTGAGTAGGTAGCCTTGTCGTCGGATGTTATATGAACAATCGAAGGGACGTTTACAGTCATAGAGGAAACTTGGAAAGAGGCTTTAGTAACCACCCTAAAGTTCTAGATCACTTTTAAACCGAGGCAATGTCGAGAGGATCATCGAGGGACTAGTGATCTTTAAATTGAAGGATAGTCACTACAACTTCTCACGTTTCGAGAATTGTGACTATTTTTCTGAAGGCAACCGAAGTGGGGATACCCTAGAGGTGTATATGTGCATATGTGTTAAGTTCAGTTATTTATCTTGCATTATTAAGTTTGCTAACATTTTTATTTTCAGTCTTATCATACACGCCTAATTACTAACAGTTAATATACAGAAATTAAAAGTGCGGAAAATAAACCCTATACTATTACAAGGCTTTGGGGTGGGGGATTTACAATATACAAAATGGGGGAAAGGTAAAATAAATAAAATGATAAAAGTCCTGCGTAAGCTATTACATACCAGGATACAGTTACATTATCATAAAAAAATGTGAAAGTAAAATAAACGCGCGCGAGATCATACAACACGTCTAAGAACTTAAAAAATTCTAAGTAAAGAAAATCTTTTTTTTTTTGGTTTTTTTGTTTATTTTAAGAAAATAATTAAATGAAAATGAGGAAGATTAAGTTTTAATCCTAATTAATTAAATAAATGTAAATAAAGACTAATCCTAATACATTTTTTTTTGTGATTTTTTGGTTAAGAAAATATTTAGATCAAATGAATCTAAGTCTAATTAGTTTTGAATTAATAGAAATAAAGCCCAAATAATTAATTAAGTTAATTTACAAAGTTAAGGTCAATTTAAGAAAAAAAATCTAAGTCTATTTTATTTTAATTTAAAAAAGGAGTTAAAGTTTAATTAATTAATTGATTAAAGAATCTAATTAATTAATTTAATTATTTTTTGTGATTTTTTTATTATTTTAGGTTATTATAAAAAAGGTTAAAAAAAATATAAATTAAAATAAAAATAAAGAAAACAAAGATAAATAAATTGGGCCTGGGTCTGCTGAAATGAAATGGGGGGTGTGCTAAGATTTTTGTTTAGGCCCACCCAGACTGAGCCCAACGTTCCAAACACAGATCTAGTGGATGCCATCCTTGAGGCCATAGGATGGAAACGCATCCTTGTGTAGCCAGATCTCTTCGCATTGACATCTGATGATGTGAGTTGATGGTCATGATGCGCAATGGTCCATGAGGAGCATTGGATCTGTATGAAACAACTGTTAGAAAATAAAATGCTGGACCTGGGATTCGAACCCAGGTCCTCTCCCTCAAACGCGCGTTGCTTTACCAACTGTATTGGCTGTCCAATAGTTATACCAAATACAACAATAAAAATATAATGCAAAAACAAGTGGTTATTTAAAAAATAAAATAACGCGCGCGGTGATTCAAACAGACCAATTGGAGGCTGCCACACATTGTCTTCTTCCCCCCTTCGTCGTCTTAGGTAATAAGACCTATAGTGACAGTTTTTGTCTGTCACTATAGCACATGCAATTCAAAAAAAACTACAATACGCAAAATAAATTCATAGTGAGGCCATGGATTAATTGGCCTCAACCTCCTGAACATAATGATACCCTTGGTTGGGCCTAATTTTGGCTATTTCCAGAAACCCCAATTCTAAGCTTTGAACCCTAAAAATGGTACCACACGATTCCTGCATCAAAACCTCAATACAACCATGTAGGAAGCTTGCAAATGCTTAAACAATCAGAAATGCATGGTCAAATCATATTGATATTACATGAATTGTACAAAATGAAATTAAAAAAATGGAGAAAACCGTGAGAGTTGGCTGGATTGTTTCGTGGCGTTTTAGGACTTGGTGACGGCTGGAAAAGTTCCAGGGGACTTACAGGAATATGTTTGAGTCCTTGTTTGGGACTGAAACAGGCTGAAGACTGAAATTCAAACTTTGAAAACTTTGTGATTTTTGCAACCTTTCGTGGCTTTTTGGGCAGTTTGTAGGTGTGCATTTGGCTTTCTAGAACACTGTACTTATAGTGTAGATGGAGGATACAATATAACATGGAAAGAATCAAGTCATAATGCTATGCTTTCATGTCAAAATCCAACCAATTTAAATGCTTCCATATTTGAAAATCCTGCCCTTTCCATGCTTGAATGAACCTGGTCATTCATTGTACGAAATTGTGGGCCTGAAATTGAATCGAAACAAGAGCCCAATTGTAATGATCCAATCATTTACTATTTTATGTGATTTATCTTGTATTTATGTGAATAAAAACAAAATAAATATGAATAAAATAGCTAAAAAATGCAAGGCAAGGTAAGAATGAAATTATAGGTCCTTTATAAGCTTAGGAAGATGTTTGAGGCCTAAGAAAATAAGCCATTACTTCAAAAGTTAAAATTTGCTCAATGCACCATTCTTGAATTTTCCAAAATTTTCCCAACTTGGGTAAGCCATAACCTGCTCAATGTTTGGTTGACATTTCCTATAGAAACCCTAATTTAGCAATTCTTGACTTTTGATGAATTAGGAGCATTTCATGAGGAATCATGACCAACCCTTGATCAAATGATAGATATCACTTCAAAATGTTGATGTTTGACCAAAAAATCTTGAAGTTTGACTGTATATATGCCACAATTGACTTTTGACCTAATACAGTTGATTTTCAGGCATTTTAGCAGTTGACTGAGAAAACTTGTTGTGCAAGGCATGAAATTTGGCATGGATAATCTTGAGGACATATTACGACATTGGTAAACATTTGAGACCATTTGAGCTCACACATCTTGATGAAATTGAAACCCTAATTAGAGGTTCATTGTTTAGGAGGAGAATTTGTCTGATTAATTCTTGGTCAACCTTAAGCAATTGAGGACCTCTAGGAGCATGTCTTGAGTAAAAATGGGAGGGAAAATTTTGGGGTACAACAAGTTGCATCAACCACAGAAAACCTACAAGTTCTCCAGACTATATCAACATTGATCAGCAGTATCTTTTGTACTTCATTGAAACTAAGGCAAAGGTCAATCTTCCTCACCTTCTGTTTAACCATCTGAAGACCAGCGTCAAAGAGACAAGAGAAGATGAAAGAACAAAAAGAGTCTGGATACCTCTGGGAAGGCTCATCTCAGATATTCTGACAAAAAACAAACTGGTAGAACATCTGACTGAAGGACAACAAGTCAACACTCTGGAAGCTTGTGCTGGTAAACTTCTGAACGCTAAGAATCTGAAGAAGATGAAGATCATTGAAACCATCAAGAAGGATCCAATAATAACAACCAAGGAAGTAATCAAAACTAGAAGAGTACCCCTGAAGGATTTTCCTCTCTTTTCTCAAATAGATGCTTCTCCAGATATTATTATCAGATATCTGGATGCTTGCAAGAGGGACGGGACAAATATAGAAGTGAACATTCGTGATTTAAGGCAATAACCTCTGGAAGTTGCTCCTAGAAAATCAAGTAAAATAAAAGCTACTGGAGAAGGATCTTCTCAGAAGATTCCCAAGGCTTCTAAGAAGAAAGGTAATCCATCTTTTATTTCTGTAATTAAATCAGTTATGTTATCAACATCTGAAAAACCTTCCTCTCCAAAACCCACATAAGATCCATCACCATAAACCTTTGATGACTTTGACATAGAATTTGACCCTTCATTATCCCTAGATAACCTTATGGATAATCCACCTACTACCCATCTTGACCAAAATATGCCTGAACTTGCTCAAGTTCTTTCTGATATTGATCAATTTGATCAGCTATTTAAAGCTCCCCACTCAGAAAATCTAAATTTTAAAGCTCCCCACTCAGAAAATCCAAATTTTGACTCTGATACCACAACATACATTCCTGGAATCACCTGCCCTCTCATGGTCTCTTAACCACTCATAATCCATTCCATTCCATATATTCCATCTCCTTATCATTCCACAACACCAAACTCACCATATTCACCCATTATTATCTCGAATTCTCCCTCTCCAAACAACCATCCAGAAGATCCCATTTGCACAATTATAGACTGAGAAGCTTTGGACAATATTGTCTTATGCTCTAAAAAAATTCCCATTCCAAAACCTAAACCAAAAATCTCCAAAGCAGATGTTGGCAAATCTTTGCTGATTTTTTAAACAGAAATATAGGAATGGGTTAACTCTTTGAAGCTAGCTTGCTTAGAGAATCTTAATCCTGCTGCTTCTGATTCACATTGGAACCAGTTCAGGAAATGGTTTAATTCTGAATCCCAGAAACTTAAGGAGTTAAGTTATGAAATTGCTCAACAGAACTTATGTGATCATCTGAATGTCTTCAAGGATCAAGTTTTGCGTCACTGGGAAAAGAAACCACTTCTTCTGCTGGACAATGCTCCTTGGGAAGATCATCAGCCTTTAAAATATGGTGAACCATCCTCTGGTCCTCTGCCTCTGGTTAGGGTTCTAAACAAAGGCAAGGAAGTTGAAGAAGCTCCTGAGTTAGAATCAGCTGTAGCTTACTCTGAAAAGGTGGAACCTTCTGTTGATATACCCTCTTCATCTCTTGTGCTGAAAACTCTGGAGGAGTTAAAGAAAGAGAATGCAATGTTTAAGGAAAGACTAGACAAGCAGGATGATAGGTGCAAGGAAATCAAAGGAATGCTTGGTAAACAAGAAGAGTCAAACATCCAGATTAAGAGTTTGTTGGAAGCCTTGTTCACACGACTACCTCCACCTCAATCTTAGTTTTGAAATTTGATTTCTTTACTGTGTTCATTTTATTTGTTTCCTTCTGAATGTGTTTAGTGCAATCTCTTTGAATACAAATCATCTTTTATTCTTAAAGTGTTTTTATTAGTTTTTGATTCTTGACAAAAAAGGGGGGAGAACATAAGATATTTCTAATATAATAGTTTCGAGACGTAGTCTCAAACATTTTGAATATCATAACTTCTATTGTTTTTTTTTCTTAAAGCAAAACAGGGACAAACTCTGTTGAGGACAGAAGTAGACGCGTCAAAAACTCTGATCAAAATAATCTTCAGGGAAGTATTTCTTCTTTATCTGAGTATTCAACTCAGGGGGAAGACCTTAAATACTTTATGTTTCTATTGAAATATCCAAGTTTTTATCATCATTAAAAAGGGGGAGATTGTTAGAACATAGTTTGATTCTATAACCCTTGTAAGAGTTTTGATGATAACAAACACTCAAAGAACAATTATGCTCCCTAAATAAGTATTTTGTTTTGCAGAGAAGTTCTGATGGAAGAAGCACAGAAGATGAGTTAGATAGTTATTTCAACTTTGATTCTATACATCTCCAAAAGAAGTTCTAACGCTACAAACAGGAACTCTGTGTATTTGATCCATAAAGTTCTAGAAAGAAGCAACAATAACTTTCATCTTCTGAAGCCAGCATGTTCTGAAGCGTTATAACTCACTTATTGCTATTCAAAAGTAACGACTGAAAGGGGACAAGGATCTTTATTTTTGGAAAGCTCTTTAATTATCATTGATCAACATTCCAAAATCTCCTACATGTGTTTCCTATTTAAACAAATATTGAAGGAAAAATCATTTATGATTTTGTGCACAACAAACGAGTCATCTTCATCTTCATCTCCTTCAAACGCACTGAATCTCAATTGTGTAAAACATCACTTGTGTGATACTGTTTCATTAGAAAACACTTTTTGTAAACTCTCTTAAATATTGTTTAATGTATTTCCTTGAGAAAACCAGATTGTGGTTTAAACTCAAGAAGACTTTGACGGTTGTCATAGTAGCTGTGTAATCATGTTTGATTAGTGAATTAAGACCTCGTTGAGAGAGGCGAAATCACCTTGGTGGGTGGACTGGAGTAGTTTTAGTTCAAACGAACCAGGATAACCAACATTTTCTTTTCTTTAAGTTTTAAAAACCCAAATTTAAATCACCCCTTATTGTATTTTTCCATTCTTCAATTGATATCAGAGCATGGTCATGGGTTCGAATCCCCCCGGCTGACACTGGGGGGAGATTGTTAAATTATTTAATCCACCGTCAACCTTAGGGATTCGAAGAGCTTAACATCCCACCCATGGGGATTAGTATGGGCTAGGTGCAACCCCTGAAAATCTCATACTATATAGAAATAAAGTTGTGCCTTCACTATCAGTAATTGCTTTTAGTGTAATGGTAGGCGCTTGATCCTACACATGGGACAAGTTAAAGAACTTGTATGGTGGAGATGAGAAATTGAAGAAGGTGAAGTTGCAGACGCTAAAGAAGCAATACGTGATGATTCAAATGAAAGAAGATGAATAAATTTATGCATATTTCTCAAGAATTATGGTGCTAACAAACCAGATGAAGACATGTGGTGAATAGGTTACAGATCTGCAGAAGATTGAGAAAGTGTTAAGATCTTTAACTTCATATTTTGACTACATTGTTGTGACAATTGAAGAGGCCAAGACTCTATATAAGATGAAGTTGGAAGAACTTAAAGCTTCATTGGAGGCTCATGAAATGAGGTTGAAGCAGAGAAACTCAGAAAGAGAGAAGGTCACTGAACAGGCATTGCAATCAAGATTCAGTAAGAAAGCTAGGAAAGAGAAATTGAAGCAGCGGAAGAATATTGCTAGTGATGAGAAGTCAAGAAAGAATACTGATTCAATTAATAAAGGTGTGGGCAAAAAGTATTCTAGGAAGAAAGTTGACACGAAAGAGGTGCATTGTTATAATTGTCAAGGTTTTGGTCATTATGCTCGAGATTGTCGAAGAAAGAAAGTAGCAATGGCGAAAGATAGTGATGAACCTCAATATGCATGAGCTGGAGATAGTGATTATGAGGATGTGTTGTTGATGGTGAATAATCAATTGAATACTAAGAAAAATAACATGTTGTATCTGGATTCAGGATGCAACAACCACATAACTGACAATAAAAATTGGTTCACCAAGTTAGATGAGTCAGTCGAAAAGGTGATAAAGTTTGTAGATTGTAGACACATCAAATAAGGTAGTAAATGAGATATTTCAATTGTCAAGAAGGATGGTCGAAAGGCCATTATCACTGAAGTGTTGTATGTACCTTCTATGACAAGTAACTTGATAAGTGTAGGTCAATTACTTGCAAAAGGTTTCAATATGAAGCTGGAGAAGAATCATATGAAGGTATATAGGGCTGATGGGAGGCTAATAATGAAATCACCCTTGGCTGAAAATAAAACTTTCTAAGTTGAACATAACACATCAGATCACAAATGTCTTGCTTTAACTACAGAAGAAGACAAGAACTAGCTATGGAACCACAAGTATGGACATCTAAACTTCAGAAGTTTATGCATGCTCAATCAGAAAAGGATGGTGTTTAGGTTGCCTTATGTGGAGGAACCAAAGTAGGTGTGTAAGGAACATTGTAAAGCAAAGCAAGCGAGGAAGGCATTCAAACATGACTTGCCCATGAAATCAAAGCAAAAACTGGAGCTGGTTCAATCTAATGTGTGTAGACCTTTTGAAGTAAAGTCAAATGGAGGTAACAAGTATTTAGTTACTTTCATTGATGAATTCACAAGACATGTGTGGATTTACCTTATTGAAAGAAAGAGTGAGGTATTCATACAGTTTAAGAAGTTCAAGTTGCATGCTGAGAAACAAAGTGGATGCAAGTTGAAGAAGTTGAGAACTGATGGAGGTGATGAGTATATGTTTGTTGAATTTTCTAGATTTTGCAACGAGGAAGGTATGTATCACGAGGTTATTGCGCCATATACACCTCAGCATAATGGCATAGCTGAGAGAAATAATAAAAGTATATTGAACATGACGAGAAGTATGTTGAAAGCTAAAGATATGCCTAAGAGATTTTAGGCTGAAGAAGCTTCCAGAGCAGTATACACTCTCAACAGGTGTCCAACAAAGAAGATGGTCAGAAGAACACCTTATGAGGCTTGGACAGGTTTGAAGCCAAATGTGAGTCATCTTAGACTTTTTGGATCAATGTGCTTCAGGAATGTACCTGAACAATTGAGAAAGAAGTCAGATGATCGAATTGAGATAATGGTGCTTATAGGTTATCATTCGACTGGTGCATATAAGTTGTATTCGCCAAACGAAAATAAACTAGTGATCAGTCGAGATGTTCTTGTGGATGAAAGCAAAGGGTGGGACTGGAGTCAAGGTTTAGTTCGAAAGGAATCAGATACAGTCACAAATATGTTCGAAGAAGATTAACATAATGAAGCTTCAACAAGTTGAAATGAACAAGGTGATGCTTCAACCAGTCAAAATGAAGAACCATCTGTGAAAAATGAAATAAGGTCGATAAGAACAAGGACTGAGTTGACAAGGCTAGTTGGACATGAAAGATTTCCATATAAAGTAGTTGATGCTGATGGTGATTTAATCGAAGAAGCCATGATGATGGCTGAAGCAAAACCAGTTGATTTGGGCGAAGCCATGAGTAATTCGAATTGGTGTGAAGCCATGAAAGAAGAACTCACGGTTATTGAGAAGAACAAGACCTGGGAGCTTGTCGAACAAACTCAAAAGAAGCCAATCAATGTTGAATTTCTGGCTGCAGATACTCAATGTCACATTCAATGTTATGACACCGTATCTGACTTTCTATAAGACAGTAAATACAAAAACAGTAAAGAACACAGTCAATTGTTTACCCAGTTCAGTGTGCAACAACACCTACTCTGGGGGCTACCAAGCCAGGGAGGAAATCCACTATAAGAGATATTAATTCAGGAATAAACCAACCAGTTTATCTCCTTCACTTAAGACCTACCCAATGCAACTTCAATCTAAGTACAACTTAAACCTGAGTTCCTACTCACTCCCCCTCAATCACAGCAGTGATACTTAAAAGAATTGACTAATGAATTGATGAAGACACTCTTCAAAACATACACTTGATTATGCTTCACAGCTTTTTAATCAAGCAACACAAACACTCTTGCTTCACAGCTTTGAGTGATACATAAACCTAACTTGACTTTGGTTCAAAGCTTTAGTCAAGAGACACAAAACACTCTTGCTTCAAAGCTTTGAGTGGTACAAAAACCCTTACAAACAAAACCTATTCCAAGTCACTTATCACAATGATAATTGCTTGGATTACAGTAGTTAAAACTATACAGCTCCTAAATGATCTTCTGTCCAAAAGGATAAATTCCAAACAGCAGCCCTGTTGAATATATAGCAGCTGCATCTTCAGTTAGGGTTTCCACAAAAAGCTAGGGTTAATTCCGTTTGACCTTAAGACTTAGTCACAGGACTTTATCAACCAGGTTAGGGTTGAGCTAGGTTAACCCCAAGTCCACGAGATTTTCTGTTCTGGAAAGCTTGAGTCATTTTCCTGAAAAAACTCAGAATTACCCAAACTGCATAACTGTTAGTTCAGAACAAGATGTCTTAACATTTGTTATGACATCTGAATTCTTGTCTACTGATTTTGGTAAATGTGATCTTTTTGCAAAATGCTCAGATACACACTCATAAACAGCAGCACCTGTATGACAATATTTTTCTGCAAAGGTACCTAATAAATCAGTACCTAATAAACTAGAATGTTATGACATCAGTCATGACATTCACACACACACACACACACACACACACACACACACACACCTGGTTTGACCAAAAATGCATGCCAATAACTAAACAACTACAAACTCCCCCTTTGGCAGATTTTTGGCTAAAGCCCCTAAGCAATCAGAGATAGATAGCAGCAGAATAAATATGACTGCAGAAAAATAGAATGTCTATCAAGTAATTGACCACAGAATAATATCTCCCCCTCTTTAGCCACAAATGGGCCAAAGATACATGTTCTTAAAAGTTATACAGTCATCCCAAAAGTAATAAAAACAACAACTAAAATCTGAACACACTTGCAAACTCCACCAGGGTCCAACATCAACTCCACCAACCTTTAAGTACTGTCCCCTTCAGAGGAGCTAGTTTCTTCAGTATTGAGTTGATCTTCAGCAGCACCCTCTTCCCTTCTGTTTCCTTCAGCTTCCTCCTTTTCTAACCTGGCAATTAGGTTTTCTAGGGTCTTTTTCCTAGTCTCCAGCTCTTTGCAGGTCTCTTTCAATACAGCTATAACATCAGATGTTTTGGACTGAGTCTTCACAGATGATGTCTCAGCTGATGTTATGACAATATCAGGAGCATGAGATCCCTGAAACAGCTTGTAGTGTAACCCAAGAGCAGGAGCTCTTTTGCAAGCAGTATCTCTTGCCACCAGGATATCAGGGTACTGTGCGAGGATAATTCCACACAGGAGGGAGGGAAAGGCAATAGGGCCTTTGACAGCAAAGCTACCAACATGTTTTAGAGTTTGTTCAAAAATATACCTGCCATAGTCAAATTCAGTCTTGGTTCCCACAGCATAAATAAATCTCCCCAATCCTGTGGAGATAGTAGATTTATGGTTTGTAGGGACCCAGTTGGCTGCACCAATCTTGTGCAGGATGGAAAATTTCATGCTTAGTTTGCTGGCATCCAACTTGCCTTTCAAGGGCCAGCACTTGACTTGTCTTGCTGTGATGGTTTGACAAACTTCATTGTCAGTGACTTCCAGTTCAGGGCAATCCTCATTTGATCTTCCAAGAAATTTGTTAATTTCTGATGGAGAGAAATTAACCCTTCTTCCTCTAACATAAACACATTCAAAGTCAGCTGACCTTCCATCAACACATTCATCAGACAAGTTAACTATGAACTCCTTGACCGGATTTTCATAGCACTTGGTAAATTTTACCACAGTCTTCATCAGTCCAGCAGTTTTAATCAGGTCCATGATTTCCTTGCACTCCATGGCATCATTATTTAGCTCTCTCTCTAAAGCTATTCTCTTCAAGCAAACATACTTCCATCTGTTGGCATTGTCAGGGTGGTGAAAAGAGATGTTGTCTGTTGGGACTTCAGGAACTCTAGCCATTTTGTTGGAGGGGAGTTTCCTTCTGATAGGAATTTCTTCAGCATCAATCTCAAACTCTGATTCCTCATCAGAATCAGAAGACTCAGGTTCTTTTCTTTTCTTTGTAATTGGTTGTCTACCAGTATGCACTTGGGCTTTCACCTTCCCTTTGGACTGACCAGTTTTCACAAATTCTACCCCAGTCTTGCCTTCAGCCTTGGATTTCTTATTAGCAGGTTTCTCTTTGGTCATACATTGTGCAGCATTCTGATTACCCTTTCTTTTCATCATTCTCCTAGCTATGCTAGGGTTTACATTGGCAATTAGATCATTGTCTGAGTATTCCTCGTCCACATCAATGACAGGTGGATCAACAGTTTTCTCTGAAGGGTTCTGAATGTTGTCATTTGGTGTCACAACATTCTCAGAGACATCTACATTTGCTTCAACATTTGGGCTTGCTGATTCTTGATTTAATGGGACAGAAATCCCCGGTACAGAGTGGTTTTCGCTTAGTATTCTTGTAACAAGCCTAGCAATTGCTTGATGTACTTGAGCTGATCCTTCCCTATTTCGTACAGAGGAAGAAGGATGAGAAGGATTACCGGAAGCAGTAGCTTGAGCTCTTCCTGCATGCCTAGTTCTCAGCTTTTTGACTTTGGAGGGGTCAGTTGCCATTTCTCTGAGAGGAGTGATCTCCAGGACTTCAGAATCTATGCATGTGGTGATTGCTCGAGAATCTTGGTCAGATGATGAAGATGAAGTGGTCGCCTTGGTTGAAGATGATGTTTGAGACATTTTGATTGACTTAGAGCACCAGTAGCAATTTGAGAGAAAACTTTGATTGAGAGAAGGGAATAGGTTGTAAAGTCGAGAGAGGTAGGAGGCAAATGAGAGTCTATTCAACTTCTTAATAATTTTGAAAGAATTGGAAAAACATATGATTAACCCACTAAAAATAGACTTAACAAAAATAACTCCTTCAACCCTTGCTTTAAGCAAAATTAATTGCTATAATTTCTCATGTTGGAAAATACCCATCTTGCCCCTCAAGTTTTCAAGTTGATTTACATCAAGAGCCTTGGTAGAAAAATCAACCAGCTGAAGCTTAATGATACCATGTTCCAGATTAATTGTCTTCTTCTCTACAAGGTCAATGTGCTTGGTCCTGCTATGTTGAATAGGGTTCTTGGAAATATTGATCGTATTCAGATTGTCACAATACAATGTCACAACATCTTGTGAGACATTATACTCAGTGAGCATCTGTTTTGTCCAGATAATTTGAGAACAGCTACTACCAGCTGCAACTATTTTAGCACAGAGTTGAAAAGGCAATCTTTTGACATGAATCATAGCTCTGGCAGATTCCTGTATGATCCTATTTTTCCTTCTGTCAACTCCATTTTGAAGAGGAGTTATAGGAGAAGAGACTTCATGACTCATTCCTTCTGAGAAACAGAATTTATTAAACTTGTTGTTTCCAAAATCCTTGTCATGATCACTTCTGATTCTGACAATACATCCTTCTTTTTGGGTTTTCTTGCACTGTTCTCTAAAAACTTCAAGGTTATTCACCACATCATAGACATATCTCTTTTTACCAAGCCTTTCAATTTGATGTTCACCACAAACCCTCCTTTTATCAATTTGCAGTCTTGGAATCCTTTTGACTGCTTCCATAGAGATAGTTCTTTTCATTCTTCTTAGATGAAGATGGTCAAGTTTATGGTGCCACAGTTTCATCTCTTTTTCTTCTTTGGTAATAGAACACATAGTGGAGTTATTAGTGTTCTCAGGCTGCCACAAGTAACAGTTATCTTTAGATCTGATTCCTTTCATTACTACTTCTAGTTTTTCATTAATTACTAGACATTCAGATTTTGAGAAGTTGACCTTGAATCCTAGATCACACAATTGACTGATACTAATGAGATTAGCAGTCAGACCTTTTACCAATAGTACTTCATTTAGATTTGGAACTTCAGGGCAGTCCAAATTACCAACTCCTTTGATTTCACCTTTAGCACCATCTCCAAAGGTCACATAACTAGTGGTGTGAGGTTTAACATGATTGAGAATGTTCTTTATTCCAGTCATGTGCTTAGAGCACCCACTGTCAAAGTACCAGCCCTCCTTTGCAGAGACTCTCAGGGAAGTGTGGGCTATCAGGGCAGTAGCCTTTTTATTCCATTGAGGAGTATGTGGTACCCTTTTTGACTTAGGTTTAACACCTGAGTTTTGATTAGGGTATCCATGCAATTTGAAGCAGAAAGGCTTTATGTGGCCATACCTCCCACAATGATGACATCTCCATCTTTGGTACTTTTTCTTCATATATCTCTGTTCCTGATGTTGAGAGTTGTGTTGAGACATCTGCTTTGACATTTATTTAACAGGCCTGATCTTCTTGTCTGCACCAGATTTCTTAGCTTCCACAAATCCTAGTCCAGATTTGTTTCCCACATTTTGTCCAACCTGAAGGATCTCTTCCAATTTGTCTGTTCCATTAGTCAGCATCTTGACATATTTGGTCATTTGGTTCAGTGTGAGTTCAGCAATTGAACTTCCCCTTCTAGATGACTTATAGTTTCAAGGTTTGCCCTTTTTTCAGCCTCCAGCTTTATGATGAGTTTTGATTGTTTCTCATTCTGCACACAGACTTCAGCACTTCTGATACACAATTTCTTGTAAGTATCAGCCAGTTCTTCAAATGTCACTTCTTCATCACTAGTGTCACTTTCAGAGGTACAAACACTAGTTAGAGCAGTAACTAGTTTGGCAGATTCTTCTTCAGAATTACTTTCTGAATCACAGTCAGACCAAGTAACAGTCATTCCTTTCTTTTGTTTCTTAAGAAAGGTAGGACATTCAGCTCGAATATGCCCATATCCTTCACAACCATGGCATTGAATTCCTCTGCCTTGATTTCCCTTCTCTTCTGACCTTGGTCTTCTGCTAGAACTGTC
Source organism: Vicia faba (assembly GCA_948472305.1). Taxonomy (NCBI): domain Eukaryota; kingdom Viridiplantae; phylum Streptophyta; class Magnoliopsida; order Fabales; family Fabaceae; genus Vicia; species Vicia faba. The sequence goes on from OX451736.1 coordinate 537,391,884, forward strand.
AATGTCAGAGGGAATGTTATGAACATTAGACCTTGACTTTGGATCTATTCTTTTGATGAGTTTGTTGAATTGTCTTCCAAGCATGGCTATAGCTTCTGAAATATTTTCTTCTTCATCCTCCTTGTTTTCAACATCAGTGTTGGATACAAGTGCTATGCTCTTGTTCTTCTTGTCACCATTTTCAGTGATCCCCATCTCAAAAGTCTGAAGAGACCCAATAAGTTCATCCACTTTCAACTTGCTGATGTCCTGGGCTTCCTCTATGGCAGTTACCTTCATTGCAAATCTTTTAGGCAAGGATCTGAGAATCTTTCTCACCAATTTTTCTTCTGACATCTTTTCTCCCAGTGCTCCTGAGGTGTTGGCAATCTCCAAGATGTTCATGTGAAAATCATGAATGGTTTCATCTTCCATCATTTTTAGATTCTCAAACTTGGTAGTCAACATCTGAAGCCTTGACATTTTTACTTTAGAAGTGCCCTCATGGGTAGTTTTGAGAGTGTCCCAAACTTCCTTGTCCAGTTCATATTGATGTACTAGTCTGAATATGTTTCTATCAATTCCATTGAACAAGGCATTTAAAGCTTTGGAATTTCCCAAAGCTAACTCATCTTCTTCTTTACTCCAATCTTCCTCAGGCTTCAGACTGATTGTCCCATCTTTCTCAGTTATGGTGGGATGGTTCCATCCTTTGTCAGCAGCTCTCCAAGCCTTTTTGTCCAGAGATTTTAAGAAGGCAATCATACGAGGTTTCCAGTAGTCATAATTTGTTCCATCCAGAATGGGTGGTCTATTTCCAAAAACTCCTTCTTTGTCCATAGTGCCAGAAAGTGATATCCCTAGATCTCACCCAGTAATACAGGCAGGGTGCCTGCTCTGATGCCAATTGAAATTCTAACTGCAGATACTCAATGTCACGTTCAATGTTATGACACCGTATCTGACTTTCTATAAGACAGTAAATACAAAAACAGTAAAGAACACAGTCAATTGTTTACCCAGTTCAGTGTGCAACAACACCTACTCTGGGGGCTACCAAGCCAGGGAGGAAATCCACTATAAGAGATATTAATTCAGGAATAAACCAACCAGTTTATCTCCTTCACTTAAGACCTACCCAATGCAACTTCAATCTAAGTACAACTTAAACCTGAGTTCCTACTCACTCCCCCTCAATCACAGCAGTGATACTTAAAAGAATTGACTAATGAATTGATGAAGACACTCTTCAAAACATACACTTGATTATGCTTCACAACTTTTTAATCAAGCAACACAAACACTCTTGCTTCACAGCTTTGAGTGATACATAAACCTAACTTGACTTTGCTTCAAAGCTTTAGTCAAGAGACACAAAACACTCTTGCTTCAAAGCTTTGAGTGGTACAAGAACCCTTACAAACAAAACCTATTCCAAGTCACTTATCACAATGATAATTGCTTGGATTACAGTAGTTAAAACTATACAGCTCCTAAATGATCTTCTGTCCAAAAGGATAAATTCCAAACAACAGCCCTGTTGAATATATAGCAGCTGCATCTTCAGTTAGGGTTTCCACAAAAAGCTAGGGTTAATTCCGTTTGACCTTAAGACTTGGTCACAGGACTTTATCAACCAGGTTAGGGTTGAGCTAGGTTAACCCCAAGTCCACGAGATTTTCTGTTCTGGAAAGACTGAGTCATTTTCCTGAAAAAACTCAGAATTACCCAAACTGCATAACTGTTAGTTCAGAACAGGATGTCTTAACATTTGTTATGACATCTGAATTCCTGTCTACTGATTTTGGTAAATGTGATCTTTTTGCAAAATGCTCAGATACACACTCATAAACAGCAGCACCTGTATGACAATATTTTTCTGCAAAGGCACCTAATAAATCAGTACCTAATAAACTAGAATGTTATGACATCAGTCATGACATTCACACACACACACACACACACACACACACACACACACACACACCTGGTTTTACCAAAAATGCATGCCAATAACTAAACAACTACAAATGTAAAGTGGATCTACAAGGTGAAATGAAGACCAAATGGTGAGATCGTGAAGTATAAGGCAAGATTGTTGGCGAGAGGTTTTCTATAAAGACCTGGTATTTACTTTGACAAAGTCTATAAACCTGTTGCGAGGCTAGAAACAATCAGAATTGTTGTTTCGACAGTAATATATAGAGGATCGAAGATACATCAGTTGGATGTAAAGTCAGCATTTTTAATGATTCATTGGAAGAAGAGATCTATGTTACTCAACCACCAGGATTTAACATCAAAGGGCATGAGTTGAAGGTTTATAGATTAAGGAAGACTCTCTATGGTTTGAAACAAGCCCCTAGAGTTTGGAAATAGAGAATAGATAGCTTCCTGATCGAAGTAGGTTTCACAAAGTGTGCCTCTGAACATGAAGTGTATGTAAATGATATCAATAGTGTCAGTCGAATCATTATATGCCTCTATGCTGATGACTTAACTCATTATTGGAGCAAACAAAGCTGAGATAATGAAAGTAAAGTCAAAACTAATGCAGGAATTTAAAATGTCAGAATTAGGGAATCTTTCACATTTCCTAGGGATATAGTTCAAAGATACCTAAGAAGGAGTATTCTTGCATCAAACGAAATATGCCAAAGATATATTGAAGAGGTTCAATTTGAGCAACTGTAATGCAATTGTCACTCCATTAGAAATTGGAGCAAGGTTGAAAAAGTAAACAAATGATGAGTTTGTAAGTTCGACCCTATACAAACAAATCATTAGATCCTTGAGATATATTTGCAATACTAGACCCGATATCTGTCAAAGTGTTGGATTGTTGAGTCGATTTATGGAGAGACCCCAAGAGTGTCATCTCATTATGGTAAAGAGGGTGTTAAGATATATAAAAGTAACAATTGATCATGGTGTGTTATTTCCAAAGAAGTCGAGGAACAACACATATGTCAAAGTTCATGGATACACTGACTCAGATTTCAGTGGAGATAAAGAAAAGTACTGAAGGCTACATATTCATGATCGAAGGCACTCCAATCTCTTGGAGTTCGAGGAAGAAAAGAATTATGGCTTTGTCATCATGTGAAGCGGAATATGTGGCTGCATCATATGTTGCATGCCAAGCAGCATAGATTAAAATGTTACTTGAAGAACTCAAGAAAATGGAACCTAAGAAGATAAAGTTGTTTGTTGACAACAAGTCAACTATTGACCGTGAAAATTATCCAGTGTGTCATGGTCTAAGTAAGAACATATAAATGAGGTATCATTTTCTGAGGGAGCAAGTCAACAAAGGGAAGATGGAGCTAAAGCATTGCAAGACAGAAGTGCAACTAGCTTACATATTCACCAAACCTCTGAAGAAAGTCGAATTCAAAGAATTGAAGAGAAGCATCAAGATGAGAAGTCTCGAGAATATGAATTAAGGGGTGTGTTAGATAGAATAATTCTTGTTCAGTCAAAATGTCAATGGACATAAGGTGTATGCCAAAATAGCTTATTGTATAGGTTGTAAGATGTATTCAACAGAGTCGAATATAACAAATATAGTAGTGTCTCGAAAACATGTTCTTGGGCTATAACATGTAGTTAGTCGAATTGGGCCTGAGCATTGTATACCTATATAAAGGGCTTGTTAGTTTGTAATTTTACACATTCAATGCAATCACAATTCACGTTTATAATTCATTTAGAATCGTAACGAACTTTTAATCTCTCTTTCTCTATTTTCTTCGTCTTCCTCTTTCATAAATCATCTTTCTTGAAAACCCTTTGTTCAAACAGTGTGATGATGAATGTAATATGATGATTGAAAACACTTTTATTTTTAACAAAGATTTTTTCATGAATACACCTCCACTGATTGATGGTGAAAAGTTTGAATCATGGAAAACAAGATTTGAAATTTTTATTAAAGGAAATGAATTTTTGTTATTTTAATAAGCAAGATATATATATATATATATATATATATATATATATATATATATATATATATATATATATATATATATATATATATATATATATATATATATATATATATATATATATATATATATAGAGAGAGAGAGAGAGAGAGAGAGAGAGAGAGAGAGAGAACTAAGAGTTCTCAAAGACGGTTACAAGAACAAAATGAGAAAATGAATTGAAACGAGGGATGTAACACCCCGATTTATTTAAGATTATTTTATTCAAAATAATTCGATGATGTGATGCGATTATTTGCGTTGATGAGTTTTAATGGTATATGTGATACCAATTATGGAAATTAGAGGTCGAGATGATGAGGGGTGATTTGAGAATACTAGTGTAGTACTATTATTATAATTATTATTAGTATTATTATTATATTATTTGTTATTAATAATTATAAATAAAATAGTATTTTATAATATTAATAATCAAATAATTAGTTAAATGAAGGAAGGGCAAGATTGGGATTAAATATTAAGGGTCTATTTGAGTTATGAGGAAAACAGAGAGAATGAGAACACGAGAAAATAGATCGTAGAACGAGAAAAGAGAAGAGGCAAGGGAAGGCTAGGTCAAGGATTTTCCACCATCGTTGAGGAAATCAAGCTCTGGAAACCAAGGTAAGGGGGGGGAATGGGATTCTATAATTGGTGATTTGACATGAGAGAGTAGTGAGGGTTTCTTTCCCTCTTAGGTTGTTTTTGGTGTATTTTGATGCATGATTAATCTTTGTTGAATTGAGTGATGTTGTTGTGTTTGATTGGGCATGAATTACGATATTATGATTGTGTTTATTGTGGGAAATTCTGTTGTTGGGATGATGATCCCATGATACCTCAACCTAAACCTATGAGTAATAGAAATTAGGATTAGAGGATTTGATGATGAAAAAGGACCCATAATTGGTGTACAAAAAGTATTGAATTGTGATGAATTGATAGATAGTGAAACTATATGTTTAGATTAGTTTTTAGGACCCCTAATGTGACAATATCGCATGAAAATTGATCTGGTTTAGTGCAGAATCGCAAATAGGAAAACATGTTCGCAGAGTATCGACGGGTGATATAGGGAGTGTCGCCGGACGACGGTGTTTCACTAGGCAAAAGTAAAGGCGAGAAGGAGACAAGTTTTTGGATGAGTTACTGGAGGGCATCGCGCCTAGCCTCTCTGGGCGAAGGGTGAGGCGAAGGAAGTTTCTCCAGGCGACACAGGACTTCACCGGGCGATGGATGGCAGTAGCTGAAAGTTGTCTTAGACTTTCTTGAATCGATCATAACTTTAGTTTTAGGAATCCAATTGATGTGCCATTCAAAGTAGTTAGTAGCTAAAACCATGAACTATTATTTAAAGGATAAAAATAATTGATAAGGATTATAATTCTAGTACCTAAATTAGGATAGGAATAGTTTCCCCTTGTTACACCGAAATGGTGAGTTATTTATCGCGATGTTGATTTGATTACGATGTTGTTATGAGGTAATGTTGATGACTATGATGATAATGATGTGGATGGCCTAAATTGGCACTTTGATAAAGGATTATGCCTTTTTATTGTATAATTTATGTTGTTGCATAATACTGTTGCATGCATTCATTGGTGAGGGCTTATGCTCTGTTGTTGCCCAACTAGCATTGTGATGAGGGCTTATGCTCTATTGTTGCATAACTGGCATTGTGATGAGGGCTTATGCTCTGTTGTTTCCCAATCAAAAATATGTTGAGGGATATGCCTTGATGGTCCCACATGCATGTTGATGTAGGTCTCATTGCATTGCATTAATGATTGAATTGATGTCGTATGATGCGAATGATGGATGTTTATCATGTATTGTCTGTATGATGTGATTTACTACTCCTTAGCATGTTTTATTCACCGTGTGATTATCAAATGAAATTATCACCCCTTTTGTGTTGTTGTATCTGTGCTCCTCAGGAGTACAGATAATCAGGTACCCGAGTAGTGCTTGAAGAGATGTTAATAGATCGATTCTTAGGAGTCACTCTGATATGTAACACGAAATTTGGGGCTTTTACTATGTTTTTGTATGATTTCAATTGTTGCACATTTATTTTAAACTTATGATGGACCACATATTGTGGAGTTTGATTTGTTGTTGAGGCTAGAATTCCATTGAACCGATTAAAGTTGATTTTCTGCTGCTGAATAAATATTTTGGATAAACAAAGAAATAAAGTGTTTGAAACTTTATGGATTTTTGGATTATGTGACATCCCATTGTGGACTCTGATGCATTCTTTTTCATGATTTTATATCATATTTATTAATGTGGTAAAATGGGGTGTTACAAGGGAGATTACAAACCAAATGCTCTTACGATAAATAAAACAAAGGAAATTTGCTAAACTCGTAAAAGTTGAAATTGGGTTGAGTGATTTCCCCTATAAACGAACATCTCTTTATATTCCAAACCACATCGAAAACATTCCAATTTTTGTTCTAGAAATTAATGCTATTCCTAAGATTCCAAATGCTTCATGAATATTTAACACTCATTTTTCACCTGCGGCTGCATAGTCCATATTTAGGGCATTTATGGCCCAATAAGCTTTATGCTCTAATTCAACCCGCCGATGGTAAGATTTACCATAGATTAATTTAAACAGTGTTCTTCCTATGGGAGTCTTTTAGGCTATTCTATATGCCCATAAAGCATTGGGTAACTTATAGGACTAGTCTTTCCTAGATGTAGCAACTGTCTTTTCTAAAATTTTATTAATCTCCCTATTGGAGACTTCCACTTGACCACTTGTTTGTGGGTGGTAAGGTGTTTCTATGCGGTGTCTGACTCCATACTTAAGTAATAATTTTTTGAATATTTTGGAGATAAAATGAAATCCACCATCACTAATGACAAGTTTCAGTACACTGAATCTAGGGAAGATTTGATTCTTGAAAAGCTTAATTACTACTCGCGTGTCATTTGTAAGGGAAGCAACATCTTTGACCCATTTTGACACGTAATCAACAGCTACGAGTATAAACTTATTTCTAAAGGACGATGGGAAGGGCCCCATAAAGTCAATACCCCACACGTCAAAAACTTCTACGTCTAGGATATTATTCAATAGAATTTCGTTCCGCCTAGAGATGTTATTAGTGCGTTGACAACAGTCGCTGTTTATAACTGCGGCATGTACATCCTTCCATAATTTGGGCCAATAGAGGTCATATTATAGGATTTTCACATAGGTTTTAGACGTGCTTGCGTGGACTCCATAAGGTGCAGCATGGCAGTGAGTTATAATACTTTATATCTCCTCCCCGGGCATGCAACGACGGAAAATTCCATCAGTTCCTCTCTTGAAGATAAGGGGTTCATCCCAATAATACTGTTTAAGGTTGTGGCAAAATTTATTCTTTTTTGGTAGTTTAACTCGGGTGGGAGAACACCGGCTGCTGAGTAATTTACATAATCAGTATTCCACGTTATAGTAGAATGAGACAAGGTGGCTTCCACTAATTCATTAGTTTTAAAATCAGGGTTTTCTATTTCTGAAGGATAATTATTTTGAATTTCGTTAGTTTCTAATTGGGCAATAAGTTTATCGTATTGGAAATGATCATTTATTGACACTTGTTTAGATTTTAGTTTTCGAGTCTAGAGAGGTGATCTACTACAAAATTTTCGGTTTCTTTTTTATCTTTGATTTCTAAATCAAATTCTTGTAATAACAAAATCCACCTCAATAGTCTAGGCTTAGCATTTTTCTTAGTTACTAGGTATCTAATAGTGGCATGGTCAGTATAGATGATTCTTTGAGCTCCTACAAAGTAGGAACAAAATTTTTCTAATACGAACACTACTGCTAAAAGTTCATTTTTGGTTGTGGCATAATTCATTTGTGTTACGTCTAGAGTTCTACTCACATAATATATAACATGATGTTTTTTATCCTTCCGCTGTCCTAGGATAGAACCTACAGCGTAATCACTGGCGTCACATATTATTTTGAACGGTTCACTCCAATCTAGAGCTTGCATAATGGGCGCTATGATTAATTCTTGTTTAAGTGTTTGAAATGCTTCTAAACATTTGTCATCAAAGATGAATTCAACGTCTTTCATTAATAGCTCAATTAGTGGTTTGGTTATTTTAGAGAAATCTTTAATAGAAATCGATGTGTCCTAAAAAGTTTCTTATTTCTCTAACAGTTTTGGGAGGTTGAAGGTTTTCTATGACTTCTATTTTTGCTTTATCAACTTCAGTCCCCTTGTCGGACACTATGTGTCCAAGTACAATTCCTTGTCGAACCATGAAATGACATTTTCTCAGTTTAGCACTAAATTAACACTTACACATCTTTCAAGTACCATTTTGAGGTTCTATAGGCATCCTTCAAAGCTCTGCCCACAGACTAAGAAATCATCCATAAAAATTCCATTATACCGTCCAGAAAATTAGTGAAGATCGATATTATGCATCTCTGAAATGTTGCAAGAGCGTTACACAGCCCGAACAACATTCTCCGATATGAAAATGTACCATAAGGACAGGTGAAAGTAGTCTTTTCTTGGTCATCAGGATGAATAGGGATTTGGAAAAATCTTGAATACCCGTATAAATAGTAGAAATGGGTGTGTTTAGCCAGACGTTCAAGCATTTGATCAATAAAGGGTAAAGGGAAGTGATCCTTGCGAGTGGATTTGTTTAGATTTATATAGTCGATGCATGTTCTCTATCTGATTTGAGTATGTTTTGCTACAAATTCTCCTTTTTCATTACTGACAACTGTAACACCTCCCTTCTTTTGTATAACATGCATTGGGCTAACCCATTTACTGTCGGATATCAGATATATGATTCCTGCTTCTAATAACTTTTGTACTTTTCTCTTGACTACATCACTCAGAATGGGATCAATTCTTCTCTGATGTACTCTAGAGGTCTTACATTCATCCTCAAGCATAATGTGATGCATGCAAATAGAGGGACTTATTCCTTTTAGATCTGAGATGTTATAGCCTAAAGCAGTTGGTTATTTTCTTAGAACATGTAATAATTTTTTTATTTTCTATCTATCCTAAATCTGTGTTGATTATAACGGGTCATTCAAGTTCTGTGTCTAGGAATTCATACCTTATATATTCAAGTAGTGTTTTAAGTTCTACGACTGGTTTCGTTGGGCAAGGCATAAGGTTAGGAGTTAGTGCGAGACATTCCCTTAAGTTGTCATCTACGTATGGTTCATGCCAATTATCGTCTTCAAATATAGAAGGTGCTGAAATCTTTAGTACTTCAGTATACTTAGTTTGTTGCACCCCAAATTCTTTAACACATTTGCCAATGACATCTAAGAGACAACTTGAATCATCTATAACAGCTGCCTTGAATAATTGTGAGAGAATAAATTCAACCTTTTCTTCGCCAACCTCAAAAGTTAGTTTTCCCTTTTTTACATCTATAATGGCTCCAACGGTGGCTAGGAATGGTCTTCCTAATATAATAGGGATGTTGGAATCCTCCTTAATGTTCATAATTATGAAATCAGTAGGAATATAGAATTGTCCTATACACATTGGAACATTTTCTAGCATACCTAAAGGAAATTTCACTGAACGATCAGCTAGTTGCACGAACATTCTTGTCGTTCTCAATTCTCCCATGTTGATCCTTTTGCAAATTGATAAGGGCATTAGGCTAATATTGGATCCTAAATTGCATAGAGCTTTCTCTATGACAAATTTTCCAATTACACAGGGTATGGAAAAACTACCCAGGTCTTTTAGCTTATGAGTCATGTTGTTTTAGATTATAGCGCTACACTTTGCAATAAGCATAACAATTTTGTTATCCACAAGCTTTTTCTTATTAGATAAGATCTCTTTAAGGACTTAGCATAGGAGGTAATTTATGTGATAGCTTATGTGAAAGGTATAATGATATTCAATTGTTTCAGAAGTTCAACGAATTTCTTAAATTTTCATACACTTTTAGACTTAGCAAGCCTTTAAGGATACAACATATGTCGTTTGTATGGTGGCAGAGGCACATAAGGTTTTTCTTTATCTTTGGCCTCTTTGCTTTTATCTTCCTTCTCATTTTATTTTGTTTCGTCTTCCTTTTCAGTTTCTTTACCAGGATTTTGATACATGGCTGAATTTTTTATTCTCAGATCAGTTGATCCATCTAATTTTGTCCCACTCCGAAGTATTATAGAATCAGCATGACCTTTTGGATTAAGTTGTGGTTGTCCAGGAAAAGTGCCAGCTGGAGAAGCGGTAGCCTCTTACTGTTGGGCCACTTGAGAGATTTGTGTTTCTAGCATTTTGTTGTGAGTGGCTAGGGCGTCAACCTTGTTTGATAGTTGCTTGAGTTGTTCGCTAGTGTGTATGTTCTAATTTAGAAAATATTTATTTTGTTGAGCTTGAGTGGCTACGAAATTTTCTATCATGATTTCAAGGTTAGATTTCCTATAAACATTTAGAATAATTGGGGTGACTTTTTGATATCCTGGCGGTGTAGCTGGAGCTTAGCCAGGTGCATATAATGCATTGTTGTTTTGGTACAAAAATTTGGATGGTTCTTCCAACCAGGGTTATAGGTATTACCATAAGGGTTCCCTTGAGCATAATTCACTTGATCAATCAATACTCCTATCAAAAGTGGACATTCAGGGGCAGCATAACCGTGAAGCCCACATAAATCGCAGTTTGGAGCTACTGCAGCCACAGTGGCTGCAAGAGTTGTGGTCAAGTTTTTTATATTTTGGGTAAGAGCTTCTACCTTAGCATTAACTTGGTCTAAGCTACTAACTTCGTACATATCATCTTTTGTTTTAGGTTTCTTCACAACTGTTCTATCTCTACCCCATTGGTAATGATTTTGAGCCATAATTTCGATAAGCTGATAAGCATCTTGGTAAGGTTTAACCATCAGTGTGTCACATCTATTGTTAATCTTGTGTTATACAAGAGACCATTGTAAAAGGTGTGGATAATCATCCATTCTTCTATACTGTGATGTGGATAAAGTCACAACATGTCTTTGTATCTTTCCCATGCTTCGAAAAGATATTTGCTTTCCTTTTGTTTAAAACCATTGATACTGGCTCTTAGCATAGCCGTCTTATTTGGAGGGAAATATCGTGCTAAGAAAACCTTCTTCAAATCGTCCTAGGTGGTAATAGAGTTGGATGGCAGATACTGGAGATAAGCTCTAGCTCTATCTCTTAAAGAGAAAGAGAAAGACATAGTCTTATTGCTTCGGGGCTGACACCATTTGCTTTTACCGTGTCTGCATAATGCGCAAATGCTGAAAAATGTAATTTCAGGTCGTCCATATGACTTCCTGAAAACTGGTTTTGTTGGACAACTTATAGCAACAAAGGTTTCAACTTGAAATCGTTTCGGTTAATAGCAGGGGCACCAATGCTGTTGTGAGGTTCTTCCTATGATGGGGCATCATAATCCTTGAGAGGACGATTTTGAGGTCCTTCATCCATTCTTGGTTCTGGTCCAAGAAGATTAAAGTCAGGAAGATTAAATTTGGGAAGATTATACTTAATACCATATTCTTGGATTCAGTGTCTTATACTAATAAAATTCTCAATCTCGTCGATTGGTTGCTCTAATTCCTCACCTTGAGAGCGAGTGCTTGGAATACAATCAACAAATTAAAAACTAAAATATTGTTGCCTTATTCTATGCTACGTAACAGTGGAATCACAATATTGACTAAATCAATCCTCGACAACGGCGCCAAAAACTTGATCACGACTTTAAGAGTCTATCGGGTTTACTGACTGCAAGTGCACAGTCTAATCCCTTAGTTTTAAAAGATATCGAACCCATAAAGACTAATAATCAAACTAATGTTATCTAATGTTACTGTGTAAATCTAAGGCTATTGATTTATCTTGGGTTTGTGGAAAACGGGAAATAAATTCAAATATTAATAGAAATATTCAATAATGAGACACTGGTATGTAAATCATCATACTTTAGGGATTCAATAAAACGTTGGCGTATAAAAAGTGTCAAAATACTTTTCGGTAGAAAATATTAATTTAAAAGACTTTATCTCACACTGTCGTGCTATTGACTCCGATTATACTCTTAAACCAGAATGCTTTTTTGTCGCTCACTCATTTGAATTAAAAGTAATTTTTGGAAATCATTAAGTTCTAATTAAACCTAAGGCGTTGTCGCTGTGTTTATGATTAAAGCCTAGATTCTACTATCTGGTTAAGATCTCAAATTGTCGCTCTATTGACCCTAACCTTTACTAGATTTTTACTCTCGTACAAAAACTGTTTTAATTTTAGAATTAGAAACTATAACCAGAAAAATAGTTTGGAAAGGTTAACGCCACTTATTACTGAATCCCATCCGGACGATGGTTCTTAGATACCAGTATGAAACAGTTTAGCTGAACATAGCTTTGAACATAAGCATGTTTTTACGATTATTAAACATAAAACAAAACATGATTTTAAAAACAAGAATTAATTTTTTGCTCGGGTGTAACAGTACAGAACAGGAATAAATGTATGGTATCGAAATAATCATACAATCTAAATATAAAATTAAAAATAGAACCCGAAGATAATGCAAAAACTTGAATAACTTCTTAAATTAACTCCACGTATAATAACATGAACTACAATTTGATTATGCCAACACACTTGATGTTCAGAGTATAGAATGTGATTACAATACTTAAAACTAAAGTTGTGATAGTCCCCCGATGTGGAAGAGCTATCACTATTACAAGTGAATTTGTGATTAAGAATCTAAGAACAATACTCTAGCTAGAAACGATGACCCTCACATGTAGTACTACCCTTCATTTATATTCCTCTATTAGTGACCTAAATGTTCATGACATGCATGGAGAAAAATTAGGAAAGTGGCTTTGTGGAGAAAAATACAGGAGATTGGGCTCGTGGAGAGAAAATAGGAAACTGATGTGAAATAGGAACGTGGCCAGGGTCACAAGCTGTGGCGAGGGCCACAATATAGAAAATGGAGGACGTGGAAAAAAGACTTTGTCAAGGGACACAATGTGCGTGGAAAGGGCAACACGTGGTTGAGGCTGTGGCGAGGCCCACAGTTTCAGAATATTTCTTTTCTGCTCTTTCTTCCAATTTTATTCGTTTCTTCGCCATTTCTCGACCTTTTTTCGCATGTGAGTTCGGTGTTAGGATGTACCTGAATTAGAATAGAAATACCACCATAACAAGACATAAATAAATGAAAACAGAACTAAAGTGCATGTGAATCAAGTCGAATATACGATATAATTTCATGTTATCAAACTTGTCCTATAAGAACCTTGTCTTCAGAGTCTTCAACATTTGATCGTAAGAACTTGCTTTTCTTCAGATCATCAGAACTTTGTCAGCAGAACCTCGTCATCATAATCTTCAGAACTTATAACATACATAAGCAAATCTTTATAAAGCCTCCAAAGCTTAACCACCAAGTCACAATCAGAACCTCTTGTACTAATGTTCCTAAGAACTGTTGCATAAGATGAATTCCAAAATCTTAACTTCAACTGTAACACATAATGTAATACGGGGGGAGAACTGACTTGGTTTTGCGTTTTATCGCAAATATGCAGATAGAAAGAGTCACCACCGACTTTTCTTTTATCCAATAAGGAAAAGGTGAAAATAACGGGAAACACCTTGAGATTTATTGAGTCTGAGGGGTAGGTTATGAAAAGGGAAGGTGTTAGCACCCTTTTCATCTGTAGTTATCTACGAACTCTTAATCGCTAGCTAACTTTGTTTGAAGATGCTTTGTGTTCGTGTGTTTGAAAATATTTTAAAATTTTCCAATAGTTAGGCAACTTTGTAATGATTCTTGTATTGGTTAAGAATGCGTACAAAGTGTTTATTTGAAAATATTTTGAAAGTGTGACAGTGAAAAATGTTTTTGTTTTGAAATGTTCGCGAGCAAGCTATTAAGAGCTATCTACCTACTCAAAGACTTTATCATTCTTTTCCTCCTCCTTTAGATAGTGCTACCCTACCATTAGTTAGTAGGAAGCCCTATAGTTTGATGCGAAGGGACAAGCGTAGGTCATCATACAGTCATAAAGGCAACTCATAGGGGCGCTTTAGCAGTTTTACCATTAGGGAAAAGATCGTTTACCGAAGGCAACATTCGAAAGGGTCATCGAGGGACTGCGATCTTTTTAATCGAGGGACAATGCTAAAGCGTCCCCACTTTCGAGGGACATGGCTATGTTTCCAAAGGCAACAAGTGAGGTTACCCTAGAGGTGCGCGTGTGAAGAGTGTTTTGATTTCAGTTGACTTATCTTGAAGTTAAGGTTTTCTACGATTGTTTTTAATCTTGCCATACAAGCCCTATTAGCTAAGCAGTTATAAGGAAAGCGATAAATGCAGAAAGTAAAGGAAAAAATTAAAGAGTCCTACACTATTACAAGGCTTCGGGAATGGGGGTACAAATAGTAAAACGGGGGAAGAAAGGTAAAAACCTAATTAAACTATTACAAACCGTAAACAGATAGATAATTGGAAAAATGCGAAAGTGATAAAAATACACAAAGCAAAAGGAAAATGGAAAAGGAAACCGTCTTCTGATTGTTTGATAGAAAATTTTGATGGTTAACCTAATGACCTAATTGATTTTAATTAGTTAAAAAAAGAATAGATTGATTAAGTTAATCAAACCCTAAATTAATTTTAATTAATTAAAAAACCTAATTAATTTATTAATTAAAAAAAGAACTGATTAAATAGAAACCTAAAAATTAATTAGGGTTAATTAAAAAAACCTAAAACTAAATTAGGGTTTATTAAAAAAAGGTTTATTTGGGAAAGGTTTTGTAAAAAAGGGTTTAGGAGGAAGAGTAAAAAAATAAACCAATTGGTAGTGGTGGGTGTTGGACCCACGCCCCCAGAACCTTCAAGCAACAGATTCACCATCAGGCCAAGCGTGCCTTGGTGTTAGGATATGACTTCAACACGTTTTTTAAACTAACTTGCAAAATATGAAAACGTAAGGAAAATAAGTGACAAAAGGCTGGATCGAACCCATGACCTTTGATACCAATGCCTTAACGTGCACGCTTCAATCATTGGGGCGGTGATACATCCATTAACTTATATCAAACAAAACATATACAATTGTTTAAGAAATAGAAGAAAATAAATATTAAGTTCTAAAACAAATGTCTAATCCTAATACTCCATGTTAAGCTTTTCCATTAGCTGCTTCAGCATCTCAGTCATCTGACTAAAGGAAGTTTCTCGAGCTAGACTTGTTTCCTCTTGTCTTTCCAAACACTCTTGAATAATCTGATTTGATTCTTGCATATTTTCCAAGGTTTCCTTTATCCCATAAATTTCCTTTTCAATATCCAAAGCAGGTTTCACGCCAGAGCATGAGGGTTGGTTTTCAGCTGTCACTAAAACATTATCAGAGGTGTTGGAAGGGGGCACAGTTTCTAAGCCAAGAACCACTTGTCTTGTTAGTTCTGCAGCACGCAGACACATAAGAGGTGGTTATAAGGATACACGCAGTTCCTTATATTTCCTTTTAGCTTTTTGGCAACATACATATTGCATGACATAAGAATTGACATCCATTACTCTTCTGAAGTTAATCCATGCAACTTCATTCTTGATAGCATCCATGCTGGATGAAGAGGTATTCAAGACATTTTCAAGAGAGATTAAGGAAAGTTGTTAAAACTTTTGGAAGAGTTTAGATGAGGTTAGAGGCATGTTTGAAGTTCGATAAAAGGCAGGATGAAAGGGTGTTAGAGGAAAGTTGTAGGATGTGATGGATGGAAGATCTACTTGAATTTTCTCTGATTGAAAGTTAGGATGAGAGAATGAGATGGGTAGGTTACGATGGAAGTTGACAAGGGATCCAACATTAGGTATAGGGTCAGGTTTTTGTAGAGGAAGATCTGGTTCCCATGGATTAGAGTGAGTTAGTGACTTGACTTCTTTGATGTTCTTTTCCAAATAACTGAGAGAAGAAGTACATATCTTTCCAACAATTTTTAGATTATAAGGCTTCTTTATTAGGTTATAAATAATATCCATATCTAACAAGTCTTCTCCATTGAATGGTTTTCCAATCACCACTTCAAGTTCAGCTTGAGATATAAAGGAGCTTATGGGCTTGTTCTCAACTAAGATGGAAGAAATCAATCTTCCATAGAGAATCCAATCCCTTTGATTTTTAGATACTCTTTTAGAGAGTCTAATTGAGTGGAGAAGATTGAAGAAAATTCTTGCAGGTAGATTAACTTTCGTTTTCAATACCAAATAGTATAATGCATATTTAGAGTCAATATCTAGATGTGAACTTTTGTTGGTTGACCTTTTCTGAAGAATACTTTCAGAGAGAATTCTTGACCATACCTTGAGATTATCATGCAAGTCATTTATATAGTGAGAGATTGTTATACCCCAAAATTTTCCCTCCCATATTTCTCAATGCATGTCAAGTAAGGTCCTCAAAATTGCTCAAGGAAGTCCAAGAGTTGACCAGACAAACTCTCTCCTAAGGTAGTCTACCCCAAATTAGGGTTTCAGTTTGCATCAAGATGTTTGAGTCCAAAGGATTCCAAATGCTCACCATTGTCCTAATATGTTCTCAAGATCATCCATGTCAAGTTTCAAGCCTTGCAGAGGAAGTTTGCTCAGTCAATTGCTCAAAGGCCTGAAAATCGACTATGCTAGGGCAAAAGTCAACTGTGGCCCACATACAGTCAAACTTTAAGATTTTTGGTCAACATCCTCATTTTGAAGTATTATTCATCATTTTATCAAGGGTTTATCATGATTCATCAAGGATTGCTCACAATTCATCAAAACCCAAAAGTTGCTAAATTAGGGTTTTGTAGGAAAAGTCAACCCAACTTTGACCAAGCATAACTTTCTCATACTTTATTAAAAATGACCCATCCAAATCTCATTTTGAAGAGGATGTAATTCCCTATAATCCATCTTCAGATCCCAAGTTTAAAATATGCACTCACAAGAAGATATGAATTTGGACATTATAGGTCATTTTGAAAAGTCAACAAAAACACCTTTTGGGTCAAAGCTTCATACATGAACATGGAAGACTCAATTGAGATGAGACCAAAAGGGTTGCTTATAGGACATATTAAGATTTCTAAAAAGTCCAAGAACACATCTCTAGGGTTAAAATTGAGAGAGTTATGCATTGGCAAAGTTGACCTTTTTTGCAAAATTGCCAAAAGTCAAAAGTGTCCAAAATTGCATTTTTTGCCAAATGGGCCCAACGTTTTATGCTTGCACTGAGTTTTTAACATGACCCACGACCCATGAGCTCTTACATTTGTCATTCTTTTATTTTTATCATTTATTTTTATTTCATTTCAATTAAATCAAATAAAATCAAAATAAAATCATGAAACTATCAAAAACTAATCAAGGCTTGAGATTTTGTGCATGATTAGGTCTATTATACAGCTGGAGATGGAATCAAATCGTGCAAGGCTCATATGGACACAAAAGATTGAATTTTGCTTGATTTGGAAAGATTTGCACAAAGGATCAAACCATGAATCAATGATCTTAATTGGAGAAGATTTGATACAAGTTTGCAACTCTAATTCATTCTAGGGTACATAAGGAACATGTTCAGGTCAAAAAGAAAGATATTGGAGGCGTGTAAAAGAGAGAGCAAGTTTCAAAAAAATAGAAGAAAAGTGGCAAACTGATTTCCACGTTTCAGATCAATTCAAAGCATTCTAACCATCCCAAACGATTGCTGGACATCCAAGGATCAAGATTCAACCACTAGCAAGCTTCCTAACATCCAGAATTGCACTGTAAGTACCCCACGATTTTCACATTTTCTTGAAATCGAATTCAATAATTCTGGCATATTTAGCATGATTCATTGACATATTCTTAATCCTTGAGTCATTTCCAAACTAATGGTTACATTTAATTTTGTTTTTGCTGACTATACATCAAGATGCCATAGTTAGGGTTCTTGTTTCGTTTTTAGGGTTTTTCTGTACAGGGACAATTGGCCATGGATAGTGGTACCATGATGCTCGTGAGGTTGCAACGAGTTGATTGGTACCATTGTTTTGCATTTATCATGCCTGTATAGGATTTTGGAAAGGCATAGGGTTATACCTACACCCAGGTGACCGTAGGTAAAAGTCAAGAAACGTTTAGCAACGGTGGGAGGAAGAAGAAGGATAATGTGGCACTCCCTGACTCGCCCATTCAAATTTCGCCCGTTTTGAAATATCACGCTTTGTTTTTATCATATAATAATTGCTTGTTATTATCCATACAACTAACAAAGCTGGCTCAGCTGGTAAGCGCACAGGGTAAAAATGCCAAAGGGCCTGGGTTCAATCCCCAGGTCCCAACAATGTTTCATATTATTTTTCCTTGCATATTCAGGTGTGTTGATACCTCATGAAGTCCATCATGCACTCTCCAAATCTGGTCATCCAAGCCACCAACCGGCCAGATCCAAGGCTTCCCACGTGAGGGTCCACCATACGCCCAGTCAAGCAAGCAGCATGGGATTGGAAAAGTCAAACAGGGCCAGAGCTTGTTGGGCTTGGCATTTGCAATCAGCACCCCCCTTCTTGCTAGAATACCAGGCACATTCTTATTCTTTTTTTCTATTTTCTTTTATTTAATTAATTTGTTCAATTGTTTCTAACACAAATAATTTCTTTTTTTCACAAAAAATCATAAAATCAATTTTCACAAATTTAGAATTAGGTTTTACTTTATTTTACCAAACTTAATTTAATATTAGTCTAATTTAATTTAGGATTAATTTTAACTCTTTTCATATATTAAAAAAATCAATTAGAAAAATTAGGGTTTTGCTTTTGACTTAATTTTTATTTTCTTTTCTCAAAAAAACCAAAAATACAAAAATAAGTTGATTTATTATTTTTCTTAAATTTTTAAATTAATTAGTAATTAGGTCTTTATTTATTCAATTAAACCTTATTTTCTCAAAATAATCAAAAACCACAAAAACAATGATTTTTCTTTTTAAGTTGTAATTAGGTTTAGATGGGGTCAAAACCCTAATTCCTTTTCATTTAATTCATCGCGCGCGTTTTATTATTTTCGCAATATTAATGTAACTGCTTACGGTATGTAATAGTTTAATTAGGATTTCCTTTTATTTATCGTTTTACGGGTTTTTTTTGGCTATGTAATCCCTACCCCGAAGCCTTGTAATATCGTAGTTTTTATTTCTCGCATTTTAATTCTCGCAAATATTAACTGTTAGATGTGTGATAATAGGATTGTATGACAAGACTGCATGTTAATTTAAAATGGCTAGCAAACCCTAATGTGCAAAGATAATAACTGAAATCAAATCACTCGTACATGCGCACTCCTAGGGTATACTCTCACTTCCGTTGCCTTCGGTAAACAATCATTAAGTATAGGGTGTTTTAGTGGTTGCCCTCTTGTCTAAACAAAGATCAAATGTCCCGTTCGGAAATGTTGCCTCGGAAAGGTTGCCTCAGAAATGTTGCCTCGAATATGATCTTAAGACTTTAGGGTTATTACTAAGAGGTCCTAACATTACTTTAGTGATCGAACGTCCCTTATGAATTGACACTTACAATTCCAACGACGGTGCTACCTATTTCTCAATAGTAGGATGGCATTGCCTAAAGGAAACAAGAACAAAAACATTCTTTTTTCGAGTAGGTAGATGCTAGTAGGTACTTGCTCAAAACAAACTTTTTCACACCAAACACTTTTCAAACAAAGTTTTCAAAAAACACTTCGTAACACTCTTGAAGACAGAAGCAAGGGTTAAAACGAAGAAAAACAAAACTTTTCAAAACAAACACACACAAGCAAATTTAAAATGATGTGCAAGTACATAAGAGCCCATGGAAAACCACAGATAGAAAGGGTGCTAATACCTTCCCTTTCTATAATCTACCCCCCGTACTCAAAATCTCGAAAAAGGAATTTTTCTGTGCTTTTTTCCTTTCTAGTTGGATAAAATAAAAGTCGATGGTGACTCTTTCTTACCGCGACATTTTACGAATACAAACGCAAAACGCAAACCAGCATTTTCCAAAACAGTTGGTTATGCCACCGTATCACAGAGGTCTTGCCATGAAAATGATTTGATCAATTGCGGAAATGGTTACTCACAATACTTGCTTAGGTGAGAATAACATATTTGCTTTAATGTTGTTACACCTAGTACCAGATCCATCATGCTGAATGAGTTTTGCAATATCATTTTCCTTAAAGATAATGTCATGACCTTTGACATTCGAGCATATAATTATCATATCGAGAGCGTAAGAGTTGTTCTAAAATTATTCTACTAACTCAAGATAAGTTGGTATTTTGTTAAGATCAAAGTAGTTTTCCCAGCATTGGCTCTTAATATCATTGGATAGCTCAAACCCATATCTACCAGGTTTTCAAAGTCTATTATTAGTTCAGCAAGAACTGACAACTGATCTATTGGCAGAATAGAGGGAGTTCCTGGGGCATCATAGATGGAAAGAGGCCGAGAGTGAAAAGGAAGGTTTAGGTTTTCCTCGGGGAGGAGAGGAGATTGGCTGTTTGATTTTTTAGAAGAAATTCAATGATGATGGATGGTTTTGGAACACATACGAGGAGTTTTAGCGTATCGAGGATTGTGGGCTAAGAATAGAGAGAGTGTAGGAAAAGGAGTGAGATTTGTGAATGTGTAATTGTTGTACCCCAAAATTTTCCCTCTCACCTATCAAGAATTTTCTCATAAGATCTCCTTAGGCTCAAGACTGCACTAGGGTTTGATCAGCTCAAGACACCTCCTTATGCACTGATGACCAAAATTAGGGTTTGAGTTTGCTCAAGAATTTTTGGACTATAAATGCTTCATATTACTTTCATGGACAATCATGGACCCCCAAGATCACTCATGTCAACTTTCAAGCCTTGGATCACATTTTTAATCAGTCAATTGAACAGTTGACCTAAAAATCAGCTGTATTGGGGAAAAAGTCAATCATAGCCAATTTACAGTCAAACTTCATAATTTTTTATCCACATCAACATTTTAAACCCATATGTATCATTTGATCATGTTTGGATCATAATTCCTCAAGAAATTTGATCAAATCTCCAAAAGGGCAAAATGGTCAAAATTAGGGTTTTGATTGGGAAAAGGCAATTTTTGATTTTTGACCTAGAAAATGGTCAATTGGTTTAAGGCATGATCTCAAGAGTCCATTTGAATCATTTTTACCTAATGACATGATTCAAAACATTACAAATCCATTGGATTGACAGATGAGTTTTGCAGTCAACTGATCAAAAGTCAACTGTATACTGAAAAGTCAAACTTTGACTTTTTGGTCAAATTCAAGTGCCAAAGACCACAATTCATCAAAACATGTCAAAATAAGAAAATTATTCATCAAGAAATCAAGATTTCATTTTGAAAAGTCAAAATTTCTAAACTTAGAAATTTTTCTAAGTGTTGAAAATTCCTTATTTTTTTTCATAACTTTGAGCAAATGTTTCACCATGATGCAAGAGGATTCAAAGGAAACCTCCAACATGAAAGTTGTAGATCTCCATGAAATATACAACTTTTATTCACACAACTTCTCCTAAAAGTGCTTGGATCTCAAGTTACAATTTTGTGAATACATGCTCATGAACTAAAAAAGACTTGGTGAAATTTTGCCCTAATTAGGCAGATTTTTGACCTAACTTCATGGCAATTTTTAACATAGTTACAAGGGGATTATTCAAAATCAATTCAAAGATGAGTTGAAGAGCACATTGCAAGCTTTCCAAAATGTCCAAGAACTCCTTAAGATAATTTCTGAGCAAGGAGAATCGAAGGCAAGAAGTTGGTGTTTTGTCACTTGGATTTTAAGCCATTTTGTGAAGAACACTTGATCCAATCTTCAAGCATGATGTACAAATCTTGCTTTGCAGGATTCAAACTTGATAATCACTCAATAATTTAATGCTTACACAAATGGTAGAGCCATTGTCTAAGCATTTGAGCCATTACCCAAGTTGCATTTCCATTTTTGGAAGAAAGTTACCACTTCCATTTTGGAAAAGTGACTTTAATCACAATGTCAACTCTTCTTGAGCCCATACATTGTTGTTTCTGACTCAAAAGTATTAAAAAGAAAGAAGCAACATGTCTACAGCCTGCTAACCACCCTGCAAACCCTTGTACTCCACATTGAAACCATGTTTATCAACTTTGCTTCAAAAACAAGTAACCAAGCCATAACATGTTATTTCAACTTATGAGTTATTTCAAGCCTCAAAACCTCTTGCCTATAAGTACAAAAACTATTTTCAAGATGACACACGAATGCTAGTGCCCTGAAACTATCTCAAACACTCAGAAACCATAAATCTGCCCAAGAATACCATTTGTACACATTTTTAAACCAAAACTCATCATCTTCATTTCCACTCGTGCATTTTGAAAACTAATCATTCAAAGACCTTATATACACCATACCAAAGCAATCCAGGCCCCTGTTTCAAGACTGTAACTCCTCCATCACTATCCACCATTTTCAAATATCAAGCTTGCAGGTTGACTTGAGTAGAGAGATTCAGGGACTTTCAAGGAAAAGTAGGAGTTGGAATATACTCAAGGAGGTCCAGGCAAGGTAAACAGATCTTCAGGCCATCTCAAAAGTTGCTCAAACTCTATTCATGATTTCAGCTGCAAGAGATAAATTTTCAAACTTCTATCTCTTCATACAAGCATCATTTGATCCTGATTTGTGAAGACAAAATGTAGATATCTTTGCTCTAGAGCTGACCATGTTCATAGTTCCCATTTATATTGACTGTAGAGAATTTTGGATTTGAAATTTCTGAGAAAACTAGGTTTCAATTTAGGGCCAGCAAAATTAGTTTTTATCTTTGACTTTTATCTTACATAAGTTATATGGTTGGGAAGATAAAGGTGGTCTGGCTAGGCGCGAGGTTGAAGACGAAGTTGCCTTCAGAAAGTAGTTTCTAATATATATTTATGGTTTGGTTATATGACCAGATGAAATAGCCACCCCAGTGGCAAGCGCGCGCGTACTAAGTCACTTCTTACCTAAAAGGCGAGGGTTCGAACCAATGTGAACCCCCCTTTTTGCATTTTTCATATTTTCTTATTTTTTTCTAACATTGTTTGTTTTTGTTGCAGGCGCTGGGCCCTTTGGGCCTGACATTGTTTTTTTACTAACTCACCTCCCTGCCTACTTTTGGCACCCCCTGGCCCATTTATTTTTATTTACTTATTTATTTCATTTTTCCTTAATATATTTTCTAAAATACTAAAAATCATGAAAAATACAAAAAAAATGATATATTTTATATTTTGACTTATTTTATTTTATTTTCCCATGAACAAAAAATATTTTATTTACTATACTTTATTTATTTTTTCTTATAAATTTAATTAATGTTATATTTCTTCATACCATTTAAAAATACATTATTTAAATACCAAAAAAGACTAAAAATATTTTTAACACCATATATTATTTTCAAGACAAAAATACAAAAAAATACTTTTTCTTTAAACTTATTTTCTTTTAATCAATTAAATAGAATTAGGGTTTTATTCAAAAATATTTTCTTAATTAATTTCTTTTCTTAATTAATTTAAGTTAATTTAATTTTTCTCTAATTAGGTTTAGGTTAAAACCTCTTTCATATAAAAATCCAAACACAAAAATCATTTCTTACAATTTGCATTTATACTTTATATATTTCTTCAACTATTTGTACATATTCAATTTGGTTGTAATAGATTAATTAGGTTTATATTATTGCAATCCCCATTCATAAATTGTATACCCCCTCCCACAAGTGTTGTAATAGCGTAGTAACTTTAAAATTTTGCAATTTATCGCTTTTACATAACATGCTAGTAATTAGGGTTTGTATGGAAAGAATAAAATCAATCAAGTAGAAAACCCTAATTCAAGACAAAATCAAGCATGAAAACAACACACTTTCACACAAGCACCCCTAGGGTAAAATCCACTTGGTTGCCTTACAAAATGGCCATATTACGCATGTGAGGTATCTTAGCAAAAACAAGCCAAAAACAAGATCATAGTCCCTCGATGACGCTATCTAAGTTGCCTTACAAATGATCTTAGTCCCTCAAAAAGAAAGCTAAGATACCTTGCAACATTTCTAATCATGGCTATACGATGACCCATGCCCGTCCCGTTTACATCCAAAGATAGGGTTGCTTACCAAATCAATGGTAAGACAACAATGTCAAAGGAAAAGAAAATGAACAAGAAAGACATTTGAGTAGGTAGATTTCTCCTAATTACTTGCTCCATTTCAAAACAAACATCCTTGCTATTTTAAAAAACAAACACCTACACTTTCAAAACATCTTACAAAACTTGAAGACATTTTCAAAAGATCAAACATCTTTGTATACATTCTTACGAACGAAAATCATTACAAAGATTGCCTAAACATTGGCCTCTTTACAAAATACTTTCAAAAACCACACAAAGCACAATTTCAAACAAAAGCAAGTGATCTAGCAAGTAACTAAGAGCCCATGGATAACCATGGATGAAAAGGGTGCTAATACCTTCCCTTTTCAAAATCTACCCCCCGAACTCAAGAAACAATCTCAAAGGTCTTTCCTGTGCTTTTTCACCTTTCCTTTTGGATAAAAGAAAAGACGGCGATGACTCTTGCTAACAGCAACATTTGCGATCAAACGCAAAACCCTCAAGTCAGTTCTCCCACCGTATCACAGAACTGGCGACTCTGCTGGGGAATATTCTAAAAGTGGGGTTACCTTAGGGATATATCACATTTATTTGCTTACATTGTTTGACTTGTATGCTTTACATTATGGTTCTTTGTTTGGGTTGGAAACCTCTACCCGGATTTGGGATACATTATAGGTAAATAGCAATATGTTATGGAAACTGTGCAGGGTATACCGACATGGTCTAAGCAATAGCTACGTTAGTGCGACATATTTGTGATTATTGGTAGCCTTTGAGTTAATCAAAGAGAATAAGGGGCCGTTGAGTGATGTCATGAAGCACTAATAAACTTTTAGAACCTTTACTTGACCAACTTGGCCTTTAGGATGTAATGAGACTACCAGCTTTGGTGCAGTCTGAAGTTGGTAGATACTCGATACTACACTCATTGAGGTTTGGTTTCTTGGGATATTTAGGTCGCCATTAAAGAGGCTTGTGCTGAAACAACGACCAAGGAAACAAACCAGAGATATTGAGCTCCTTAGAACCCGGTTACTATTACTAGGACAGGTTTGAGCCAACTAAACTTCAAGAGGGTACTTACCTATAAAACTCCATGCAAGCCTAAAACTAAGGACTTGTTTGCTTTGTTTGTATATGCATACTTGTACATAACATCATGAACATCATAAACATCATATACATCCATTAACCATTTCAAGGATTTTTTGGATTCATCTTTGTTCTTGTTTTATAGGATATGGATTCACTTCGCAGGAAAACTATTCAAGTCAACCTTGTAAGAATCCCCCTACAACTTAAGGAGCTAGCTTCAAGGATTCCTGAAAACTCTCCATTCACCGAGAGACATGGTCGTCTACTCAACTTGGTCACCTCCAACACAGATGAGGATATGATGAAGGTACTCTTTCAGTTCTTTGATTACACCATTGATTCACATTTCCCGACTATTAACTTGTGCCTACTTTGGAAGAATTATCCCAAATCTTGAGGATTCCTATTCTCAATCAACTACCTTTCAACAGTACGGAAAGAGATCCAAAGCTAGAAGAGATTGCTCAAGCTCTACACTTGCACTCATCTGATATCACAACTCATTGGGAAACAAGGAGTGGTGTCAAAGGTTTCTTAGCAAGGTTCCTGTTTGAGAAAGCCCAAAGCTGTTGGAATTCCTTGGACTTGCAAGCCTTTGAGGAAATTGTGGCTCTCCTCATCTATGGAATGGTTTTGTTTCCAAATCCTCACCAACTCATAGATGTCAACGCCGTCAAAATCTTCATATCCCGCAACCCGGTGCCTACATTGCTAGGAGATATCCTACACTCTTTTCACACTCGCACAATGAGGAAACGAGGTGTCCTTATGTGTTTCACTCCTCTCTTGGCAAGATGGTTTATTTCACATCTTCCCCAATCTGTATTAAAAAATGAGCAAGGTTCAAGGTGGTCACAAAGGTTGATGACGCTCAAACATTCAGACATTCATTGGTGCTCCCGATCCAAAGAGAATGTTATCATTGTCGACCGTTATAGAGAATTCCCTAATGTCCCTTTACTTGGCATTAGGGGAGGTATCACCTACAACCCATGCTTAGCCTTAAGACAGTTTGGTTACGCCCGAAGGGATGGCCCGCATGAGATGTGTAAGTTCAGATGCGCCTAAGAGGGGGGGGGGGGGGGTGAATTAGGTTCTTTAAAACTTTTTCTGAATTGTATGAATATTTTTTCACGAGTTTCTTTTCTTTCTTTTTCTGATAAGTGATGAAAGCAGTAAATGCGAAAAGTAAAGAACACAGAGATGTATCCTGGTTCCCCTCACAGTTCGAGAGTACTCCAGTCCCCTTTCAACATGAAAGAGATTTCCTTATAGTTGGTAATTTGTACAAAGACTACCAAACAAGCTAAGAACAATCCTCTTGGACCAAGAATAATCCTCTTGGATTTTCACTAAGACCAAAAAGAGAACAATCCTCCCTAAGTGTCTTTCTTGTTTCCAACAATCCTAAAAACAAGTATACAATAGTTTGTTTGATTTGTATAAGAGTTTAAATAATGAAAGAGCAATGTCAATCACTTTATTGATCTTTTCTATTCAATATGAAATTTAAGATGGAATACTCTTCTAAGTGCTCAAGAACAATTTTCAGTATGCATATGAAAATGATGAACAAAAATCTTGAGTATAGAGAGTATGATCAAAAGAATAGAAAGTAATAGTTCTTAGTAATTGTTGTTGTATTTTTGTTGTATTTTCAAAATTCTAAACAAAAATAATTTATAGTGTAGTAATACCTCTTCGATGAATCATAGCAATGTTTAAACCATTTTTACTAGTAAAATGTATTTGAAAAGATACAAAGATTGCCATGAAAAGGTGTTACAAAAAGTTGCTAGAAAAATAAATTTTTTCAAAATTTGAGGCACAACAACCGGTTGCACTAAAGCAACAATCGATTGCTGTAAAAGCAAAGTTTAAAAAATTTGAAAAATATAACTATGACAACCGATTGTCATTGAGGAGCAATCAGTTGCTCATAAGCCAACGTTCAAAAAATTTGAAAATAAAACACATGACAATCGATTGCTGCTAGATGACAACCGATTGTATGTCAAACATAAACTTTTGTTTTTTTAGATGCAACCGATTGTCCTAGCATGACAATCGATTGCTTGTGTACAAAAATTGAAAAAACATTATTTTCAAAGATTTGAAGCAATTTAAAACATCCTTCTTCAATCATACATAGTATATACTCAAAATATTATTTTAATAAAGTAAATGCATGATTAAAAATAGTTTTGAGCACTAAGAGCATAAGATCAAAAATTTCATATACCTTAAGCCATAAGTCTTGAAAAGTTGATCTTGATCAATGAATCTTTGCTTGAGATAAATCTTTTATCTTGATCCATTCATTTTTGCATGCTAGCTTGTCTTCATCAAAACATTTGGAAAGCTTGATTTCACAGTCTCCCCTTTTTTGATGATGCCAACCATTGCTTGAAGTTTGGAGTGCATCTTGGTTTTCTCTAATCAAGTTGTTTAAAAACTCCCTCTAAGTCAAAGACTCCCCCTTGATCTATGCATGAGGGTTTTGAAGATTGCTTGCTTGCTGCAATTAGGGTTAGAGAAACACAAAAGAAACTACAAAGTCTTCTCCCCCTTTGTCATTAGCAAAAAGGAATGGGAAAGAAGATCATAAATTTTTTGCACATAGAAACAACATAGCATAAATAAAGTTTGCATACAAAGATATAACAGAAACAAAGTGCACAAAACGAAAGGGATCATAATACATGAAGTGTCTTAAACGAAAATAGAAAAACGACATAAAACATAAGAACATAAAGTACTAAGAGATATAATAACTTAAAAACTAATCATCCATGCCTTCAACAAAGTCTTCATCATCTTGATTTTCACCATCATTGCCTTCATTGGTTTGAGGTTGAATGAAAGGGTAATGATATGGTTGAGCTTCATAAGGAGGGACATTGGTATGGGCATAGAGATGAGCAAATTGAGTGTTCATGTTGTTGTTCATGTATTGAAGGTAGTCAAAAACTTGATTGTAAGAGTTTTCCATTTGTTGTGGAGGTTGGTTTTGAAGTGGTTGTTCTTGTGGAGGTTGGTTTTGTGGAGGAGTATGAATGTATGTGATGGTTCTATTAATTGGATCAAATTTGACGCCGGTTTTGGTATTACATACTTTCTTCGGAGTGATTTCATGTTTGGGGTTAGTCATAGGCACCATGTGTTCACCAGACAAGGGAACATTGAATTTCTCAAAAACAAGGGTAAGCCAGGAGCCATAAGGAAGAGCAGAAGCATTTTCATTATGTAGTTCCATATGATGTAGAATCACATAAGACCAGTTGATTTGAATCCCATTCTTCATCGCATACAGAATCTGCATCTCACAATCATTGACATTAGAAATATTTGAATACTTTGGCATAACCACATATGCCAAAAAGTAGTGGATCAAACGATCATCAATAGTGAGAATTCCTGCAGACCAAGAGTTCCTCTTCGGAGTTCCACCAATAAGTCTTTGCCTTTCCTGAATAAAATCACGCTCGGGAATTCTTGCAATTCCATAGTAGAAGTCTCTTTTGTTGTAGCCAGGCAGATTTGCATTTGAGAGAAGTTTAATGCAAGCACCATCATGTGGAATACCCAAAACTTCACCAAAATTCTGCACTGTGAGTTCTATAGGAACCCCTTTGACATTTGAAATCATGCATCCTCTAGTAATGGTTAGATTGCTGTAGAAAATTCTAACCAAAGTGGGGTAAATGGGTTCATTAACACCAATCAACTTGTATATCCCTTGAGATCTAAATAAATCTGGAAAACTAAAGCATTCAGAATAGAAGTTGTCAAGATTACCGAACCTTGGTAGAAGAACCATCATCTTCTGAAAGTGAGACACAAATCTTTCCCTTTGGCTTCTTGATGGAATGAGTTTTGAGATATCATAACCTTGAGATGAGGAAGAAGATTTTCCCTTGCCTTTCTTTGATGTTGACATGGTGAGGGATGAGAGAATTGGAAGGGGAAAGGGTATTTGGTGTTTGTAGGGTTTCTTGAAACAAAAGAGGATATATGAAGTTTAGGTTTTGGTTAGGCTTTTATAGATAGATAGGCATTCAATGGATAGGTGAGAAATTCAATGGTTTAGTCAACACAATAAAGACTTGTAGCATAGAGATTCTTGAGTGTGTAAGTATCCAAAAATTGTGTCATAGGAAAGGACTAAGCATTTAAAAAGTTGTTGACCAAACACTTTAAAAACATTCAAAAAAAGAATAAGAATCTTGTACAAAATAAATAATAGTAATGACAATGGAAGAGAAATAATAAAAGAGAGTGTAACTGAAAAAAAAAATTTAAAATTTTGAACTGTGCAATCGATTGTCGTTTGATGACAACCGATTGCATCCTTTGAAAAATGCAAACAGGGGCGAAAAAATGAAAAAGCAACCGGTTGTCGTGGAGTGACAACCGATTGTTGTGAAGACAGAATCTAAATTTTTTTAGATACAACCGATTGTCACTCTATGACAACCGATTGTCATTAGTGAAAAAGTGAAAAATACTTAATTTTTTTTTGGGGATTTCATGGTCATATATCAAAAATTTAGTAATAAAAACATGGATCATGATATATTACCATAAAGTTAAGATTAAGATCATAGCCATGTACCTTAATTAGATAATGTCATTTTCGTCCAAGATACCTAGCTCTCTTCGGATCTTAAAAAAACGGTTCTCTTATTGTAAATACGATAAGCTTTACTAGATAAGGAGTATCCAAGAAAAATACCTTCATCTGATTTTTCATCAAACTTACCAAGGTTGTCTTTGTCGTTGTTAAGGACAAAACATTTGCAGCCAAAGACATGAAAGAATGAAATATTTGGTTTCCTTCCTCGAAAGAGTTCATACGGAGTCTTCTTCACGATAGGTCGAATATTAACTCTATTGCTTACAAAGCATGCCGTGCTTACAGCATCTGCCCAAAAGTATTTTGGAAGGTTTGAATCACTAAGCATTGTCCTTGAAAGTTCAATAAGAGACATATTCTTCCTTTCTACAACTCCATTCTGTTGAGGAGTCCTTGGTGTTGAGAAATTATGTGATATTCCATGTTCTTCACAGAAATCTTCAAAGGAGGAATTCTGGAATTCCCCACCATGGTCGCTTCTTATGGAGGCAATAGATAGTGACTTCTCATTTTGAATTTGCTTTGCATATTTCTTGAATGCCTTGAATGCATCATTTTTCTGCACTAAAAAGAGTGTCCAAGTATATCTAGAAAAGTTATCAACAATAACTAGAGCGTATACATTACCTCCGAAGCTCCTTGTTCTAGAAGGGCCAAACAAGTCCATATGAAGCAATTGTAGTGGCCTAGTAGTGGATACCACATTCTTGGATTTGAAAGTTGATTTTGTTTGATTTCCCTTTTGACATGCATCGCAAAGTCTATCTTTGATGAACTTTATCTTAGGCAGTCCAACAACAAGGTCATGCTTAATCAATTTGTTTAAATGCTCCATATGAATATGAGTGATTCTTTTATGCCATAGCCATGAGTCGTTGTTGTTTGCCATGAGACATTTAACCTTCAAAGACAAATTGTTAAGGGAAATCATAAAAATATTATTTACTCTTTTACCTTTAAGTTTAGCCTCATGTGTGACTTCATCTTCTATCAAACATTCATCTTTAATGAACTTGATCTTGAAGCCTTTGTCACATAGTTGGCTAATACTTAGAAGATTGTGCTTTAGTCCTTCGACATAAATAACATCTTCAATTGATGTGAAAGGTGGACCACCAACTTTGCCTATGCCAAGAATCTTTCCTTTGTTGTTATCTCCATACGTCACATAACCCTTGGCCTTAAGCGTTAGATGTAAAAATTTGTCGATATCTCCCGTCATATGCTTGGAACAACCACTATCGAGATACCATAGATTTGAAGTGGTCGCCAAGCTTACCTACTGTTATACCCCAAAATTTGCCCTCCCATATTCCTCAAGAAGTTGCCAAGCCAAGCTACAAAATTCCCCAAGGGTTGTGCAGTGCAACAGTCTCCCATACAGTCAAAATTAGGGTTTTGAGTCTGATCAAGAAAAAGAAGTTTTCAAAGGCTCAATCAAGTCTCATATGCTTACAAACATGGTCAAGCATCCTCATATCAAGTTTCAAGACATTCAGCTCAAGATTGCACAGTCAAAACCCTAAATTGCACTACAGTCAACTGTAGGGGCAAAATGGTCATTTGACAGTCAAAAGTTCAAATTTTTGGTCAACATATCATTTTGAAGCCACAAACATCATTTGATCAATGCTTGATCATGATTCTCAAAATTTGGCTCAGAAATCATCAAAGATGCAAAAGTTGCTATATTTGGACAGCTGAAAAAGTCAACTGAAATTGACCAGGGCATAACTTTCACATGGATTATCAGAAAAATTCCATCCAAAGCTCATTTTGAAGAGAAAGACATTTCCTACAACTCATCTTCATACTTCAAGTCCAAGAAATGCTCTCACAAAAAGTTATCAATTTCAACATTACAGGTCATTTTCAAAAGTCAACAAAAAGGGACTTTAAGTCAAAGACCATAACCTGAGATTGGTAAATCAAAATGACATGGGACCAAAGGCATTGGTTAGAGGACTCAAAGACCTTTCCAAAATGTCCAAGAACATGTGAAAAGCTTAAAAATTGAGCAAGTTATGCCTTGTAGAAGTTGGGAAATTTTTGTGAAATGGCAAAAGTCAACTATCCTTGAAACTCCAATTTTTGACAAAAGGGCCCACTTTCTTCCATTTGATTCATCCTTGTCATGCCACACACGTGTCCCATGATTAATTTCAAGACCAAATATTGATTTTTCTATTTTATTTAATTTTTGATAATTTAATTCATTTTAAATCTTTAAAAATTCAAATAAAATTCAAAAACCAATGGAATAGTGTCATTTGAATTTGGACAACTTCCATATATCATGGGCCAACTCAAAAACTCAGGCTAGGGTTAAAATGCACACTAAGTCTTGGTCTTGGCTTAAAAGAAGGAAAAATTTGTTAATGGAAAAACCCTAGGACTAGTTCTCTCATGAGCATGAATCTAGGTCAGCTAGCAAGCCAATTCTCTTCCATCATAAGCACCAAGTCAAACCCTAACCATAACACATCAAAGGCTGCGCTAAAAAGCTGATTGCAACATTGAAATTTTTGGATAAAAACACAAAACTGATTTCAAAGTTAGAGGGGATTTCAAGTCCTAAGATTGATTCTAATAGCTTCCTGGACCATTTCTGAACAGATCCCAACTCCAAACATCTTTCAAAACTCCAGGAATCGGTAGGGAGAACTCAAACCGTGTCACATAACTTTTGAAATCGCATATCACAATTCATACGTCCTTTTGCATTTTTATTGATGAATTCTTGTTCCTTACAAAGTTTCTAAGCTATCCATTGTGTTTAATTGCATTTTTGTTGATCATACGCGAATCTACCATGTTTGGATATTAGGGTTTTCAGGATTCAAAATTAGGGCTTCTCAAACGAAGAAAAATCATGACTCCAGACTCACACCATTACACTCAGCTCATCAAGACGAAGAAAAGGCACTAGTCGCGATCAATTTATGATCACCATAGCGCTAGTCGCTATTTTCTTGTAGCTAGTCTAAGGCCACGCTTCCAAAACCGTTGCCTTACAACCTTGTTTCAGAGAAAAAAATAAAAACGATGAAGAAGATGGAATCGTGTCACTCAGTAATTCGAGGGTTTAAAAAGTGGCGCGCTGACTCCCACTAATCTTGTTTTTCCTTTTTAACATTTGTTTGCATATTATATATCAAAATGGCTAGGTGGCTCAGCTGGCACGCTGTCAACGCATTGATGTCCAAAGACCTGGGTTCGAACTCCAGGTCTATACAATTTCCATATTATTTTGCACTAACAGTTCTTATGCAGCATGCCTATTGAGGAGTACCATATTCCCTCACCATCAAGCCATACACGTGCCCAACGTCCACAATCACAAGGCTGAGGATGGAGGAACACGTATGCTCAGGTCAACGCACTCACACACTATGCAAAAAAGTCAAGAAGGGCCATGCTTATTGGGCCAGATTCCACTAATTTGACCTCCAATTTTGGGGCTACCCCCCCTGGTTTGCATTTTCTTTTCACTTTTTTTATCTTATTTTCTTTTTGCAATTTTGTTTAATTTATCATCTCAATTTAATTAATTTATTTTTTTTACAAAATACAAAAACTTAATTAAAAAATCAGGAAAAAGGCAAAAAAATATAATTTTTATTTTAATTACTTTTATAAATAAATTACATGTAATTATTTAGTTTAATTAGGTTTTTAACTTTAATTCCTTTTTAATAAAATCCAAAAATATAGAATTAGGTTAATTAATAAATTTTATACCTTTTTAACTTTCTTTTTTTTATCACAATATTATTTATTTATTTATTTTATTTTTATAATTAAATGTACATAAGCAAAAATTAGGGTTTAATTTAGATTAATATAACATTTTTGCAATAAACTTAAAAAACAATAGAATTAGGGTTAGTCAATTATAATTAATTCCTTCTGTTTCTTTTTCTTTTAAATCTTAAAAAAACACAAAATACCCAAAACATTTAATACTTTCATTTTAATTCCTCATTAATTTTAATTGTTTGTAAAAGGGTCCAACACCCATGTTCATAATGTATTTAATTGGCGCCTTTATTTTATGTCATTTATTATAATTATGTACATGCCCCAAAGCCTTGTAACAATTGTAACTTTATTTCTCGCACTTTTATTTTATTGCTTCTTTACTTTCAGTCAAATCGGGTTCGGTTTATTTTGGCGATGTGGACCCGCGCCATTTGTAATAGTTTAGATTTATTTTTTCGCAAACTTTATAACTGTTAAATGCATGCAAGAATGAATGGCCCTAATTAAAATCAAGCGTAGAACACAACAAACATGACAAGACAAATAATTGAAACATGACACACAATTCGCACACACCACCCCTAGGGTACGCCTCACTGTTGCCTTTCGAAAGGTGATCGTCGAGTAGAGGACGTCTTAGTAAGTCCTCATGATCCGGGAACCTGGCATGAGGGTAGCTTCTAAAGCGTCTTCCCATTGCTCTGGTGATCACCATGTCCCGAACCTCGAATTGACCCGAACACCTCCAACGGTGGTGCTACCTACCTCTCAATGGTGGGATGGTACTACTTTAAAGGACATTTACACAGACGAATTCCTTAGGGTAGGTAGACGACTCCTGGATACTTGCTCTCTTCAAAACAACAAACTGAAATCTTTTCAGACCAACACTTTTCAAAAGCTTTCGAAGCAAATTTTTCAAACACTCTGACATACGAGTCGAACTGAAATTTTTCAAAGAAACTTTTTAAAACCCATATTGAAAAGCAAACAAACAACTTTGAAAACACATTGAGCAAGTATCTAAGAGCCCATGGATAACCATGGATAGAAAGGGTGCTAACACCTTCCCTTTCTATAATCTACCTCCCGAACCGAGAGCAATCTCTTTAAGGAATTTTTCTGTGCTTTTGTCCTTTCCATTTGGAGAAAATAAAAGACGGTGGCGACTCTTGCTTACCGCGACATTTCGCGAAACCAGCTTTAAACAGTCAGTTCCAGATCCACCGATCACAGAACTGGCGACTCTGCTGGGGATAAGCTTATAGTGAGGTGTACCTTAGGGTAGTTCATAACTGTGTTTTCAATTGTATTGACTTGCTTGATTTATTATTGTGGGACTGTCTTGGGAGTTCTATAGATCCTAACCCGGATCTGGGGAATACCTTCTTAGAAAGTAGCAACAAGGCTGTGAGGGAACTGTGCGGGGTATACCGACATGGTTGAAACAGTCTGCTACGTTGATGTGGCACTTTGGTGTGTACCGGTAACCCTTGAGTTCAGTCAAGGAGAGTACGGGGCCTCCATGTGGTGTCATGAAGCATCAACAGACCTTAGGAACCTTAATTGAACCATCTTGGCCTCTTTAGGGTAGTGAGATAACTGACTTTGGTGCAGTCCGAGGTTGGTTGATACTCGATACTACACTCAATTGAGGGTTGCTTTCCTGGAATATTTCGGTCGCCAGTTCAGTGGCTAAATCGAAACGATGAACAATGAAAGCAATCCTGTGATATTGGGAACCTTAGAACCCGGTTACTTTGATTAGGACAGGTTGAACCCACCAACTTCAAGAGGGTACTACCCAGACCCCATGCTGGCCTTAAACCTTAAGGGCCTGTCTTGTGTGCCTTGTGTGCCTTACATGTTTGTCTTTGTAAATATCTGTGGTGTGTTTAATCATAGCATCATGACATCATCCAGCATCATACGCATTGACTAACCATTTCAGGGGTTCGAATTTTCATCTTTGTTCTTGTTTTGTAGGACATGGAAACTGTTCGTAGAAAGACAATTCCAATCAGTCTTGTAAGGATCCCTCCTCAGCTTAAGGAGCTTATATCCAGGATTCCCGAGAACTCTTCATTCAGTGAAAGGCATGGAAGTCTCATCAGCTTGGTCAATACCAACATTGAGGAAGATATGATGAAGGTCCTGTTCCAATTCTTTGACCCTCTGCATCACTGTTTCACCTTCTTGGACTATCAGTTGGTACCTACATTGGAGGAGTTCTCCCGACTCCTGAAGATCCCTATCCTTGATCAGCTACCCTTCAACGGTACAGAAAAGGAACCTAAGCTTGAAGAGATTGCTAAAGCCTTGCACCTACGGTCATCTGACCTCAAGGGACATTGGGAAGTCAGAAGTGGTATTAAAGGGTTCTTGGCCAGGTTTCTGTTTGAAAAGGCCTATGAATGTTGGAACTCCCTTGACTTGCAAGCTTTTGAAGAGGTTGTGGCCCTCCTTGTTTATGGTTTGGTGTTGTTCCCTAACCCAGATCAGCTCATTGATATCAGTGCTGTCCAGATCTTTATGTTCAGGAATCCTATACCTACGTTGCTGGGGGACATCCTTCACTCATGTTACACTCGAACCATGAGAAAAAGAGGTGTCCTTATGTGTTGCACTCCTCTCCTGGGAAAGTGGTTTATTTCGCACCTTCCACAATCAGTCCTGAAGAATGAGCGGGGTTTGAGATGGTCACAACGGTTGATGACTCTTACACATGCAGATATACATTGGTGCCCTAGGTCCAGAGAAGATGTCACTATCATTGATCGTTGTGGGGAGTATCCTAATGTTCCTTTACTTGGAGTCAGAGGGGGTATTACTTATAGTCCATGCCTGGCTTGGAGACAATTTGGTTATGCTCGGAGGGATGGTCCTCATGACATGTTGATTCCTGATATAGTTTTTGACTTCGACAACGATACTCAAGGACTTCGCCAGAGATTTATCAGAGCTTGGAGGATGCCTAGTACGATAGACAGCAAGACACTGGGGCACAGGAACTCCATCCCTTTGGAGCCTTACCTCAAGTGGGTACGAGCCCGCTCTCAGAAGTTAGTAATGCCTTATCCTCACATGCTCCCAGTAATCAAAGAGCCTGCCTTGGAAGGAGAGGTGTCTCATGTTATTCAGCACCCTGATATGCCCACATCCTGGGAAGAGATGCAGAAGAGCTGGATCCAGCTTAAGGAAGAGCAGAATTCTCTTGAGACTAGTTTGCATGCCAGTGAAAAGAAGGTCTTGGAGCTCACCCGCCTGTTGCATGAGGAAAGGAACCTCAACACTTACATAGCTCCAAAGAAGATGCGCAACATATTTTGGGATTGATTTGATCTTTTTGTACTTTTGCCCATGAGGCTTTGATGTATTAAACAATGATTTTCCTAATAATAATGTGTGTTCCTTTTGGTCTACAATAAATTTGAATTTTCGAACTCTTGAATGCATTGCATAAACACATATCATTCATCATGTGCATCATAGGTACTCTTCTTTTCAGGTTGTTTACTGTTCTTCGCTGTTTATTTCAGCATCATGAACCCTGAATCATCAACCGAGGCATCTATCAAGGCTCTTCAGGCGCAGAACGTCCAATTTCAGGCGCAGAACGCCCAATTTCAGGAGCTGATCAAGGGCTTGGCTCAGGGTCAACAAGAGTTGAAGACCATGCTTCTGAAGAAGACTAAGAAGAAGAGGAGGACTGTGCTATTTAACACTGGGCGCAGACTCGGGAACACTTTGGTTGAAGCTGAAAGGACTCCTCCATCTGTGACGGAAGGTAGTCACCAAGAAAGGGAGGTCCCTACTCCTGTGGGCTCTGATACTGAAACAGACTTCAACGACGAACAGTACCCTCCTGCTGAAGACCGGTACAAACAGCTGGAAGACAGATTAAAGGCTATGGAAGTTCAGCGGGTGCCTGGATTGGATTTCAGAGACTTGGGGTTATCTACTGGGGTGGTGATCCCACACAAGTTCAAGACACCTACCTTCGTGAAGTATGATGGGGCTTCCTGTCCCAAGATGCACCTCCGTTCTTATGTAAGGAAGATCCAGCCTTACACAGCAGACAAGAACCTTTGGATCCACTTCTTCCAGGAGAGTCTTTCAGGGACTCACCTCGATTGGTTCTATCAGCTGGATGGAATCAGCATTCGTAACTGGGAGGATCTGGCCACTGCTTTTTACAAGCAGTATCAGTATAATGCCGACCTCGCTCCTACGCGTACCCAGCTCCAGGGTATGTCGCTAGGGTCGGGTGAAGGTTTTAAGGAGTACGCCCAGAAATGGAGAGACCTGGCTGGCAGGGTGCAGCCACCATTGACGGATCGGGAGCTGGTAGATATGTTTTTGGGGACCCTATCTGGTCCATTTTTCAATCATCTCATTGGTAATCCCTCTGCTAGGTTTACTGATCTGATCCTAACTGGTGAAAGGATCGAGGCCGGTATAAAATCGGGGAAGATACAGAAAGTTGCCTCCTCCAGTACTGAGAAGAAACCCTTCAAAAAGGAGGCTAGTGCTGTATATAGCTCCCGGAGAACAGAGCGACCTGAACGCCACCAATCTGTCAGTGCGGTAATGATTGCCAAACCTGCTGCCGCTCCTCGGCCAACTAATCCTCAAAAGTTTGAAAGACCCCGGAGAGAGTATACCCGGTTAAGCATGACCTTATCACAGATCCTGCCACAGTTGCTATCCACCAATTTAGTGACTGTCAGGGAGGCTCCAAAGTTTCCCAATACTGCATCCCCCAAGTTCAATCCAAATGCTCGCTGTGCTTATCACTCTGATAGCCCGGGGCATAACACAGATGACTGTTGGGCCCTAAAGAATAAGGTTCAAGACCTCATTGATGCAAAGGAAATACAGTTCGAGGCGCCCGAGAGGCCGAATGTTGTAACTGCTCCCATGCCCCAGCATGGAGTGAATGCTGTTGAGGAGGATTTGTATGTAGCTTCGGTGGATGATGTTGCTACTCCGTTGCTGATGGTCAAGAGGAATCTGTTGCTAGCCGGTTTATTTCCGGGATGTAGCGAAGGTTGCCCTCTATGTGTTGCTTCCCCTGCTGGTTGTTCTCTGCTGAAGTCAGGTGTCCAAAACCTGATAGATAGTAGAGAGATTTTGTTCAGAAAGACTGTTGTTCCTGCTGCTCCTGTTGAAGAAGTGTCGATCGTTACCATCTTCAACAACCATTCCGAGGCTCCTTCAAAGAAGCCTGTCCAAATTTTGTCAGTTCACAAGAGTGCTCCCATCACCATTACTGTTCCGGGGCCTATACCCTACAAATCTGATAAGGCTGTCCCATGGCACTATGGGGCGGATGTTTATGTTCTGGGTGTGAAACAAGAGTTCAACATTGATACTGGTGTCTCCAACATCACCGGGCCTGCTAAGGTCACTCGTAGTGGAAGACTGTTCTCGCCAGACATTGCTCCTCCGGTAATTCATAGGCCTTTGATCTTCACACCTGCCAGTGTGCCTGTTTCTCCCTCTGACCAAGTATCCACCCCTGCTACTGAGTCATCTGATACTCGGGGCAAGGGGATTGCTGCTGATGTGCCTGCCAGGACGGAGGCACCAAAGACCATTGTTGAGGCTTCCAAGCAGGAAATGGAAGAAATCCTCAAGATAATAAAGAAAAGTGATTTCAACGTTGTAGAACAGCTGGGGCACACCCCCTCTAAAATCTCCATGTTGTCACTGCTGCTGTGTTCAGAGGCCCATGCAAAGGCTCTGATTGCTTTCTTAAAGACAGCCCACGTACCCCAAGAGACGTCTGCTGACCAGTTCACCGACTGTGTGGCCAACCTAACCGCTGATAATGGCCTGGGTTTCTCTGATGCCGATCTGACAGCAAAGGGGAAAAACCATAATGATGCCCTGCATGTCTCCATTGAATGCAGGGGCACTACTCTTGCTCATGTGCTGGTTGACACAGGTTCTTCATTAAACGTGCTGCCTAAGAAAGCTCTGGATAGGCTGGATTGTGAGGGTCTAGAGCTCAAACCAACTCACATTGTTGTCCGGGCCTTTGACGGGTCCAAAAGAATGGTACATGGTGAGGTGGACATCCCAATCAGGGTTGGGTCACAGGTATTTGATTCAAAATTCTATGTGATGGACATCCATCCGTCCTATTCTTGTTTGCTGGGTCGCCCGTGGATCCACAAGGCTGGAGCTGTGACCTCCACATTGCATCAGAAGCTCAAGTACCCGGTCAGGGGGAAGATCGTAACAGTGCAAGGGGAAGAGGAGTACATGGTCAGTCACCTCAACTCCTTCAGATACGTAGAAATGGATGGGGAGTTCATTGAAACCCCCTTTCAACATTTTGAGGAAGTACCACAAACCTTGGCAGCAACAGAAGCAGATGAAGAGGTTTCTCCTTTGAAGATGGCCTCCTTAAAGGATGCCCGGGCTGTGATCGAAAGAGGTGAATGTGCAAACTGGGGCAAGCTCCCTGATCTTACTCCTAAGACTAACAAGTTTGGGCTGGGTTTCACCACAGAAGCTCAGAAAGCGGTGCGCAAGGCGAGAATTGGAAGACCTCCTGTGCTCATCACCCACTCAGAAGTGAATGCTATTGGAGAGGAAGATGAAATAGAAGAGTCAGAGTTCGATAGCTGGATCTACCCGACGGCCGACGGTGGATTGACCAATTGGACTGCTAAAGATTTTACACCCATAACTTTTGTTCCCCAGTAATGAATTTCTTTGTTTTTGATTTGTAATAAACAATAATTTGAAACTATATGGCCCGGTGTCTTACCCGGGGCACCGTGGTTTTATTTATGAGGGCTTTTGTTTGTCACCGTCATATATCATGAATAAAAGCATTGGACGTTTTTCACAATTCAAATTTTGCGCCCCTTTTCTTTCTTTTCTTTACATATTGCAAAACAGCTGTATTTACACACACACTCACTCATACAGGTTTCAATCCACTCTGGATCTCCCTGGTAGCAACTCTGCTACTGCCAGTTATGACTTCGAAAATCCGATCAACTTAGCCGAAGACGAAGGTGAAGATGATTGCGAAGTGCCTGGTGAACTTGCAAGACTGTTACAACAGGAAGAGAGGGCAATTCAACCCCATGAAGAGCCAGTAGAAATAATAAACTTGGGTACTGAGGAAGACAAGAAAGAGGTGAAGATTGGTGCCAACCTAGAACTCAGCGTGAAGCAACGGTTGACTCAGATGCTGCATGACTATAAGGAGATCTTTGCTTGGTCCTACGAAGATATGCCCGGATTAGATACCGACATTGTGGTCCATCACTTACCAACTAAAGAAGATTGCCCTCCAGTTAAGCAAAAAGTCCGCCGTATGCGTCCAGAGATGTCTGAGAAGATTAAAGCCGAGGTTATGAAGCAGTTTGATGCCGGGTTTCTTGCAGTGACTTCTTACCCTCAATGGGTTGCTAATGTGGTGCCGGTACCTAAGAAGGACGGCAAGGTCAGAATGTGTGTCGATTACAGGGATCTGAACAGGGCCAGCCCCAAGGATGACTTCCCTCTACCTCACATTGACGTCCTTGTTGATAATACAACTCAACATAAAGTGTTCTCTTTCATGGATGGTTTTTCGGGCTACAATCAGATCAAGATGGCTCCGGAAGACATGGAAAAGACTACGTTTGTTACTCAGTGGGGCACCTTCTGCTACAAAGTCATGCCTTTTGGACTGAAGAATGCTGGGGCAACCTACCAACGTGCCATGGTTGCTTTATTTCATGACATGATCCATCATGAGATAGAAGTGTATGTTGACGACATGATCGCTAGGTCCCAGACTGAGGAAGAGCACCTTGATCATCTGCAGAAACTGTTTGACCGTTTGAAACTGTACAAGCTGAGGTTGAACCCGAACAAGTGCACCTTCGGGGTAAGATCGGGAAAGTTGCTAGGCTTCGTGGTGAGTGACAAGGGAATTCAAGTGGACCCTGCTAAGGTCAAAGCCATTCAAGAGATGCCAGTTCCTAAGACAGAGAAGGAAGTCAGAGGCTTTCTAGGACGTCTGAATTACATTGCTCGGTTCATCTCACACCTAACTGCTACCTGTGAACCAATCTTCAAGCTGCTGAAGAAAGATCAGGTAGTACGCTGGAATGATGAATGTCAGGCTGCTTTTGACAGAATCAAAGAATATCTCCAAGAACCACCCATCCTTATGCCACCAGTTGAAGGGAGACCTTTGATACTTTACCTGACAGTACTTGATAATGCAATGGGGTGTGTGCTGGGGCAGCATGACGAGTCTGGCCGAAAAGAGCATGCCATTTATTACCTTAGCAAAAAGTTTACCGACTGTGAGACCCGATACTCATTGCTTGAGAAAACTTGCTGCGCTTTGGTATGGGCTGCTCGCCGGCTGAGACAGTATATGCTGACTCACACTACCTTGTTAATCTCAAAAATGGATCCTATAAAGTACATATTTGAAAAGCCTGCTCTGTCTGGGAGAATTGCAAGATGGCAGATGATCTTGACGGAATACGACATTCAGTACACGACCCAAAAAGCCATCAAGGGAAGTGTATTGGCGGACCACCTAGCACATCAAGCGGTGGATGACTACCAATCAATGAACTTCGAGTTTCCAGATGAAAGCATTATGATAGTAACTGACTGTGAAATACCTGGACCGGATGAAGGACCTGAACCAGGATCCCGATGGTCTATGCACTTTGACGGAGCCTCCAATGCTTTGGGAAATGGTATCGGCGCCATAATCGTATCTCCACAAGGTACTCATACTCCACTCACCGCCCGGCTGTGTTTCAACTGTACCAACAACATGGCGGAGTATGAAGCGTGTATTATGGGTCTTCAAGCTGCGATCGACCTGAGGATCAAATTTCTGAGTGTCTTCGGAGATTCCGCTCTCGTGATCAATCAGATCAAAGGAGAGTGGGATACGAAACATCCAAACTTGATTCCTTACAGAGAATGTGTGTTGGCCTTGATCCCCCACTTCACAGAGATAACATTTGAGCACTTTCCAAGAGAAGAGAATCAGTTGGCGGACGCGTTAGCTACAATGTCTTCAATGTTCAAGGTTAAATGGGATAATGAAGCTCCCCGGATCATCATCTGGAAACTGGACGAACCGGCATACTGTTGTGACCTCGAAACTGAATTGGTAACTGAGAAGCCTTGGTACCACGAAGTGAAGAGATATCTGGAAGCTCAGGAATACCCTGAAGGTGCTTCTGTCAATGATAGGAAATTCCTGAGGAGGTTTGCAACCAAGTTCTTCCTAAGCAACGGCATCTTGTACAAGCGAAACCATGATTCAACCTTACTACGTTGTGTGGATAAGACTGAAGCAGAAAGAATCATGGAAGAGCTGCATGAAGGGACCTTTGGTACGCACTCCAGTGGACATACTATGGCTAAGAAAATCCTACGGGCAGGATATTACTGGTCTACAATGGAAGCT
Source organism: Vicia faba (assembly GCA_948472305.1). NCBI lineage: Eukaryota > Viridiplantae > Streptophyta > Magnoliopsida > Fabales > Fabaceae > Vicia > Vicia faba. The sequence continues at coordinate 537,435,050 of OX451736.1, forward strand.
GATTGTTACCAACATTCCAGGACATGCCACAAATGCCAGATTTATGCAGATAAAGTGCATGTTCCTCCGGTTCCCTTGAATGTTCTGACTGCACCTTGGCCGTTTGCAATGTGGGACATAGAATGATCGGCGAGATAAAACCTACGACATCCAATGGACATCGCTTCATCCTAGTGGCGATTGATTATTTTACGAAGTGGGTTGAGGCCGCATCCTATGCTACGGTAACCAAGACTGTTGTGGCACGGTTCATTCGGCACAACCTGATCTGTCGGTACGGTGTCCCTGAGCGGATTATTACAGATAACGGCACCAATCTGAACAATAAGATGATCGCTGAGCTCTGCGAACAGTTCAAGATACAGCACCACAATTCTTCTCCTTACAAACCGAAGATGAATGGGGCTGTAGAAGCAGCCAATAAAAACATCAAGAAGATCGTGCAGAAGATGACAGTAACGTATAAAGATTGGCACGAGATGTTACCGTTCGCTCTGCATGGGTATCGTACCTCAGCTAGGACGTCAACCGGGGCAACTCCTTTCTCTCTGGTTTATGGCATGGAGGCAGTTTTGCCAATCGAAGTACAAATTCCTTCTCTCCGGATAATGAAGGATGCAAATCTGAATGAAGATGATTGGATCCAGACGCGACTTGATCAGCTCAACCTTATTGATGAAAAGAGACTTGCTGCTATCTGTCATGGTCAGACGTATCAGAAACGAATGATCAGGGCATTTAACAAAAAGGTCAGGCCACAGGAATATCAAGTCGGGGATCTGGTGATCAAGCGAATCATCCTTCCTCAGAGTGATCCAAGGGGCAAATGGACCCCTACGTACGAAGGGCCATTTGTGGTTAAGCATGTGTTCTCAGGAGGAGCAATGATATTAACCAACATGGATGGTGACGACCTTCCTCACCCCGCCAATGCAGACATAGTTAAAAAATACTACGCATGAAAAAAGACCCGCTAGACTGACATGTCTAGGCAAAAGTTAGGGCTTCCCGCCGAACCAAAAGGGTTCGGGCAAAATGAAGGGATGAAAATGAAAAATCTGTACACCCGGCAAGTCGAAAACCTGAAAAGGCGGCTTGGGCAAAAATGGGTATCCCGATGAACTGAAAACCCGAAAGGGCAGTCCAGGCAGAAGTTAGGGATAAAAGCGTAATACTATGTCTCATTGGATCACTTTGCATCCAGAATCCGGTATCTACATCAAGACGGCATCGATCAGTCAGCTTCACTTTCAACCAAGGTCATCAAGTGATGAGACGCTCAGAGTTATAAAGGCGATAGTAGAGTTGAAACCCAATGGATCATTCATATTTCACATAGCTGTTTATTTTCTTTTGTACAAAACTTGTATAAACTCTCTCGTTCGGCGATGTTTCTCTTACTAGGATGTCAGCCTCTTGTACACAAAACGCCTATTCACAGGCTATTCAAAATCAATACAAATATACTTTTCAGTTAAACGTGCCAACTGTTTTTCTTTTTCTGTTTTGTTTTGCGAAGAACGTCCAAGGTTCAATTTGTGATATATGCATTGACAATAAATTGCTAGCTCATAAATATTTGCATACGAAACAAAGAATTAATTGCAGGTGACACTAGAAACAGGGGCAATAAAGAGTTGTCTGAACAGTCTAATTGTTCTATCCTCCAAGGTACCAAGGCAGGTTCAGCTAAAGAACCCAACCAGGTATCTTAAGTTCCCCAGAGAGGGAGACAGCAAGTCAGTGCATTCTTCCCCAAACAAAGTTAACAAGTCTCCAGGAAATTGGGTATTCTCGAGTAGATCCCAATATTCCCCAGCAGCATATATTCTTGACAAGCATCCCCGGCAGTCTTGGTCCAAAGATTGTTCCCCGGCGGCATACATCAACATTCAAAGGAATCACTCCCCCAGCATATCAAAACTTCCCCAGGAGAGTCCCATCCAGGTTCCCCAGGAAAGATGGAATTCATCACTCCAAGCAGTAAGCTTATCCCCAGTTAAATTCTGGAAGCTTATTCTTCACAGAGCACGAACGCGTCGTCCGACTTTATTTAAAGAGTTATTTCCTTAACAGGATATAACTGGGTTATCCTCAGCCAAAAGCCACGGAAAGGTCGTCGTCAACATAGTTCTTTCCTATCCCCAGCGAAGTCCATTAACACTTCCAACAACAAAGGCATCCTCAGCAAATAATCGTCAACACTTAACGAAGTATTTCTCTCCCCACAGAGTATTGCTTCCCAGCATGGTCGCTAGAGTATCTTTTCTCCCCGCAGAATCTTCCATTCACCAAGTTTATTCCGCAACGGAGTCATCTTCTCCTACCGGTATCCTTGCAGTTATCATCCCCAGCGGAAGCAAAATCTATTCTTCGACATCAGCCCAGGATACGACTTCCCGGCACCCGTCAAGGATTTACTTTCCTAGACGAAAACATACATAAAACATCACATACATCATTATAGCATGCATAACGCACTGCATCATACAAGTCTCATTTATGTTGAGAACATCATTGCTTGATCCATATCATGCATTGCATATGACTGACTTTTATCTTTCAGGAAAGATCCAGTTAAGTTCTCAAGCTACATTTCAAGACCTAGACCGGTTCAGTTAAATCGTCCCAAGATTTTCCTGATGCTTATCCAGTCAAAGGCCTTCTCTGGTTCAGTCAGATCGACCCTAAGATCTCCCTGATGCTTATCTAGTTGAAGACATTTCAAGACCTAGACCGGTTCAGTTAAATCGTCCCAAGATTTTCCTGATGCTTATCCAGTCAAAGGCCTTCTCTGGTTCAGTCAGATCGACCCTAAGATCTCCCTGATGCTTATCTAGTTGAAGACATTTCAAGACCTAGACCGGTTCAGTTAAATCGTCCCAAGATTTTCCTGATGCTTATCCAGTCAAAGGCCTTCTCTGGTTCAGTCAGATCGACCCTAAGATCTCCCTGATGCTTATCTAGTTGAAGACATTTCAAGACCTAGACCGGTTCAGTTAAATCGTCCCAAGATTTTCCTGATGCTTATCCAGTCAAAGGCTTTCTCTGGTTCAGTCAGATCGACCCTAAGATCTCCCTGATGCTTATCCAGTTGAAGACATTTCAAGACCTAGACCGGTTCAGTTAAATCGACCCTAAGATCTTCCTGATTCTTACCCAGTCAAAGGCCTCTCTGGTTCAGTCAGATCGACCCTAAGATCTCCCTGATTCTTATCCCAGTAGAAGACACCCCAGCTTTTTCTCAACGAGCGTTGTTGAAGTTAAAATCACCCAGATTTTTCTCAACAAGCGTTGTTGAAGTTAAATACACTCCAGACTTTTCTCAACAAGCGTCGTTGAAATTAAAGTCACCCAAGGTTTTCTTACCGTTCACGCTAAGGTAGTAACTATCCCTGGTTCTTTCATCGCCGTTTGAAGCTCCAGACTCAGCTCCTGTAACCAGTCAGGACACGTCTATACCAAGCATCTAAAAATCAGCTCCTGCAACGTGTCAGGTACTCATTTTCTGTTTTGCAGGTATGCAGGTTCTCGCCAAGGAATCTCTTACGCAACCAAACATCCAGATGGCATCTATAAGCCCATTCCCCCATCATTGCTAACATGTGAGCGCAAATTTCCGGGCACTCTAGTGTCCAATCATCTTTTACCCTCGGATTACGAAAGGCACGTCAGCCAATCTGCATCCTCAGGTCTAAGAAGATTGAACAGGGGCAACTGTTATACCCCAAAATTTTCCCTCCCATATTCCTCAAGAAGTTGCCAAGCCAAGCTACAAAATTCCCCAAGGGTTGTGCAGTGCAACAGTCTCCCATACAGTCAAAATTAGGGTTTTGAGTCTGATCAAGAAAAAGAAGTTTTCAAAGGCTCAATCAAGTCTCATATGCTTACAAACATGGTCAAGCATCCTCATATCAAGTTTCAAGACATTCAGCTCAAGATTGCACAGTCAAAACCCTAAATTGCACTACAGTCAACTGTAGGGGCAAAATGGTCATTTGACAGTCAAAAGTTCAAATTTTTGGTCAACATATCATTTTGAAGCCACAAACATCATTTGATCAATGCTTGATCATGATTCTCAAAATTTGGCTCAGAAATCATCAAAGATGCAAAAGTTGCTATATTTGGACAGTTGAAAAAGTCAACTGAAATTGACCAGGGCATAACTTTCACATGGATTATCAGAAAAATTCCATCCAAAGCTCATTTTGAAGAGAAAGACATTTCCTACAACTCATCTTCATACTTCAAGTCCAAGAAATGCTCTCACAAAAAGTTATCAATTTCAACATTACAGGTCATTTTCAAAAGTCAACAAAAAGGGACTTTAAGTCAAAGACCATAACTTGAGATTGGTAAATCAAAATGACATGGGACCAAAGGCATTGGTTATAGAACTCAAAGACCTTTCCAAAATGTCCAAGAACATGTGAAAAGCTTAAACATTGAGCAAGTTATGCCTTGTAGAAGTTGGGAAATTTTTGTGAAATGGCAAAAGTCAACTATCCTTGAAACTCCAATTTTTGACAAAAGGGCCCACTTTCTTCCATTTGATTCATCCTTGTCATGCCACGCACGTGTCCCATGATTAATTTCAAGACCAAATATTGATTTTTCTATTTTATTTAATTTTTGATAATTTAATTCATTTTAAATCTTTAAAAATTCAAATAAAATTCAAAAACCAATGGAATAGTGTCATTTGAATTTGGACAACTTCCATATATCATGGGCCAACTCAAAAACTCAGGCTAGGGTTAAAATGCACACTAAGTCTTGGTCTTGGCTTAAAAGAAGGAAAACTTTGTTAATGGAAAAACCCTAGGACTAGTTCTCTCATGAGCATGAATCTAGGTCAGCTAGCAAGCCAATTCTCTTCCATCATAAGCACCAAGTCAAACCCTAACCATAACACATCAAAGGCTGCGCTAAAAAGCTGATTGCAACATTGAAATTTTTGGATAAAAACACAAAACTGATTTCAAAGTTAGAGGGGATTTCAAGTCCTAAGATTGATTCTAATAGCTTCCTGGACCATTTCTGAACAGATCCCAACTCCAAACATCTTTCAAAACTCCAGGAATTGGTAGGGAGAACTCAAACCGTGTCACATAACTTTTGAAATCGCATATCACAATTCATACGTCCTTTTGCATTTTTATTGATGAATTCTTGTTCCTTACAAAGTTTCTAAGCTATCCATTGTGTTTAATTGCATTTTTGTTGATCATACGCGAATCTACCATGTTTGGATATTAGGGTTTTCAGGATTCAAAATTAGGGCTTCTCAAACGAAGCAAAATCATGACTCCAGACTCACAACATTATGCTCAGCTCATCAAGACGAAGAAAAGGCACTAGTCGCGATCAATTTATGATCACCATAGCGCTAGTCGCTATTTTCTTGTAGCTAGTCTAAGGCCACGCTTCCAAAACCGTTGCCTTACAACCTTGTTTCAGAGAAAAAAATAAAAACGATGAAGAAGATGGAATCGTGTCACTCAGTAATTCGAGGGTTTAAAAAGTGGCGCGCTGACTCCCACTAATCTTGTTTTTCCTTTTTAACATTTGTTTGCATATTATATATCAAAATGGCTAGGTGGCTCAGCTGGCACGCTGTCAACGCATTGATGTCCAAAGACCTGGGTTCGAACCCCAGGTCTATACAATTTCCATATTATTTTGCACTAACAGTTCTTATGCAGCATGCCTATTGAGGAGTACCATATTCCCTCACCATCAAGCCATACACGTGCCCAACGTCCACAATCACAAGGCTGAGGATGGAGGAACACGTATGCTCAGGTCAACGCACTCACACACTATGCAAAAAAGTCAAGAAGGGCCATGCTTATTGGGCCAGATTCCACTAATTTGACCTCCAATTTTGGGGCTACCCCCCCTGGTTTGCATTTTCTTTTCACTTTTTTTATCTTATTTTCTTTTTGCAATTTTGTTTAATTTATCATCTCAATTTAATTAATTTATTTTTTTTACAAAATACAAAAACTTAATTAAAAAATCAGGAAAAAGGCAAAAAAATATAATTTTTATTTTAATTACTTTTATAAATAAATTACATGTAATTATTTAGTTTAATTAGGTTTTTAACTTTAATTCCTTTTTAATAAAATCCAAAAATATAGAATTAGGTTAATTAATAAATTTTATACCTTTTTAACTTTCTTTTTTTTATCACAATATTATTTATTTATTTATTTTATTTTTATAATTAAATGTACATAAGCAAAAATTAGGGTTTAATTTAGATTAATATAACATTTTTGCAATAAACTTAAAAAACAATAGAATTAGGGTTAGTCAATTATAATTAATTCCTTCTGTTTCTTTTTCTTTTAAATCTTAAAAAAACACAAAATACCCAAAACATTTAATACTTTCATTTTAATTCCTCATTAATTTTAATTGTTTGTAAAAGGGTCCAACGCCCATGTTCATAATGTATTTAATTGGCGCCTTTATTTTATGTCATTTATTATAATTATGTACATGCCCCAAAGCCTTGTAACAATTGTAACTTTATTTCTCGCACTTTTATTTTATTGCTTCTTTACTTTCAGTCAAATCGGGTTCGGTTTATTTTGGCGATGTGGACCCGCGCCATTTGTAATAGTTTAGATTTATTTTTTCGCAAACTTTATAACTGTTAAATGCATGCAAGAATGAATGGCCCTAATTAAAATCAAGCGTAGAACACAACAAACATGACAAGACAAATAATTGAAACATGACACACAATTCGCACACACCACCCCTAGGGTACGCCTCACTGTTGCCTTTCGAAAGGTGATCGTCGAGTAGAGGACGTCTTAGTAAGTCCTCATGATCCGGGAACCTGGCATGAGGGTAGCTTCTAAAGCGTCTTCCCATTGCTCTGGTGATCACCATGTCCCGAACCTCGAATTGACCCGAACACCTCCAACGGTGGTGCTACCTACCTCTCAATGGTGGGATGGTACTACTTTAAAGGACATTTACACAGACGAATTCCTTAGGGTAGGTAGACGACTCCTGGATACTTGCTCTCTTCAAAACAACAAACTGAAATCTTTTCACACCAACACTTTTCAAAAGCTTTCGAAGCAAATTTTTCAAACACTCTGACATACGAGTCGAACTGAAATTTTTCAAAGAAACTTTTTAAAACCCACATTGAAAAGCAAACAAACAATTTTGAAAACACATTGAGCAAGTATCTAAGAGCCCATGGATAACCATGGATAGAAAGGGTGCTAACACCTTCCCTTTCTATAATCTACCTCCCGAACCGAGAGCAATCTCTTTAAGGAATTTTTCTGTGCTTTTGTCCTTTCCATTTGGAGAAAATAAAAGACGGTGGCGACTCTTGCTTACCGCGACATTTCGCGAAACCAGCTTTAAACAGTCAGTTCCAGATCCACCGATCACACCTACAAAACAAGATTAGGTTTTGTTAGGTACCCAAGTTGCTTTGGGTCCTTCATAATTAGTTCCTTTCTTAACCCACGCATAATGCCCATTTGCCATGCCAAAGTTTCTAACATAACAAGCATTAGGTGCGTGTCCTCGAATACCACAATAAAAACAAGTAGGTTCAAATTTACTTCTATATCTAGAAGGATAAGATTTCTTATTAGAGGGTATTTTCTTTTTAGGATAGTGATGAGCTATTTTGGGAGTGATTTCTTTCTCTTTGGTTGGTTGGTCGCTAGCCTTGACAAAGATGGTTTTGTTGATACTTGGTTTTGAAAATTTTGAGTATCCAAGACCACTTTTGTCATTTGAGTATCTTTGTTGGCTAAGAACACCTTCCAAACCAATTTGTCCTTTTTCATACCTTTCAATAACCCTTTTAAATTGGACAACTTGGAAAGAGAGAGATTCACACTTTGTGCATACAAAATTATGTTTTTCATCACTAACTTTTTGCTTTTCATCTTTGAGATCTTTTTCAATAGATCCACATTTTTCTTCCAACGATGAAATTTGTTTCCTTTGTGATGAGATAGTTTTGTACAGAATTTTTCATTCATTTAACAATTAATTTATAGCACCTTGTGCATCACTATCAAAAAGAGAGAATACGTTACTAACCTCATCATCTTCGCTTTTGGAGTGGTGTGAGGCCATTAATGCAAGATTGGCACTTTCGTCGCTATCAGAGTCGGATGACGAACTCAGTTCAACATCTTCCCATGCAACATATGCTTTCTTATCTTTTGACTCCTTCTTGCCTTTGTAGCCACTTTTCTTTGAAAGTTTTGGACAGTCCGGTTTGATGTGACCTTGTTTACCACATTCATAACAAGTAACTTCTTGTGTTGATGAGGATCCTTCCTTCTTCTTGAAGTGTTTCTTCTTCTTTGAGTGTGAGAAGGCTTTGTCATTTTTACCAAAGAATTTTCCAAGTCTTCTAACGAGAAGCATGAAGTTTTCATCTTCATCATGATTATCTTTCTTTTCGTTTTCCTTGGAGTCAATCTTCAAGGCAATGTTCTTAGACTTCTTTTCTTGATTTTCACGCTTTTCCAATCTACCAAGTTCTGTCTCGTATTCTTGAAGTTTCCCGAACAAAGTTGTGGATGTCATAGTAGCGAGACTCTTCTTTTCTGAGATTGCCGTTACTTTAGGTTGCCATTCTCTAGTCAAGGATCTGAGCACTTTTAGGTTCAACTCATCATTGGTTAATATTTTGCCAAGTGCCCTTAGATGATTTGTTATATGCACAAATCTCTTTTGTAAATCAAGAATGGATTCTCCGGGTTGCATGCGGAACAATTCATATTCTTGACTTAACGTATTAAGTCTCGATCTCTTAACTTCAGTTGTTCCTTCATGTGTTTCAACCAGTGTATCCCAAATTTCTTTTGCCGTTGTGCATGCTGAGACACGGAAGAATTCATCCATACTAAGTGCGCTTTGAAGGAGGTTTATTGACTTTTTGTCATACAAGACCTTTTTCTTATCATCATCATCTCATGTAGTTTTAGGCTTTGATGAACCAACGCCGTTTACTACAGTTACCAGAACAAAAGGACCATTTTGGATAGCATCCCATATTTCTTCTCCTTGTGCTTCTAGATGAGCCTTCATACGGATCTTCCAGAAATCAAAATATTCACCAGAGAATAGAGGAGGCTTGTTGCTACTGCCACTGTCTCTGAACACAGAATTGTTGTTTGCGGAAGCCATTCTGGATCTAGTAGGAACATGTTACCTATAACCTGCTCTGATGCCAATTGTAAGTTCAGATGCGCCTAAGAGGGGGGGGGGGGGGGGGGTGAATTAGGTTCTTTAAAACTTTTTCTGAATTGTATGAATATTTTTGCACGAGTTTCTTTTCTTTCTTTTTCTGATAAGTGATGAAAGCAGTAAATGCGAAAAGTAAAGAACACAGAGATGTATCCTGGTTCCCCTCACAGTCCGAGAGTACTCCAGTCCCCTTTCAACATGAAAGAGATTTCTTTATAGTTGGTAATTTGTACAAAGACTACCAAACAAGCCAAGAACAATCCTCTTGGACCAAGAACAATCCTCTTGGATTTTCACTAAGACCACAAAGAGAACAATCCTCCCTAAGTGTCTTTCTTGTTTCCAACAATCCTAAAAACAAGTATACAATAGTTTGTTTGATTTGTATAAGAGTTTAAATAATGAAAGAGCAATGTCAATCACTTGATTGATCTTTTCTATTCAATATGAAATTTAAGATGGAATACTCTTCTAAGTGCTCAAGAACAATTTTCAGTATGCATATGAAAATGATGAACACAAATCTTGAGTATAGAGAGTATGATCAAAAGAATAGAAAGTAATAGTTCTTAGTGATTGTTGTTGTATTTTTGTTGTACTTTCAAAATTCTAAACAAAAATAATTTATAGTGTAGTAATACCTCTTTAATGAATCATAGTAATGTTTAAACCATTTTTACTAGTAAAATGTATTTGAAAAGATACAAAGATTGCCATGAAAAGGTGTTACAAAAAGTTGTTGGAAAAATAAAATTTTTCAAAATTTGAGGCACAACAACCGGTTGCACTAAAGCAACAATCGATTGCTGTAAAAGCAAAGTTTAAAAAATTTGAAAAATATAACTATGACAACCGATTGTCATTGAGGAGCAATCGGTTGCTCATAAGCCAACGTTCAAAAAATTTGAAAATAAAACACATGACAATCGATTGCTGCTAGATGACAACCGATTGTATGTCAAACAGAAACTTTTGTTTTTTTGGATGCAACCGATTGTCCTAGCATAACAATCGATTGCTTGTGTACAAAAATTGAAAAAACATTATTTTCAAAGATTTGAAGCAATTTAAAACATCCTTCTTCAATCATACATAGTATATACTCAAGATATTATTTTAATAAAGTAAATGCATGATTAAAAATAGTTTTGAGCACTAAGAGCATAAGATCAAAAATTTCATATACCTTAAGCCATAAGTCTTGAAAAGTTGATCTTGATCAATGAATCTTTGCTTGAGATAAATCTTTTATCTTGATCCATTCATTTTTGCATGCTAGCTTGTCTTCATCAAAACATTTGGAAAGCTTGATTTCACAAGATGCTGATTCAAGGTTTGGTATTTGACTACGACAACGACGATCAAGGTCTTCGCCAGAGATTTATCCGAGCTTGGAGGATGTTAAACAAGGTGGATAGCAAGACTTTGGGGCACAATAATTCTATCCCTCTTGAGCCTTACTTCAAATTGGTACGAACTCTTGCTCAGAGTCTTATGATGCCTTACCCCTCCATTCTCCCGGTAATTATTGAGCCTGTTAAGGAGGGAGATGTTCCATACACTATCCTACATCCTGACATGCCCACATCTCTTGAAGACCTACAAAGAGATTGGATACAACTCAAGGGGGAGCGAGATACTTTCGAAGCCCAATTCTACGCAAGCGAGAAGAAGGTTTTGGAACTCACTAGGCTACTTCATGAGGAGCAGACTCTCAACGCCTACATTGCACCAAAGAGGATGCGTACTACTTTTCTATCTTAGAGTTTTTGTATCATTAAGCCAAAGAGGAATTGATGTACTCAAGCTTTAACCTATTAATATAACGCGTGTTTCCTTTTTGTCTAAAACAAATTTGAATCTTAAAATCCTTGAAATCATTACACATGTATATACCATTCATCATAACATAAGCAGGTCTTTTACAACAAGTCTCCTCATCTCTCTACTGTTTATTTCAGTAAGATGGATCTTGAGCAAACAGTGAAGGATCTCCAAGCTCAGAATACATAATTTCAATAGTTACTCTTGACCCTAGCCAAAGGACAAGAAGAATTGAAGACTTTGCTGGAGGAAGAGAGGAAAAAGAAGACAAAGAAGGTAACCAAAGTCCTAAACATGGGAAGAAGATTTCATGAGCAGACAAGAAGGACCTTAGACTTTGCAACAACATCCGGTGAAAGAGACAACCAAGATGGGAAAGGCAAGGAAACAGTTGTCCCGTATGAGTCAGAAGAGGAAGAGGAAGAAGAAGACTATTATGAAGAACAGTACCCTCCAGCTGATGACAAGTATAAATATATTGAAGAGAGGTTGAGTGCGATGGAAATCCAAAAAGTGTCTGGTTTGGACTTTGAGGAATTGGGGCTAGTATCAGGGATTGTCATTCCTCCAAAATTCAAAGCACCTGTTTTCGCCAAGTATGACGGAGTCTCGTTCCCTAAAATGCATCTTCGGTCATATGTAAGGAAAATCCATCCCCATACTGCTGACAAAGACTTATGGGTACATTTCTTCCAAGACAGCCTGTCTGGAACTCAACTTGACTGGTTTTACCAACTAGAAAGAGCCAACGTTCATAATTTGGAAGATCTTGCTGCAGCCTTCTACAAACAATACCAATATAATGCTGATCTTGCGCCTATCCGTACTCAACTCTAGAGTATGGCCATGGTTTCTAATGAAGGTTTCAAAGAGTATGCGCAAAAATGGAGAGACTTGGCTGGAAGAGTTCAACCCCCTCTATCTGAGAGGGAATTGGTAGACATGTTCTTGGTCACCTTGTATGGTCCCTTCTTCAATCACCTAATTGGAAGTTCATCTGCAGGCTTTACCGAACTAATACTGACCGGAGAAAGGGTAGAACCCAGTATAAAAAGTGGAAAGATTCAGAAAGATGCATCTTCTTCTGCAGCTGTAAGGAAGCCTTTCATCGGAAAGAAAGAGGTGGTTGCTGTATATCCGTAAAGAAACAAAGATAAAGCCGAACACCGACCAATGGTGGGGGCTGTGATGATCCCTAAGCATGCGCCTGATCAGCAAAGAAATAATCAACAAAGGATGGAAAGACCAGTCAGGCAGTTCACCAGAATTAACATGACACTGTCTCAAGTATTACCGCATCTACTAAGATCCAATTTGGTGACCTTGAAAGAAGCTCCGAAAAACCCCAACACAACATCTTCTCATTATCATCCCAATGCCCATTGCGCATATCACTCTGAAAGTCCCGGCCATGACACTAATAACTATTGGGCTTTAAAGAACAAAATACAAGACCTCATTGAAGCAAAAGAGATTGAATTCGATGCGCTCGAAAAGCCAAATGTCATTTCTGCCCCTATGCCCAGACATGTCCATAATACCAATACCATTGAAGGATTGTTTTTACTCCAGTTGATGAACTTATGACCCCACTTCTGACTATTAAAATGAACTTGTTGAATGTCAGTGTGTTCCCGGGCTGTGATGAAGTTTGCCATTTCTGTTTATCCTCACCAACCAGTTGTCCTTTGTTGAAAGTAGGCGTTCAGTGTCTAATAGATAACAAAGAAATTTTGTTCGAAAATACTTCTGTTCCACCTATTCCTTTCGAAGATGTTTCTATCATTACCATTTCCGCCAATTCTTCCAGGGTCTCCACCAAAAGACCCGTTAGAATTACATCAGTTCCGAGAGCAACTCTTTTAATAATCACAATGCCTGGACCAGTCCCATATGCATCAGACAAAACCGTACCATGGAATTATGGAGGGGATGTCTATTACCATGGTATCAAGCAGGACTGGCCAGCCGCCAAAGATTCAAGCTCCGAGAAAGTCAACTCTGACATCAATAATATTGCAGGAACTAGCAAGATTACCCGAAGTGGTAGGATATTTTCTCCAGAAATTGCTCCCCCAAAAGCAATTTCTGGACCCGTAATCATTCCTGCTGTTGATCCCCCAAAAGTTGTTTCCGGTCCTACAATTATCTCAAACAATACTCCAACTGACAAAGCTGTCACAACCCCTGTTATCATTCCTACCAACACTCCTGCCTCCAAATTAACCGAAACTCGAGGAAAAGGTATTCTGGTTGAGTCTGTCAAGACGAAGACACAATCATTGGCCATCCCTGAGACCTCCCAGAAAGAGATGGAGGAAATTTTGAAGATTATTAAGAGAAGCGACTACGATGTAGTTGAACAACTGGGGCAGACTCCCTCTAAAATTTCCATGCTGGCATTACTACTATGTTCTGAGGCGCATGCAAAGGCCTTGGTAAAATTCTTAAAGACCGCCCATGTACCTCAAGAAACATCTGCCGATCAGTTCCAAGACTGCGTAGCTAGCTTGACTGCGGATAATGGCCTAAGTTTTTCAGATCCTGATCTAACGCCGAGGGGAAGGAAGCATAGTAAGTCATTGTATGTCTCAGTTGAATGTAGGGGCACAACCTTGGCTCATGTTTTGGTGGACACTGGTTCATCTCTGAATGTACTACCTAAAAAAGCTCTTGATAGACTTGACTGCGAGGGACTGACATTAAAGCCAAGCAACATAGTAGTAAGGGCTTTTGACGGTTCGAAAAGGATGGTGCATGGGGAAGTGGATATCCCCATAAATGTTGGAACCCAAACTTTCAATTCAACCTTTCATGTAATGGACATCCGCCCTTCATATTCTTGCTTGCTAGGCCGGCCATGGATTCACAATGTTGGCGTTGTCACTTCTACGTTGGACCAAATGCTGAAGTATCCAATTCAAGGGAATATTATCACCGTTCATGGAGAGGAAGAGTACATGATTAGCCATCTCAATTCCTTCAGATATGTGGAATTATATGGTGAATTTATTGAAACTCCATTTTAACACTTTGAAGAAGTCCCCCAAGATGTGGCAGTGACCAAGGCTGTGTCTCAGGTTCCCAAGATTACAAGACCTCCAATGTGGATGTTATCTCTGAAGGATGCCAACGAAGTGGTAGAAGAAGGTGGGTGCACTATCTGGGGACAACTCCAAGATATCCCATATAAGTCTGACAAGTTTGGCCTGGGTTTCACTTCAAGTGCTCAGAAGGCTGTACGCCGCGCTCGTGCTGGAGGACCACCCCTGAAGATCAGCAACCGTGAGGTCAACGCCATAGAAGATGATGGAGATAGTTAGGACATGGAAGACTGGGTATTCCGGACTATCAGTGGAGGGCTAAGCAATTGGGAGGCTAGAGATTTTGTCCCGATCACTTTTATCCCACAGTAATTTGTCTTTACATTTTTGGATCTGTAATATTAAAAAAATTCACACTCTTAAAACCTTGTGTCTTACCCGAGGCACAATGGTCCATTTGCAAGGGTTATTATCTCATTTTCATATGACATCAATGAATCATGGACGTTTTCGCATACAAACTCTTGTGCTCATTGTTTTTCTTTTACATTTTATTTTCTTTCAAAGATAGTTATACCCTTACACACACTCACACTCACAATGCAGGTATACATCCATTCGGGATCCCATGGGTAACGATACTGCTATGGCCTTTAGTGACTCTGAGAATATAATCTACCAAGCCGAAGACGAAGGTGAGGAAGATTGTGAAGTACCAGGAGAACTTGCCAAACTACTATAACAAGAAGAGAGAACCATTCAGCCTCACGAGGAACCCGTGGATACGATCAACCTAGGTACCAAAGAAGACAAAAAAGAGGTCAAGATGGGTGCCAATCTGGAACCCAATATCAAGGAGCATCTGATTCAGTTGTTGCACGATTATGTCGAAGTATTTGCCTAGTCATATAAAGACATGCCAGGACTTGCAGATATTGTGGTACATCGTCTGCCTACAAGAGAGGATTGTACGCCAGTAAAGCAAAAGGTTCATCGCATGAGGCCTGATATGTCAGAAAAGATTAAAGCAGAAGTCATGAAGCAATTCAACGCTGGATTCTTGGCTGTCACCTCTTATTACCAATGGGTTGCCAACGTTGTTCCTGTGCCCAAAAAGGACGGAAAAGTACGAATGTGTGTGGACTACAAAGATTTGAATAGGGCAAGCCCTATGGATGATTTTCCACTCCCCCACATTGATATTATAGTTGACAATACGACACAACACAAAGTGTTTTTATTCATGTACGGTTTCTCAGGTTACAACCAAATCAAAATGGCGCCTGAGGACATGGAGAAAACAACGTTTCTCACGCAGTGGGGCACTTTCTGCTATAAGGTGATGCCATTCGGACTGAAGAATGCTAGGGCAACCTATCAGCGTGCCATGGTAGCTCTATTTCACGACATGATACATCACGAAATAGAGGTCTATGTAGACGACATGATAGCCAGATCTCAAATAGAAGAAGAGCATCTTGATCACTTACAAAAAATGTTTGAGAGACTGAAGAAGTATAAGCTGAGGTTGAATCTAAACAAATGCACATTCGGGGTACGGTCCGATAAACTCCTAGGCTTTATCGTCAGCAACAAAGGTATTGAAGTAGATCCTGCCAAAGTGAAAGCGATACAAGAGATGCCTGCTCCTCGTACTGAGAAGGAAGTCAGAGGATTCTTGGGACGTTTGAACTAGATTTCCAGATTCATTTCTCACCTGACAGCTACTTGTGAAACAATCTTCAAACTACTGAAGAAAGATCAGGTAGTCAAATGGAATGATGAGTGCCAAGTTTCTTTTGACAAAATCAAAGAATACTTACAAGAGCCTCCTGTGTTGATGCCACCAGTCGAGGGAAGACCATTGATCATGTATCTGACTGTTTTAGAAAACTTAATGGGGGTGTGTATTGGGGAAGCATGACGAGTCTGGCCGAAAAGAGCATGCTATTTACTACCTGAGCAAAAAGTTTACCGACTGTGAAACCAGATATTCATTGCTCGAGAAAACTTGCTATGCTCTGGCATGGGCTGCTCGCCGGCTAAGACAGTATATGCTGACTCATACTACTTTGTTGATATCTAAAATGGATCCGATAAAATACATCTTCGAGAAGCCTGCTCTTTCCGGGAGAATAGTGAGATGGCAGATGATATTGACAGAATATGACATACAGTATACTACCCAAAAAGCAATAAAAGGCAGTGTATTAGCTAATCACCTTGCTCACCAAGGTGTAGAAGACTACCAGTCCATGAAGTTCGAATTCCCAGATGAAGACATCATGATGGAAACAACTGTGAAGAATTCAGGCCATATGACGGACCTGAACAAGGATCCCGATGGACCCTGTTCTTTGATGGGGCTTCTAATGCACTTGGCAATGGTATCAGTGTTGTACTCATATCTCCGGAAGGGTGTCATACTCCCTTTACCGCAAGACTCTGCTTCAATTGTACAAATAACATGGCGGAATACAAAGCATGCATCTTTGGTCTCAGAGCTGCCATAGACCTAGGGATTAAATCTTTGAGAGTATTCGGAGATTCAGCTTTGGTTATCAGTCAGATCAAAGGGGAATGGGACACCAAACACCCTAACCTTATCCCTTATAAAGAACATGTTTTGACATTGCTACCACATTTTAAGAAGATCACGTTCGAGCATTTTCCGCGAGAAGAAAATCAGCTAGCAGACGCACTAGCCACGATGTCATATATGTTTAAACTTAATTGGGATAACGAGGCTCCCTAGATCACCATCAAACGAATGGATGAACCATCACACTATCACAAGATTAATACTGAATAAGTAGTGGACCAACCTTGGTTTCACGAAGTCAAGAGGTATCTCGAGGCTCAAGAATATCCGGAAGGAGCTTTAATCAACGATAAGAAGTTCTTAAGAAGATTCTTTGCAAAATTCTTCCTTAGTAACGACATTCTTTACAAACGCAACCATGACTCTGTGTTACTTAGGTGTGTAGACAAGGTTGAAGCTGAAAGGATCATGGTTGAATTGCATGAAGGAGATTTTGGCACCCATTCCAGTGGGCATACGGTGGCAAAGAAAATCCTACGGGCAGGCTATTATTGGTCTACCATGGAAGCGGATTGCCATCAACACTCTCGAACGTGCCATAAGTGCCAGATTTATGCTGATAAAGTGCACGTACCTCCGGTTCCTCTGAATGTCTTGACGGCTCCTTGGCCCTTTGCTATGTGGGGAATATATATGATTGGGGAAATCAAGCCGACAACCTCCAATGGACACCGCTTCATCCTAGTGGCCATTGACTATTTTACAAAGTGGGTTGAGGCAGTCTCCTTCGCTTCCGTCAGCAAGAATGTTGTCGCCCGGTTCATCAAGAAGAATCTCATTTACCGGTATGGTATCCCGGAGAGGATCATTACTGAAAATGGTACAAATCTCAACAACACTATGATCACTGCCCTGTGCGAGCAATTCAAGATTCAGCATCACAATTGTTCCCCTTATCGATCGAAGATGAATGGTGATGTTGAAGCTGCAAATAAGAACATTAAAAAGATCATACAGAAAATGAAAGTCACATACAAAGACTGGCATGAGATGCTACCATTCTCTCTCCACGGGTATCGTACCACAGCTCGCACATCAACCAGGGCAACACCCTATTATCTGGTTTACGAAATGGATGTTGTCTTGCCTATCGAGGTCCAGATCCCCTCTCTAAGAATTATGAAGGATGCAGGGTTGAACGAAGAAGATTGGATCCAAACTCGACTTGATCAATTGAACTTGATTGATGAGAAAAGGCTTATTGCTGTTTGCCATGGTCAAATGTATCAAAAACAAATGATCAAGGCTTTCAAAAAGAAGGTCAGACGCCAAGTGTACCAAGTCGGGGATCTGGTGATCAAGCGCATCATACTTCCGCAAGGTGATCCAAGGGGAAAATGGACTCCTACCTATGAAGGACCATTTGTAATAAAAAACATATTCTCTGGTGAGGCAATGATCCTAACCACCATGGATGGCAACAATCTGCCACACCCTGTGAACGCAGACATAATCAAAAGATACTACGCATAAGAGACCCGCTAGGTTGACACACCTGGGAAAAACAAGGGCATCTCGGAGAACCAAAAGGTTCGGGAAAAAATTAGGGATAAAACCAAAAAATATGTACACCCGGCAAGTTGAAAACCCGAAAGGGCGACTTGGGCAAAAAAGGGTTTCCCGATGGACTGAAAACCCGAAAGGGAGGTCCAGGCAAAAGTTAGGGAATTAAAGCGTATGACTATGTCCCGTCGGATCACCTTACGGACAACATTTGGCTCCAGCTGACAAACTCAGAGGTTCTGATTAATTCAATCATCTTCAGATGAGGCAACAAATAGACAAGATGCTCAGAGATACAAAGACTATAGCAAAGTGGGAACCTAATGAGATTAATACACATAGCTATCTTTTCTTTGTATTAAAATTTTCATTTTTTTTATGACGGAGTTCTCCTACTAGAATGTTTTTCTCACTGTACAAAAATACTTACTCAAAGTCAATACAAAGATATTTCTTTGAAAGTGCAAAACTATCTGTTTTTCTTTACTCTTGTGTCTTGTTTACAAAAACGTCCAATGATTCATTGTTGAACATATGCATTTGAACATAATTACTGTTTACAAATAAACAAAATAAAAGACAATCACTGTTGGCTTTAAGAGATATGGAAATCTCTCTAAGTCATTTTCCATAAAAGTTCCCCGCAGTGTACAGCTTAATCCCCAGCGGAACAAAACTCCCAGTTATCACTCCACAGTAGAAGTCACCGAATTTCTCAGAATTCCCCGACCAAGATTTTTTAAATAGTACACGGCATTCCCCTTACAACAAAGTTTATTTCTCTAAGCGGAAATTCATCGAACACTTCAAACTTCAAGACATGAAGACTCCATATCCTTAGCAGCAGTCAAGGATTTATTTTTCCCAATCCAACAGTCGTGCAGCAAACTAGATCACATACGCATACATTTCATCCATATATCATAAACATTGATAACACGAGTGCATTATACTATGCGTTTCATACAACATAAACATTACATTTTAGCTAACATTTTACCCTTTTCAGGATAAGGTTAACAACTACCATTAACAATATTCAAAGTTTTCAGATACAGTTCAGATACGCTCCAGGCACAGATACCATCCTGATACTCATTCAGATCCAGTTTTCAGATATAGTTCAGATACGCTCCAGACACGGATTCCATTCTGATACTCACCCAAATTCAACTCTCAGATACAGTTCAAGTACGCTCCAGATACAAACGCCATTCTGATACTCATTCAGATTAAACTTTCAGATACAGTATTGATACGCTCCAGACGCGGATTCCATTCTGATACTCAGTCAAAACCTCTTCCATATACATCTCAAATACACTCCAGACACGGATGCCATTCTGATAATCATTCAAATTCAACTCTTAGATACAGTTCGGATACGCTCCAGACACGGATGCCATTCTGACACTCATTGAAAACTAGCTTTTAGATACAGTTCATATACGCTCCAGACACGGATGCCATTATGATAATCAGTCAAAATCAGCTCCCAGATACAGTTCAGATACGCTCCAGACACGGACACCATTCTGATACTCATTCTTTCAGCTTACAAATTACAATACAAACAATCACTTTTGGATGGCATATTTAAGCCCATATCCTACAAATTTTTATCACCTCTCCAAATGGCATCTTTAATCCCATTCCCTCAAACCATCACATCACAGAGTGCAAATTTCTAGGCACTCTAGTGTCCAATCATCTTGCACCTTTGAGTCACGAATGGAAAAACTCGCCAATCTAACTCTTCAGGTTTAAGAAGATTGAACATGGGCAGCTGTTGTACCCCAAAAGTTACCCTCTCACCTATCAAGAATTTTCTCATAAGATCTCCTTAGGCTCAAGACTGCACTAGGGTTTGATCGGCTCAAGACACCTCCTTATGCACTGATGACCAAAATTAGGGTTTGAGTTTGCAAAAGGATTTTTGGACTAACAATGCTTCATATGACTTTCATGGACCATCATGGACCCCCAAGATCAATCATGTCAAGTTTCAAGCCTTGGATCACACTTTTGATTAGTCAATTGAACAGTTGACCTAAAAATCAATTGTATTGGGGGAAAAGTCAACTATGGCCAATTTACAGTCAAACTTCATAATTTTTTATCCACATCAACAATTTAAACTCATATGTATTATTTGATCAAGTTTGGACCATAATTCCTCAAGAAATTTGATCAAATCTCCAAAGGGGAAAAATGGTCAAAATTAGGGTTTTGACTAGGAAAAGGCAATTTTGGATTTTTGACCTAGCAAATGGTCAATTCGTTTAAGGCATGATCTCAAGAGTCCATTTTCATCATTTTGACCTAATGACATGATTCAAAACATTACAAATCCATTGGATTTACAGATGAATTTTGTAGTCAACTAATCAAAAGTCAACTGTATACTGAAAAGTCAAACTTTGACTTTTTGGTCAAATTCAAGTGCCAAAGAGCACAATTCATCAAAAAATGTCAAAATAGGAAACTTATTCATCAAGAAATTAAGAAATCAAGATTTCATTTTGAAAAGTCAAAATTTCTAAACATAGAAATGTTTCTAAGTGTTGAAAATTCCTTATTTTTTTCATAACTTTGAGCAATTTTTTCACCATGATGGAAGATGATTCAAAGGAAACCTCCAACATGAAAGTTGTAGATCTCCATTAAATCTACAACTTTTCTTCACACAACTTCTCCTAAAAGTTCTTGGATCTCAAGTTACAATTTTGTGAATACATGCTCATGAACTAAAAAAGACTTAGTGAAATTTTGCCCTAGTTAGGCAGATTTTTGACCTAGCTTCATGACAATTTTTTCTTATAGTTCCAAGGGGAGTCTTCAAAATCAATTCAAAGATGAGTTAAAGAGAACATTACAAGATTTACAAAATGTCCAAGAACTCCTTAAGATCATTCCTGAGCAAGGAGAATCGAAGGCAAGAAGTTGTTGTTTTGTCACTTGGATTACAAGCCATTTTGTGAAGAACACTTGATCCAATCTTCAAGCTTGTTGTACAAATATTGCTTTGCAGGCTTCAAACTTCATAATAACTTAATAATTTAATGCTTACACTACTGGTAGAGCCATTGTCCAAGCATTTGAGCCATTACCCAAGTTGCATTTCCATTTTTGGAAGAAAGTCACCACTTCCATTTTGGAAAAGTGACTTTAATCACAATGTCAACTCTTCTTGAGCCCATACATTGTTGTTTCTGAATCAAAAGTATTCAAAAGAAAGAAGAAACATGTTTACATCCTGCTAACCACCCTGCAAACTCTTGTACTCCACATTGAAACCATGTTTGTCAACTTTGCTTCAAAAACAAGTAACCAAGCCATAACATGTGATTTCAACTTTTGAGTTATTTCAAGCCTCAAAACCTCTTGCCTATAAGTACAAACACTATTTGTAAGATGACACACGAATGCTAGTGCCCTGAAACTATCTCAAACATTCAGAAACCATAAATCTGCCCAAGAACACCAATAATACATAATTTTGAACCAAAACTCATCATCTTCATTTCCACTCGTGCGTTTTGAAAACTAATCATTCAAACACCTTCTATACACCACACCAAAGCAATCCAGGCCCCTGTTTCAAGACTGTAACTCCTCCATCATTATCCACCATTTTCAAATATCAAGCTTGCAGGTTGACTTGAGTCGAGAGATTCAGGGACTTTCAAGGCAAAGTAGGAGTTGGAATACACTCAAGGAGGTCCAGGCAAGCTAAACAGATCTTCAGGCCATCTCAAAAGTTGCTCAAACTCCATTCGCGATTTCAGCTGCAAGAGGTAAATTTTCAAAATTCTATCTCTTTATACGAGCATCATTTGATCCTGATTTGTGAAGACAAAATGTAGATATCTTTGCTCTAGAGCTCCATGTTCATAGTTCCCATTTATATTGACTGTGTATAGAGAATTTTGGATTTGAAATTTCTGAGAAAATTAGGTTTCAATTTAGGGCCAGCAAAATTAGTTTTTATCTTTGACTTTTAGCTTACATAAGTTATATGGTTGGATTCGTGGGAAGAAACACCACAACTTTCATGTTTGAACTTTCCATTTTTATGGAGAGATGAGGAAGATACAGGTGGTCTGGCTAGGTGCGAGGTTGAAGACGAAGTTTCCTTCAGAAAGCAGTTTCTAATATATATTTATGGTTTGGTTATATGACCGGATGAAACAGTCACCCCAGTGGCAAGCGCGCGCATACTAATTCACTTCTTACCTAAAAGGCGAGGGTTCGAACCAATGTGAACCCCCTTTTTTGCATTTTTCATATTTTCTGATTTTTTTCTAACATTGTTTGTTTTTGTTGCAGGCGCTGGGCCCTTTGGGGCTGACATTGTTTTTTTACTAACTCACCTCCCTGCCTACTTTTGGCACCCCCTGGCCCATTTATTTTTATTTACTTATTTATTTCATTTTTCCTTTTAAATATATTTTCTAAAATACTAAAAATCATGAAAAATACAAAAACATGATATATTTTATATTTTGACTTATTTTATTTTATTTTCCCATGAACAAAAAATATTTTATTTACTATACTTTATTTATTTTTTCTTATAAATTTAATTAATGTTATATTTCTTCATACCATTTAAATATACATTATTTAAATACCAAAAAAGACTAAAAATATTTTTAACACCATATATTATTTTCAAGACAAAAATACAAGAAAATACTTTTTCTTTAAACTTATTTTCTTTTAATCAATTAAATAGAATTAGGGTTTTATTCAAAAATATTTTCTTAATTAATTTCTTTTCTTAATTAATTTAAGTTAATTTAATTTTTCTCTAATTAGGTTTAGGTTAAAACCTCTTTCATATAAAAATCCAACACAAAAATCATTTCTTACAATTTGCATTTATACTTTATATATTTCTTCAACTATTTGTATATATTCAATTTGGTTGTAATAGATTAATTAGGTTTATATTATTGCAATCCCCATTCATAAATTGTATACCCCCTCCCACAAATGTTGTAATAGCGTAGTAACTTTAAAATTTTGCAATTTATCGCTTTTACATAACATGCTAGTAATTAGGATTTGTATGGAAAGAATAAAATCAATCAAGTAGAAAACCCTAATTCAAGACAAAATCAAGCATGAAAATAACACACTTTCACACAAGCACCCCTAGGGTAAAATCTACTTGGTTGCCTTACAAAATAGCCATATTACGCATGTGAGGTATCTTAGCAAAAACAAGCCAAAAACAAGATCATAGTCCCTCGATGGCGCTATCTAAGTTGCCTTACAAATGATCTTAGTCCCTCAAAAAGAAAGCTAAGATACCTTGCAACATTGCTAATCATGGCTATACGATGACCCATGCCGTCCCGTTTATATCCAAAGATAGGGTTGCTTACCAAATCAATGGTAAGACAACAATGTCAAAGGAAAAGAAAAGGAACAAGAAAGACATTTGAGTAGGTAGATTACTCCTAATTACTTGCTCCATTTCAAAATAAACATCCTTGCTATTTTCAAAAACAAACACCTACACTTTCAAAACATCTTACAAAACTTGAATACATTTTCAAAAGATCAAACATCTTTGTATACATTCTTACGAACGAGTATCATTACAAAGATTGCCTAAACAATGGCCTCTTTAAAAAATACTTTCAAAAACCACACAAAGAACAATTTCAAACAAAAGCAAGTGATCTAGAAAGTAACTAAGAGCCCATGGATAACCATGGATGAAAAGGGTGTTAATACCTTTCCTTTTCATAATCTACCCTCCAAACTCAAGAAACAATCTCAAAGGTCTTTCCTGTGCTTTTTCACCTTTCCTTTTGGATAAAAGAAAAGTCGATGGCGACTCTTGCTAACCGCAACATTTGCGATCAAACACAAAACCCTCAAGTCAGTTCTCCCACCGTATCACAGTAATGATCATAAGACTTTTGAGTAAAGCGAAAAACTAACAAGGTGTAATCCAAATGGATTTTTCATGTAGACTCAGGATTATCTTACTTCTCAATACATAGCATCAATCAACAAGTTGTGACTTTGAAAGACATCCCATTTAAAGCATTTAGGCTTTTCAATTTTTCAAGGGATAAACTTGATTTTAACACTAGGATAGTTTCTTCTTGAGAACTTCTAATTATTAAGATAAAATTTCTTTATACTTAAACGAAAACAAATTTTAGAAGATTTTACTTTGATATTTATTTACTAGTTCTTTGAGGGAGAAATAACAAAAAGGAACTAATCTATTGGAAAACAAGTAAACTCTAACCTGAAATATCTTGTTTCTGAAGAGTTTACCTTCTTCATTGAGCTTATTTCTGATCAGCCATTATGTCGAGCACTTCTTGTATTTCATTCTTTGTCCTGATGTTTCTTCAATTAATGGAGATGTTATCACCGACTTTCCTGGTGTCTTTACTGGATATCCTTCAGGATGAGATTTTTTATGCTTGAGCCTCTTTATATGAGATTGAACAGAAGAATATTCTGTTTGATCATTTTCTGATTTCTTCACTTCTTGTACTTTAGTAGTAGCTTCATTCCTTCTGAAATTAAGTACACTAGATAAATTCCTGATAGATGACTTCTTTTTTGTTTGGCTTCCTTTGACAGAAATAGATTATGAACAAGTTTGTTGGAAGGAAAAATATTTCAACAGATTCTTCTTCAGACTTTTGAAGCAACTATCTTTTTAGAAGATTTTGCCTTCTTCAGAGGTTTTGACAGATCTACTTAAGGAAATGTTGATTTGATCCATAGTATCTTGCAGTGGTTGACATTTATATGACAACTTTAGTTAAATATGTGTAGACTGATTATTGACCTTTACTTCTGATGAAGAATTTCTAGTGTTTAGAAGATGAATTCCTTTTCCATGAGGTACTTGATTCTTCAGAATTCTGAGAACTTTTTCTAGAGATTATGTCTTCATTTCTGATTCTTATTCAAAGTTTTGATTTCTTCTCAGGAAACACTTTGACAAGAAAACCTTTCAATCATTTGAGTAAATGGTATCCAAAGAATTTTCTCTTGCTAGATCTCTCTACACAATTAAGTGTTTGATTCTTGAATCAATATTAGAGCTGGGCTCTGATACAAATTGAAGGTAGAGAAAACACAAGAAATTGGGGTTTGAATTGGGTTTATAGAAAACATTCCCCTTTAGAAACTCTAATAACTCAAATGATAATGACCATAAAGATAATGAAGAATAAAGAACACAAGTGATTTATCTAGGTTCACCTTAACAAGGTTAATCCTGTCCACCCCTCAATGTGATTTGCCTTCAAAAGGACTTAATCCACTATAACCAAACTGATTACAAATGCACAGGCAACTGTCGGTGACAAACAACCAATGACACGTTCAGTAATCCAACTAGATATAAAGTTCATTGACCCAATATAATCTGTTCACTTAAGATCTCCTATTAAGATTTCACAAGGACCAACAACCACTATATTCTTGAGATCAAACCTTCTCTCAGTCACTCAAGGAATCATTCAATGATACATTTGTAAGTACAAACTTTGTCGGCAAATGTTTCGAATGATGTCAAAACTAATTAAAACGCACACCTCTGAGTATTGGATGGTATCCTTATGTCTTGTGGCACTCCTATACATTAGAGGTCTTAGGAATCATTAGAAAATACTTCATAATTGATCCAAGTCATTAAAAATAATTTTCTGCATGTTTTTTTACTGCATGTGTCGACACATGCATATTTCCGGTCGACACATGCATATTTCCGGTCGACACATATAATGCAATTTTAAAGCCTATGGCTTCTATAAGTTTCAGATCGACACATGCATCATTTCAGGTCAACACATACCAAAGCATTTATGAAAATGCATAAATTATTATTTTATGTGTCGACACATCCATCTTTCAGGTCGACACATTTACTATCGTTTTAAAGCCTGTAGCCTCTATAACTTTTCGGTTGACACATGGGTCTTCATAGGTCGACACATACTGTCCGAAAATCATGTATGTGTCGACACATAAGACTCTT
The DNA here is from genome assembly GCA_948472305.1 of Vicia faba. Taxonomy (NCBI): domain Eukaryota; kingdom Viridiplantae; phylum Streptophyta; class Magnoliopsida; order Fabales; family Fabaceae; genus Vicia; species Vicia faba. The sequence continues at coordinate 537,461,304 of OX451736.1, forward strand.
AGGTTGACACATAATATTTTAGTTGGTCAATTTTTTAAATCTTTTATTATGAATTTATCCTTCTTTGCCCTAAAAGTTCCAAAACTATAAATACTCTTTCATGCATCATTCCAACTTATTGAAAACCATAAAATTAGCCTATTTCTCTCTTCATCTTCAACCTTCAATCTATACATACACATTGACATTACATTGTAATGATGTTCTGTTGGGGTTCCATCTAGACGAGGAATCCTAGTGTCCAATTGTGTATTGGGTGGAGTTCTGTAGGGGTTTTCATCTAGTAAAAACCTTGGGTTTATCCTCCAAGATCATTTGTTGATTTTGGGATTTTCTTGCAAGACATTCGAAAGGTAATTACGGTAAAGTGAACAACCTTGGAGTGCTTAAAATCTTTGCAAGGAACCTTGGAGTGTTTGAAATCTTTGCATGGAAGTAACTTGGAGTACCAGATAGAATCGAAGTCTTGTGTTGTAATAGTTTGAGATTGATGGTGCACAAAAGCTTTGGAGATAAAGAATGCAAAGGATTAGCAAGATCCAGATAGTCATTTCTCATCTATTGTGTCTTGGTCTCTCTCAAGATCAAGGAAAGAGAAGGGGTTGAATCAACAAAAGCTTAGGGTTTATGGAGTTACTCTTGAACACTTCTCTTGTATCCATATTCTTGTATAGTAAGAATTATCCTAATTCCATTGGAATTAGGCACAGACGTACCCATACGCGAGGACGTCGATGGGGAACTGTGAAGACAAATTCCTCGTGTCACTTTTATTTTTGCTTTTACTTGCTTTGATATTCATTGTTCTATTTATCAAATAGCATTGTGTTATCATTTGAATTGTAAGAATTTTCCTAATCAATTTTGATTTTTAATTCAAGTGTTGATATAGCTTATAATTACTTTTGATTATAAGTGGTTTTGTGTATCAACACAATCAAAGGAAATTTTTTGAAAAATCACTTGCACATCAAGTATTTGATAATTTGACTTAACTAGCCTTGATAAGTGAAATCAATTAAATGGTAAATAAGTTAAAAAGTGATTCAAGGTTATCAATTCACATTATCGTTCTTATTCCTTATCATTTTTGGTTTACGGTTTGCATATCCGAGCTTCTCGATACCGTTCGTATAGACGACAATTTAAAAAAGCTTATGCGTCGCACTTTGATAAAACTTTTTAAAAACCAAATTTTATTTGGATATTTTTAAAGGGGTATCTATTCAGTCCCCCCCCCCCTCTCTCTAGATACCGTTGTTGTTTTCTAACAATGTTCAGTGATCTCTACGAGATATAACGATCATTAACCCAATAAGATCTGACCAACATGATCTCTTACCAAGATTTCTCCTCCACAATGATATCCATCAATGATCTCTTAAGAATTGTGACTTTCACTCGGCCCCCTAAGAGATATGACTACTATTGACCCAACAAAATCCAATCACTTAAGATCTTCTATCAGGTTTTCCTACAATAATCAACAGCCAATGTCTTCTTGAGATCAGACCTTCACTCAGTCTCTCAAGGAATCAATCAACAATAGTTGATAAGGTTTTTTTGTGTTTACAGAATTACTTCTTCTAAGCAGATTACACAAGTGATGTAAGCACTTATTGTTTAACACATTTTCGAGCAATAACTCTAGTGTTAAACAAATTTACATGATGAGATTAGAACTATAACATAATACGAGTAACAAATCTTGTGTACATTATAATATTCTATCAAGATGTATTTGATACGAAATTGGGTAGCATCTTGAAGTTTTCTTCTTCTTAATCTTCTTTTTGATTTTGAAGTTAACTTGTTCATGCAGGTATCTTGGTGAAATTTGAAAATTTCCTAAGTATGGCAAGTCATAAGGCTGAATTTCAAAAATTCATAACTTCATTTCTTATTAAAATGTGCAAACTTTACATTTTTGGAAAGAGAAAAATAGGATCTACAACTTTGACAATGTTATCCCATTTCCAAAAAGTGATTATTTTGAGAGTTATGGAGAAAAGAATTATAAGTCACTTGGTTGAATTATAGGTCATTTTCCAAAATTCAAGTTTTTCACAGTCAGTTTTGATGACTTTAATAGATTCAAATGAGAAAACTTCCAACATAAAAGTTGTAGCACATATTAATACCTTTCCAAAGAGTACAAGTTGCCCATTGATTCAAACAATTGAGCAAGTTATGCCCTTTAGGTTGGGACTACATTTTATTGAATTTTGTCAAACCAAATTTTGAAATTTCTGGAGTTCTTCATTTCTAGCCATTCTTTTTTTACTCAAATCAAGCTCATAAGCTATTAGGATCATCTATAAGAGAATTAAACCTTCTATCCACATCCATACATGCAATTGTACCAAATTTGTACAAAAGAAACCCTCAAAATTGGCCAAAACAACCATTTCTCTATTTCTCTCTCCACACTCCACTAACTAGTACAATCTTTTGGTTACGTGATACTGCATATATGAGTTATCTAAAATGCACAAAAGGCCTCTCTATTCCTTCACAAAATGCAAGCTTGATAACCAAATTGGTTTTTGGCCAAAACTCCCCAAAACACCCTCCAACGGTTCTAAGCTTGTAATGACTATCCTATCCTCATTCCAAGGTTCTATATAAGAGCACCATTTCCTTCATTCACTGGAACACACTCATCATTGAGCTCTCTCACTAAATCACTCTCAAATAGCCTTAACTTTCTCTCTTTGTGTGCAAACAAATTTTTGAAGAAACTCTAACAAAAAGCTCTCTATTTGAGGTCTAAGGAGAGGAATCAATCAAAGTTTCTGGATTTATTCTCCATTTGGAAGCACAAGAAGACAATGAACTCTTTCTCCACTAGGCAACTTTATTAAACCCTATACCTTTACATGTTGCATCTGAAAATCGTATAATATTTCTCATATAATACTTGTGAATCTTCCCCTGAAGTGTTATTGCTTGTGTTTGTGTGTGTACAAAATTATTCAGATCTGAAAAATATATGAAATATTGATTTTATGCCCACTTCTCGTCCAGATCTCTCCCTCATCTCTACAACTTTTGTGTTTACACTTTTTATTTTCATCAAGAATTGAGAGAGAAATCTGGGATTGAAAGTCAGTATATATTCTTGAAGATAAATGATTTTTGTTTTTTTAGTCAACATCTCGCCCATATTTCTCCCTCATCTCTCAACCATTTCAAAAACTTCTTGAATCAAAGTTGTAGATCTTTTTGAGATCTACAACTTTGGTGTTTAAACTTTTCAATTTCATTGAGAAATGAAAGAGAAAATTAGACTAGAAGTGAGCCTCAAAATCATTTTTTTTGGTGCTGAGTTTTTTTGATCATTTTCGTGGCATGCTTGCCCATACACCCAATCATTGAGGAATCACATGATTAGTTGATGATGGTTTCTGTGGGACGCGCATGGAATTTCCTGTGGTTTTGTTGACCACACATATTTCATTTAATTCATTTTCTTGTTTTATTTTTCACAATTATTTCAGTTGGTTTCAAAAAATTATTTAAAAAGCTTTTATTCATCAACAAAATCTGAAAAAAATCATGAGTGAACTTTAAATAGTATATCTTATTATTATGGTTTTTATTTATTTTTTCCAACCATTTTTCCATATTAATTAAATAAAATGACTAAAATTGTTTCAATGGTTTTTATTTTGTATAATTTTATTATAAAATTAATTCTAACATCTTTAGGAACTCTAAAAATTCACAAAAAAAATATTTTCATGTTCCTCTGAGTTTTCCTAAATTTTTTATTGTCTTAGACTTCATTTATTTTAGGTTTTGTTTGGTTTTCAAAAATTGAAAAGTAATTTAATGGTTTTTGAGGTTTTATTGCTTCTTTTTGAAGTTTCAATATAATTCACTCATTTCCATTGATTTCAAAATTCCAAAAAAATGTGTTCAAGCTTATTTAAGATGTTGGAATCATGTTTCTCTTTTTTGTTGATTTTTAATTCTGATTTTTGTATTATATATAAATTTATCTTGTTTGATGGTCATTTAAGCCTAGTTTTGAACTAGTGTTGATCTTTCAATTTAATTATGATATTTCCATGAAATTTTAAGTTGAGCAAGGATTGGTTTCTGAATTTTAAGAGGCTTGAGCTCCTTCGTTCATTTTTGTTGGGATTTTATACCCTATTTTTTATTTTTCATGGAATATTGAAGTGAACATGTCCCTTTGGCCTAGTATAATTGAGTCAAGCTTCATTTTGAAACGCATGGACATGATTTAAGGCCAATTTCCGAGTATGTTTTGATCATTTGGACTCTTTAAATGTATGTCAACTTTATTTCATTTATTGAAAATTTAATGTTGATTACTTGGTTTTTACCTTGAGCATAAGGTTTGTGTAGTTTGCAAAACCGTAATTTGAATACACTTGATCTTTAAATCATATTCTTGTATAATTTTTTATTGTAATTGTTGCTTAGAGGTATGATAAGCTCAAGGATAGTCTTGTAAATACTTGAGAGTCATTTTACCTCCATTTCTCACTTCCTTTTGGTCTTGATCATTTTTATGCCTTTTGGTTGATCATGTGAGGTACATGGGATGCATTTATTAAATCTTTGGGAATTTGATTATCATTTCTTTACCTCATCCTAATGACATGTTTAGGGTCTTAAGTTCAATATTATTGAACCATTTAAGAACCCAAACTTGTATTAATTTTCTTGTTTTCTTAACTTCTTTGACCTACCTTTGGTCTATGCTTGACAATTCTTCTTCCATCTTCTTGGTTTACCTCTTTGAGTGTTTATGTAATTTGTTGCTTCCCATGAGGCTTTCTTCTTTTAAACTTCATCTTTTTCTTGTGTGACAAATTACTTGGACTTGATTTATACTCAAAACTTATGCTTACTTGATCATTTCCTTACTTTCCTTAACTTGATTTGCACTATGAACCCTAAGCCTCTATAGCATGACACTTAGAAGAATGATTTGATTCTTAGGCACATAACTTGACACTTCACTCCTCACTATGCATGATCACTCCTCACTACACACTTGCCTTATATGTCTCCCTTTGCTTGATGCTTGCTTTCTTTCTTCCTTTACCTTTTTGCTTGATAACATGTACCCTTAGGATGTTGGTTTCATTTTACTTAAGATAAACCAATTAGACCTTAGTTTCTAAACCATGTATGTCAAAATTAGGGTCTTATCTTAGTCCCCCTTTTATCCTCAACCATAGGACTATCCATCCATACTTACTTAGGTAGATGTTCCCCATTTGTTATCCAAACTTTAGGAGTATCATTGTATGATAACACTAGGGATAGAACTAGGTTAGTCCCCTTTAGACTTTTTCATTCCCCTTTTGCATCGTTAAAATAAAAACTTCTTTTTCTTTCAAACTTCAAAACACTTAATAAATAAATGATGAGAATCACACTTCTACTAAGCAATGGAGATGATAAGCAGGTTTCTTCTCGATCTTATCGTTCTTTCATTCTTAGTCTTTTGTGTGGTTCAAATCTAAAAGACTCTTTTCTTAAAAAAAAGTGGAGAAATGGTTAATATCTCTCTCTTGAGATTAATTAACTATTATTCACGGTAAAATAACAACCAATGCAAATCTTTTTTCTGTCTTTGGAATTTTTCTTTGAAAACCTTTTTCATATAAGAACGTGTTAATTCCTTTCTACCATAATGCGTGCGTCTCCAAAGGCCGAGCTGCGGTGGAATGTGATATTAACATTGTTCATAAAAAACATACAACAAACCAACATTTTTCAGATGAACTACGAGTGTCTTGATCTCTCATTGCACAAATAGGGTACGTAGGCAGAAAGGTTCGTAATCGCAGTAGGCACGACTAATAAAACCTATTTCTTTGTATATACACTCTGCATCCATGCACTTTCCATTTATCTTGATTAACATTTAGATAGAAACACCCTTTATATTAGAATAACAAGAGTGGATCCCGTGGAGTACCACGAGCACTAGGGGTGCTAATACCTTCCCTTGTGAATCGACTCCCGTACCCGATCTCTTGATCGTAAGATCGTGATTTCTACCTTCTCAAGTTTTTCTTTGATGATTTTCCTTTCCCTTCCTGTGGGATAAATAAATTTTTTATTGCGACTTCATTGATTCTCTCTCGATGATTTTCCGTCGGTTCATTCATTTAGATGTCTTAATTTTAACCTTATCTTCAATGATGTATTTCTACTTAGCTTGTAGATGTATATCTGTTAAGGTTAGAAAGATAATATGGGAAACATCTATTTGTTCCGGACGGTCATAATGAGAGTGGCCATAGTATAGTTCTAAAGGATTTCCCTTACGCCACCCTAAAGAGTAGAGGTCACATACCACTTTATGTACCTTTTGTACCCCATCACACGCTAACTATTTTGAACTTATTTTATTCTTCAGAGACTTCAAATGATTTGAATGTTTGAAGCTTGTTGTAGAAGAATCACCCTTAAGTCTTAGAACCTAAGTCTCAGAGTCTTCAGAACTTGTCCTATCAGAATCTTGTCTTTAGAGTCTTCAGCACTTGATCGTAAGAACTTACTTTTCTTCAGATCATCAGAACTTGTTTAGTAGAACCATGTCTTCATAATCAACAGAACTTGTAACATACAAGCAAAGCTTTAGAAGGCCTCCAAAGCTTAACCACCAAGTCACGATCAGAACCTCTTGTACTAACGTTCCTAAGAACCGTTGCATAAGATGATTTCCAGAATCTTGACTTCAACTGTAACATGTAACCATATGTTTTCTTCCAGTAGTGTTTACGTTCAGAACATGATGACGTCACACGCCTTGATACTAGAGTTAGAACATTATAGTAGCAGCTACACACTAGAATAAAACCATTAGAGTATACAATTGTTCTCTATGATATCATGTAAAGTTATCATCAAAATCTTAAGGTCAAATGTAGAAACACTTCTTGTTCTTACAGTTTCTGCACCGCCTGTTGTGCACACTGTTCTTGTTGTCAATGACCAAGTTTACCATGTTGATGCTGCTCCCAGTGAAAGCTTTTGAATTCATGACAGAATGATTGATGTCCAAGATCAGTTTATTGAGATGCAGAAAGACATGAAGCCCCTTAGAGGGAAAGCATTGTCCGGGAAAAATGTTAATGATCTTTGTTTGGTTCCTAATGTTAAAGTACCTGTGAAGTTCAAGGTGCTAGAGTTTGAAAAGCATAAGGGAAATTATTATCCTTGAGCTCATCTAGTGATGTCCACTCACACTGACAACCAGCCTCTACTAATTCACTTTTTCCAAGACAATCTAACTAGAGCTATGTTGAAGTGGTACATGGGTTTAGATAGTGCCAATATATGCACTTTCAATGACTTGGATGAAGCCTTTGTGAGGAAATACAAGTATAATATGGATATGGATCCCGATCTTGATCAGTTAAGAGCTATGACTCAGAAAGACAAAGAATCATTCAAAGAATATGCGCAACGTTGGTGCGAGGTTGCTGCTCAGGTTGTACCCCCAATGGAAGAAAAGGAGATGACCAAAGTTTTCTTGAAGACTCTTGGGTCATTTTTTATATGAGAAGATGGTAGCAAGTTCACCAAGTGACTTTACTAAAATGGTTGGCATGGGTGTCCGATTGGAAAAAGCTGTCAGGGAAGGACGTTTGGCGAAGGATGAAAGTTCTAGTAGTACCACCAAAAATCATGTATATGGATTCTCTAGAAAGAAGGAAGGGGAGGCTAATTCCCTTATTCAAGGAAAAGAGGGTAGGCACCAAATAAGGTATCTCTAACACCAACTACATGTTTCCTTAGTAACCCTTGTTGCCAGCATAACTCCAACAACAGTTGCTTACCAGTATCCTCAAAGATCACAACAACAAGCCAACCAAGAGAAAAATCCAAGAAGATAAGCTTTTGATCCTATCCCAATGAGCTATACTGAATTGTTTGTTGCACTAATCCAAAAGAACCTAATACAAACTAGGTATCCTCCTGTCATACCTACAAAATCACCTTGGTATTATAAAAGCCGAATTGAACCGCACCTTTCATCAGGGAGCCCCAGGGAACGATCTTGGAAATTGTTATCCGTTAAAAGCTGAAGTTCAGAAGCTAGTGAGATCTGGTATTCTAATCTATAAAGACATAGGTCCAAATGTGCAAGCCAATTCATTACCCAAACATGGAAGAGGAAATGTTATGAATATGGTTTCTGGATATCCTGGAGATTTCTCCATTTTATATATAAACTTAGTGAGAGGAAATCTGGTAGAAATGCATGTTGATTTCTACGAGTTTAGTTATTATGAGCACGATCATGCAGCTTGCAGTGTCTGTAGTGAAGACCCTCGTGGGTATGATGTGTTAAGAAGAGATCTTCAAGAGATGATGGATCAAAGTTTTATCCATATCATTTTACCAAAAGCCGAGTATTAAGAGGTTAATATGATTAGAGGCCACTCTAATGAGTTTGTGACTTCTGATGTTGATATGGTGACTCCTGTTGAGGCATGTGCTAAGTATGCTGAAGAACCTATAATTGAAGATCTCAACATAGTGACCCGTGTAGATATACATGGAAAATGGTTTCAAACATGACTGATTGATTTAAGTTGTTATTGTTGTCCAGAATGTGCAAAAAAACCATGGGGCTGTGCTGCTTTGAGAGGGGATCTACATATAGTAAAAACCTTGGGTTTGTTTAAAGAAGGAGCAATAGTTATCCTTGCGAATAGAAAAAGAGATGAGAAATTGTCACGTGTTTCCTTGGCAATAATAGAAGAAGTTTCTAATACAGAGAATGAGATTATTATTTACAAAGGAAAAATTGAAGAAGCTGAGGTGAGCGTCATAGTGCCACACTTTCACATTCCCACCCCTGTGGAGATTGCATACTGCAATAAGCCTGTTATAACTCCTCTGGTTATCTATTTATCTGGTCTTGTTCCGTATGAGTCTGATAAGGTTGTACCCTACAAATATCATGCGACTATTCTGGAAGATGGCAAGGAAGTGCCAATTCAGCCTTTGTCTCGTGTTGAAAATATTGTTGAAGCCAGTCGTGTCACTCAGATTGGTCGTATATTTGCTTCGACTTTTCAAAAGAGTGTTGATTCTAGTAAGAAAATTGTTGAAACTAGTACTAAACCAAAGAAGGTAGAAGGGAAGACTAGTGGCGCTACTTTGAAAAAGGATGTTGATGATATTCTGAAGATTATAAAGACAAAGGACTATAAAATTGTTGATTAATTGCTGCAAACGCCATCTAAAATTTCCATCCTGGCTTTTCTAATGAATTCTACAGCTCACGAGGAATCACTTATGAGGGTCTTAGACCAAGCTTTCATCGAGCAATATGTGTCGATTGACCAATTTAATGGTGTTATGGGAAATATTACGGCTTGCAATAATCTTAGTTATTATGATGACGAACTTCCTAATGAGGGAAAAAAAATCACAATATGGCATTGCATATATCTCTGAACTACAAAAATGATGCCTTGTCTAATGTGCTGATAGATAATGGCTCTGCTCTGAATGTGATACCAAAGAGTACTCTATCGAAGCTCTCTTATTAAGGAACTCTTATGCGCTACAGTGGTATTGTAGTGAAATCTTTCGATGGTTCAAAGAAATCTATCATTGGAGAAGTGGACTTGCCGATATAGATATGACCAGATATGTTTCAAATCACCTTTTAGGTTATGGATATCTTTCCAACTTACAGTTGTTTATTGGGTCATCGCTGGATTCATGAGGCAGAAGCTGCTACATCTACCTTACATCAAAAATTGAAATATGTCCGAGAAGGAAAAGTAGTAATTGTGAACGGTGAACATGTTTGGTTGGTATCCTATTTGTATTATTTTAGTGTTGTAGAAGCTGTTGAAGCTATTGTTGGAACTCAGTTCCAAGCTTTGTTCATTGATAACATAAAGAAGAGTGAAGATTCTATTACCTCTTTCAGAGATGCACAATAGGTGGTTCAGAAAGGTCCTAGTGGTGTGTTGGGTCAGGTTATGGATCTATCCGAAAATAAGAACAAGACCGGTCTGGGTTTTTCTCCGCAGAAGGATAAGAATGAAGTGGTGAAGCCAAAGTCTTATTTCTATCCATATAAATACATCTTCCGTAGTGGGGGTTACATTCATTAACTCCTTCAAAGGTTGACGCTATTATTAAAGATGAGCCAGAGAAGGAAATGCAAACTTTGTGACGCATGAAGTGAAAGTTCAAAATTGGATCGTTGTTGATGTTCCCAACTGCATTCTCATATTGAAGTAATTTGTCTTTGCTTATTTTTCAAAATCCTTTCACTCTTCCCAAGGTGAAAGAGAAGTTATATGGACTCGCCTTTTGTTTTGAATTTTAAAATCATTAATAAAAGTCATTTTTGTTATCCAATTGTGTTTTTCTTTTCTTCTTTTTCTTGGAAATTGGTGTGAGTGCAACTTACTATTAGATGTTTTACATGATGTTAAAACTCAGAAAGCTAGCATTTCAGTATGGTGGATGGTATCCTTATGTCTTGTGGTACTCCCTTGCATTAGAGGTCTTAGGAATAATTTAAAACAACTTTAAAATTGGTCCCAATCATGAAAAATTAGTTTCTGCACAAAATCAACACTTATGTGTCGACTTGAAATTTGTATATGTTGACACATAAATTCTGCATTTATGCATTTTCTTAAAAGCTTCAGTATGTGTCAATACATAACGTTTTCAGGTCGACACATGTACTACAATATAAAAAGCTTTCAGCATTTCTGCTTTAAAACACAGGCGCATGTGTCGACACATATGATTTTTACGTCGACGCATGTACTGCATTTTGAAAGCATGTAGTTACTATTTTACATGTGTCGATGCATAACTTTTTTAGGTCGACACATTCTATTTTGTGGGTCATTTTTTCATTATTTTTTCTTTCTGAAACTACCCTCTTTTACCTAAAAAGAGTCTAACTATAAATGTACCATTCATGTATCATTCATGTATCATTCCAACTTGATGATACCATAAAATTAGCCTACATTTCTTCTTCTTCAACCTTCCAATCTATGCGTACACGCCAACATTACATTGTGATGATGTTATATCGGGGTGCCTCCTAAACAAAGAATTATGGATTTCCAATTGGTTTGGGTTGATATTTGTAGGGGTCTTAATATGGGAAAAACCACAGGGTTTCTCCTCCAATATCATTGGTTGAATTGGGGGTTTTCATGTAAGATCGTGTGAGAAGGAACCATCCATGTGAAAAATCCCTTGGAGTGTTTGAAATCTTTTTCAGGAACCTTAGAGTATTTGAAATATTTTAAGGAAGTAGAAAAAATTGGATGATAGAATTTGTAATCTTGTGTTGATAGTGTGCAATCGGATTTACTCGAGTGAAAAATCCTTGGAGTATTTGAAATCTTTGCAAGGAACCTTGGAGTGTTTGAAATCTTTTTAAGGAAATAACTTAAGCGGCGAATAGGTTTCATATATAGGTCTTGGTCTTGTTGAAGATCAAAAGAAAAGAAGGGATTGAATCGACATCAAACATATATGTTTTGTATAGTTGCTCTTGAACACTTCTCTTGTATTCATACTTTTTCAAAGTAAGAAAGAATCCTAATTCCACATTGGAATTAAGCGCAGACGTACCCACATGCATGGACGAAAGTGGTGTAATACCCCAAATTTGTCCTATCCCTTTACTTTTATCTGGATCAAGCTTTTGCATTCATCTGCATATATTCCATTAGGTCACTAACATGGCATACATTTACATTCAATAAGGCACTTGGGGTTCAAAAGTGCAATGACCATGCGAGCTAAAGGTTTCATAGTGTTTTGAGATGCACATATCAAATAAGGCTGATTTGTCTGTTTCTCCTCCAAGCATTGAATTGGAAAATTAGGGTTTCTCTGCCTTTGAGGTTTCCCTTTCCATTCAAGGGTCGTCAGCGTATTCTTTCATCAACCTTGGTCTGAGGATTTAGGGTTTGTGGTGGTGACCACTGAAGACTTATCTCTTTCTCACCAATAATTATGAATGAGAAGACTGTGAACTATGGCTTTGATGATAAGTTGTATCTTCATTCAGCATATACCTCAGGAAGATTAGGGTTTGATCCATTACTCGGGTTTGTTCATCATTTAAGGAGGACTAAACCTGGGACTTCTATAATCATATGATTCAAATATCATGCATATCTTCAGGGACTTCTCAATTCATTCTTCTATGGTTATGAAGACAAGGCATGCAGGTACATTGTGTTGAAGACAATATCTTAATTACTTATTGCTTGTTAGGCAAAGTAATTTGGATTAGTGGTTGGGGATAAAGGTTCATCAAGATCGGTGTGGTCAACAGAGAATTGAGGTGTCATTAAAATGAATCCATGAGGTCAATTTATTCAAAAGAATAAGCAGGGATTTGGTTCGTGACTAAATTTGGAAATGGTATATCCATATAAATTTCTTGGTATACAAGTTGCTTTGACTTAAGACATAAATCACTATACTCAATGTTCATCAAGTTCATTCAAGAAATCTAAGGCAAAGAAATGAGGAGAAATTCTTGTGACCTCTAAAATTATGCCAAAGGTGTTCTACTAATGGCATGACATTACCATGTTTCGAGATTTCATCAGATCATCATCAATACCGTTCCAAGACCAAAAGGGAAGATATGTAATTTGGAAGAGAGGGTTACTTGGGAATATTTGGATTTTATCATGGGGTTCAAGGAGTTCAAAAGAGGATTACCAACCATGCCAAATCATTACAAGATCATATTGCATTACTTTTGTTTCTACTGAATCACAAGTGCATTTGACAATTTATACACACAAAAAGGAGAAAGTGCAAAGGGATTACATGAGAATGCTACTAAGCCTAAACTTAATCCTTAATCAATTAAAACTTCATGGTCCATGTTCTTGATCTCCATTTATTTAAAGTATTACTATGCTTTGCTATTTGCTTAAACAAAGTCCACAAACCAAATTTCTAAACCTATTATGATTTAAACCCATGCGCCAAAGCAATGTTTCATTTAACTTACAAACAATTCAATAAACCCTATCAAATGCATAAACTACTACATCATTCTAGTTACAAAGAAATTCTATGACTTAGTATGTTGTCTCCAAAAGTCCCATCTCATTCCAATTCTTCAAGTTATTTCTTCTTCACCATTTTTCAAGAGTGATATTTCGGCGCTTAATAACTTGGACTTGCTTCAAGCCGATCTGAAATTGCCCTGATTCGCACTAAACCAGGATGCTGTGGAAACCTGCATAATACAAGCAGTAAGACAATATTTTCAGGTTCAATAACAGGAAAAATGGTCCTGTGATCTCAAGATGAAGCAGGCGATCAAGCGGGATTCTTGATAGAGATGGATCGTGACTAGGTTGCACCAAAACAAAACCAGTTCATTACTTCCAAAATAGAAAAACTGACAAAGCCTGTAACAAATTCCAAACAGCCCATCCCAAACAGCCTAACAGAATTTCTAAGCAACCTATTAACAGAAATCCCCAGTTAATTTTCCCAACAGTAACTAACCTCTTAATTGCCAAGATTGTAACTAATTCTCATCCTTCAACTATTTCTAACTAACTTCCAGTCTAACAAACTATAACATCCATAACTACACCTAACCAATTACATAACCACCAAAACAGGATTCCCTAACTGTTTCTAAACAGGAGCATAACAGAACTAGCAGCTAGCTAACATAACAGACTTCTAACCTATTAACTGCTTCAAATCCAGCCAACCAACTCCTAACAGAACAGAGAAACCTATAACCAACTCCTATAACCTTTCTAACTGTCGATCCTGTAAATATCTCCCAACAGAAAACTAACTACCTAACCATTTTTCCTAACTGAATCACCTAACTGCTTCTAACCGAATCCCAGCTCCCATAAAAAACCTCACAACAGAACTCACCAAAAAAGCCAGGAAAAAATCAGATATAGAAAACTCACCAAGAACAATCAGAAGAATCTCTCTTCTCCTCTCATCTTCATTTTCATCATTCTCCATCTGTGGAAGAATCACAACAAAAGCTTAGAAAATTTTCATTGTTGCTATGCACTTTCTCTGCATTCACGTTCCATTTCCACCGTTTTCCTTCATTTTCATCCTTCATCTCAACCTCTTCAATCTCTAATCATCATGTCTCTGCATCAACGAGTCAATAACAACTTCATCAGTTTTGTTGCAACTTTCTCCAACACGTATACCATTGAACTTCAAGAATCACCATTGATCTTCAACTCTTTGCACATCTTCAATCATCATCACTGCATTTCCTTCCTAAAAATTGCAGCTCATCTGCATCCATCAATGACATCATCATCTTCAACATTATGATTCTTCAACGGACAAGAGAAATTTCTCAGAACAACAATTTCGAAATCAACGCATCATAGAGAATGCACTGATTCAGAAAAGTGAAGACGGAGAAGAAGATGAAGGCAAGTAGAAATAAGAAGAGATAAAAAGAATACCTGACACAGAATGCTCTGTCATCGCCGATTCGAGGTAAAATCATCTATCAGCTATTTATCGCCTTCTCGGCACCTTAGCACAATCGTTGTCGTGTGGACTTCTTCTCCTATGGTTGTAACTCGAGCAGAGGTGTCAACACCATCCGATTGAAGCTTCAAGACTTCTAGATTTCTTCGATTCAGAGAGATTGTGAAATCTTTGGGAGAATTTGAGCTCAAATTCATGTGCCGTGGTGGTTTCTTTAGAATAGAGAAAGACGGAGGCGGTGATAAGAAGAGGAAAGCAGTGAATATTAGAAGAAGAAGATGTCATAGAGAATAGGTATACGACTTCGTTTGTTCGTAGATAAAGGAAGACGATCGTATCCTCACGAAGAAGTTGAAACATCATACACTATAACCCTAATCCCTTTTCTTTTTTTTAGTTTAATTCTTTTTATTATTTATTTCTTTCTTAATGTACTGAATAAGAATAAAGATGGGTTGAACCTACTGTATTTGGACCATGGACCGAAATTGAACTCTCTTTGGCTCGTTCTTATTTTTTTATACATGATAGCCTTGCAAAAAATACTATTATTGGACTGAAATTGATTGCCTTAGGCCCGCTTCTGACCTTTTTTATGAATGATGTTTATGAGAAAAAAGCGGCTTATTGGACCATTTTCCATGGGCTACACCTAGCTTCTGTGGCTACTACAACACCCCCTGATTTCAGCTTAACATCTCCTTGAGTTTAGTTTTCTCTTTAGATTTCTATGACATTTTCCTTATTTTTGTTATAGATTGTTGATAAAAAATTGTAATAGTCAATAAAATTTGTTAGACCTCTTTAATTGATCTTAGAAATCAATTCTTTAATTAATTTTTTAGAATTTTTCTTACATAAAAACTATCAATAATATACTATTTCTTTTAGTTTTATCCATATTTCCATACCGTCATGTCTCGTTATTTTGACGCGTTTGTTCATTGTGCAAGGAACTTCTGATTATGCATCGCATTCGTAACATGCGTTTACCTTTATCTTAGTTGTATATTGTTTCTAACTCTGTTTGTTTCTTGGTGAAGCTTGCTCGACGCGTGCTCCCTGCTTCTTCAGTGCTTTCGTCTGCTCTTGACGACTTGCTCGCTTTGGTAGTCGCCGCCACTACCTTCGTATTCCTTCACGCTTTATTATGCTTACTTACTGCTTTTCTAGATACCATGAGAAGTAGGAAATAAAGAGCGTGCGCTCGAAGTCGCTGTTTAAAGACCTGTAGCAGGCATTTCGCACTTCATTTGCTATATGTGTTGTGCTTGTGTTTGTTTACTCTCTTGTTGATTGATGAGTCACTCAATTTAGGAATTGAGATCACGACTTCGCTCTCAGTGCATGCTCCCTATAGGATTTTATCGCTTTCCTTTATTTCTTGTTGATCGATGAGTCACTCAATTTAGAAATTGAGATCACGACTTCGCTCTCATTGCATGTTCCCTATAGGATAGTTTTGTTGGACTTTCTTTGGCATGCTAACTTTAGGTAGAGATTCCCTTTTCATCCTTGATGTAGGGCTACCATTGTATGATAACATTAGATTTAGAAATAGGCTAGTCTCCCTTAGACTCTTTTCTTTCCCTTTTTGCATCCTTGCATTTAAAACTAATCTTTTCTTAGCAAATCAAAAACACGTTAATCATACTTAAGCCCTTTTTCCAAGGTAACAAAAACACAAACCAATTCAAAACTCTTTTGTGTGCTCGAGCACCTTTTCTCTAAAACCCTTTTCAGGAAAGGACATGATTAATTTACTTCTGTGCCAACGCATAAGTCTCCAAAGGTCGAGCTGCGGCAGAAGACGGGATTAACATCGTCCATAAAAAACACAAAATAAACAAAATAGGTGAGCCAAACTACGGTTGCTCTGATTCCTCAAAATGGATACGTAGGCATTGGGGTAGGGCCCAAGCGAGTACAATTTTACTTTCCCTACATTCTTTTCCCCTTCCTTTGCATTCATTCTCCCTTCAGTAGTATAGTAAACAGTAAGCATAGATTAAACACACCCATAAGATAGATAACAAGAGTGGATACCGTAGAGTATTACGGGCGTGTTGGGTGCTATTACCTTCCCCTCGCGTAACAGACTCCCTTACCCGATCTCTCGGTCGCAAGACCGTGACTTCTCCCTTCTCAGGTTTTCTCGATGTTTACCTTTCCCTACATGTGGGATAAAAGACGTTCGATGGCGACTTCATTGTTTGATGATTTTTAGTCGGTTGTTTTCAGCTGGAAACTTCACTGGGGATGTCAGGTTGACCAAATGCTGGTCCATCCCGGAGTCTCTCCTAGCTCTTGCTTTCTTTTCTTTGGGTGTTTCGTTTTATGCTTTCAGTTTATTCCTTCATTTTGTATATACTTGAGTGTGATACTGTGGGAGAACTGATTAGGGTTTTGCGTTTGTTTTCGCAAATGTTTCGGTTGAGCAAGAGTCGCCACCGACTTTTTATTTTATCCTAAGGAAAGGTTTAAAAAGCACAGCAAAAACCTTTGAGATTTTTCTTGGGTTCGGGGAGTAGATTATAGAAGGGGAAGGTATTAGCACCCCTTCTATCCATGGTTATCCATGGGCTCTTAGATACTTGCTTAGATCAACTTGCCTTGGTTTTCAATTGTTTGAAATGGTGCTTTGTGTATGGTTTTGAAAATGTTTTTGAAAAGATGCCTTATATAGGCTACCCTTGTAACAATTCTTTACTCGAATGTTTTACAAAAGGTGTTTGGTCTTTTAAAAAGATGTTTCAAGGTTTTTTGAAAGTTTGTTTTGAAAGTGTTTGTGAAGTGGGTTTTGAAATAAGGCAAGTGTTTTCTTGGAAAGTTTGACAAGTACTTAAGAGCTCATCTACCCTAAAATTTTCTCAAAGATTTTTGTTTATGTTTCAAACCTTTTGACAATTTTGTTCCGCCATTGCATTTGGTGGACAATCTTGTTTTAGGAGTTTAAAGGGACGGGTGCGGGTCATCGTTTAGACCATAGTTGCAATTGTGTTAAATGTCTTTGGGCAATTTTCTTTAAAAGGGACTTGATCATTCATTTAAGCAACATTTTGAGGGACTATGATCATTTGATTGTTTGTTTTACCCAAAGAAGTTCAACATGTAACATGGCCCAATTATTTGAAGGCAACAAAGTGGAATACCCTAGGGGTGCAAGTGTGAAATGTGTTGTCCATTTTTCATGCTCATTTATCTTGCATTAGGTCCAATTATTTTGTTCATTTTTATTCGCATACAAAACCCTAATTCTAGCATAGTATGTTTAGGAAGCGATAAAGTGCGAAATTTAAATTCCTACGCTATTACAACACAATAATATGGGGAGGGGGTACAATGTTTCAAATGGGGTATATTTAGGCAAAAAATTAAACCTAAACTATTACATCATTTTCTATGAATATTTACAAGATAAATAAATGTATAATTTAAATGGTAAATAAAACAAATATGCAAGAATGCAAAAGGAATTTTTATGTGTATGAAAAAGGTATTATTTATGTAAAACAAGAAAAGAAAATAAAAAAGTATTATTTTTGAGGTATTTTTGAATTTAGGGCAAAAACCCTAATTCTAATCAAAGGAGTATTTAATCAATTAATTCATGTAATACTTATTATTTATATACAAAAATAAAATATAATATGGTATATTTGTAAAAAGGCATTTTTTAGTATTAAATATTAAAAAAAATAAAATATATACATTTTTACCCTAAGTATATTAATACACTTATTTATTTATCTATTTATAAAATATGCATTATATATATTAATTAATAATATTTAGTATTTAAATAAAAAAAGTATTTTTCTATAAAATATTTTCAGGGAGTAAAAATAAAATAAAAGTGCATAAAAAGTATATTTGTATTATCTCAATATTTTAACAAAAAAAGTATATATATATATATATATATATATATATATATATATATATATATATATATATATATATATATATATATATATATATATATATATATATATATATATATATATATATATATATATATATATATATATATATATATATATATATATATATATATATATATATATATATATATATATATATATATATATATATATATATATATATATATATATATATATATATATATATATATATATATATATATATATATATATATATATATATATATATATTTACTTATTTATGTACAAACTAAAGAAATAATCAAATAAATATGCAATAAATTCAAAAAATGATGGGAAAAATATTTTTATGTTTTTAATATGCTGAGAAAAAATAAATGAACCAATCACAAAAAGGGAAAAAGTCAAAATATTAAAAATGAAGCAAATGGGCTCAGGGGTGCAAAACCAAAAAAAGGGTGGTGTGAAAAGTAACTCAGAAACAAGCCCAGCCCAAAATCACCTTTCTTCAACCTTTGAACAAAAATTGTTCAGAAAACGCGCGCCAAGAGCTCCACTTGAACATCCTGATTCTTTGATTTTTTGAACAAACTTCCAACACAAAAGATGTTAAGCATGAAATCACGATTCTAACCATATGCATAACTTGATCTATCTCTCTAAGATGAGGGAGAATTTCTCCTCCCCCAAATCCTAACCTAGTTTTTCTGCCATTTTCAAACTCCAAATTCTCACAACTCAAGCAAAAGAAATGAAAAGTAAAGACATGGATATGTTCAGTGGCATGAGTAGAACCTTGCTTATTCACAAACTTAAAGCTAATGATGCCTAATAAGATAGATACGAATTCAAAATTTTACCTATTCAGTTGAACTTCTATCTGTAGATGTAGGAACTTTCAGTGCAAGGTGATGATTGGAGAAGCTTCCTTGAGGTCCAGGGATGCTATTCCAATGTTTACTTTGTCTTGAAAGCTTCTGAATCAAGCTAGAGAACCTCACCTGTAAGTCAGAAATGTGAAAATGGTGGAAGGGGTTAGAGCAATTACAGGTCGTGCCTTAGCTTTTGGATAGCTTGCATAGGTGATAAGGAAGGTATATGAACTGGTTTTGGCAAGAATGCTTGAGAGGAATAGAAGTTGGCACTCAAACTGCAGAGGCAACTCTGTTTTTGCAGTTTGATGGTGTTTTCTGGTTTGATGATGTTTTGGAGGTAAATGGTTCGTGCCAAGGCTTGGTTATGATGTCTGTAGTGTGTTTGATAACTTAGTTCTTGTGTGTCTATGCTGAGATGGAAGTTGTCTTGTGTTATGGCACTTTTCTTCACTCTTAAGCAACAAAATACAACTTGATGTTTTAGGTCAGTAGGGAACCTCTAATCCTGCTACAAAGCTTCTTTTGATCAGAGTAATTTGTCCATAATCTTGTGCCAAAGAGATTTAGTTTGTACTTGCTTGATTTTCAATTTGACATAAAGTGAACTTTTGCAAAAATGGATAGTTTACTTTTTCCAAATTGGGATTAATCCTCTAGACAAAGCATGAACTCAAAGAACTTGGTCTTGGCACAAAGAATATGCATTAAATTTATGAGTGTAACTTGGTTTAAAGACCTGTAATCTAATCTAAAGCATGCTGAGTTCAAATTGCAAGGTTATGAACATGTAACTTGGTCATGAACAAAGTGATTTTTTGCTATATTGTGAAATTCGATTCTCTCTAACCATGAGGTTGTTTGAGAAGTTCTTGGACATTTTGGAAATCTTGGAATGTGTACTACAATCCATCTTTGAAGTGAAATTTGAAATTCCAAGTGGAAGTGTATGGAAAATGGCCTTGAAGTGGGGTAGAAAACCTTGTCAAAATAGGTCAAATTTCACTAAGTTAAGAATGGTTTAGTGCCCTGATTCAAAAATTTGTAACTTGAGATACAAGCTTCAAATGAGAAAACTTTGTGAATCAAAGTTGTAGATTATGCAACAAGCTACAACTTTCATGTTTTGACTTTTGTTTGAATCCAAATGAATCATGGTGAAAAAGTGGGGCAAAGTTGGGAAAAAATTAGGGTTTTCCATAACTTAGAAAAATTCTAAGTTATGAAAAATTCCATTTTAAACCCTAATTTGCATTTCTTGGTTTCTTGGTGAACAAGTTTCATGATTTGGCAAGTTTTGATGAAAAATGAATCTTGACTCTTGATTTTGACCAAAAAGTCAAAGTTTGACTTTTCAGTATACAGTCAAAATTGATCAATTGACTGGGAAATTCAACTGTCAATCCTGTGTACTTGGGATCTTTTGAGTTTGTTGATCATGCCAAGATAATTACATGGGGTCCTTGAGTCCATGTGTGAGCTTGGTTTGCCATTGGCTAGGTCAAACAGTCAAAAATTGCCTTTGTGCAGTCAAAACCCTAAAAATGACCATTTTGCCCTTTTGGTGATCTGATCAAATTTCTTGGGGAATTGTGATCCAAACTTGATCAAATGATTCATATGAGTTCATAATGTTGATGTGGGTAAAATTTCATGAGGTTTGACTGTCAATTGGCCACAGTTGACTTTTTCCCCAATACAGTTGATTTCTAGGTCAACTGTCCAATTGACTGGGCAAAACTTGGAATCAAGGCTTGAAACTTGATGTGGATAAACTTGGGAGTCAAATATGAAGCATGAAAGTCATCTTGGGCATTTTAGGTCAAAGCATCTTTGTGCAAACACAAACCCTAATTTGAGTCCCCAGTGCAAGGAGAGGTCTTAAGCAGATGAAACCTTAACTGGATCTTGAGCTTCAAGGGTTTTGTGGTGAGAAATCAATGAGAAATGGAAGGGCAAATTTTGGGGTACAACATTGAGCATATATATGCATTGCATTTTACTGTCTTCCATATACTACTGTTGTACTGAATCTGCTTCTTATTGGGTGGGTGTTACTAGTGAGGTAAAAGGCCCAATACCCAGGCCAGAGTTGTATACCATAGGAACCCTAGGAATAGAGTGGAACATGAACGGCTAGTTGACTTAGGTCTCACTATTTCTGCCATGTCGTCCATGCTCAGATGATGTACAAATGAGGGGCTATCATTTTCACGTAGGTGATACGATGATAGTTTTTCAGGAGTACCCTCGATTCTGAGTTACCATTGCCTTACCCTGACCTAGTCTTCATCCGTGAGTGGTGAGGGAATTATTATCACAGGTACAGATGGTGACTATGTTCAGATGGTTACTCATGTTCAGATGGTGACCATGCACAGACGGCGACTATTGGTTCTAATAGTTATGTCCTGGATTTCTATCAGTAACTAGGAGATTCTCAGATTTATTTTCTGGGTTCCGAATCTGTTCATGAGGTTCTTTGGTTTATATTCCGGACCTACGATCCTGGTACTCACAGACTGTAGAAACAGTACAACAGAAACCTGTATCATGGAAGTAGTACCCCCATGATCATTTACACTCACATCATATCATATTTATTTTTCAAAAGAAATGTCAAAAAAATAAAACTATATACTAACCCTGCATGTGCACGTCCATTCCGTGTTACTTCACGAAGTTATAGTTTCCGTCAGTGACGTCTAGCAACAGTGATGTTCTCAAGAGGATCAGGAGGGACGATTGTACTTATCCGTGTTACCCAAGCTTTCCGCTCAAATTCTTGGCCCTTTTTTTTTGAAGAGTTTAAAAGATCGTTTGGTCCACCCTAATGCAAAAAATATTATTGGAAGACATGGTGGTGCTTTGACTCTAACTCAGTTTTACGACCACGAGTTACACTGTTTCACCTTCCAGGACTATCATATTGTTCCAACTCTGGAAAAATACCCTCGTTTGTTCAAGATTATCGAGCACACACCTGTCGCTAGTCCGAACGAGCATGATTTTGAAACTATCACTGAGGCACTTTATTTGGGCCTTGATGATCTGAGATAGAAATAGAAGAAGAATAGTAGCCTACCTTCGGACTGATTATTATATCTACTTCGATTACTGACAAACTTGTCAGATGGAGTTTCTCATCTTGTACTCCCATAACTTTCTTGTATTCAATTATGTGGGAATTTCTCTTATTTCTGGATATTTTTTTCATACGGTCGTTCTTATTATCATGTTGCTCGATTACTACTGGCGATAATTGAGCCGTGGAAAACCGGAATGGATAATCATTTCATACATCATACATATCATGAATTTCATGAATTGCAGGTTTTCTTGCGGGAGTTCTTATCTGATGGTTTTACCTCTTGTTATCAGAATCTACAAGACGACTTCCCTACATCCTTATCGCACTCGAGCCAACAAGTTAAGGATTATGGAACAGATTAAGCAGAACCAGGCTGCTCTCTGCAAAGACATGGACACCATGGGTGATTGAATGAATCGGCTTATGGAAACTCTTCATGCCATCATCCAAGGGCAGGAAGAGCTCATAATAAGTGTTACTAAACTGGTAGGTAGTGCCTCCACATCCGAGAACGATGGACCCAGGAATGACCATGGGGGGATTCCTAAGGAGAACCCACGACTGATTATGGATGACCACCATGATGTCATCGATCTCGATGACCCTCCAAAGGATTCTACGACTGATTTGTCTGAAACTGCTAAGATGTACAAGGCTTTGGAAGAATGCTTGAAGGCTATGGAGACTTCTAAGAAACCAGGATTTAGTGTCGCTGCTATGTGTTTGGTTCCAGGGGTTGGATTCAACCAAAGTTTAAGGTACCTGATTTTGACAAGTATAAAGGGGTTACGTGCCCAAAGACTCATCTCTGATCTTATTGCATAAAGATGGCTGCTTATGCTAGCAATGAGCCGTTTCTTATGCATTTCTTTCAGGAAAGTCTTGCTGAAGCTCCATTAGAATGGTACATGCAATTGGAGCAAACTCATGTTAGCACTTGGGGCGAGCTGGTCGACGCTTTCCTAAAACATTATCACTACAACACCGCCATGGAACCTAGCCATGCACAGTTGCAGAGTATGTCTCAAAAGACTGGTGAGTCTTTCAAAGAGTATGCCCAGAGATGGCGCAGTTTGGCTGCGAGAGTTCAACCTCCTCTCCTAGACCGGGAACTAGTAGATCTGTTTATGAGTACCCTCCGAGGCCCGTATTTGCAACATATGCTCAGTAGTACTTCTGATTCATTTTCGGATATGGTCATCATCGGGGAGCGGGTTGAAATGTGTATTAAAGTAGGGACTATTACAGGTACATCTAGCGCAAATGGTAACAACAACTCAGGTGGCGGGAAGAAACCGTATTCTGGCAGTTTTGTCAAGAAAAAGAAGGGAGAGGTGAGCAATGCCTCTGATGATAAGGGGAAAGCTATTGTACAAGTTCCATATTATCAAACCCCTGCTGCTGCTCCACAACAACAGTATGCACCGCCGCGAAACTATCAACAGAACCAAAGGCCCCAAGGACAAAGGGGTCAACAAAGGCCACAAAGGTATCCCGAGAGAAGGTTCGATCCAATCCCGATGTCGTATGCTCAATTGCTTCCACAATTGTTAGCTAGTCAGTTGGTACAACTTCGAGAGTTAGCTCCTCCACCAGCAGAACTCCCAAGGCATTATGATGTTAATGCACGTTGTGAATTTCATTCAGGCGCTCCAGGCCACTCGATCGAAAATTGCAAAGCTTTAAAGTACAAGGTGCAATATCTTTTGGATGCCAAGGAGTTAAGCTTCGCTCCTATAGGCCCTAATGTTCAGAACAATTGTGATACGGTGGGAGAAATGACTTGAAGGTTTTTGCATTAAATCCCAAATGTTGCGGTTAGCAAGAGTCTCCACCGACTTTTCTTTTATCCAAAAAGGAAAGGTGGAAAAGCACAGGAAAGACCTTTGAGATTGTTTCTTGAGTTCGGGGGGTAGATTATGAAAAGGGAAGGTATTAACACCCTTTTCATCCATGGTTTTCCATGGGCTCTTAGTTACTTGATAGATCACTTGCTTTTGTTGTTTGAAAATATGTTTGGTGTGGTTTTGAAAGTATTTTGTAAAAGAGGCCATTCGTTTAGGCAATCTTTGTAATGATTCTCGTTCGTAAGAATGTATACAAAGATGTTTGTCTTTTTGAAAATGTTTTCAATATTTGTAAAATGTTTGGAAATGTGTGTGTTTGTTTTTGAAAATAGAAAGGATAGTTGTTTGGAAATAGAGCAAGTAACTAGGAGTAATCTACCTACTCAAAAGTCTTTCTTGTGCATTTCCTATTCCTTTGACATTATTGTCTTACCATTGATGTGGTAAGAAACCCTATATTTGGATGTGAACGGGATAAACGTGGGTCATCATATAACCAAGATTAGCAATATTGCAAAGTATCTTAGCATTTTTGAGGGACCAAGATCATTTTGTAAGGCAACTTTGAATAGCGTCATCGAGGGACTATGATCTTATATTTGTTTGTTTTGCCAAGATACTTCTCATGCGTAATATGGCCATTTTTGTATAAGGCAACCAAGTGGAGAAACCCTAAGGATACTTGTGTGCAAGTGTGTTATTTTCATGCTTTGATTTTGTCTTGGATTAGGGTTTTCTATTTGTTTTGTTTTGATCTTGCCATACAAACCCTAATTACTAGGATGGTCTATAAAGCGGTAAATTGCGAAATTTAAATGTCCTACGCTATTACAACATTTTTATGGGAGGGGGGAATACAAATTGTGAATGGGGATTTGCAATAATATAAATCTAATTAAACTATTACAACCAAATCGAATTTGTACAAATATTGAAATAAACAATATACAATATTTAAATAAAATATGCAATGATATATGTATATGTAAAGAATATTTTGTTTGGTTTTTTATATGAAAAAGTTTTAACCTAAACCCTAATAATTTTAAAAGAAATTAATTCTTAAAAAAAAAAAAACAAAGTTAACCCTAATTTCTAGTTTAAAAGAAAATAAAGTTCTTATGTATTATTTTTTGTATTAAAAATAATAAATAATATTTTATGAAAATATTTAGTTTTTTATATGTTAAAATAAATATTTACAAGTATTTATATAAATATAAAAGAAAAGATAAGAATATATCTAAGTTTAATTTATTTTTTACAAATCTATTTAAGAAAGATAGTTAGTATATATTGAAGATAAAATATATTTTCTATGTGAAAAATAAAATAAAATAAAATAAAAATGCAATATTATCATATTTATATTTTTTATGATTTTATAATATTTAAGAAAAGAATATTTTATGAAGTAAAACAAAATAAAATAAATAATTGAAAATAAATGGGCCAGGGGTATCCTGAGTAATCAGGAGGTGGATGTTAGAAAAAAACATAAGGCCCAGTGTTGAAGCCCAAACCTGCAAAACAGCACAAAATGAAAAAAAATGGAAAAGTATGAAAAACAAATGGTAGCGCCAAGGTTCAAACCCATGACCTGGGCCTTACCAGCGCGCTACCTTGCCACTGGGGTGGCTATACATCCATTGATTTATGTGAAACAAGAAAAACATAACATGAAACGCTTCCATGGCCCTGTACTTCGTCTTCTTCCTCTAGCCAGCCAGAAGCTCTGTAACTTTCTCATTTCTCCATGAAAATGAAAACTTCCAACATGAAAATGGTAGTACTCATTCCCACGATTTCAACCATGTAAATCATGTAAGCTAACAATCAAAGACCAAAACGAATTTTAAAAGCCCTAAATTTAAACCTAATTTTTACAGGAATTTGAACTTCAAAATTCTCTCAACTCAGGCCAAATAAATACAAGTTAGGGATATGTACAGCTTTGTAGCAATGATGTCTACATTGTTTATTCACAAATCATGGCCAATGGATGCCTGTATGAAGAGATAGACATTGAGATTCTTACCTCTTTCAGCTGAGATCGTGAATGGAGTTTGAGTGAGCTTTAGGAGGACCTGAGGGTTGCTTTAGCTTGCTTGAACTTCCCTGAGTGTGTTCCAACCCTTATCTGCTTTGAAAGTGTCTGAAACTCTCTATCCAAGTCAACCTGCAAGCTTAGGAAACAAAAATGGCAGATGAAGGAGAAGGAGTTACAGTGCAGGGATGATGGTCTGGATCACTTAGATATCAAGTAGGTAAAGTGTTTGGATGATTGAAACTTGAAACGCACGAGCCAATTTGTGGATTGCTAAGCTTATGCACAAACTGCAAGTTTGGACAGTTTTTTGGTGATATGGAGTGTTTGAGTGTTTCAGACCCTTAGCAAACGTGTTTCTAGTTGTAATATGTTAGTATATTAGTATGGAAAAGGTTTCAAGTCAGCTTCTCAATATATTTTTCAGTTCTAGACTTTTTGCATACTTTCTTGCTTTTGAAGCAAAGTGAAGGGACAAGTCTTCACATGCTTGTACTGGCTTACTTGGAGTTGGTATGAGCTCTATACAAGTTGCCTTAGGTCCGTAGTACTTGTGTGTGCAGAGAAGACAGGTCCAATGCTCAAGATTTGTAAAATTGCAAAAGTGAAGCTTTTCTAAAATGGCAATGGCAACTTTGTGCCATTTATGGAATTACAACTTGGATAAAGACTCTAGGGCTTGGATTAAAGCTTTTTCAACTGAGTAAGCATTAAATTATTGTAGTTGTTTAGGTATTGGCTTGCATTTTTGGTAAAACCCAAGTGTATGTGTGAATGTCATGACTGATGTCATAACATTCTAGTTTAGTTTGTACTGACTCATTAGGTACCTTTGCAGAAAAATATTGTAATTCAAGTACTGATGTTTATAAGTGTGTATCTGAGCATTTTGCAAAATGATCACATTTTGCTAAATCAGTAGACAGGTTTTCTCAAATGTCATAACAGATGTTATGACATCCTGTTCTGAACTAACAGGTTTGCAGGTTGGATAAGTCTGAGTTTTTTTCAGGAAAATAACTCAGTCTTTCCTGAACAGAATCCTGCGTTTTCTGAGGGGTAACCTAGCTCAACCCTAACCTGGTTAATAAAGTCCTGTGACCTGGTCTTTAGGTCAAACGGAATTAACCCTAGGTTTTTGTGGAAACCCTAACTGAAGTTGCAGCTGCTATATATTCAACAGAGCTGCTGTTTTGCAAGGCATCCCTTTTATTGATCAGAAGATCATTTGTAATCTGTATAGGTTTGATTATTGTACTCCAAGCAATTATCATTGTGATAAGTGACTTGGAATAGGTTTCTAATTGTAAGGGTTGTGTAGCACTCAAAGCTTTGAAGCAAGAGTGTTTGAATGTTCCTTGACTAAAGCTGTGAAGCAGAGTCAAGTTAGCTGTGTGCATCACTCAAAGCTGTGAAGCAAGAGTGATTGTGTTGCTTGATTAAAAAGCTGTGAAGCTTAATCAAGTGTTTGTTTTTGAAGAGTGTCTTCATCAATTCTTAAGTCAAATTGTTTTATGTATCACTGCTGTGATTGAGGGGGAGTGAGTAGGAACTCAGGTTTAAGTTGTACTTAGATTGGAATTGCATTTGGTAGGTCTTAAGTGAAGGAGATAAACTGGTTGGTTTATTCCTGAATTAACATCTCTTATAGTGGATTTCCTCCCTGGCTTGGTAGCCCCCAGAGTAGGTGTTGTTGCACACTGAACTGGGTAAACAATTGACTGTGTTCTTTATTGCTTTTGCATTTACTGTCATATAGTAAGTCAGATACGGTGTCATAACATTGAACGTGACATTGAGTATTTGCAGCCAGAATTTCAATTGGCATCAGAGCAGGCACCCTGCCTGTATTACTGGGTGAGATCTAGGGATATCACTTTCTGGCACTATGGACAAAGAAGGAGTTTTTGGAAATAGACCACCCATTCTGGATGGAACGAATTATGACTACTGGAAACCTCGTATGATTTCCTTCCTAAAATCTCTGGACAAAAAGGCTTGGAGAGCTGCTGACAAAGGTTGGATTCATCCCACTATAACTGAGAAAGATGGGACAATCAGTCTGAAGCCTGAGGAAGATTGGAGTAAAGAAGAAGATGAGTTAGCTCTGGGAAATTCAAAAGCTTTAAATGCCTTGTTCAATGGAATTGATAGAAACATTTTCAGACTAGTACATCAATATGAACTGGCCAAGGAAGTTTGGGACACTCTCAAAACTACTCATGAGGGCACTTCCAAAGTAAAAATGTCAAGGCTTCAGATGTTGACCACCAAGTTTGAGAATCTAAAAATGATGGAAGATGAAACCATTCATGAGTTTCACATGAACATCTTGGAGATTGCCAACACCTCAGGAGCACTGGGAGAAAAGATGTCAGAAGAAAAACTGGTAAGGAAGATTCTCAGATCCTTGCCTAAAAGATTTGCAATGAAGGTAACTGCCATAGAGGAAGCCCAGGACATCAACAAGTTGAAAGTGGATGAACTTATTGGGTCTCTTCAGACTTTTGAGATGGGGATCACTGATAATGGTGACAAGAAGAACAAAAGCATAGCACTTGTATCCAACACTGATGTTGAAAACAAGGAGGATGAAGAAGAAAATATATCAGAAGCTATTGCCATGCTTGGAAGACAGTTCAACAAGCTCATCAAAAGAATGGATCCAAAGTCAAGGTCTAATGTTCATAACATTCCCTCTGACATTGACAGTTCCAGCAGAAGACCAAGGTCAGAAGATAAGGGAAACCAAGGCAGAGGTATTCAATGCCATGGATGTGAAGGATATGGACATATTCGAGCTGAATGTCCTACCTTTCTTAAGAAACAAAAGAAAGGAATGACTGTTACTTGGTCTGACTATGATTCAGAAAGTAATTCTGAAGAAGAATCTGCCAAACTAGTTACTGCTCTAACTAGTGTTTGTACTTCTGAAAGTGACACTAGTGATGAAGAAGTGACATTTGAAGAACTGGATGATACCTACAAGAAATTGTGTATCAGAAGTGCTGAAGTCTGTGTGCAGAATGAGAAACAATCAAAACTCATTATAAAGCTGGAGGCGGAAAAAAGGGCAGATCTTGAAACTATAAGTCACCTAGAAGGGGAAGTTCAATTACTGAACTCACAACTGAACCAAATGACAAAATCTGTCAAGATGTTGACCAATGGATCAGATAAATTGGAAGAGATCCTACAAGTGGGACAAAATGTGGGAAACAAATCTGGTCTAGGATTTGTGGAAGCTAAGAAACCTGGTGCAGACAAGAAGATCAGGCATGTTAAACAATTGTCAAAGCAGATGTCTCAACACAACTCTCAACATCAGAAATACATGAAGAAAAAATACCAAAGATGGAGATGTCATCATTGTGGGAGGTATGGACACATAAAGCCTTTCTGCTTCAAATTGCATGGATACCCTAATCAAAACTCTGGTGCTAAACCTAAGCCAAAAAGGGTACCACATACTCCTCATTGGAAGAAAAAGGCTACTGCCCTGATAACCCATACTTCCCTGAGAGTGTCTGCAAAGGAAGGCTGGTACTTTGACATGTTCTAGACACATGACTGGATTCAAAAATCTCCTCAATAATGTTATGCCTCACAACACCAGTTTTGTGACCTTTGGAGATGGTGCTAAAGGTGAAGTCAAAGGAGTTGGTAATTTGGACTGCCCTGGAGTTCCAAGTCTGAATAAAGTACTGCTGGTAAAAGGGCTGACTGCTAATCTCATTAGTATCAGTCAATTATGTGATCTAGGATTCAAGGTCAACTTCTCAAGATCTGAATGTCTAGTAATTAATGAAAAACTAGAAGTTGTAATGAGAGGAATCAGATCCAAAGATAACTGCTACTTGTGGCAGCCTGAGAACACTGATATCTCCACTATGTGTCCAATTATCAAAGAAGAAAAAGAGATGAAACTGTGGCAGCATAAGCTTGGTCCCCTTCATCTAAGAAGAATGAAAAGAGCTATTTCTATGGAAGCAGTCAGAAGAACTCCAAAACTACAGGTTGATAATATCTGTGATGTGGCAAATAAACTTGAAGAAGGATGTGTTGTCAGAACCATAAGTCATCTTGACAAGGATGTTGGAAATAACAAGTCTAATAAATTATGTTTCCCTGAAGAAATGAGGCTTGAAGTCTCCTCTCCTATAACTCTCCATCAAAATGGACTGGACAAACAGAAAATTATTCAAGAATCAACCAGAACTATGATTCATATCAAAAGAATGCCTTCCCAATTCTGTGCGGAAATAGTTGCTGCTAGGAAAAACTGTTCTCAAAACATCTGGTCAAAACAGATGCTCCCTGAGTACAATGTCACACAAGATGTTGTGACATTGTGTTGTGACAATCTGAATACAATCAACATTTCCTTGAACCCTATTGACTTTGAAGATAAGAAGTCATTTAAACTGGAACATAGTTTCTCTAAGCTTCAGCTGACTGATTCTTCTACCAAGGCTCTTGTTGGAAATAAACTTGAAAATTTGAGGGGCAGGTTGGGTATTCACCAACATAAGAAATTATAGCAATTAATTTTGCTTAAAACAAAGGTTGAAGGAATTAATTTTATTAAGTCTATCTTTAGTGGGTTAATCATATACTTTCACAATTCTTTCAAAATCTTTAAGAAGTTGAAAAGACTCCCTTTTACCCCCTACCTCTCTCGTCCTTGCAACCTGTTTCCTCCTCTCAATCAAAGATTTTTCTCAAACTGCTACCATTACTCAAAGTCAATCAAAATGTCTCAGACATCGTCTTCAACCATGGCGACTTCGTCATCCTCATCATCGTCATCATCTGACCAAGACTCTAGGGCAATCACCACATGCATAGAATCTGAAGTTCTTGAGGTCACTCCTCTCAGAGAGATGGCAACTGACCCAGCCAAAGTCAAAAAGCTCAGAACCAGACATGCATGAAGAGCTCAAGCTACAGCCTCTGGTAATTCTTCTCATCCTTCCTCTTCTGTACCTAATAGAGAAGGATCAGTTCAAGTTCATCAAGCTATTGCTAGGCTGGTTACTAGTATACTGAGTGGAAACCAATTTGTACTGGGGATTTCTGTCCCTTTAAATCAATCAGAAAGTCCAAATGTGGAAGTTTCTGAGAATGTAGATGTCACTGAGAATGTTGTGACACAAAAAGACAACATTCAGAACCCTTCAGAAAAGGCTGTTGATCCACCTATCATTGATGTGGATGAGGATTACTCAGATAATGATCTGATTGCTAATGTGAACCCTAGCATAGCTAGGAGATTGATGAAAAGAAAGAGTAGTCAGAATGATGAACCTAATGCTAAGAAATCCAAGGCTGAAGGCGTGGCTGAGAAAAGTATTCAGACAAAAGGGAAGAAGGCCCGGGTGCATACTGCTAGACAACCAATCTCTAAGAAGAGAAAAGAACCTGAATCTTCTGATTCTGATGAGGAATCAGAATTTGAGATTGATATTGAAGAAACTCCTATCAGAAGGAAGCTCCCCTCCAGAAAAATTGCTAGAGTGCCTGAAGTCCCAACAGACAACATCTCTTTTCATCATCCTGACAATGCAAACAGATGGAAGTATGTTTGCTTAAAGAGAATAGCCTTAGAGAGAGAACTCAACAATGATGCCTTGGAGTGCAAAGACATCATGGACCTGATCAAGAATGCTGGACTAATGAAGACAGTGATAAAATTTAACAAATGTTATGAAAATCTGGTCAAGGAGTTTGTAGTGAACTTGTCTAATGATTATGCTGATGGAAGGTCAGCTGACTTTGAAAGTGTTTTTGTTAGAGGAAGAAGGGTCAAGTTCTCTCCATCAGAAATCAACAAGTTTCTTGGAAGAACAAATGAGGATTGTCCTGATCTGGAGGCAACTGACAATGAAGTTTGTCAAACCATCACAGCCAGGCAAGTAAAGTGTTGGCCCTTGAAAGGCAAGCTGAATGCCAATAAACTCAACATGAAATTTGCCATCTTGCATAAAATAGGTGCAGCCAACTGGGTGCCTACAAATCATAAATCAACTATCTCCACAGGATTGGGGAGATTTATTTATGCTGTGGGAACCAAGACTGCTTTTGACTATGGCAGGTACATCTTTGAACAAACTTTAAAGCATGCTGGCAGTTATGCTGTCAAAGGACCAATTGCCTTTCCCTCCCTCCTTTGTGGAATCATCCTTGCACAATACCCTGATATCCTTGTGGCAAGAGATACAGTCTGCAAAAGAGCTCCTGCCCTTGGCTTGCACTACAAACTGTTTCAGGGATCTCATGCTCCAGACATTGTCATAACATCAGCTGAGACATCGTCTGTGAAGACCCAGTCCAAGACATCAGATGTCATAGCTGTTTTAAAAGAAACTTGCAAAGAGCTGGATGCTAGAAAAAGGACCCTAGAAATTCTAATTGCCAGGCTAGAAAAGGAGGAAGCTGAAGAAAATAGAAGGGAAGAAGGTGTAGAAGCTGAAGGTCATCTCAACATTGAAGAAACTAGCTCCTCTGAGTCTGATGACAGTGCTTGAAGGTTGGTTGCTGTTTGGTGGTGTTGCTGGTTAGTGCTGATATCTGGTGGAGTTTGGAAGTGTGTTCAGTTTTTTTTCTGCTGCTGCTCTTATTAATTGTTTTTGGATAACTGTATAATCATTATGAACATGTATCTTTGGCCCATTTGTGGCTAAAGAGGGGGAGAATATTTTGGTACTTAATATGTACTTGCTCAATTAGACATTCTATTTTTCTGCAGTCATTTATTTCTGCTGCTATCTATCTCTGATTGCTTAGGGTCTTTAGCCAAAAATCTGCCAAAGGGGGAGTTTGTAGTTGTTTAGGTATTGGCTTGCATTTTTGGTAAAACCCAAGTGTATGTGTGAATGTCATGACTGATGTCATAACATTCTAGTTTAGTTTGTACTGACTCATTAGGTACCTTTGCAGAAAAATATTGTAATTCAAGTACTGATGTTTATAAGTGTGTATCTGAGCATTTTGCAAAATGATCACATTTTGCTAAATCAGTAGACAGGTTTTCTCAAATGTCATAACAGATGTTATGACATCCTGTTCTGAACTAACAGGTTTGCAGGTTGGATAAGTCTGAGTTTTTTTCAGGAAAATAACTCAGTCTTTCCTGAACAGAATCCTGCGTTTTCTGAGGGGTAACCTAGCTCAACCCTAACCTGGTTAATAAAGTCCTGTGACCTGGTCTTTAGGTCAAACGGAATTAACCCTAGGTTTTTGTGGAAACCCTAACTGAAGTTGCAGCTGCTATATATTCAACAGAGCTGCTGTTTTGCAAGGCATCCCTTTTATTGATCAGAAGATCATTTGTAATCTGTATAGGTTTGATTATTGTACTCCAAGCAATTATCATTGTGATAAGTGACTTGGAATAGGTTTCTAATTGTAAGGGTTGTGTAGCACTCAAAGCTTTGAAGCAAGAGTGTTTGAATGTTCCTTGACTAAAGCTGTGAAGCAGAGTCAAGTTAGCTGTGTGCATCACTCAAAGCTGTGAAGCAAGAGTGATTGTGTTGCTTGATTAAAAAGCTGTGAAGCTTAATCAAGTGTTTGTTTTTGAAGAGTGTCTTCATCAATTCTTAAGTCAAATTGTTTTATGTATCACTGCTGTGATTGAGGGGGAGTGAGTAGGAACTCAGGTTTAAGTTGTACTTAGATTGGAATTGCATTGGGTAGGTCTTAAGTGAAGGAGATAAACTGGTTGGTTTATTCCTGAATTAACATCTCTTATAGTGGATTTCCTCCCTGGCTTGGTAGCCCCCAGAGTAGGTGTTGTTGCACACTGAACTGGGTAAACAATTGACTGTGTTCTTTATTGCTTTTGCATTTACTGTCATATAGTAAGTCAGATACGGTGTCATAACATTGAACGTGACATTGAGTATCTGCAGCCAGAATTTCAATTATGAAGTGAGAAACAAGTTTGGGACCTGTAAAGCATGGATTAGGCAACATAGGTACTGATTTAAAATTTTTTTCTTCATGAAATGGCTTGAATTCAAAGTGAGAAATTGCCAACTTCATCTCTTCGATTCTCCCTACTCAAAAATGATCTTAAGGAGTTCTTGGACATTTTGGAAAGCTTGCAATGTGATCTATAACTCATATTTGAAATGCATTTCAAGATTCCTCTTGTAACTAGGTGAAAAAGTTCCATGAAGTTGGGTCCAAAACCTGCCTAAATTAGGGCAAAATTTCACTAAGTTATTTAGTTCATGGGCATGTATTCACAAAATTATATCTTGAGATCCAAGCATCTTTAGGGAAAAATGTGTGAAGAAAAGTTTTAGATTTCATGGAGGTCTACAACTTTCATGTTGGGAACTTCCTTTGAAACATCTTGTATCATGGTGAAAAAATGGCTTAAAGTTGAGAAAAAATAAGAAATTTTCTATACTTAGAAAAATTTCTAAGTTAAGAAAATTTCAAATTTTAAAAACATAATCTTCAATCTTTGATTCCTTGATGAACAAGTTTCACATTTTGAGTGTTCTGATCAATTATGATCCTTGGCACTTGATTTTGACCAAAAAGTCAAAGTTTGACTTTTCAGTATACAGTTGACTTTTGATCAGTTGACTGCAAATTTCATCTGTCTATTCAATGAATTTGCAATGTTTTGAACCATGTAATTAGGTCAAGATGATACAAATTAACCCTTGAAATCATGTTTCAAATCAATTGGTCATTTGCTAGGTCAAAAATCAGAAATTGCCCTTCCTCAATCAAAACCCTAATTTTGACCATTTTGCCCTTTTGATGATTTGATCAAATTTCTTGAGGAGTTATGGTCCAAACTTGATCAAATGATAAATATGAGCCTAAAATGTTGGTGTTGATAAAAAATGATGAAGTTTGACTGTAAATTGGCCATGGTTGACGTTTTCCCCAATATAGTTGATTTTTAGGTCAATTGTCCAATTGACTGATCAAAAATGGGGTTCAAGGCTTGAAACTTGTCATGAGTAATCTTAGGGATTCATAATGATGTTTGAAAGTCATATGAATCATTGATAGTCCAAAAATCCTTGTGTAAACTCAAACCCTAATTTTGGGTTATCAGTGCAAGATGAGATGTCCTGAGCTGACCAAACCCTAATCCAGTCTTGGGTCAAAAAGATCCTGTGAGAATAATCTTGATAAATGAGAGGGAAAATTTTGGGGTACAACAGCTTCCCCTGTTCAATCTTCTTAAACCTGAAGAGTTAGATTGGTGAGTTTTGCCATTCGTGACTCGAAGGTGAGAGATGATTGGACACTAGAGTACCCATAAATTTGCACTCGATGATGTGTAGTTAAGGGAATGGGCTTAAAGATGCCATTTGGAGAAGTGATAGAATCTTGTTAGAGATGGGCTTGTAGATGCCATCCAAGAATGTTTGTTGAATTGTAAGTTGTCAGCTGAAAGAATAAGTATCAGAATGGCATCCGTGTCTGGAGCGTATTTGAGCTGTATTTGGAGACTGAATCTGAATGAGTGTCAGAATGGCATCCATGTTTGGAGCGTATTTGTACTGTATTTGAAAGCTGAATTTGAAAGAGTATCAGAATGGCATCTGTGTCTAGAGCGTATCCGAACTTGAAATCTGAATGAGTATCAAAATGGTATCCGTGTCTGGAGCGTATCCGAATTGTATCTGAACTTGAAATCTGAATGAGTATCAGAATGGCATCCGTGTCTGGAGCGTATCCGAACTGTATCTGAACTTGAAATCTGAATGAGTATCAGAATGGCATCTGTATCTAGAGCGTATCTGAACTGTATCTGAACTTGAAATCTGAATGAGTATCAGAATGGCATCCGTGTCTGGAGCGTATCCGAACTGTATCTGAACTTGAAATCTGAATGAGTATCAGAATGGCATCCGTGTCTGGAGCGTATCCGAACTGTATCATGATTGCATATTGTTAATGGTAGCTGTTTAATCTTATCATGAAAAGGGTAAAATGTTAGCTGAAACAAAGTTATATTGCATGAAATGTGTGATGCAATGTATTTGCTTTATCAATGTTTATGATATATGGATGCAATGTATGCGTATGTAAGCTGATTTTTTGTATTGTTGTTTGATTGAGGAAAATAAATCCTTGAATGCTGCTGAGGATATGTTGAATTTTCATGTCGTGAAGTTGAAGTACTGACGAACTCTTGTTTGAGAGAAGTAAATTCTGTTGCGAGGGTAATGCCATGTACTGCTTGTAAGATCTGTTTGGGGAATCTTGAGAAATTTTGTCGATTTCTAACTGGGGATTAATAAATTGAAATTTATTCCGCTGGGGATTTAAATGATGTACTGTGGGGATTACTTATGGAATTGCCTAGAGACGTTTTCCTGTCCTTTCAACCATTCAGTAATTGTCTTTCTCATTTTGTTTATTTGTAAACAGTAATTATGTTCAAATGCATATGTTCATCAATGAATCATTGGACGTTTTTGCAAATAAAACACAAGTGTAAAGAAAAAAAACAAATAGTTTTTTGCACTTTCAAAGGGGTATCTTTGTATTGACTTTAAATAAGTATTTCATACAAAGGAGACAAACATTCTAGTAAGATAATGATGCCATAAAACAAGAAAAATTTATACAAAAAAGATAGCTATGTGTAATATTCCCATGGGGTTCCCATTCTGCAATAGCCTTCGTATCTCTAAGCATCTTGTTTATTTGTCGCTTCGTCCGAAGATGATTGAATTGATCAGAAACTGAGTTTGTTAGTGGAAGTCAAATGTTATCCGTTAAATGATCTGACGGGACAAAGTCATACGCTTTAATTCCCTAACTTTTGCCTGGACTGCCCTTTCGGGTTTTCAATCCACTGGGAAACCCTTTTTTTCCCAAGTCGCCCTTTCGGGTTTTCAACTTGCCGGGTGTGAAGATGTGAAAAACACAAGAAGGGGGGTTGAATTGAAAACTTGGATCTAAAACAGCTTAATGACACAATATTTTTATCCTGGTTCGTTTGATCTCAAACTACTCCAGTCCACCCGTCAGGGTGATTTTGCCTCTCTCCAACGAGGTCTTAATTCACTAATCTCAATAAGATTACAACAGCTACTTTAAGAACTGTTAAAGTCTTCTTGAGTACAACCACAATCCGGTTAATCTCAAGGAACTCTTTTACAATATGATTTAAACAAAACGTGTTGTTGTTTTTCTAACAAAAACAGTTTATCACAACTGTGATAATTTACACAGGTTTGTAGCTTAGAATAAAGATTGAATTTGCTTAAGCTTGAATATGCATAGTTGGTGATCTTAGCAAATTATTGTGTGTACGTCCGTGCTTCATACTGTAAACTGACTTATTTATATAGGCAATGTAATGACGTTGTCCATAAAGCAAGTTTAATGTTATTAACACACTTTCCTTTTGGAGAAGATTCTGTTTGAAGAAAGCCGTTGGCATTAATTCTGTCTTGAATGTTCAGTAACGCTTCAGAGTCTTTTCTCCTTTCTACTGATGACGCTTCAGAATATTGATGACTTGGTTTGATATGTCTTTGTTCAGAATCAGAGTTTACTATAATAAAGCGCAGGTCCTGGTCATCAATCTTAAACATATAATCTGATTGCTTCAGCTTGTAATACTTTATGACTTATCTTCTGATGCTGATCAGATCAGAACTTCTGCATACATAGAACATATTTTTAAGGAGCAATTTGTTCTTTGTATTTATTTATTCTTTGTATTTGTTATCATCAAAACTCTAACCAAGGGTTGTAGAATAAAACTATGTTCTAACAATCTCCCCCTTTTTGATGATGACAAAAACCAGATTTTTCAATTAAGAAATAAAGAATAAAAGTTTAGAGTTAAGAGGAAAAACTACCCCTGAGTTGATTACTTCCCTTAAGTTCCCTGATTCTTTGAGCATCAGAGTTTACTGCGTCTTTTATCAGAGTTTTGTACCTGTTCAAGCTTTTCAGAAGATAGAGGTTAAGTAGTTCAGAATGTTTCAGACTTCTGTCTCAGCAAACCGTTATTGAAAATATCTTACTTTCTCCCCCTTTTTGTCAGTTATCAAAAAGGCAATATAATCAGAGCAAAAAAAAGAAAGTTGATTTATATTAAAAATAAGAAGCAATGATAAGTAGTTCAGAACAGAAGCAATGTAAAACAAATGTTACAAATAGACAGATTTAAAACAGAAGAGAATCTAAGAGGGAGGAGGAAGGCGTGTGAATAAAGCTTCCAACAAGCCCTTGATCTGGGTGTTATTTTCCTCTTGTTTGCTCAAAATGCTATTGATTTCTTTGTTTGTATCATCCTTCTTATCCAACCTTTCCTGGATAATAGAATTTTCTCTCTTCAATTCTTCCAGAGTTTGCTTGTCATAAGAAGAAGCTGGAGAATCTTCAGTAACTAGACGCTTCTCAGAGCATTCTGCAACGTGATCACTTTGAACTATTTCCTCTGCCGAGATCATCTCTTCTGGAGTAGCAGTCAGAGTGAGACCTTCTGATTCTGGTTGAACTTCATCTGAGAGACGATGTTTTGACCAGGGAGCATTATCCAGAGGGAGAATCTCCTGCTTGAGCAGATGGCTCAGAACTTGGTCTTCAAAAACCTTTAGCATATCATTGAAATTCTGTTGAACCTGTTCATAGATCTGTTCTTTTAGCTTCAATGTTTCAGAACTTAGCCAGTTTCTGAAACTTGTCCATAGATAATCTGAAGAAGCAGGGTTAGTCATCTCTAGACTAGCTTGCTTCAAGGAGGTTATCCATTTCTGCATTCCTGTTTCAAACATCAACAAACTAGTACCAACATCTGGTGTGGGTTCAGTTGGTTTTGGTATGGGAATGGCAGTTTTGTGAGATATAGCAGCTAATCGTTCTAATGCAGTTTGATCAATGATAAGTCTTACGTTGTCAGTTGGATTGCTCTTGGGTGATGGAGTGGGAGAGTCTGGTATAATGATTGGACTAGTTGGGGAATTTGGTGGTGTGGATTCGAGAGAAGAAGGAATTTGTGGAATGTCCAGGATGGTGAGAGGCATGCGGATGGCAAGTGGTTCAGTGATTCCTGGAATAGGGATTGTATCTGAATCTGAAGTAGGTTCTTCAGATTGATAGAATGAAACATTGCGTGGTTCTGATTCATGGGTCTCAGATGGTTGGTTCTCATAAGTTGGAACTTCTGGTTGTAATTGTTCAGGTTGAGGAGATGGTGGATGAGGAATATCTTGTTGTGGGGAGAGAGGTAGTGGAATATCTGGTCATGGAACATCTTTTGTAGTTTCGGAGTTTGGATTATCAGGGATTAGAGGATTTGGATTTTTCTGGTGTGGGAGCTGAAATATCTTGGTCAAAAGAGTCAATGTCTGACAGAACTTTTGCAAGTTCTGGTTGAGTTGGTTCAGGATTTGGATTGATAGGAAGGGAGTGAGTTTCTCTTAGACTTAGAGTTTCTGAGGGATCAAAACCTATGTCAAAATCATCAAAAGTTTGTGGGGTTGGAAGTTGTGATTGGGTAGTTATGGGTTCAGATGTTGATATAGTTATTGATTCTAAAATAGTAACAGAAGAAGGATTACCTTTCTTTTTAGAAGCTTTTGGAGTCCTTTGGGATGATCCTTCTGTTGCTGCCTTTCTTTTCTTGGTCTTCTTCAACACAACTTCTGGAGCCGCCTGATGCAAGTCCTGGATATTTAACCCTGGTGCAGTGCCATCTGCCTTACACGCATCCATATATCTGACAATTATCTCAGGCTTGGAGTCAATCTCAGAGAACATAGGAAAATCATCCAGAGGAATTATTCTGGAAGTGATGGTTGCAAAGGAAGTAACGTTGGGTTCCTTCTTGATGTTCTCAATAATTTTCATCTTTTTCAGATTCTTTGCATTCAGAGGCTTCCCAGCAGTTGCTTCTAGTGAGCTAATTTCCTATGCTTCAGTCATATGCTCTATCAGCCTATTCTCAGTCAAAATATCTGATATGAGTCTTCCTAGGGGTATCCAGTCCCTTTTGGTACGCTCATCTTCTCTTGTCTCCTTTACACTGGTCCTCAGATGATTAAATAGCAAGTGAGCGAGATTTACCTTAGTCTTCTTGGAGATGAAGTAGATCAGAAACTGTTGATCAATATTTATGTAATCAGGAGAACTGGTTGGCTTCCTGTGGTTGCTGCATCCCAGAATTATCTTAGCCCATATTCTGTGATGATCCTTCAGATCCCTAATCTTGCTGGAGGGTAGACCCAAAGTGAATATTTCCCTTGCAATTGAAGCAACATCAGAACATCTTTCAGCCATGTCTATACACCTGACACCTCCACCATTGTAACCGATAAGTCTTGAAATTAGGTCTTCAGTAATGACAATCTTCTTCCCCATGACATACGAGGTAACTTGATGGTTTGAGGATGAAGCATGAATCCAGAATTCTTTGACAAGAATTAGAAACGTTTGCCCTAGAATACGGTCGAAATATCTGTACCATCCTTGAGCATTGACCTCTTCAGAGAGATTGAAGCCATTTTCTTGAAGACTTTCAAAATCAACAATCAGTTCTGAAAGAACTTCCAGGTTGTCAATGGGCGTGAGTAGAGTTCTGTATGGTTCTTCGTACTGTTCCATCAAAGAAGTTCCCTTAGTACTGGTGTTTTGGACGCTTGAAGAAGCCATGTTCACACAAGAGATTTGAGAAAAAATGAAAGGGTTTTTGAAAGTACGAACTGAAAACAATTTGAAGGTATTGAAAGAGTGTAAAGAGTGAAACTTGAGTTTAAATAGATTTTTGAAAGCATAAACTGTAGGAGAGAGAATCAATTAGTAATGATTATAAGCATTAATGACAGCTGATTTTAGGGGATTCAGAAAGATATTGGAACGGTTACCCATGACGTGTGTCTCAATGCACCCAATCAACGCTTTTGACCTTTCAGAAAAGTGAACACGTGTGCAGCCTCAGAAGGTAGCTGGTGAATGGATGACAACTGTTTGCTTACGTGAACAGCACACTTCTATCCTTGAAACGAAACGCTCAGATCTTTATGGATAGATTCTGATACAATTTGAACTTCTAAAATTCTGAAGGCAAATTGATCAGTAGTTCACAGAAAATAACTAAAATTCTGAAGGTTAAGATATGTAAATAAAACAATTTATTCTGGGAAAAGCTCCATGCTGAGATGTTTCAGAATGAAGTTAAACCTATCTTCAGAAAGAGGTTTTGTAAAGACATCAGCCCATTGATGGTCTGTGTCAATGAATTTTAAGTTAAGAATCCCTTTCTGAATATAGTCCCTAATAAAATGATGTTTTATTTCTATATGCTTAGCCCTAGAATGCAAAATAGGATTTTTACTGAGACAAATAGCAGAAGTATTGTCACAGAGGATAGGGATGTTACTCTCAAATATATTGAAGTCCTCAAATTGACTTTTCATCCAGAGCATTATCGTACTACATCCTGCTGCTGCTATGTATTCAGCTTCTGCTGTTGATAGTGCTATTGTGGATTGTCTTTTGCTGGACCATGAGATCAGATTTTCTCCCAGAAACTGGCAGCTTCCAGAAGTGCTTTTACGTTCTACTCTGTCTCCAGCAAAGTCAGCATCGCAGTATCCTATTAATCTGTAATCACTTGATTTTCTATAAAACAAACCCAGATTAGAAGTACCTTTCAGATACTTGAAAATTCGCTTAACTGCTATTAAGTGAGATTCTCTAGGATCTGATTGGAATCTAGCACAAATGCAAACACTGAATAGAATGTCAGGCCTTGAAGCTGTCAAATAGAGAAGAGAACCAATCATACCTCTGTAGACCTTCTGTTCTACCTTTTTACTTACCTCTTCCTTTTCCAGAATGCACGTGGGATGCATTGGAATCCTTGAGGGCTTACATTCTGAGAGATCAAATTTCTTCAGAAGTTCTCTGACATATTTGCTCTGATGAATGTAAGTTCCTTCTGGAGTTTGATTTATCTGAATGCCCATAAAGAATTTCAGTTCCCCCATTAGGCTCATCTCAAACTCTTCCTGCATACATTTAGCAAACTCTCTTCCCAAAGAGGGTTTAGTAGATCCAAATATGATGTCATCAACATAAATCTGACAAACTAACATGTCATTTTTAACTGTCTTACAGAACAAGGTTGTGTCCACTTTCCCTCTGGTGAATTCCTTTTCTAACAGGAAGTTACTTAGTCTTTCATACCAAGCTCTGGGAGCTTGTTTCAGACCATAGAGTGACTTCTTTAGTTTGAAAACATATTCTGGATTTTTAGAACTCTCAAAACTAGGGGGTTGGTGCACATATACCTCTTCATCTATATAGCCATTTAAGAATGCACTTTTGACATCCATCTGATACAAAGTGATGCCTTTATTAACATCAAATGATATTAAAAGTTTGATAGATTCTAACCTGGCGACTGGAGCAAAGGTTTCTGTATAGTCTATCCCCTCTTGCTGACTATAACCTTGTGCTACCAGTCATGCTTTGTTTCTGATGACTTCACCTTGTTCGTTCAGTTTGTTTCTGAACACCCATTTTGTACCAATGACGTTGAACCCTTTTGTATTGGGAACCAGATCCCATACGTCATTTCTGGTGAATTGATTTAGTTCCTCTTGCATTACTAGAATCCAGTCATTGTCCAGAAGTGCTTCATCAATTGTTGTTGGTTCAATAAGAGAAACCAGTCCCATGAGGGATTCTTCAGAGTTTCTGAATGTTGATCTCGTTCTGATTGGATCTTCCTTCTTTTCCAATATTGTATCTTCTGGGTGATCAATGCTGCTTCTGGATAGTCTTTTCTAGAGTTGATCAACAGCAGGTGCTGGATTGCTTATAGTGACTCTTTCTGCTGTTGAGGGAGTGTCTCTGTTGAGAGCCTCTGATGAGTTGTCTTCAGTACCTGTGAGTTCAACTTCTATACCTGCAAGGAATTCATTCTTCTTTGACTTTTGAGAGTCAAGCTTATCATCAAACCTAACACTGATTGACTCTTCAACAATCTGTGTTTCTGTATTGTATACTATATACCCTCTCGAGCGTTCAGAGTATCCTAACATAATACACTTTTGTGCTTTAGAGTCAAACTTGTTCAAATAATTTTTTGAATTCAAAATAAAACATGTGCATCCAAATGGGTGAAAATAAGAAATGTTGGGCTTTCTGTTCTTCCACAATTCATATGGAGTCTTTTCCAGAATAGGTCTTATGGAGATTCTATTATGAATGTAACACGTTGTGTTTATTA
Source organism: Vicia faba (assembly GCA_948472305.1). Classification (NCBI taxonomy): domain Eukaryota; kingdom Viridiplantae; phylum Streptophyta; class Magnoliopsida; order Fabales; family Fabaceae; genus Vicia; species Vicia faba. The sequence continues at coordinate 537,504,822 of OX451736.1, forward strand.
CCTTTGCCCAGAAGATCTTAACAACGTTAGTCTCGTTGATCATGGTTCTTGCCATTGCTTGCAATGTTCTGTTCTTTCGTTCTACAACTCCATTTTGCTGGGGAGTTCTAGGACAAGAGAAATCATGCAAAATTCCTTTTTCATTAAAGAATAATTCAAAATATTTATTTTTAAATTCTCCACCATGATCACTTCTGACTTTGACAATTCTAAGATCCTTTTCATTCTGAACTTGGTTGCAGAAGGTAACAAACACAGAGTGTGACTCGTCCTTGTGTCTTAAGAACTTTACCCATGTCCATCTGCTATAGTCATCTACGATTACTAACCCATACTTCTTGCCACTGACTGAAGCAGTTTTTACTGGTCCAAACAAGTCAATGTGCAGAAGTTCTAATGGCTTAGAGGTGGAAACAACATTTTTGGATTTGAAAACAGGTTTTGCAAACTTGCCTTTCTGACATGCTTCACACAGAGCATCTGAATTGCACTTCAGGTTAGGAAGTCCTCTGACCAGATTGAGTTTGTTAATCTGAGATATTCTTCTCATATTAACATGCCCCAATCTTCTGTGCCAGATCCATAGCTCGTTGTTAACAGACAGTAGACATTTACATTCTGACTCTTTAGTTCAGAAATTTTTATTTTATAAATGTTGTTTTTCCTCTTTCCATTAAATAGGATAGTCCCATCTTTCTGACTAACAGCTTTGCATGAATTTTGATTGAAGATTATATCATAACCATTATCACTTAATTGACTTATGGATAACGGGTTATGCATTAATCCATCAACTAATAAAACATTACTTATAGAGGGAAGATTTCCATTACCTACTGTTCCAGAGCCAATGATCTTTCCTCTCTGATTGCCTCCAAATCCCATGTGGCCTCCAGGCTTAAGTTCCAGGCTTTGGAACATATGCCTTCTTCCTGTCATGTGTCGTGAGCAGCCAGAGTCCAGGTACCATGATTGGTGTCTTAGCCTTGCTGCTAAAGATATCTGCCACATGTATGATTTTATCCTTAAGTACCCACATTTTCTTGGGTCCTGATTTGTTAGTTTTACCAAAATTCTGATTGAATTTTGGTTTGAAAGAATAATCACTACTTGTGTATTTTATGTCATGTGTGTGCCCATATATAAAATGTGAATCAAGTGGTGTGCGTTTTATAACTAAGTCCATGGCATTTTTTGGTGTAGGTACCTTACCTTGATATCATATCCCTTTTCTGCCATTTCTGCTAACTCCTAGATCATTGAAGCCATTTTGCTTTTTTCTATGTTTTTAGCTAGAAACTTCTGAAAGCTGTGATCATACTCTTTGATGATCTCATCAGCATTGCTGGGAGTTTCAGAGATTGTTTCCTTCTGAGAGTTTTGCAACTGGTTTTCTAATTTTGAAATTTTTTCTTTTAACTTAGAATTCTCCAATCTGAGACTCTCAGTCTTATCAGAGTCAGGAGCAAGATTCCTTTTCAAGTTTCTGAATTTGACTCTGATCTGCTAATACCTTTCTAGAATTTCATTTAGGCTTTCAACAAGTTCAGCCTTAGTAAAGTTTATGGTAAAGTCAGGAAATACCTCTTCAGTGTCTGATTCTGAGTCTGAACCAGAAGCTTCACTGTCTTCTGATACATTTTCCATGAGAGTTATGTTTTCTCTTTCATCATCTGATTCTGAGTCAGCTTCAGATGTGTCTGAATCATCCCATGTAGCCATGAGACTTTTCTTCTTTTCCATGAGAAACTTCTTTTTGGGAATTTCCTTCTGAAGCTTTGGGCAGTCACTTTTGTAGTGCCCTTGCTCGTTACATTCATAGCAGATGATGTCTTTGTTGTTTGGCTTTCTGTATCCTGAAGAACCTTCAGATCTTCTGTGTCCAGAGGAAGATTCTGACCTTCTGTATCTGGATGAGGACTCATTCTGATTTTCTGATCTTTTGGGATTTCTGAACTTCCTCTGTCTCTGCTTCCACAGTTGGTTCACCCTTTTGGAGAGGAGAGACAGTTCATCTTCTTCTGATGAGGATCCATCATAGGTTTCTTCCACAGCCTGCAAAACTTTGGAGTCAGATTTTCTGTTAGATTTTAAAGCTAATGGCTTACCTTGCTTTTGAGGTTCATCTTCTTCTAGCTCTATCTCGTGACTTCTGAGGGAGCTAACAAGTTCATCCAGAGAGATTTTCTTGAGATCTTTGGCTAGCTTAAGTGTTGTGACCATTGGCCTCCACTGTTTTGGCAAGCTTCTGATGATCTTCTTAACGTGATCAACAGTAGAGTACCCTTTGTCAAGAACTTTTAGACCAGCAAGAGGAATTTGAAATCTTGAAAACATAGTTTCTATAGATTCACTATCCTCCATCTTGAATGCCTCATACTTCTAAATGAGTGCAAGGGCCTTGGTTTCTTTGACTTGAATGTTGCCTTCATGTGTCATTCTCAGAGAGTCAAATATATTCTTGGCAATTTCTCTGTTTGATATTTTCTCATATTCTGTATATGAGATGGCGCTGAGGAGAATTGTTCTGGCCTTGTGATGGTTTCTGAATTCACGCTTTTGCTGATCAAACATCATTTTCCTGTCTATCTTCTGACCACATCCATCCACAGGATGTGTGTATCCATCAGTCACCATGTCCCACATATCAGCATCATGGGCCAGAAAGAAACTCTCAATTCTGTCTTTCCAGTAGTCAAAGTTTTCTCCATCAAAGACTGGAGGTTTACCACTGAATATGTCCCTATCTTCATTGTTGTCATTGTTGATGTTTTAGCTTGGTCCCACCATAATGTTTTTCTGAAGCTTGGATCTTGTACTGACACAGTTAAGTGTTTAAGCTCAGAACCATGCGCTCTGATGCCAATTGAAGATGTGAAAAACACAAGAAGGGGGGTTGAATTGAAAACTTGGATCTAAAACAGCTTAATGACACAATATTTTTATCCTGGTTCGTTTGATCTCAAACTACTCCAGTCCACCCGTCAGGGTGATTTTTATTCTCTCCAACGAGGTCTTAATTCACTATTCTCAATAAGATTACAACAGCTACTTTAACAACTGTTAAAGTCTTCTTGAGTACAACCACAATCCGGTTAATCTCAAGGAACTCTTTTACAATATGATTTAAACAAAATGTTTTGTTGTTTTTCTAACAAAAACAATTTATCACAACTGTGATAATTTACACAGGTTTGTAGCTTAGAATAAAGATTGAATTTGCTTAAGCTTGAATATGCGTGGTTCGTGATCTTAGCAAATTGTTGTGTGTACGTCTGTGATGCGGTGGGAGAACTGACTTGAGGTTTTGCGTTTTGTGTTCGCAAATGTTGCGGTTAGTAAGAGTCGCCACCGACTTTTCTTTTATCCAAAAGGAAAGGTGAAAAGCACAGGAAAGACCTTTGAGATGTTTTCTTGAGTTCGGGGGGTAGATTATGAAAAGGGAAGGTGCTAGCACCCTTTTCATCCATGGTTTTACATGGGCTCTTAGTTACTTGTTTAGGTCACTTGCTTTGCTTTTAAAATTGTTTGAAATGGTGCTTTGTGTGGTTTTGAAAGTATTTTGAAAAGAGGCCATCATTTAGACAATCTTTGTAATGATTCTCGTTCGTAAGAATGTATACAAAGATGTTTGTCTTTTGAAAAATGTTTCAATGTTTTGAAAGGTGTTTGGAAAATGTTTTCGAAATGTGTGTGTTTGTTTTTGAAAATAGCAAGGATTGTTTGAAAGAGAGCAAGTAACTAGGAGCTATCTACCATACTCAAATGTCTTTCCTATGCATTTTTATTCCTTTGACATTGTTGATTTACCATTGCTTTGGTAAACAACCCTATCTTTAGATGTTAAACGGGACGGGCGTGGGTCATCGTATGACCATGATAGAAATATTGCCAAGTATCTTAGCATATTTCAGGGACCAAGATCATTTTGTTTTAGGCAACCTTTTGATAGCGTCATCGAGGGACTATGATCTTATTTTTGTTTTGTTTTGCCAAGATACTTTGCATGCATACCATGGCCATTTTCTTTTAGGCAACCAAGAGGGTGAAACCCTAGGGGTGCTTGTGTGCAATGGGTGTTATTTTCATGCATTTTGATTGTATTAGGTCTTTTCTATTTGTTTGATTTTTGTCTTATCATGCAAACCCTAGTTTTACTAAACATGGTATAATGCAATAAATTGCGTAAAGTAAAACTAAACTATTACAACAATTATTATGGGAGGGGGGATACAAGTTTTTGAATGGGGATATTTTCACAAAATAAAACCCTAAAATACTATTACAACCCAATTGAATTATTGTACAATAAATAAATACACAATTATTTAAATATGCAAATAAAATGTATTTATGCAAAAAATGTTTTGTATTTGTTTGTTTTTTGAGAAAATGATTTATGTAAACCCTAGAAATAAGAGAAAAATATATTGTTATTTTTGAAAAGGGGAAACCCTAGTTTTGATTTAAAAGAAAATAATGTTTTCTAATATTATTTTGTCTATTTTTTTGTATAAGAAAATATAAGTAATATTATATACAATATTAAAAATTAAATATGTGTGAAAATAATTATTTTTATGTGTTAAATAATAAAAATAAAAATGTATAGTATTTTAATGTATTTACAATTTTTTTATAAGAAAATAGATTCTATTTCTTAAGATAAAACTATTTTTATATGTGGAAAAAATAATAAAAATAAAATAAAATTGAAAAAAATTAAGAAAATTATTTTTGTGATTTTTAATTTTCAGAAGAAAAAAATTAAAATCAATAAACATAAAAGATGAGAAAATATGCAAAAAAATATAAAATATGAAGCAGGGGGGTGCAAAAGTAAACTGGAGGGTGTGAAAAGCACAACCAAAAAAGGCCAGAAATATAAAAAGCCCAAGCCAACCACTTCGTCCCTGTCCTTCAGCTTGCGCGCGTACCATGTACAAACCTGCAACTCTCTATTCTTTGCACAAAAACAACAACTTGCAACATAAAAAATGTAGCTTGGAATCTCACGATTCCAATGATCTAAAATTTATAATCTAACTCTCAAAGATCAGGGAGAATTTCAGTAGCCCTAATTTTTGACCTAATTTTTTCAGCATGTTCAACATTCAAATTCTCTTAGCTGAGTTAAAATAAATGACAACTATGCATATGTACAACTTCAGCAAGTTAAGGACTACATTTTTTCTTCACAAATCGTGGCTTGAGGATGCCTAAATAGAGAGATAAAGTTTTGAAAAATACCTCCTTCAGCTCAATTTGGATATGGCAATGTGGGGACTTTGAGTGAGGCCTGAGGATCGTGTGAGCTTTCTTGAAGTTCCTTCAAGCTATTCCAATGCTTATGGAGCTTTGTGGATGGCCAGAACTTCTTGCACAAGTCAATCTGCAACTTCCAAGTTTGAAAATGGTAATGTCTGAAACAGGGGTTACAACAATAAGACAAGGGCTTGGATAGTTTTGATATTATGTGGATGAAGTGTTTCAAAGGTTGAAAGGCAAAACGCACGAGCCAAAATGAAGTTGGCAAGGAATTTGTAGAGGCTGCCCTGTTTGGGAAGAAATTTGTGGTTTTTTGAGTTTGAGAGTGTTTCAGATCATAACCATTTGTGTTCTAGCTTGAGATAAGTTTGTGAAGTTGTGTAAAAATGCCAAGTCCACCCTTTATCAGATGTACAAGTTCTCTTCACTTTTGCAACTTTTCTTGCTTTTGAAGAAAAGTGAAGTGACTTGTGCCAAAGGCTTGTACTTGCTTGCTTGCTAGCTGCAGAGGGTTGGTATGCTTTGCTTGATATCTGTGGACATTGCTTGTGACAAAAGAACAGGTCCAAGGCTCAAGGATAGCAAAGTTGCAAAAAGCTTGCTTTATGAAAATGGCAATGTGCCCTTTATGCCATTTATGGATTTATTCTTTGTACAATGTCTCAAAAGCCAAAATAAAGCAATTATCCATTGAGTTGGCATTTAATTATGGAGTGTAGAAGGGATTTAGGACCTGTAATGCAAGGTACAAGCATGCTTGATCAGATTTGCAACTTGGTGCATTGTGAAAATGGCTTGAACAAAAGTGACAAAATGCCATTTTCTCTTCTTTGATTCTCCCTAACCACAAATGATCTTGGAGAGTTCTTGGACATTTTGGAAAGCTTGCAACATGCTTTACAATCCATCTTTGAAATGCATTTTAAGATACCTCTTGGAACTAGGTGAAAAATGTCCGTGAATTTGGGTCAAAAACCTGCCTAAATTAGGGCAAATTTTCACTAAGTTATTTAGTTCATGGACCCCTATTAACAAATTCATAACTTGAGATCCAAGCATCTTTTTGGAAAACTTTGTGAAGAAAAGTTGTAGATTTCATGGAGTACTACAACTTTCATGTTGGAGGTTTTGTTTGAATCCAATTACATCATGGTGAAAAAATGGTGCAAAGTTAGGAAAAAATAAGAAATTTTTCATACTTAGAAAAATTCTAAGTTATGAAAAATTTCAAATTAAAACCCTAATTTGCAATTTTAGGTTTCTTGGCCAATAAGTTTCACATTTTGACATGTCTTGATTAATTATGACCCTTGGCACTTGATTTTGACCAAAATGTCCAAGTTTGACTTTTTAGTGCACATTTGACTTTTGATCAGTTGACTGCAAAATTCATCTGTCAATCCTATGCATTTGAGATCTTTTGAACTATGTGATTAGGTAAAGATGATGTTATTGAGTCCTTGAAATCATGCTTGAACCCAATTGGTCATTGGCTAGGTTAAAAATCAGAAATTACCCTTTCTCAGTCAAAAACCTTAATTTTGACCATATTGCCCTTTTGATGATTTGATCAAATTTCTTGAGGAGTTGTGATCCAAACTTGATCAAATGGTACATAGGAGCCTAGAATGTTTTTGTGGATCAAAAATTATGAAGTTTGACTGTAAATTGGCCATGGTTGACTTTTTTCCCCAATACAGTTGATTTTTAGGTCAACTGTCCAATTGACTGGGCAAGAATGTGATTCAAGGCTTGAAACTTAGCATGAGCAATATTAGGGGTCCAAGATGGTGTATGAAAGTCACATGAAGCATTTATGGTCCAAAAATCCTTGTGTAAACTCAAACCCTAATTTTAGGTCATCAGTGTCAGATGAGGTCTTGAGCTGACCAAACCCTAATCTTGTCTTGAGTCCAAGAAGTATTGTGGGAAAAATCTTGATAAATGAGAGGGAAAATTTTGGGGTACAACAACGTTCGTGCTTCATTCTGCAAGCTTACTTGTTTATATAGGCAATGTAATGACGTTGTCCATAAAGCAAGTTTAATGTTATTAACACACTTTCCTTTTGGAGAAGATTCTGTCTGAAGAAAGCCGTTGGCATTAATTCTGCCTTGAATGTTCAGTAACGCTTCAGAGTCTTTTCTCCTTTCTGCTGATGACGCTTCAGAATATTGATGACTTGGTTTGATATGTATTTGTTCAGAATTATAGTTTACTATAATAAAGCGCATGTCCTGGTCATCAATCTTCAACGTATAATCTGATTGCTTCAACTTGTAATACTTTATGACTTATCTTCTTATGCTGATCAGATCAGAACTTCTGCATACATAGAACATATTTTTAAGGAGCATATTTTTTCTTTGTATTTATTTATTCTTTGTATTTGTTATCATCAAAACTCTAACCAAGGGTTGTGGAATCAAACTATGTTCTAACAGGGTGTACAATTTTTTTTTTATCCCTAATTTTTGCCTGAACCTTTTTGGTTTGCCGGGATGCCCTTGTTTTGCCTAGGCGTGTCAACCTAGTGGGTCTCTTATACGTAGTATCTTTTGACTATGTCCGTGTTCGCAAGGTGTGGCAGGTCGTCGCCATCCATGGTGGTCAAGATCATTGCCCCACCGGAGAATATGTTCTTGATTACAAATGGTCCTTTATAGGTAGGAGTCCATTTGCCCCTGGGATTACTTTGTGGTAAGATGATACGTTTGATCACTAGATCCCTAACTTGATATACTTGGCGTCTAACTTTCTTGTTGAAGGCCTTGATCATCCGTTTTTGATACATTTGACCATGGCAAACATAAGTAAGTCTCTTTTCATCAATTAAGTTCACTTGATCAAGTCGAGTCTAGATCCAATCGTCTTCACTCAAACCTGCGTCCTTCATAATCCTTAGAGAAGGGATCTGAACCTCAATAGGCAAGAGAGCCTCCATGCCATATACCAAATAATAGGGTGTTTCCCCAGTTGATGTGCGAGCCGTGGTACGATACCCGTGGAGAGCGAATTGTAGAATCTCATGCCAGTCTTTGTACGTGACTGTCATTTTTTGTATGATATTTTTAATGTTCTTATTCGCAGCTTCTACAACACCATTCATCTTTGGCCGATAGGGGGAAGAATTGTGATGCTGAATCTTGAATTGCTCGCATAAGGAGGTGATCATAGTGTTGTTAAGATTTGTACCATTGTTAGTGATGATCCTTTCCGGGATACCGTACCGGCAAATAAGATTTTGCTTGATGAAGCGGGCAACAACATTCTTGGTGACAGATGCGAAGGAAGCTGCTTCAACCCACTTGGTAAAATAGTCAATGGCCACTAGGATGAAACGGTGTCCATTGGAGGCTGTAGGTTTGATCTCCCCAATCATGTTAATTCCCCACATAGCAAAGGGCCAAGGAGCCGTCAAGACATTCAGAGGAACCGAAGGTATGTGCACCTTGTCAGCATAAATTTGACACTTATGACAGGTCCGAGAGTGCTGATAGCAATCTGCTTCCATGGTAGACCAATAATAGCCTGCCCGTAGGATTTTCTTCCCCATCGTATGCCCACTGGAGTGAGTGCCAAAAGTTCCTTCATGTAATTCAGCCATGATCTTTTCAGCCTCAACCTTATCCACACACCGGAGCAGAACGGAGTCATGATTGCGTTTGTATAGGATGCCATTACTAAGGAAGAACTTAGCAGAGAATCTCCTTAATAACTTTTTATCATTGATTGAAGCTCCTTCTGGATATTCTTGAGCCTCGAGATACCTCTTGACTTCATGAAACCAAGGCTGGTCCATTACCCCTTCAACATTAATCTCGTGACAATGTGCTGGTTCATCCATTCTTTCGATGGTGATCTGGGGAGCTTCGTTATCCCAATTAAGTTTAAACATAGATGACATTGTAGCTAGAGAGTCTGCTAGCTGATTTTCTTCTCGCGGGAAATGCTCGAAGGTAATCTCCTCAAAGTGTGGTAGCAATGTTAAAACATGTTCTTTGTAAGGGATAAGATTTGGGTGCTTAGTGTCCCATTCCCCTTTTATTTGGCTGATGACCAAAGCTGAATCTCCAAACACATCTAAAGATTTGATTCCCAAGTCTATGGCAGCTCTGAGACCAAAGATGCATGCTTCGTACTCCGCCATGTTGTTTGTACAGTTGAAGCAAAGTCTAGCAATAAAAGGAGTATGACATCCTTTTGGAGATATGAGTACAGCGCCGATACCATTACCAAGTGCATTGGATGCCCCATCAAAGAACAAGGTCCATCGGCATCCTTGTTCAGGTCCGTCATATGGTCTGATTTCTTCGCAGTTGTCTAATGTCATGATGTCTTCATCCGGGAATTCAAACTTCAAGGACTGATAATCTTCTACAGCTTGATGGGCAAGATGATCAGCTAGCACACTGCCCTTTATAGATTTCTGGGTAGTATATTGTATGTCATATTCTCTTAGGATCATCTGCCATCTAGCTATCCTCCCAGACAGAGCATGCTTTTCGAAGATGTACTTTATCGGATCCATCTTAGATATCAACAAAGTGGTATGAGTCAGCATATACTGTCTTAACCGGTGAGAAGCCCATGCCAGAGCACAGCAAGTTTTCTCGAGCAGTGAATATCTGGTTTCACAGTCGGTAAACTTTTTGCTCAGGTAGTAAATAGCGTGCTCTTTTCGGCCAAACTCGTCATGCTGCCCCAATACACACCCCATTGAGTTCTCTAGAATGGTCAGATACATGATCAGTGGTCTTCCCTCGACTGGTGGCATCAAAATGGGAGGCTCTTGTAAGTACTCTTTGATCTTGTCAAAACCAATCTGGCATTCATTATTCCATCTGACTACTTAATCTTTCTTCAATAGTTTGAAGATTGGCTCACAAGTAGCTGTTAGGTGAGAAATGAATATGGCAGTATAGTTTAGGCGCCCCAAGAATCCTCTGACCTCCTTCTCAGTACGAGGAGCAGGCATCTCTTGTATCACTTTAACCTTGGCAGGATCGACCTCAATGCCTTTGTTACTGACGACAAAACCTAAGAGTTTACTGGACCGGACTCCGAATGTGCACTTGTTTGGGTTAAACCTTAGCTTATACTTCTTCAATCTCTCAAACAACTTTTGCAAGTGATCAAGGTGCTCTTCTTATGTTTGTGATCGGGCTATCATATCATCTATGTAGACCTCTATTTCATGATGTATCATGTCATGAAACAAAGCTACCATGGCGCGCTGATAGGTTGCCCCAGCATTCTTCAGTCTGAATGGAATCACTTTGTAGCAGAATGTGCCCCACTGTGTGACAAATGTTGTTTTCTCCATGTCCTCAGGTGCCATTTTGATTTGGTTGTAACCTGAGAATCCGTCCATGAAGGAAAACACTTTGTGCTGGGCCATATTGTCAACCAGGATATCTATATGGGGAAGTGGAAAATCATCTTTAGGGCTGGCCCTATTCAAATCTCTATAGTCCATGCACATTCGTACTTTGCCATCCTTTTTAGGAACGGGAACAATGTTGGTAACCCATTTGGGATAGGAAGTGACAACCAAGAATCCGACATTGAATTGTTTCATGACTTCCGCTTTGATCTTCTCTGACATGTCAGGTCTCATGCGGCGGACTTTTTGTTTTACTGGTGGACAATCTTCTCTTGTTGGAAGACGATGTACCACGATGTCTGCATAAAGTCTTGGCATATCTTCATATGGCCATGACTTAGTGACTCACGTTGAAGAGATTCAGATGTCAATGGAAGTTTTGAGAGAGCATCTTTTACAGCAAGAAGTTCTACAAGAGCTTCACGACTTTTGTTTGAAATGCTCATCCAATCCGGACTAGTGTGAGGATTTGAAAAAATCTATTCAGAGACTGATGGACGAGGGGGTTGTTAGAGTTGAGAAAGTCATCCCCGAAGGTGATGTCGCTATTCTGGAGATTCCGTATTATTTGGCCAATGTTCAGAGGAATACTTCAAGAGTTCCATTGGTTATACAAGTTCCAACGCTCCTTGTGCCAAATCTAAATCTGGTTGCTCCCCTGCCAACCCAAGCATCAACAATTCCAAGTTCAGTTCTCGATCCGTTAACTGATAACAGGGCAGTGCCATGGGAATATAATGCTGTTTACATTCGGGGAAAGAAATTTATCTGTCCGCCGATTGAAAGTAAGGATATAACCAATATTGCTGGAACTAGCAGAGTAACTCGAAGCGGGAGAATCTTTGCTCCTACTCCACCACCTCCTGAAGAAGTTATCGAAGAGATTCCTGTGAGAGATAAGGGGAAACAAGTAGTTGATCATTCTCTTAGGACGTCTTTTTAACAACAAGTGGAGAAGCTAATCAGGGTAATCAAGAAGAGAGATTTCAAGGTGGTTGACCAGTTGAATTAGACGCCTGCAAAGATCTAAATCTTATCCCTCCTTCTGTACTCCGAAGCTCATTGAACCGCCTTGATGAGGATTCTGCACGGTTCCCATGTAAATCCTGAAATTTCTGTGGCCCAATTTGAAGGGGTTGTTACAAATATTTCTGCAGGAAACTGTTTGGGTTTCAGTGATGACGAGCTCCCTCCTGAGGGACGAGCCCATAATAAAGCATTGCATATTTCCATCAGATTCTTAGACACTGTGATGTCTCGAGTCCTGGTAGACACTGGGTCTTCTTTGAACGTGATGCCTAAGCATACTCTATTCAAGCTGAACATGGATGGGGTTATGATGAAACCTAGCATGCTGACAGTCAAAGCTTTTGATGGGTCAAGGAGATCTGTGGAAGGGGAAGTTGACTTGCCCATCAAAATCGGCCCCCACGTGTTCTATCTATCGTTCTATGTCATGGATATTCTTCCATCTTACACTTGCCTACTGGGACGCCCGTGGATCCATGTGGCGGGGGCTGTAACCTCAACTCTGCATCAAAGATTGAAGTTCACCGTCCAAGACAAGGTCATCATTATTGGCGGAGAGGAAGATGTCATGATCAAAAATGTTACTTCCTTCCGTTATGTCGAAGTGGATGGGGAAGTTCATGAAACCGCTTTCTAAGCCTTGGAAATCATTTCTGTTGACAGATTCCCCGCCATGCTGGAAACTACAAAGAAGTCTGGAGTTCCAATGGTTTCCTTGAGAGATGCCAAAGCCAATGTGGAATCTGGGATTCCTAATGAAGACTGGGGAAAAGTGATAGAGGTGCGCGAAAAGCAGGACAAGTCTGGACTTGGATTAGGGTCCTATTTTTCATACCGTGTTGGTACGGGTCCAATTGTGCCCAAAGGAAAACAAGTTCCCCCACTTTTAGAGGTATTTGTTAGGGCCGGTCCGAGGGCTCAAGGACAAATCCATGTAGTGGATGATGAAGACAATATAGATATGGCTCAATACATCTACCAGATTGCAGCTGATCAAGAGCTCGGCAATTAGACTGCCACTGATATTCCCGAAGTGGTTTTCTTTGACATGTAATAAGTCGCATGCTTTTTCCAGAAGCATGTTGATAGCTTGTGAAAAGGGCCCCCTCATGTTTCTATGTTTGTTTAAAAATTGAATAAAATGTCATTTTTGCATACAATTTTTGCTCTCTATCTTTTCTTATTTTCTTAAATTAAAAATGGCAATGCTTTTCCTTCTAACTCTTTAACCATTTTCCAATTCGCATCCATATTCTAAAATAAGGCATGATTCACCAATCATGCAGATCTCCCTCGAATTCCATAAAAAACGATGATGTTACAGTTCCTTGCACCAATATCCTTGGAAATTAGAATGACCAAGCCGATGAGGATAGTGGGGAAAATTGTGAAATTCTAGAGGAATTGGCAAGGCTGTTGAGACAAGAAGAGAAAATGATATTGCCTCATCAAGAAGCTATTGAATTCATCAACCTCGACACCGACGCAGTGAAAAAAGAGGTCAAGATAGGGGCCGCTTTGTAAGATGATGTAATGAATGGGTTGATTGAGCTTCTCAGAGAGTACTCTGACATCTTTGCCTAGTCGTATGAAGATATGCCTGGTTTAGATACGAATATAGTCATTCACCATTTGCCACTCAAACCAGAGTCCTCTGGTAAAGCAAAAGCCGAGGAAAACTCGTCCAGATATGTCTCTCAAGATCAAAGAAGAAGTTGAAAAGCAGTTGAACGCGGGCTTTTGTTGGTATGTGAATACTCAGATTGGATTGCCAACATCGTACTTGTCCCTGAGAAAGATGGGAAGGTGCGCATGTGTGTATACTATCGAGATTTGAACAAGGCAAGCCCAAAGGATGACTTCCCATTACCTCACATCGACGTATTGGTTGATAATACGGCCCAGTCCTCGATTTTCTCCTTCATGGATGGTTTTTCGGGATACAATCAGATAAAGATGGGCCCGGAAGACATGACAAAGACGACATTCACTATTCCATGGAGTACTTACTATTATAAGGTCATGCCTTTTGGCCTCAAAAATGTGGGTGCAACGTATCAACGTGCCATGGTGACGCTCTTCCATGATATGATTCATAAGGAGATCGAAGTATATGTTGATAATATGATTGCAAAATCACAAACCGAGGACGAACACTTGGTCCATCTGCGAAAGTTATTTGCGTGTCTGCAAAATTTTAGACTAAGGCTTAATCCGAATAAGTGTACCTTCGGGGTGCAATCCGACAAACTACTCGGTTTTATCGTTAGTCAACGAGGAATTGAGGTAGATCCCGACAAAGTAAAAGTAATACAGAATATGTCAGCACCAAAAAATGAAAAAGAAGTAAGGGGGTTCCTTGGGAGATTGAACTACATAGCCAGGTTCATTTCTCATCTCACAGCTACTTGTGAACCCATCTTTAAATTGCTGCGCAAGAATCAAAATGTCCGATGGGATGATAATTTCCAGGAAGCCTTTGAAAAGATCAAACAGTATCTCCAAGAGCCACCAATCCTTATCCCTCCAGTGCCTGGGAGGTCACTCATTATGTACTTGACGGTGCTGGAAGGATCAATGGGTTGTGTGCTCGGGCAGCAGGATGAAACAGGACATAAAGAGTATGCCATTTACTATCTGAGTAAAAAGTTCACCGATTGCAAATCCAGGTATTCTTTACTTGAAAAAACTTGTTGTGCACTTGCTTGGGCTGCTCGACGTCTGAGGCAGTATATGCTGACATACACGACTCTTCTAATAGCAAAGATGGACCTGATAAAGTATATCTTGAAAAGCCAGCACTCACAGGCAGGCTTGCTCGATGGTAGATGCTTTTATCTGAATATGACATTCAGTATGTTACACAAAAGGCTATCAAGGGTAGAATTCTTGCAGATCATCTTGCTCATCAGCCGTTGAAAGAGTACCAATCAATGAAATTTGACTTCCCTGATGAAGATGTTATGAAGCTCGACGATTATGATGGGGTCGATCCGGAAGAGCGATAGACTCTTACGTTCAATTGTGCCTCGAACGCTGCAGGCCATGGCATTGGGGAAATATTGACTTCTCCACGTAATACTCATACACTGTTTACGGCCCGGTTATGTTTTGATTATACGAATAATGTGGCAGAATACGAAGCATGCGTGAGGGTCTAGAGGCAGCCATTGACCTTAAAATCAAAATCCTTGAAGTCTTTGGAGACTCTGCTTTGGTCATACATCAGGTACGAGGTGGTTGGGAGATGAAACACCCCAGTTTGATTCTGTACAAAGACTACATCTTGCAGCTAATACCCGCTTTTGATGAAATCATCTTTGAACATATTCCCAGAGACGAAAACCAGTCGGTCGATGCCTTATCCACATTAGCATTGATGTTCTCGATAAGATTTCTGAATCAGACGCCTAATATATGCATCCTCAGGTACAAAGAGTCGGCACATGTCCTTCCTTCCCATTGCCTCTCAACCGAGGATATGTCCGATGAGAAGTTGTGGTATTACGACATCAAACGGTACCTCGAGAAGCAAGAGTATCCCGAAAATGCTGCAATTTGTGATAAGCGTACGCTTAGAAGGTTAGAATCCAAGTTCCTCTTATCAGGAGACGTCTTGTACAATAGAAATTATGACTCAGTTCTGCTCAGATGCGTGGATAGACACGAAGCAGAGTTGATCATAAAGGAAATCCATGAGGATTCTTTCGGGACTCATTCGAGCGGGCATTCTATGGCGAAGAAAATCCTACGAGCAGGATACTTCTGGACGACAATGGAGAGCGACTGTTGTGTATATGCAAAATTGTGCCACAAATGCCAAGTGTATGCAGACAGAATTCATGTTCATCCAACTCCTTTGAATTTTATGACCTCCCCATGGCCGTTCGCGATGTGGGGAATTGATATGATTGGAAGGATTGAACCAAGTTCTTCGAATGGTCATAGATTCATCCTAGTGGCTATTGACTATTTCACCAAATGGGTGGAAGCAGCTTCTTACAAGAATGTAACCAAACAGGTCGTTACCAACTTCATCAGGAAAGAAATCATATGTCGTTACGGAGTTCCTCACGGAATCATCACTGATAATGGTTATAATCTTAACAACAACATGATGAAGGAGTTGTGCGAAGAGTTCAGAATTGAACATCACAATTCATTGCCGTATCGACCAAAAATGAATGACGCTATCAAAGCTGCTAACAAGAACATAAAGATGATCGTCCAGAAGATGGTCATAACATATAAAGATTGGCATGAAATGTTGCCTTTTGCTCTGCATGGCTACAGAACGTCTGTGCATACTTCAATAGGGGAAACTCCATTTTCGCTTGTCTATGGCACAAATACAGTGCTTCCTGTCGAAGTAGAAATTCCTTCATTGAGGGTTCTGATGGAAACCAAGCTTGATGAGGCAGAATGGGTTCAGAAAATATTCGACCAACTTAATCGGATTGATGAAAAGAGTTTGGCGGCCATTTGTCATGGCCAGTTGTACCAGCAAAGGATGAAGAGAGCATTCGACAAAATGATCCGTCCTCAGAAGCTTTATCCTGGTGATTTGATCGTGAGAAGGTTCATAGTGCAAAGCCATTCCGATCCAAGGGGCAAATGGACTCCCAACTACGAGGGACCATATATCATGAAGAGAGATTTTTCAGGAGGTGCTCTAATCCTGAAAGACATGGATGGGGAAGACGTTTCACTCCCAGTCAATTCAGACTCAGTCAAAAAATACTACGCATAAAGAGACCCGCTAGGTCGAAAACCCGAAAGAGTGACTTAGGCAAAAAATGGGCATCCCGGTGGACACGAAAGTCCAAGAAAAAATTAGGGATAAAATGAAAAAAGGATAATAACCCGCTAAGTTGAAAACCCAGAAGGGTGACTTAGGAAAAAATGGGTATCCCGTTGGGTCGAAAACCCGAAAGGGCAATCCAAGCAAAAGTTAGGGATCTTAAGCGAGAAGCTGTAGTCCGAATGCTCTTCACGAATGACACATGCACATCTATAGCACCTTGGCAGTGAATCGACCAGTCCAACTGCTACTCTTCAGAGGCAAGGCATTGAGACTACTTAGGATATGAGAACTGTAGCAATACCGATTTCAATGGAAATTCGAGCATCTCTCATTGCCATTTATACTTGTTGTATTTTCCGTTTCTATTTCACAGCTACCTCATATAGGAGTTTCTTCCTGGTACAAATGCTTATTCACAGGCCAATCAATAAAATTTGCTTTCATCAAAAGTTATCTTTTATTATCATGAAATGTTTTCGTATGCAGAATGTGTTTTATTTGTTATTAAACATTGCATTAGAAACATGGGGAATAAAAATTCTCAAGCCGAGATAAAACTTGACTTTACATCGATATATAACCATGTGGGAATGTCGTATGCATTCCAAGTGTTGTTTTTCCTTGCAGGTAGCAATTTGTAACGGTCACCCTGACCTAGCCAGTGTATGAAGCCGCCTTCATATACTGCAGACAATTTCGAACCTAATTCCCCAAGTGAATTTGGAAATTCGGAGTCGTCACTTGACTCGGGACGCGCAAGTGCATCCCTAGTGGAGTTAATCAAGAACATCTACAGTGGAGCTAAACTGAGGCATTCGCAGAGCTAAACCGGGGCATTCACAGAGCTAAACCGGGGCATTCGTGGGTGTCCATACCCATCTCCTGTCCCCAAGTGATTCAAGAAGAGATAATTCCCCAATGTGCGTAAACTTGGGGCATGCATTCAGAGAGATTCACATGGTGTTCAGTATCCATTCTTCGGCATATTCAGTTCTATCATCCTCTAGACGGTTCAGGATGTGTGGAAGTCTATCCGGATTTTCTCTTCCCCAACGGTACGATTCAGAATCCAGCAGCGTATCTGAAGACTCGTTTCGTCGATGATTCAATCTCCAGCAAAGTCATCAACAATCTTTGGTATCATGGGCTCCCCAGTGAAAATTCTTACCAGTATCCTCGACGATCTTTGGTACTGCAGACTTCCAGTGTCGATATGTATTGACATCCCCAATGAGGAGCAACGGTTCCCAGCAAGCTTTCGCTTATCCCCGTGAAGTCTATTTCTTTGCATTGCATATAGTTATCACTGCATAACATTGCATCCTCAAAAGCGCGTAGCCGATCCATCAGGTACCTTACATGCATACGAAGCATGCATACGAAGCATAAGCCAGATCAGGTACCTTACACAAAAGACTTTAATCATTCAAGGGTAATAATACATCCCCGCAAGGGGGTATAACTTCCAAAATCCCCAGTTGATGACTTTCATCTTTTCAAGTGCCCAGCAAAATCAATACACCAAGTCTAAACCCAGCACTCGTCTGTGTCGGTCTCCAAACAATCGTATGTATCAGTTTCCTAAACACCCATCCGTGTCAGTTATCCAAACATTCGTCTGTATCTTCCTTCAATACTCGTTCATAATGATTCAAACACTCGTCAATGTTTAACCTTTTGATACTCGTCTGTATTTTCTTTCAATACTCGTCCGTATTGATTCAAACACTCGTCCGTGTTTAACCTTTTGATACTCATCTGTATCTTCTTTCAATACTCGTCAGTATTGATTCAAACACTCGTCCGTGTTTAACATTTTGATACCCATCCTTATCTTCTTTTAATACTCGTCCGTGTTATACCTTCCTTGTATTGGCATCCTGCTACATTGCAAGTTCGATCTCTTCCTTGTATTAGCATCCTGCTACGTTACAAGTTCGATCTCCTCCTTGTATTGGCATCCTGCTACGTTATAAGCCAGATCCCTTCCTTGTATTGGCATCATGCTACGTTACAAGCCAGATCCCTTCCTTGTATTGCATCATGCTACGTTACAAGCCAGATACCTTCCTTGTATTGGCATCACGCTACGTTATAAGTCTTCTTTGTCCTTGTGCTTACATCATGCTACCTTCCAACACTCATTGTGTCAGCTTCTAAACACTCGGCATGTCGTAACCCATGTTTCTATCATAGAACCTGAGATCGCCCGTAGGCTAGGTTCTTCCTTAAGTCATCGTCGAACCTGAGATCGCCTGTAGGCTAGGTTCTTCCTTAGATCATCATAGAACCTGAGATCGCCTGTAGGCTAGGTTCTTCCTTAGATCATCTTCAAACCTGAGATTGCCCGTAGGATAGGTTCTTCCTCAGATCGTCTTAGAACCTGAGATCGCCCCTAGGCTAGGTTCTTCCTTAACCGTCGAACCTGAGATCTCCCGTAGGCTAGGTTCTTCCTTAGACCGTCGAACCTAAGATCGCCTGTATGCTAGGTTCTTCCTTAGATCATCGTCGAACCTAAGATCGCCCGTAGGCTATGTTCTTCCTTATATTATCGTCGAACCTGAGATCTCCCGTAGGTTAGGTTCTCTATAACACCCCAATTCTACCCCAAGCAAATTATGCAAAATAAATCGGAGTTAAAAAAATTCATTCATACAAACGAATCGGGACAGCACAAATTCTTCTAACAAATTCATTGCATTCATCATGGATATATAACACTTTTAATAAAACATCGGATGAACCATCAACATAGCATCTTTAATAAAATAATTCAACAACTACGCAGCGGAATTCTTCAATACCATCTTTAAATAAAACAGCTACTTCGAAACATTTCATATTTAATAATAATCAATTCAAAACTCAACAACTGAAAATCAACAATAAAAAATCAGCAAGCGTTCATCCCCCCCCCCCCCCCCCCGAGTGTTACATATCAGAGTAATGACACCGACTCGAACTATTGAAGGTATACAGCCTTCACTCGCGATTACCTGCACGTTACCAACATAAGGGCAACATTCAAACAGAAGGGGTGAGATATCTAACAATATAATAAAGCGCATGATAATTAATATACTAAATTAGATCAATAATATCACCACTTCTCATCTCATAATCAACAATAATTACAGCATATATACTCATTCATCAACATCAAATACATTTCATTATTCAATCATATAATGCGACTCAAAACTATGCAAATGCATGTGGTACCATTGGAGCAGAACTCCCATCTCAAAAATATGCGAATTAATAGAGGCATCAATAAGGCATAGACTTCATCTCAAAATTTGCCAATCCAGGTCATCTCAACGAGCATAAGCTCCATCTCAAAAATGCAATGTATGCGACTCATCATGAATGTAATAACAACACCCAAGTTAACAATATTTCAAATCATCTCAAAACAACAACATCTCAATCATCTCAAAACAACAACATCTCAATCATCTCAAATAAAAACATCTCAATCATCTCAAAACCACAACATCTCAATCATCTCAAAACAACAACATCTCAATCATCTCAAAACATCTCAATTAACAACATCTCATAATTTATTAAACATCATTTATCATCACAAAAATCATCGAACACAGCTTCATCAATAACATCTCATTAATACTCAACTGTATATTAATAGTACAGTAATCCATCTTGTTGTTCTGCTAATTTATATCGTTATTGTCGCTAATCCTACTGTCATAATTCTAACAGCATCCTCTAAACATCTATTATTCATCATTCTGTCCAAAAATCAGCACAACGGTCATCTACGGGAATTAATTCTAAATCATGCATTATCTGTTAGGATTACACTTCTTATCCATCATTTAATCACCTAGAATAAAGCTCATCGCGTTAGCTAATCAACGCTTCGAAGCATATCAAACAGCATCCTAAAACCCAAGTTACAACAATTAAAAGCCAATTCTGTCAAAAACCAGACATTATGTATCGACATAAAACCTTATGGATCGACTCATCCTGCTTCATCTGTGCACTATGAGTCGACACATCCTCCTTATGGATCGACTCATCCTGGCTTTAAATCACAACATGTATCGACACATGCACCTTACCGGTCGACTCATCCTAAGTCTTGCAACTTCCATGCATCGACGCAAGACCTTCTTGTATCGACTCATCCTGAGTCTATCCTTGCCTATGTATCGACTCATCCAGCTTGAGGTCGACGCATACTGACCCATTCCTGCATAATTCTGCGTTTCCTTCTGTATTCTTACTATGGAAATTATATTACCGTCCTACAAACCTTAATATAAACATGATATTTCATCTCCTAACATTATCCTCTATTACCACATCGATCAAATGATATAATAACATCATTATTCATCAGGAATTCATTAATCTTCATCATACATCATTCATAATACATCCAATTCAAGAACAAAACAACAATCCTCTAACCCCACATATCAAACATCATGAACCCAGTTATAAAGTAAGAACCCCACCCTTACCTTGGATTGAAGGTCGCTCTATAATTTCCGGGTTGAATCTTCGTTCTTGTCGTTTTCCACTTTTTCCAGCAGCTTCACGTTCTCTTCCAAATCCTTATTTTCTTCTACTTCTTCTTTCTTCTCTACCTTCTCACAAATAATAAAATAACCTAATATTCTATTATTCCTTATTTCTTATTGGGCTCAAAATCTACACCCCCTTATTACTTCTACTCTCTCAAAATAGGCCCACCTTAAATAATTTTACACTTCTAATATTATTTCACTACATAATATTATATCTCTAATATTATTTCTCCACTTAATATAATAAATCCAATTTAATTATAACACAACCTCACAAATATTTCAAAAATAATTTAATTAAATAATTAATTAAATTACGGGCGTTACAACTCTCCCCCCTTAGAGTATTTTCGTCCTCAAAAATTTACCTCAATCAAACAATTCAGGATAGGAGTCTTGCATCTTGCTCTCCAACTCCCAAGTCATACTTTCACCAGCAGCTCCTAACCAAACCACTTTAACCAAGGCAATCTCTTTGCCCCTCAGAGTCTTCATTTCACGATCCGCGATTCGTACAGGCATCGTCTCCACCGTAAGATTATCCCATACTTGCACATCGTCCATATGAATCACATGAGATGGATCTGAATTATACTTTCGAAGTTGCGACACATGAAACACATCATGCAAATTCGAAAGATTAGGCGGTAACGACACTCTATAAGCAACATTCCCCACTTTCTCCGAAATCTGATATGGTCCAATAAAACGAGAAGTGAGCTTCTTAGACTTTAATGCTCGTCCAACACCAGTCACAGGTGTAACTCTCAAAAACACATGATCACCGGCTTGAAACTCTAAATCCTTCCTTCGCTTGTCATGATAACTCTTCTGTCTAGTCTGTGAAGCTTTCATCTTTTCTCGAATCAACTTCACCTTCTCGATAGTCTCACGAACAAGTTCAGGTCCAAGTACTACACTTTCACCAGATTCATGCCAACATAACGGAGTTCTACATCTTCGACCATATAATGCTTCAAAAGGTGCCATCCTAATACTAGAATGGTAACTGTTATTATACGTGAACTCTATCAACGGAAGATACGCATCCCATGAACCTCCCTGCTCAAGAACACACGACCTCAGCAAATCTTCCAACGCTTGAATAGTCCGTTTAGTCTGACCATCTGTCTGAGGATGATACGCTGAACTCAACCTCAACTCAGAACCCATTGGTTCTTGCAAACTCTTCCAAAAATCAGAAGTAAATCTTGGATCTCTATCTGACACAATGCACAGAGGAACACCATGCAGCTTCACAATTATACTAATATAAATCTCAGCCAACTTCGACACTGGAAAACTGATGTTAATAGGAATAAAATGAGCTGACTTCGTAAGCCTATCAACAATCACCCAAATCGAATCATACCCTCTTGAAGTTCTAGGAAACCCCGTCACAAAGTCCATTGAAATGCTATCCCATTTCCATTCTGGAACTTCTAACAGTTGCATCAATCCTACAGGCTTCTGATGTTCAACATTCGAATTCTGACAAGTCAAACATGCATACACAAATCGAGCCACATCACTCTTCATCCCAGGCCACCAAAACAAACCTTTCAAATCTTGGTACATCTTTGTAGCTCCTGGATGAATACTCAACTTACTTATATGACTCTCTTCAAGTATCACTTTCTTCATCTCGGCATCATCAGGAATACAAATATGGTTACGAAATATCAACACACCTTGCTCATCTAACTTGAAATCACTATTCTCAGATTGATCAATCCCAACCATCAAATCTACCAGTTTCACATCCAACTTCTGAGCTTCTTTGATACTTGTCTAAAAATTCGTTATTAATCTTCAACATACCCAACATAACACTTCGCGGAGTAACCTCGCAAACTAAGCTCATAGCTATGAACTACTCAATCAATTCCAAATCTTTAATCATCATTGCTGACATATGTAAAGTCTTTCGACTCAACGCATCAGCTACCACATTCTCCTTTCCTGGATGATAATTCAAACCAAAATCATAATCCTTTAACAATTCTAACCATCTTTGTTGCCTCATATTCAACTCCTTCTGATCAAACAGATACTTCAAGCTCTTATGGTCACTAAACACTTCAAATCTAGAACCATACAGATAATGCCTCCAAATCTTCAACACAAAAACAACTGCAGCAAGCTCTAAATCATGCGTAGGGTAGTTCTTCTCATGAGTCCTTAACTGCCTTGACGAATAAGCAACTACCTTACCATTCTGCATAAGCACACCTCCCAAACCCATCTTAGAAGCATCACAATAAACCACAAAAGGCTCTCCTGGATTAGGCAACGTCAAAATCGGAGCTGACGTCAACCTCTTCTTCAATTCTGTAAAACTTTCTTCACACTGAACATCCCAAACAAAAGCTCTGCCTTTAGAAGTCAACTTAGTCAACGGGAGTGACAACTTAGAAAACCCTTCGGTAAACCTTCTATAATAACCAGTTAATCCCAAAAAGCTTCTAATCTCAGTAGCTGGCTTTGGAGTTTCCCATTGCAACACAGCATCAACCTTCGATGGGTCTACAACAATGCCACTAACTGAAATCACATGACCAAGAAAACTAACCTCTTTTAACCAAAATTCACACTTGGACAGCTTTGCATACAACTTCTTCTCTTTCAAAACTTGCAATACTACTCTTAAATGTTCAGCATGCTCTTATTCTAACTTAGAGTAAATCAAAATATCATCAATGAACACCACTACGTATCGATCCAAATGATTATGAAAGATACGATTCATATATTCCATGAATACTCCCGGCGCATTACTAAAACCGAAAGGCATCACCGAATACTCGTAATGTCCATAACGCATTCTGAAATCCGTCTTCTGAATATCTTCATTCTTCACTTTAATCTGATGGTAACCCGACCTCAGATCAATCTTACTAAACACACGGGCATCCACCAATTGGTCCATCAAGTCACCTATTCTTGGAAGCGGATACTTGTTCTTAATCGTCACCTTGTTTAGCTGCCTATATTCAATACAAAGCCTCATACTTCCATCTTTCTTCTTCACTAACAACACTGGAGCACCCCGCGGCGATACACTTGGTCTTACAAACTTCTTCTCAAGTAACTCTTCCAATTGCTTCTTCAATTCTGACAACTCGGACGCATACATCTTGTATGGTGCCATAGACACAGGTTTGGTACCAGGTACAAGATCAATTGCAAATTCAACTTCCCTCTCTGGCGGTACATCAGGAATCTCATCAGGGAAAACTTCAGGAAATTCACACACCACCTGCAATTCCTCAATTATAGCTTGAGTCTCTATAGATAACGATGCCATCAACGAGAACATCTGTACTTCCTCTTGAATTAACTTCCTCAACTGTCTAGCAGACAACAGGCCATCTTCCTCTTCTTCAGGAGTAGAAAACTTCACCGACTTGTCATAACAGTTAATATGAACACAGTTATGCTCTAACCAGTTCATACCCAAAATCACATCCAAACCTCTTAACAGTAAACAAACCAAATCAACAACAAAGTCTCTGTCGAAGATCGATAAGGGACACTTAGCACACACAAAAGAAGTAGTCACCGACCCCTTGGATGGAGTATCGACGGCCATTTCTCCATTCAAAGAAGACAACACAAGACCCAATCTCTCAACACAATCAGCAGCAATAAAACAATGCGTAGCACCAGTATCAATAATAGTGGTTAAATGAGTATTATTAATGAAACAGGTACCTCTAATAAGTCTGTCTTCAGCAGCTGTCTGATCATCCACCAAAGCAAACACTTTACCACTTGACTGAGCCCTCTTCGGTTTCAGACACTGACTGCCAATGTGCCCTTCTTCTTTACAGTTGAAACAAACCACACTCTTGTGCTCACACTCAGCTACAACATGTCCGTTCTTGCCACAACAGAAACACCTCTTCACTTCAGTAGTGCACACATTACTCTTATGTCCAGGTTTCCCACACTTAAAACAAATCACACCAGCAGGAGCATCTCCCCCACTAGTCCTCTGACCATGAGCAACTCTCTGTTTACCCTTACCAGCTGGGGCATCATAAGGTTTACCATGATTCTGTGGGTGCTTACCCCTCTTCTCGCTGATAATCTTGTAATGAGCATTATTGTCTTCCTCATAAATCCTACAGCTATCAACCAAATCAGCGAAGACACGAATTTTTTGATATCCAACTGCTTTCTTAATCTCCGGGCACAACCCATTCTCAAACTTAATACACTTTGAAAACTCAGCATTTTCCTCAGCGTAATGCGGATAAAACTTGGCCAACTCAGCAAACTTGGCAGCATACTCAACAACTGACAGATTTCCTTGCTTCAGCTTAAGGAACTCAGTTTCCTTCTTACCACAGACATCTTCAGGAAAATACTTTCTTAAAAACTCTCTACGGAACACAGCCCAAGTGACATTCTCACCTGCAGCTTCTAACTTCCGACAATTCTCTAGCCACCAGTCATCAGCCTCGACTGCTAACATATGAGTCCCATAACGAACCATCTGTGCTGGAGTGCAGTCCATCACGCGAAAGATCCTCTCAATCTCTTTCAACCATTCCAATGCTCCGTCAGGATCATACTTTCCCTTGAACGTAGGTGGATTCTATCTCTTGAAAGTCGCCAAGCTACGAGATCCAGCATTTCCGTCAGCATTCGGCTGATTTTCCATTGCATGAGCCATTGCTTCTAGAGCAGTAGCAAGAGCAGCATCATTCCTTCCAGCCATCTCAATTTATCACTACAACACGAACAACTGTTAGAACTCAAGATAACAATACTCAATTGTTAGACAACTACGACTCGACAACAAGGTCGGACCAACCTTTTGCTCTGATACCAACTTTGTAACACCCCAATTCTACCCCAAGCAAATTATGCAAAATAAATCAGAGTTAAAAAAACTCATTCATACAAACGAATCGGGACGTCACAAATTCTTCTAACAAATTCATTGCATTCATCATGGATATATAACACTTTTAATAAAACATCGGATGAACCATCAACATAGCATCTTTAATAAAATAATTCAACAACTACGCAGCGGAATTCTTCAATACCATCTTTAAACAAAACAACAACTTCGAAACATTTCATATTTAATAATAATCAATTCAAAACTCAACAACTGAAAATCAACAATCAAAAATCAGCAAGCGTTCATCCCCCCCGAGTGTTACATATCAGAGCAATGACACCGACTCGAACTATTGAAGGTATACAGCCTTCACTCGCGATTACCTGCACGTTACCAACATAAGGGCAACATTCAAACAGAAGGGGTGAGATATCTAACAATATAATAAAGCGCATGATAATTAATATATTAAATTAGATCAATAATATCACCACTTCTCATCTCATAATCAACAATAATTATAGCATATATACTCATTCATCAACATCAAATACATTTCATTATTCAATCATATAATGCGACTCAAAACTATGCAAATGCATGTGGTACCATTGGAGCAGAACTCCCATCTCAAAAATATGCCAATTAATAGAGGCATCAACAAGGCATAGCCTTCATCTCAAAATTTGCCAATCCAGGCCATCTCAACGAGCATAAGCTCCATCTCAAAAATGCAATGTATGCGACTCATCATGAATGTAATAACAATATCCAAGTTAACAACATTTCAAATCATCTAAAAATAACAACATCTCAATCATCTCAAAACAACAACATCTCAATTATCTCAAACAAAAACATCTCAATCATCTCAAAACAATAACATCCCAATCATCTCAAATCAACAACATCTCAATCATCTCAAAACATCTCAATTAACAACATCTCATAATTTATTAAACATCATTTATCATCACAAAAATCATCGAACACAACTTCATCAATAACATCTCACTAATACTCAACTGTATATTAATAGTACAGTAATCCATCTTGTTGTTCTGCTAATTTATATCGTTACTGCCGCTAATCCTATTGTCATAATTCTAACACCATCCTCTAAACATCTACTATTCATCGTTCTGTCCAAAAATCAGCACAACGGTCATCTACGGGAATTAATTCTAAATCATGCATTATCTGCTAGGATTACACTTTTTATCCATCATTTAATCACCTAGAATAAAGCTCATCGCGTTAGCTAATCAACGCTTCGAACGACATATCTAACAGCATCCTAAAACCCAAGTTACAGTAATTAAAAGCCAGTTCTGTCAAAAACCAGACATTATGTATCGACACAAACCTTATGGATCGACTCATCCTGCTTCATCTGTACACTATGAGTCGACACATCCTCCTTATGGATCGACTCATTCTGGCTTTAAATCACAGCATGTATCGACACATGCACCTTATCGGTCGACTCATCCTGAGTCTTGCAACTTCCATGCATCGACGCAAGCCCTTCATGTATCGGCTCATCCTGAGTCTATCCTTTCCTATGTATCGACTCATCCAGCTTGAGGTCGACGCATACTGACCCATTCCTGCATAATTCTGCGTTTCCTTCTGTATTCTTACTATGGAAATTATATTACCATCCTACAAACCTTAATATAAACATGATATTTCATCTCCTAACATTATCATGTATTACCACATCGATCAAACGATATAATAACATCATTATTCATCAAGAATTCATTAATCTTCATCATACATCATTCATAATACATCCAATTCAAGAACAAAACAACAATCCTCTAACCCCACATATCAAACATCATGAATCCAGTTATAAAGTCAGAACCCCACCCTTACCTTGGATTGAAGGTCGCTCTACAATTTCCGGGTTGAATCTTCGTTCTTGCCGTTTTCCACTTTTTCCAGCAGCTTCACGTTCTCTTCCAAATCATTATTTTCTTCTACTGCTTCTTTCTTCTCTACCTTCTCACAAATAATAAAATAACCTAATATTCTATTATTCCTTATTTCTTATTGGGCTCAAAATCTACACCCCCTTTATTACTTCTACTCTCTCAAAATAGGCCCACCTTAAATAATATTACACTTCTAATATTATTTCACTACATAATATTATATCTCTAATATTATTTCTCCACTTAATATAATAAATCCAATTTAATTATAACACAACCTCACAAATATTCCAAAAATAATTTAATTAAATAATTAATTAAATTACGGGCGTTATATTCTTCCCATAGATCATCGTCGAACCTGAGATCGCCCGTAGGCTAGGTTCTTCCTTAGATCATCTTAGAACCTGAGATCGCCCATAGGCTAGGTTCTTCCTTATATCATCATCGAACCTGAGATCGCCCGTAGGCTAGGTTCTTCCTTAGATAATCGTCGAACCTGAGATCGCCTCTTGGCTAGCTTCTTCCCATATATCTTGTCGTCGAACCTGAGATCACCTCTTGGCTAGGTTCTTCCCATATATCTTGTCTTAGAACCTGAGATCACCTCTTGGCTAGGTTCTTTCCATATATCTTGTCTTAGAACCTGAGATCGCCCTTAGGCTAGGTTCTCTGTCAAATCACTCTCATGTTTCACCTTAGGATCGTAGGTCACCCGTAGACCTTGTCCGCTGTCTTTTCATACCAACCTTTGTCTTGTATTGGCATCAAGCCATGTTACAAGTCCAATCTCTGTCTTTTCACTAAAAAACAAAAAAATCTTTCCCTCAGCAGATATCACAAAACAAATAAAGAAACACTTGCACTCTCTCAGGACAAATTTTTGGCATTGGTATTTAAACATCTTCTACCTCGAACTTCCAAAAGGCACATGCCAATCGTACTTTCAGGTTTAATATGATTAAATAGGGGCAGCTGTAATACCCCAAATTTGTCCTACCCCTTTACTTTTATCTGGCTCAAGCTTTTGCATTCATCTGCATATATTCCATTAGGTCACTAACATGGCATACATTTACATTTAATAAGGCACTTGGGGTTCGAAAGTGCAATAACCATGCGAGATAAAGGTTTCATAGTGTTTTGAGATGCACATATCAAACAAGGCTGATTCGTCTGTTTCTCCTCCAAGCATTGAATTGGAAAATTAGGGTTTCTCTGTCTTTGAGTTTTCCCTTTCCATTCAAGGGTCGTCAGCGTATTCTTTCATCAACCTTGGTATGAGGAGTTAGGGTTTGTGGTGGTGACCACTGAAGACTTATCTCTTTCTCACCAATGATTATGAATGAGAAGACTGTGAACTATGACTTTGATGATAAGTTGTGTCTTCATTCAGCATATACCTCAGGAAGATTAGGGTTTGATCTATTACTCGGGTTTGTTCATCATTTAAGGAGGACTAAACCTGGGACTTCTATAATCATATGATTCAAATATCATGCATATCTTCAGGGACTTCTCAATTCATTCTTCTATGGTTATTAAGTCAAGGCATGCAGGTCCATTATGTTGAAGACAATATCTTAATTACTTATTGCTTGTTAGGCAAAGTAATTTGGATTAATGGTTGAGGATAAAGGTTCATCAAGATCGGTGTGGGTCAACAGAGAATTGAGGTGTCATTAAAATGAATCCATGAGGTCAATTTATTCAAAAGCATAAGCGGGGATTTGGTTCGTGACTAAATTTGGAAATGGTATATCCATATAAATTTCTTGGTATACAAGTTGCTTTGACTTAAGACATAAATCGCTATACTCAATGTTCATCAAGTTCATTCAAGAAATCTAAGGCAAAGAAATGAGGAGAAATTATTGTGACCTCCAAAATTATGCCAAAGGTGTGCTACTAATGGCAAGACATTACCATGTTTCGAGATTTCATCAGATCATCATCAATACCGTTCCAAGACCAAAAGGGAAGATATGTAATTTGGAAGAGAGGGTTACTTGGGAATATTTGGATTTTATCATGGGGTTCAAGGAGTTCAAAAGAGGATTACCAACCTTGACAAATCATCACAAGATCATATTGCATTACTTTTGTTTCTAGTGAATCACAAGTGCATTTGATAATTTATACACACAAAAAGGAGAAAGTGCAAAGGGATTACATGAGAATGCTACTAAGCCTAAACTTAATCCTTAATCAATTCAAACTTCATGGTCCATGTTCTTCATCTCCAATTCTTTAAAGTATTACTATGCTTTGCTATTTGCTTAAACAAAGTCCACAAACCAAATTTCTAAACCTATTATGATCTTAAGCCCATGCGCCAAAGCAATGTTTCATTTAACTTATAAACAATTCAATAAATCCTATCCAATGCATAAACTACTACATCATTCTAATTACAAAGAAATTCTATGACTCAGTATGCTTTCTCCAAAAGTCCCATCTCATTCCAATTCTTCAAGTTATTTCTTCTTCACCATTTTTCAAGAGTGATATTTCGGCGCTTAATAACTTGGACTTGCTTCAAGCTGATCTGAAATTCCCCTGATTCGCACTAAACCAGGATGTTGTGAAAACCTGCATAATACAAGCAGTAAGACAATATTTTCAGGTTCAATAACAGGAAAAATGGTCCTGTGATCTCAAGATGAAGCAGGCGAT
The DNA here is from genome assembly GCA_948472305.1 of Vicia faba. Lineage (NCBI taxonomy): Eukaryota > Viridiplantae > Streptophyta > Magnoliopsida > Fabales > Fabaceae > Vicia > Vicia faba. The sequence goes on from OX451736.1 coordinate 537,535,348, forward strand.
CAAGCGGGATTCTTGATAGAGATAGATCGTGACTAGGATGCACCAAAACAAAACCAGTTCATTACTTCCAAAACAGAAAAACTGACAAAGCCTGTAACAAATTCCAAACAGCCCATCCCAAACAGCCTAACAGAATTTCTAAACAACCTATTAACAAAAATCCCCAGTTAATTTTCCCAACAGTAACTAACCTCCTAATTGCCAAGACTGTAACTAATTCTCATCCTTCAACTGTTTCTAACTAACTTCCAGTCCAACAAACTATAACATCCATAACTACACCTAACCAATTACATAACCACCAAAATAGAATTCCCTAATTGTTTCTAAACAGGAGCATAACAGAACTAGCAGCTAGCTAACATAACAGACTTCTAACCTATTAACTGCTTCAAATCCAGCCAACCAATTCCTAACATAACATAAAAACCTATAACCAACTCCTCTAACCCTTCTAACTGTCGATCCTGTAAATATCTCCCAACAGAAAACTAACTACCTAACCATTTTTCCTAACTGAATCACCTAACTGCTTCTAACCGAATCCCAGCTCCCATAAAAAATCTCACAACAGAACTCACCAAAAAAGCCAGGAAAAAATCAGATATAGAAAACTCACCAAGAACAATCAGAATAATCTCTCTTCTCCTCTCATCTTCATCTTCATCTTCATCATTCTCCATCTGTGGAAGAATCACAACAAAAGCTTAGAAAATTTTCATTGTTGCTATGCATTTTCTCTGTATTCACGTTCCATTTCCACCGTTTTCCTTCATTTTCATCCTTCATCTCAACCTCTTCAATCTCTAATCATCATCTCTCTGCATCAACGAGTCAATAACAGCTTCATCAGTTTTGTTGCAACTTTCTCCAACACCTATACCATCGAACTTCAAGAATTACCATTGATCTTCAACTCTTTGCACATCTTCAATCATCATTATTGCCTTTCCTTCCTCAAAAATTGCAGCTTATCTGCATCCATCAATGACATCATCATCTTCAACATTATGAATATTCAACGGACAAGAGAAATTTCTCAGAACAACAATTTCGAAATCAACGCATCATAGAGAATGCACTGATTCAGAAAAGTGAATACGAAGAAGAAGATGAAGGCAAGTAGAAACAAGAAGCGATAAATGGAATACCTGACACAGAATGCTCCACCGTCGCCGATTCGAGGTAAAACCATCTATCACCGATTTATCGCCTTCTCGGCACCTTAGCATGATCTTCGTCGTGTGGACTTCTTCTCCTATGGTCGTAACTCGAGCAGAGGTGTCAACACCATCCGATTGAAGCTTCAAGACTTCTAGATTTCTTCGATTCAGAGAGATTGTGAAACCTTTGGGAGAATCTGAGGTTAATATCATGTGTCGTGGTGGTTTCTTTAGAATAGAGAAAGACGGAGGCGGCGATAAGAGGAGGAAAGCGGTGAATATTAGAAGAAGAAGACGTCATAGAGAATAGGTATACAACACCGTTTGTTCGCAGAGAGAGGAAGATGATCGTATCCTCACGAAGAAGTTCAAACATCATACACTGTAACCCTAATCCCTTTTCGTTTTTTTAATTTAATTATTTTTATTATTTATTTCTTCCTTAATGTACTGAATAAGAATAAAGATAGGTTGAACCTACTGTATTTGGACCATGGACCGAAATTAAACTCTCTTATGCTCGTTTCTGTTTTTTTATACATGATAGCCTTGCAAAAAATACTATTATTGGAATGAAATTGATTGCCTTAGGCCCGCTTCTGACCTTTTTTATGAATGATGTTTATGAGCAAAAAATTGCTTATTGGACCAATTTCCATGGGCTGCACCTAGCTTTTGTGGCTACTACAACACCCCTTGATTTTAGCTTAACACCTCCTTGAGTTTAGTTTTCTCTTTAGATTTCCATGACATTTTCCTTATTTTTGTTATAGATTGTTGATAAAAAAATTGTAAAAGTCAATAAAATTTGTTAGACCTCTTTAATTGATCTTAGAAATTAATTCTTTAATTAATTTTTTAGAATTTTTCCTACATAAAAACTAACAATAAAATACTATTTGTTTTAGTTTTATCCATATTTCCATATCGTCGTGTCTCGTTATTTTGACGCGTTTGTTCATTGTGCAAGGAACTTATGATTATGCATCGCATTCGTAACATGCGTTTACCTTTATCTTAGTTGGATATTGTTTCTAACTCTGTTTGTTTCTTGGTGAAGCTTTCTCGACGCGTGCTCCCTGCTTCTTCAGTGCTTTCGTCTGCTCTTGACGACTTGATCGCTTTGGTAGTCATCGCCACTACCTTCATATTTCTTCGCACTTTATTATGATTACTTACTGCTTTTCTAGATACCATGAGAAGTAGGAAATAAAGATCGTGCGCTCGAAGCCGCTGTTTAAAGACCTGTAGCAGGTATTCCGCACTTCATTTGCTATATGTGTTGTGCTTGTGTTTGTTTACTCTCTTGTTGATCGATGAGTCACTCAATTTAGGAATTGAGATCACGACTTCGCTCTCAGTGCATGCTCCCTATAGGATTTTATCTCTTTCCTTTATTTCTTGTTGATCGATGAGTCACTAAATTTAGAAATTGAGATCACGACTTCGCTCTCATTGCATGTTCCCTATAGGATAGTTTTGTTGGACTTTCTTTGGCATGCTAACTTTAGGTAGAGATTCCCTTTTCATCCTTGACGTAGGGCTACCATTGTATGATAACATTAGGTTTAGAAATAGGCTAGTCTCCCTTAGACTCTTTTCTTTCCCTTTTTGCATCCTTGCATTTAAAACTAATCTTTTCTTAGCAAAACAAGAACACGTTAATCATACTTAAACCCTTTTTCCAAGGTAACAAAAATACAAACCAATTCAAACCTCTTTTGTACACTCGAGCACCTTTTCTCTAAAACCCTTTTCAGGAAAGGACATGGTTAATTTACTTCTGTGCCAATGCATAAGTCTCCAAAGGTCGAGCTGCGGCAGAAGGCGGGATTAAAATCATCCATAAAAAACACAAAACAAACAAAACAGGTGAGCCGAACTACGATAACTTTGATTCCTCAAAAAGTATACGTAGGCATTAGGGTAGGGCCCAAGCGAGTATAATTTTACTTTCCCTACATTCTTTTCCCCCTTCCTTTGCATGCATTCTCCCTTCAGTAGTATAGTAAACAGTAAGCATCGATTAAACACACCCATAAGATAGATAACAAGAGTGGATACCATAGAGTACTACGAGCGTGTGGGGTGCTAATACCTTCCCCTCGCGTAACAGACTCCCTTACCCGATCTCTCGGTCGCAAGACCGTGACTTCTCCCTTCTCAGATTTCTCGATGTTTACCTTTCCCTACATGTGGGATAAAAGACGTTCGATGGCGACTTCATTGTTTGATGATTTTCAGCCAGTTGTTTTCAAGTGGGGAACTTTGTAGACAAATCCTTGTGTCTCTTTTCTTTTATTTCTTAACTTGCTTTAATTTTCATACATCAATTTGTCAAATAGCATTGAGTAATTTATCGATGCGTAGGAATTTTCCGAGACTGTTTTTGTTTTGAATTGTGCGTTGAGTTGCTTACAAACTCTTTTGATTGTAAGTGATTTTTCATTTAACACAACACAAAGGAAAGTTCTGAAACTTTGCTTTCATACCAAGTGTTTGATAAATTTTTTAGCTTGTTTAACTCAAAGGAAAGTTGCAATGTTCTATCTCTTATTTTCATTCACTCTCAATATGAAATTTGTTGAATGTGTTGTTTGATCGATTGATTCGTATATAATTTCTATTTGATTATTAAAGTTTAATTGCCTTGTTGATTAGCTTATAATCACTTTAATTTTAAGTGCCTTTGCATATCAATAAAGCTCAAAGGAAAATCTGAAAAATTGATTGTGCGCCACATGTTCGATAAATTATCAAGTGATGTTTTTAATATAATTTCATTGGAAATATGAAACTGTTATGTTGTATATTAAACTTTTAATTGAGATACTATTATGTTGGTTGATTTTATATTATGTTAATTCCATATGTCTCGTGCATATCTGAGTTTCCAATAACTAGGTTCGTTTAGACTACTACATTGATCTAGGCCAAAAACCTTACGCTCAACATTGTTTTTCAAATAAGTTTAAAATAATCATTTTGAAAGGAATTTTTTTGAGGGATCTATTCACCCCCCTCTAGATCCGGTGTCATAGTCTAACAAGTGGTATAGGAGCTCCGGTTAATTCCGTGCTTCAAAACTCTTATTAAAAAATGGCGTACGAACCTAAAGGGATTTACAATACAACCCCAAATTTTTTTGAAAGAAAACTATAATTATTGGAAAGCTTGTATGCAAATTGATGTTAATTCATATGGAAAGGATATGTGTGACGCTATTACTCAAAACAATACTAATGGCATTGTCACATCTAAGCCGGAAGCACTATGGAATAATGATGATAAGAAAAATACATTAAATCTCATTAATCATTTGAGTGCACTTGGTAATCTTATTTCCAATGAAATTGATACTAACAAAGTTCTGATATGTCTTGCTAGGAATTGGCAACCGAAGGTCACCGCGATCAAGGAAGCTAACGATCTTACTACACTTGATATCACTACATTATTTTTAAGTTTGAAGAACATGAGCAAAGACTTACTTGATTAGACAAGCATGAAAAAAAGCTTGAGAAGAAAAATAAAAAGGAGTATGACACGAATAAGAAGGAAAGAACAAATCCTAAAGCTCTTAGGGTGTCAAGTTCAAGGTACTCAAATTGTGAGTACATAATAATATAGTCATTTTAGTGATGGTGAAGATTTAAATTGTCACTATGGTTGTATTGCCCTAATGCAACCAATTTTTTCACTAACCCCCAAGGACTTAATGAAGATTGGGTACCTAGCTTGTCTTGTTGTTTTTTTGTAGGAACATTGTGTGATCGGTGGATCTGGAACTGACTGTTTAACGCTGGTTCGCGAAATGTCGCGGAAGCAAGAGTCGCCACCGTCTTTTATTTTCTCCAAATGGAAAGGACAAAAGCACAGAAAAATTCCTTAAAGAGATTGCTCTCGGTTCGGGAGGTAGGTTATAGAAAGGGAAGGTGTTAGCACCCTTTCTATCCATGGTTATCCATGGGCTCTTAGATACTTGCTCATTTGTGTTTTCAAAAGGTTTGTTTGCTTTTCAACTGTGGGTTTTTAAAAAGTTTCTTTGAAAATTCCAGTTCGACTCTTGTATCGGTCCTCAAGAGTGTTTGAAAAGTTGCTTTCGAAAGCTTTTTGAAAAGGTGTCGGTGTGAAAAGTATTTTTGACTTATTTTGAAATTAGAGCAAGTAGCTACGAGAACCTACCTACCCTAAGGAATTCGTCTGTGTAGATGTCCTTTAAAGTAGTGCCATCCCACCATTGAGGGGTAGGTAGCACCACCGTTGGAGGTGTTCGGGTCAATTCGAGGTTCGGGACATGGTGATCACCAGAGCAATGGGAAGACACCTTAGAAGCTACCCTCATGCCAGGTTCCCGGATCATGAGGACTTACTAAGACATCCTCTACTCGACGATCACCTTTTGAGGCAAGGCAACAGTGAGGCGTACCCTAGGGGTGGTGTGTGATTTGTGTGTCGTTTTCAGATATTTTTGTCTTTTGTCATGTTATGAGTGAGCTACGCGTTTGTTTTTATTTTTGTCCATTCATTCTTGCATGCCATTATTTAACAGTTAAAAGTGCGAGAAAAGTAAAATTCTACAGCTATTACAAAAGGCGCGGGTCCACATCGCCAAAATTTCTTGAACCCGATTTGACAGAAAAATAAAGAATTAAAAGAAAGGTAAAGTGCAAGAAATTTAATTACACGGCTTTGGGAGAGATACATAAATATTAAAATAAAAACGAAATAAATATGCGAATTGAAATTTAAATTAGAAACGAGGGCGTTGGACCCTTTTTGCAAAATTAAATTAAATGATGAAATTAATTAATTAAGAAAAGAAATTTTTTTTGGTATTTTTTGGTATTTTATGATTTTAATGGGAAAAAGAATTAAATGCAATTAAACCTAATTCTACAATTTTTATTTTATTATGAAAACATATTAAAGTTTAACCTAAAATTAACCCTAATTAATTTACATGCAATTTAATTATAAAAATAAGTATTTAATATTTAATTATCATGAAGGAAAATAAAAAGGGATAAAAAATTAATTAAACCCTAATTCTATATTTTTTAGATTTTTATTAAAAAAGTTAAGATTAAAACCTAATTTAAAACTAGTTAATTAATGAATTTATTTACAAAAATACTAAAATAAAAATATTTATTATTTTTTCATCTTTTCTGATTTTTTTTGTTTTTGTGTTTTTTTATGAAAATAATTGAATTAATTAATTAAACAATAATTAAAAGAAAGTAAAAAAAATAATGGAAAATAATGAATAATAAAAACATTTGCAAACCTAGGGGGTCTGCCCCAAATTGGGAGGTAAACCTTTGGCAATTTGAGCCCAATGCTTCAGGCCTGGTGGACTTTCCCCACTAGCGTGCATCAGCATTGACCCACGTACACCATGCATCTTCAGATCCTAGCCCTTGATTGAATCCAGTGGGACGCGTGGACGTTTGATTTTGAAGGCGTACGGTGTGCTTTGGTATCGAATCTGCATATGAACATTGAATGAAGAAAAATATGAAAGGGTGAGGACCTGGGATCGAACCCAGGTCCTATGGTTTACCAATCAACGCGCTTGCCAGTGCTCCACTTTGTTTTCTTTGTACCTTACATGACTAACAAACAATATATAATAAAACAAATGTCAGTGAAATTTTAGCGCGTAAAATTCAAACAAGCCAATCGCTGATCGCCACAGGGGTCATCTTCTTCCTCGTTGTTTATTTTTTTTCTGAAACACAAACATTGGCCACGGTTTTGTTAGTGTTCCCTTAGGCCAGTTTCTGAAAAATAGCGACTAGCCCAGGGATGCTCATAAATTGAGCGCGAGGGTGGCTTCATGATCGTCCACACATCCTGAATCCATTCATGGTACTATGGTGGTCTAATTTTACCGCTTTTCAAAACGCCTAATTCCAAGCTTGCAAAACCCTAAAACACGATAATGGTAGATTTGCATAGAGGTGATAAAAACACAATTAAGTAATTGGGTTAGCTTCAGAACACTTCAATTAGTAAGAATCCATTAAAATTATGCAATGAAAATGCCTGAATTGTAAAACACGATCATGAGAAAAAAGTGAGAAAAGCTTGGCTTCTGTATACCGTTTCAAGGTGTTAGACTTGATGTTTTTGATCCAGGAAGGTTCTTTGATATCCCAGGAAGGTGTTTGAACAACTCTTGTGCCTTGAATCAACCTCTAACCTTGTTTTCAGTTTTGAGTTCTTTCACCAAAAATTCAAGTTTTTCTTTTCTATGTCTGGCGCAGCTTCTTGCTCAATGGCATTAGGGTTGCGTTTGGTGCTTATGTATGAATGATTTAGGGTTGAAAACTTGATCCAAAACCTTTGCATTCATGGTTTGGAAGATTTGATTTTCAAAGATCTTTTTTCAATATTTTTTCATGCTATTTTGACCCTAATCATATCCAATCAATTCAATTCCTTCCATATCTGATCATGCACGAATTATTGAGTATATATCATGCACAAAAAGATTGAAAAACTTAGGTTAAGTATTTTTCATGTATTTAATTGATTTAAATGAATTATTATTAATAAAAATTCAAATAAATAAATAAAAAATGAAGAAAAACTTCCCTTTGGGCCAAATGGTCGTGTGCATGTCTTGGATGATGAATTGTGGAAGAAAAAGAGGCCCATTAGCAATTTTAGGTCATTTGAAGCAATGTTAACTTTTCAAAATATCCAAAAATTTCCCAACTTCCACAAGGCATAACTTGCTCAATTTTTAAGCTTTGCTCATGTTCTTGGACATTTTGGAAAGGTCTTTGAGTCCTCTAACCAATGACTTAGGTTCCATGTCATTTTGATTTACCAATATCAAGTTATGGCCCTTGACTTAAAGTCCCTTTTTGTTGACTTTTGAAAATGACCTATAATGTTGAAATTAATAACTTTTTGTGAGAGCATTTCTTGGACTTGTAGTATGAAGAGGAGTTGTAGGAAATGTCTTTCTCTTCAAAATGAGCTTTGGATGGAATTTTTCTGATAATCCATGTGAAAGTTATGCCCTGGTCAATTTACAGTTGACTTTTTCAACTGTCCAAATAAGGAAACTTTTGCATCTTGATGATTTTTGAGCCAAACTTTGTGCGCCACATGTTCGATAAATTATCAAGTGATGTTTTTAATATGATTTCATTGGAAATATGAAACCGTTGTGTTGAATATTAAACGATTAATTGAGATATTATTATGTTGATTGATTTTATCATTATGTTAATTCCATATGGCTCGTGCATATCCGAGTTTCCAATAACTAGGTTCGTTTAGACTACTATATTGATCTAGGCTAAAAATCTTTCGCTCAACATTGTTTTTAAAATAAGTTTTAAATAATCATTTTGAAAGACAATTTTTATTTGGGCATATATTCACCCCCCTCTAGATCTGTTTCGGTAGTCTAACAAATGGTAATCAGAAAAAACCTTTCGAAATAAATAATAATTGTCTGCATAATCACTTGTTGCATTTATTAGTTTCTAAAATCAAGAATAATCATATGTGCAGATTAATTAAAAACCCGTTGAAAACAATGACCCTACACCCTCTCCCAACTTTGAATATCATGTGTATGTGACTGAAGAAGATGAGTCTTCTAAAATCCCATAAGAGGTTTCTCGATTGCTTGAGCCCAAGGAAAATACCAATCAGCCATACAAAGAGTCATTGGACATGATTAATTTGAGTTCTGAAGAGGATCTAAAGGAAGTCAAGATTGGGGAACTACTTTATCACGATGTAAAAAGCAGGTTGATATATTTACTGAAAGAATATTTGGATATCTTTGCTTGGTCCTATCAAGACATGTCTGGGTTGGATACCAATTTTGTGAAGCATCATTCTCCATTGAAGCAGGAATGTCCACCTATCTAACAAAAGTTGAGAAGGACTCACCCTGATATGGTAGTTAAGATCAAAGAGGAGGTCTTGAAACAGATTGTTGTCGGTCTTCATGTGACGTCAATGTACCCTCATTGGATTGCCAATATTGTCCCCCATTTCGAAAAAAGATGGAAAAGTCGGCATGCACGTTGATTACAGAGACCTGAATAAGGCTAGTCAGAAAGGTGATTTCCCTCTGCCACATATTGATATGTTGGTAGATAGCACAGGAAAATTCAATTTTTTTTCTTTTATGGACGCATTTTTCATATATAATCAAATTAAGATGGCTCTTGAGGATGGAAAAAAACAATGTTTATCACACCCTGTGGAACATCATATTACAAAGTGATGCCCTTCGTGTTGAAGAACGTTGGTGCGACGTACCAGAGGACTATGAAAACCCTATTCCATGATCTAATTCAAAAAGAAATCATGGTATATGTTGATGATATGATAGCCAAATCTCATACTAAGGAAGGTCATTTGGAAGACTTGTTGAAATTGTTTCAGTGTTTGAGGAAGTATCGTCTCTTCTTAAATCCAAATAAGTGTACTTTTGGTGTCTATTCTAGCAAGTTTTTAGGCTTCATTATTAGCCAGAGAGGTATTGAGTTTGATCTTGATAAAGTTAGGGAAATTCAAGAGATGCCTGCACCAAAAACTGAAAATCAAGTCAGGGATATACTTGGGCGTCTGAGTTATATCTCCAGGTTTATTTCCCATATGACTCCAACTTATGAAGAAACCTTCAAGTTTCTAAAGAAATATCAAGGTTATGTTTGGATGGATGATTTCCAGAAGTATTTTGAAATAATTAAAGAGTATCTGCTTGAACCTCTTATCTTGCTCCCTCCTGTTGAAGGAAGACCATTGATTATGTATTTAGTTGTGTTGGATAGCTTCATGGGTTGTATTTTAGGACAGCAAAATGAAACAGGTAGAAAAGAGTATGAAATTTATTATCTAAGTAAGCAATTCACTGACTGTGAGTCATGGTATTCTATGCTGGAAAATACATGTTGTGATTTGGCCTGGGCTACGAAGCATCAACGATAATATATGTTGAATCATACTACTTGGTTGATATCCAAAATGGATACAATTAAGTATATCTTTGAAAAGTCTTCCCTTACTGGAAGAATTGCCTGTTGGAAGATGTTGTTGTCTGAATATGATATTGAATATCATACTCAGAAGGCTATTAAAGGAAGTGTATTGGCAGAGTACCTTGCTCACTATTCGGTTGATGATTATCAGTCCCTCAAGTTTAATTTCCCTAATGCAGATGTGATGTATTTAAAAATTAAATATTGTGATGAACATTTTCTTAAGGAAGGTCCAGATTCCTAAATCCCAATGAGGTTTGGTGCTTGATGGAGCTGTGAATGCTTACGGTAAAGGAAATGGCACTGTCATTATCACTCCCCATGGTTCGCACTTCCCTTTCACTACAAGGTCATTGTTTGATTGTACCAATAACATGGGAGAGCATGAAGCTTGTATTACGGGTCTTGAAGAAGCCATGGATTTAAGAATAAATATTCTTGATGTGTATGGATATTTTGCTTTAGTGATTAATCAGATCAAAGGATAATGGGAGACTCGTCACCCTGGATTGATTCACTAAAAGGATTATGCGAGAAGTTTGTTACCTTTCTTCAATAAAGTTGAATTCCATCACATTCCTCAAGACGAGAATTAGATGATGGATAAATTAGTCACTTTAGCCTCCACGTATAAGGTGAATAATTGGAATGATGTACCTCATATTACAATCTAACATCTTGATAGGCCAACCCATGTGTTTGCGGAAGAGGTGACATCAGATGATAAACCTCAGTATCATGATATCAAACATTTTCTTCAAACTCAAAAGTACCCACTCAGAGCATCACACAAAAACATGAAGACATTGAAAAGGTTGGCAGGTAGCTTTTTCCTCAATGAAAATGTGTTATACAAGAAAATTACGACATGGTCTTGCTCAAATGCATGGATAGACACAAAGCAATCATATTAATGCATGAAATCCATGAAGGTTCCTTTGGTACCAATACAAATGGACATTAAATGGAGAAGAAGATGCTTAGGGAAGGTTACTATTGGCTGACAATGGAATCTGACTGTTAAAAATTTGTGAAGAAGTGCCACAAGTGTCAGATTTATGCTGACAAGATTCATGTGCCTCTAACACTTCTCAATATTATTTCTTCCCCGTGAATTTTCTCTTAGTGGCAATTGACTACTTCACCAAGTGGGTTGAAGCAGATTCTTATACTAATGTAACCAAGCAGGTTGTGGTCCAATTTATCAAGAATCAGATTATCTGTGGATATGGTGCGCCAAGCAAGATTATCAATGACAACATCTCAAATTTGAATAATGAGATGATGAAGGAGCTTTGTGAATAATTCAAGATTGCTCATCATAAGTCTTCTCCTTACAACCCCTTTCTCTTTTGTTTATAACGTGGAAGCAGTGCTCCTCGTCAAAGTTGAGATACCCTCTTTGCGTGTGATAATGGAAACCAAATTGGTAGAGGCTAGATGGATTCATAATAAGTTTGACCGACTGAATTTGATTGAAGAAAAGAGAATGGCTTCCTTGTGTCATGGTTAGTTATACTAGAAAAAATGAAGAAAGCTTTTGATAAGAAGGCCAGACCTCGTGAATTCAGAGAAGATGACCTCGTGCTCACCACTCCCATGGACAATATAATGGTGCAAAAAGCTCCCTTGAACTCCTAAGAAGGTAATGATATGCTCAGCTTGCCTTAGAACCCTCTGAAACTTTCCAACCAAGTCAAGTTGCAAATAGTGAGAGTGAGGTTTGGACGATGATGGTGGAGGTGTTACATTCGTTCCAAGAGTGTTTGGACAAATTCTATTTAATGGATAAAAGGTGTTTGAATGATAAAAGAGGAAAGCGCACGAGTGGATTTGAAGTTGGGTGTTGGAAGCTTCAAATGTGCAACAATGGTGTTTTTTTAGCAAATTTTTCGTATCTTGGTTCTGAGCCTTGCCTCTCTATTTATAGAGGTTCCAAATGGTCCCTCTAACTTGCAGAAATTGTTCTTAGCTCACAAGGAAAGCTGGTTTGGTCATTTGGTTTTAAAATGCACAAAAAAGCATATTGTTTCATGATGAAGAAAAGGAGTGATTCAAGGGATTTTCCATGCTTTTGGTGACCTCTAGAAGTTGCTTCTGATATGGATATTTTGTGTGATATGATTAGGAGCAAGTTACAAACTTAAGTGAGGAGTTGTTGACATAAAGCTTGTTTTATCAAAGAGGCAAAGTGACTTTATGCAAATTCATCAAAAAATGGCATCAAGACTTAGACAAAGCTTTAGATCCTTGTGTAATACACTTAGGATCTGTGTAAATCTCTGATCAAGGTGAAATTTAGAAGTTAAATGGCCTGAAAAGTGAGATCATGTAGTTTAGGTTTGAGATTTGGCCATAAGGTTTTCACAAGAATGACCTAAAATTCAAGTTTGTCATGCCATCTTCATCTCTTCGAAACTTCTAGCTCAAGTATGATAAATTTGTGTTCTAGGACATTTTTGAAAGCTTGAATCAAGATCTACAACTTTCATGTTGTGAGTTTTTGCTGAATCAATTTGGATCTTAGTGAGAAATGGCTATAAAGTAGTGACCTTGTTAAGAACAAAACACTTAGAAATTTTTTCTAAATGTTGGGTAAAAATAATCAAAACTTCATGGGCCCATATCTCTTAATCCAAGCACTTTTGGAGGATCATCCCACATTAACAAAGTTCTATAATTCATTAATCCCTACAACTTTCATGTTGAAAGTTTTCCTTGAATCAACTTGTATCTTGAGGAAACTTGCTTTTGATGTTAGGTTTTTTTTAGGTACAAAACACTTGAAATTTATAAGTGTTTAAAATTCTTTCAACTTTGACTTTTCTTGACTTTCTTGATTCTTGATGACAAAATTTGATAATTTTGAATATCTTGATGATTCTTGATTTTTGAATTCCAATGTTGACCAAAAGGTCAAAGTTTGACTTTTGTGTGACTGTTGACTTTTCATCAATTGATTCAATTATTCAACTATCAATCACTTGTATCTTTGGAAATGTCTTTAGCCATGTAATTAGGTCAAGATGTTGTATTTGATCCCTTGAGATCATGCTTTAAGACATTAGGTCATGCACTAGGTCAAAAGTCAATGATCAAACATCTTTAATCAAAATCCTAATTTAGCCATTTTTGACCTTTGATGATTTGGAAGGCTTTTCTTAAGGAATAATGATAAACCCTTGATCAAATGATGATAATCAACTCAAAATGTTGATGTTGATAAAAAATCTTGAAGTTTGACTGTATATTGACCATAGTTGACTTTTTACTCAATATAGTTGATTTTCAATCATCTGAGCCATTGTCTGACCAAACATGTGATGCAAGACTTGAAATGTGACATAAGGATTATTGAGGACCTATTATGAACCATAAAAATCATTTGAGACCCTTGAAACCCAATCTTCTTTGAGAAGCACCAAACCCTAGTTGAAGACCCTGGCTTAGGAAGAGGTTTGACCAGTCAACTCTTGAGTAGCTTTGACTATTTGAGACCTTCATAAAAATTCATTTCTCATTTTCATTTCTTGATGTTTCTGATGATATCTTATCCTCTTTACAAAGTGTGTATCCTCTCTCCAATAGAGTGTCAACATTAAGCAAAAAGTGTATATCCTTTCCATTTTTCCACTGAGCTTATTCCTTGTGGAAGAATTTTTCTTCAACCTTCCTACCCAGATCATTACCTGGATGGAATTAACCCCCATTTGAGCTTGTTCTTCATTGGGTAGAGTCTTATTTGACCGTTTCTTTCTATGTGTGAATGTTGGTTCCTTCCAGGTGATAGAACCATTCAAGTTGATTAATGGACAAGCTTTCATAAAAGAAATGGACCCATAATTTCTGGTCAGCAGTATGAGGTTGGATTTTTCGAATAGACGACCTCAGATGAAGTTTGGGACAAAAGACACCATCATGTTTAGCAAAGATAGGGACCTTGAATTTGTAAGGGATGACCACCCCCGGGATCTGACCTAGCTCTCCAAAATCTAATCCAGGTGCTTTTTGGATTTCCACAACTTTGAGACGGTCTTCTAACTGCTTCTACTTGTCATCTATAGGAGGATATTGTTAATCATAGTAGTCTTCATCTTCAGAACCTTGATTGTTTTTACCTTCACCCCTGACACTTCTATCATCCTCTTCTTGGTTGTCGTCTTCCTCAGAGGAAACATCATTCACTCGAACTGGTTGAGCAGAACCTTTGAATCTTCTCCCTATGTTAAGGATAACAACCAGCTTCTTAGTCTTATTTTTCATGGTGAGGAGCACCCTCATCTCTTGTTTCCCTTTGGCCAGATTCAGAAGAGTCTCTTGAAATTGTGCATGCTGAGTTTGGAGATCCTTGACAGTTTGTTCGAGGGCCATATTATACGGAAATAAAGGGCAAATAGATGAGGAAACCTGTATTGGAAAACCTGCTTATGAAATGATGCATGATATGTGGATGCAATGTTTTCAAGGACCTTAATAGATTTAAATTTGCTAGCCAAATGGAAACAGAAAAAAATATTTCATTTAATAAGTTCAAAATTGCAATTGCTTCTTAGGATTACAATGAAAAAGCAAAAGGGTCTCAAGGAGACAACAATATGAACTTCTAAAATCTAAGACTTAAGTCTCCCACGGACACTTCCTCTTTGTGTCGGTGTATGCATTAAGGCTTTGCTCCTCGTGAAGTAGCTCTGTGAGCTCCAATATTTTATTTTCACTTGCATAAAATTGAGCTTCAAAGGTGTCACGTTACTCCTTGAGTTGAATCCATGATTTCTACAATTCTTTGAGGTTACTAGGCATGTCTAGATGGAGGATAGTATAAGGAAAATCCCCCTCGATAACAGGCTCTACAATTAACGGTAAGACAACAGGATATGACATCATAAGTTTTTGAGCGCGAGCTCGTACCCACTTGAGATAGGGCTCCAAAGGGATAGAATTATTTTGTCATAAAGTTTTGCTATCAACCTTCTTTACCATGCCCCAAGCACGTATAAACCTTTGACGATAACCTTGATGATCATCTTCGTAGTCGAACACAATACCCTAGATAAGTGCGTCATGAGGACCATCTCTTCCAGCATAACCAAATTATCGTAGA
The DNA here is from genome assembly GCA_948472305.1 of Vicia faba. Taxonomy (NCBI): domain Eukaryota; kingdom Viridiplantae; phylum Streptophyta; class Magnoliopsida; order Fabales; family Fabaceae; genus Vicia; species Vicia faba. Next base: position 537,550,632 of record OX451736.1, read on the forward strand.
GCTAGAGAAGGGTTGTACGTAATACCTCCTCTGATGCCTAGGAGTGGAACATTAAGGAATTCCCTGCAGCGGTTAATAATAGTAACATCTTCCAGAGATCGGGAACACCAATAGATATTCGAATAACAAAGCAAAATCATTCTTTGAGACCACCTCAAGACTTCTTCATTCTTAAATACTGGTCGGGGAAGGTGCGAAATAAACCACCTTGATAGCAGAGGTATGCAACACATAAGAGTCCCTTGCTTCCTCATAGTACGAGTGTGAAGAAAATGCAAGATGTCTCAGAGCAAGGTAGGCACAGGGTTATGAGAAAGAAATTTTTTTATGGCATTCACATCTATGAGTTGGTCTGGATTAGGGAATAACACCAAACCATAGATCAACAAAGCCAAGATTTCTTCAAAAGATTGAAAACTCATAGCATCTAGAAACAGCCGAGCCTTCTCTAATAGAAACTTAGTTAGAAAACCCTTGACTTCACTCCTTGTTTCTAAATTTGATACAATGTCGGACCGCTTCAGATGTAAGGCTGCTGTAATTTCTTCAGGTTTTGGATCTCTCTCTAAATTGGTGAAAGGTATTTGATTGAGAACAGGCACTCCCAGTAATTGAGAAAACTCCTCCATTGTGGGTACCAACTGATAATCCAGAAAGGTGAAATAGTGAGTGTCGGATCAAAGAACTGGAATAGAACACTCATCATATCTTCTTCAAAACCCGAGGTAACCAAACTGATTAGTCGACCGTGCCTTTTGATGAATGGAGAATTTTCGAGAACCCTTGAGACTAACTCCTTAAGTTGAGAAGGTATCTTCACAAAACTGATCCGGATAGTATTTCTGCGAGCGGAGGCCATAAAATACAAAACAGAACAAAGATAAATCCCTAGGTCCTTGAAATGGTTAGTGAAAATGGTATGATGTCATGATGTTATGATGTCATGTTCGAACAATTAATCATACACAAACAAAACACACAAGGCCTTAGGTTTAAGCTTGCATGGAGTTTGTAGGCAAGTACCCTCGTGAAGTTTAGTTGGCTCAACTTGTCCTAAAGAAGTAACTGGGTTCTAGGAGTCTCAATATCACTGATCTTCCTCACAGGCATTGTTTCAGCACAAGCATCTGAATTGCAATCGAAATATCCCGAGAGTCCTATCTCAATGAGTGCAGTATCGAGTATCAACCAACTCCAGTCTGCACTAAATCCAGCCATCTCACTACTTTCTAATGGCTACGTTGTGTCAACAAAGGTTCTACAATTAGTTAGTGCTTAAGACACCATGCGGCAGCCCAGCATTCTCCTTGACTTACTCAAGGGACACTGACACCAACCAATGTGTCGCACTAACGTAGCCATCGTTTCAACCATATCGGTCTATGTCGTACAGTTTCCATAATCTATTGCTACTTACCTAAAATTCCCCCAGATTCGGGTATAGGATCTATGCAAGAAATAAACCTAAGCATATCCCGAAATATAAAGCATACAAGGAAAACAAGTAAAGCAATAAAGGTTATCTAGCTCTTAAGGTAACCCCACTTTTAGTTTAGTGTTTCCCCAGCAGAGTCGCCAGTTTTGTAATACGGTGGGAGAATTGACTTTTGGGTTTTGCGTTTTATCGCAAATGTTGCGGATAGCAAGAGTCACCACCAAATTTTCTTTTATCCAATAAAGGAAAGGGTAAAAAGAACAGGAAAGACATTTTGAGAATTTTCTGAGCAAGGGGGGTAGGTTATGAAAAGGGAAGGTGTTAGCACCCTTTTATCCGTAGTTATCTACGGGCTCTTAATTGCTAGCTCACTTTTTGAATGCTTTGTGTTTGTGTATGTTTGAAAATATTTTGAAAATGCCTATGTACGGAAATTTTGTAATGATTCTCGCATCATTGAGAATGTATACAAAATGTTTGTTTTGAAAATAGTTATTGGATGAAAATGTTGTTTTGTGGAAAGATGTTTTGGAAATGCCAATGTAAGGCAATTTGCTTTATAATAACCCTTGTATCAGTCCTCAAGAGTGTTTATAAAGTATTTTGAAAGTAGTTGTTTTGAAGTGTAAAGATCGTTTTAGTTTGTGAGCAAGCGATTACGAGCTATCTAACTACTCAAAAAGTCTTTGTTCCTTTCCTCCTCCTTTAGATAGTGCTATCCTACCATTAATTAGTAGGAAGCCCTATTATTGGATGTGAGGGATAGACGTGCGTCATCATACAGTCATAGAAGGCAACTTGTAGGACCCTTTAGAAATTGTCGTAAGGGACTAAGATTGTTTACCGAAGGCAACATCGGAGGGTCATCGAGGGACTATGATCTTCTAACCGAAGATCTTTGCTAAAGCATCCCATATTCGAGGGACATGACTATTTTTTATCCCATGCAACATGTGAGGTTATCCTAGAGGTGCGCGTGTGCGAAATGTTTTGAATTCAGGTATTTGTCTTGAGATTAGGTTTTCTAATGTTTTGTTTTAGGTCTTGCCATACAATCCTATTAAACTAACAATAATAAAGAAAGCAGTAAGTTGTGGAAATTAAATGCCTTACGCTATTACAAGGCTTTGGGAATGGGGATACAAATCATAAATTGGGGAAAAATGTAAAGGAGTCCTAATTAAAGCTATTACAGACTTTGAGCAATTATCATATTGGAAAATATTAATGCGAAAGTAAAGTGCGCGAAGGTGGTGAAAAGGAGAAAATGTTTAAGAAAACCCTAAAATATTTCTAATCATTTAAGAAAAGATTTTGTTGTTTTTGTTTAGAAAAATGTGAAATAAAATTTAGACCTAATTCTAATTAATTTACAATTAAAATAAAACAATATGTAATTAATTTAATTAATTTTATTTATGAAAATTAAATTAGTTAATTAAAACCTAAAGAATTCTAAGTATTTTGAAAATATTTTTGTGTTTTTTTTGTTTAGAAAAATAAATTAAGTATAAAACCTAATTCTAATTAATTAATAAAATTAAATCCAAGTGATTAAATTAAATTAATTTTTATTTAACAAAAATAAAATTAATTAATTAAAAACCTAAATCTAAATTTTTGTATGATTTTATGATTTTTGTTGATTAAATAAAATTATTTAAAAGAAAAGAAAATAGTTAATTAAAAAAACAACCAAAAGAATTTTAATGGGCCTGAGTGAATAAAAGTAATTGGGGGGTGTTAGAAAGCAAAAATAAGAGGCTCAAATCAGGAAGGCCCTGACGCCCGTAATTATCCAGTGTGGATAATTCCAGGGAGTACACCATGGGCTTGCGTTTGGGTGCATTGGATCTGCCTTTGGTGAGATATAATGGCCAAGATATGAGGTTGCATCATTGCACGCTGGATTGCATAGCATGGAATCTTTAAGAGAAATGTTAGAAAATAAAATTCCAGAGGCAGGGATTGAACCCCTGCCCTGGCACACTAACGCCTTACACACACATACGCTTTCCACTGGGGTGGTTGTTTCATCCGGTTATGAAACAACCACCAATAAATATATTATAAATTCGTTTTCAAAAAATGGAAGATGAACTTCATCTTCTTCCTCGCACCAATAACAACAACAACATTGTTCAAATTTCTAACTCCTTCAATTCTCAATCATTTTAAAAAATTTAAACACGAGAGTTGTTTAAAATTTCACCACGAATTCAACCATGTAACTTTTGAAAGCTATAAGTTAAAGGCTGAAACAGATTTTTCTTGGTACCAAACTGAAACTAATATGTCAGATACTTCAATTCCAAAATTATCATCACATAGTCAACATAAGTGAAAACTAAGGACGTGGTTAGTTTCAGTGCAATCATATCTACATTTTATCTTTTGAAATTGAAAGCAAATGATGTGTGTGTAAGGATTTCAAAGTTGGAGAAACTTACCTCTGAAGTGAGAATCGAGTTTGAAGTTAGAGTACTTATGGAGGTGTTGGGATGATCTGGATAGCTTCACTAAACTCCGGGGAAGCTTTTGCAATGCTTACCTTAGATTAAGAGTGCCTCAGTTCTTCTAGACAAGTCAAGTTGCAGAGGTGTGAAGTGAGGTTTAAACAATAATGGTGGAGGTGTTACAGTCGTGCCAAGAGTGTTTGCACAACTTCTATTTGATGGATAAAAGGTATTTGAGTGATAAAATAGGAAAACACACGAGTAAATTTGAATTTTGGTGTTGGAAGCTTCAAATGTGCAACAATGGAATTTTTTAAGTGATTCTGAGTTTGAGAGTGTTTTAGGGCTTGTGAAATTGTGCTTTGTCTTGCAAATGGCCTCTCTATTTATAGAGAAAAGGTTTGAGGGAAATGGCTGATCAGGTTTGAAAGATAGCATGTTATGGGTTGGTTGCTGTGATACGGTGGGAGAACTGACTTGATTGTTTTGTGTTTTATCGCAAATGTTGCGGTTAGCAAGAGTCGCCACCGACTTTTCTTTTATCCAAAAGAAAAGGTGAAAAAGCACAGGAAAGACCTTTGAGATGTTTTCTTGAGTTCGGGGGGTAGATTATGAAAAGGGAAGGTATTAGCACCCTTTTCATCCATGGTTTTCCATAGGCTCTTAGTTACTTGCTTAGATCACTTGCTTTTGTTTGTTTGAAATTGTGCTTTGTGTGGTTTTGAAAGTATTTTGTAAAAGAGGCCATTCGTTTAGGCAATCTTTGTAATGATTCTCATTCGTAAGAATGTATACAAAGATGTTTGTCTTTTTGAAAATGTTTTCAATATTTGTAGGATGTTTTTGAAATGTGTGTGTGTGTTTTGAATATAGCAAGGATAGTTGTTTGAAATGGAACAAGTAACTAGAAGTAATCTACCTACTCAAATGTCTTTCTTATGTATTTTCTATTCCTTTGACATTGTTGTCTTACCATTGATTTGGTAAGCAACCATATCTTTGGATGTAAATGGGACGGGCGTGGGTCATCGTATAACCATGATTAGCAATGTTTGCAAAGTATCTTAGCATTTTAAGGGACCAAGATCATTTTGTAAGACAACTTTTTGAATAGCGTCATCGAGGGACTATGATCTTTATGTTTGTTTGTTTTGCCAAGATACTTCGCATGCGTAATATGGCCATTTTTGTTTTAGGCAAACAAGTGGAGAAATCCTAAGGATGCTTGTGTGAAAGTGTATCATTTTCATGCTTTGATTTTGTCTTGTATTTATGGTTTTATATTTTTGCTTTGTTTTGATCTTGTCATACAAACCCTAATTACTAATCATGGCATATAAAGCGATAAGTTGCGTAATGTAAATATTTCTAAGCTATTACAACAATTTATGGGAGGGGGAATACAAATTTGAATGGGGATTTGAAAAATTGTAAACCTAAATAAATTATTACAACCAAATCGAATTTGTACGAATTTGAATAAATACAATACAATATTTAAAAATGCAATACAATGTACATGTAAGAAAAGATTTTTTTGTTTTGTCTTTATGTAAAAGAAATTTAATCTAAACCTAAAATTATAAGGAAAAGAAATTAATTTTTAAAAGGGAGGTTTTAACCCTAATTTCTATTTTAAAAGAAAATGAAGTTCATATGTATTATTTTTTTATGTATTTTTTTTATTAAAATAATAAATAATATTGTATAAAAATATAAAACTTTTATATATGCAAAAATAAATATTTATAAGTATGAAATGAAAAATAAATTAAACTAAATATGTTTTAACTATATTTTACAAATTATTAAGAAAATACATGATATATATTAAGAATAAAATATATTTCTATGTGAAAAATAAACTAAAATAAAATAAACATGCAATATTATGAAATTTATATTTTTTCGGATTTTTATGTATCAAAGAAAATATTTAATATATATTAAAAATGAAAATAAAATAAATAAAATAAAAATATAAAAAGTTGGCAAAGGGGGTGATGTAGCAAAGCTGGTAGTAATGTGATAGTATAAAAAAGCTAGGCCCAAGACTGAGCCCAAACCTGCAAAAATGACAAAAACTGAAAAATGGAAAAATATGGAAAACCAAAAGTAACGCCCAGGTTCGAACCCAGGACATGGGTCTCACCAGCGCGCTACTTTGCCACTAGGGTGGCTATACATCCATTGTCTTAAGGAAAACAAAAATAATATAACACAAAACAAGTCCTTGCCCTGTACTTCATCTTCTTCCTCAAGCTTGGCCAGACATCTTGTAACTCTCTCATACTTCCATGAAAATGAAAACTCATAACATGAAAGTTGTAGTATGTGAACTCACGATTCCAACCATATAAGTTATGTGAACTAACAATCAAAAGTCAGAAAGAATTTTAACAGCCCTAAATTTAAACCTAATATTTTCAGAAATTTCAAGTTCTAAATTCTCCCAGCTCAAGTAAAATAAATACAAGATAAAGGTATGTACATTTTCGTTGTGATAAGGACTACATTTTTATTTACAAATCGTGGCCTATGGTTGCCTGTACAAGGAGATAGAGTTTGAGATTTTACCTCCTTCAGTTGGAATCGTGGATGGAACTGGAGTGAGTTTGATGGAGGCCTGATGCTTGCTTGAGCTTCCTTGAACTTCCTTGAATGTATTCCCACCCTTGCCTTGCTCTGAAAGTACCTGAAACTCCTTGGCCAAGTCAAATTGCAAGCTTTGAAAGCAACAATGGCAGATGATGGAAAATTGGTTACAGAACAAGGATGAAGGTCTGGATTGGTTTGATATCAAGTAGGTAAGATGTTTTGATGATCAAGAAAGGAAACGCACGAGCCAAATATGAGATTGGTATGCTTATGCCAAAAAAACTGCAAGTTTGACAGTTTTCTGGTGTTTTTCTGCTTGGGATTGTTTTAGGCCTTAACTAATCGTGTTCTAAGTTGTATTAGGTTTGTATATTAGTATTGAATTAGTTTCATGTCAACCCTCTAACAGCTGTGCCAGTTCTAGCCTTTTTGCAACTTTTCTTGCATTTGAAGTAAAGTGAAGGGACAATGCTTGCCATGCTTGTACTTGCTCTCTTAGGGTTGGTATCAGCTTGTACAATTTTCTTTAGACCTGTGAGACTTGTATGTACAATGGAGACAGGTCCAATGCTCAAGAATTGGAAAGTGGCAAAAGTTGTGCTTTTTTAAAATGGCAATGGTCACTTTATGCCATTTATGGAATTGCAACTTGGATAATGGTTCTAAGGCATGGATCAAAGCTTTTTCAACTGAGTAAGAATTTAATTAAGGAGTGAGGAACAAGTTTGGGACCTGTAAAGCATGGATTAGGCAGCATAAGTACTGATTGCAACTTTGTTCTTCATGAAATGGCTTGGACAAAAAGTGAGAAATTGCCAACTTCATCTCTTCAATTCTCCCTACTAAAAAATGATAATGAGGAGCTCTTGGACATTTTGGAAAGCTTGAAATGTTCTCTATAACTCATCTTTGAAATGAATTTTGAGATACCTCTTGGAACTAGGTGAAAAATTGCCATGAAGTTGGGTCCAAAACCGGCCTAAATTAGGGCAAAATTTCACTAAGTTATTTAGTTCATGACCATGTATTTATAAATTTATATATTGAGATCCAAGCATCTTTAGGGGAAAGTTTGTGAAGAAAAGTTGTAGATTTCATGGAGGTCTACAACCTTCATGTTGGGAACTTTCCTTGAATCATTATGCATCATGGTGAAAGAGTGGCCTAAAGTTGAGAAAAAATAAGAAATTTTCTATACTTAGAAAATTCTCTAAGTTAAGAAAAATTTCAAATTCAAACCTTAATCTTCAAACTTGGATTTATTGATGAACAAGTTTCACATTTTGACATGTTTTGATGAATTATGCCCCTTGGTACTTGATTTTGACCAAAAAGTCAAAATTTGACTTTTCAGTGTATAGTTGACTTTTGATCAGTTGACTGGAAATTTCATTTCTCAATCCAATGAAATTGAAATGTTTTGAGCCATGTAATAAGGTCAAGATGGTGTAATTTAATCCTTGAAATCATTCCTTAACTCAATTGGTCATTTGTTAGGTTAGAAACCAGAAATTGCCCTTCCTTAGTCAAAACCCTAATTTTGACCATTTTGCCCTTTTGGTGATTTGACCAAATTTCTTGAGGGATTGTGATCCAAACTTGAAAAAATGATACATATAAGTTTAAAATGTTGATGTTGATCAAAAATTATGAAATTTTACTGTAAATTGGCCATGGTTGACTTTTTTCCCAATACAATTGATTTTTAGGTCAACTGTCCCATTGACTGATCAAAATTATGGTTCAAGGCTTGAAACTTATCATGAGTGATCTTAGGGGTCCATAATGATGTTTGAAAGTCATATGAAGCATTGATAGTCCAAAAATCCTTGTGCAAACTCAAACCCTAATTTTGAGTTATTAGTGCAAGATGAGATCTCTTGAGCTGACCAAACCCTAATCCAGTCTTGAGTCAAAGAAATCTTGTGAGAAAAGTCTTGATAAATGAGAGGGCAAATTTTGGGGTACAACAACTGCCCCTGTTCAATCTTCTTAAACCTGAAGAGTTGGATTGGCGAATCTGCCATTCGTGACTCGAAGGTGAAAGATGGTTGGACACTAGAGTGCCCAGAAATTTGCACTCGGCGATGTGTAGTTGAGGGAATGGGCTTTAAGATGTTGTTTGGAGAAATGATAGAACCTTGTTGGAGATGGGCTTGTAGATGCCATCCAAGAATGTTTGGTTGAAGTGTAACTTGTAAGCTGAAAGAACGAGCATCAGAATGGTGTCCGTGTCTGGAACATATCTGAGCTGTATCTGAATGAGTATCAGGATGGCATCTGTGTCTGGAGCGTATCCGAACTGTATGGGAAATCTGAATGAGTATTAGAATGGCATCCGTGTCTGGAGCGTATCTGAACTGTATGGGCAATCTGAATGAGTATTAGAATGGCATCTGTGTCTGGAGCGTATCTGAACTGTATCTGAAAGCCGAATCTGAATGAGTAACAGAATGGCATCCGTGTCTGGAGCGTATCTGAACTGTATCTAAATCTTGAAATCTGAATGAGTATCAGGATGACATTCGTGTCTGGAGCGTATCTGAACTGTATCTGAAAGCCGAATCTGAATGAGTAACAGAATGGCATCCGTGTCTGGAGCATATCTGAATTGTATCTGATAGTGTATTGTTAATGGTAGCTGTTAATCTCATCCTGAAAAGGGTAAAATGTTAGCTGGAACACAAAATTATGTTGCATGAAATGTATGATGCAATATATGTGTTTTATCAACGTTTATGATATGTGGATGTAATGTATGCGCATGTAAGCTGATTTGCTATATTGTTGTATGATTGAGGAAAATAAATCCTTGGCTGCTGCTGAGGATATGTGGATTCTTCATATCTTGAAATTGAAGTATTGAAAAAATCCTATTGTGAGAGCAATGCCATATACTGCTTGAGGAATCTGCTTGGGGAATCTAGAGAATTTTGATGACTTTTACTGGGGATTTGAAATTTTAGTTCCACTGGGGATTTAAATGACGTACTGTGGGGATTGTTCATGGAATAGCCTAAAGACGTTTTCCTATTCCTTCAACCTGTCAGTAATTGTCTTTTTTCATTTTTTTTATTTGTAAACAGTAACTATGTTCAAATGCATATGTTCATTAATGAATCATTGGACGTTTTTGCAAATAAAACACAAGTGTAAAGAAAAAGGACAAATAGTTTTCTGTACTTTAAAGAGATATCTTTGTATTTACTTTGAATAAGTATTTTGTACAAAGGAGACAGACATCCTAGTAAGAGGATGGTGCCATAAAAGTAAGAAAAAAATTTATACAAAGAAAGATAGCTATGTGTGATAATCCCATAGGGTTCCCATTCTGCTATAGCCTCCGTATTTCCGAATATCTTGTCTATTTGTTGCTTCGTCCGAAGATGATTGAATTGATCAGAAACTCCGAGTTTGTCAGTGAAGAGATTGTCCTCAAAATGATCCGACGAGACATAGTCATACGCTTTAATTCCCTAACTTTTGCCTGGATCGCCCTTCCGGGTTTTCAGTCCACTGGGAAACCCTTTTTTGCCCAAGTCGCCCTTTCGGGTTTTCAACTTGCCGGGTGTACATATTTTTCTTAATTTTATCCCTAATTTTTGCCTGAACCTTTTGGTTCGTCGGGATGCCCTTTTTTGCCTAGGTGTGTCAACCTAGCGGGTCTCTTATGCGTAGTATCTTTTGACTATGTCCGCGTTTGCAGGGTGTGGCAGGTCATCACCGTCCATGGTGGTTAAGATCATCGCCCTATTCGCAGTGATTTCTGGCGGAACAACCGCTAGTCTTCCAAACAAATTTGATATGTATGGTTACTTGCAGGATCGACTAGATTGATCCTAGGACATTGTCTTAACGTTAATTGTAACACTTTCTTGAGGGCTTATGTAAAATATGACGTGATACTTGTGCATGTGTTTGTGTAAAGGCTTGGAATGCAAGACTTCTGAAATTAAATTCAAATGTAAAGGTTTAGACGAAGCGTCTTAATTAAAGAAAAAGGTTTGAATGTAAATATTTGACAATAAAAAGACTTAATACTGGAATTAAATGACTTGATTGTAAAGAAAAAGCCTTTTAAAAGGAATTTGATTTATAAAGCTTTACAGGAAAGTAAAACAATTCGACAGAACATAAAGAATTTAAAAATAATTGCAGGAATATGTGAAAGAATGGTTTGAAAGAAAATTATGTTGATAAGTGCAATTTCAAAGATAAAATTTTGAGGTCATACGTACATTCTCAATGAAACTTTTTCTCTTTAACTTGGTACTTGAGTATTTTTATGAGTAACTTTGTACGAATTATGACCTATTCTTCCCTAACACTAAGGAGCTATTTATAATGTTCTAACCATAACGGTACTATTCTAAGAAAAGGCCACGTTGCTTCTTGCATGTCTTTCGACACTCTAAGGCTTCCACGCGTCCTTCTTATCTAAAGAAAATATCTTCAAATTTCAAATAATCCCGCTCAAGCCTTCAGCAATGACTTTCTTACATGGCCGTCGAAAACGCGCCCTTTTGATAAAAATAGAAAACTTGTCTTTTCAAACTATCTTTGACACAGATCTAGTAATATACTTCGACTAAAGCTCTTTTTCCAGCCATCTTATGGAAATTTAAAATGTAAAATTTCCTTTATTAACCTGGTCGAAATTCCCAGCTAACACGCCCCACCGGAGAATATGTTCTTGATTACAAATGGCCCTTCATAGGTAGGAGTCCATTTGCCCCTGGGATCACTTTGTGGCAAAATGATGCGCTTGATAACTAGATCTCCAACCTGATATACCTGGCGTCTGACATTCTTGTTGAAAGCCTTGATCATCCGTTTTTGATGCATCTGACCATGGCAAACAGCAGTAAGTCTCTTTTCATCAATTAAGTTTAGTTGATCAAGTCGAGTCTGGATCCAATCGTCTTCATTCAAACATGCATCCTTCATAATTCTCAAAGAGGGGATCTGAACCTCAATAGGCAAGATAGCCTCCATGCCATAAACCAAAGAATAAGGTGTTGCCCCAGTTGATGTACGAGCTGCGGTACGATACCCGTGGAGAGCAAATGGTAGCATCTCATGCCAGTCCTTGTAGGTGACTGTCATTTTCTGTATGATCTTTTTAATGTTTTTATTTGCAGCTTCAACGGCACCATTCATCTTTGGCCGATATGGGGATGAATTGTGATGTTGAATCTTGAACTGCTCGCACAAGGCGGTGATCATAGTATTGTTAAGGTTTGTACCATTATCAGTGATGATCCTTTCTGGAATACAGTACCGGCAAATGAGATTCTGCTTGATGAAGCGGGCAACAACATTCTTAGTAACGGATGCGAAGGAAGCTGCTTCGACCCACTAATGGCCACTAAAATGAAACGGTGTCCATTGGAGGCTGTAGGCTTGATCTCTCTAATCATGTCGATTCCCCACATAGCAAAGGGCCAAGGAGCCGTCAAGACATTCAGAGGAACCGGAGGTATGTGCACCTTGTCAGCATAAATTTGACACTTATGACAGGTCCGAGAGTGTTGATAGCAGTCTGCTTCCATGGTAGACCAATAATAGCCTGCCCGTAGGATTTTCTTTGCCATTGTATGCCCACTGAAGTGAGTGCTAAAAGTACCTTCATGTAATTCAGCCATGATCTTTTCAGCCTCAATATTATCCATACACCGGAGCATAATGGAGTCATGATTGCGTTTGTACAGGATGCTATTACTCAGGAAGAACTTAGCAGAGAATCTCCTTAAGAACTTTTTATCATTGATTGAAGCTCTTTCTGGATATTCCTGAGCCTCGAGATACCTCTTGACTTCATGGAACCAAGGCTGGTCCACTACTTCTTCAGTATTAATCTCGTGACAGTGTGATGGTTTATCCATTCGTTCAATGGTGATTTGGGGAGCCTCGTTATCCCAATTAAGTTTAAACATAGATGACATTGTGGCTAGAGCATCTGCTAGCTTATTTTCTTCTCGCGGGAAATGCTTGAAGGTAATCTGCTCGAAATGTGGTAGCAATGTCAAGACATGTTCTTTGTAAGGGATAAGGTTTGGGTGCTTAGTGTCCCATTCTCCTTTGATCTTACTGATGACTAAAGCTGAATCTCCGAACACATCTAAGGATTTGATTCCCAAGTCCATGGCAGCCTTGAGACCAAAGATGCATGCTTCGTATTCTGCCATGTTGTTCGTACAGTTGAAGCAAAGTCTGGCAGTGAAGGGAGTATGACATCCTTCTAGAGATATGAGTACAGTTCCGATACCATTACCAAGTGCATTGGATGCCCCATTAAAGAACAAGGTCCATCGGGATCCTTGTTCAGGTCCGTCATATGGCCTGATTTCTTCACAGTTGTCTAATGTCATGATGTCTTCATCCGGGAATTCAAACTTCATGGACTGATAATCTTCTACAGCTTGATGAGTAAGATGATCAGCTAGCACACTGCCCTTTATAGCTTTCTGGGTAGTGTACTGTATGTCATATTCCGTTAGGATCATCTGCCATCTAGCTATCCTTCCAGACAGAGCGGGTTTTTCGAAGATGTACTTTACCGGATCCATCTTAGATATCAACAAAGTGGTATGAGTCAACATATATTGTCTTAGCCCGCGAGCAGCCCATGCTAGAGCGCAGTAAGTTTTCTCGAGCAGTGGATATCTAGTTCACAGTCGGTAAACTTTTTGCTCAGGTAGTAAATAGTGTGCTCTTTTCGGCCAGACTCGTCATGCTGCCCCAATACACACCCCATTGAGTTCTCTAAAACGGTCAGATACATGATCAGTGGTCTTCCCTCGATTGGTAGCATCAAAATAGGAGGCTCTTGTAAGTACTCTTTGATTTTGTCGAAAGCAGTTTGGCATTCATCATTCCATCTGACTACTTGATCTTTCTTCAATAATTTGAAGATTGGCTCAAAAGTAGCTGTCAGGTGAGAAATGAATCTGGCAATATAGTTCAGGCGTCCCAAGAATCCTCTGACTTCCTTCTCAGTATGAGGAGCAGGCATTTCTTATATTGCTTTAACCTTGGCAGGATCAACCTCGATGCCTTTGTTGCTGACAACAAAACCTAAGAGTTTACCGGACCGGACTCCGAATGTATACTTGTTTGGATTCAATCTTAACTTGTATTCCTTCAATCTCACAAACAACTTTTGTAAGTGATCAAGGTGCTCCTCTTCAGTTTGTGATCGGGCTATCATGTCATCTACATAGACCTCTATCTCATGATGTATCATATCATGAAATAAGGCTACCATGGTGCGTTGATAGGTTGCCCCATCATTCTTCAGTCCGAATGGCATCACTTTATAGAAGAAAGTGCCCCACTATGTGATAAATGTAGTTTTCTCCATGTCCTCAGGTGCCATTTTGATTTGGTTATAACCTGAGAATTCGTCCATGAAGGAAAACACTTTGTGTTGGGTTGTATTGTCAACCAGGATATCGATGTGGGGAAGTGGAAAATCATCTTTAGGGTTGGCCCTGTTTAAATCTCTATAATCCACGCACATTCATACTTTGCCGTCCTTTTTAGGCACGGGAACAATGTTGGCAGCCCATTGAGGATAGGAAGTGACAGCCAAAAATCCAGCATTGAACTGTTTCATGACTTCCGCTTTGATCTTCTCTGACATGTTAGGTCTCATGCGGCGGACTTTTTGTTTCACTGGTGGACAATCTTCTCTTGTGGGTAGACGATGTACCACGATATCTGTATCAAGTCCTGGCATGTCTTCATATGACCAGGCAAAGATCTCAACATAATCATGCAATAGCTGAATTAGACGCTCCTTGACACTCGACTTTAGATTGGCACCCACCTTGATTTCCTTTTTATCTTCCTCGGTACCCAAGTTGATCGTATCCAAGGGCTCCTCATGAGGCTGAATAGCTCTTTCCTCTTGTTGTAGTAGTCTGGACAATTCCCCTGGTACTTCACAATCTTCCTCACCTTCGTATTCGGCTTGGTAGATTAGATCTTCAGAGTCACTAAAGGCCATAGCAGTATCGTTACCCATGGGATCCGGAATGGAGGGGTACCTGCATTTGTGAGTGTGGGTGTGTGTAAGGTTATAGCCATCTTTAAACAATAAATATGTAAAAGAAAGACAATGAGCACAAAAGGTTTGTATGTGGAAAAACATCCATGATTCATTGAATGTCATATGAAGATGAAATAAAAACCCTTACAAATGGACCGTTGTGCCTCGGGTAAGACACAAGGTTTTTAATGTGCGAATTGTTTGTGAATATTACAAGTCCAACAGAAATGTAAAAGATAAATTACTGAGAGATGAAAGTTATTGGGACAAAGTCTCTGGCTTCCCAATTGCGTAGTCCTCCGTTGGAATGCAAGACTTCTGAAATTAAATTCAAATGTAAAGGTTTAGACGAAGCGTCTTAATTAATCGAAAAAGGTTTGAATGTGAATATTTGACAATAAAAAGACTTAATACTGGAATTAAATGACTTGATTGTAAAGAAAAAGGCCTTTTAAAAGGAATTTGATTTATAAAGCTTTGCAGGAAAGTAAAACAATTCGACAGAACATAAAGAATTTAAGAATAATTGAAGGAATATGTAAAAGAATGGTTTGAAAGAAAATTATGTTGATAAGTGCAATTTCAAAGATAAAATTGTAAGTTCATACGTACATTCTCAACTAAACTCTTTCTCTTTAACTTGGTACTTGAGTATTTTTGTGAGTAACTTTGTACGAATTATGACCCGTTCTTCCCTACCACTAAGGAGCTATTTATAATGATCTAACCATAACGGTAATATTCTAAGAAAAGGCCACGTTGCTTCTTTCATGTCTTTCGACACTCTAAGGCTTCCACGTGTCCTTCTTATCTAAAGAAACTATCTTCGAATTTCAAATAATCCCGCTCAAGCCTTCAGCAATGACTTTCTTACGTGGCCGTCGAAAACGCGCCCTTTTGACAAAATAGAAAACTTGTCTTTTCAAACTATCTTCGACGCAGATCTAGTAATATACTTCGACTAAAGCTCTTTTTCCAGCCATCTTATGGAAATTTAAAATGTAAAAGTTCCTTTATTAACCTGGTCGAAATTCCCAGCTAACAAATTGCCCCCAAAAAATGTTTGTTTCAAATATGTGCAGAAATAGGCATTTCTTGTGATTTATGTTATTTCGACCAGCAAAGAGAAACTTTTCGTATTTCGATGATATCATCATGACATCTCTTCCCAAAAACGTCGCTTCAAGACGTGCGTGCAGCAGTTATAATGATGAATAACCATCCCCAATGTCAGGCGACTTGACAAACTTCTCACCTTCTCCTTCAGGATGCGAACACGTGTCCCTTGATGGAAAATCACTCTTCATTATAAAAAGGGTTTTCCTCCTTCCTCTCTCTTACTTTTACAAACTTCTCTTAGCAAAAAAAAAACCCTCTCAGCCTCCGTAAAACCTTTTTCTTTCCAAAAGAATCTCAACAATGGCCTCTGATAAACAACTAACGAAAATCAAAATCAAAAACTCTGGAGCTTCCGCAGGTTCATCTTCTCAATCTATTCCAACTAGTAAAATAATCACGCATGAGAATAAGGAATTTATCACACCTCTGAAGCTGTCCAAAGAACAAAAAGCCATTTTTGCTTCCCAGGTATTAATTTCTTCTTCATTATCTGGTAAAACCTTAGGATTCCTAGGTCCTTTAGTTTCTACTGAACATATGGAAGACTGTAAAAACTTTTTTCCAACTTATCATGCTATTAAACCCATAGCTAATAAGGGAAACACTTCCGATGATTCTTCCAAATTCCCTAAAAATATATCCACAGAAAGTCCTGAAGCAAATAGGGAACCTTTTCAAATGAACTATATTACTGAGAATTTCAGACCTTTTCGATCTTGCCCCACTTTGGACAAGTCTTATTTGAATTGGCTAGGTAAGGTAGAGAAAAAGAAAAGCCAATTTTGGTAAGATTTAGGCATTTTCGACCTGATCCAGATGTCGAAATTAGGTTTTAGCTATTGCCAACCTTTACTTCTTGCGTCTCATTATTTTTGGGATACCACTTATAACACTTTCCATCTTCCTTGTGGGATGATAACCCCTACGTTGTTCGACGTAGCAGCCATTACAGGACTTTCTCCTATTGGAGAAACATTTGACCCTTTTCTCCATTCTGACAACACAATAGATTTCAACACCAAAACCGCCTCCTTTAATGCCTATATGAGTTTCTATCATACAGACGACGAAGATGTTTCCGACATCGAACATATAGCTTTCTTAGCTTTATGGTTGTCCAAATTTGTTTTCTGTTGCAAATCCCTCCAAGTAGCTAGAATATTTTTAACTTTGGCTAACCAACTACATTCTGGTCGAAAGGTTTGCCTTAGTGAATTATTACTAGTAAGTTTGTATGAAAGTTTAGGCGCTGCTGTAACCAAGCTTAAAGAACATGAAGCTGGTAGTAACCTCCTTTTAGTCGGACCTTACTGGCTTCTTCAACTGTGGCTGAATGCCACCTTCGAACCATCCCTTCAAACTTCTGGAAATGTGAATGAAGAGGATCCCATGATAGTAGCAAGAAGTATTGAAGGAACCAGGCTTCTGCTACTGACTCCCAGTGAATACATGAATCTTCAATCTAGCCTTACCAAGTATATTCTGATGTTCTTGAAACGTCATGCCTATACTTCTGCTATGGCTCCCTTCGCCAAACGAACTCATGGCCCTTCCTGGTTTACTGTTTCGATTGAAGAAGCCATAAAATATGCCAACACTGAAGTTGAAGATGTCTGGCGTGCATTCCTCCTTCCCAGACTCCTTATTTCCAGGATTTTTCCTGTGAAGAACTATGTATGCATGTTAGCCTATCAACCAAACTTTGTCTCTCGATAATTTGGGTTGAATTAACTTGTCCCGGTGTCTCTTTTTAACCGTAAGAAGGAGATTTGCTATGCTGGAGTAGATTATGTTATGAGGGACGTGGCGAAGCATCAAGAATATCATGCTGATTTTGTTGTCTTCAAACTTTCTTCTTTCGAACCTGCGACTTATATGACCAAAGGCTTTTATACTTGGTGGACGGAGTTTTATTCTAACAACATGTTCGACAGTACTGAAATAAAAGATCAACTGACCCAAGCCTTTTCATCTTTGCAGGATCATGGACCCAAAGGTAAAACTACTCATTGCAAAGAAATAAAAGCTTTTCAGGATTATTTTGAAACTGTCTATGACCCTACGCAGCTTAGTCGAACAATCTATCAAGCGTCACTTATTTTGAAAGAAAAATTTACGAAAACTCTTTCAAAATTAAAACTTCCCAAATCTGTAAAACCTGAATTCAAGTATGATTTAGCCTTTGAACTGCAGCCACCCAGATTTCCAAAATTACCCACAGCAGACTTCGCTCTGGAATTTTCGCCACCTTATCCAGACTGGTTCGTCTGTGGTAACATTTTTCATGACTTACATAATGATAGTCAAAAACGTGCAAAACGGGTTGTTCCGACTAAGCTCACTCTGGACAGTTTCAACGGTTTCCTACACTATGACTTGTCTGCTGCGAAAATCATTTCTCCAACACTTCAAGGTGCCATGTCAAAAAATGTACTTTAAGATTTCCCATCTTAACATGTTTCCTTCTAACTTTGTGAATTTTCAGCTGTCGAAAGGAAAACCCCCAAAAAGGGAAAACCCACTTCAAAGACCACTCCAACTGGAACGTCAAAGCCTACTTCTTCACAACCAGACAATGCCGGGAAGAACGTTTCTTCAAAAAAAATGGCCAAAGCTTCTGAGGTTTTCATACTAAACTTTATTTTCTGGAATTTTCTTCTATTTTTGCTTACTTATCAAAATTTTGATGTTTTTTGCAGGATGGGAGTTCGCCAGTTGCCAAGGCGAAGAAGAGAAAAAATGCTTCTGAAAAAGAAGTAATTACACTTGAAGGTAGCAGCGCTGATGACTCTCCTCCTCCTTTGAAGAAACAAAAGAAAAAAGGGTCGAAGGTTACTTCGTCCCAGGGAACTGCCCAAAAGGAAACTGAAACTGCTACTCTCCCTACTTCTGCAAAAGAAGCGGGGCCTCCAACCTCTGGAGCCAAAATTTCGGAGCGTATTGGAAGCAATACCTCTACTGCTGATAAGGTATTTATTTTAAACTCTTCTTTCATTTCCCTATATTTTGACATATTATATTTCTTGAACAAACATTGGCATTCACTTTTGCAGAAAAAGTCTGACAAGTCCCCCAAACCTTCTGATCCTCTCAAAAATACAATTGTCGAAGGAACTCCTTCACCCCCTCCCAATGCTGGAATCGCACAAAACAAAGGGTCTGCGACTGACAATCCTCAATCTGAGTCGAAGGACACAGAAGATCAGGAGAATTCTTCTCCTGAGGTGGATACTCAAAAAAATGGCACTCCCCTTAATGTTGGCACGTCTGAGGAAATTGAAACGAATGAAGACGCAGAACGTTCTTCCGACATATAAGGTTTCTTCGAAGGTAACGAAGGGATGGGAGATGATGAAAGAAACGTCGAAGAGTCAGAACAGATTCTCAATAACAAAGACTTGGATTCTGCTCACGCCACTGAAGAGTCTAATCCTGCTTCGACACACAACCAGCCTTCTTCAAGTCAGCCCACTATTGCCACTCTCTCAGAAGAGGAAAGAACTGCCCTTAAAGTAACGGATCCCTTAAAGTATGTCAAACTAATGATGGATTTAAAGGATTCATATCCTGCTAAAACGTTTCCTGATGCCTCTGCCCAAGCTGGTGTTGGTACCAAAGAAACTTCTCTTGATGCCCTTTTGCAACAGGTGAAGCAAGCTGTCTTCGATGCTGACCTTTTTACCACCCTAAAGTAGGATTGCACCGCTGGTTCTCGGATAAAGAAATGGATTTCTCAGATACCCATCACAGCGTGTCCACCTGATGTGGGCGAAGCTCTAGTTGATATTCAACAATTGATTGATCAAGTGAGTTCTGAGTTTAATAGAGACTTCAATGCCCAGACGAAACTTCAAGCGGCGGAAAAGGCACAATCTTTAGCATATGAAAAAGCTTACAATGCCTACACTGCCTCTGAAACTCTCATGAAGTCGAAGAAGAAAGCCCAAGAGGAGTACAATAACTATGCATCCTCCATCCAAGTTTGGGAAACTCAGATCTCAGAGTTACGAGCGCGGATTGCTGAGGCGAAAGAAAAACAGGCTGCCATTCAAGGCTTGAATGACCCTCAGGCTGACCTCTTGGCAAAGGAAAGTGTTGCTCATGTGGAAGCGGCTACCAATATGGACAAAGAAATAGCCAAAATTCAAGAGTCCAAAGCGGCTATCTAATATAAACTTAATTTGTCGAAGATCAAATATGCAAGGATAAAGAGCAATCTTCCTTTCTAGTTTTTTAGCCAATAGCCTTAACTTTTCTTGTTGCATTGCCCTTTTAATTGTAATATTCAGACAAATGCCATTTTGGCACCTTTAATTAATTTTTTAGAAATCTATGATACGTTACAAAAGCCATTTTAGTATTTCCATCTTGGCTTCGCTTTACTTATTTGTCACTACAATTTTCTTATTCTAATATCCTGCAGAAATGGTTTGTACTTCTTTAAGTATTTCCCATTTACCCTTAGGATCTTCGATCTTCTGTTAGTTCTTCCACCTCATACGCATTATTCGAAAATACTTTTAAAATTCAAAAAGGACCTTCCCAATGGGGAGACCACTTGCCTAAAGCTTGTTTCTTTTTGTCCATAGGTAAAATAACTTTCCAAACTAAATCATTAGCAACGAAAGTTTTACCTTTCACCCTTTTGTTGTAGTCTCTAGCTAATTTTTCCTTCTGCCTTATTAACACTTCTAAGGCGCGCAACCTTTCTTCGTCTACATCTATCAATTTATTCAACATCATTTCCCAATAAAGGTTTGGAGCTATCTCTTCCTGTCTTTGAATGCGAACTGTCTGTAGAAAGATTTCGACTGGTAATACTGCATCATGTCCAAAGGTAAGTTGGAATGGTGTAGTATTGGTTGCTTCTTTAGGTGACGTTCGACAAGCCCAAAGTGCTTGATCTAACATTTTATGCCAGTTTTTAGGCTTCTTTCCGACATGCTTCTTGATTAAGCCTATTATGACTTTGTTTGCTGCTTCGACTTGACCATTTGCTTGAGCATAATATGGTGTAGATGTTAGTAATTTGACCTTGTTTCTTTCACGAATTCTTGCATCTTTCGACCAGTAAAAACTGACCCTTGGTCCGTAGTTATACTTTCTGGGATTCCAAACCTATATAGTATATGCTTTTGGATAAATTCAATGACCGTTTCTTGGTCTACATTCGCCAAAGGAATAGCTTCTACCCGTTTGGTGAAATAATCTATTCCTACCAATATATATCTTTGTCCTTTGGACGAAGTGGGTCGAATCTCTCCTATTAAATCCAATGCCCATCCTCTAAATGGCCATGGCTTAATGATTGAATGTAATTCACTTGCAGGGGCATGTTGAATGCTTGCATGCATCTGACATTCTTGACAACCCTTGGTGAAGTCTACACAGTCTTTCAACATAGTTGGCCAATACATTCCATATCGAAACAACAACCATTTCATATTATGTCCTGCTTGATGGGCCCCACAGGCTCCACTGTGAACGCTTGATAATTCCAGATATGCTTCATTTTCTCCCAAGCATTTTAACAAAATTCCTTCAGGGGATTTTTTGAATAATTTGTTTCCCATCAAGTAATAAGATAAAGCTTTGTATCTAACCTTTCTATCCGTGTTGGTTGAAGGGTCTTTTAGGTAGTTAATAATTGGGCTTCTCCAATCTGTATCTGCCAGAGTGCTTATCTTTAGTACCTCAAATTCTTCTGGGTTGGCACACCCTAGCCTAGTAGTTTCTAAGTCCATTGGGGATAACCTCGTAGCCAATGCTTTTCCTATTATCTCAATCAATCCTTCTAATCTTTCCTTTGACACTTTATACCCTGAGGCTATTTGTGCCAAGTCATTTGCTTCTTGGTTTTTTATTCTAGGGACATGTTTTATATCCACATATTCAAATTTCTTAAACAATCTATTAACCAAGACGAAATACATAATCAAGTTTTCTTTTATGCATTTGTATTCTTTCGTTAGATGCTTTATTACCAATTCAGAGTCACCTTTGATTTCGACTCTGGTTGCCCCCAATTCCAATAAAGCTTCGAGTCCAGCAAGCAAGGCTTCATACTCAGCTTCATTGTTTGAACAAATAGGGCCTTCAATCTTATACTTAAGCTTTGTTGGAATTCCTTCATGAGAAATCAAAGGCAATCCCACTCTGCTACCATTCTGGTGTGTTGAACCATCGAAGAATAATCTCCAAGGTTTCAACTCAACATAGAGTTGGTTTTCAACCACTGCATGGTCTACTATAAAGTCTGATACTATTTGACCTTTCATTGCCTTTAAAGGCATGAAAGTTAAAGAAAACTCTGTGAGGGCCAAAGCCCATTTGCCAATTCTTCCATGCAAGATTGGCTTTAACAACATATGTTTTATAACATCACAATGAGACGAAACGAAAACATCTACTGGCTTTATATAATGCTTGAGTTTTGTACAGGAGAAATATAAACACAAACATAACTTTTCTATTGCAGTATATCTTGTTTCTGCATCATTTAGAACCCTACTAAGATAATAGATGGCTCTTTCGACGCCATTTTCGTCCTCTTGGGCTAACATACTACCTAAAGTAGTGTCAATGGCTTATATATAGAGTCTCATAGATTTCTTCCCATTTGGGGGTGACAGAATGGGCGGTTGCACCAAGTATTGCTTGATCTTGTCAAAAGCTTCTTGATGTTCCTTGTTCCATTCAAAGTTTCCTTGCTTTAGGCGCATGAGGGGGGAAAAAGCTTGTGTTCGACCACTGAGATTGGAAATAAATCTTCTTAGGAAATTTACTTTCCCCAATAGTGACTGCAATTATTTTTTTGTCGAAGGCACCTTTGTTTCCATGATGGCCTTCGTTTTATTCTGATTGATTTCTATCCCATTTTTATGGACCACAAATCCCAGAAAGTCTCCTGCCTGCACAAAGAAAGCACACTTAAGAGGGTTCATCTTCAAACCATGTTTTCTCGTTCTTTCGAATGATTGGCGAAGATGATTTAGATGGCTTTCGTCTAATCTAGACTTCACAACAATGTCATCTATATACACCTGCATAAATGTTTCAATATAATCATGAAATATAGAGTTCATTTCTCTCTGGTACGTTGCCCCAGCATTCTTTAGGCCAAAAGGCATAACAATCCATTCATAAGTTCCAATTTCCCCAGGGCATCTAAAGGTTGTTTTAGACACATCCTCTTCAGCAATAAAGATCTGATTATAACCTGAATACCCATCTAACATACTAAGGTATTCAAAGCCTGCGGCTAAATCAACCAGTATTTCTGCCACTGGCATCGGGTATTCATCTTTGGGGGTAGCAGCATTCAAATCACGAAAGTCTATGCATACCCTCAAAGAACCGTTTTTCTTAATATTAGGTACTATATTAGTAATCCATTCGACATACCTTGTGGTCCTGATGAAATTGCAACGCAGGAGTCTTTCGACCTCTATCTCGATTTTTGAAAGGATTTCTAGAGCGAATCTTCTTGGGGTCTGCTTGATGGGCTTCTTGCCATCCTTTATAGGAAGTCTTAGTTCGACCAGTTCCCTTTCCAAACCAGGCATCTCGTCGTAGTCCCAAGAAAAACAGTCTTTATTTTCTTTAAGGAGCGATATGACCTTTGCCTTCAAACTGGGTTTCAGTTTAGCGCTGATGTAAGTGATCCTTTTTGAACTCCCATCTCCAAGATCAATCTCCTCAAGGGGGTCTTGAGCCAACATCTTAGGACTTGACGCTGTCGAATCTTTTTCGAACCCTAAAGGTTCCTCTTCATAGATGGCATCTAATCTTTGACTTACCTTCTCATCTTGAACCTGTTCATCAGTTGGTTTTGAGTTGAGGTTTGCTCCAGATTCTGCCACTTTAGTTGCTTTGGTAATGGCTTCGCCAGCCACATTTGTTGTTGCAGCTTCAACAGTCGCTTGTCTTTTATTCTCGGCTACATAAGCCGAAAGCCTCTCAAAGAAAGAGGGCTCAGACATGGTCAATTTCTGTGTCCCATCCAGTTGTCCGTATTTGATAGCTTCTTTCGATATTCTCCTGGTCATCCAGTTCTCCCATAATTTCTCTATCCCAACGAAATCCATTTGGAAGCAAAGTTAGATAATACAATGCATTCTTGTTTGGTAAATAGCAATCTCCTGCCACTCCACATGGTGCAATGTTTGCTAGATTCTTGTCAAAGTTGGTCCTGTCTACCGTATTTACCTCTATCATGTAGTAACCTTGATCCCCTTCAATGTTTTCTACAATTCCATCCTCTCTCCAGATAGTTAATCTCTGATGCATGGTTGATGGAACTGCCCCCACCCCGTGTATCCACTCTCTTCCTAGCAGCAAATTGTAATTCGCTTTCGCAGGAATTACCATGAACATAGTTGGTCTTGTCACAGACCCAACTGTCAAATTTACTTGAATCACCCCCAGGGTGTGACCTATTTTCCCTTCATAGTTGGACAGCACCATATTGTGAGGTTTAATGTCTGTATCAAACATCCCTATTCTTTTCAACATATAATGAGGCATTAAGTTAACTGCAGCCCCTCCATCCATCAGTACCTTGTTAATACCAGTGTCTTCGATTTTGGCCCTTATATACAAAGGTTTCAGATGATTCCTCATAGCTCTATCAGGCCTTTCGAAGAAGGCATTTTGTTCTTCGACTGCTCCATTATTGAGGATGTAGTAACATACTGATTTGTTTCGCCATCTCTTCTGCATCAGCTTCTTCGCATTCTTCAACTTCCGTTTCCTGATAGTATTCATGGGGGATAACGGATACCACGTTGCAATTCATGTTCAGACATGACACGCCATCAGAGTCGAAGTTGTCTGTCAACATATCTTCAGATTTTATGGGATTTTATTGAGTCACTTCTGTTGTTTTCTGTTGTTCCTCAGTGAATAACCTTCGTCCTATCGGTGGTTTGACGGATGTCGATGTTCCAGACACTGCTTTGGTATTGCTTGACTCACCTACTCCTTTCTGGTTGAATTCCCTTTCTGTCTTCCTTGATCTTTGGTGCCTACTCCACTGAGATCTTGACATAGAGTTTTTTCCTTTGTAATTGTCCAGCCTGTGAGCCTCCCTTGTTGATGCCTGGAACTGCCTTCTGTAGGCGAAAGTTGTTCTGCCTCCCCTGTCGAAACTCCTCCACTTTAATTTCTCATCATTAACATGCATCCATCTGTCAGTTGGTATCTCAGCAGGTAATTTGAACGAGACTCTTCTTGCCTTGGGATGTGGGCTATCTGGCCTTTTCGATGTTCCCCTTTTGTCAAACACGTACATCCTTGGGTTTTCCTCCCTTAGCTCCCAACTACCATGAAAAGGGATCCGTTCAAACATTTCAGCAATCTCTTTGTTATACACTGCGCCACATCTTGGGCACATCAGGATTTCTGATTCTGCTTTGTAACAGCGGAGTATGAAAGCCAAAAGCGTTTCGCCTGGCCTTGGGTATACTCTCATCAGTTGACTTTCTTGGCGCCAATTTCCTTGGCTGTTGATGGATTGGATCCTCTCATAATTTTCAGCTACTCTTCGACTCAACATAATGGAGCACCTTGGGCACAGTAACGTCTTGTGGGCATTCCTCTCATGGAATCTCCATAAGTATTCGCGCAAATTCTCATTTGCCTTTGTGTAGCCAAAATTCTTCCTCTTTTGTTGCTTCAACAGGCAGTTTTCCAATTCATCCATCTCTGAAGCGGGTTGGTCCAGATTGACCATGTTGACTCCCATGGGTCCGTCAGAGATTTCCATTCTTTCTAGTCTAACTCTGAGACCTTCAGTAGCCTCATTAGTATCTTTCAAAGGACCCTCAGTAGTCCCAAACTTGATTTGTCCCGCCTGGGGGTCTTCAACGTCAGTGTCGAAAGAACCTCCAGTGTTTAGGCCATCAGTAGCCTGCTTTCCTTCCTCCACGATCTTCGCTTGTTCAGTGTTGACCACGTCCACCATATTGATGTCCAGAGGTTCAGCGTAGTTGGTGGCAGCCACACTCAAAGGGTCAGCATCCACTTTCATAGGACCTTTTCCTTTGTCAGCGAATTTCAGTCGTTCATCCTTGATAGCATTTTGAATTAAATCCCTGAAAAGAAAACAAGCTGATGTTTTATGGCCAAGAAAACCATGGTATTTGCAATAACCTCTTTTCTTCCGTTGTTCTAACGGAGGAACTTTAGCGTTAGGAGGTACTATCATTTGGCCATCCTTTACCAGTAGATCAAATATTTCGTCACATTTAGTGACATCAAAAGTGTAAGTTCTTTTAGGATATTTATCATTCTTTTCCTCTTCGACAGGGTTCTTCCCATTCGAAGGTGTTAACATTTTACAAGAGTAAGGGGATGCCTCTTTTAATTCAGCCAAGTCTATTTATACTTCTTCGACACCATAAGGGTTGTTATGTGGCTCGTATTCTTCACTTTCTGCTTCGACATAGGCTACCCTTTCTTTTTTATGATTTTTACTTGCCCTGGCCTTCTCAGCTTTCAGTCGTTCGACCTGTCGAACTCTATCTTCCAACTGGGCCATATCTCTCAAGTGTTGAGTGTCTAACTTCTTTCTAATGGAATAATCTAATCCACCTTCAGCCATTTCGATTAACTCATGCTCAGGCACCACAGTAAAGCATCTAGATTTCAGAAGACAGAACCTATTCAGGTAGTCATCTATGGGTTCTGTGAATTTCCTCTTCACGCTTGCCAATTCCTTCAAACTTATCTTTGTTTGTCCCACATAAAACTGTTCATGGAACAGTCTTTATAAGTAAGACCATGTATCTATGGAACTAGGGGGTAAAGTGGTAAACCATGTAAAAGCATTTTTGGTTAGTGAACTAGGGAAATATTTTATTCTTAGGTCTTCATTGTTTGCCAAGTTTCCCAACTCTGTCAAATATCTGGCAATGTGCTCAATAGTGGATTCATTTGTATCCCCTGAGAAATTAGTGAATTTTGGGATCTTGTGACCCCTTGTCAATTCTGTTTGTAGAATAAATTCCGCTATAGGGGAAGTGTAGTTGGGGCGTCGAAATCGTGTGTTTAAACCATTATTGGCCAAGATTCTTTTGACTATATTTGTTATATTATTTTCGACCAACAGGTGGTCTTGTCTCACTCTATGAATAACTTCATCTGCATCTTGGCCTGTATTGACCATGGCTATTCTCCTGAGTGGTTCCTCAGGGTCTGGCTGTCGAATACCTACTGGTTCAATTCTTGGTTCTTCGAAAAAATTCTATCTAGGTTGTTGAACTTGGTTTATGGTTGGTTCTTCTTGAACCCCTATGATATTCTTCCTGCGTCGAACAGGTGGTTGGGGGTTCCCAAAGAAATCTGCTATTCGCGCCATATGCGCTAACAACTATTGGTATAATTGGGTGTTTTCTTGATTGGTTTTGTTTATATTCTGATTAGGGGAGAAAAGATAGTATTCATTTCCCTTGCCAATATTCCAACCATATCTTGGTTACTAGCGTCCATTTGTTGTCTAAGTGTTGCTTGGGTGTTTGTTGTTAAAGCAGGCATCTGGGCTGATAGGCCTTGGTTTTGGGCGCTTCAGCCAATTGAACCAACATTTTGAATCGGCGAAAAAGTACTTATGTTGGGTTGCGTGTATGTGGAAGTGCCATTGTGTAAACCACTCATGAATGATGATGAGGGACCTCCATATGGTTGTTCTGTCCAAGGCCTAAAATTTTTGAATCTAGGTGGCCTGTGGGGTGTCGAAGGTGGTATTTGGCCTCCTACATATGTCAAAATAGGGCCATTTTGAGTATTCGAAAAAGACTCTGATGTACCCCCAAAGGGTGGCACGTTGGTCACACTAGCCACAGAAGCAGTTCCTGTGTAAGGTGGTTTCGAATTAGTTGCGGCCATTGATCCTATTGATGTTGGAATGGCATGGGAACTAGTCGTCGAACTTGTACCGACCGTTCCTGATCCTTGTGGAGGATTTTGTCCTCCTTGATCATTAGTTGTGTTAACCATTCTTCTGGTATGTTTTTTCTTCGGTATTGGTTGAGATTCACTAGTAATTCTGCCACTCCTAAGATTCATATAACGCTTTTGCGTATTTTACCAGAAAATAGTGTTTTAAACCCTTTGTTATGATTACCACTGATTTGTCTTAAAACGTTATGACACAGTCCCACTGGGTGTGCCAATTTGTTCGCAGTGATTTCTGGCGGAACAACTGCTAGTCTTCCAAACAAATTTGATATGTATGGTTACTTGCAGGATCGACTAGATTGATCCTAGGACATTGTCTTAACGTTAATTGTAACACTTTCTTGAGGGCTTATGTAAAATATGACGTGATACTTGTGCATGTGTTTGTGTAAAGGCTTGGAATGCAAGACTTCTGAAATTAAATTCAAATGTAAAGGTTTAGACGAAGCGTCTTAATTAAAGAAAAAGGTTTGAATGTAAATATTTGACAATAAAAAGACTTAATACTGGAATTAAATGACTTGATTGTAAAGAAAAAGCCTTTTAAAAGGAATTTGATTTATAAAGCTTTGCAGGAAAGTAAAACAATTCGACAGAACATAAAGAATTTAAGAATAATTGCAGGAATATGTGAAAGAATGGTTTGAAAGAAAATTATGTTGATAAGCGCAATTTCAAAGATAAAATTTTGAGGTCATACGTACATTCTCAATGAAACTTTTTCTCTTTAACTTGGTACTTGAGTATTTTTGTGAGTAACTTTGTACGAATTATGACCTATTCTTCCCTAACACTAAGGAACTATTTATAATGTTCTAACCATAATGGTACTATTCTAAGAAAAGGCCACGTTGATTCTTGCATGTCTTTCGACACTCTAAGGCTTCCACGCGTCCTTCTTATCTAAAGAAAATATCTTCAAATTTCAAATAATCCCGCTCAAGCCTTCAGCAATGACTTTCTTACATGTCCGTCGAAAACGCGCCCTTTTGACAAAATAGAAAACTTGTCTTTTCAAACTATCTTCGACACAGATCTAGTAATATACTTCGACTAAAGCTCTTTTTCCAGCCATCTTATGGAAATTTAAAATGTAAAATTTCCTTTATTAACCTCGTCGAAATTCCCAGCTAACACGCCCCACCGGAGAATATGTTCTTGATTACAAATGGCCCTTCATAGGTAGGAGTCCATTTGCCCCTGGGATCACTTTGTGGCAAAATGATGCGCTTGATAACTAGATCTCCAACCTGATATACCTGGCGTCTGACATTCTTGTTGAAAGCCTTGATCATCTGTTTTTGATGCATCTGACCATGGCAAACAGCAGTAAGTCTCTTTTCATCAATTAAGTTTAGTTGATGAAGTCGAGTCTGGATCCAATCGTCTTCATTCAAACATGCATCCTTCATAATTCTCAAAGAGGGGATCTGAACCTCAATAGGCAAGATAGCCTCCATGCCATAAACCAAAGAATAGGGTGTTGCCCCAGTTGATGTGCGAGCTGCGGTACGATACCCGTGGAGAGCAAATGGTAGCATCTCATGCCAGTCCTTGTAGGTCACTGTCATTTTCTGTATGATCTTTTTAATGTTTTTATTTGCAGCTTCAACGGCACCATTCATCTTTGGCCGATATGGGGATGAATTGTGATGTTGAATCTTGAACTGCTCGCACAAGGCGGTGATCATAGTATTGTTAAGGTTTGTACCATTATCAGTGATGATCCTTTCTGGAATACAGTACCGGAAAATGAGATTCTGCTTGATGAAGCGGGCAAATACCTTCTTAGTAACGGATGCGAAGGAAGCTGCTTCGACCCACTTTGTGAAATAATCAATGGCCACTAAAATGAAACGGTGTCCATTGGAGGTTGTAGGCTTGATCTCTCTAATCATGTCGATTCCCCACATAGCTAAGGGCCAAGGAGCCGTCAAGACATTCAGAGGAACCGGAGGTATGTGCACCTTGTCAGCATAAATTTGACACTTATGACAGGTCCGAGAGTGTTGATAGCAGTCTGCTTCCATGGTAGACCAATAATAGCCTGCCCGTAGGATTTTCTTTGCCATCGTATACCCACTGAAGTGAGTGCCAAAAGTACCTTCATGTAATTCAGCCATGATCTTTTCAGCCTCAATATTATCCATACACCGGAGCATAATGGAGTCATGATTACGTTTGTACAGGATGCCATTACTCAGGAAGAACTTAGCAGAGAATCTCCTTAAGAACTTTTTATCATTGATTGAAGCTCCTTCTGGATATTCCTGAGCCTCGAGATACCTCTTGACTTCATGGAACCAAGGCTGGTCCACTACTTCTTCAGTATTAATCTCGTGACAGTGTGCTGGTTCATCCATTCGTTCAACGGTGATTTGGGGAGCCTCGTTATCCCAATTAAGTTTAAACATAGATGACATTGTGGCTAGAGCATCTGCTAGCTTATTTTCTTCTCGCGGGAAATGCTTGAAGGTAATCTGCTCGAAATGTGGTAGCAATGTCAAGACATGTTCTTTGTAAGGGATAAGGTTTGGGTTCTTGGTGTCCCATTCTCCTTTGATCTTACTGATGACCAAAGTTGAATCTCCGAACACATCTAAGGATTTTATTCCCAAGTCTATGGCAGCCTTGAGACCAAAGATGCATGCTTCGTATTCTGCCATGTTGTTCGTACAGTTGAAGCAAAGTCTGGCAGTGAAGGGAGTATGACATCCTTCCAGAGATATGAGTACAGTGCCGATACCATTACCAAGTGCATTGGATGCCCCATCAAAGAACAGGGTCCATCGGGATCCTTGTTCAGGTCCGTCATATGGCCTGATTTCTTCACAGTTGTCTAATGTCATGATGTCTTCATCCGGGAATTCAAACTTCATGGACTGATAATCTTCTACAGCTTGATGTGTAAGATGATCAGCTAGCACACTGCCCTTTATATCTTTCTGGGTAGTGTACTGTATGTCATATTCCGTTAGGATCATCTGCCATCTAGCTATCCTTCCAGACAGGGCGGGTTTTTCGAAGATGTACTTTACCGGATCCATCTTAGATATCAACAAAGTGGTATGAGTCAACATATACTGTCTTAGCCGGCGAGCAGCCCATGCCAGAGCACAGCAAGTTTCCTCGAGCAGTGGATATCTAGTTCACAGTCGGTAAACTTTTTGCTCAGGTAGTAAATAGTGTGCTCTTTTCGGCCAGACTCGTCATGCTGCCCCAATACACACCCCATTGAGTTCTCTAAAACGGTCAGATACATGATCAGTGGTCTTCCCTCGACTGGTAGCATCAAAATAGGAGGCTCTTGTAAGTACTCTTTGATTTTGTCGAAAGCAGTTTGGCATTCATCATTCCATCTGACTACTTGATCTTTCTTCAATAATTTGAAGATTGGCTCAAAAGTAGCTGTCAGGTGAGAAATGAATCTGGAAATATAGTTCAGGCGTCCCAAGAATCCTCTGACTTCCTTCTCAGTATGAGGAGCAGGCATTTCTTGTATTGCTTTAACCTTGGCAGGATCAACCTCGATGCCTTTGTTGCTGACAACAAAACCTAAGAGTTTACCGGACCGGATTCCGAATGTATACTTGTTTGGATTCAATCTTAACTTGTATTCCTTCAATCTCACAAACAACTTTTGTAAGTGATCAAGGTGCTCCTCTTCAGTTTGTGATCGGGCTATCATGTCATCTACATAGACCTCTATCTCATTATGTATCATATCATGAAATAAGGCTACCATGGTGCGTTGATAGGTTGCCCCATCATTCTTCAGTCCGAATGGCATCACTTTGTAGAAGAAAGTGCCCAACTGTGTGACAAATGTAGTTTTCTCCATGTCCTCAGGTGCCATTTTGATTTGGTTATAACCTGAGAATTCGTCCATGAAGGAAAACACTTTGTGTTGGGTTGTATTGTCAACCAGGATATCGATGTGGGGAAGTGGAAAATCATATTTAGGGTTGGCCCTGTTTAAATCTCTATAATCCACGCACATTCATACTTTGCCGTCCTTTTTAGGCACGGGAACAATGTTGGCAACCCATTGAGGATAGGAAGTGACAGCCAAAAATCCAGCATTGAATTGTTTCATGACTTCCGCTTTGATCTTCTCTGACATGTTAGGTCTCATGCGGCGGACTTTTTGTTTCACTGGTGCACAGTCTTCTCTTGTGGGTAGACGATATACCACGATATCTGTATCAAGTCCTGGCATGTCTTCATATGACCAGGGAAAGATCTCAACATAATCATGCAATAGCTGAATTAGACGCTCCTTGACACTCGACTTTAGATTGGCACCCACCTTGATTTCCTTTTTATCTTCCTCGGTACCCAAGTTGATCGTATCCAAGGGCTCCTCATGAGGCTGAATAGCTCTTTCCTCTTGTTGTAGTAGTCTGGCCAATTCCCCTGGTACTTCACAATCTTCCTCACCTTTGTATTCGGCTTGGTAGATTAGATTTTCAGAGTCACTAAAGGCCATAGCAGTATCGTTACCCATGGGATCCAGAATGGAGGGGTACCTGCATTTGTGAGTGTGGGTGTGTGTAAGGTTATAGCCATCTTTAAACAATAAATATGTAAAAGAAAGACAATGAGCACAAAAGGTTTGTATGTGGAAAAACGTCCATGATTCATTGAATGTCATATGAAGATGAAATAAAAACCCTTACAAATGGACCGTTGTGCCTCGGGTAAGACACAAGGTTTTTAATGTGCGAATTGTTTGTGAATATTACAAGTCCAACAGAAATGTAAAAGATAAATTACTGAGAGATGAAAGTTACTGGGACAAAGTCTCTGGCTTCCCAATTGCGTAGTCCTCCGTTGACAGTAGGAAATATCCAATCTTCCAAGCTGCCTTCTTCTTCACCGTCTTCTACTGTGTTGGCCTCTTGGTTACTAATCTTCAAAGGTGGCCCTCCAGCACGGGCACGGCGCACATCCTTTTGAGCATTTGAAGTAGACCCTAAGCCAAACTTGTCAGATTTATACGGAATATCCGGAAGCTGCCCCCAAATGGTGCATCCACCCTCCTCTACTACTGCCTTGGTGTCCTTTAGAGATGACATCTGAAGCGGAGGTCTTGTGATCCTGGGGATCGGGGATACCGCCTTGGTTACCTCTACCTCTTGAGAGACTTCTTCGAAATGTTGAAAAGGAGTTTCAATGAACTCGCCATCCAACTCCACATACCGGAAAGAATTTAGATGGCTAATCATGTACTCCTCCTCTCCATGGATAGTGCTAATCTTTCCATGGACCGGGTATTTTAGCATTTGGTGTAGTGTAGAGGTGACAGCACCGACATTATGGATCCAGGGCCATCCTAGTAGACAGGAGTAAGAGGGGCGGATGTCCATTACATAGAAGGTTGAGTTGAAAGTCTGAGTTCCTACCTTTATGGGGATGTCCACCTCCCCGTGGACCATTCTCTTTGAGCCATCAAATGCTCTCACAACTATGTTACTGGGTTTCAATATTAGCCCTTCGCAATCCAATCTGTCAAGAGCTTTCTTCGGTAGGACGTTCAAAGATGAACCCGTGTCCACCAAGACATGGGCCAGAGTTGTCCCTCTACACTCCACAGAGACATGTAATGCCTCGTTGTGCTTTCTCCCTCTCGGTGTCAAATCAGCATCAGAGAAACCTAGGTCGTTATCAGCTGTCAAACTGGCCACACAATCTTGGAATTAGTCAGCAGACGTCTCTTGTGGCACATGGGTTGTCTTCAGAAATTTCACCAGAGCTTTCGCATGTGCCTCAGAGCACAGCAGTAATTCTAGCATGGAGAGGCAGACGAATCCTTCTGAATCTTTCCACTTTTTTTGCCAGCTTCCACCCTCTCTCCGGTTAATATTAACTCAGTAAACCCAGCAGATGAGCTCCCAATCAAATGGTTGAATAAAGGGCCCGATAGAGTGCCTAAGAACAAATCTACCAACTCCCTTTCAGACAGAGGGGGTTGCACTCTTCCAGCTAGATCTCTCCATTTTTGTGTGTAATCTTTGAAACCTCATTTGAAGCCATAGCCATACTCTGAAGTTGAGTACGGGTAGGCGCCAAATCTGCATTATACTGGTATTGTTTATAGAAAGTTGCGGCAAGGTCTTCCCAGTTGTGGACATCGGCCCTTTCTAATTGGTAAAACCAATCGAGTTGTGTTCCGGATAAACTATCTTGGAAAAAATGCACCCACAGGTCTTTATCGGCAGAGTGCGGCTGAATCTTTCTCACGTATGATCGGAGGTGCATTTTAGGACATGACACCCCATCATATTTTGCAAACAATGGCACTTTGAACTTTGGTGGGATCATAATTCCCGACACTAGCCTTAATTCTTTAAAGTCTAGACCTGGTACCCTTTGTATTTCCATAGCGCTCAAACACTCTTCAAGATGTCTGTACTTATCATCAGTCGGAGGGTACTGTTCCTCAGAGTAGTCTTCCTCTTCTTCCTCCTCTTCAGATTCTGACAGAACCGCTGTTTCTTTTCCTTTTCCTTATCCTTCCTCGGAAGTGGTTGCAAAATTTAAGATTCTTCTAGTTTGTCCTTGAAACCTTCTCCCCATGTTCAAGACCCCAGTGGTCTTCTTTGCTTTCTTCTTTCTTTCTTCAGCTAACAGAGTCTTTAACTCATCTTACCCCTTGGCTAGGGTCATGAGTAACTGTTGAAACTGCGTGTTTTGAGCTTGAAGATCTTTGACCATCTGTTCGAGATCCATCATACTGAAGTAAACAGTAGAGAGATGAGGAAACTTGTTGCAAAAGACATATTTATGTTATGATGAATGATATGTATACATGCAATGCTTTCAAGGATTTTAAAAAGAATTCAAATTTGTTTTAAACAAAAAGAAACACACGTGTGATACGGTGGGAGAACTGACTAGGGTTTTGCGTTTGTTTTCGCAAATGTTTCGGTTGAGCAAGAGTCGCCATCGACTTTTTATTTTATCCTAAGGAAAGGTTTAAAAAGCACAGCAAAAACCTTTGAGATTTTTCTTGGGTTCGGGGAGTAGATTATAGAAAGCGAAGGTATTAGCACCCTTTCTATCCATGGTTATCCATGGGCTCTTAGGTACTTGCTTAGATCAACTTGCCTTGGTTTTTAATTGTTTGAAATGGTGCTTTGTGTGTAGTTTTGAAAATGTTTTGAAAAGATGCCTTGTATAGGCTACCCTTGTAACAATTCTTTACTCGAATGTTTTACAAAAGGTGTTTTGTCTTTTGAAAAGATGTTTCAAGGTTTTTTGAAAGTTCGTTTTGAAAGTGTTTGTGAAGTGTGATTTGAAAATAGGCAAGTGTTTTCTTTGCAAATTGACAAGTACCTAAGAGTTATCTACTCTAAAGTCTTCTCAAAGATTTTTGTTATGTTTTAAATCTTTTGACAATTTTGTTCCACCATTGCATTTGGTGGACAATCTTGTATTAATAGGTGAAAGGGACGGGCACGGGTCATTGTTTAGACCATAATTGCAATAGTGTTAAATGTCTTTGGGCAATTTTTTCTTTGAAAGGGATTTGATCATTTTAGGCAACCTTTTTTGAAAGCGTCATCGAGGGACTTATGATCGTTTGATTGTTTGTTTTACCCAAAGAAACCTAACATGCAATATGGCCCAATTATTTGAAGGCAACAAAGTGGAATACCCTAGGGGTGCAAGTGTGAGATGTGTTGTCCATTTTCATGCTTGTTTATCTTGAGATTAGGTCAAACTATTTTGTTCGTTTTATTTACATACAAACCCTAATTCTAGCATGGCATATTTAAAAAGCGTTAAAGTGCGAAAAATAAAATTCCTACACTATTACAACACAATAATATGGGGAGGGGGGTACAATTGTTTCAAATGGGGGTTATTTAGACAAGAAATTAAACCTAGCTATTACATCATTTTCTTTGAATATTTACAATATGATTAAAGGCATAAATTAAATGGAAATGAAATAAATATGCAAGATGCAAAAAAAGAATTTTTATGTGTATGAAAAAAAGTATTATTTATGTAAAATAAATAGAAAAATAAAGAGGGATTACTTTTTGGAATATTTTCATATTTAGGGTAAAACCCTAATTTTTAATCAAAAGGGTATTAATTATTTAATATATATAATATTTACTATTTATATACAAAGAATAAAATAAAAATGAAGTATATTTGTAAAAATGTATTTTTTAATGTTAAATATTAATAAAATAAAAATATGTATATTTTTGGTATTTTATTCTAGGTGTACTAATATATATATATATATATATATATATATATATATATATATATATATATATATATATATATATATATATATATATATATATATATATATATATATATATATATATATATATATATATATATATATATATATATATATATATATATATATATATATATATATATATATATATATATATATATATATATATATATATATATATATATTTATTTATTTATATTATTTACAAAATATGTATTATATATACTAATTAATAATATTTAATATTTTAATAAAAAAAGTATTTTTTCTATAAAATATTTTCAGAAAGTAGAACAAAATAAAAGTGCATAAAAATGTATTTGCACTATTTTAAATAAAAAGTATATGTATTTATTTATTTATGTACAAAGAATAAAATAAAAATCAAATAAATACCTAATAAATTCAAAAATGGTGAGAAAAAATATTTTTATATTTTTAATATCATGAGAAAAAACAAATGAATCAATTAAAAAGAGAAAAAGTCAAAAAACATTAAAAATAAACCAAATGGGCTCAGGGGGTTAGAAGCAATTGTATGGTGTGAAAAGGAAATACAAAGCAAGCCCAGCCCAATACAACCTTTCTTCAACCTCTGGCCAGAAAGTATCAAAAAAACGCGCGCCTTGTTCCTCCATTCAAACATCCTGATTCCTGGCTTGTTAATGAAAACTCATAACATAAAAAATGTTCAGCATCAAGAGACGAATCCAACCATATGCAGAACTTGTCTTAACTCTCTAAGATGAGAGAGAATTTCTTCTCCCCCAAATCCTGACCTAGATTTTCCTCCATGTCCAGACTCAAAATTCTTGCAACACACATAATATAAATAAAATCTAATTATATGGGCATGTTCAGGGCCATGATTGTGACATATTCTCTTCACAAACCTAAAGCTAACAATGCCTAATAAGAGAGATACGAATTCAAAAACTTACATGTTCAGTTGAAGTTCTATCTGGCAATGGAGAAGCTTTCAATGCAAGGTGATGATTGGGATAATTTCCTTGGGGTCCAGGGATGCTATTCCAAGCTTTACTTTATCTTGAAAGCTCTTGAATCGTGCTAGAGCACTCCACCTGCAAATCAGAAAAGTGAAAATGGTGGAACCAGTTAGAGGAATTACAGGTCGTGTTTTAGGTCTTGGTTAGCTTGCACTGATGCTAGGGAATGTGTGTGAACTGGTTTGGGCAAGAAAGCTTGAGAGGAATGAAAGATGGCACTCAAACTGCAGGCCTTGCCCTGTTCTTGCAGTTTGAAGGTGATTCTGGGATTGGGAGTGTATGAGAGATGTTAGGATCGTGTACTAGCTTGGTTGGGATGTCCTGGAAGTGTTTTACAAGTTTGCTTAAGTGTTTGTAAGCTGATATGAGAGTTGTCTTACAAAATGCCAAGTTACTTACACTTTAAGCAACAAATGCCCAAGTTATGTTCTAGGTCAGTAGAGGCCCCCTAATGTGCTGCATAATCTCTTCTTGATCAGAGTGTTTTGCTCATAATCTTGTGCCAATTAGATCTCAATTGTACTTCTTGGATTTTCAATTGGACATAAAGCTTAACTTTTCAAAAATGGTTATTTTGCTTTTTCCATAAATGGATTAAACTTGTATGTAATGCTTGCACTCAAAGAACAACACTTTAACACAATGAATATGCATTAAATTATTGAGTGTTGGATGGTTTAAGGACCTGTAATGTAGCACAAACTATGCTGACTTGAAAATGGCCTAAGTTATGAACATGTACATGATCAATTCAAAAGTGAGTTTTTGCCATATTGTGTAATTTGATTCTCTCAAGTTATGAGGTTGTTTGATGAGTTCTTGGACATTTTGGAAAGCTTGGAATGTGTACTACAATCCATATTTGAAATGCAAATTGAAATTCCAAGGGGAAGTATGTGAAAAATGGTCTTGAAGTTAGGTAAAAACCTTGCCTAAAAAGGTTAAAATTTCACTAAGTTAAGAATGGTTTAGTACCCTTATTCCAAAAATTGTAACTTGAGATACAAGCTTCTTTTGGGAAAACTTTGTGAATCAAAGTTATATATTATGCAATAGGCTACAACTTTCATGTTTTTACTTTTGCTTGAATCCAAATGAATCTTGGTGAGAAAGTGGGGAAAAGTTGGGAAAAAATTAGGGTTTTTCATAACTTAGAAAAATTCTAAGTTATGAAAAATTCTTATTTCAAACCCTAATTTGCATTTTTTGATTTCTTGGTGAACAAGTTTCGTGATTTGGCATGTTTTGATGAAAAATGAATCTTGACTCTTGATTTTGACCAAAAAGTCAAAGTTTGACTTTTCAGTATACAGTCAAAATTGATCAATTGACTGGGAAATTCAACTGTCAATCTTGTGTACTTGGGATCTTTTGAGTTTGTTGAGCATGTCAAGATAATTCCATGTGGTCCTTGAGTCCATATGTGAACTTGGTTTGCCATTGGCTAGGTCAAACAGTCAAAAATTGCCTTTGTGCAGTCAAAACCCTAAAAATGACCATTTTGCCCTTTTGGTGATTTGATCAAATTTCTTGTGGAATTGTGATCCAAACTTGATCAAATGGTTCATAGGAGTTCATAATGTTGATGTGGGTCAATTTTCATGAGGTTTGACTGTCAATTGGCCACAGTTGACTTTTTCCCCAATATAGTTGATTTCTAGGTCAATTGTCCAATTGACTGGGCAAAACTTGGAATCAAGACTTGAAACTTGATGAGGATAAACTTAGGAGTCCAATATGAAGCAAGAAAGTCATCTTAGGCATTTGGGGTCAAAACATCTTTGTACAAACACAAACCCTAATTAGGGTCAACAGTGCAAGGAGAAGTCCTTGAGCAGATGAAACCCTAACTGGATCTTGAGCTTCAAGGGCTTTGTGGTGAGAAATCAATGAGAAATGGGAGGGCAAATTTTGGGGTACAACAACACGTTATATTAATAAGATAGAGTTTGAGTACATCAATGCCCCTTGGGCAAAATAATACAACACTCTAAGATAAAAAAGTAGTGCGCATCCTCTTTGGTGCTATGTAGGCATTTAGAGTTTGCTCCTCATGAAGTAGCCTAGTGAGTTCTAAAACCTTCTTCTCGCTTGCGTAGAATTGGGCTTCGAAAGTATCTCGCTCTCCTTTGAGCTGTATCCAATCCCTTTGTAGGTCTTCAAGAGATGTGGGCATGTCAGGATGTAGGATAGTGTATGGAACTTCTCCTTCCTTAACAGGCTCAATAATCAGCGGGAGAATGGAAGGATAAGGCATCATAAGACTTTGAGCGTGGGTTCGTACCCACTTGAGGTAAGGCTCAAGAGGGATGCAATTCTTGTGTCCCAAAGTCTTGCTATCCACCTTGTTTAGCATCCTCCAAGCTCGGATGAATCTCTGGCGAAGACCTCGATCGTCGTTGTCGTAGGCGAATACCAAGCCTTGAATCAACATATCATGTGGGCCATCCCTTCAGGCATAACCAAATTGTCTCAGAGCCAAGCATGGGTTGTAGGTGATGCCTCCCCTAATGCCAAGTAGAGGGACATTAGGGAATTCCCCACAATGATCAACAATGATAACATTCTCCTTGGATCGAGAGCACCGATGAATATCTGAATGTTTGAGCGTCATTAACCTTTGTGACCACCTTAATCCTTGCTCATTCTTTAAGACTGATTGGGGAAGATGATAAATAAACCATCTTGCCAGGAGGGGAGTGCAACACATAAGAACACCTCTTTTCCTCATTGTACGAGTGTGAAAAGAGTGTAGGATATCCCCTAGCAATGTAGGCACCGGATTGCGTGACATGAAGATTTTGACGGCACTCACATCTATGAGTTGGTCAGGATTGGGAAACAAGACCATCCCATAGATAAGAAGAGCCACAATCTCCTTAAAATCTTGCAAGTCTAGGGAATTCCAACAGCTTTGGGCTTTCTCAAACAGAAATTTTGCTAAGAAACCTTTGACACCACTTCTAGTTTCCCAATGAGTTGTGATATCAGATGAGTGCAAGTGCAGGGCTTGAGCAATCTCTTTTGGCTTTGGATCTCTTTCTGTACTGTTGAAAGGTAGTTGATTGAGAATAGGAATCCTACAAAGTTGAGAGACTTCTTCCAAAGTAGGCACAAGCTGATAGTCAGGAAATGTGAAGCAATGATGCAAAGGATCAAAGAATTGGAAGAGCACTTTCATCATATCCTCCTTTGTGTTGGAGGTGACCAAGTTGAGTAGACAACCATGTCTCTCGGTGAATGGAGAGTTCTCAGGGATCCTTGAAGCTAGCTCCTTGAGTTGTGGAGGAATTCTTACAAGGTTGATTTGGATAGTTTTCCTGCGAAGTGAATCCATATCCTACAAAACAAGAACAAAGATGAATCTCCAAAATCCTTGAAATAGTTAGTGGATGCATATGATGTTCATAATGTACATGATGTTATATACAAGTATGCATATACAAGCAAATCAAACAAGTTCTTAGTTTAGGCTTGCATGGGGTTTTATAGGTAAGTACCCTCTTGAAGTTTAGTTGGCTCAACCTGTCCTAATAATAGTAATCGGGTTCTAAGGAGCTCAATATCACTGGATTGTTTCCTTGGTCATTGTTTTAGCTCAAGCCTCTTTAATGGCGACCTAAATATCCCAAGAAACTAACCCTCAATGAGTGTAGTATCGAGTATCTACCAACTTCGGACTGCACCAAAGCCGGTCATCTCACTACATCCTAAAGGCCAAGTTGGTCAAGTAAAGGGTTCTAGAAGTTCATTAGTGCTTCATGACATCACTCAGTGGCCCGTATTCTCTTTGATTAACTCAAAGGCTACCGGTACCCACAAATATGTCACACTAACATAGATATTGCTTAGACCATGTCAGTATACCCCGCACAGTTTCCACAATGTATTGCTATTTACCTATAATGTTTCCCAAATCCGGGTGGAGGATTCAAACCCAAACAAAGAACCATAATGTAAAGCAAACAAATCAAACAATGTAAGCAAATAAATATGATCTAAACCTTAAGGTAACCCCACTTCTATAAAACTCCCCAGCAGAGTCACCAGTTCTGTGATACGGTGGGAGAACTGACTTGATTGTTTTGTGTTTTATCGCAAATGTTGCGGTTAGCAAGAGTCGCCACCGACTCTTCTATTATCCAAAAGGAAAGGTGAAAAAGCACAGGAAAGACCTTTGAGATGTTTTTTTGAGTTCGGGGGGTAGATTATGAAAAGGGAAGGTATTGGCACCCTTTTCATCTATGGTTTTCCATGGGCTCTTAGTTACTTGCTTAGATCACTTGCTTTTGTTTGTTTGAAATTGTGCTTTGTGTGGTTTTGAAAGTATTTTGTAAAAGAGGCCATTCGTTTAGGCAATCTTTGTAATGATTCTCGTTCG
Source organism: Vicia faba (assembly GCA_948472305.1). Lineage (NCBI taxonomy): Eukaryota > Viridiplantae > Streptophyta > Magnoliopsida > Fabales > Fabaceae > Vicia > Vicia faba. The sequence continues at coordinate 537,591,908 of OX451736.1, forward strand.
TAAGAATCTATACAAAGATGTTTGTCTTTTTGAAAATGTTTTCAATATTTGTAGGATGTTTTTGAAATGTGTGTGTGTTTTTTGAATATAGCAAGGATAGTTGTTTGAAATGGAACAAGTAACTAGAAGTAATCTACCTACTCAAATGTCTTTCTTATGTATTTTCTATTCCTTTGACATTGTTGTCTTACCATTGATTTAGTAAGCAACCCTATCTTTGGATGTAAACGGGACGGGCGTGGGTCATCGTATAACCATGATTAGCAATGTTTGCAAAGTATCTTAGCATTTTAAGGGACCAAGATCATTTTGTAAGGCAACTTTTTGAATAGCGTCATCGAGGGACTATGATCTTTATGTTTGTTTGTTTTGCCAAGATACTTCACATGCATAATATGGCCATTTTTGTTTTAGGCAACCAAGTGGAGAAACCTTAAGGATGCTTGTGTGCAAGTGTATCATTTTCATGCTTTGATTTTGTCTTGTATTTAGGGTTTTCTATTTTGCTTTGTTTTGATCTTGTCATACAAACCCTAATTACTAATCATGGCATATAAAGCGATAAATTGCGTAATGTAAATATTTCTAAGCTATTACAACAATTTATGGAAGGGGGAATACAAATTTGAATAGGGATTTGCAAAAATGTAAACATAAATAAATTATTACAACCAAATCGAATTTGTACGAATTAGAATAAATACAATACAATATTTAAAAATGCAATACAATGTACATGTAAGAAAAGATTTTTTTGTTTTGTCTTTATTTAAAATAAATTTAATCTAAACCTAAAATTATAAGGAAAAGAAATTAATTTTTAAAAGGAAGGTTTTAACCCTAACTAATCGTGTGCTAAGTTGTATTAGGTTTGTATATTAGTATTGAATTGGTTTCATGTCAACCCTCTAACAGTTGTGCTAGTTCTAGCCTTTTTGCAACTTTTCTTGCATTTGAAGTAAAGTGAAGGGACAATGCTTGCCATGCTTGTACTTGCTCTCTTAGGGTTGGTATCAGCTTGTACAATTTGATTTAGACCTGTGAGACTTGTATGTACAATGGAGACAGGTCCAATGCTCAAGAATTGGAAAGTGGCAAAAGTTATGCTTTTTCAAAATGGCAATGGTTACTTTATGCCATTTATGGAATTGCAACTTGGATAATGGTTCTAAGGCATGGATCAAAGCTTTGTCAAATGAGTAAGAATTTAATTAAGGAGTGAGGAACAAGTTTGGGACCTGTAAAGCATGGATTAGGCAGCACAGGTACTGATTGCAACTTTGTTCTTCTTGAAATGGCTTGGACAAAAAGTGAGAAATTGCCAACTTCATCTCTTCAATTATCCCTACTCAAAAATTATCTTGAGGAGATCTTGGACATTTTGGAAAGCTTGCAATGTTATCTATAACTCATCTTTGAAATGAATTTTGAGATACCTCTTGGAACTATGTGAAAAATTGCCATGAAGTTGGGTCCAAAACCGGCCTAAATTAGGGCAAAATTTCACTAAGTTATTTAGTTCATGACCATGTATTCATAAATTTATATCTTGAGGTCCAAGCATCTTTAGGGGAAATTGTGTGAAGAAAAGTTGTATATTTAATGGAGGTATACAACTTTCATGTTGGGAACTTTCCTTGAATCATTATACATCATGGTGAAAGAGTGGCCTAAAGTTGAGAAAAAATAAGAAATTTTCTATACTTAGAAAATTTTCTAAGTTAAGAAAAATTTCAAATTCAAACCCTAATCTTCAAACTTGGATTTATTGATGAACAAGTTTCACATTTTGACATTTTTTGATGAATCATGACCCTTGGTACTTGATTTTGACCAAAAAGTCAAAATTTGACTTTTCAGTGTACAGTTGACTTTTTATCAGTTGACTGCAAATTTCATTTATCAATCCAATGAAATTGAAATGTTTTGAGCCATGTAATAAGGTCAAGATGGTGTAATTTAATCCTTGAAATCATTCCTTAACTCAATTGGTCATTTTTCAGGTTAAAAACCAGAAATTGTCCTTCCTCAGTCAAAACCCTAATTTTGACCATTTTGCCCTTTTGGTGATTTGACCAAATTTCTTGAGGGATTGTGATCCAAACTTGACCAAATGATAAATATAAGTTTAAAATGTTGATGTTGATCAAAAATTATGAAATTTGACTGTAAATTGGCCATGGTTGACTTTTTTCCCAATACAGTTGATTTTTAGGTTAACTATCCCATTGACTGATCAGAATTATGGTTCAAGGCTTGAAACTTGTCATGAGTGATCTTAGGGGTCCATAATGATGTTTGAAAGTCATATGAAGCATTGATATTCCAAAAATCCTTGTGCAAACTGAAACCCTAATTTTGGGTTATTAGTGCAAGATGAGATGTCTTGAGCTGACCAAACCCTAATCCAGTCTTGAGTCAAAGAAATCTTGTGAGAAAAGTCTTGATAAATGAGAGGGAAAATTTTGGAGTACAACAGTTGCTTAGTTTTGAAGTAACTTTGAAGAACATGGTTCTAATGCAATGTAGGGTGGTTGACAGGCTTAGAGATGTTACTTCTGGTTTTGAAATTGTGTGTGTGAAGAAGAAACAATTGAAAGGCTCAAGGAGAGTGGACTTTGTGATTAAAGTCACTTTACAAGAATGGAAGTGTGACATTTCTCCCTTAAATGGAAAGTAAGCTTGGACAAAGCTTGAATCACTTGGATAATGGCTCAAAAGTGGGTGCAATCTTCTGATTATGGATAGATTTGGAGGTTTAAAGGCCTGCAAAGTGAGATTATGCAGCATGGCTTAAATGGTTATGAACTTGTCACAAAAATGACCTATAATGCAATCTTAGATACCCAACTTCATATCTTTGAAACTTCTAGCTCAAGCATGATCTTTTTATGATCTGAGATATTTTGGAAATCTTGAATCAATATCTTCAACTTTCATGTTGATCATTTTTGTTGAATCAATTAGGAACTTGGTGAAAATTTGCCAAGAAGTTGAGATAAAAAACTAACCAAAACTTGTTGAAATTTTTTATGACATGTTAGATAAACATGTCATAACCTCATCGGCTCGTATCTCTTAATCCAAGCACTTTTTGAGGATCATACCACAATAAAAAAGTTGTAGAATTCATCAATTCCTACAACTTTCATGTTGAAAGTTTTCTTTGAATCAACTTGGATCTTAGTGAAAAATGGCCATGAAGTAGTGATTTTGTTAAAAACAAAACACTTAAAAATTTTCTAAGTGTTGGAAAATTTTCCAACTTTTTGACTTTTGTTGATTTTTTTATTCTTGATGATCAAGTTTGATATTTTTGAATATCTTGATGATTCTTGATTTTTGAATTCCAATGTTGACCAAAAAGTCAAAGTTTGACTTTTGTGTGAATGTTGACTTTTCATCAGTTGATTCAATTCCTCAATTACCAATCACTTGCATCTTTGGAAATTTTTTAGCCATGTAATTATGTCAAGATGTTTTATTTTAGTCCTTGAGATCATGCTTCAACCCATTAGGTCATGCACTAGGCTAACAGTCAATGATCAGTCATCTTCAGTCAAAACCCTAATTTTGGAAATTCATGACATTTGATGATTTGATGGATTTCCTTGAGGAATCATGATCAACCATTGATCCAATGATGAATATCACCTCAAAATGTTGATGTTGACAAAAAACTTGAAGTTTGACTGTATATTGACCATAGTTGACTTTTTACCCAATACAACTTATTTTCAATTATCTGAGCCATTGACTGAGCAAACATGTTATGCAAGACTTGAAACTTGACACAAGCATTATTGAGGACCTATGATGAACCATGAAAGTCAATTGAGGCTTTGGAAGTCCAATTTTCCTTGAGAAAACCAAAACCCTAGTTATAGGCCAATGCTTAGGAGGATATTTGACCAGTCAAATCTTGAGTAGCTTTGGGTATTTGAGATCTTTGTGAACATGTTTTTGAAGAAAAATGGCAGGGCAATTTTTGGGGTATAACACATGTGCATGGGCTTCAGAACATAGTAGTAAAGATAACATGGATATTTTGGACAGGGTCTGCCCCAACTGTTCAACAATTTTGTAATCGCTTCTATGAATGATCTTCAAAACCTCTTCCATTTCTTGTCCAGAGGTATCCTTGACTGTAGCTTCTTTTGGTGCCTCTATTTGGGCAGGATCTACCATTGGCTATTTACCCTGAGCCTCGGCAGTTGTCTTGGTAACTGTGACTTTAATAGGTGGAGAGATTTTCGGGGAGAAAATTCTTTTACTTCTAGTAATTTTATTGGTCCCTGCAATATTGTCAATATTGGGATCAGCCTCTTCATCATCTTCATCAAACAACTCTTATTTAATGTCGTGGTAATAGACGTCAGACCCATAATTCCATGGAATAGCTTTCTCCGAGGAATACGGGATGGGCCCATGTGTTGTAATGATTAGAGGAGCAACTTTTGGATTGGCAGTAATCCTTACAGGATCCTTGAAAGTGATCCTGACAGGAGTACCAGATATAACAGACAAATCTTGGCACAAATTTTTAGTAGACGGAACTTTCTCAATCAAAATTACATGTTCATCCATCAGACGCTGAACGCCTTCCTTCAGTAACCCATAATCATTAGGTTGAACTACACAGCAATAACATTCTTTAACATAACCTAAAAATAAATCGGCTCGTAGAAAATTCTCCTTTATTGTTGAGAGAGGAGTAACCACATCATTTACAAAGGTAATATACAAAACATCTTCAATAGCACTTATGCCTTTGTCATGCTTAGGCATAAGTGCAGTAATCACGTCCGGAGTCTCTGGAGGGTCAAACTTTATTTCCTTGTTATTGATCATGTCTTGAATTTTTTTTTCAGGGCCTAATAGTTGTTGGTGTCGTGCCCAGGACTGCTCGAATGATAGGCACACCTCGCATTTGGATTGTACTTAAGAGAGGATGTGTTGGGATTAGGAGGAGGATCCCGTAGTGAAATGAGTTCAGCCTTTAACAAAGGTTGTAATCCTTGAGCCAATGGCATATTAATCCTGGTAAACTGCCTCCTTAGAGCGTCTAACCTATGTTGGTTGCCCAGTTGTTGTTGAATAGGAGCCAGATTAAAGATCAACACCGCTCCCACAGACTATTGGAGGTCATTTTTATTATGACCCTTCTGGCCATAGACAATGTTGGTTTCTTTCTTATCATTGAAGGATTCTTCACAGCATTAGAAGTTGCAACCATTGGAATCTTCCCACTCTTAATGTCATTTTCTACTCTTTCCCTTGTTAGAATCAACTATGTAAAATCGGATGACGAGCTACTAATCAATAGATTAAAGAATGGGCTTGTCAGAGTGCCCATGAACATATCAAAAAATTCCCAGTTAGACAAGGTAGGTTGGACCCTTCCAGCTAAGTCTCTCCACTTCTAGGCATACTCCTTGAACCCTTCATTCGATCCCATGGACATGTTTTGCAATTGTACATGAGTCGGCGCCAATTCAGCATTATATTTATACTGCTTGTAGAAAGAAATAACCAAGTCTCCTATGTGTGAATGTTGGTTCCCTCCAGCTGATAGAACCATGCAAGTTGAGTATCAGCCAAACTTTCTTGGAAGAAATGGACCCATAATTTCCAGTCAGCAGTATGAGGTTAGATTTTTTTAACATACGACCTCAGATGAAGTTTGGGACAAGAGACCCCATTATATTTATCAAAGATAGCAATATTGAATTTGTGAGGGATGACCACCCTCGGGATCAGACCTAACTCTCCAAAATCCAATCCAGGCACTTTCTGGATTTCCACAGCTTTGAGTCAGTCTTCCAACTGCTTGTATTTGTCATCTGCATGAGGATATTGTTCATCGGAGTAGTCTTCATCCTTAGAAACCTAATTATTTATATCTTCACCCCTGACACTTCTGCCATCCTCCTCTTGGTTGTCGTCTTCCTCATAGGAAACATCATTCACTCAAACTTGTTGAACAAGACGTTTAAATCTTCTCCCCATGTTGGGAATAACAACCCGCTTCTTAGTCTTCTTTTTCGTGGTGAGGAGCGACATCATCTCTTGTTGCCCTTTGGCCAAATTCAGAAGAGTCTCTTGAAATTGTGCATGCTGAGTTTGGAGATCCTTGACAGTTTGTTCGAGGGCCATCTTATACTGAAATAAACAGTAATTAAATGAGGAAACCCATACTGGAAAACATGTTTATGAAATGATGCATGATATGTGGATGCAATGTTTTCAAGGACCTTAGGAGATTTAAATTTGCTAGCCAAAAGGAAACAGAAACAAAGATTTCATTAATAAGTTCAATATTACAAATGTCTCTTAGGATTACAATGAAAACTAAAGTGTCTCAAAGAGATAACAATATGAACTTCTAAAACCTAAGACTTAAGTCTCCCACAGACGCTTCCTCTTCGTGTCGATGTATGCATTAAGGCTTTTCTCCTCGTGAAGTTACTTTGTGAGTCCCAACACTTTCTTTTCACTTGAATAGAATTGAGCTTCAAAGGTGTCCAGTTCTTCCTTGAGTCGAATCCAGGACTTCTGCAATTCTTCGAGGTTAGTTGGAAAATCTGGATGAAGAAAGGTATAAGGAATATCCTCTTCAGCAACAGGCTCCACAATTACTGGTAAGACAGCGGGATATGGCATCATGAGGTTTTAAGCGCGAGCTCGTACCCATTTGAGGCAGGGCTCCAAAGGGATAGAATTCATTTGTCCTAACATTTTTCTATCAACTTTGTTTACCATGCCCCAAGCACGTATAAACCTTTGACGATAACCTCGAGGATCATTTTCGTAGTCGAACACATTACCCTGGATAAGTGCGTGATGAGGACCATCTCTTCGAGCATAACCAAATTATCATAGAGCCAGAGAAGGGTTGTAAGTAATACCTCCCTTGATGCCAAGGAGTGGAACATTAGGGAATTCTTCACAATGGTCAATTATAGTAACATCTTCTAGAGATTAGGAACACCAATAGATATCTGAATGAGAGAGCGGCATCAACCTTTAATACCACCTCAAACTTTGTTCATTCTTCAATACTGATCAGGGAAGGTGATAAATAAACCACCTGGATAGCAGAGGTATGCGACACATAAGATTCCCTCGCTTCCTCATAGTACGAGTGTGAAGAAAGTGCAAAATATCTCTGAGCAAGGTAGGCACAGGGTTATGAGAAAGAAATATTTTGATGGAATTCACATCTATGAGTTGGTCTGGATTAGGGAATAGCACCAAACCATAGATCCACAAAGCCAAGATTTCTTTGAAAGCTTGAAAACTCATAGCATCCAAAAACAGTCGAGCCTTCTCTAACAGCAATTTATCTAGAAAACCCTTGACTCCACTACTTTTTTTCCCAATTAGACACAATGTTGGACCGCTTCAGATGTAAGGCTACTGCAATTTCTTCAGGTTGTGGATCTTTCTCTAAACCATGAAAGGTGACTGATCAAGAACAAGTACTCCCAGTAGCCTAGAGAACTCTTCTATTGTGGGTACCAGCTGATAATCCGAAAAGGTGAAACAGTGATGTGCGGAATAAAAGAACTGGAATAGAACACTCATCATATCTTCTTCAAAACCTGAGGTAACCAAACTGAGTAGTCGACCATGCCTTTTGATAAATGGAGAACTTTCGGGAACCCTTGAGACTAACTCCTTAAGTTGAGAAGGTATCTTTACAAAACTGATCCGGATAGTATTTCTGCGAGTGAAGGCCATAACCTACAAAACAGAACAAAGATAAATCCCTAGATCCTTGAAATGGTTAGTGAAAATGACATGTGGTATGATGTCATGTTCGCACAAATTTAATCAAACACAAACAAGACACATTAGGCCTTAGGTTTAAGCTTTCATGGAGTTTGTAGGTAAGTACCCTCTTGAAGTTTTAGTTGGCCGAACCTGTCCTAAAAGAAGTAATCGGGTTCTAGGAGCCTCAATATCACTGATCTTTCTCTCAGACATTGTTTCAGCACAAGCATCTGATTTTCGACCAAAATATCCCGAGAGTTTGATCTCAATGAGTGTAGTATCGAGTATCAACCAACTTTAGTTTGCACCAAAGCCGCCCATCTCACTACTTTCTAATGGCTAACTTGTGTCAACTAAGGTTCTAAGGTCAATTAGTGCTTATGACACCACACGGCAGCCCAGCATTTTCCTTGACTGACTCAAGGGACACCAATACCAACCAATGTGTATCACTAATGTAGCCATCATTTCAACCATATAGGTCTACGCCGTACAGTTTTCACGATCTGTTTCTACTTACCTAAAATGCCCCCAGATTCGGGTATAGGATCTACAAGAAATAAACCTAAGCACATCCCGAAATATAAATCATACAAGGCAAACAAGTAAAGCAATAAAAGTGATCTAGCTCTTAAGGTAACCCAAATTTTAGAATTAGTTCTCATCCCCAGCAGAGTCGCCAGTTCTGTAATACGGTGGAAGAACTGACTTTTGGGTTTTGCGTTTTATCACAAATGTTGCAGATAGTAAGAGTCGCCATCGACTTTTTTTATCCAATAAAGGAAAGGGTGAAAAGAATAGGAAAGACCTTTTAAGAATTTTCTGAGTAAGGGGGTACGTTATGAAAATGGAAGGTGTTAGCACCCTTTTCATTTGTAGTCATCTACGGCTCTTAATTGCTAGCTCTTTTTTTTTTGAAATGCTTTATGTTTGTGTATGTTTGAAAATATTTTGAAAATGCCTAAGTACGATAATTTTGTAATGATTCTCGTATCGTTGAGAATGTATACATAATGTTTATTTTGAAAATATTTGTGAAAGAAAGTGTTGTTTTGTGGAAAGATATTTTGAAAATTCCAATGTAAGGCAATTTGCTTTATAATAACCCTTGTATCAGTCCTCAAGAGTGTTTATAAAGAATTTTGAAAGTAGTTGTTTTGAAAGTGTGAGGTGTGAAACTTGTTTTAGTTTGTGAGCAAGCGATTACGAGCGATCTACCTACTCAAAAAGTCTTTATTATTTTCCTCCTCCTTTAGATAGTTTTATCCTACCATTAGTTAATAGGAAGCCCTTTTGTTGGATGTGACGGACAGGCGCGGGTCATCATACAGTCATAGAAGGAAACTTGTAGGATGCTTTAGCAATTTTCGGAAGGGACTAAGATCTTTTATCGAAGGCAGCATCAAAGGGTCATCGAGGGACTACGATCTTTTAACCGAGGGTCTTTGCTAAAGCGTCTCATATTCGGAGGGACATGATTGTGGTGTCCGAGGCAACAAGTGAGGGTCACCCTAGAGGTGCACATGTGCGAAGTGTTTTAATTTCAAGTATTTGTCTTGAGATTAGGTTTTCTAATGTTTGCTTTTAGTATTTCCATACGATCCTATTAAACTAACAGTAATAAGGAAAGTAGTAAATTATTGAAATTAAATTTCTACGCTATTACAGGGCGTCGGGGTGGGGAGTACAAATTTATGAGTGAGGATGAAAAGCAGTAAACCCTAATTAAAGCTATTACAGACCATTGAGCAGTTACCATAATTATAAAAATATTAGGGCGAAAGATAAAGTGCGCGAAGATGGTGAAAAGGGAAAAATGTTTAATAAACCCTAAAATATTTCTAACTGTTTAAGAAAATATTTTGTTGTTTTTGTTTAGAAAAATTCTTAATAGTGATTAATAAAAATAAAATCTAATTCTTAGTTAATTTATAAATTAATCATTTAAAATAAAATAAGGTGGTTGAATTAAATTAATTTTAATTACAAAAATTAAATTAATTAATTAAAAACTTATATCTAAAATTTAGGTTGACTTTATAATTTTTGTTGATTAAATAAAAAATGAAATTGGTTAAAGAAAAGAAAATGTTAATTGAAACAAAAAAATAAGAAATTAAGATGGACCTGCATTATAAGAAATTTGGGGGGTGTGAGAAACAGAAACATTGGACCCAAATCATGTAAGCCCAATCCACCTGCCTGAGATTCAGTGTGTTTCTCCAAGTAGGTCCACCGTGGGCACGCAAGCTCTAGCGCGTTGATCTGGATCTTTGAGAAATCCAAGGGTGATGAAGAAAAGGGTGCACAATTTATTTGTGTAGGCTTAGCTTAGTATGCTGAATCTGCAAGAACAAAATGTTAAAAAAAAGGGTACCACTGGAGCTCGAACCCAGGTCTCTCTAGTATACGCGCGTTTGTTTTACCAATGGGGTGGTTGTTTCATCCGGTTATGAAACGCCCCCAGTAAATATATTATAAAACATGTTTTGAAAATTTGAAATTTCCAGCACACCTCTTTCTTCTTCCTCTCACGCTTACTGTAACAACAACATAACTTCATCTTTTTTTATTTTATAAAATGCTCATTTCTCAACCAAATTGAAAATTTCCAAAACCAAACTTGTTTGATTTTTTTCAAGGAATGCAACCATATAAATTATGAAAGCTATAGGTTAAAGATGAGAACGAAATTTGTTTGGTACCAAACTGAAAACCTAATATTTCAGAAAACTCAATTCCAAAATTCTCATCACACAGTCAACATAAATGAAAACTAAGGACATGGTTAGTTTCAGGGCAATCATATCTACATTTTATCTTTTGAAATTGAAAGCAAATGATGCGTGTATATGGGGTTTTTTAATTCAAGAAAACTTACCTCTTGAAGCAAAACTCAGAACTCGTTCCATCACTCCCAGGGACAATGTAATAGTGCAAAAAGCTTCCTTGAACTCCCAGGAAGCTAATGATATGCTCAGCTTGCCTTAGAACCCTCTGAAACTTTCCAACCAAGTTAAGTTGCAAATGGTGAAAGTGAGGTTTGGACGATGATGGTGGAGGTGTTACAGTCGTGCCAAGATTGTTTAGACAACTTCTATTTTATGGATAAAAGGTGATTGAATGATAAAATAGGAAAACGCACGAGTGGATTTAAAGTTGGGTGTTGGAAGCTTCAAATGTGCAACAATGATATTTTTTGAGCAAATTCTTAGTGTCTTGGTTATGAGCCTTGCCTCTCTATTTATAGAGGCTTCAAATGGTCCCTCTAACTTGTAGAAATAGTTCTTAGTTCACAAGGAAAGTTGGTTTGGTCATTTGGTTTAAAAATGCACAAAAACTCATGTTGCTTCATGATGAAGAAAATGAGTGATTTAAGGGATTTGCCATGCTTTTGCTGACCTATAGAATTTGATTCTGATATGGAGATTTTGTGTGATCTAATTAGGAGAAAGTTACAAGCTTAAGTGAGGATTTTTTGACATAAAGCTTGCTTTATCAAAGAGGTAAAGTGACTTAATGCAAATTCATCCGAAAATGGCAACAAGACTTGGACAAAGCTTTAGACAATTGTGTAATACACTTAGGATTTGTGTAAATCTATGATCAAGGTGAAATTTAGAAGTTAAATGGCCTGAAAAGTGAGATCATGTAGTTTAGGTTTGATAATTGGCCATAAGGTTTTCACAAGAATGACCTAAAATTCAAGTTTGTCATGCCATGTTCATCTCTTCCAAACTTCTAGATCAAGTATGATAAATTTGTGTTCTATGACATTTTGGGAAGCTTAAATCAAGATCTAAAACTTTCATGTTGTGAGTTTTTGCTGAATCAATTTGGATCTTAGTGAAAAATGGCTATAAAGTAGTGACCTTGTTAAGAACAAAACACTTAGAATTTTTTTCTAAATGTTGGGTAAAAATAATCAGAACTTCATGGGCCCATATCTCTTAATCCAAGCACTTTTTGAGGATAATCCCACATTAACAAAGTTTTAGAATTCATTAATCCCTACAACTTTCGTGTTGAAAGTTTTCCTTGAATCAGCTTGTATCTTGAGGAAACTTGCTTTTGATGTTAGGTTTTTTTTAGGTACAAAACACTTGAAATTTCTAAGTGTTTAAAATTCTTTCAACTTTGACTTTTCTTGACTTTCTTGATTCTTGATGAAAAAATTTGATAGTTTTGAATATCTTGATGATTCTTGATTTTTGAATTCCAACGTTGACCAAAAGGTCAAAGTTTGACTTTTGTGTGACTGTTGACTTTTCATCAATTGATTCAATTCTTCAACTATCAATCACTTGTATCTTTTGAAATGTCTTGAGCCATGTAATCATGTCAAGATGTTATATTTGATCCCTTGAGATCATGCTTTAAGCCATTAGGTCATGCACTAGGTCAAAAGTAAATGATCAAACATCTTTAATCAAAATCCTAATTTGGCCATTTTTGACCTTTGATGATTTGGAGGGCTTTTCTTAAGGAATGATGATAAACCCTTGATCAAATGATGAATATCAACTCAAAATGTTGATGTTGATAAAAAAATCTTGAAGTTTGACTGTATATTGATCACAGTTGACTTTTTACTCAATATAATTGATTTTCAATCATCTGAGCCATTGTCTGAGCAAACATGTGATGCAAGACTTGAAACTTGACATAAGGATTATTGAGGACCTATGATGAACCATAAAAATCATTTGAGACCCTTGAAACCCAATCTTCTTTGAGAAGCACCAAACCCTAGTTGAAGACCCTGGCTTAGGAATTGGTTTGACCAGTCAACTCTTGAGTAGCTTTGACTATTTGAGACCTTCATGAAAATGTCTTGAAGAAAATCGGAGGGCAAATTTTGGGGTACAACTCATAGATGAATAAAAATTCATTTCTCGTTTTCATTTCTTGATGTTTTTGATGATATCTTATCCTCTTTACAAAGTGTGTATCCTCTCTCCAATAGAGTGTCAACATTAAGCAAAAAGTGTATATCCTTTCCATTTTTCCACGGAGATTATTCCTTGTGGAAGAATTTTTCTTCAGCCTTCCTACCCAGATCATTACTTGGATGGAATTAACCCCTATTTGAGCTTGTTCTTCATTGGGTAGAGTCTTATTTGACCGTTTCTTTCTATGTGTGAATGTTGGTTCCTTCCAGCTGATAGAACTATTCAAGTTGAGTACTGGACAACCTTTCATGAAAGAAATGGACCCATGATTTCCGGTCAGCAGTATGAGGTTGGATTTTTCAAACATACGACCTCATATGAAGTTTGGGACAAAAGACACCATCATATTTAGCAAAGATATGGACCTTGAATTTGTAAGGATGACCACCCACGAGATCTGACCTAGCTCTCCAAAATCCAATCCAGGTGCTTTTTGGATTTCCACAGCTTTGAGACAGTCTTCTAACTGCTTCTAGTTGTCATCTGCAGGAGGATACTGTTCATCATAGTAGTCTTCATCTTCAGAACCCTGATTGTTTTTACCTTCACCACTGACACTTCTATCATCCTCTTCTTGGTTGTCGTCTTCCTCAGAGGAAACATCATTCACTCGAACTGGTTGAGCAGGACCTTTGAATTTTCTCCCTATGTTGAGGATAACAGCCTACTTATTAGTCTTCTTTTTCATGGTGAGGAGCGCCATCATCTCTTGTTTCCCTTTGGCCAGATTCAGAAGAGTCTCTTGAAATTGTGCATGCTGAGTTTGGAGATCCTTGACAGTTTGTTTGAGGGTCATCTTTTACTGAAATAAAGGGTAAATAGATGAGGAAACCTGTATTGGAAAACCTGCTTATGAAATGATGCATGATATGTGGATGCAATGTTTTCAAGGACCTTAAGAGATTTAAATTTGCTAGCCAAATGGAAACAGAAAAAAATATTTCATTTAATAAGTTCAAAATTGCAACTGCTTTTTAGGATTACAATGAAAAACAAAAGGGTCTCAAGGAGACAACAATATGAACTTCTAAAATATAAGACCTAAGTCTCCCACGGACACTTCCTCTTTGTGTCGATGTGTGCATTAAGGCTTTGCTCCTCGTGAAGTAGCTCTGTGAGCTCCAACACTTTCTTTTCACTTGCATAAAATTGAGCTTCAAAGGTGTCACGTTACTCCTTGAGTTGAATCCATGATTTCTACAATTCTTTGAGGTCACTAGGCATGTCTAGATGGAGGATATTATAAGGAAAATCCCCCTTGATAATAGGATCTACAATTACCGGTAAGACAACGGGATATGACATCATAAGGTTTTGAGCGCGAGCTCGTACCCACTTGATATAGGGCTCCAAAAGGATAGAATTCTTTTGTCATAAAGTTTTGCAATCAACCTTGTTTACCATGCCCCAAGCACGTATAAACCTTTGATGATAACCTTGATGATCATCTTCGTAGTCGAACACAATACCCTAGATAAATGCGTCATGAGGACCGTCTCTTCCAGCATAACCAAATTATCGTAGAGCTGGAGAAGGGTTGTACGTAATACCTCCCCTGATGCCCAGGAGTGGAACATTAAGGAATTCTCTGCAGCGGTTAATGATAGTAACATCTTCCAGAGATCGGGAACACCAATAGATATTCGAATAACAAAGCGAAATCATTCTTTGAGACCACCTCAAGACTTCTTCATTCTTCAATATTGGTCGGGGAAGGTGCGAAATAAACCTCCTTGATAGCAGAGGTATGCAACACATAAGAGTCCCTTGCTTACTCATAGTACGAGTGTGAAGAAAATGCAAGATGTCTCCGAGCAAGGTAGGCACAGGGTTATGAGAAAGAATTTTTTTTATGGCATTCACATCTATGAGTTGGTCTAGATTAGGGAATAACACCAAACCATAGATCAACAAAGCCAAGATTTCTTCGAAAGATTGAAAACTCATAGCATCCAGAAACAATCGAGCCTTCTCTAATAGAAACTTAGTAAGAAAACCCTTGACTTCACTCCTATTCGAGAACCCTTGAGATTAACTCCTTAAGTTGATAAGGTATCTTCACAAAACTGATCCAGATAGTATTTCTGCGAGCGGAGGCCATAAAATACAAAACAGAACAAAGATAAATCCCTAGGTCCTTGAAACGGTTATTGAAAATGGTATGATGTCATGATGTTATGATGTCATGTTCGAACAATTAATCATACACAAACAAAACACACAAGGCCTTAGATTTAAGCTTGCATGAAGTTTTTAGGCAAGTACCCTCGTGAAGTTTAGTTGGCTCAACCTGTCCTAAAGAAGTAACTGGGTTCTAGGAATCTCAATATGACTAATCTTCCTCACATACATTGTTTCGGCACAAGCATCTGAATTGCAATCAAAATATCCCGAGAGTCCGATCTCAATGAGTGAAGTATCGAGTATCAACCAACTTCAGTCTGCACCAAAGCCAGCCATCTCACTACTTTCTAATGGCTAAGTTGTGTCAACAAAGGTTCTACAATTAGTTAGTGCTTAAGACACCATGCGGCAGCTCAGCGTTCTCCTTGACTTACTCCAGAGACACCGACATCAACCAATGTGTCTCACTAATGTAGCCATCGTTTCAACCATATCGGTCTATGTCGTACAGTTTCCATAATCTATTGCTACTTACCTAAAATTCACTCAGATTCGGGTATAGGATCTATGCAAAAAATAAACCTAAACATATCCCGAAATATAAAGCATACAAGGAAAACAAGTAAAGCAATAAAGGTGATCTAGCTCTTAAGGTAACCCCACTTTTAGTTTAGTGTTTCCCCAGCAGAGTCGCCAGTTCTGTAATACGATGGGAGAATTGACTGTTGGGTTTTGCGTTTTATCGCAAATGTTGCGGCTAGCAAGAGTCTCCACCAAATTTTCTTTTATCCAATAAAGGAAAGGGTAAAAAGAACAGGAAAGACCTTTTGAGAATTTTATGAGTAAGGGGGGTAGATTATGAAAAGGGAAGGTGTTAGCACCCTTTTATCCGTAGTTATCTACGGGCTCTTAATTGCTAGCTCACTTTTTGAATGATTTGTGTTTGTGTATGTTTGAAAATATTTTGAAAATGCCTATGTACGGAAATTTTGTAATGATTCTCGCATCATTGAGAATGTATACAAAATGTTTGTTTTGAAAATAGTTATTGGATGAAAATGTTGTTTTGTGGAAAGATGTTTTGGAAATGCCAACCAAAGGCAATTTGCTTTATAATAACCCTTGTATCAGTCCTCAAAAGTGTTTATAAAGTATTTTGAAAGTAGTTGTTTTGAAGTGTAAATATCGTTTTAGTTTGTGAGCAAGCGATTACGAGCGATCTACCTACTCAAAAAGTCTTTGTTCTTTTTCTCCTCCTTTAGATAGTGCTATCCTACCATTAATTAGTAGGAAGCCCTATTATTGGATGTGAGGGATAGACGTGCGTCATCGTACAGTCATAGAAGGCAACTTATAGGACGCTTTAGCATTTGTCGTAAGGGACTGAGATCGTTTACCGGAGGCAGCATCAGAGGGTCATCGAGGGACTACGATCTTCTAACCGAAGATCTTTGCTAAAGCATCCCATATTCGAGGGACATGACTATTTTTTATCCCATGCAACATGTGAGGTTATCCTAGAGGTGCGCGTGTGCGAAATGTTTTGAATTCAAGTATTTGTCTTGAGATTAGGTTTTCTAATGTTTTGTTTTAGGTCTTGTCATACAATCCTATTAAACTAACAATAATAAGGAAAGCAATAAGTTGTGGAAATTAAATTCCCTACGCTATTACAAGGCTTCGGGAATGGGGATACAAATCATAAATTGGGGAAAAATGTAAAGAGTTCTAATTAAAGCTATTACAGACTTTGAGGAATTACAATATTGGAAAATGTTAATGCGGAAGTAAAGTGCGCGAAGGTGGTGAAAAGGAGAAAATGTTTAAGAAAACCCTAAAATATTTCTAATCATTTAAGAAAAGATTTTGTTGTTTTTGTTTAGAAAAATGTGAAATAAAATTTAGACCTAATTCTAATTAATTTACAATTAAAATAAAACAATGTGTAATTAATTTAATTAATTTTATTTATGAAAATTAAATTAGTTAATTAAAACCTAAAGAATTCTAAGTATTTAGAAAATATTTTTGTGTTTTTTTGGTTTAGAAAAAAAAATGAAGTATAAAACCTAATTCTAATTAATTAATAAAATTAAATCCAAGTGATTAAATTAAATTAATTTTTATTTTAAAAAAAATAAAATTAATTAATTAAAAACCTAAATCTTTTTATGATTTTATGATTTTTGTTGATTAAATAAAATTATTTAAAAGAAAAGAAAATAGTTAATTAAAAAAAACAACCAAAAGAATTTTAATGGGCCTGAGTGAATAAAAGTAATTGGGGGGTGTTAGAAAGCAAAAATAAAAGGCCCAAATCAGGAAGGCCCTGACGCCCGTAATTATCCAGTGTGGATAATTCCAGGGAGTACACCATGGGCTTGCGTTTGGGTGCATTGGATCTGCCTTTGGTGAGATCTAATGGCCAGGGTATGAGGTTGCATCATTGCGCACTGGATTGCATAGCATGGAATCTATAATAGAAATGTTAGAAAATAAAATTCCAGAGGCAGGGATTGAACCCCTGCCCTGGCACACTAACGCCTTACACACACATACGCTTGCCACTGGGGTGGTTGTTTCATCCGGTTATGAAACAACCACCAATAAATATATTATAAATTCGTTTTCAAAAAATGGAAGATGAACTTCATCTTCTTCCTCGCGCCAACAACAACAACAACATTGTTCAAATTTCTAACTCCTTTAATTCTCAATCATTTTAAAAAAATTAAACATGAAAGTTGTTTAAAATTTCACCACGAATTCAACCATTTAACTTTTGAAAGCTATAAGTTAAAGGCTGAAACAGATTTTGCTTGGTACCAAACTGAAACTAATATGTCAGATACTTCAATTCCAAAATTCTCATCACATAGTCAACATAAGTGAAAACTAAGGACGTGGTTAGTTTCAGTGCAATCATATCTACATTTTATCTTTTGAAATTGAAAGCAAATGATGTGTGTAAGGATTTCAAAGTTGGAGAAACTTACCTCTGAAGTGAGAATCGAGTTTGAAGTTAGAGTACTTCTGGAGGTGTTAGGATGATCTGGATAACTTCACTGAACTCCCAGGAAGCTTTTGCAATGCCTACATTAGATTGAGAGTGCCTCAGTTCTTCTAGACTAGTCAAGTTGCAGAGGTGTGAAGTGAGGTTTGGACAATGATGGTGGAGGTTTACATTCGTGCCTAGAGTGTTTGCACAACTTCTATTTAATGGATAAAAGGTATTTGAATGATAAAATAGGAAAACGCACGAGTGGATTTGAAGTTGGGTGTTGGAAGCTTCAAATGTGCAACAATGGAATTTTTAAGTGATTCTGAGTTTGAGTGTGTTTTAGGGCTTGTGAAATCGTGCTTTGTCTTGCAAATGGCCTCTCTATTTATAGAGAAAGGGTTTGAGGGCAAGGGCTGATCAGGTTTGAAAGATAGCATGTTATGGGTTGGTTGCTTAGTTTTGAAGTAACTTTGAAGAACATGGTTCTAATGCAATGTAGGGTGGTTGACAGGCTTAGAGATGTTGATTCTAGTTTTGAAATTGTATGTGTGCAGAAGAAACAATTGAAAGGCTCAAGGAGAGTGGACTTTGTGATTAAACTCACTTTACAAGAATGGAAGTGTGACCTTTCTCCCTTAAATGGCAAGTAAGCTTGGACAAAGCTTGAATCACTTGGATAATGGCTCAAAAGTGGGTGTAATCTTCTGATTATGGATAGATTTGGAGGTTTAGAGGCCTGCAAAGTGAGATTATGCAGCATGGCTTAAAGATTTGGTTATGAACTTGTCACAAAAATGACCTATAATGCAATCTTAGATACCCAACTTCATATCTTCGAAACTTCTAGCTCAAGCATGATCTTTTTATGATCTGAGATATTTTGGAAATCTTGAATCAAGATCTTCAACTTTCATGTTGATCATTTTTGTTGAATCAATTAGGAACTTGATGAAAATTTGCCAAGAAGTTGAGATAAAAAACTGACCAAAACTTGTTGAAAATTTTTCTAAGTGTTAGATAAAAATGTCATAACTTCATCGGCTTGTATCTCTTAATCCAAGCACTTTTTGAGGATCATACCACAATAAAAAGTTGTAGAATTCATCAATCCCTACAACTTTCATGTTGAAATTTTTCTTTGAATCAACTTGGATCTTAGTGAAAAATGGCCATGAAGTAGTGATTTTGTTAAGAACAAAACACTTAAAAAATTTCTAAGTGTTGGAAAATTTTCAAACTTTTTGACTTTTGTTGATTTTTTTATTCTTGATGATCAAGTTTGATATTTTTGAATATCTTGATGATTCTTGATTTTTGAATTCCAATGTTGACCAAAAAGTTAAAGTTTGACTTTTGTGTGAATGTTGACTTTTCATCAGTTGATTCAATTCCTCAATTATCAATCACTTGCATCTTTGGAAATTTTTGAGCCATGTAATTATGTCAAGATGTTTTATTTTAGTCCTTGAGATCATGCTTCAAGCCATTAGGTCAATCACTAGGCTAACAGTCATCTTCAGTCAAAACCCTAATTTTGGCAATTTATGACATTTGATGATTTGATGGCTTTCCTTGAGGAATCATGACCAACCATTGATCCAATGATGAATATCACCTCAAAATGTTGATGTTGACAAAAAAACTTGAAGTTTGACTGTATATTGACCATAGTTGACTTTTTACCCAATACAACTTATTTTCAATTATATGAGCCAATGACTGAGCAAACATGTGATGCAAGACTTGAAACTTGACACAAGCATTATTGAGGACCTATGATGAACCATGAAAGTAAATTGAGGCTTTGGAAGTCCAATTTTCCTTGAGAAAACCAAAACCCTAGTTATAGGTTGTGATACGGTGGGAGAACTGACTTGAGGTTTTGCGTTTTGTTTTCGCAAATGTTTCGGTTGAGCAAGAGTCGCCACCGACTTTTTATTTTATCCTAAGGAAAGGTTAAAAAGCACAGCAAAAACCTTTGAGATGTTTTCTTGGGTTCGGGGAGTAGATTATAGAAAGGGAAGGTATTAGCACCCTTTCTATCCATGGTTATCCATGGGCTCTTAGTTACTTGCTTAGATCACTTGCCTTTGATTTTCAATTGTTTGAAATGGTGCTTTGTGTGTATGGGTTTGAAAATGTTTTGAAAAGAGGCCAATGTGGTGGCAACCTTTGTAATGATCC
Source organism: Vicia faba (assembly GCA_948472305.1). Classification (NCBI taxonomy): domain Eukaryota; kingdom Viridiplantae; phylum Streptophyta; class Magnoliopsida; order Fabales; family Fabaceae; genus Vicia; species Vicia faba. The sequence goes on from OX451736.1 coordinate 537,611,945, forward strand.
ATGTTGGGATGTATACAAAGGTGTATGTCTTTTGAAAAGGTTTTCAATGTTTTTTTGAAAGTTTGTTTTGAAAGTGTAGTGATGTGTGGTTTTGAAAACTAGGCAAGTGTTTTTGTTTTGCAAGTTGGCAAGTAACCAAGAGCTATCTACCCTAAATTTCTCAAAGATCTTTTCTATGTTTTAACCCTTTTAACAATTTTGTTCCACCATTGTATTTGGTGGACAATCTTGTGTTAGGATGTGAACGGGATGGGCGCGGGTCATCGTTTAGACCATGATTGCAATGGTGCCAAGTATCTTTGGCAACTTTTCCTTTAAGGGACTTGATCATTTGTTTAGGCAACTTTTGAAAGCGTCATCGAGGGACTATGATCATTTGATTGTTTTGTTTTTGCCAAAGATACCTAACATGCAATATGGCCCATTTATTGAAGGCAACAAGTGGAGTACCCTAGGGGTGCAAGTGTGATTAGTGTTGTCCATTTTCATGCTTGTTTATCTTGAATTTAGGTCAAACTATTTGTTGTTTTCGATTTGCATACAAAACCCTAATTCTAACATGGCATAATTAGAAAGCTTTTAAATGCGAAGAATAAAAGGTCCTAAGTTATTACACAATGATCATGGGAATGGGGGTACAAATGTTCAAATGGGGATGAGACTTCATAGGAGGATAGTGTCCAATATTTACAACCAAATTGAATTGCGCAAATATAAATGTAAAGATGTATAAGAATAGAGCAATATATATGTGAAAGTATTTTTGTGTAGGTATATGTTTTATTCACAAGCAAAATAAAAATAATTAAAAGAAAGTTAATTTTTGAATATTTTCATGTTTAGGGCATAAACCCTAATTTTGCTAAATAAAAGGTATTAATTATTTATTAAGTATTATATACAATATTTATTAATTATGTGTAAAAAAATAAATAAAAAGAAAGTATATTGTCAAAAAATGATTTTCAAGTTAAATATTAATAAAAATAAAAATGTATTATTTTTTATGTTTTTAACCTAAATATACTAATAAATATATAAGTATTTACATTATTTATTAAATATATATTATATGTACAAAAATAAAATATTTAATATTATTAAAAAAAGTATTTTTTTTATAAAATGTTTTCAAAAGATAAAATAAAATGAAATCAGAAAATAAAAGTGTTTTGTATTATTTCTTTGTATTTTAAATAAAAGTATGTTTATGTTTATTTATATACAAAACTAAATAAAGCCCAATAAATATCAAATAAAATGAAAAAAAAAAAGTGGAAAAATAATTTTAATATTTTTCCATGCTTAAATAAAAATATGGAAACAAAATCAAAAGGAAAAAATCAAAAATAACAAAGATATCTCAAAATGGACCAGGGGGTGCATGTGTAAAACAGTGGTGTGAAAAGGAAAGCATCTCAGGCCCAGCCCATGAAAGGTTGTCTTCAACCTTCAGAAAAAAACATTTGAAAAAAACGCGCCTTTTCTTCCCTGCTTGCTATCTCTTGATTCTTTGATTTTCAGCACAAACTAATAACATGAAAAATGTCAAGCATTGAACCACGAATCCAGACATATAAAAAACTTAACTTAACTCTCAGAAATGAGAGAGAATTTCTCCATCCCTAATTCTTGACCTAAGTTTTTGTCAATGTTCAGGTTCAAAATACTCTCAGCATATGCAATATAAAAGGAAAGTGAGGATAGGTATAGCTTCAGGGCCCTGAATAGAACATTTTTCATTCATAAACTTAAAGCTAACTCTTCCTAGATTGAGAGATAGAAGTCCATGAACTTACCTGTTCAGCTTGGATCGTATCTGGCAATGGAGGCACTTTCAAGGTAAGGTGAGGATTGGTACAACTTGCTTGAAGGTCATGGATGCTTCTCCAACCTTTAGTTTGCTTTGAAACCAAGTGAATCAAGTTATGGCAATCTATTTGAAAAACAGAAAATGTGAAAATGGTGAAGTTTGTTAGAGGTGTTACAGGTCGTTTCCAATGCTTGGGATAGCTTGTATATGTGATATGAAATGTGTATGAACTGGTTTTAGCAAGAATGCACGAGTGGATTTGCTTATGGAAGTCCAACTGCAGAGGTGACTCTGTTTTCTGCAGTAGGATGGTGTTTTGAGGTTTGATGAGGTTTGGAAGATGTTTTGGTCGTGCCTTAGCTCAGTTATGTTGTTTAGAATGTGTCTAACAAGTTTGTCTAAGCTAGTTCTTCCAGCAATGAGAGTTGTGTTTCAAAATGCAAGGTTTCTTCTATGTGAAGCAAGGAAATGCCAACTTGGTTTCTAGGCTTGTACAGGCCCCTCAAATGTGCTGCATCTTTTTGTCTTGATCAGTGTGTTATGTCCATGAATCTTGTGTCCAAAGATATGCATTGTACCTCTTGATTTGCAAACTTGACATAAAGTTCTACTTTACAAAAATGGATAAATCACTTTTTCCAATTAAGGCTTAACTCTTTGTGTAATGACTATATGAACAAAACAAAGCTAAAACACAATGGATTGGAATTTAATTATTGAGTAAGAAAAGGATTAGAGGCCTGTAACTAGCTTAATCATGCTGATTTGAAAATTTGCAAAGTGTATGAACATGTACATGGCCATGAATCAAAGTGACTTTTGCTCAAATTGCCAAATTCGATTCTCCCTAACCACAAGGTTGTTTGATGAGTTCTTAGACATTTTAGAAAGCTTGGAATGTGTAATACAATCCATCTTTGTAATGCAAATTGAAATTCCAAGTGGAAGCATGTGAAAAGTGGCCATGAAGTTAGGCAAAAATCCTGCCTAGAATAGGTCAAAATTTTTCTAAGTTAAGAATGTTTTGCACCCTTGTTCCAAAAATCATAACTTGAGCTACAAGCTTCTTTTGAGGAAATTTTGTGAATCAAAGTTGTAGATTTTGCAATGGACTATAACTTTCATGTTTTGACTTTTGTTTGAATCCAAATTCATCTTGATGAAAAAATGGGACAAAGTTAGGAAAAAATTAGGGATTTTCATAACTTAGAAAAATTCTAAGTTATGAAAATTCTTCATTTCAAACCCTAATTTGTGATTTTTGATTTCTTGATGAACAAGTTTCATGTTTTGAAATGTTTTGATGAAAAATGAATCTTGACACTTGATTTTGACCAAAAAGTCAAAGTTTGACTTTTCAGTATACAGTCAAAAGTTGATCAATTGACGGGAAAATTCATCTGTCAATCTTGTGCATTTGGGATCTTTTGAACTTTTTGAACATGTCAAGACAATTCCATGGGGTCCTTGAGTCCATATGTGAGCTTGGTTTGCCATTGGCTAGGTCAAACAGTCAAAAATTGCCTTTGTGCAGTCAAAACCCTAAAAATGACCATTTTGCCCTTTTGGTGATCTGATCAAATTTCTTTTGGAATTGTGATCCAAACTTTACCAAATGGTTTATATGAGTTCAAAATGTTGATGTGGGTCAAAAATCATGAGGTTTGACTGTCAATTGACCACAGTTGATTTTTTTCCCCAATACAGCTGATTTCTAGGTCAACTGTCTAATTGACTGGGCAAAGATTGGAATCAAGGCTTGAAACTTGGTATGGATAAACTTGTGAGTCCAACATGAAGCATGAAAGTAATTTTGGGCATTTTAGGTCAAAACATCTTTGTGCAAACTCAAACCCTAATTTGGGTCAACAGTGCAAGGAGAAGTCTTGAGCAGAGCAAACCCTAACTTGATCTTGAACTCCAAGGGTCTTGTGGTGAGAAAATATTGATGAAAAGGGAGGGAAAATTTTGGGGTACAACAGTTGCCCCTGTTCAGTCTTCTTGAACCTGAAGAGTTAGATTGGCAAGTTTGCCTTTCGTGACTCGAGGGTAAAAGGAGATTGGACACTAGAGTGCCCGGAAATTTGCACTCGCACGCTGGAGTATCAACAATGTGATGTCGGGAATGGGCTTATAGATTCCATTTGGAGAGATGGTGGATAGGAGGATGGGCTTATAGATGCCATCTGGAGACGTGACAGAACCTTGTCGGGAATGGGCTTATAGATGTCATTTGGAAGTGTTGATCGCGTAAGAGATTCCTTAGCGAGAACTTGCGTACTTTGAGAAAGGAAGATGTTTCCTGGCTTGTTACAGGTGTTGATCTTCAGTCTCTTCATGAAGATATGCCCTGGCTAGATACAGGTATCGAATCTACAATTGGTTGCTCACATATGTGCCCTGGCTAGATACAGGAATCAAATCTGGAACTGTTGTCTACAGATATGCCCTGGCTGGATACAGGTATCGAATCTGGAATTGTCGTCTATAGATATGCCCTGGCTGGATACAGGTATTGAATATGGAATTAGTTGCTCACAGATGTGCCCTGGCTAGATACAGGTATCGAATCTGGAATTGCAAAAAGTTGGTAGAGATAGCTTTCCTAGCTGGATACAGGTGTCGTCCTCTGACTTGAGAATGAAAGATAATTTCCTGGCCCGTTACAGGGGTTGATCTTCAAACTCTTCATGCAGATATGCCCTGGCTAGGTACAGGTATCGAATCTATAATCAATCACTCACAGATGTGCCCTGGCTAGATACAGGAATCGAATCTGGAATTGTGATAGTTGATAGTAATCATCCTTGGATTGACTTTCCCTGAAAAGGCAAAACATCAGTTACATGCAATGTCATGATGTATGAGATGCATGATGTCATGATGTTCTCAAAATAAGATCGTGTTGTATGCACTTTATCATGTGTGCAAGCAGGAGGTATGAAATGTGAAATGTTTATGAATGTATTTTCGTCTAGGAAAATAAATCCTTGACGAAAGGCCGGGGAATCAAATCCTGGGTTGATGTTGAAGAGAAGAGTTCTTCGTTTCCGCCGGGGATGATGGTTGCAAGAATAAACCGATAGGAGATGATGACTCCGTTGGGGCATAAACTTGTTGGAGAGATTACTCTAAGGGGAAGAGATATTTCGCTGTGGCTTTGATGAGAGCTTCGCTGGGGATTCCGTTGATAAGTTATGTTAGAGAATTTGATGAACTCCACTGGGGGTAGGAAGGGCTTCGCCGAGGACGAACTTTTCGTGGTAATTAGCTGAGGATAACCCAGTTATACCCTGGTGAGGAAAATAACCTTTGAACCAAGTCGGAGAGAGACGTTTGTACTCTGCAGGGGATAAACTTCAAGACCTGCTGGGGATATGGATTCCACTTTCCTGGGGAAACTTTCAGACTGTACTGGGGTGTTGATATTCCGCTGGGGAACAATCTCATATTAAGACTGTCGGGGACGCTTGTTGAGGAATGTCTATACTTCGCTGGGGAATGTTGGGATCTTCTGGGGATACCCAACTTCCTTAAAGCTGACAGCAGACTACCTCTGCTTGAGGAGAGTATCGCTAAATTGCTAGGGGAATATTGTGTCTTTCCATGGTTGATAGGAAACCAACTCTACTTGGGGAAAGCAATGCTGAATCTTGTCTTACTCTGTGGGGGAGTTGAGGTAGCTTGGTCACGTTCTTCAGTTGAACCTACCTTGGTACCTTGGCGGACAAAACAACTAGACCGCTTGGTCACTTCAAAATTGCCCCCTGTTTCTGATGTCACCTGTCATTAATCCTTTGTTTCGTATGTAAACATTTATGATCTAGCAATTTAATGTCAAATGCATATATCAAAAATGAGCATTGGACGTTCTTTGCAAAACAAAACAGAAAAAGGAAAAACAATGGATAATTTGTCTGAAAAATTGAATTTGTATTGATTTTGAAATTTGCCTGTAAATAGGCGTTTATGTACAGGAGGCTGACGTCCTAGTAACAGAATGCCGCCGAATAGCATAGAGTTTATACAATTTTGAAAAGGAAACAAAACAGCTATGTGAAAACTAATCCCATTGGGTTCCAACTCTGCTATCGCCTTTATGTCTTCAAGCGTCTCATCATTTTGCTGCTTAGTTGAAGATGAAGCTGATTGATCGATGCCGAAGTCTGAGCCCTGATAGTTGATGCCGAAGTCTGAGCCCTGATAGTTGATGTCGTATTCTGGATGCAAGGTGATCCAATGAGACATAGTATTACGCTTTATCCCTAACTTTTGCCTGGACCGCCCTTTCGGGTTTTCAGTCCACTGGGATACCCATTTTTGCCCAAGCCGCCTTTTCAGGTTTTCGACTTGCCGGGTGTACAGATTTTTCATTTCATCCCTTATTTTTGCCCGAACCCTTTTGGTTCATCGGGAAGCCCTTATTTTTGCCTAGGTGTGTCAACCTAGCGGGTCCTTAGTTCATGCGTAGTATCTTTTTACTATGTCTGCATTGGCGGGGTAAGGAAGGTCGTCACCATCCATGGTAGTTAGAATCATAGCTCCTCCTGAGAAGATATGTTTAACCACAAATGGCCCTTCGTACGTAGGGGTCCATTTGCCCCTGGGATCACCTTGAGGAAGAATGATGCGCTTGATTACTAGGTCTCCGACTTGATACTCTTGTCGTCTGACTTTCTTGTTAAATGCCCTGATCATCCGTTTTTGGTACGTCTGACCATGACAAATAGCAGTAAGTCTCTTTTCGTCAATTAAGTTTAATTGATCAAGTCGAGTCTAGATCCAGTCATCTTCGCTCAAGTCTGCATCCTTCATTATCCGGAGAGAGGGTATCTGGACTTCAATAGGCAAGACTGCCTCCATGCCATAAACCAAGGAAAAAGGAGTTGCCCCTGTTGACGTCCGGGCCGAGGTGTGGTAACCATGAAGAGCAAACGGTAACATTTCGTGCCAATCTTTGTAGGTCACTGTCATCTTCTACACAATCTTCTTAATATTCTTATTTGCTGCTTCTACAGCCCCATTCATCTTCGGCCGGTAGGGAGAAGAATTGTGATGCTGTATCTTGAATTTCTCGCAGAGCTCAGTGATCATCTTGTTGTTAAGATTGGTACCATTATCTGTAATGATCCTCTCAGGTACACCGTATCGACAGATCAGGTTGTGCCGAATGAATCGTGCCACGACGGTCTTGGTTACAGTGGCGTAGGAAGCTGCTTCAACCCACTTTGTAAAGTAGTCGATCGCTACCAAGATGAATCGATGTCCATTAGATGTCGTAGGTCAGATCTCGCCGATCATATCGATGCCCCACATTGCAAAAGGCCAAGGTGTTGTCAAGACGTTCAGAGGAACCAGAGGAATGTGCACCTTATCAGCATAGATCTGGCATTTATGACAAGTTCGCGAATGTTGATAACAGTCGGCTTCCATTGTGGACCAGAAATATCCTGCCCGAAGTATTTTCTTTGCCATGGTATGCCCACTGGAATGTGTTCCAAATGTACCTTCATGTAGCTCTGCCATGATCTTCTCTGCTTCAATCTTATCTACACAACGCATTAAGGTTGAATCATGGTTTCGCTTGTAGAGAATGCCATTGCTGAGGAAGAACTTTGCTGCAAACCTTCTCAGGAACTTCTTATCATTAACAGATGCGCCTTCGGGGTATTCTTGAGCTTCCAAGTACCTCTTCACTTCATGATACCAGGGTTTCTCTGTTACCTCTTCGGCCTCAAGATCACAGCAATATGCAGGTTCGTCCAATTTCCAAATAACGATCCGGGGAGCCTCATTGTCCCATTTGACTTTGAACATAGAAGACATTGTAGCCAACGCGTCCGCCAACTGATTCTCCTCTCTTGGGAAGTGTTCAAAAGTTATCTCCTCGAAGTGGGGAAGCAATGTCAGCACATACTCCTTGTAAGGAATAAGATTCGGGTGTTTCGTATCCCACTCGCCTTTGATCTGGTTGATCACGAGAGCGGAATCTCCGAAGACACTCAGAAACACGACCCTTAAGTCAATTGCAGCTTGAAGACCCATGATGCATGCCTCATACTCCGCCATGTTGTTGGTGCAGTTGAAACATAACCGAGCGGTGAGTGGAGTATGAGTGCCTTTAGGGGATATGATCACAGTGCCGATACCATTACCCAAAGCGTTTGAGGCTCCGTCGAAGTGCATAGACCATCGGGATCCTTCCTCAGGTCCTTCATCCAGTCCAGGTACTTCACAATCAGTTACTACCATGATATCTTCGTCTGGAAATTCAAAGTTCAATGACTGGTAATCATCCACAGGTTGGTGTGCCAAATGGTCTGCCAATACACTTCCTTTGATTGCTTTTTGAGTCGTGTACTGGATGTCATATTCCGTCAAGATCATTTGCCATCTTGCTATTCTTCCGGACAGAGCAGGCTTTTCGAATATGTAGTTGATTGGATCCATTTTTAAAATCAACAGGGTAGTGTGAGTCAACATATACTGTCTCAGCCGGCGAGCAGCCCATACCAGAGCGCAGCAAGTTTTCTAGAGCAGTGAGTACCGGGTCTCACAGTTGGTAAAAATTTTGCTCAGGTAATAAATAGCGTGCTCTTTTCGGCCAGACTCGTCATGCTGCCCCAGCACACACCCCATTGAGTTGTCAAGTACTGTCAAGTATAGTATTAGAGGTCTCCCTTCAACCGGCGGCATAAGAATGGGTGGTTCTTGGAGATACTCTTTGATCTTTTCGAAAGCAGCCTGACATTCATCATTCTAACGTACTACTTGATCTTTCTTCAGTAGCTTGAAGATTGGTTCACAGGTAGCAGTTAGATGTGAGATGAATCGGGCAATGTAATTCAGACGTCCTAGAAAGCCTCGGACTTCTTTCTCTGTCTTGGGAGCTGGCATCTCTTGTATGTCTTTCACCTTGGCAGGGTCCACTTGAATACCTTTGTCGCTTACGATGAAGCCTAGCAATTTTCCAGATCTCACCCCAAAGGTGCACTTGTTTGGGTTCAACCTCAGCTTGTACAACTTCAGACGGTCAAACAGCTTTCGTAGATGGTCAAGGTGTTCCTCCTCAGTTTGGGACCTTGCAATCATATCATCGACATACACTTCTATCTCGTGATGGATCATATCATGAAATAAAGCAACCATGGCACATTGGTAAGTTGCCCCAGCATTTTTCAATCCAAATGGCATGACCTTGTAGCAAAAGGTGCCCCACTGAGTAACGAAAATGGTCTTCTCCATATCTTCGGGAGCCATCTTGATCTGATTATAACTGGAGAAGCCGTCCATGAAGGAGAAAACTTTATGCTGAGCAGTATTGTCAACCAGGACGTCGATATGAGGCCGAGGGAAATCATCCTTGGGGCTGGCCCTGTTCATATCCCTGTAATCAACACACATTCGGACCTTACCATCCTTTTTCGGCACTGGAACCACGTTGGCAACCCACTGAGGGTAAGAAGTCACTGCTAGAAACCTGGCATCAAATTGTTTCATAACCTCGGCTTTGATTTTCTCTAACATCTCTGGACGCATACGGCGGACCTTTTGTTTTACCGGAGGGCAGTCTTCCTTGGTAGGCAGGTGATGAACCACAATGTTGGCATCCAAACCAGGCATGTCTTCGTAAGACCAAGCAAAGATTTCCATGTAGTCATGCAGCATCTGAATCAACCGTTGTTTCACACTGAGCTCTAGGTTGGCACCAATCTTGACCTCTTTTCTGTCTGTCTCAGTACCCAGATTTACCGTTTCCACTGGCTCTTCATGTGGTTGAATGGTCCTCTCTTCCTGGAGTAACAGTCTCGCAAGTTCACCAGGCACCTCGCAATCATCTTCACCTTCGTCTTCGGCTAAGTTGATCGGATTTTCGGTCATAACTGGCAGTAGCAGAGTCGTTACCAGTGAGATCCAGAGTGGATTGGAACCTGTATAAGTGAGTGTGTGTAAATATAGTTGTTTTGCAATATATGATAAAGAAATAAAAGGAGCACAAGATTTGAAATGCAACAAACGTCCAATGTTTTGATTAATGATATATGGAAATGTCATACACAAAGCCCTCACAAATGGAGCCACGGTGCCCCGGGTAGGACACCGAGCCATAAAAGTTTCAACATATTGTTTGTTACAAATTGAAAACAAAAGAGTTCATTACTGAGTGACAAAAGTAATAGGTGTGAAGTCTTTGGCAGTCCAGTTGCTTGGTCCACTGTCGGTTGTTGGGTAGATCTAACTGTCAAATTCCGCTTCCTCCACGTCGTCCTCAATAGCATTCACTCCTAGGTTGGTGATGAACACAGGAGGTCTTCCGATCCTTGCTTTGCGAACAGCCCTCTGAGCCTCTGCAGTGAAGCCCAGCCCAAACTTGTCAGTCTTCGGAGTGAAGTCAGGAAGTCGACCCCAGTTTGCGCACTCGCCTTTCTCAATCACAGCCCGGGCATCCTTCAAGGAAGCCATCTTCAAAGGAGGGTCTTCACTCACAGTTTCGGTTGACGCCAGCGTCTGAGGCACCTCTTCAAAGTGTTGAAAGGGGGTTTCAATGAATTCCCCATCGTTTTCTATATATCGGAACGAGTTCAAGTGGCTGACCATATACTCTTCTTCCCCTTGAACTGTAACAATCTTTCCTCTGATTGGGTACTTAAGTTTTTGATGTAGTGTGGAGGTCACCGCTCCAGCCTTGTGGATCCATGGGCGTCCCAGCAAACAAGAGTAGGATGGACGGATGTCCATCACATAGAAAGTTGAATCAAATACTTGAGAACCAACCCTGATTGGAATGTCAACTTCGCCATGTACCATTCTCTTCGAACCGTCAAAGGCTCGGACAACAATGTTACTGGGCTTGAGCTCCAGACCCTCACAATCCAGTCTGTCTAGGGCATTCTTGGGCAATACATTCAAAGAAGAACCGGTGTCCACCAACACATGGTCCAGAGTAGTGCCCATGCATTCAATAGAGACATGCAGGGCATCATTATGGTTCTTTCCTTTGGCGGTCAGATCGGCGTCAAAGAAGCCCAAACCATTATCGGCAGTCAAGTTAGCCACATAATCAGTGAATTGATCAGCAAACGTTTCTTGTGGCACATGGGCCGTCTTCAGGAAGGAGATCAGGGCCTTGGCATGGGCCTCTGAACATAATAACAGTGATAGCATAGAAATTTTTGATGGGGTGTGCCCCAACTGCTCAACAACATTGAAATCACTTTTCTTGATAATCTTGAGGATCTCCTCCATCTCTTGCTGGGAGGCTTCAATAGTGGTTGTCTTCGGTGCCTCCGTCAGGGCAGGCAAATCAGCAGCAATCCCTTTGCCCCGAGCGTTAGAGGACTCGGCGGCAGGGGTAGAAACAGGAACTTGATTAGGAAGGGAAACATGCACACTTGCGGGTGTGATGATAAGAGGTTTATGAATAGCTGGTGGTGCGATATCTGGCGAAAACAACCTACCACTGCGAGTAATATTGGCAGGCCCGGTGATGTTACTGACACCGGTACTTGTATCAAACTCTTGCTTCACTCCAAGAACATAAACATCTGCCCCATAGTGCCATGGGACAGCTTTGTCGGATGTGTAAGGGAGGGGCCCCAGAACAGTGATGATGATGGGAGAAATTTTCTGAGTGGACATGATTTTGACAGGCTTCTTTGAAGGAGCCTTGAGAGGTTTGTTGAAAATAGTGACAATAGAAACTTCTTCGACAGGGACGGTAGGAACGACAATCTTCTCGAATAAGATCTCTTTTCTATCCATCAGGCTTTGGATACTTGATTTTAGCAAAGGGCAACCAAAAGGGGAAACAGCACATAGAAGGCAATCTTCACCACATCCCGGAAATAAACCGGCTAGCAACAGATTCCTTTTAACAGTTGATAACGGAGTAACAATCTCTTCCACGGAGGCTACATATCGGTCTTCTTCCACAGCATTCACTCCATGCTGGGGCATGGGAGCAGTCACAACATTGGGTCTTTCGGGCGCCTCAAACTGTATTTCTTTAGCATCAATAAGGTCTTGAACCTTATTCCTCAGAGCCCAGCAATCGTCCGTAGTATGCCCGGGGCAATCAGAGTGATAAGCGCAACGGGCGTTGGGGTTGTACTTTGGAGAAGCTGTGTTCACTACCTTCGGAGCTTCCTTAACAGTTACCAGGTTGGTTGACAGTAGTTACGGCAAAATCTGAGACAGGGTCATACTGAGCCGAGTGTATTGCCTTTTGGGTCTCTCACCCCTTTGTTGATTATACTGCTGAGGAGCAGCAACAGGCTTTGAAATTACCAATGCGTTGACAGCTTGGCGGCGTTCCGGTTTAACTTGTCTTCTGGGACCATAAACAGTACTAGCTTCCTTCTTGAAGGGCTTCTTCTCAGTACTCACAGCGGCACCTTTCTGTATCTTCCCTGACTTGATACCAGCTTCTATCCTCTCACCAGTCAAGATCAAATTTGTAAACCCAGCAGAGGAATTACCAATCAGATGATTAAAGAACGGACCAGACAAGGTCCCTAAGAACATGTCATCAAGTTCACGGTCAGTCAACGGTGGCTGCACCCTGCCAGCCAGGTCTCTCCACTTTTGCGCATACTCCTTGAATCCTTCGCCTGTTCCCAGTGACATACCCTGAAGTTGGGTACGCGTGGGAGCGAGGTCAGAATTGTACTGATACTGTCTATAAAACACAGTAGCCAAGTCCTCCCAGTTTCGGATACTGGCTCCATCTAACTGATAGAACCATTCGAGTTGATACCCCGAAAGGCTATCCTGAAAGAAATGGATCCATAGGTTCTTGTCTGTGGTGTAAGGTTGGATCTTTCTTACATATGATCTGAGATGCAGCTTAGGACAGGAAGCCCCGTCGTACTTTGCAAAGGCAGGCGCCTTGAACTTGTGTGGGATCACCACCCCAGAAGATAAACCTAAATCTCCGAAATCCAACCCCGACACATTTTGAATCTCCATGGCACTTAAACGGTCCTCTAGTTGCTTGTATCTGTCTGCAGCAGGAGGGTACTGTTCATCATTGTAATCCGTCTCGTTGTCGGAGACTGCAGGACTAGGAGCCCTTCCCCCTTGGGGACTATCTTTCTCTGTAGAGGAAGTAGCCTGATCAGCCTCATTATGGAGTGTATTCCCAAACCTGCATCCAGTGTTGAACAACGCAATCCTCTTTTTCTTCTTCTTCTTCAGGAGCAGAGCCTTCAACTCTTGTTGACCCTGGGCTAAGCTCATGACCAGCTCTTGAAACTGGGCGTTCTGGGCCTGGAGGGCCTTGATAGCTTGTTCGTTGGATGATTCAGGATTCATGATAACTGTTTAAATAAACAGCGAAGAAGATTAAGCAACCTGTGGAAAAAGGGTACCTGTTATGCATATGATGCCATGAGATGCGTATGTTTTATGTTTTCAAAGACAATCGGGATTCAACTCCGTAGACAAAAAGAAACACACTTCATTAGATTCAAACTTTAAATTGTTCATCAACTTGCCCTCAGGCATTACAAGAAATGAAAATACTGAAAAGGAAATAAAAGCTGTAAAAGAAATCTCCAAAGCTCATCAGTGCTCCCATGGCCTCCTCTTCTCAGTATGGATATAGTCATTCAGGATCCGCTCTTCCTCCAATTGCTTAGTCAGCTTCTGAATCTTCCGTTCTTATTCGTTGAACTTTTCCCGATAAAAATCCCATTCTTCCTTTAGCTGCGCCCAAGATCTCTTTAGTGTATCAACATCAGTGGGTATTTGAGGAGGGAGGACAGTTGGAGGAACCCCGTATTCATCAGGAGATTCAAGAATGATAGGCCTGACAGCTTCGTATGGCATACCTAACTTCTGAGCACGGATGCGGACCCATCTGCAATAGGGTTCCATTGGTAGAGAAGTCTTTGGTCCCAACTCATGTGGGTCAGCTTTGTGAACTCTGTCCCAAGCCTTAATGAATCCATGGCGTAGTTTGTCACTGCCTACCTGAAATTCAAAATGGAAGTGAGGAACTAACATCTCATGAGGTCCTGCTCTTCTGGCTCTTCCAAACTGACGAAGAGCTAAACATAGATTATAAGAGATTCCTCCCTGGGTGTCGATCAATGGAACATTAGGGTATTCTCCGCAACGATCAATAACAGCTACCTCATCCAAACCTCTGAGAGTCCAAGTGATGTCATTATCAGTGAGAGACATTAACCTATGAGCCCAACCCTTTCCTTCTTCATTCTTTAGCACGAGCTTAGGAAGGTGTGAAATAAACCACCTCACTAGCAAAGGAGCACAACACCATGGAGTTCCCCGTCTTCGGGCAGTACGAGCATAGAGTTGTTGCAGGATATCACCTAAAAGAGTGGGTACAGGATTCCGAGACATGAAGATCCTTATGGCATAGATATTGATAAAGGTGTCAGGATTTGGAAACAATACCAGACCATAGATTAAAAGAGCCAGAATGTCTTCGTACGCCTTGAAGTCTAAGTCATTCCAGAAACCATTAGCTTTGCCAACCAGAAACTTAACCAAAAAGCCCTTAACTCCACTTCTAGTTTCCCAGTTAGCCATTACCTCTTCTTTAGTCAAGGGAAGGACTGCAGCAATCTCTTCAGTCCTAAGAGTCTTCTCCCAACCAGTGAATGGAGTTTGCTCTAAAACAGGGATACCAATAAAATCAGAGAATTCTTCCAGGGTAGGGACCAGCTGGAAGTCTTGAAAGGTGAAGCAATGATACAGGGGATCATAAAACTGGGTCAGGACACTTATCAGTTGTTAGTCCCACTTTGAAGTGATAAAACCAAGGAGAGAACCATGCCTCTTGATGAAGGAAGTAGTGTTTGGAATCCTATCAACCAATTCTTTGAGCAAGGTAGGTGGTTGAACAAAGTTGAGCCGAATAGTATTCCTACGCACGGGCATCATGATGTCCTACAAAACAGAGCAAAGATGAAACCTTTTTGTCTTTGAAATGGGTCAGTCCTTATACAGGATGCATGCAATGGTATGATGGTATGATGCTATGATGAAGCACACCACAAGTATTCACAAAGGCAAGCATGATAAGGCACACAAGTCACACAAGACAACCCTTAGATTTTATGCCAGCATGAAGTTTAGGTATTACCCTCTTTTAGTTTCGTTGGTTAAAACCTGTCCTATCAAAAGTAACCGGGTTCTAGAGGATCTCAATATCATTGACTACCCTCAATCGATCATAACTCCAGCATCGCAATCTTTTCTTGCGGCCAGAACCATCGCGAGAGTTTAGCCTCAATGAGTGTAGCATACTGCCACTGTTCTATGGCCAAGTTGGGTCGATTTAAGGTTCTAAGGTCGGTTGGGGTTTAATGACTCCTTAGAAGACCCATATTCTCCTTGTTGCAACACAAGGGATATCGGTACAGACCAAGGTGCCACACCAACGTAGCCACTGCTTCACCCATGTCGGTCTACGCCGGACAGGTCCCTCACAGATTATACTACCTAAAAGGGTATTCCCCAGATCCGGGTTAGGATCTATGAAACTCCGATGCAAAGCCCACAAATATAAAAGCAAACAAAGCAAACAATTGAAAACAAAGGTGATCTAATCCCTAAGGTTACTCCACTTTTAAGTAGTCCCCAGCAGAGTCGCCAGTTCTGTGATACGGTGGGAGAACTGACTTGAGGTTTTGCATTTTGTTTTCGCAAATGTTTCGGTTGAGCAAGAGTCGCCACCGACTTTTTATTTTATCCTAAGGAAAGGTTAAAAAGCACAGCAAAAACCTTTGAGATGTTTTCTTGGGTTCGGGGAGTAGATTATAAAAAGGGAAGGTATTAGCACCCTTTCTATCCATGGTTATCCATGGGCTCTTAGTTACTTGCTTAGATCACTTGCCTTTGATTTTCAATTGTTTGAAATGGTGCTTTGTGTGTATGGGTTTGAAAATGTTTTGAAAAGAGGCCAATGTGGTGGCAACCTTTGTAATGATCCATGTTGGGATGTATACAAAGGTGTATGTCTTTTGAAAAGGTTTTCAATGTTTTTTTGAAAGTTTGTTTTGAAAGTGTAGTGATGTGTGGTTTTGAAAAATAGGCAAGTGTTTTTGTTTTGCAAGTTGGCAAGTAACCAAGAGCTATCTACCCTAAATTTCTCAAAGATCTTTGCTATGTTTTAACCCTTTTAACAATTTTGTTCCACCATTGTATTTGGTGGACAATCTTGTGTTAGGATGTGAACGGGACGGGCGCGGGTCATCGTTTAGACCATGATTGCAATGGTGCCAAGTATCTTTGGCAACTTTTCCTTTAAGGGACTTGATCATTTGTTTAGGCAACTTTTGAAAGCGTCATCGAGGGACTATGATCATTTGATTATTTTGTTTTTGCCAAAGATACCTAACATGCAATATGGCCCATTTATTGAAGGCAACAAGTGGAGTACCCTAGGGGTGCAAGTGTGATTAGTGTTGTCCATTTTCATGCTTGTTTATCTTGAATTTGGGTCAAACTATTTGTTGTTTTCGATTTGCATACAAAACCCTAATTCTAACATGGCATAATTAGAAAGCTTTTAAATGCGAAGAATAAAAGGTCCTAAGTTATTACACAATGATCATGGGAATGGGGGTACAAATGTTCAAATGGGGATGAGACTTCATAGGAGGATAGTGTCCAATATTTACAACCAAATTGAATTGCGCAAATATAAATGTAAAGATGTATAAGAATAGAGCAATATATATGTGAAAGTATTTTTGTGTAGGTATATGTTTTATTCACAAGCAAAATAAAAATAATTAAAAGAAAGTTAATTTTTGAATATTTTCATGTTTAGGGCATAAACCCTAATTTTGCTAAATAAAAGGTATTAATTATTTATTAAGTATTATATACAATATTTATTAATTATGTGTAAAAAAATAAATAAAAAGAAAGTATATTGTCAAAAAATGATTTTCAAGTTAAATATTAATAAAAATAAAAATGTATTATTTTTTATGTTTTTAACCTAAATATACTAATAAATATATAAGTATTTACATTATTTATTAAATATATATTATATGTACAAAAATAAAATATTTAATATTATTAAAAAAAGTATTTTTTTTATAAAATGTTTTCAAAAGATAAAATAAAATGAAATCAGAAAATAAAAGTGTTTTGTATTATTTCTTTGTATTTTAAATAAAAGTATGTTTATGTTTATTTATATACAAAACTAAATAAAGCCCAATAAATATCAAATAAAATGCAAACAAAAAGTGGAAAAATAATTTTAATATTTTTTCATGCTTAAATAAAAATATGGAAACAAAATCAAAAGGAAAAAATCAAAAATAACAAAGATATCTCAAAATGGGCCAGGGGGTGCATGTGTAAAACAGTGGTGTGAAAAGGAAAGCATCTCAGGCCCAGCCCATGAAAGGTTGTCTTCAACCTTCAGACAAAAACATTTGAAAAAAACGCGCCTTTTCTTCCCTGCTTGCTATCTCTTGATTCTTTGATTTTCAGCACAAACTCATAACATGAAAAATGTCAAGCATTGAACCACGAATCCAGACATATAAAAAACTTAACTTAACTCTCAGAAATGAGAGAGAATTTCTCCATCCCTAATTCTTGACCTAAGTTTTTGTCAATGTTCAGGTTCAAAATACTCTAAGCATATGCAATATAAATGGAAAGTGAGGATAGGTATAGCTTTAGGGCCCTGAATAGAACATTTTTCATTCATAAACTTAAAGCTAACTCTTCCTAGATTGAGAGATAGAAGTCCATGAACTTACCTGTTCAGCTTGGATCGTACCTGGCAATGGAGGCACTTTCAAGGCAAGGTGAGAATTGGTACAGCTTGCTTGAAGGTCAGGGATGCTTCTCCAACCTTTAGTTTGCTTTGAAACCAAGTGAATCAAGCTATGTCAATCTACCTGCAAAATAGAAAATGTGAAAATGGTGAAGTTGGTTAGAGGTGTTACAGGTCGTGTCCAATGCTTGGGATAGCTTGTATATGTGATATGGAATGTGTATGAACTGGTTTTAGCAAGAATGCACGAGTGGATTTGCTTATGGAAGTCCAACTTCAGAGGTGACTCTGTTTTCTGCAGTAGGATGGTGTTTTGAGGTTTGATGAGGTTTGGAAGATGTTTTGGTCGTGCCTTAGCTCAGTTATGTTGTTTAGAATGTGTCTAACAAGTTTGTCTAAGCTTGTTCTTGCAGCAATGAGAGTTGTGTTTCAAAATGCAAGGATTCTTCTATGTGAAGCAAGGAAATGCCAACTTGGTTTCTAGGCTTGTACAGGCCCCTCAAATGTGCTGCATCTTTTTGTCTTGATCAGTGTGTTATGTCCATGAATCTTGTGTCCAAAGATATGCATTGTACCTCTTGATTTGCAAACTTGACATAAAGTTCTACTTTACAAAAATGGATAAATCACTTTTTCCAATTAAGGCTTAACTCTTTGTGTAATTACTATATGAACAAAACAAAGCTAAAACACAATGGATTGGCATTTAATTATTGAGTAAGAAAATGATTAGAGGCCTGTAACTAGCTTGCTCATGCTGATTTGAAAAATTGCAAAGTGTATGAACATGTACATGGCCATGAATCAAAGTGACTTTTGCTCAAATTGCCAAATTCGATTCTCCCTAACCACAAGGTTGTTTGATGAGTTCTTTGACATTTTGGAAAGCTTGGAATGTGTACTACAATCCATCTTTGTAATGCAAATTGAAATTCCAAGTGGAAGCATGTGAAAAGTGGCCATGAAGTTAGGCAAAAATCCTGCCTAGAATAGGTCAAAATGTTTCTAAGTTAAGAATGTTTTGCACCCTTGTTCCAAAAATCATAACTTGAGCTACAAGCTTCTTTTGAGGAAATTTTGTGAATCAAAGTTGTAGATTTTGCAATGGAATATAACTTTAATGTTTTGACTTTTGTTTGAATCCAAATTCATCTTGATGAAAAAATGGGACAAAGTTAGGAAAAAATTAGGGATTTTCATATTTTAGAAAAATTCTAAGTTATGAAAATTCTTCATTTCAAACCCTAATTTGTGATTTTTGATTTCTTGATGAACAAGTTTCATGTTTTGACATGTTTTGATGAAAAATGAATCTTGACACTTGATTTTGACCAAAAAGTCAAAGTTTGACTTTTCAGTATACAGTCAAAAATTGATCAATTGACGGGAAAATTCATTTGTCAATCTTGTGCATTTGGGATCTTTTGAACTTTTTGAACATGTCAAGACAATTCCATGGGGTCCTTGAGTCCATATGTGAGCTTGGTTTGCCATTGGCTAGGTCAAACAGTCAAAAATTGCCTTTGTGCAGTCAAAACCCTAAAAATGACCATTTTGCCCTTTTGGTGATCTGATCAAATTTCTTGTGGAATTGTGATCCAAACTTGACCAAATGGTTTATATGAGTTCAAAATGTTGATGTGGGTCAAAAATCATGAGGTTTGACTGTCAATTGACCACAGTTGACTTTTTTCCCCAATACAGCTGATTTCTAGGTCAACTGTCTAATTGACTGGGCAAAGATTGGAATCAAGGCTTGAAACTTGGTATGGATAAACTTGTGAGTCCAACATGAAGCATGAAAGTCATTTTGGGCATTTTAGGTCAAAACATCTTTGTGCAAACTCAAACCCTAATTTGGGTCAACAGTGCAAGGAGAAGTCTTGAGCAGAGCAAACCCTAACTTGATCTTAAACTCCAAGGGTCTTGTGGTGAGAAAATATTTATGAAATGGGAGGGCAAATTTTGGGGTACAACATAGGCTAATGCTTAGGAGGATATTTGACAAGTCAACTCTTGAGTAGCTTTGAGTATTTGAGATCTTTGTGAACATGTTTTTGAAGAAAAATGGCAGGGCAAATTTTGGGGTACAACACATGTGCATGGGCTTCAGAATATAGTAGTAAAGATAGCATGGAGATTTTGGATAGGGTCTGCCCCAACTGTTCAACAATTTTGTAATCGCTTCTATGAATGATCTTCAAAACCTCTTCCATTTCTTGTCCAGAGGTATCCTTGACTGTAGCTTCTTTTGGTGCCTCTATCTGGGCAGGATCTACCATTGGCTCTTTACCCTGAGCCTCGACAGTTTTCTTGGTAACTGTGACTTTAATAGGTGGAGAGATTTTCAGGGAGAAAATCCTTTTACTTCTAGTAATTTTGTTGGTCCCTGCAATATTGTCAATATTGGGATCAGCTTCTTCATCATCTTCATCAAACAACTCTTATTTAATGTCGTGGTAATAGACGTCAGACCCATAATTCCATGGAATAGCTTTCTCCGAGGAATATGGGATGGGCCCAGGTGTTGTAATGATTAGAGGAGTAACTTTTGGATTGGCAGTAATCCTTACAGGATCCTTGAAAGTGATCCTGACAGGAGTACCAGATATAACCGACAAATCTTGGCACAAATTTTTAGTAGACGAAACTTTCTCAATCAAAATTACATGTTCATCCATCAGACGCTGAACGCCTTCCTTCAGTAACCCGTAACCATTAGGTTGAACTACACAGCAATAACATTCTTTAACAAAACCCGAAAATAAACTGGCTCGTAGAAAATTCTCCTTTATTTTTTAGAGAGGAGTAACCACGTCATTTACGGAGGTAATATACAAAACATCTTCAATAGCACTTATGCCTTTGTCATGCTTAGGCATAAGTGCAGTAATCACGTTCGGAGTCTCTGGAGGGTCGAACTTTATTTCCTTGTTATTGATCATGTCTTGAATTTTTTTTTCAGGGCCTAATAGTTGTTGGTGTCGTGCCCAGGACTGCTCGAATGATAGGCACACCTCGCATTTGGATTGTACTTAAGAGAGGATGTGTTGGGATTAGGAGGAGGATCCCGTAGTGAAATGAGTTCAGCCTTTAAAAAAGGTTGTAATCCTTGATCCAATGACATATTAATCCTGGTAAACTGCCTCCTTAGAGCGTCTAACCTATGTTGGTTGCCCTGTTGTTATTTTTGAATAGGAGCTAGATTAATGATCAACACCGCTCCCACAGACTGATGGCAGTCATTTTTACTATGACCCTTCTGGCCATAGACAATGTTGGTTTCTTTCTTGTCATTGAAGGATTCTTCACAGCATTAGAAGTTGCAACCATTGGAATCTTCCCACTCTTAATGTCATTTTCTACTCTTTCTCTAGTTAAAATCAACTCTGTAAAATCAGATGACGAGCTTCTAATCAATAAATTAAATAATGGTCCTGTCATAGTCCCCATGAACATATCAACTAATTCCCAGTTAGACAAGGTAGGTTGGACCCTTCCAGCTAAGTCTCTCCACTTCTGGGCATACTCCTTGAACCCTTCATTCGATCCCATGGACATGTTTTGCAATTGTACATAAGTCGGCGTCAGGTCAGCATTATATTTATACTGCTTGTAGAAAGCAGCAAACAAGTCTCTTATGTGTGAATGTTGGCTCCCTCCAGCTAATAGAACCATTCAAGTTGAGTATCAGCCAAACTTTCTTGGAAGAAATGGACCCATAATTTCCAATCAGCAGTATGAGATTAGATTTTTGAATATACGACCTCAGATGAAGTTTGGGACAAGAGACCCCATTATATTTTTCAAAGATAGGAATCTTGAATTTGTGAGGGATGACCACCCCCGGGATCAGACCTAACTCTCCAAAATCCAATCTAGGCACTTTCTGGATTTCCACAGCTTTGAGTCAGTCTTCCAACTGCTTGTATTTGTCATCTGCAGGAGGATATTATTCATCGGAGTAGTCTTCATCCTCATAAACCTAATTATTTCTATCTTCACCCATGACACTTCTGCCATCCTCCTCTTGGTTGTCATCTTCCTCATAGGAAACATCATTCACTCAAACTTGTTGAACAAGACCTTTGAATCTTCTCCCCATGTTGAGAATAAAAACCCGCTTCTTAGTCTTCTTTTTCGTGGTGAGGAGCGCCATCATCTCTTGTTGCCCTTTGGCCAGATTCAGAAGAGTCTCTTGAAATTGTGCATGATGAGTTTGGAGATCCTTGACAGTTTGTTCGAGGGCCATCTTATACTGAAATAAACAGTAATTAAATGAGGAAACCCATACTGGAAAAACATGTTTACGAAATGATGCATGATATGTGGATGCAATGTTTTCAAGGACCTTAGGAGATTTAAATTTGCTAGACTAAAGGAAACAGAAACAAAGATTTCATTAATAAGTTCAAAATTACAAATGTCTCTTAGGATTAGAATGAAAACTAAAGTGTCTCAAAGAGATAACAATATGAACTTCTAAAACCTAAGACTTAAGTCTCCCACAGACGCTTCCTCTTCGTGTCGATGTATGCATTAAGGCTTTTCTCCTCGTGAAGTTACTTTGTGAGTCCCAACACTTTCTTTTCACTTAAATAGAATTGAGCTTCAAAGGTGTCTAGTTCTTCCTTGAGTCGAATCCAGGACTTCTGCAATTCTTCGAGGTTAGTTGGAAAATCTGGATGAAGAAAGGTATAAGGAATATCCTCTTCGGCAACAGGCTCCACAATTACTAGTAAGACAACGGGATATGGAATCATGAGGTTTTAAGCGCGAGCTAGTACCCATTTGAGGTTGGGCTCCAAAGGGATATAATTCATTTGTCCTAACATTTTGCTATCAAATTTGTTTACTATGCCCCAAGCACGTATAAACCTTTAACGATAACCTCGAGGATCATTTTCGTAGTCGAACACATTACCCTGGATAAGTGCGTGATGAGGACCATCTCTTCGAGCATAACCAAATTATCATAGAGCCAGAGAAGGGTTGTAAGTAATACCTTCCATGATGCCAAGGAGTGGAACATTAGGGAATTCTTCACAACGGTCAATTATAGTAACATCTTCTAGAGATTAGGAACACCAATAGATATCTGAATGAGAGAGCGACATCAACCTTTGATACCACCTCAAACTTTGTTCATTCTTCAATAATGATCAGGGAAGGTGATAAATAAAACACCTGGATAGCAGAGGTATGCGACACATAAGATTCCCTCGCTTCCTCATAGTACGAGTGTGAAGAGAATGCAAAATATCTCTGAGCAAGGTAGGCACAGGGTTATGAGAAAGAAATATTTTGATGGAATTCACATCTATGAGTTGGTCTGGATTAGGGAATATCACCAAACCATAGATCCACATAGCCAAGATTTATTCGAAAGCTTGAAAACTCATAGCATCCAAAAATAGTCGAGCCTTCTCTAACAGAAATTTATCTAGAAAACCCTTGACTCCACTACATTTTTCCCAATTAGACACAATGTTGGACCGCTTCAGATGTAAGGATACTGCAATTTCTTCAGGTTGTGGATCTTTCTCTAAACCAGTGAAAGGTGTCTGATCAAGAAGAAGTACTCCCAATAGCCTAAAGAACTCTTCTATTGTGGGTACCAGCTGATAATCCGAAAAGGTGAAACAGTGATGTGCAGAATAAAAGAACTGGAATAGAACACTCATCATATCTTCTTCAAAACCTGAGGTAACCAAACTGAGTAGTCGACCATGCCTTTTGATAAATGGAGAACTTTCGAGAACCCTTGAGACTAACTCCTTAAGTTGAGAAGGTATCTTTACAAAACTGATCCGGATAGTATTTCTGCGAGTGAAGGCCATAACCTATAAAACAGAACAAAGATAAATCCCTAGATCCTTGAAATGGTTAGTAAAAATGACATGTGGTATGATGTCATGTTCACACAAATTTAATCAAACACAAACAAGACACATTATGCCTTTGGTTTAAGCTTGCATGGTGTTTGTAGGTAAGTACCCTCTTGAAGTTTTAGTTGGCCGAACCTGTCCTAAAAGAAGTAATCGGGTTCTAGGAGCCTCAATATCACTGATTTTTCTCTCAGACATTATTTTAGCACAAGCATCTGATTTTCGACCAAAATATCCCGAGAGTCTGATCTCAATGAATGTAGTATCGAGTATCAACCAACTTTAGTCTGCACCAAAGCCGCCCATCTCACTACTTTCTAATGGCTAACTTGTGTCAACTAAGGTTCTAAGGTCAATTAGTGCTTATAACACCACGCGGCAGCCCAACATTCTCCTTGACTGACTCAAGGGACACCAATACCAACCAATGCGTCGCACTAATGTAGCCATCATTTCAACCATATCGGTCTACGCCATACAGTTTTCACGATCTATTTCTACTTACCTAAAATGCCCCCAGATTCGGGTATAGGATCTACAAGAAATAAACCCAAGCACATCCCGAAATAAAAAATCATACAAGGCAAACAAGTAAAGCAATAAAAGTGATCTAGCTCTTAAGGTAACCCCACTTTTAGAATTAGTTCTCATCCCCAGCAGAGTCGCCAGTTCTGTAATACGGTGGTTGAACTGACTTTTGGGTTTTGCGTTTTATCGCAAATGTTGCAGATAGTAAGAGTCGCCATCGACTTTTTTTTTCCAATAAAGGAAAGGGTGAAAAGAACAGGAAAGACCTTTTAAGAATTTTCTTAGTAAAGGGGTACGTTATGAAAAGGGAAGGTGTTAGCACCCTTTTCATCTGTAGTTATCTACGGCTCTTAATTGCTAGCTCATTTTTTTTAAATGCTTTGTGTTTGTGTATGTTTGAAATTATTTTGAAAATGCCTAAGTACGATAATTTTGTAATGATTCTCGTATCGTTGAGAATGTATACATAATGTTTATTTTGAAAATATTTGTGAAAGAAAGTGTTGTTTTGTGGAAAGATATTTTGAAAATTCCAATGTAAGGCAATTTGCTTTATAATAACCCTTGTATCAGTCCTCAAGAGTGTTTATAAAGCATTTTGAAAGTAGTTGTTTTGAAAGTGTGAGGTGTGAAAGTTGTTTTAGTTTATGACCAAGCGATTACGAGCGATCTACCTACTCAAAAAGTCTTTATTATTTTCCTCCTCCTTTAGATAGTGTTATCCTACCATTAGTTAATAGGAAGCCCTTTTGTTGGATGTGAGGGACAGACGCGGGTCATCGTACAGTCATAGAAGTCAACTTGTAGGATGCTTTAGAAATTGTCGTAAGGGACTAAGATTGTTTATCGAAGGCAGCATCAAAGGGTCATCGAGGGACTACGATCTTTTAACCGAGGGTCTTTGCTAAAGCGTCTCACATTCGAGGGACATGACTGTGGTGTCCGAAGTAACAAGTGAGGGTCACCCTATAGGTGCACATGTGCGAAGTGTTTTAATTTCAAGTATTTGTCTTGAGATTAGGTTTTCTAATGTTTGCTTTTAGTATTGCCATACGATCCTATTAAACTAACAGTAATAAGGAAAGCAGTAAATTATTGAAATTAAATTTCTACGCTATTACAGGGTGTCGGGGTGGGGAGTACAAATTTATGAGTGAGGATGAAAAGCAGTAAACCCTAATTAAAGCTATTACAGACCATTGAGCAGTTACCATAATTATAAAAATATTAAGGCGAAAGATAAAGTGCGCGAAGATGGTGAAAAGGGAAAAATGTTTAAGAAACCATAAAATATTTCTAAGTGTTTAAGAAAATATTTTGTTGTTTTTGTTTAGAAAAATTCTTGATAGTGATTAATAAAAAAAAATCTAATTCTTAGTTAATTTATAAATTAATCATTTAAAATAAAATAAGGTGGTTGAATTAAATTAATTTTAATTATCAAAAATTAAATTAATTAATTAAAAACTTATATCTAAAATTTAGGTTGACTTTATAATTTTTGTTGATTAAATAAAAAATGAAATTGGTTAAAGAAAAGAAAATGTTAATTGAAACAAAAAAATAAGAAATTAAGATGGACCTGCAGTATAAGAAATTTGGAGGGTGTGAGAAACAGAAACATTGGACCCAAATCATTTAAGCCCAATCCACCTGCCTGAGATCCAACGTGTTTCTCCAAGTAGGTCCACCGTGGGCACGCAAGCTCTAGCGCGTTAATCTGGATCTTTGAGAAATCCAAGGGTGATGAAGAGATGGGTGCACCATGTATTTGTGTAGGCTTAGTATGCTGAATCTGCAAGAACAAAATGTGAGAGAAAAAAGGGTATCACTGGAGCTCGAACCCAGGTCCCTCTAGTATATGCGCGTTTGTTTTACCAATGGGGTGGCTGTTTCATCCGGTTATGAAACGTCCCCAGTAAATATATTATAAAACATGTTTTGAAAATTTGAAATTTCGAGCACACCTCTTTCTTCTTCCTCTCGCGCTTACTGTAACAAAAACATAACTTCATCTTTTTTTATTTTGTAAAATGCTCATTTCTCAACCAAATTGAAAATTTCCAAAACCAAACTTGTTTGATTTTTTTCAAGGAATGCAACCATATAAATTATGAAAGCTATAGGTTAAAGATGAGAACGAATTTTGTTTGGTACCAAACTAAAAACCTAATATTTCAGAAAACTCAATTCCAAAATTCTCATCACATAGTCAACATAAATGAAAACTAAGGACATGGTTAGTTTCAGGGCAATCATATCTACATTTTATCTTTTGAAATTGAAAGCAAATGATGCGTGTATATGGGGTTTTTTAATTCAATAAAGCTTACCCCTTTAAGCAAAACTCAGAACTCGTTCCACCACTCCCAGGGACAATGTAATAGTGCAAAAAGCTTCTTTGAACTCCCAGGAAGCTAATGATATGCTCAGCTTGCCTTAGAACCCTCTGAAACTTTCCAACCAAGTTAAGTTGCAAATGGTGAAAGTGAGGTTTGGAAGATGATGGTGGAGGTGTTACAATCATGCCAAGAGTGTTTAGACAACTTCTATTTTATGGATAAAAGGTGTTTGAATGATAAAATATGAAAACACACGAGTGGATTTGAAGTTGGGTGTTGGAAGCTTCAAATGTGCAACAATGATGTTTTTTGAGAAAATTCTTCGTGTCTTGGTTATGAGCCTTGCCTCTCTATTTATAGAGGTTTCAAATGGTCCCTCTAACTTGCAGAAATCGTTCTTAGTTCACAAGGAAAGCTGGTTTGGTCATTTGGTTTAAAAATGCACAAAAAATCATGTTGCTTCATGATGCAGAAAATGAGTGATTTAAGGGATTTTCCATGCTTTTGCTGACCTCTAGAAGTTGATTCTAATATGGAGATTTTGTGTGATCTAATCAGGAGCAAGTTACAAGCTTAAGTGAGGATTTTTTGACATAAAGCTTGCTTTATTAAAGAGGTAAAGTGACTTTATGTAAATTCATCTGAAAATGGCAACAAGACTTGGACAAAGCTTTAGATAATTGTGTAATACACTTAGGGCCTGTGAAAATCTCTGATCAAGGTGATATTTAGAAGTTAAAGGGCCTGAAAAGTGATATCATGTAGCTTAGGTTTGAGATTTAGCCATAAGGTTTTCACAAGAATGACCTAAAATTCAAGTTTGTCATGCCATCTTCATCTCTTCTAAACTTCTAGCTTAAGTATGATAAATTTGCGTTCTTTGACATTTTGGAAAGCTTCAATCAAGATCTACAACTTTCATGTTATGAGTTTTTTCTGAATCAATTTGGATCTTAGTGAAAAATGGCTATAAAGTAGTGACCTTGGTAAAAATAATCAGAACTTCATGGGCACATATCTCTTAATCCAAGCACCTTTTGAGGATCATCCCACGTTAACAAAGTTTTATAATTCATTAACCCCTGCAACTTTCATGTTGAAAGTTTTCCTTGAATCAACTTGTATCTTGAGGAAACTTGCTTGTGAAGTTAGGTTTTTTTATGTACAAAACACTTGAAATTTCAAAGTGTTTAAAATTCTTTCAACTTTGACTTTTGTTGAATTTATTGATTCTTGATGACAAAGTTTGATAGTTTTGAATATCTTGATGATTCTTGATTTTTGAATTCTAATGTTGACCAAAAAGTAAAAGTTTGACTTTTCTGTGATTCTTGACTTTTCATCAATTGATTCAATTCTTCAACTATCAATCGTTGTATCTTTGGAAATGTATTAAGACATGTAATTAGGTAAAGATGTTTTATTCGAACCCTTGAGATCATGCTTTAAGCAATTAGGTCATGCACTAGGTCAAAAGTCAATGATCAGTCATCTTCAATCAAAACCGTAATTTGGCAATTTTTGACCTTTGATGATTTAGAGGACTTTCCTTGAGGAATCATGATAAACCCTTGATCAAATGATGAATATCACCTCAAAATGATGATGTTGACAAAAAATCTTGAAGTTTGACTGTATATTGACCATAGTTGACTTTTTACTCAATAGAGTTAATTTTCAATCATTTGAGTCAGTGACCGAGCAAACATGTGATGCAAGACTTGAAACTTGACATGCGCATTATTGAGGACCTGTGATGAACCATAAAAATTATTTGAGACCCTTGCAACTAATCTTCTTTGAGAAGCATCAAACCCTAGTTGAAGACTCTGGTTTAGTAGGAGGTTTGACCAGTCAACTCTTGAGTAGCTTCGACTATTTGAGACCTTCATGAAAATGTATTAAAGAAAATGGGAGGGAAAATTTTGAAGTACAACACATAGCTGAATAAAAATTCATTTCTCATTTTCATTTCTTGATGTTTTTTATGATATCTTATCCTCTTTACAGAGTGTGTATCCTCTCTCCAATAGAGTGTCAACATTAAGCAAAAAGTGTATATCCTTTCCATTTCCCCACTGAGCTTATTCCTTGTGGAAGAATTTTTCTTCAGCCTTCCTACCCAGCTCATTACCTGGATGGAATTAACCCCCATTTGAGCTTGTTCTTCATTGGGTAGAGTCTTATTTGACCGTTTCTTTCTAGTTTTTTCCTAGATTGAGCTTTGGTCCTTGTTAGCAATTGTTGTTTTGCTTTGAAGATTGGTTTATCCATTACCTTTGGTTGTTTACCATTGTTAAATTATCATAGATGGTGTTCACTCCACTTCTTGTGTCTATCGTTATTAGACTATCAGATCTTGGAGAGATGTTATTCACTCTTTTACCCTTGGTTGTCTACCAATTGTTAGATTATCAGACCTTTGATAGATGGTATTCACCTCCTTTGATGTACACTCCAGTTTGTTTCGATCTCTCTAAGTAGTAAGCCATGGATTGAGAATGCATTTACTTTGCACATGAAGGCTTTATCTTCTTAGTAGGAATATGTTTATATCTTCCCAGGAAGTCAAAATTCATTTCCCAGGAGTATTATTGCAATACTATTCCCGACAGTAAGTGGTAGTCCCTTTATTTGGGAAGCTTGTATGCCCCCAGATTCTTTTTGATGGAACATGATAGTTAAATTCCCAAAGAAGATTATATCAAAGGTTTACCCTTTCCAGGTGGAAGACTTGGTTAAAGAAGAAACCAAGACCCGTTCATGGCTTATCGTCCAAAGCATGGGGAAGTTTGTTATCCGAACCAAGACCTTTTTGTGGCTTATCGTCTGAAGCATAGGGAAGTTTGTTATCCGAACCAAGACCCGTTCGTGGCTTATCTTCTGAAGTATGGGGAGGTTTGCTATCTAAACCAAGACTCGTTCGTGGCTTATCTCCTGAAGCGTGGGGAAGTTTGTTATCCTAATCAAGACCCGTTCGTAGCTTATCGCCCGAAGCATGGGGAAGTTTGTTATCCAAACAAAGACCCATTTGGGGTTTATCACCCGAAGCATGGGGAAGTTTGTTATCCAAACCAAGACTCCTTCGTGGCTTATCGCCCGAAGCATGGGGAAGTTTGTCATTCAAACAAATACCCATTCGTGGTTGAGCACCCAAAGTGTGAGGAAGTTTGTTATCCAAACTAAAACTCTTATGTGGCTTATCGCATGAAGCATGGGGAAGTTTATTATCCGAACCAAGACCTATTTGTGGCTTATCGCCTGAAGCGTGAGGAAGTTTGTTATCTGAAGCAATACCCGTTTGTGGCTTATCGCCTGAAACATGGGGAAGTTTGTTATCCAAACCAAGACTCGTTTGTGGCTTATCGCCCGAAGCGTGGGGAAGTTTGTTATGCGAATCAATACACGTTCATGGCTTATCGCCCGAAGCGTGGGGAAGTTTATTATTATCAATGAAGATCCTACCTTCACCTGTTGAGTTGGTAGTTTACTATCATCCGTGAGTCGATATTTTTCTCATTTATCAAAAATGATGTTATCTTTCTCCTCCTTGGGATTTACCCCAACAGAGTTGAATTGTCTTTTTCCCCAGTCGTGTTGGTAATCTTTTCTCAAGATTACTTTTTTTATTGATCTTGTTTCTCGCATTGTTAAGAATTCCCTTCTTGGAATCATATTTTGTTCGCTATCCAATATGTGATTTTGGGTTTCCCCCAATTACACATTTTTCCTAGTATAGTGGAATCATCTATCCCTCAGTGGTGTCTTATTTTCCCCTATGGGTTTCCTCCTTATTTTTTATATATGCAACATTCATATTCATAAACATTGCATGGAATCTTAGGGCCAAAACATGGTTATTTTTGTATTTAAGTATATTCAATCGCGTCGAGATGAAGATCTTAACCTTCCTATATTCGAATAAAAGACACTTAAATAAGGGAAGCTGTTATATCCCAATTTTCCCCCTAATATCCTCCATCATTTTACATCCTCACAATACATTAAGATCACACATTTGTGTGGGTTATTTCTTCTACTCTCTCTTATCTTTACCTTTTTCCTTAAGGGATCACCAAGCACCTTAAATTGTGTAATTTATATATGTGTGTATCATGTTTACTAACCTTTAACTAAAATAAAAAAAAATATGTATGTGTTTCCTTTTACACTTTGTACATTGTAGGTGTTGAGCCAAGTGCATCTATCTCATCTCCTAGAGCTAGGATTTTAAAGATTAATCCTTAGTCAGTTGATTATTCATTTAACATCAATGGCTTGAATTGTAAAAAAAAATTCTCTATCATCAAAGAGCTATGTCTTGATCATCTCTCAATTTCATTTGGATAAGTTTATCTCAAGGTTTTATGGTTTGATTCATAAGGAAACTTCATTGGTTTGTGTGTTTATTCCCATGCCTTATTCAACAAGTTTCATCAAGCTATGAGCCTTACTATCAAGTTTTCTTCAAAATAACATCATTTTAAGGTCTCGTGTGCTTCATTATGTCTTAGTTTGCAAGAAAAGTTCAAAAGACTCAAAGTTGATTCAAGATTGTTGGCCTAATTTGGCAAGTCCTTGATTCTATGGTCTCAAATGCATAACTCTCTCAATTTTCAATAATTTGAAGTGGTTATTTTTTCTATGTAATCTTCTCATCATCCACAACAATTTCTCTTCACATGATAAGAGCGAATTATGCTTGGAGAATCATTGACAGTGTGAACATATTGCAATTCCTTTGAGAAAACCATTGAAATCTTTGACTTGACTTCAAAAGATCATAACTTGGTCAATTTTCATCTCCTTAAGATCATTCATTTTCTACAACAATCTTTGGGATATCTACTACAACTTTGATACAAGGTGCAAGATCTAAAATCGGTTGGAAAGTTATGGAACTAAAGGAGACACCATAGGTCATCCATGGAATTTTCAAGAAGTTTTCATCAACTTTCAAAGACCATAACTCATTAATTGTTTATAGTTTTTGAGTGATTCCAATTCCATAATTCTATTTGTAGAGTCTACTTCATTTCATATTCAATGATCAAGAGTTAATTTGGAGTAGAAGGTCATGTAACTTTGCAAGACATTATAGGTCACTTTGAGATTCTATACTTAGAATTTTTTTCTAAGTATAAATTTCAGTGAGTTTTTTCCAACTTCAAAGAGACATAAATTGTTGCTCAGGCTTCCAAATGAAACCTTTCTTTTCACATTATGAAGCTTGTGAGAAATTTTATCCATCCCAAAAATAATCATTACATAAAGCTTCCTATAAAGCATGCCCCATGGATTTGAATATGGTCATTTGAAACTGAGTTCTTTGCCATGACACGAATTTTGAACATTGCTAATTCAAATTACAAGCCCATTTAAGGTTCCATTTCGTGCCTAATCATGTTTAGCAACATTCTAAAAGATATTTTGATCATTAAAATGCACAATTAGCTTGAGTTTTGGTCATGTGAAGTCACACTTTTTCCATGAATCGAGCTCACACGAATTCCCTCTATTTCTCATCATCTCACTCGCTTGAGCTTTCCATTCATCTCAGATATAAATAAGGACCATTCTCCACCTATTTCGATAAGATTTTGATAGCCAAGTGAGCCCTACCAAGATCATGTTTGAACTCTTGAGCTTGAAATTCGTTTTCTTCTTTCCACCCTCCAAACACTCAAAAGCTTCTCACAGTTAGCTTTATTGAACTCCATTGAAGCTGACTGGACCTTTAGCCTGAAGAATCGTGCCTCAAATCAAGCTCACCAAGTTAGAGTTTAGCGCAAATTTTCTCTGCTTCATTCAGGTAGAATTCTTCACCAAACTAACTCAAACTTGTTGTCATGATGTAGCTCATGGTTCTATGATGCTCATAGAATCGTTGGTTTTCTTTAATCGATCCATTTGATAGGTCTGTTTTTGAATTTTTCAGTTCAAAACATGTATGGTATTTTCCAAATCAACTAAGCCAGGTTTTATATAAATATTTTGTGAGCATATGATTGAGATTGTCTTGAATAGACGCATCTAATGGTACCACTATAAAAGCGTAAATTTACAGTTTGAATGATCTTAACTTTAGTTGCAGGCGTCTGGAGGTTGAAGATGACTAATGTGTCATCTTCAACCAATGAGGGCGTGCCAATTGAAATGTTTTCATTGACTTGACTTTTTTGTGTCTCCTGCACGCACTTTGACTCCTGAGTGTTGCACCCCAAAATTTCCCCTCTTATTTATTGACCTCAATAGGCTTGTGCTTCATTTTCATATGTATGCATGCATATCATTGGTTATATGGTATGTGGTCAAGGATTCTTATGAGTTGGGTTTTCCCCATTTTAAAAAATAAGTTTATGGCACTCAAGACAGTGCAAGGTTGAAATATCGTTATCATGGTTATGATCTCAAGTCTCGGGTTCATCATTCTTTTCAAGGGTTCTCAAGCTCATCTCCACTTTAGGGTTTCACAATGGTTAGAAATTTCTACATCAAATAAACCTGATTCTTCTATTTCGTCTTCAAACAATGAAGTATGGAATTAGGGTTCCAGTTTATAGTCATCATGGACTTCCTTATTAATCAGGCTACAAGGGCTCCACCAAAACCCACCAAGGTCTCGGGTTATAGTTTATTTTCCTATTCGTGTGGTGACTCAAAGGACTCCATCCATTACTGTTATTATAAGTTATTAATCATGATCTGAGGTGTACATGACAATGCTTTTTTACATGGATCAAGGCTTTCACTATTTATGAGAGTTATGGTCTCAACCAAGTATCTCATTGACTTCACATTAAAATTCACTTCTTATGCTTGAATTTACCAGTTTGGTTAGCATTCTTCCCGTGAAATAAAGGACACCCGGCCTTTGGTTATAAATTAAGGATTGTTGTCATCGCTAATGGTATAAGTCATTTGTTTTAAACTATACTCAAAGATTCTATTTGAAAAAAGGTGTTAGTGTTGGATTATTTTTGAGTTTAAAAGCTAATTGCTAAAATTTGGACCAAAGTCATATATGAGTCTTTTGGGTATACATCTATCTTATCTTGTGTTACGAATTCAAGTTGTAGTTGAGAAATAATTTGAAAAGGATTTGGATTTCGATAGAAGCAAATAGAGGGGAAGAGAATTCAAATTCATTTGAAAAAGAAACTTTGTTCATTGCAAGTATACAAAAGACATTACACCTTTCACCATTATTCAAAAGTCAAAACTCAATTTTTCCAAGCTTAAATTCAATTTCAAAGTTAAGTACAAACATCCATACAACACAACCATATCCGAAAATTACATAAATATGAAGACCTATCTCTAGTTTCTAAGTTTCTACAGTCAAGGGTCCATGAGCTAAAAGCTTGTATGTGGGTCACGTTTTGTCCTCATCACCTGTTCACAAACAAATCCACTTCAACACACAAAAAACTCGTTAAATTCGACTTGCAGCCCTGCACATACATATTAAAACCAGTTAACTACATCTACTAAATTAGTTCTGAAATGACCACATCCAGTTAATTGAGAACAGAATTAAATCAAGAAATCAGAAGAAAAAGGAAAGAAGGAATAAATCAGAAAATGGCTGGAATTTAAAAATCAGCAAAGGATAGTTTGTCAGAAAAATCAGGGGGAAACTGTGGAAAATAGATTTACAGTTCAACATAGCAAATTCACATAACAGAAATTCAAATTGATGGCTCGGAATTTTTTCAATACTAATTGATTTTTAACAACTCAACAAACTAACCATGACTGATTTCTAACTCCCTTTCAAGTTCTCAATCTCCACCTTTGATCTTCTAACCGACTTTTGAATCCAAGGGCTCAGAGGTACTAATCACAACAAACTTCTACAAATATATAACATAGTTCATATTTATTAGGGGGGAGGATTCACGATTGATTCACAGGATACATTATTCAGATTATTCGCACAAAATAACGATTATTATTCAGAGCATACAACTATCCACAGAAAATCACAAAGAAACTGACCTTGAATCTCTCCTCTGAGTTCTCTCTGAACTGCGGCATAATCATCAACCGCATCTCTGCATATTCTTCATCTTCATCAAATCCCTGTAAGCTGCTTCAATCTTCAATCTGCATCAAGCGCAACTTCACAGCACAACATATCCTCCAATCATCTTGCACCTTCAACTGGTTTCAATCTCAATCATCATTTTCATCTGCAAGATCTTCGTAACCGCTTCATTTTCCGTCACACCGCAATAATATCATTATCTTCATCGTTGTTCAATCTTCATCAACGACATCACCACTCAAGAACAATAACAAACAGTTCAAAAATGCAAGAAAGCACATAATCGAAGAAGAAATCGGGGAATAAGAGAAGAGGAATTATAAAACAAGAACGTACCTGAGTTCTGGAAAAGGCTTGTTCGTTGTTTTCTCGTCGTCGTCCTCGCGATTGAAGGGCCGACGGTGGTACTCCGGTGGTTTTTGAGGAAACGTTTTTTATAGGAGAAGGAGAAGGCAGAGGTTCGAAATAGTGAGATCGCGGCGGAGGGAAGGTTGTCATGGCGGAGATGGAAGTATGAAGAAGGAAGAGATCACATGAGAGCACCGTTCGTGATTGCCGAAAGAGGAAGAACATTGACCTTTGGGAGAAGATGAACTGTCTCAATTTGCAACCCTAATCATCTTCTAAACAACGTGCCAGCATTTGAGGTTTGGACCGAACCACAATCACCCTGCCTAGGCCTATGGCATTCTTTTGGGTACATCACAAAGCTGGTGAACAAAAAATACTGGTTGGGTCTTCTTGAAATGGGCCTAGCGCCCAAGGCTTTCCCTGGACACCTCCTGAAATTCTGGCACTCCCTGCCTCATTCATTTCTACTCTCATTTATTTGTTTCTCTTGGCAATTTAATTTATTGATTTGTTGCAATTTTCTTCGTATGATTTTTTTATATATTTCTGGTTGAAATGTGTCATGTACTTGATGTTGTCTAGTTAAAATATTTCCATTAATTTTTAGCTCATATAATTATATAAAATTGCTTGAAAGATGCCTTGGGAATTAGGTTCATCGCAAGCCTTATGATTAATTATTAATTTTTTTTTTGTGTGTGATAGTGGTGCTCGATCCATGATATGTGTTGGCACGATTATGGGATGATGTTGTTGAGGAATTTCAGAGGTTTCGAAGTAAATTAAGAACATAATCTTCATCAAGGAAGTTCAAGGAAGCTTTGGTAGAGTTTTCTTATTGCTTGTGTGACTTTAAATAGGCAACAGACCTTCTCTGTTATGTACCACTTGGATCTCGTTTACCTTTTTTTCATGCATCTGCATCTGAAGTTCTGGAGGTATCCAGGCATTGGCGCTAGACGCAAAGGTGCTGGTTGGATTTTAAGCTATTTCTTTTGATGCTTATATTTTTTTCCTTTATTTAGTGTTGTTCGACGAGTCATTCAATTAGAATTGAGTTCACGACTTCGTTATTTCTTTCATGTTCTCTTAGGAATAGTTTTGTAAACTCTAGGAACTAGTTGACATTTGAATAGTTTCTTTATCCTTCATTTGCATGATTCCTTTGCAATTATTCTCCCATATTTTGGAATATGTTTCTATGAAGTTTAGGATGTATACTTGTTGCCTTAGTTAAGTCTCCCTCTTGCCTAAGTCCTATCATCTTTATATGTTAAGCATTGATATTATCCTTATACTTTAAGCCTTTAGTGCTAGTAAAATTATTGATTTATTTTGACTTGGTTTGTAATGCGTTAAGGTAGAACCACTTATGCATGATCCTTAGAGGAACATTAGTGTTTTATGTGTAACACATTTGTGCTACTTGATTGATGACTCAAAGTATGCATTATGACTTAGGCTTGTTTGATCATTGCTTGCTCATTAGGTAATACATTAGGTGTTTGGTATACTTGTAAGTCATCTTATTTATTGTTTACATTCTTGTTATTTCCTTAGTATAGTCCCTTATATTCACCTGTTTCATTCTTGAATCAAGGTAGACATTAGGTTTTAAACCATGCATACTAACATTAGATAGAATTCCCTTTCAATCCTAACTATATGACCACAATTGTATGATAATATTAGGAATATAATTTCCCTTAGATTTTTCATTCCTCTTTTGCATTCTAAAACTAAAACTCTTTCTTAAGAAAATTCAAAAATACTTAATAAGTAAAGATACGTGTGATGTGCCACGAGCCTTAATACATGAAGAGGACTTTAAATATGAGGCATCTGACTCGATCATCCAAGAGTCTTCATATCATAGACTTTAGCATGATACATGTCTCAAACATTTTCAAAACTTAAAGGAAATGGATTCAAGTACCTTTTGGAGGACCACTTGAGAGATCTCCTACCAAAAATACTCAACCAATTCAAACTTTTTTTCCTCCGGGCTGCCTTCGGGCCTTTCTTTTAAGAAAACATTTTCAGGTAAGAACATGTCTGTTCCTTTCTACGATAATATGTGAGTCTCCAAAGGTCGAGTGGCAGTAGAATGCGAAATTAGCATCGTTCATTAAAAAACACAAAACAAACCAAAACTTTTGAGTCGAACTATGACACTCTGATTCCTTAAAATAGATACATAAGCATTAGGTTGTAGGGCCTAAGCGAGCATAACTATTTAAAACCTTTATTTTCCCTGTACAATTTTCTCATGCATTTCCCTTAGCTTGTAGTTGTAGCGTAGTTTAAACACACTCTTTGATTAGAATAACAAGAGTGGATCTCGTGGAGTACCACAGACGTGAGGGGTGTTAATATTTTCCCCTTGCATAATCGACTCCCGTATCCTTTCTCTTGGTCGCAAGACCTTATTTTCTCTCAGGTTTACTCGATATTTTCCTTTCCCTTCTTCAGGATAAATAACATTCAATGACGACTTAATTGTTCATTTTCCTAGTTGCCTCACTGACCACCATACATCATTATTTCTGAGCTACTTGATGTGCCAGCGTGTTTTAATGAATTGAATCTAACGCTCCATATTATTTCTAATTTATTATATTTTACAAAATTATTTTAAAATTTATTTATCTTTAAAAATTCATAACTCCTTTATTTTTTATCCAAAAATTATTTTAAAAAAATCACAAAAATGAAGATTCTCATGTTTTTCCCTCTCAAGAAATCTAGTAATCAGAATCTATGACGTGACAATAATTTTTTATTTTTTTTATTGATGTGGAAGCTTAGTTGGCTTTTTTAAATTATTTAATTTTTTAAATTCATGTTGGCTTTTTTATTATTACTTTATTGATTGTGTGTAATAGTAAAACCAAAATTTTAAAAATTGATCCCAACAAAGTTTGAATCCAAGACTCTTAGAATGAGAAAGGGGCGCCCAGCCAGGAGACTATGATCATCTTGTTTAAATACTTAAATATGTAAGTGTGAGAGAGATTTATGGAATTGAAATGATTTATTTTTTAATATTGTAAATTTATCATGTATTATATATCTTTATTGTAAGCATTAAAACAAAAAATGATCATATCTTAGTGGGAAAAAAAATTTAAGGAATGATTTTTCAAAAAAGTGTCCATATGACAGAGATAAAATATCTATTAATCTTTAGAGTATCTTATAGCAAACATTTTTGCTTGTGTGGTCAAATCTTTAGCGGAAAGGATAAATGTTGATAATCTTGTAAGATAATAGTCATCCAAGTGTATTCTTTTTTATATTGAAAACTAAAACAACAAAATACCCACAATCCTGTGAAACTTTGTTTCAATCATATCTTTTTGTGTGTTGCCGGCTAAGGATTTTGAGTATACAGTGAAGTGAAGAATAGGAACTACACATGAATAAAACCTAAGAACAAATATGGTACTTATAAGTTACAGATATGTGAGATTTAGGTATCATTTATTTTGATTGTTTCAATATTTCATTTATTTATTGAAAGATTCTTAATTCTGGATTTGGTTATTTGATCTTTCAGACAAATGATGTGGCTGAGAAAGTACTCAAGCATCTTTTTCTAATATTTTTTAAGAAATATGGGACCATTGTTAAACTATGGTGGAATATTTGAGAATTATTTCCAAAGGCATTCTCTAACACACCATCTAGAGCAATCTTCCTTGCAGTAAAGGTAAGAACCTTAGGTTTTTAGTTATCTTTGTTAATAAAACTATTTGAGGTTTGAGCCTTATTCTTCTATAGTACTTAAATTTAGTATCGTTATAGATTTGCTTGCTTGACTGCTGTTTTTACTCACTTTGCAACAGAACTAATGGAATGCAACTTTTTAACTCATCAAATGAATTATCTGTTTAATAATATCAGCGTCTAGAGTTTGAATGGTTTTGATTCAATCGCAACTTCATTTTACACAATTTCAGGAGAGTTGGGTGACTCCACTTTACACGGTTATGCTGGAGGAAATACTTGTTGAAAGTATAATTCTTTGTGTCGAAGCAGTTTGCTCGACAGATATAAGGAAGTGTCGAAAAAATTTGATTTGATTTAGAAATTTAGAAACAATTTGTTAACACAGAATTGTTTTAGATCTAAAATAGATAAAATTTGATTTAGGTCTAAAATAGATTGATTTGGTTTGGTTTCAAAATATATATTTTGGGCTTTCATAGTTTTGGGATTTGACTTAAGGAGCGAGTTAACCTAAATATATAAATAGAGGGAGTAATCTTTATTTTTGTAATCAAGTCAATTCATTGTATTCACAGAATTTGCAGCTGCAAGTGAATAATAAAGTTTTCCACAGTTTGTGGGCAGAGAGAAACTCTGTAGAAAATTATTGTCTTCTTTATTTTCTTTTCATATAATCCATTATCATTGTGTGGTGATATCAATCTTGTTCATCAAGATTGGTAGAAATTCATCATAAATTTTGGTGGATTTCCAACATCTGGTATCAGAGCCTTTGGTTTCGAGATAAGGGCCGACTTACTTGTATCAAAACACTTCCCGTGGATGGTGGGTAGAAGGTGTTCCGTTGAAGAGTGTCAACGGTGGTACAAGTATATATGGAAGAGAGTTTCCTCATGAGGGGGAGCATTGTGACTCATACTTGAGGGGAGTGTTGAGAAACAAGTGTGAGGAAGAAGTCTCACATTGATTAGAAAATAGAAGATTGAACATTATATAAGTGAGAGAACCCGCACACCTATCACCTTAAGGTTTTAGGTGGATATGTGGTGTGTCTCTAACAAAAAGTGTGTCCCAAGAATTCTCCCTCAGAATTTCCCCTAACAATGGTATCAGAGCCAAACGGAAATTTTTCAGCAAGTCTTCCAATTCTTAAAGGTGATAACTATGAGAATTTGTGCAAACAGATGAATGTTATATTCTGTTTTTAAGGTCTTTGGGATCATGTGAAATATGAATTAGAACCGATTGAAGAAGAAGCTTCAGAAAAAGAAGATGAAAAGGAATACATATAATTGAAGAAGAAGAATTATAAAGCTCTCTTTATAATTCACTAATGTGTCAACCCAGACAATTTCAAAAAGGTTAGTGATGTTGAATCTGCAAAAGAAGCCTGGGAAATTCTGAAGAAATTGTTTGGAGGCGCTGAGAAGGTGAAAGAGGTGAGGTTACAAACTCACAAAAGAACGTATGAATTGCTTCAGATGGAAGATAGCGAAAGCATATCTGATTTCTTCACTAGGATTATGAAACTAGTGAATCAAATTAAAACTTATGGAGAGACGTTAACAACAATAGTATTTGTTTTGAAGATCTTGAGATCTTTGGCTCAAAAGTTCGAACATGTGGTAGTTGCCATAGAAGAATCGAAGGACATGTCAACTCTGTCGAATGAAGAGTTTCAAGGGACGCTTGAATCTTATGAACAAAGAATGGATGAAAGAGCTGCAGGCAAGTTGAAGAGTGATATGACTCTACATGCTCAATTAGATAAAGATAAGAAAGGCAAAGAAAAGTGGTT
The DNA here is from genome assembly GCA_948472305.1 of Vicia faba. Taxonomy (NCBI): domain Eukaryota; kingdom Viridiplantae; phylum Streptophyta; class Magnoliopsida; order Fabales; family Fabaceae; genus Vicia; species Vicia faba. Next base: position 537,652,222 of record OX451736.1, read on the forward strand.
CGACAACAAAGGTAGAGGTGGCTAGAATAATTTGACTGGTAGAGGAAACCAGCACGAAGAAAACGTATTGAATCAAAGAAAACAATACTAAGGCAACCAAAGAGGTAGTGCTGGAGGTAGAGGAAGAGGTGGTGGTCGAAAGCCTGAAAAGAGTCACATTCACTGTTACAATTGTCAGAAATATGGTCCCTATTCTAATGATTGTCCAGAAAATCAAAAGAATCAAGAAAGTGATGCAAAGTTTGCAAAGTATGAAGAATAAGAGATGTTGTTGATGGTTACAACAATAGATGAAGAAAAATTCAAGGATCAATGATTACTTGGATTCAGGATGTTCATCACACATGTATGGAAGGAAATATTGGTTTGTCAACATAAAACTCTCGATGAAAATACTCTAGCAGCTGAAGGTATTGGTGATGTTATGATTATGAGGAAAGATGGCAAGAGATCAGTAATTTCTAATGTGTTGTACATACTAGGCATGAAAAGCAATTTGCTCATTATAGGGCAGTTGGTCGAAAAAGAATTACAAAATGTCGATCGAAGATAAGATGATGATAGTTGTCGATGCAAATGGAAGGTTAATCTTGAAGGCTCTCGTGTCTGAAAATAGAACCTTTAAGATCGAACTTAATATGATGGAGCAAAATTATCTTTCAACTACAGCTAGCAGATATTAGTGGATTGGAATTATCGACTTAGACATCTCAACTTTAGAGACATCACAAATTTTAAGAGAAGAAATATAGTTTCAAAATTTCCAGAAATCGACATTCTAAATGAGGTTTGTGAGGAATGTGTGCAGGCAAAGCAGCACAATAATAGCTTTAGCAAGGATGAAGGAAGCAGTTCGAAGGTTATTCTCGAAGCCATATACTCTGATGTATATGGACCAATCCAGGTGGATTCGTTTAGAGGTAACAAATACTTTGTCACGTTCATAGATGATTTTAGTAAAAAATTATGGACTTATCTGATCAAGAAGAAAAGTGAAATAATTAAGGTATTTACCAAGTTTAAGTCTATGGTGGAAAGAAAAAGTGGTCAAAAGCTCAAATTTTTTAGAGTTGATGATGATGGAGAATATGTGTCGAAAGACTTCGACAAGTTATGTGAGAAAGATGAGAATGTGCATGAGGTGGTGCTATCCTAAACTCCGCAGCAGAATGGAACTGCAGAAAAAAAGAATCGAATCATCATGAATATGTTGAGGAGTATGTTGAAAGGCAATAATTTACCTAAAGAGTTTTGGGGTGAAGCTGTGTCGACTACAACATACATATTGAACAGATGTCCGACGAAGAAGCTAGAAAGAATTACTCTAGAAGAATGGTGGTCTGGTGTGAAGCCTAGCTTGAGTGACCTGAAAGTATTTGGATATATTACACACAGACATGTGCTAGATTAGTTGAGAAGAAAACTTGATGATAAGTCAAGTCAGATGCTCCTAGTAGGATATCATTTGAGAGGAGGTTACAAGTTATTCGACCCAGTGAACAAGCAGATTGTGATCAGTAGGGATGTGATCATAGATGAGCTTAAGGAATGGGATTGGACTAAAAATGTCAAGAAAGATTCAGTGAGAATCTTGCTTGAAGAATCAGAAACTCAAGTCGAAAGAGAAGTTCGACAAGAGGAACCAACAATTATAAATCAACCAAGTACTAGAAGACCTTAGAGTACAAGACACATGCCTGCAAGGTTGTAAGATTGTGTGATTACATCAAATGATGTGGTTAATAACAAAGGTGAGCTGGTAAATTATGATTTCTATGCAGATGTCGAACCAGTCAACGCAGCTGAAGTATTGAAGGATTCAAAGTGGGTGAAAGCAATGAACGAAGAAGTGAACTTCATCGAAGACAACAATACTTGGTCACTTGTTGAATTTCCTCAAGGAAAAAACGCAATTGATTTCAAGTGGATATACAAAGTGAAGATGAATCCCAAAGGGGAAGTAACTCGACACAAAGCAAGGCTCGTGGCGAAAGGATTTCTCCATAAAGAAGGAATAGACTTTAATGAAGTTTTTACACCCGTGGCTAGAATCGAAACAATCAGGTTTGTTGTTGGTCTTGCAGAAATAAATAGTTGACACATATGTCAGATGGACGTGAAGTGTGCATTCCTGAATGGACCCTTGGACAAAGAGGTTTATGTTAAACAACCAGTTGGGTTTGTGAAACATGGAGAAGAGAGAAAGGTGTGCATGATGCATAAGTATGGACTCAAACAAGCTCCAAGAGCTTGGAATAAGAAGATTGATAGTTTCCTAAGGGAGAAGGAATTTGTGAAGTGTACAACTGAACATGGAGTATATGTAAGAAGAAGCAATAGTGAATTGTTTATACTATGTCTATATGTCGATGACTTGTTAATAACAGATAGCTACAAGAAGGAGATTGAAGACTTCAAAGGTGATCTCAACAAGGAATTCGAAATGTGGAATCTGGGTGATATTTCATACTTCCTTGGCATCGAATTCTACAAGAGAAGTAGAGGTTTGATGATGCATCAAAGAAGATACGCAGGAGAAGTTCTCAAGAGATTTGAGATGAAAGAATGAAACTCGACTTCGACACCTACAAAACTAAGATTGCAACTGTCGAAAGATTCAAAAGAAGATGACGTTGACCCAACCCAATATAGAAGACGTATTGGATCATTGGGATACCTTTGTCATATGAGACCTGACTTAGCATACAGTGTAGGTATCATAAGTAAATTCATGCAAAAGTCAAAGGTATCACACCTAGCAGCGGCGAAGAGGATATTGAGGTATTTGAAAGGAATTCTCGACTATGGCATTATAGTTCCTGCAACTGATAAAGGAAAAGAATGCAAGTTAGTGGAATACATTGATTCAAGGTGTAGTGATGCTGAGGATAAAAAATCTACATCAGGGTATGTGTTTATGTTAGGTGGTTCACCAGTTGTTTGGAGTTCGAGAAAGGAACCAGTAATGGCATTATCATCATGTGAAACAGAATACATAGCTTCTTCTCTTTGTGCATGTCAAGCAACATGGATGGTGAAGTTGGTTGAAGAAATCACAGGTAAAGATCATAGAGCAATTACCATCAAGATCGACAGCATATCAGCTAGCACATGATCGAAGCAAGCACATCGAAATGAGGTTCCACTATCTTCGAGAGCAGGTAGTAGAAGGGAAGATGAAGATGGAACACTGTAGAATTGAGAACCAGATTGTAGACATCATGACGAAGAGTGTGCAGGTCGAAGTGTTCAGAAGACTAAGTGCTATGATGAATATAGATAGCTTAGACACAATGAATTAAGTGGCGTGTTAAAAGTACAATTTCTTGTGTCGAAGCAGTTTGCTCGACAAAGACAAGAGAATATCGGAAAAAATTGATTTGATTTAGAAGTGTGAAAACAGTTTGTTACACACAAATTTGTTTTAGATATAGAATAGATAAGATTTGATTTAGGTCTAAAATAGATATATTTGATTTAGTTCCAAAATAGATATTTTGGGCTTTCATAGTTTTGGGCTTTGGCTTAGGAGCAAGCTAATCTGAATCTATAAATAGAGGGAGTAACCCGTATTTTTGTAATCAAGTCAATTCATTGTATTCATAGAATTTACCGTTGCAAGTGAATAATAAAGTTTTTCACGGTTTGTGGGCAGAGAGAAACTCTGCAGAAAATTATTGTCTTCTTTTTTTTCTTTTCATATAATTCATTGTCATTGTGTGGTGATATCAATCTTATTCATCAAGATTGGTAGAAATTCATTATAGATTTTAGTGAATTTCCAACAATACTAACTCACATTAGCATAATGGATTACCCAGTTCACCCTCTTCTTCATGTGGGTTGGGTCGGAGAAGATCCAATTACCTATATATGCGATACATAATTTGTTCTGTTGTTTTCAAAATGTAGGGCTGATGAGGTCTTGTAAACATTCATTTTAGACGAGGTATTATTAGGTACCAACTTGTTTCCCTCTTGCTTGCAAATTCGCATTTTTCTTTCTTTCTGAGACAATTAAATGTGACTATTGTTAAGAATATATGATGAGAACATTTTTATGTCATTCATTAATATTTAATCTAGCCTTGTTTGGACTTCTTCAACCCACTAAAAGTTGCAGTTCACCCACATAAGCATGGTGATTAAAACTGCTAAAATTGATCAAAAGGTGTCACCTTGTGCTTTACAATCCCTCAATTTCAGGTTTTTGCCTTGGATCACTCCTTTTTATTGGTGAAATTGTTTTTTGTTCATGTTCTATTTTAGATTCCCACTGTCTATGTACAACATTGATGATCTAGTCTGTTTTGGATTCAACCAACTCTGAGTTTGGTATAATGCTTTGACTGCCTTTCTCGCAATTCCTTCACATGCAGGTTAAACAGCATCATATCATCTATGTTAGAGTATCCTAGATGTTTCGTTAGGATTTATTTTTAATTTATAGTATGGTTTGTTTTCTTCTTTAATTAGGTCTTTGTAGTTATCGTTATCATGCATAGCCATTGTTTAGTGAAGAATCACAATGTCATGTCTCTTGTGTCAGTTTTCTCTCAAACCTTATGGTGCTTGGATGTGAATTCTTAAACCAACCTTCTGAGAAGGTACCTCTATTTCAATAATTACACACCAATGAGTTCACATTGCAGTGCATAAGTATTCCCCATGATTGCTGCAGAACAATTCATTAAAGCACCACTTCAAATCAAGGAGAAGTTGGTGCACCTTATTTTTCTTTAGAAAAAGTAAACATTGATGTAACTTGGAATCAAAACTAGGAAGTTAGTTATTTAAAAGTGAGAAATGAAAGTTATTCCTTTTGGGAATTTTGGTTTCATAAAGTTAAACACACATAAACCAAAAAACCGAGCTGTTATGAGAAGTTTGTCTTTTTATTTACATATGACATTTGTGGTATGTTCTTTATAGTATGTTTTCTAAGCTTGTTGATCTCAATATCTATGTTTATGTACATTCATGATGCTTTAACATGAATTTTTCAATAAAAATACCAATCTTGATAATTGTATGTATGTTGATTTCAATATAACTGTATGCTGGTTTTTTGGCTTGTCCTTTTCTATCTGTTGCTATTTTAATTTCCAAACTAATCTTTTAAACGAACTGTACCTTCAATTGAAATTTTGGTATCAACAGATTTGTTGTGTTTGTATTTGTATGCGACTTGTTTTTTTTTCTCTTTTTCTAGAAAACATTTACTAAACAACATTATGACCAGGGCCTGAGTTTAGAACAAGCGTAAGACATCTTTTTTAAAATTGTTTAATTATCGTTAAATTTATAAATTTTTAAATAATTTTTTTCATGTATATTTAAAATGTTATACTAAGTTTCTTTATTAAATTTTAGAATTTTTTAAATTGAAAAGAATTAAATATGAATTTTTAAAATTTCTAAAGATAATGATAAAAGTAATGAAAATTTTAATTTAGAAATCGAATTTTGAATTCTTTTTTTTTTTGAGGAATTTTTTACAACGTTCTAAACATGTCTCCAAAATAATCATTCAAAATATAGATTGGTTAAATGGTTGAGACTAAAACTACGTGTATAATAATTTTCCAATGACTAAAACATATCATTTTTATAGGGATCAAAAATAAAATTTGGTAAACTTATAAGGAACAAAAATATATTTAACCCAAAAATATTATAAAAATATGAGAATGTTTTTTACTACCTTTTTTAACACCCTATTTCTCCGTCGGTAATCTATATAATAATCAGAGTAATTTAATTTTTAAATAAACATCAATCAAATAGGATGTCACATATTTCGCCAATCATACATGCTCAAATTAGGATACTCAATACAAAATCGTATAATCAAAAGTCTTAAACTTTAATGCACTTATTCACAACGGAAAACATCAATAAATAGTCATCTTGATCCTCCAACCGGAGTTATAATTATTATCCTTCACACATCAGCATAATCATAAGACAATTCAAATAAAAAAGTAATACATGTTAACTCCTAATCATAACAAAACAAATCACGTGAAACCCCAAAGTGTTATGTATCAGAGCATACACCGACTCAATCTACGTAAATGAAGGAACTCCTCAACTAACCTTCGATCTCTAGCTACTTCGGATCATCTGCATGTTATTCATGTGGAGGTAACATTCAAACATAAAGGGTGAGATATCATAACAATGTAAGAGAAAGCATAATAATAGTAAACAGGTAAGATTCAAGCACATAATCAACACATAACATACATCATAATATAATACACACCATCATCAATCTTCACCCATCGGTTTATCAATTATAATATGATGCAAAGGACTGACACTGATGCAATGCATGTAGTACCAATCAGGGTAGAACCCTATTTGGAATAATACCAATTTAGGGCAATCAACTTTACTCGCCAATACAGGCCTTCGCTTTATGAATGCATGAGACACTATCATGCAACAATATACTTCGCATTCATCACTATTATTCATCACAATTTCGTCAATACATGCCATTCGTCATCATCATCATATAACTCGTGTCACACAATCAAAATAATCATCACAAAGGACCACAACATAATTCATGGCATACGAATAAAAACACACTTACGAATCGGTAACAATATTGATGAAATAATTAACTACTACATTATAATTTTTTTTTATAAAGTAGAAAATTATTTTACCTTTCCCATGGTCTAAACGGCGCGTCAAACGGACACCCGAGGCAAAAGTATGAGTTTTAGAAGTTTTTCAAAAATAATGTTGTCATTAGCAGTGGTAACCGGTTATCCAGTTATGGAAATCGGTTACCGTAAGACAGTAGCCTCGTTACTTTTCAAAAATCTCTCGCGGTAACCGGTTACCCACTTATAGGAACCAGTTACCGCATGACAGTATCTAAACCTCGTCCCAACCATTGATATGGTAACCGGTTACCATATTTTGGATAACCGGTTATCCTGCGATAACAGTAACAATTCGTAACTTTTAGGTTATGACATTCCACGTTTCCACATCCACAAATCACAATTTTTACATCAAAATTCATCTTTTTAACAGGTTAATTATTCACCAATATTTATCTACCAATTCTAGCCAATTCATATCATTCAATCACACCCAAACACATTAAATCACCAAAATTCCATCAACGGGAACAAACCCCAAAAACAATCAAATATGGAGAAATCAAAATATACGATTATACAATATAAATTCTACCATACCCCATCATTAGGCAGTTCCTTATAGAGTTAGAATCCCCTCTTACCTTAGATTCTATGTTGATTCTTGATTCCTACGGATGAACTTCTTGCCATAGCTTCCTAGTCCTCTTTCTCCTCTTCTCTCTTCTACGTTTCTCTTTCTCTGTTTCTACGTACTGACTCATTCTCCCAACCTCACTTCTTATAATCTAATAATAATAATAATAATAATAACTATCTCAAATAAATAATGACTTAATTATTAATTATAAAATAATAATAAGTATCCTAATAATATAATAATAATAATAATCCATATTATTCTACACATCCATATGTTTCTACATAATTAGCCGAACACCCCCATAACCTCAATTTCTATAATTCTAAGGTATCTAGTCCCCAACAAGGTATCGTACCATATCATAATTCCACCAATTCATATAACATCTGAATAGAGTTTAAAAGAGAAATGGTGTCAATAAAAAATGGCTTATAATGAAACACTATTAATTGCAGAGTTAAAGTCGTTACATTATCTAACTTTTTGTATAGTGTATGCGAAATGACACAATGTAAAAATAATTTGGATAATCTCTTTCTTTTGTCGGGCTATTCCGTTTTATTGTGTAAACAGGTTGGAGAACCCTTAATTCTCCCTAATATATCATCTTGCTTACACAAAAAAATAAAATGAAAATGAAATAAAATAATATCCTTATTTGTCAAAGCTTTAATTCGACTCTGCCATATCGCATAATCCTAAATTTCATCATTACTTAGGGAGATCGAGAAAATATTTCTTTGCAAAAATTTAATTCTAAATAATATTTTAAAATCTAAAATGAAAATTACAATGGTATTTTACCTGGTTGGTTTGGGTGGCTGTCAAACAAGGAGATAAACATTTATAAAAGGGTAAAAATATCACTAGGCAAAATAGTACGTCATCCCAACCACCTAAAGATCATATACCAAACAAAAGAATCAATCTCAAGGGTAACAAAGAGATGGGGAAACGACTCAATGAACAATGAGCAAAAGGGAGATGAAATAGTCCCAGAGGTCGGAGGGATACTCTTCTTAAGTTAACTCGAATTTCGATACATGTCATACCCGGAATTTGTCGAATTTATTTTCTACAATCAAATTACTTTTAAAATTGATTTTTATAAATTTCTTTGGTTTATTTACACTAACATTTTGGGTTTTATAAATATTCATTTTCAATTTATTTTGCTTATTTAAAAATATATAATAGTTTACTTTAAATTATTTGTATTTCTTAAATAACAAATATTTTTCCATCCCATATGCTTTCAAGTGCCTTTTTATTTCGAATAAATGAGATATCACAATTGATAAGAAAATAAGGCTTACAAACATAAGATCACGAGTTTGAATCTCACATACTCAATTTTTTAACATTTTTCTTTTATTTGTTACTAACTTATTTCCATGTTTAAATTATTTTAAAAATCATAAAATTATATTTTTTTATTATTATTATTTAATTTTGATTTTGCTTAATATTTAATAATTTTTTACTATTTTTGTTGACCTAGTTTTCACTATAAATAAATCCAGATTTCTCATAATTGGGAACATCCACAATTAGACACTTACACAATTTTCAACTTTCATTTTCCTACAATTTTCTTCAAAAACCTCAATATTTATTTTGGCCAATGATTTGTGTTATGGATTGGCCCAGCGGCTAGAGTGGGCTCAGTCTGACTTCCTCCTTCGGCACGACCCGTGCGACCACGACCCAGACTCCCCCGTCCTCCGTCGGGCATCATCGGTCGATTCCTCTCCTGGACCAGCACTGACCTACGACAACCGATGAGCTCCTCTCATTCTTCCCGATCTTAAGTCGGCCAGACAACCAGGAACCGACCAGACCATTTCCTATAACCTACTTCTTTCTCGGAACTAACAGCTAGTTGTGGGAACATTTTCCCGATTTGACCAAGTCCTGGAAGTTACCTATTTTTGAAGACCTGCATATCTAGGCCCAAAAATAGGGACCAATGGTCAAGCGCTAGGGGCATTATATAAACCCTCACACATGTGAGCGCCAGGTATCAAATATCCATTATTCATCACTAAAACCCTAATATTTTGCTTGTATCTCTATACTCTTACACTTACTTGATCGTCCGAGTGCCTTACAGGTACAACCCCCTCCCCTCCTCGACTTTCTAGCATATTTGAAGATCATCATCCGACCACCTTGCTGGTTCTGATCAACCGTTAAGATCAGTGGTGTCGTCTGTAGGAAGTTATCTTCCCTATTTTCTATTACTAAAATCTGAAGACTAAAGATCCTCTCCGTTCATCAATCATGGTCGATCACGATGATCACCACCTATCTGGAAAGACTGTTCTTTCACCGACACGTAAGACCGACGAAAGTCAAGAACATACTCACCTCGAGGATAACCTCGACTTCTGCGATGTCCATACTACATGAATATGATTCCCTCAATGCTGATCGTGACAACAAACTCTTCTTCGATAAACAGTTCCCCGAAAACCCCGTCCAACACCAGTCGAAGATTCTGCAACCGATCGTCATTCCCCCGAGTGACGACCCATCAATCGCAGCACTGATCGCTGCCCTTAACCAAACCAACTCCCTCATCCTCCAATATAGCAAAAGGATGGGGGCTCTGGAACAGAAGCAATCAAGGTCTCCTCCTCAGAGACACCGTCAAGAGAACTCCTCCAACATACCGCCTCCTCGAAGTGGGCTTTCTCCAAGAAAGGAAAGGCTCGGCATTTCTTTACACAAGAAGAGTGATCGAGCATCTCCCAAGAAGGATAAATACTCTATGCTTTTCAAAAAGATGAAGATCAGCCGCAAAAACGACCGCAGTAGGTCACTATTGTTGTAACTAGTTTTAAATACAGATTCGCCGCCCTTAATTTTTATCCTAAGGAAGGGAATATAAAGGAATAACCCTAAAAGTTAGAGATTCTATATTGTTGACTCGATTCTAGACGAAAGGAAGGTGTCAGGCACCCCCCTCATCTACCTTGTTCACAAGGATACTAGGTTTAGAAGCACGATTTTTAGGAAAAAGGGGTTTTATATTTTATTAGGGGAAAAGGGTTTGTTTATCAATTAGGGGGACTCGCCACGATTTTAATCATATGCCTACGTATACTCTTAGGAGGAATTAGAGTCCCAATTCGTAGTTCTCAGTTGGTTTGTATTTTTTATGGGTTAAGAATTGTATTTGAATTTCCCGCATACTCAGTCTAGGTGTATGAATAACAGAGATATTAGACGAAGTACACAGTTAGTTTAAATATACCCATAACCCTTTTTGGAAGATTAATTGTTATATTAATTTGATTTACGAAAATAAAGTGTTGTTGGTTAAGTATTTTTTAGTATATTAATTATGAAAATATTATAATTAAATGCATGATTAAAAGAAATAATTTAATACAATAAAATATATTTGAATGTATTTAGAAAAAATATTATGGTTTATATGATAATAGTAAAATAATATAATATTATAATTAATAAAAAATATAATAAAATATAAATATAAAAATAAAATTATAAAAAATAATAAAATAAGTAAAATAAATAAATTAAAAAACGCAGGGGGTGAAACTAATTTTAAGCTAGTAGAGAAGGGAGATTTTAATAACATGAGCCTGAATTCAGATATTGAGTTCAGACCCAAAAGGAAAGGGGGTACGTTTTTATTCTGCGCAACAAATTGGAGGGGTGTACGAAGCCATGGTCCAAGTCTAGATTTTGGACTTGGCTCGTTTTGGCCTGGGGGTGTGAAAACGCGTACATGAGTAAAAAAAAGGAGAGGTGTGTCTGGTATTGGGCCAGGCCCAAGATGGTTTAGGGAGTCTGTATGGACTCCGTATCGGAGGGTGTATGGGATACCATGGGCGTGCGTGTTGGGGGACATATGATGATGATCATGCGGTGATAATTGGGGGAGTATGGTAACAATTAAGGGGTGACACACATATGATTATAGGATACATTATATTTTATTTTTAACGAAATAACATTTCATTTTATTATTATTCCTCTCTCTCTCTCTCTCTCTATCTCTCTCTTCATACGCCCTTTTCTCTCTTTTGTCTCTCTCAATAACAAAACCACCCTGAAACCCTAAATCCTCCTCCAGACAACAATCAAACCTCCAAACCCCATGATCAAACCCTAACCCCTTCGATCTAACCCATAAAACCCCAATTTCAATATCGATAAACACAAGAACGAAAGTTAGATGTTCGTTACCCTTTTCGCGAATCTTCTTATCCCTCTGCTTTCGTTGATTCTTATCCCACTCTCTTTCGTTTTTTAGGTACAACAATGGTGATGATGGTGTTACGGCATAATGATTAAAGAGACAGGGTTTCAGATATTGAAACCCTAAGCTAAAGCGGTGATGGATGCGAATCTACGTCGGTGGTGAAGATGAAGCTTCAAAAACTCCTTTCTCCGTGACTGTTTTTTGTGCTCAAATTTACTCGCAAAAATTCCTCTCCACTTCTATCTCTGTAGTGATTTTTTCTTCTGTAAATTCTTTTCGTCCCCATTTCTATTCTTAGTCTTTAGGTTTTATAGTAATCTTTAGGATTTATGTTTTAGGAAACAAAATTATTAGGTTCCCTATTATGATACGGTGGGAGAACTGACTTGGAGGGTTTTGCGTTTGTGTTCGCAAAATGTTGTGGTTTAGCAAGAGTCGCCACCGACTTTTCTTTTATCCAAAAAGGAAAGGTGAAAAAGCACAAGAAAGACCTTTAGAGATGTTTTCTTTAGTTCGGGGGGTAGATTATGAAAAGGGAAGGTGTTAGCACCCTTTTCATCCATGGTTTTCCATGAACTCTTAGTTACTCACTAGATCACTTGTTTTTGTTTGAATGTGCTTGTGGTGTGGGTTTTGAAAGTATTTTGAAAACGTCTTTGTAATGGTTCTCGTCTCTATAAGAACGCGTACAAAGTGTTTGTTTGGAAAATAGGTCAAAGACGTGTTTGTAAAATATGTTATTGAAAGTGATTTTGAGAAGGTGTCTTTGTAACAGTTCTCGTCTCTATAAGAACGCGTACAAAGTGTTGTCTTCAAAAATATTTCAAAATGAGAGTTTTGGTGTATAAAAGGTTTTTGTTGTGAGCAAGCGAGCAGCTAAGAGCGAACCTACCTACTCAAAAGGTCTTAGATATTATTTTCCTCCTCCTTTAGATGTTACTATATTACCATTGATTTGATAAGAATCCCCATTATTGGATGTGAAGGGACGAGGGTGAGATGTTTGTATAGTCATAGAAGGCAACCTATGAGACGTTTTAGCAATATCGTTTTAGGGACTAGATCGTTTACCGAAGGCAACATTGAGGGTCATCGAGGGACTACGATCTTTTATTGCGGGTCTTTTGCTAAAACACCCATGTTCGAGGGACATGACTATTTTTCGATAGGCAACAAAGTGGGATTACCCTAAGGGTGTTAGTGTGTAAGTGTGTTTGTTTGCATATATTTTAGTCTTGATTAGGGTGATCTATTTGTCAATTTCATATCTTGCCATACACACCCTAGTTACTAACAATGTATGAAAGCAATAAAAGTGCGGAAAGTAAGGATTCTACGCTATTAAAATCATTAGGGGGATGGGGTGTACAAATTTACGAATGGGGGTTTGCAAGAAAATAAATCCTAATTATTTATTACAACCATATTGAAATAATAATGCAAGAAAGAAAATGGACCTTGTTTTAAAAAAGGGTTTTTTGTATTAATGAATAAAAAAGGGGAATGAATTAGCTTAGTAAAAAAAGTAAATATTTTTATGCCTTTTATATTGATGAAAAGAGTTTTAATATTGAAAGTGGTAAAAAGGAAAATAAATGAGATATAAGACAAGTGTGATGCTACAAGCAAAACAAATGGAATCAGAAGTTCTGAAGCCAAGAGCACTGTCACTCAGCAGGAGACGTCAGTAAGTATCAGAAGTTCTAAGTTGGTAAACATTGAGGTCCTCTAAGGAACATTAGAGGGGAAACAAAAAAGTTCTGGGTGATATTCAGACAGTGGACCACAAGTCAGAAGTTCTGTATTACACTAAAACAATGAGTAAACCCCAGAAATTCAGTGTATTGTCAGCATGTAAAAATCAGAAACTCTGAGTGTTTAAAAACAGCAAGTGGAAACATCAGAAGTTCAGCATGTTTGACATGTAGGAATAACTCAGAAGTTTAGTGCTGTGTTAGAACAGTGAGTGAATCATGGAAGTTCTATGTGTTAGAATGTTAAGTGAAAAACAGAAGTTCTATGTTAGACTGGTGAGTGAAAAAACAGAATTTATGTGTTATATTTTAACTCCTTCCTTATATCTATCAACACAACGATAACTTATTCAGTTTTTAGCAAACAGCAAATCAGAAGGATAAAAAGCACAACAGTTTATAGAAGTTCTGATTCTGATCCTGAGTCTAGCCTTAATCGGGAAATTCTGATCCACAATCTTTCTACTTACGCAGTGATATGGACAACATCAATACTATGATATTTACATGTTTAATGATGTTCTGAATGAAAAGATGCAGAGTCAGGGAGACTTACCTTGAACCTGGAGCGTGTGTTTGGAACCTGAGTTGCTGCCTTCAGATATTCTGGAATCAGCAAGAGTAACGGAGGAGAGAATACCAAGCCCTTTTACTTCAAGGGAAAAACAAAGGTTTTTGGTTTTCTGTTTGGGAATTCTGGATTTTTTATGAAGGTATCACAATTTTCTTTTCTTTCTTTTGACAACTCTCTCTCTAAAAACCAACAGGTTTTTGTAGTTTGTGTTTGCAGTTTTTTGGACCCTTGGAATTTTTGCAGGGGTTCAAGGCTTTTCTTTCTCAAATTTCCGACCTCTTTATAGTTGCCCATGGAGTTTAATTTATAGGCAAAGATTTTGTAATATTTTTAGAGGTCATGTGGCACCAACATCATATGATAGGCGCTGACTTGGTCTTGAAGTAAGTCTAAACAAGCATGGTTCAAGGTACAAAGCAGGATGGCTAGCAGGTTTAGCAGCGCCTAAGCTGGATTTGTCAGCCAAAATTAAGGAAAAGCAAGAGCAACAGATGGGCCTAGCACCCTTTTGTATAAAAGTTTACTTTCCCAAGACAGTAGAGGTACACGTGGGGGAAATCCTTTGGATAAAGACTCAAAAGTGGTTGTGAGCATTAAATGATGATGAGATTTATCAAATTAGAAATCCTGCCATGTGAAACTCTGCATCATTGCTTAATTCTGGATCAGAAGTTCAGCTTCAGCGTAGCTTATAATAGACATCCAATCTTCCGATCCTTGTATCTCCTGGCTCCAACATGTTCTGAAGGAGCTCTCAGACTTTCCAGGAAGCTCGCAACACGCTTTGTAACCTTCTTTGACTTACCCTTGCAAACTCTGACTGGTCCTTTGTGAAAACTGGCCCAGAAGTTCTGACCAAACTCTGTCTTGGAAGTGTCCAGAATTTGCTAAGTGTTTCAGTTTCAAGGACGTGTCTTTGAGAAGTTATAACTTGAAATCCCAGCATTTCTAGGAGAAGTTCTGTTCTGAAATATTTTAGATCTCATTGAAATCTATAACTATTGTATCATAATTTCTTCCAGAATCAACTTGCATCATGGTGATAGTCTGATCAAAAGTTATGAGCTTGTCATATTTCTTAAATACTTATAAAATTTCTAAGTATTTAGAAATTTGACTTTTCCAAAGTAACTTTTGATTTTTGAATTTCTAGATGAAACAAACTTCATATTTTAACATGTCTTGCTGAAATATGATTCTTGAAACTTGATTTTGATCCAAAAGTCAAAGTTTGACTTCTCAGTGTGCAAATGACCATTTTTCCCTTGTGGATGATTTTCTTGGAAAATTTGTAATTCAAAGCTTGGAATTGGATGGGAACAAACCTGAGGGTTCAGGGTGATCCTTTGAGAAATGAGAGGGAAAATTTTGGGGTACAACAGTTGCCCCTAATCAATCTTCTTAAGCCTGAGGATGTAGATTGGCTGGTCAGCCTTTCGTGATCTGAAGGTGGAAGATGATTGGACATTAGAGTGCCCATAAATTTGCACTCGGTGATGTCATGACTGAGGGTATAGGGAATGGGCTTAAAGATGCCATTTGGAAAGCGACGGGGAATCATCGGAGATGGGCTTAAAGATGCCATCCGGAAAAGATTGGTTGCGTAAGAGATTCCTTGGCGAGAATTCCTGTACTTGCCGTTGAGGGGGACTTTGTCGGGGAATGTTGATTTATGCACTAGGAAGTAAAGTCTAGGGTCTTTGGTTGTCCATTACTCTACTGGGAATTAAATCTTTATTGAAGAGATGAAAGTAGAATGTACACCTGGTCAGGGTCCAAGCTGTACAACGACTTATTGGGAGAAATGTGGAATTGACTGTATCTGGTCGGGTCCAGGCCTCACAGTGTTGTACACTGTTGTCTGGAGACAAGGGAGAAGGAACCTGGATAGTAGGGTTACTTCGAGATGAAAGCCTGGATAGTAGGGCTTATGGGAAGGAACCTGGGTAGTAGGGTTACTTCGAGATGAAAGCCTGGTAGTAGGGCTTGTGGGAAGGAACCTGGGTAGTAGGGTTACTTCAAGATGAAAGCCTGGGTAGTAGGGCTTGTGGGAAGTAACCTGGATAGTAGGGTTACTTCGAGATGAAAGTCTGGGTAGTAGGGCTTGTGGGAAGGAACCTGGGTAGTAGGGTTACTTCGAAATGAAAGCCTGGGTAGTAGGGCTTATGGGAAGGAACCTGGGTAGTAGGGTTACTTTGAGATGAAAGCCTGGGTAGTAGGGTTACTTCGAGATGAATGCATGGGTAGTAGGGCTTATGGGAAGGAACCTGGATAGTAGGGTTACTTTGAGATGAAAGCCTGGGTAGTAGGGCTTGTGGGAAGGAACCTGGGTAGTAGGGTTACTTCGAGATGAAAGCCTGGGTAGTAGGGCTTATGGGAAGGAAACTGGGTAGTAGGGTTACTTCGAGATGAAAGCCTAGGTAGTAGGGCTTGTGGGAAGGAACCTGGGTAGTAGGGTTACTTCGAGATGAAAGCCTGGATAGTAGGGCTTGTGGGAAGGAACCTGGGTAGTAGGGTTACTTCGAGATGAAAGCCTGGGTAGTAGGGCTTATAGGAAGGAACCTGGGTAGTAGGGTTACTTCGAGATGAAAGCCTGGGTAGTAGGGCTTATGGGAAGGAACCTGGGTAGTAGGGTTACTTCAAAATGAAAGTAGATTAGTTGACCCATTTGGTTTCAGGAACTGATTTTCCCTTGATTGCTCGCAGATATGACATGTATAACTGCTGGAATTGTTGGTGATAATTATCTTTCCTGAAAAGATAATAGGGTTAGTCAAATGTGATGCATGAAATGCGTTATGAGATGATGTTCTCAAAATAAATGAGATTATTCTGTATGTGATATGTATGCACATGTCATGATGTATGTATATGAAATGCTGTTGGGACGTGTCTGAGCCTTGGAAAATAAATCCCTGACCGCTGCTCGAGAGTATAGCATTCTTGATTGTTGTAGAGAATCGTCGTTCTTCTACTTCAGCTGGGGATAATGAATGGAAGTGACTGTGCTGGAGATTTGTTCTTTACCGTATGTGCATATCCTACCAAGGAGAGACTTATTCGAGAATAGCTCTGCGAGGGAACATCTTGGAAGGTGAATTTTTGTAGCTGAAGTAATGGGCTCTGTCGGGGATTGAGCTCCTGGCTAGAGAGATTACTTCCCGTTCTGAGAGAATTGATATCGAGGCTTTGATTACTTCTACTCTGTGGGGAATACAGATGTTACAAGGTCACATGCATTGATGACTGTGCTCCGAAGCTGTCTCTGTCTCGGTACCTGCTAGACAGGGTAACTATCGGGTTTGATATTTTAGTTTTTCGTCCCTGTTTCTTAAATTATGAGAAATTATCTTTCTTTTCCTATGCAAATATTTATGAACAACAATCATATTTAAGTGCGTATGTCAAGAATAAATCATTAGACGTTCTTGCAAAAACAAAATAGAAAAAGAAAAACAAATAGCTTTGTAAAAATGACTTGTATTAGTTTTCGAAGTTGGCCCGTAACAGGCGTTTTTATACAAGGAAGTTGACGCTCTAGTAAGAGAACGCCGCCATAAAATGAAAGATATACAGTATTGTGTACAACGAAAAGAAAACAGCTACGTGCGACAATCCCATTGGGTTTCAAATCAGCTATTACCACTATGCCTTCGAGCGTCCCCTCACCTTGTTGTTTGTCCGAAGCTGATTAGATTGATTGATGCCGTTTGAGTTTTATAATTGATACTGAGGTCAGATCGCAGGGTGATCTAATGGGACATAGTGATACGCTTTTCATCCCTAACTTTTGCCTGGACCTCCCTTTCGGGTTTTTGGTTCACCGGGATACCCTTTTTTTCCCAAGTCGCCTTTTCAGGTTTTTGACTTGCCAGGTGTACAAATTTTTTTCATTTTCATCCCTTATTTTTTCCCGAACCCTTTTGGTTCGCCGGGAAGCCCTTATTTTTGCCTAGGCCGGTCGACCTAGAGAGTCTTTTATCATGCGTAGTATCTTTTTACTATGTCCGCATTGACAGGGTGAGGGAGGTCATCACCGTCCATGGTGGTCAGAATCATGGCCCCACCCGAGAAAATGTTTTTAACCGCAAATGGCCCTTCATAAGTGGGGGTCTATTTCCCCTTGGATCACCTTGTGACGGTATGATGCATTTGATTACTAGATCCCCGACTTGATATTCTTGACGTCTGACTTTCTTGTTAAAAGCCTTGATCATTCGCTTTTGATACGTATGACCATGGAAGATAGCAGTAAGTCTTTTTCCATCGATCAAATTCAGTTGATCAAGTCGAGTCTGGACCCAGTTGTCTTCGTTTAAACCCGCATCTTTCATAATCCTTAAAGAAGGGATCTTGACCTCAATGGGTAGGACTAGCTCCATGCCATATACCAGAGAGTAAGGTGTTGCCCCTGTTGATGTCCTTGCTGAGGTACGGTACCCATGAAGAGCGAATGGTAGCATCTCATGCCAATCTCTGTATAATCTTCTTGATGTTCTTGTTAGCCTCTTCAACATCGCCATTCATCTTCGGTGATAGGGAAAAGAGTTGTGATATTGTATCTTGAACTGATTACAGAGTTTAGTGATCATCGTGTTATTGAGATTCGTACCATTATTAGTGATGATTCTCTTTGGTACACCATATCGACCTATCAGATTGTGTCAGATGAACCGTGCCACGACGTTCTTGGTCATAAAAGCATAAGAGGCTGCTTCAACCCACTTTGTAAAGTAATCAATGGCTACTAAGATGAAACGATGCCCATTGGATGTAGTAGGTCTGATCTCGCCGATCATGTCGATGCCCCACATCGCAAAGGTCCAAGGAGCTGTCAGGACGTTCAGAGGAACCGGAGGTACGTGCACCTTATCAGCATAGATTTGGCATTTATGACAAGTTCGAGAGTGCTGATAACAATCGGCCTCCATGGTGGACCAGTAATATCCTACCTGTAGGATCTTTTTAGCCATGGTATGTCCACCATAATGGGTTTCGAAGGTGCCTTCATGTAGATCTGTCATGATCCTCTCTTCTCCGCTCTTGTCTACACACCGTAATAGTGTGGAGTCATGGTTGCGTTTATAGAGGATTTCATTACTGAGGAGGAATTTTGCAGCGAACCTTCTCAGAAACTTCTTATCATTGACAGATGCCCCTTCGGGATACTCTTGAGCCTCGAGATACCTTTTGACTTTGTAAAACCAAGGTTTGTCTGCTACCTTTTCAGTATCTATCTCACAGCAGTGTGCTGGTTCATCCAATTTCTCAATGGTGATTCAGGGAGCTTCGTTGTCCCACCGGATTTTGAACATAGAAGACATGGTGGCTAGTGCGTCCGCTAACTAATTCTCCTCTTGTGGGAAATGTTCAAAGGTTATTTCCTCAAAGTGTGGGAGTAATGTCAGTACGTGCTCTTTGTAAGGAATGAGATTCGGGTGCTTCGTATCCCACTCGCCTTTGATCTGACTTATCACCAGGGAGGAATCCCCAAATACTCTTAAGAACTTAATCCTCAGGTCAATAGCAGCTCGAAGACCCATGATGCAGGCTTCACACTCCGCCATATTATTAGTGCAGTTGAAACACATTCGGGCAGTGAAAGGAGTATGACAACCCTCGGGAGATATGATCACGGCGCCAATGCCATTACCGAGTGCGTTTGAGGCTCCATCGAAATACATAGACCATCGGGATCCTTCCTTGGGTCCTTCGTCTGGTCCAGGTTCTTTGTAGTCAGCCACCAGCATAATATTCTCATCCGGGAACTCAAAATTCATGGACTAGTAGTCATCCACGACTTGATGAGCCAAATGATCATCCAATACACTCCCCTTTATTGCTTTTTGGGTTGTATATTGTATGTTGTATTCAGTTAAGATCATTTGCCACCTTGCTCTCCTTCCGGAGAGAGCGGGCTTCTCGAAAATGTACTTGATTGGATCCATCTTTGATATCAACAAGGTAGTGTGGGTCAGCATATACTGTCTCAGTCGGCGAGCAGCCCATGCCAAAGCGCAACAAGTTTTCTCGAGCAGTGAGTATCGTGTCTCACAGTCGGTAAACTTTGGTAAGGTAATAAATGGCGTGCTCTTTTCGACCAGACTCGTCATGCTGCCCCAACACACACCCCATTGAATTATCTAGCACTGTCAGGTACAATATCAAAGGTTTTCCTTCAACTGGAGGCATCAGAATTGGTGGTTCTTGAAGGCATTCCTTGATTCTTTCGAAAGTGGTCTGGCATTCATCATTCCACTTTAACACCCGATCTTTCTTCAGCAGCTTGAAGATCGGCTCACAAGTAGCAGTCAGATGTGAAATGAACCTGGCAATATAATTCAAACGTCCCAAGAAACCTCTAACTTCCTTCTCCGTACGAGGAGATGGCATTTCTTGTATAGCCTTTACCTTTGCGGGGTCTACCTGAATACCTTTGTCACTGACGATGAAACCCTGAAGTTTACTAGACCTTACCCCGAAGGTGCACTTGTTCAGATTCAACCTCAACTTGTATGTTTTCAACCTGTCGAACAGCTTTCAGAGATGATTAAGATGCTCTTCCTCAGTTTGAGACTTGGCTATCATGTCATCGACATAAACTTCGATCTCATGGTGAATCATATCATGGAACAAAGCGACCATGGCACGCTGATAAGTTTCCCCAGCATTCTTCAACCCAAAAGGCATCACATTGTAACAGAAGGTGCCCAACTGTGTGATGAAGGTTGTTTTATCATTGTCTTTAGGAGCCATCTTGATCTGGTTGTATCCAGAGAAACCATTCATGAAGGAGAAGATTTTGTGTTGTGCGGTGTTATTAACCAGAACATCAATGTGGGGGAGTGGGAAGTCATCCTTGGGGCTTGCCCTATTCAGATCTCTGTAATCCACACACATCCTTACCTTGCCGTCCTTTTTAGGTACCGGAATAACGTTAGCAACCCACTGCGGATAAGAGGTGACAACTAAGAACCCTGCGTTGAACTGCTTCATGACCTCTGCCTTGATCTTCTATGACATTTCAGGGTGCATACGACGGACCTTCTGTTTAACCGGAGGACAATCTTCTTTAGTTGGCAGACGGTGTACCACGATGTCAGTGTCTAAACCAAGCATGTCTTCATAGGACCAGGCGAAGATTTCAACGTAGTCGTGCAACATCTGTATTAGTTATTGTTTGATCTTAGTCTCTAAATTCGCGCCGATCTTGACTTCTTTTCTGTCCATTTCTGTGCCCAAGTTTATTGTCTCAAATGGCTCTTCATGAGGTTGTATAGCCCTTTCTTCCTGTTGTAGTAGTCTAGCAAGTTCTCCAGGTACCTCACAATCGTCCTCACCTTCGTCCTCGACTTGGTTGATCGGATTTCCGAAGTCATAACTGGCAATAGCAGGATTGTTATCAATGGGATCTAGGATGGATATGGATCTGCAGTTTGATATGTGAGTGTGTGTAAGAGCATAATTGTATTGATAAAGTAAAGACAGAGAAGAAAAAATAGAGAGTGCAAAATTTGTATGCAAAGAACGTCCAATGCTTTATTGATGATATACGAGATGACATATAATAACCCTCACAGATAAAACCATTGTGCTTTGGGCAAGACACAAGGCCATAAAGTTCAAATTGTTCATTACAAACTTATAAAACAAGTAAGACAATTACTGTGGAATAAAAGAAACTGGTATGAAATCTCTGGTCGTCCAATTACTCGGTCCACCATTGGTAGTTGGGTAAATCCAGCTGTCAATATCAAAGTCTTCCTCACTGTCTTCAATAGCATTGACCCCTCGATCGCTGATGCATAGGGGAGGTCCTCCAACTCGAGCCGTCGAACACCCCTCTGAGCCCCTGAAGTAAAGTCCAAACCAAACTTGTCAGTTTTATGAATAAACTCAGGAAGCTGTCCCCAATCGGTACTTCTACCTTCTTCAACTACTGCTCTAGCGTCCTTGAGAGAAGCCATCTTTAAAGGAGGTTTGGTGCTGGTAATGGTCTCAGCTGACGCCAAGATCTGGGGTACCTCTTCAAAGTTTTGACAAGGAGTCTCTATAAATTCCCCGTCTATCTCTACGTACCTGAAGGAGTTCAGGTGGATCACCATATACTCCTCTTCGCCATGTACAGTGACTATCTTCCCTTTTACCGAATACTTCAACATTTGGTGTAGGGTAGAAGTAACAGCCCCAGCCTTATGGATCCAAGGATGACCCAACAAACCAAAGTACGATGGCCTAATGTGCATCACATAGAAAGTGGACTCAAAAGTATGAGAACCTACCTTGACAGGGACATTTACTTCCCCATGCACCATTCTTTTCGATCCGTCAAAAGCCCTTACCACAATGTTACTGGGCTTTAAGGTCAAACCTTCACAATCTAGTCGATCGAGAGCCTTCTTAGGCAGAACATTCAGCGAAGACCCAGTATCCACCAACACATGAGCCATAGTGGTGCCCCTGCATTCAATTGAGACATGCAAAGCATCATCATGCTTTCTTTCCTTCGGTGTCAAGTCTGCATCTAAAAAACCCAGCCCATTGTCAGCAGTCAGGCTAGCCACGCAATCTTTAAATTGATCAGCTGAAGTCTCTTGCGGCACGTGCACAGTTTTGAGGAATGCAATCAAAGCCTTTGCATGAGCTTCAGAACACAACAGCAAAGACAACATGGATATATTTAATGGGGTCTGCCCCAGCTGCTCGACCATATTGTAGCCGCTCTTCTTAATGATTTTCAATATTTCCTCTATCTCTTGCTTGGAGGCTTCCACAACAATTTTTCTAGGTGCCTCCGTCCGGTCAGGCTCACCTTCAGCTTCTTTGCCTCGAGTCCCAGATGACTTATCGGCAGGGGTAATAGTTGAGGTAAGAACATGAATAGTAACTGGAGTACTAGCGGGTGTAGAAGATGAAATAACAACAGGCTTACTGACAGTCTTTGGGGAGATCTCAGGAGAGAAAACCCTTTCACTTCTAGTAATCTTGTTGGTCCCGACAATGTTACCGATATCAGAATCAACTTCTTCGGTCTTCAAGTTTTGTTTAACGCCATGATGGTAAACATCGGCGCCATAATGCCAGGGGACAGCTTTGTCCGAGACATACGGGACAGGACCAGGACATGTGATTATCAACGAAGTGGTTCTTGGAGCAGATGTAATCCTAACAGGTCTTCTCGAGGAGACTTTGGGAGGATTGGCGGAAATGGTTATAATAGAAATATCTTCATATGGAACAGTTGGAATAAAAGTCTTTTCAAACATAATTTCTCTGTTGTCCATCAGGCATTGGACGCCTGACCTCAGCAAATGGAAACCGGAAGGTAGCAATGAACACATGTGGCAACCTTCACCATAACTCGAAAATAAACCGGCCAACAGCAAATTCTTCTTAATAATCACAAGAGGAGTAGAAACTTCGTCCACTGAGGTTACGAACAGATCGGTGTCAATGGCGTTAACTCCATGGTTGTGTTTAGGCATGGGAGCAGTTATGACATTGGGATTTTCTGGGGCGTCGAACTCAATCTCCTTGGCTTCACTAAAATCTTATACTTTGTTTCTTAGAGCCCAGTAGTCATTTGTATCATGACCAGAACTCTCAGAATGATAGGCACACCGAGTGTTTGGGTTGTATCGAGGAGAGGAGGTATTAGGATTCTTGGGAGCCTCCTTCAAGGTTGTCAAATTAGATCTCAACAGATGGGGTAAAACCTCTGTTAATGTCATATTAATCCGGATGAACTGCTTTTGTGGTCTTTCTACCCTTTATTGATTATTGCGTTATGGGGCAACTACCGGTCTCGGTATCATCACAACACATACTCTTAAACGATAGTTAGTTCGACTTTTACCTCTTGGGTTATAAATGGCGTTGACCTCCTTCTTAGCAGTGAAGGGTTTATTTTCTAAACTTGACGAGGTATCTTTCTGTATTTTACCACTTCGAATCCCAGCTTCTACCCTCTCTCCAGTTAATATCAGCTCAGTAAAACCAGCTGATGAGCTACCAATCAAATGGTTAAAGAATGGACCAGACAGCGTCCCGAGAAACATGTCAACCAACTCCCGGTCAAATAGTGGGGGTTAAAGTCTCCCAGCCAAGTTTCTCCACTTCTGTGTGTAGTCCTTAAAGCCTTCACCTGCACCCATGGACATACTCTGGAGTTGAGTACGAGTAAGGGCCAAGTCGGCATTGTATTGATACTGCTTGTAAAAATCAGCAGCCAAATCCTCCCAGTTTCGGACATTGGTTCCCTCAAATTGGAAGAACCATTCAAGCTGAGTCCCTGACAGGCTGTCTTGAAAGAAATGAACCCACAAGTTTCTATCAGCGGTGTGAGGTTGGATCTTCCTTACATAGGAACAAAGATGGAGTTTTGGGCAAGACACTCCATCATACTTTACGAATACTGGAGCCTTAAATTTTCATGGGATGACCACCCCAGACACCAAACCCAGTTCTTCAAAATCCAGCCCTGGTATTCTCTAGACTTCCATAGCACTTAACCGATCCTCTAACTGTTTGTACCTATCCTCAGTGGGAGGATACTGCTCATCATTGTAGTCGGTATCATTGTCAGAGACTTCAGGACTGGGGTCCTCTTCCCTTGTCTGTCTCTCTTGATTTTCCACCTATTTAGATGAGGAAGTCACATAAACTGATTGCTTTAGTGGCCCCCCGAATCTTCTGCCCATATTGAGGGCAACGACGCACTTCTTCTTCTTCTTCTTCTTCTTCTTCTTCTTCTTCTTCTTCTTCTCTTTCTATTTCAAGATGAGGGCCTTCAGATCCTCCTGCCCTTTTGCCAGAGTTATGAACATCTGTTGAAATTGGGAATTTTGTGTCTGGAGATCTTTGATGCTTTGTTCAGAAGACATATCTGCTTGAAATAAACAGCAGAGGAGATGAGAAACCTGTAACAGTACCCGCTTATGCAATGTCATGGATGGTATGCGTATGCAATGATTTCAAGGATTCTTAAAAGCTCAAGTTTACTTAAACAGAAAAAGGAAACACACGTTAATTGTATTAGTGAGTTTGAATTGTTACAAAAAATTCCTTTTAGGCTTACAGTTTAAACAAAACAAAACTCAAAGCAAAAAGAAACCAGGTTTCCCAGGAGCGCATCCTCTTCGGTGCAATGTAGGCGTTTATGTTCCTTTCTTCATGGAGTAGCCTAGTGATCTCTAGGACCTTCTTCTCGCTGGCATAAAACTGGGCTTCAAACGTGTCTCACTCCTCTTTAAGTTGAACCCAGGATTTCTGCAACTCCTCGTGATCGGTTGTCTTGTCAGGATGATGAATAAGGGAAACCGTATCTCTCTCAGCAACTGGTTCCACAATTATTGGTAGGACAGCAGGGTAAGGCATCATGAGACTTTGAGCGTGGGCTCTTACCCATCGGAGATATGGCTCAAGAGGGATGGAATTCTTGTGCCCTAGCGTCTTGCTATCAATTCTATGTACCATGCCCCAAGCTTTTATAAACCTTTTGTGGTAACCCTGAGCATCATTCTCATAGTTGAAGGAGATTCCTTGGATAAGCGTATCATGAGGACTATCTCTCCTTGCATAACCAAACTGACGCAAGGCCAAACAAGGGTTGTGAGTGATTCCTCCCCTAATGCCTAAGAGAGGGACATTAGGGAATTCACCACAGCGATCGATAATGGTGATATCTTCCGAGAACCGCGAACACCAATGAATGTCCGAATGCTTAAGGGAAATCAGCCTACGAGACCATTTCAGACCCTGCTCGTTCTTTAAAACAGACCTGGGTAGGTGCGAAATAAACCACCTAGCCAAAAGAGGAGTGCAACACAGGAGGGTCCCCCTTCTCTATAGAGTACGAGTATGCAAAGAGTGCAGAATATCCCCGAGTAATGTAGGAACTGGATTATGGTACAGGAAAACCTTGATAGTGCTCACATCTATGAGTTGATCAACATTAGGGAAAAGTATTGTCCCATAAACGAGAAGTTCCAGCACCTCTTCGAAAGCTTGTAAATCTAAGGTATCCCAAAAATGGTAAGCCTTTTCGAACAGAAACTTAACCGAAATCCCTTGGACGCTCCCTCTAGTCTCCCAATTTGCCACTATGTTGGACCGTTGTAAAGACGGAGCTCTAGCAATTTCTTCAGGATTTGGATGTTCTTCAGTACCATTGAACGGTAGCTGGTCCAGAATAGGTACCGCCAACAGCTGAGAAAATTCCTCCATAGTAGGTACTAGCTGGTAATCCGGGAAGGTGAAACAATGGTGCACGGGATCGAAGAACTGGAACAACACTTTTAATAATTCTTCATCAGGTTTGGCAGTGACCAAGTTGAGAAATTGACCATGCTTTTTAGTGAAATGAGAGCTTTCAAGAACTCTTAATGCCAGATCCTTCAGTTGGAGGGACACTTTCACAAGGTTGATTTGTATAGTGTTTCTACGGGCGGATGCCATGTCCTACAAAACAAAGCAAATATGAGCCCTAGAAACCCTTGAAATGGTTAGTCAATGCTATGCCATGTTTATGATGTTTATGATGTCATGATAAATCACAGGTATAGCAAACACATACAAATCACACCAAGTCCTTAGGTTTAAGGCCTGCTTGAGTTTTAAGGTCATACCCTCTTGAAGTTGGATTAGTTCAACCTATCCTATAAATATGTAACCGGGTTCTAAAGGGATCTCAATATCACTGATCTTTCCCCCAACTTCGTCCAATAGGCGATTGAATCGCAACCAAACAAAACTCAAGAGTCAAACCTCAATGAGTGTAGCATCGAGTATCTGTCGACCTTGGGAATACACCAAGGCCAGCCACCTCGCCACGTCCTACTGGCCAAGTTGTGCAATTTAAAGGTTCTAAGGTTAGTTGATGCTTTATGACACCACGCGGCGGCCCCGTACTCTCCCTTATTGACTCAAGGGTTACCGGTACCAACCAAAGTGCCACATCAATGTAGCTACTGCTTCAACCGTGTCGGTATACCCCACACAGTTCCCTCACAGTTTATTGCTACTTACCTAAAAAGGTGTCCCCAAATCCGGGTGTAGGATTTTTAAAATTTACCCAAACAAGGACCCAAAACGTTAAGCATACAAGTCAAACAACGAAAGCAATTAGATGTGATATATCCCTAAAGTAACCCCACTTTAGAATTATGAAATCCCCAACAGAGTCGCCAGTTCTGTGATACGGCGAGAGAACTGACTTGGAGGGTTTTGCGTTTGCGTTTGCAAAATGTTGCGGTTAAGCAAGAGTCGCCACCGACTTTTCTTTTACCCAAAAAGGAAAGGTGAAAAAGCACAGGAAAGACCTTTAGAGATGCTTTCTTGAGTTCGGGGGGTATATTATGAAAAGGGAAGGTGTTAGCACCCTTTTCATCCATGGTTTTCCATGGACTCTTAGTTACTCAATAGATCACTTGCTTTTGTTTGAATGTGCTTGTGGTGTGGGTTTTGAAAGTATTTTGAAAACGTCTTTGTAATGGTTCTCGTCTCTATAAGAACGTGTACAAAGTGTTTGTTTGGAAAATAGTTCAAAGACGTGTTTGTGAAATGTGTTTTTGAAATTGATTTTGAGAAGGTGTCTTTGTAACGGTTCTCGTCTCTATAAGAACGCGTACAAAGTGTTGTCTTAAAAAATGTTTCAAAATGAGAGTGTTGGTGTATAAAAGGTTTTTGTTGTGAGCAAGCGAGCAACTAAGAGCGAACCTACCTACTCAAAAGGTCTTAGATATTCTTTTCCTCCTCCTTCAGATGTTGCTATCTTACCATTGATTTGGTAAGAAGCCCCATCGTTGGATGTGAAGGGACGAGGGTGAGATTTTTTATAGTCATAGAAGGCAACCTATAGGACGTTTTAGCAATATTGTTTTAGGGACTAGATCGTTTACCGATGGCAACATTGAGGGTCATCGAGGGACTACGATCTTTTATTGCGGGTCTTTTGCTAAAACGCCCATGTTCGAGGGAAATGACTATTTTTCGATAGGCAACAAAGTGGGATTACCCTAAGGGTGTTAGTGTGCAAATGTGTTTGTTTGCATACATTTTAGTCTTGATTAGGGTGATCTATTTGTCAATTTCATATCTTGCCATACACACCCTAGTTACTAACAATGTATGAAAGTAATAAAAGTGCGGAAAATAAGGATTCTACGCTATTACAATCATTAGTGGGATGGGGTGTACAAATTTACGAATGGGGATTTGGAAGAAAATAAATCCTAATTATTTATTACAACCATATTGAAATAATAATGCAAGAAAGAAAAGAGACCTTGTTTTAAAAAAGGGTTTTTTATTGTTAATGAATATAAAAGGGGAATGAATTAGCTTAGTAAAAAAAAGAAAATATTTGTATGCCTTTTATATTGATGAAAAGAGTTTTAATGTTGAAAGTGGTAAAAAGGAAAATAAATGAGATATAAGACCAACATGCTGCTACAAGCAAAACAAACGGAATCAGAAGTTCTGAAGCCAAGAGCGATGTGACTCAGTAGGAGACGTCAGTAAGTATCAGAAGTTCTGAGTTGGTAAACTCTGAGGTCCTGCAAGGAACATTAGAGGGGAAACACAAAAGTTCTGGGTGGTATTCAGACAGTGGACCACAAGTCAGAAGTTCTGTATTACACTAAAACAGTGAGTAAACCCCATAAATTCAGTGTATTGTCAGCATGCAAAAATCAGAAACTCTGAGTGTTTAAAAACAACAAGTGGAAACATCAAAAGTTCAGCATGTTTGACATGTATGAAGAACTCAGAAGTTATGTGTTGTGTTAGAACAATGAGTGAATCATGGAAGTTCTATGTGTTAGAATGGTAAGTGAAAAACATAAGTTCTGTGTTAGAATGGTGAGTGAAAAAACAGAAGTTGTGTTATATTTCAACTCTTTCCTTATATCAATCAGCACAATGATAACATATTCAGTTTTCAGCAAACAGCAAATCAGAAGGATAAAAAGTACAACAGTTTATATAAGTTCTGATTTTGATCCTGGGTCTAGCCTTAATCAGGAAATTCTTATCCACAGCCTTTCTACTTACACAGTGATATGGACAACATCAATACTATGATATTTACATGTTTAATGATGTTCTGAATGAAAAGATGCAGAGTCAGGGAGACTTACCTTGAACCTGTAGTGTGTGTTTGGAACCTGAGCTGTTGCCTTCAGATATTCTGGAGTCAGTAAGAGTAACGGAGGAGAGAATACCAAGCCCTTTTACTTCAAGGGAAAAATAAAGATTTTTGGTTTTCTGTTTGGGAATTCTGGATTTTTTATGAAGGTATCACAATTTTATTTTCTTTCTTTTGACAACCCTCTCTCTAAAAACCAACAGGTTTTTGTAGTTTGTGTTTGCAGTTTTTTGGACCCTTGGAATTTTTGCAGGGGTTCAAGGCTTTTCTTTCTCAAATTTTCGACCTCTTTGCAGTTGCCCATGGAGTTCAATTTATATGCAAATATTTTGTACTATTTTTAGAGGTCAAGTGGATCCAACATCATATGCTAGGCGCTGACTTGCTCTTGAAGTAAGTCTAAACAAGCATGGTTCAAGGAACAAAGCAGGATGGCTAGCAGGTTTAGCAGTGCCTAAGCTGGATTTGTCAGCCAAAATTAAGGAAAAGCAAGAGCAACAGATGGGCCTAGCACCCTTTTGCATAAAATTTTACTTTCCCAAGATAGTAGAGGTACACGTGGGGGAAATCCTTTGGATAAAGACTCAAAAGTGGTTGTGAGCATTAAATGAGCATTAAGTGATGATGAGATTTATCAAATCAGAAATCCTGCCATGTGAAACTCTGCATCATTGCTTAATTCTGGATCAGAAGTTCAACTTCAGCGTAGCTTATAATAGACATCCAATCTTCTGATCCTTGTATCTCCTGGCTCCAACATGTTCTAAAGGAGCTCTCAGACTTTCCAGGAAGCTTGTAACACGCTTTGTAACCTTCTTTGACTTAACCTTGAAAACTCTAACTGATCCTTTGTGAAAACTGGCCCAAAAGTTCTGACCAAACTCTGTCTTGGAAGTATCAAGAATTTGCTGAGTGTTTCAGTTTCAAGGACGTGTCTTTGAGAAGTTATAACTTGAAATCCCAGCATTTCTAGGAGAAGTTCTATTCTGCAATATTTTAGATATCATTGGAATCTATAACTATTGTATCAGAAGTTCTTCCAGAATCAACTTGCATCATGGTGATAGTCTGATCAGAAGTTATGAGCCTTGTCATATTTCTTAAATACTTAGAAAATTTCTAAGTATTTAGAAATTTGACTTTTCTAAAGTAACTTTTGATTTTTGAATTTCTAGATGAAACAAACTTCATATTTTAACATGTCTTGCTGAAATATGAATCTTGAAACTTGATTTTGATCCAAAAGTCAAAGTTTGACTTTTTAGTATGCAAATGACCATTTTGCCCTTGTGGATGATTTTCTTGGAAAATTTGTAATTCAAAGCTTGGAATTGGATGGGAACAAACCTGAGGGTTCAGGGTGATCCTTTGAGAAATGAGAGGGAAAATTTTAGTGTACAACACCCATGCCTTAGCAGGTTAGGGAAGAGAGTTTAATGTGTCTGTAATTCTGTTTTAGGTTATAAGTTTGTATTAAAAATGTTTATGTAATTAGATGATATTGTCTCCGAATCATAAAATAACAAAGGGATTTAATTTGGTTTTCTATATTAATCTTGATCTTGCTTTGATTATGTTTTAATTTTGTTTCTGCATTTGTGTTATTCGATCCAAACAATGCTCTCTAGTGGCAAAGCAAACGTTATCCCAATAAATTCGCGCAGTAAATGTGTTTTTGGAAGCAAGCATTTTTTCTTAATTTCAGACTTGGGCCTTGAAAGGATTTAGATTTGGGCTTGTTTTTACTGTTTCAATAAAACAAATATCTCTTTTTTTAATCAAGTGTCTTAAAATAAAATTTTTAATAATTAAAAAATTATTACAACAAAATAACTTTTTCAAAAACAGACCAAAAAAATACTGGATGGGCCATTGTTTATCTTACTGGGCCACATTGTTTAACTTACTGGGCCACTTATCTCAAAACACTTTTCATTTAATGAAGAAATTTAGTTAATAATAACAGTAATAATTTCAACAATGTAATATTTAAAACAATTCTTTAAACAAATTAAAAGACTAGAGGGGTCTCCTTATTGGGCCTTGAATGAAAAAAATAGATTGCTTTATTCAAAGACCTAAATGGGCCTTATGATTCTATTTTATTGGATTTCAAACAAAATAAATTGTTTTATACATCATTCAATCTAAATGGGTCATTCTAATTTAGAAATGGCCCAAGATTTCTTTAATAGCATGTACCTCCCTTTTTAACTTGAAATGGAACTTTTAAAAACCTAATGGGCCATCAGATATTGATGGTCCATTTTGGATCAATACACCCCTCTTTGATTTTAAACACCCCCATATAAATAAAACCTACCTAGTATAATATAATGGTAGGATAAATTTGGGGTATGACAGATGCCTCTATTTAATTACTTTTCGATTGAATAGTGGGAGAATACACAGGCCTCACACGTTATGATCGGAAATTTATTAAATATTGGAAAACCCCAAAATTTGTCTGAGAGATTATAAGGGTACTGTTGTACCCCAAAATTTTCCCTCTCATGTTTTTCAAGATTTTTTCTTATATGGGTGGTCACAAGCATTTGATTAAAGGAAAAATAATTTTTTTGAAGATAAACAAGGAGTCTTCGATTGGCATCTTAGCAGAGTCTTTCGATTGGTATGTTAAAGGTCCTTTCGGTTGGTATTTGGACAGGATTCGATTGAGTGCCTAACCTTCTCCAAACTTGCCTCAAATTTCTAAGCTTTGATTGAAGCCTTGGCCTTTTACTTGTTTTCTGTATACAAGCTTCGATTAGGCATGTGTTTCCTTTGAAAAAGCCTCCTTCGATCCAAGAGGGAAGGGCCTCCTGTTAGTGCTCCTTCGATTGCACCATTGGCTTTGCATGCTGGCTTGATTCACAATGCAATGGCTACCTGCATGCAATCTAGATTCCTGCTTCGTTTGGGTATTTGTTTGTCTTTGGATCAAGCTTGATTCCTGCTTCGAATAGGAAAATTATCCCTCTTTGTATGCCTTCAGCATACAAAGCAAGAACTTCTTTAAACTGGCCTTTGATTCACTAAGCTCCCACTGGACAAAAGGCCCCTCAGCGTGTCACCAACGCATGTATGCCTCTTCATGATTGCCTTGGTTTCACAAAGCAAAGACCCATTAGCATGCCTTCAACTCACAAGGAAAAAGGCCCCCTCTTCAGCTTGCCTGCAGCACACAAGGCCAAGACTCCTTCAGGTTTGCCTTTGATCCACCAGGAAAAAGCTTCTTTTGATTCGCCAGGAAAAAAAGTTGCCTTCGACCCACAAGGCACTGGCTACCTTTGTGCCAGCTTTGCCTAGGCAATGGCCTGCTTTATGTCTGTTTTGACTTGATTCATGCTAGCATCCACAAGGCATAGGCTGCCTTCGCGCCAGCTTCGACTGGGAAATGGTCCCCTTTTAAACAATTGTACACATTTCGACACGCATGATAGTCATTCAAAGGACACACCTTGGTGGCCCATTCGAAGAAGGCACAAAGCATACACAGAAAGTTCATTCAAAAGGGCCAGTCGAAGGAATCAATTTGAGGCCAATCGAAGGGCGGGGATTGAAGGAGTTCGAAAGAGGTAAGCGTAACCTGGTTTATTCAAATTCAAAAAGGGACAAGTTTCCATGACTTTTGCAATGTTACAAAACTTCATTCATGGCTTTGAAAACATTTGTTTATGGCTGTTTAAACCATTATCTTCTTGTCCCCTCCCTTCTACTCTATATAAGCAGCGTGCTTGCAAGCCAAATGGAGGCGGACACACATACGCTGCCCCAAAAACCACCCCAAAGGTATCAAAATCCTCATTTTTGGTCCCAATTGAAGGAAGTTTCAATAATGCTCCATTCATTCCTTGAAATCTGCAGGAAATATTCTCAAACACTAGCCAATTCACGCCCCAGTCGAAGCATCTCATCCTTGGTAAAATTTCAAATTTCATGTTTTATTTTCATGATATGTTGATATTTCCTAGTTTCTGATTCATGCCCAGGATATAATATAGCACAACGTTCTCATGGACATACAAAGATAGAAGGCACGACACGTGCTTTTCATCGAATCCCAAGAGACAATGTTTTTTTGTTCTAAGGAAAATGAGCCCAAATTCGAATTCAAAGAAGTCTAATTAATGGGAGGTCGGACTGGAAAAAAGACCTGGGTTCACTCCCAGGTCATGCTTTTGTATTGTTGACATTTTTTCTTGCAGATTTTAGTGCTTTCAGGCCAAGTCAGCAGGCGCCTCAGCAACGTTCTCTGCTGGGTCGAAGGCCTGCCTTCCCAAGATCGAAGGTCTGTCCCCATGGGTCGAAAACCATTATTCTTCCCTAAATCGAAAGGCCACGTTTCCCCTTGAATCGAATGAGGGCTCTTCGTATCATTAACTTTGCTTCACTCATCCCTTTATTGATTTTTTAAATTAATTTCAAGTCAAATAAAATCACAAAAAATTATAGTTTTATTTTTTTAATTAAATTAATTGTGGATTAATTAATAACTATTTTAACTATTTTTCTTCAATTAAAAAATAAATTAGAACTTAGGACTTAATTCATGTTTAATTATTTTCTTTAGATAATAATAAAAAAGACTAAAAAAGAATCTAAACTATTTTTCTTGATTAATTTTATTTTCTAAATAGACTTTAGGATAATTTCAATTTAATTATTTTCTAGAATTAAAAAACAACAAAAAAAGGGTTTTTTCTTATTAGGTTTTTTAGACTATTTTTCAATCTTTCGCGCGTTATTTATTTTTCACATTTTTTACATTATTGTAACTACATACTGAGATGTAATAAGTAATTAGGCTTTATTTTTTGCTTTTAATTTCTGCACTCCCCAAATTTTGTACATTGTAAATCCCTTCCCCGAAGCCATGTAATAATATAGGTTTTTACCTTCTGCATTTTATGTTCTGTAATATATATTAACTGCTAGTAACTAGGCGTGTATGAAAAGACTAAAATCAAACGTTAGCGAACCTAATAACGCAAGATAAATAACTAAATTGAACACAATTGCACATATGCACCTCTAAGGTATGCCCACTTTGGTTACCTTCAGAAATAAAGCAGTCATGTCCCTCGAAACGGGGTCGCTTTAGCAAATACCCGTAAATAAAAAAGAACATAGTCCCTCGATGACCCTACAATTGCCTCTCGGTAAATGATCTAGTCCCTGAACAAAATTGTTAAAGCGTCTCCACAAGTTTCCTTCGTGACTGTAACGTCCCTTCGAATGTCCCTCATACATCCGATAATAGGGCTACTGTGATACGGTGGGAGAACTAACTTGAGGGTTTTGCGTTTTATCGCAAATGTTGCGGTTAGCAAGAGTCGCCACCGGATTTTCTTTTATCCAAAAGGAAAGGTAAAAAAGCACAGGAAAGACCTTTGAGATTGTTTCTTGAGTTCGGGGGGTAGATTATGAAAATGGAAGGTATTAGCACCCTTTTCATCCATGGTTTTCCATGGGCTCTTAGTTACTTTCTAGATCACTTTCTTTATGTTTGAAATTATGCTTTGTGTGGTTTTTGAAAGTATTTTGTAAAGAGGCCATTGTTTAGGCAATCTTTGTAATTATTCTCGTTCGTAAGAATGTATACAAAGATGTTTGATCTTTTGAAAAAGTTTTCAGGTTTGTAATATGTTTTGAAAGTGTAGGTGTCTGTTTTAAAAATAGCAAGGATGTTTTGTTTTGAAATGGAGTAAGTAATTAAGAGCATTCTACCTACTCAAAAAAGTCTTTTATGTTCATTTTCCTCCTCCTTTAGATGTTGCCATCTTACCATTGTTTTGGTAAGAAGCCCCGTCGTTGGATGTGAAGAGATGGGCGTCAGACGTTTGTATAGTCATTGAAAGAAACTCATGGGATGTTTGAGCAATATCATTTTTAGGGACTAGATCATTTACCGAAGGCAACATCGAGGGACTTGGATCTTTTATCGAGGGTCTTTGCCAAAACGCCCATATTCGAGGGACATGACTATTTTTCCGATAGGCAACAAGTGAGATTACCCTAAGGGGTGCTAGTTTGCAAGTGTGTTTGATTTACACGCACTTAGTCTTTGATTAGGGGTTGCTACTTGTTGATTTTATCTTTCCATGCAAGCCCTGGTTACTGACATTTATATAAAGCGATAAATTACAGAAGAAAAATATCCTACGCTATTACAATCATTAGGGGGATGGGGTGTACAGATTTACAAATGGGGATTATAAGTAAAATTAAATCCTAAGTTATTATTACAACCATATTGAATGGATAAGAATGTACAAGAAATGTAAAATGGACTTGTTTTGTTTACGAAAAGAAATATGTTTTGTTTAAGAAAATATATTGATCTTTTTATGTTAAAAGAAATAAAATAAGACATGTGAATATGAAATATTTTGTTGTTGTTTTTGATTAATAAAAGTGATGGAAAAATAATAAGGAGAAAGAAAACGGAATCAGCGCTTTGCTGACATAAAAGAAATCAGAAGTTATGACTCTGGCATGCTGCAAGACAGACATAACATGTTAGCAAAAAAGTAGGGAAGGTCAGAGGTTCTGGATCCGCTGGAAATAAAGAAGATTTCAGAAGTTCTGATGCCGCTGGCTGAACTTCGTCTCTCTCTCCATGCTAGTCAGAGCATCTGCCACTTAGTCATTTCTCAAAACAGAAGATGCGCATATAGAAGTTATGGCAAGTTTCGTAATGTTTCAGAAATAAGAGATATTAGAACTATAAATCAGAAGCAAGCCTGAATTTGCTAATCCTAATTCTGAGTTCTAATTTCTTCAAGAAGTTCTGAACTGAAATTCTCTGTACTTAGGCAGGCAAATACATGAAACCTCAGAATATGTCCAACATCAGAATTAGGATGTCTACATTGTATTTTGAACATACAAGTCTAACAATGCCTAAGTAATATGACGAGAGTCAGCAGAAGCTTACCTTGCAGCTGGAAAATGTTCCGTGAGTTGGAGTCTGGCTCTGACCGCTTATGATGTTCTAACCAGCTTCCTCACGTGCCCAGCAGGCTAGAAACCTTTGACTTGTACTATGAATGGCTGGAAAATTCTGGAACAACCAAAGAGCAAAGTTCTGACTTCTTTGAAGTGGATATTGATGGAGGGTATGTCACATTCTAAACACGGAAGTTAGGATGGTTTCTAAATGTATATCCGAAACTATATGGATGGTTTTGTTCAAGAAACACTTGAGGAAAAATGGAGTTTGAATGCATGAATCAAAAGCTAACAGGTTTTGTATTTTGTGTTTGCAGTTTTGGACTCTTGGAATCTTAGCAGGGGTTCAAGGCTTTTTCTTTTTCTCAAATTTTAGACCCTTTTACAGTTTCCAATGAAGTCCAATTTATAGGAAAAGGTTTAGTCGCTTGGAGAGGTCAAGGGGTACAACCATCATATGCTAGGCGCTGACTTGTTCTTGAAGTAAGTTCAAATAGGTATGGTGGTTAGCAACTTTAGCCGCGCCTAAGCCGGATTTGCAAGCAGGAATTAAGGAAAGGCAACCTCAAAAGTAAAAGCAACGCATGGGCCTAGCACACTCTTGTATAAAAGTTTGCTTTTCCAAGACATTAATGGTACTTCTATGCCACACGTGGGGAAATCCTTTGGATAAAGACCCAAAAGTGGTTGTGAGCATTAAATGATGATGATATTTATCAAACCAAAAATCCTTCAATGTGAGATTCTGCATCATTGCTTAATTCTGGATCAGAACTTCAGCTTCAGCGTAACTTAGAATAGACATCCAACTTCTGATCTTTGTATCTCCTTGCTCCAGCATGTTCTGAAGGAGCTCTCACACATTCCAGGAAGCTTGTAACACGCTTTGTAAACCTTCTTTGAATTGCTCTTGCCACTTATGACTGAACCTATATGAAGACTGGTCCAAAAGTTCTAATCAAACTCTGTCTTGAAAATGTCTAGAATTTGCTGAGTGCTTCAGCTTCATGGACGTGTCTTTGGACATTTATAACTTGAAATTCCAGCATTTCCAGGAGAAGTTCTGTTCTGTAATATTTTAGGTCTTATTGAGATCTAAAAATCTTGTGTTAGGAGTTCTTCCAAAATCAACTTACATCATGGTGATAATCTGATCAGAAGTTCCGAGCTTGTCATATTTCTTAAACACTTTGAAAAATTCTAGGTATTTTAGAATTTTGACTTTTTAACTTCTTGATGAAACAAACTTCATATTTCAACATGTCTTGATTAAATATGATTCTTGAAATTTGATTTAGATCAAAAGTCAAAGTTTGACTTTTCAGTGTGTAAATGACCATTTTACCCTTGTGCCAATTCCAAGCCTAAATTGATGTATCAGTGCTGCAAACTTGACGTCATATAAGTCATTGTGAGAGAATCCTTGAGAAATGAGAGGGAAAATTTTGGGGTACAATAACTGCCCCTGTTCAATCTTCTTAAACTTGAAGAGTTAGATTAGCGAATTTTGCCATCCGTGACTCGAAGGTGGAAGATGATTGGACACTAGAGTGCCCAAAAATTTGCACTTGGTGATGTGATGGTTGATGGAATGGGCTTAAAGATGCAATTTAGAGAGATGATAGAAAGTTGTTGGAGATGGGCTTGTAGATGCCATCCAGAAATGAATGTTGAACCGTATCTGTAAGCTGAAACTGAATAAGTATCAGAATGGCGTCCGTGTCTGGAGCGTATTTGAACTGTATCTGAAAGCTGAAACTGAAGAAGTATCAGAATGGTGTCCGTGTCTGGAGAGTATCTGAACTGTATTTGAGAAGCTGAAACTGAAGAAGTATCAGAATAATGTTCATGTCTGGAGCGTATCTGAACTGTATTTGAGAAGCTAAATATAAATGAGTATCAGAATGGCATCCGTGTCTGGAGTGTATCTGAACTGTCTCTGAGAAGCTGAATCTGAATGAGTATCAGAATGGCATCCGTGTCTGGAGCGTATCTGAACTTTATCTGAAATCTGATTCTGAATGAATATCCGAATGGCATCCGTGTCTAGAACGTATCTGAACTGTATCTGAGAAGTTGAATCTGAATGGGTATCAGCATGGCCTCTGTGCCTAGAGCGTATATGAACTGTATCAGAGTGCTGACTTTGAATGACTATCAGAATGACATCCTTGTCAGGAAAGTATCTGAACTGTATCTGAGAGTTGAATCTGAATGAGTATCGGAATGGCATCCATGTCTGGAGCGTATCTGAACTGTATCTGAGAAGCTGAATCTGAATGAGTATCAGAATGACATCCATGTCTGGAGCATATCTGAACTGTATCCGAAATCTGATTCTGAATGAGTATCAGAATGACATCCATGTCTAGAGCGTATCTGAACTGTATTTGAGAAGCTGAATCTGAATGAGTATCATAATGGCGTCCTTGTCTGGAGCGTATCTGAACTGTATCTGAGTGCTGACTCTGAATGAGTATCAGAATGGCATCCGTGTCTGGAGCGTATCTGAACTATATCTGAGAGTTGAATCTGAATGAGTATCATAATGGCATCCGTGTCTGGAGCGTATCTGAACTGTATATGAGATTTTAATCTGAATGAGTATCAGAATGGCATCTGTGTTTGGAGCGTATCTGAACTGTATCTGAAAGTTGAATCTGAATGAGTATCAGAATGGAATCCGTGTCTGGAGCGTATCTGAACTGTATCTGAAAGTTGACTCTGAATGAGTATCAAAATGGCATCCGTGTCTGGAGCGTATCTGAACTGTATCTGAGATTTGAATCTGAATGAGTATCAGAATGGCATCCGTGTCTGGAGCGTATCTGAACTGTATCTAAAAGTTGAATCTGAATGAGTATCAGAATGGAATCCGTGTCTGGAGCGTATCTGAACTGTATCTGAAAAGCCTTTGAAAATTGTTAATGGTAGCTATTGATTAACCTTATCCTGAAAAGGGGAAAATGTTAGTTAATATGCAATGTCATGTTGTATGAAATGCATAGTGTGATGTATTCGTGTTATCAATGTTTATGATATATGGATGCGATGTATGCGTATGTGAGATAATCTGCTGCACTGTTGTTGGATTGGGGAAAATAAATCCCTGACTCGCTGAGGATATGGAGTGTAAGTCTTCATGTTGTAAAGTTGAAGTGTTGATGGATTTCTGCTTAGAGAAATAAACTCTGTTGTAAGGGAAACACCGTGTACTTCTTTGTTGGGGAATCCTGAGAAATTTGATGACTTCTACTGGGGATTAATAGCTGGAAGTTTGTTCCGCTGGGGATTAAACTGCACACTACGAGGGATTTCTATGAAAATAGCTTAGAGAAATTTCCATATCCCTTAAAGCCATTAGTGATTGTCTTTTTATTTTGTTCATTTGTAAACAGTAATTATGTTCAAATGTATATGTTCAAAAATAAATCATTGGATGTTATTGTAAACAAAACAAGAGTAAAGAAAATAGATAGTTTTTCACTTTCAAAGGGATATCTTTGTGTTGACTTTGAGTAAGTATTTTATACAATGAGACAAACATTCTAGTAAGAGAATGCCGTCGTAAAAAATGAAATTCGATACAAATAAAAGATAGCTATGTGCAATAATCCCATGGGGTTCCCATTCTGCTATAGCCTTCGTGTCTCCGAGCATCTTGTCTATTTGTTGCCTTGTCCGAAGTTGGTTGAATTGATCAGAAATGTTGAGTTTGCAGGTTATCCGTAAGGTGATCCAAAGGGACATAGTCATACGCTTTAATTCCCTAACTTTTGCCTGGACTGCCCTTTCAGGTTTTCAGTCCACCGGGATACCCCCTTTTGCCCAAGCTGCCCTTTCGGGTTTTCAGCTTGCCGGGTGTACAAATTTTTTGTTTTATTCCTAATTTTTGCCCAAACCTTTTTGGTTCTCCGGGACGCCCTTGTTTTGCCTAGGTGTGTCAACCTAGCGGGTCTCTTTATACGTAGTATCTTTTGACTATGTCTGCATTCGCAGGGTGCGGTAGGTCGTTGCCATCCATGGTGGTTAGGATCATTGCTCCACCAGAGAATATGCTTTTGATTATAAATGGTCCTTCGTATGTACAAGTCTATTTTCCCCTAGGATCACCTTACGACAGTATGATACGCTTGATCACTAAATCCCCGACTTGATACACTTGGCGTCTGACCTTTTTGTTGAAAGCCTTGATCTTCCGTTTTTGATACATCAGGTTCCTTCTCATAGCCCTACTATCCAGGCTTTCATATTGAAGCAACCCTATTATCCAGGTTCCTTCTCACAACCCTACTACCCAGGCTTTCATTTCAAAGCAACCCTACTATCCAAGTTCCTTCTCTCTTATCTCCATACAACAGTTTACAACACTGTAAGACCTGGACCCGACCAGTTACGGCCGATTTCACATTTCCCTAGTAAGTCGATGTGCAGCCTAGACCCTGACCAGACATGCATTTTACTTCCACCTCCTCAATTAAAAGTTAATTCCCCAGTAGAGGAGCAGACAACAGAAGCTCCTAGCCTCTATTTCCCAAGACATAAATCAACCTTCCCCAGTGAAGTTCTCCTCAACGACAGTTACAGGAATTCTCGCAAAGGAATCTCTTATGCGACTGATATCTTTTTCTGGATGGCATCTTTAAGCCCATCTCCGATGATTTCCCGTCGCCTTCCAAATGGAATCAGTAAGCCCATTCCTGATACTACCAATTAGTATTACTTCATGCGAGTGCAAATTTCTGGGCACTCTAGTATTCAATCCTCTTCCACCTTCAGATCACGAAAGGTAGACCGGCCAATCTACATCCTCAGGTTTAAGAAGATTGAACAAGGGAAGCTTTTGAACCCTAAAATTTTCCCTCTCATTTTACTCAAAACATACTCCTAGAGGTCCTCAATTGCTCAAGGATGCCCAAGAATTAGCCAGACAAATTCTCTCCTAAGGCAATGAACCTTCAACTAGGGTTTCCACTTTCATCAAGATATGTGAACTCCAAAGGTCTTAAATGTTTTCCATGGTCCTAATATGTTCTCAAGACCATCCGTGTCAAGTTTCATGCCTTGCACAAGAAGTTTGCTCAGTCAACTACGCAAATGCTTAAAAATCAATTGTACTAGGTCAAAAGTCAACTGTGACCCTCATGCAGTAAAACTTCAAGATTTTGGCCAACATCAACATTTTGAAGTAACATCCATCATTTGATCAAGGGTTGATCATGATTCCTCAATAAATGCTCCTAATTCATCAAAAGTCAAAACTTGCTAAATTAGGGTTTCTATAGGAAAACTCAACCAAACTTTGACCAGGCATAACTTTCTCATACTTTATCAAACAAAATTCAACCAAATCTCATATTAAAGAGAATCTCATTCCCTACAACTTCTCTTCATCCCACAAGTTCAAGAGATTCACCATTTGAAAGATATAAGCTCAGACATTATAGGTCATTTTCAAAAAGTCAACAAAAGCCACTTTTTTCCAAGACTTTTTACATCAAGGTAACATCTTCAAATGCAAAATTGATTAAAAAAGGGATTAAGTAGACATCTTGGGATTCCCAAAAAGTACAAGATCATCATCATGAGATAAAAATTGAGCAAGTTATGGTTTGCCGAAGTTGGGAAAATTTTGGAAATTTCCAGAATGGTGGATTGAGCAAATTTGGATTTTTGAGTCAATGGCCTAGCTTTTTAAGATTCAAAAATCTTCCTAAGGTCATATAGGACCTCTAATATTATTTTTGCATGACCTTGTATTTTCTACCTATTTTTTACATATTTGTTTTAATATATTTCAAATAAATATAAAATAAATTGTATAAAATATTTGGAAATGGGCTTAGGCATGTGGGCTAGTGTTTTGGCTTGCTTAGAGGCCCATAATTTCGTGCTAAAGTGACCATATACATTCAAGCAAGATAAGGCATGCTTTGACAAAACTGGAAGGTGTTGTACCCCAAAATTTGCCCTCTCATTTATCAAGATTTTTCTTACAAGATCTCTTTGACTCAAACTGGATTAGGGTTTGATCAGCTCAAAGACATTTCATCATGCACTGATGACCCGAAATTAGGGTTTGGGATTGCACAAGGATTTTTGGACTATCAATGCTTAATATGAATTTCAAGTATTATTATGGACCCCTAAGTTTACTCATGTCAAGTTTCAAGCCTTGAACCACATTTTGGATCAGTCAATTGGACAGTTGACCTAAAAATCAACTGTATTGGGGAAAAAGTCAACCATGACGAATTTACAGTCAAACTTCATAATTTTTTATCCACATCAACATTTTAGACTCATATATATCATTTGATCAAGTTTGGACCATAATTCCTCAAGAAATTTGACCAAATCATCAAAAGGGCAAAATGGTCAAAATTAGGGTTTTGACTGAGAAAGGGAAATTTCTGATTTTTGTCCTAGAAAATGATCAATTGGTTTGAAGCATGATTTCAAGAGTTCAATTTCATTATCTTGACCTAATGACATGGTTCAAAACATTGCAAGTCCATTGGATTGACATATAAATTTTGCAGTCAACTGATCAAAAGTCAACTGTAT
The DNA here is from genome assembly GCA_948472305.1 of Vicia faba. NCBI lineage: Eukaryota > Viridiplantae > Streptophyta > Magnoliopsida > Fabales > Fabaceae > Vicia > Vicia faba. The sequence continues at coordinate 537,694,719 of OX451736.1, forward strand.
ACTGAAAAGTCAAACTTTGACTTTTTGGTCAAAATCAAATGCCAAGGATCACAATTCATCAAAACATGTCAAAATGTGAAACTTGTTCATCAAGAAATCAAACGTTGAAGATTTTATTTTGAAATTTGAAATTTTTTAACTTAGAAAATTTTCTAAGTATAAAAAATTTCTTATTTTTTCTCAACTTTAAGCCAAATTCTCACCATGATACAAGATGATTCAAAGAAAGTTCCTAACATGAAATTTGTATATATCCATGAAATATACAACTTTTCTTCACATAATTTCTCCTAAAGATTCTTGGATCTCAAGATATAATTTTGTGAATACATGCTCATGAACTAAATAACTTAGTGAAATTTTGCCCTAATTTAGGCAGGTTTTTGACCTAACTTCATGGCAATTTTTCACCTAGTTCTAAGAGGAATCTTGAAAAGCAATTCAAAGATGAGTTATAGAGCACATTTCATGATTTCCAAAATGTCCAAGAACTCCTTGAGATCATTCTTGAGTATGGAGAATCGAAGAGAAGAAGTTGGCAATTTCTCACTTTGATTTCAAGCCATTTCATGAAGAACAAAATTCAAATCCAAACCTAGGCTGTATAATCCTTGCTTTACAGGTCTCAAACTTGTTTCTAACTTCATAATTTAATGCTTACACAATTGATGAAGCTTTAATCCAAGCATGAGAGCCTTTGTCCAAGCTTTAATTCCATAAATGGCACAAAGTTGCCATTTCCATTTTAGAAAAGCACAACTTTTGCATTTGTCAACTCCTTGAGCTTTGCACCTGTTCTATCTGCACACACAAGCCCTATAAACCAAAAGCAAAGTTCCTAAGACTTGTACCAACTCAGATCAGGCTTGTACAAGCATGTAGAGAGTTGTCTCCTCACTTTTCTTAAAAGGCAAGCAATAGAGCAAAAAGTCTAGAACTGAGAAACCTGGTGTGGAATTGATTTGAAACATTTTCTATACTTATCCACAAACATATTACAACCTAAAACACGATTGCAAAGGATGAGAAACTCTCCCAAACTCTCTATCACCAAAAACCTGCCATAACATGCAGTTTTGCATCAAGCATAACAATCCCAAAATCTATTCATGCATTTCAAGTTCTAATCACCTAAACACTTAACCTACATCATATATAAGTGTTCCAGACCATCTTCCCTTCACTGTAACTCCTCGTTCTCCATCTGCCATTTTTTCATTTCAAGCTTGCAGGTTGACTTGGATAGGGAGATTCAGGCACTTTCAAAGCAAGGTAAAGATTGGAACACACTCAGGAAGGTCCAGGAAAGCTAAAGGGATCCTTAGGCCTTCTGAAAACTCACTCAAACTCCATTCACGATCTCAGCTGAAAGAGGTAAGAACTCTAACTTCTATCTCTTCATACAAGCATCCTCTGGTCTCGATTTGTGAAGATAAAATGTAGATATCCTTGTGCTAAAACCAACCATGTTCATAGATTTCATTTATATTCATTGTGTATAGAGAATTTCAGATTTCAAATTTATGTAAAAATTAGGTTTGAAATTAGGGCCATTGAAATTAGCTTTGATCTTTGACTGTTAGCTTACATGAGTTACATGGTTGAAATCGTGGGAAAGAGTACTACCATTTTCATGTTTGAAGTTTCCATTTTCATGGAGAAATGAGAGAGATATAGGGGGTCCGGCTAGCTAGAGGAAGAAGACGAAGTACAGGGCAAGGAAGCATTTTGTGTTATGTATTTTTAGTTTCATTTGAACTAACGGATGTACAGCCACCCTAGTGGCAAGGCAGCGCGCAGAAATTGCATAAGTCATGGGTTCGAACCTTGGCGCTGCCTTTTGCATTTTTCATATTTTTCAGTTTTGTTTTTGTTTGTTTGCAGCGTGGGCTCAGCATGTATGGGCCTCGTTTTTTTTTGCTAACATCCACCTCCCTTTTCCTTACAGCACCCCTGGCCCATACATTTTATTATTTATTTTTATTTTCATTTCCATTTTATTAAATATGTTTTCCTTAACATAAAAAATCATTAAAATATAAAACATAATAAATATTATATTTTATTCATTTTATTTTATTTTCTCATAAATTTTTTTTATTAAATTATATATTAACTATTTTTCTTAAATAAACTTGTAAAATAAAATAGAATTAGGTTAATATTTATTTATTTTTTTTCTCACTTGTAAATATTTATTTTAACATATAAAAAGACCAAAATAATTCATAATTATTACTTATTATTTTTAAGACAAAAATAATACTTAAAGAACTTTATTTTGTTTTAAACAAATTAGAATTAGGGTTAACCAATTTCTAACAATAATTTCCTTTTCTTAAATTATTAGGTTTAGTTCAAAAACTCTTTTTTCATATAAAAAACAAAACAAAAATCTTTTTCTTGCATATACATACCATTGCATATTTAATTTATATTTATGTTATTTATTCAAATATTCGTACAAATTTGATTTGGTTGTAATAGATTAAATTAAGTTTACATTATTGCAAATCCCCATTCATAATTTGTATCCCCCTCCCATAAAATATTGTAATAGCTTAGTAATATTTAAATTACGCAATTTATCGCTTTTATATAACATGCTAGTAATTAGGGTTTGAATGGCAAGTTAAAAGCAAATTAAATAGAAAACCCTAATCCAAGAAAAAATCAAGCATGAAAATAACACACTTGCACAGAAGCCCCCTTAGGGTTACCCCACTTAGAAAAACAAACAAGTATAAGATCACAGTCCCTCGATGACGCTATTCAAAGTTGCCTTACAAAATGATCTTAGTCCCTCAAAAATGCTAAGATACTTTGCAACATTGCTAATCATGGTTATACGATGAACCTCACCCATCCCGTTTACATCCAAAGATAGGGTTGCTTACCAAATCAATGGTAAGACAACAATATCAAAGGAAAAGAAAATGAAGAAGAATAACAGTTGAGTAGGTAGATTACTTCTAGTTACTTGCTCCATTTCAAAACAACTATCCTTGTTATTTTCAAAAAAAAAAAACACACACATTTTCAAACATCTTACAAACATTGAAAACATTTTCATAAAGACAAACATCTTTGTATACATTCTTACGAACAAGAATCATTACAAAGATTTCCTAAACAATGACGTCTTTACAAAATACTTTCAAAAACCACATAAAACACAATTTCAAACAAAATCAAGTGATCTAGCAAGTAACTAAGAGCCCATGGAAAACCATGGATGAAAAGGGTGCTAATACCTTCCCTTTTCATAATCTACCCCCCGAACTCAATAAACAATCTCAAAGGTCTTTACTATGCTTTTTCACCTTTCCTTTTGGATAAAAGAAAATTCGGTGGCGAATCTTGTTAACTGCAACATTTGCGATAAAACGGAAAACCCTCAAGTCAGTTCTCCCACTGTATCACAGAACTGGAGAATCTGCTGGGGAAAATTTTAAAAGTGGGGTTACCTTAGGGCTAGATCACATTTATTTACTTACATTGTTTGACTTGTATGCTTTACATTATGGTTCTTTGTTTGAGTTTGAAATCCTCTACCCGGATTTGGGATACATTATAGGTAAATAGCAATACGTTGTGGAAACTGTATGGGGTATACCGATATGGTCTAAGCAATAACTATGTTAGTGTGACATATTTGTGGGTATCGGTAGCCTTTGAGTTAATCAAAGAGAATACGGGGCCGCTGAGTGATGTCATGAAGCACTAATAAACTTCTAGAACCCTTTACTTGACCAACTTGGCCTTTAGGATGTAGTGAGATGAGCGACTTTGCTGCAGTCCGAAGTTGGTAGATACTTGATACTACACTCATTGAGGTTTGGTTTCTTGGGATATTTCAGTCGCCATTAAAGAGGCTTGAATTGAAACAATGACCAAGGAAACAATTCGGTGATATTGAGCTCCTTAGAACCCAGTTACTATTATTAGGACATGTTTAAGCCAACTAAACTTCAAGAGGGTACTTACCTATAAAACCCCATGCAAGCCTAAACTAAGAACTTGATTGTTTTGCTTGTCTATGCATACTTGTACATAACATCATGGACATCATGAACATCGCATACATCCACTAACCATTTCAAGGATTTTTGAGATTCATCTTTGTTCTTGTTTTGTAGGATATGGATTCACTTCACATGAAAACTATCCAAGTCAACCTTGTAAGAATTCCTCCACAACTTAAGAAGCTATCTTCAAGGATCCCTGAGAACTCTCCATTCTACGAGAGACATGGTCGTCTACTCAACTTGGTCAACTCCAACACAGATGAGGATATGATGAAGGTGCTCTTTCAGTTCTTTGATCCTTTGCACCATTGCTTCACCTTTCCCGACTATCAGCTTGTGCCTACTTTGGAAGAATTCTCTCAACTACTGAGGATTCCCATTCTCAATCAACTACCTTTCAACGGTACATAAAGAGACCCAAAGCCAGAAGAGATTGCTCAAGCTCTGCACTTGCACTCATCTGATGTCACAACTCATTGGGAAACTAGGAGTGGTGTCAAAGGCTTCTTAGTAAAGTTCCTGTTTGAGAAAGCCTAAAGCTGTTGGAATTCCTTAGACTTGCAAGCCTTTGAGGAAATTGTGGCTCTTCTTATCTATGGGATGGTCTTGTTCCCCAATCCTGACCAACTCATATATGTGAGCGCCATCAAAATCTTCATGTCACGCAACCCGGTGCCTACATTTCTAGGAGATATCTGTTGTACCCCAAAATTTTCCCTCTCATTTTATCAAGATTTTTCTCACAAGACTCTTTAGACTCCAGATAAAATTAAGGTTTGCTCTGCTCAAGACCTCCTCTTGCATTGTTGACCTGAAATTAGGGTTTGAGTTTGCACAAGGATTTTTGGACTTCCAATGCCTCATGTGACTTTCACACTTCATGTTGGACTCCTAAGATTGCTCATACCAAGTTTCAAGCCTTGAATCAAATTTTTGCCCAATCAATTGGACAGTTGACCTAAAAATCAATTGTATTGGGGAAAAAGTCAACTGTGGCAAATTTATAGTCAAACCTCACAATTTTTGATCCACATCAACATTATAGACTCATATGATCCATTTGATCAAGTTTGGACCACAACTCCTCAAGAAATTAGATCAGATCACTAAAAGGGCAAAATGGTCCTTTTTAGGGTTTTGACTGTAGAAGGGCAATTTCTGATTTTTGACCTAGCCAATAGCAAATTGGGTTCAAGCATGGACTCAAGGAATCAATGTCATCATATTGACCTAATCACAAGGTTCAAAAGATCTCAAATGCATTGGATTGACAGATGAATTTTTCAGTTAACTGATCAAAAATCAACTTTACACTGAAAAGTCAAACTTTGACATTTTGGTCAAAATCAAGTGCCAGGGTCATTTTTCATCAAGAGGTGTCAAAACATGAAACTTGTTCACCAAAAAACCTAATTTTGAAAATTAGGGTTTAAAATGGAAAATTTTCATAACTTAGAAATTTTCTAAGTTATGAAAATTTCTTATTTTTCCCCAACTTTTCCCAACATTTTCACCATGATGCAATTGGATTCAAAGAAAACTTCCAACATGAAAGTTGTATTCCTCCACAAAATCTACAACTTTGATTCACAAATTTTTCCCAAAAATGCTTGGATCTCAAGTTATGATTTTGTGAATAGGGGTCCAAAAACTTTCTAACTTAGTGAAAATTTGCCTTAGTTTAGGCAGGATTTTGACCTATCTTCATGGAAAATTTTCACATAGTTCCAAGTGGAGTCTCAAAATTCATTTCTAAGATGTATTGTGGAGAATGTTACAAAATTTCCAAAATTTCAAAGAACTCTCCAAAATCATTTGTGGTTAGAGAGAATCGAAAGTTTGAAAATGGAAAATCATCACTTTTGGCCAAGGCATTTTGCACATTGCTACAACTTGCAAATCTGTCCAAACCTTGCTTGTACTTGGTTTACCAGTTCTAATCCTTTCTACACTCATAAATTAAATGCAAACACATTGGATTAAATCTTTGTTCTGAGCTTTAGAGCATTGTACAAAGAACTATTCCAAAAATGGCAAAAAGATAACAATGCTACTTTAATAAAGGTCACTTTTAACAACTTTGTTTATCTTGAGCCAAGGACCCAATATTTTGCAGCAAACAAAGTCCAAAAACTTGAGGCAAAGTACACCAAATATGTGCAGCTAAGGAGCAGGCCTGTACAGGCCTTGGCATTGTCAAAATCAACTTTTGCTTCAAAAGCAAGTAACTTACAAAAGTCCACATAACTTGGAAATCTGATAAGAGCAAGTCTTGTAAACATTTCAGACAACTTCAGCATATCACACCAAGCCAAAAGCACGATTGCCAAGCCTCTCAAACACCCTTAAACACAAAAACACCAAGTTCTTGTCAAAACAGGGCCATACCTGCAGAACCTTGGCCAAATCCAAATCCACTCGTGCGTTTTGCTTGGAATCTTTTCAAACACATTCTAAAAAATACACCTAAACTATCCAAGCCCTTCTCAAGCAACTGTAACTCCATTTTTAAACTTCACCATTTTTACTTTGAAGCTTTGCAGGTTGAGTTCTACAAGCACATTCAGGCAAGTTCAAGGCAAGCCAAGCATTGAGAAAGGTCAAGGGAACATCAAGCAAGCTCAAAAGTCCTTCAGGCCTCACTCACAACTCCTACACTGCCATATTCGAACTTGGCTGAAACAGGTATTTGTCAAACTTCTATGTCCTTATTTAGGAATCATTAGGCTTAGGTTTGTGAAGAAAAAATGTAGCCCTTAATGTCCTCGAATTGTACATATGCATAGAATTCATTTATGTTAACTGAGCTAGGAGAATTTGGATGTTGAAGTTGCTGAATTTTTTAGGTCAGAAATTGAGGGTGATAAAATTCTCCCAGGTTTCTTAGAGTTAGATCAAGTTTTTTATATTGTTAGAATCGTGGTTTAAAGCTCTATAAGTTTCATGTTGTGAGTTTTTGATTTCATGCAAGAACAAGAGAGAACAGGTTGAAGATGCAGAACGCGCGTTTTTTGTCTCAAGGTCAGGGACGAAGTGCAGCTTGGGCTGGGCCTAGCTTGCCTTGTTTTTGACACCACCATCCTGCTTTTTGCACCCCCTTGGCCCATTTCTTTATTTTTGCATATTTTTTTCATTTCTATTTTTATTTTTCTGACTTTATTATTTTTTCTTGAATATTAAAAATCACAAAAAATATTTTCTTTATTTTTGGCATTTTATCATATTTTTATTTTATTTTTATTTGCATAATAAATAATTATTAGGTTAATATTACTTTATTTTTTTAATTAAAACTTGTAAAAAATATTAAAATACTTACATATTTTATTTTATTATATTATACATATAAAATAATATTTTCTCACATATTTTATTTTTTAATATTTTATATATATTATTTTTATTATTTCTTTGTACATAAATGAAATAAAATAATAATAGAAATATATTTTCTTTTAAATCAAAACTAGGGTTTCCACCCTTTCAAAAAAATCATTTTTATTTTCTCTTATTTTTAGGACATTAAATAAACTTATTTTTACATACATAAAAATAATACAAAAACATTTTTGCATATTTATATTTAATTGCATATTTAAGTATTATTCATTTATTTATTTGTACAAATAAATTCAATATGGTTGTAATAGTTTTAGGGCTTTATTTTGTGCAATATCCCCTTATTCGAACTTGTACCCCTCTCCCCATAATAATGTTGTAATAGTCTTAGATTTATTTTTACGCATTTTATCGCTTTCAAATGCCATGATAGTAAATTAGGGTTTGTATGCAAAAGACCAAAAATCAAACAAATAGCATGACTAAATACAAGACAAAAATGCATGAAAAATGACAACACAATGTACACAAGCATCTCTAGGGTTTCACCCACTTGTTGCCTTAAAAATGGCCATGGTATGCATGCTAGGTATCTTGGCAAAACAAAACAAAACAAAACAAAAGATCATAGTCCCTCGATGACGCTATCTTGGTTGCCTATACAAAAATGATCTAGTCCCTCAAAACTTGCTAAGATACTTAGCAATATTGCTATCATGGTCATACGATGACCCACGCCCGTCCCGTTTAACATCCAAATACAAGGTCGTTTACCAAATACAATGGTAAAACAAAAATGTCAAAAGGGTTAAAAATGTGTAGGAAAGATCTTTGAGTAGGGTAGACAACTCCTAGTTACATGATCAAGTTGCAAATCCTTGCTATTTTCAAACAAACACACACAATTTCAAAACATTTCCTAAAACAAACTTTCAAACATTGAAACATTTTTCAAAAGACAAACACCTTTGTATATTTTCAAACAAGAATCATTACAAAGGTTGCCTAAACAAAAGTCCTCTTTTCAAAATACTTTCAAAAGCCATGCACAAAAGCACCATTTCAAACAATTGAAAAGCAAAAGCAAGTGATCTAAACAAGTAACTAAGAGCCCATGGAAAACCATGGATGAAAAGGGTGCTAGCACCTTCCCTTTTCATAATCTACCCCCCGAACCCAAGAAAACATCTCAAAGGTCTTTCCTGTGCTTTTTGACCTTTCCTTTGGATAAAATAAAAAGTCGATGGCGACTCTTGCTAAATCGAAACATTTACAAACAAAAAACACAAAACCTCAAGTCAGTTCTCCCACCGTATCACAGAACTGGCGACTCTGCTGGGGAAAAATATAAAAGTGGGGTTACCTTAGGGTTTAGATCACCTTTACATGCTTATCTTGCTTGACTTGTATGCTTTACACTTTGGTTCTATTGTTTGGGTTTGGAATCCTCTACCCGGATTTGGGAAACATTCATAGGTAAATAGCAATACGTTGTGGAAACTGTGCGGGGTATACCGACATGGTTGAAGTAATAGCTATATTAGTGCGACATATTTGTGGGTACCGGTAGCCTTTGAATCAATCAAAGAGAATACGTGGCCGCTGAGTGATGTCATGAAGCACTAATGGACTTTTAGAACCTTTACTTGACCAACTTGGCCTTTTTAGGGGTAGTAAAATGACCGGCTTTGGTGCAGTCTGAAGTTGGTAGATACTCGATACTACAATCATTGAGGGTTGTTTTCTTGGAATATTTTGGTCACCAGTAAAGTGGCTAAACTGAAACAATGAACACAGAAAATAATCCAGTGATATGGAGCTCCTTAGAACCCGGTTACTATTTATAGGACAGGTTGAGCCAACTAAACTTCAAGAGGGTACTTACCTATGAAACCCCATGCAAGCCTGAAACTAGGAACTTGTGTGATTTGCTTGTACATATATACTTGTGCATAACATCATGAACATCATGAAGCATCATGTGCATCTACTAACCATTTCAAGGATTTTGGATCTTCATCTTTGTTCCTGTTTTGTAGGTAATGGAATCACTTCGCAGGAAAACAATCCAAGTCAACCTTGTGAGAATTCCTCCTCAACTCAAGGAGCTAGCTTCAAGGATTCCTGAGAATTCTCCATTCACCGAGAGGCATGGTCGTCTTCTCAACTTAGTCAACACCAACACTGAGGAAGACATGGTGAAAGTTCTCTTCTAGTTCTTTGACCCCCTACACCACTGCTTCACATTTCCTGATTACCAAATTGTGCCTACTTTGGAGTAATTTTCTCAACTCTTGAGGATTCCTATTCTCAATCAACTACCCTACAACGGTACGGAAAGAGATCCAAAGCCTGAAGATGTTGCTCAAGCCTTACACTTGCAACCATCTGAGTCATAGGCCATTGGGAAACTAGAAGTGGTGTCAAGGGTTTCTTGGAAAAGTTTCTGTTTGAGAAAGCTCAAGAATGTTGGAATTCCTTGGACCTACAAGCTTTTGAGGAGATTGTAGCTCTTCTCATCTATGGGTTGGTCTTGTTCCCAAACCCAGACTAGCTTATAGATGTCAATGCTGTCAAAATCTTCATGGCTCGCAACCCGGTGCCAACATTGCTTGGGGATATCCTCCACTCATTTCACACACGAACAATGAGGAAAAGAGGTATTCTCATGTGCTATACTCCTCTACTGGAAAGATGGTTTATTTCTCATCTTCCCCAATCAGTTTTGAAGAATGAGCAAGGTTTGAGGTGGTCACAACGGTTGATGACCCTTACACATTTAGATATCCATTGGTGTTCTCGATCAGAAGAGAATGTCATCATCATTGACCATTATGGGGAATTACCTAATGTCCCTCTACTTGGCATTAGGGGAGGCATTACCTACAACCCTTGCTTGGCTCTGAGACAGTTTGGGTATGCCCGAAGGGATGACCCACATGACATGCTGATTCCAGACTTGGTTTTTGACTTCGACAACGACGATCAAGGACTTCGACAAAGGTTTATCCGAGCTTGGAGAATGCCCAACATGGTAGACAGTAAGACCTTGGGACACAAGAATTCCACCCCCCTTGAGCCTTGCCTCAAGTGGGTACGAACCCGCGCCCAAAGTCTTATGATGCCTTACCCCTACATGCTTCCTGTGATTATAGAGCCTGTTATGGAAGGAGAGGTTCCATACACCCTCCTACATCCTGACATGCCAACATCACTTGAAGATCTGCAAAGGAGTTGGATACAACTCAAGGGAGAACGTGATACTTTTGAAGCCCAATTCTACGCCAGTGAGAAGAAGGTTTTGGAACTTAGTCGTCAACTTCACGAAGAGCAGACTCTCAACACTTACATTGCACCAAAAATGATGCGCAACGTCTTTTTATCTTAGAATTTTGTACTATTTTTTCCCTAGGGGAATTAATGTAAACAAGTTCTATTTTTATTAATATAACGTTTGTTCCTTCTTGTTTTGGACAATTTTGATTTTTCCAAAATCCTTGAATGCATTGCATATACATAAACAACATTCATCATAACATAACAGGTCTTTGCAACAAGTCTCCTTATCTTTCTACTGTTTATTTCAGTAGAGATGGCTCTAATGTAGACTATCAAGGAAGTCCAGGCTCAAAATGCTAAACTCCAAGAGATGTTCTCGAACCTATCCAAGGGACAAGAAGAGGTGAAGGCTCTCCTCACAAGGGGCATGGTCATAGGGAATCCGGAGGGCATCAGGAATGATCAGTTGGAGGGGCTACAAATTGAGATGGCAACAATGAAAATTCAGATGATGGGACAACTGGTAGGCCAGATGGCTCTTATTCAAAACTTGGCTCGAGGACAAGAGGAGCTGAGAGTCCTCATCACCAAGCTTCATCCAGAGGAATGTAACCAAATGGGGCAAACAACTAAGGTTGAGGATCAAGTCATCATTCAGCCTCCCTTGAGACAAGAAGCCGAGAGAAAACCTCCCCAATTTGCTTCAGGGTCACAAGCCCAACAACAACCTCACCAACGTCAACAGGGTAATCAGCGTAAGCAAAATACATCTGAAAAGAGCTTCCCTGAGATTAACATGTCATTATCTCAAGTGCTGCAACGCTTGTTGGAAGTCAAGCTGATTGTATTAAGGGACCCCCCTCAGAATCCCAACACATCCTTTCCAGGGTACAATCCAAGTGCAAGATGTGTGTATCACTCCAAAAGTCCTGGACATGACACCGATAGTTGATGGGCATTGAGAAACAAAATTCAAGATCTGATTAAAGAAACAACGCTGGAGTTCACACAAGATGGCCAGATGAAAATCTTCCGTTGAAGGCTCTCCACCTGAAATGACAAGTTCGAACAAAGAGGCTTCTGTTCATTTTGAATTTCCATTTGTAATTTCTTTTGTCATTCAAACAATTATCTGTTATTGTCAAACTTTGTTTCATTAATGCATTGCGTATGTTTGTCTTGAATTATTTCATTTTCATTACACTTTAACTATGCTTTTTACTCGCTTTATGACATTCAACTCTTGCTAAAAGTTACAAACCTTTAGAGGGAGGATGATGAAAACGATACCATAATCTCATACAATATGCTTTTGGACAGACCTTGCTGACGATGTACAGGCGTTTCTTTCAAATCCTAAACACTAGAGTTATAAGGAAGATAATCCCTAGTCAACCCCTTCGAGCCAAAGAAGTAGAAGTTTTCTGTTTTAACACAAATTGAAACCTTTAATTAAAACTTGGGGCAGGGTAGTCTCTCAGTTAATTCAAATGCACGTTAAAGTCGCAAACTCTCATCTTGTAATACAATGAACGACATTAAAAACTTTCCTTTGGAATCAAAAGACGTTGATGGTTCTTTATCACATAAGGCAGTCATTATCTCTCAGAAAGAAAAGCCCACTAAGTCAAAACCTACAAAGGAGGCTTAAGAAAACTGGGGCATCCCGCTGACTGTAATCTCAAAAAACAGGAACAGTCAGGCAAAAATTAGGGATAATAAACCGAAAGAAAGAGGTCATTACAAATCCTCAACAAAAATAATGTTGCAAAAAATGACTGCCTTCCAACAAATTTAATGTGTTTGAACCATCACCAAAATTTCGTTCCAAACTCATTTAGATTTCAATTGCACAATTAACTGAGTTTAGGACTGAAGAACATCACGAAGAGCGGGTGGGTACAAATATACGTTGAGCCTTTATCCTTTGTTTCTTAAACAGTGACCCAAGCCACGTTACAACCCTTCAAAAGTCCTAATTGAAGCATGGGTTAGTTCGAAAGCATACTGTTACAAAAGGTATCCTGACTCCTGTAAGGCTTTACTCTAAATCTTGAGTTGATTTTTTCTTACAAAAGCTTTCTGTTAAAAAACGCATTTTCGAAATTTCAAGACAAGCATAAACTATGCATTATTTAAATATCACTGTTTGCATATGGCTATCTGTTTGACAGCAAAGAAATTCACACAGTGAATATCTGATGAACGAAAGCTCTCTCAGTGAACAAAGTCATTGCAAGCGGGATGGCACTTCCATTGCAAAAATCTCCTATCAACAAGGGGACAGGACATGTCATTGTCCAGTTAACCTGAGGCAGTCTAGTCAAGATTTCAAGAAATCTCTCAAAGTGCAGAGTAACCAGGGGCAAGTCTCCATCCCCATCACTTGGGGCATTGAACGTCAATCCCCACAAAGGTTTATATATTCTTCAAACAGCAGTCCAAGATTTATTTTCCCCGGCATCTGTTGTAATATTTTTCAAGACCTTCTCTGGTTCAGTCAGATCGACACTAAGATTTCCCTGATTTTTATTCCAGTTGAAGATATTCCAGATTTTTATTGTTTCAGATAAACCTCCCAATGGTTTATTCTGATTCATTCTCTGTTCGGATCCAGTTTAACTTTCTGTCAACAATCACCTTTGGATGGCATCTATAAGCCCATCTCCGACGATTCTCCTCTGTTTCTCCAAATGGCATCTTTAAGCCCATTTCCATACACAATCTGTACAGCACATCATCCAGATCCCCAGTGGAGCTAAAGCCTGGAAATACATATCACCAGCGGAGTTATATTTTCAAATCCTTAATTCTCATCAGAGTTAAACTTCAAACTCCCAATCCCCAACGGAGTAAAAAATTTGAACTACAGACCCTCAGCAGAGATGAAACCTTCTTCCCCAGTCAAGTCAAATTTCCAACTATCAATCCCCAGCGGAAACCATTCAGTTTTCCCCAGATTCCCCAGCAAGTTGTCTTAAAGTCTGGGAATCAACCAGATAACAGTTAACTTTTGCCTTACCAGGATAATTCCCTAGTAGATTGGTATACAACCCAAACTCCTGATTACTCCAACAGAATGAAGATTCTCATTCTTGACTCCTCGGAAGATTGGCATACACCCAAACTCCTGATATCCCCGTCAGCATGAAGATTATCATTCTTGACTCCCAGTAGATTGGCATACACCCAAACTCCTGATATCCCCGTCAGAATGAAGATTCTTATTCTTTACTCCCAGTAGATTGGCATACACCCAAACTCCTGATATCCCCGTCAGAATGAAGATTCTCATTCTTGACTTCCCATTAGATTGGCATACACCCAAACTCCTGATAACCCCGACAGAATGAAGATTCTCATTCTTGATTCCCCAGTAGATTGGCATACAACCCAAACTCCTGATCTCCCCAGCAGTATTGCTACTCCCCCAGAGTCTTCATTACTCCCTAGCATATGTTTGTAAGAATTTTTAATCCCCCTACAGATCGAAGATTCTCATTCTTAACTCCCCATCATTGAAGTCCCCAAGGATTCAAATTCCCCCAGCAGATTGAAGATTCTCATTTTTAGTTCCCCGCAGAAGCCATCAGAGTCTTCCTTATTCTCCAGCAGATCAAGGTTTTCCTTTATTTGATCCTCGGTGGAGATCGCCAGAGTTTTCCCTATTTCCTAACCGAGTAAGGATTCCCATTGTGTAATCTCCAGCCATAGTCATCAAAGTTCTCGGGATTCCCCAAGCAGATTTCTCAAGAAGTACATGGCATTATTTCCCCAAGCAGAATGATTATCATCTTCCAACTACAAAGACTTGAAGGATCCCTTTATCCCCAGGAAATTCGTGAAGGATTCTCACATCCCCACAGAAGTTGTCAAAGTTTTTGATAATCCTCGCGAGCCGTCAAGGATTTTATTATCCCCACCAGTGGTCCAAGGATTTCTCATCCTCAACAATCAAAGATTTTGAGTCTCCAGCAGCGGTCAAGGATTTATTTTCCCCGGCAGCAGTCAGAGATTTCATTATCCCCAGCTTTCAAGGATTTATTTTCCTCAGCAATACAGCAAATCAGCTTACATGCACATACATTACACTCATATATCATAAAACACATATATTGCATCATACATTTCATGCAACATCACTTTGTGTTTCAACTAACATTTTACCCTTTTCAGGATAAGAGTGACAAGCTACCAATATACAATCATGATACAGCTTAGAGATGCTCCAGACCTGGATGCTATTCTATTGCTTATTCAAATACAGAATTCAGTTACAGCTTAGAGAAGCTCCAGACACGGATGCTATTCTATTGCTTATTCAGACTCAAAGCTCAGAGATGCTCCAGACCCAGATGCTATTCTATTGCTTATTCAAATACAGAATTCAGTTACAGCTTAGAGATGCTCTAGACACGGATGCTATTCTATTGCTTACTCAGATTCAAAGCTCGGAGATGCTCCAGACACATATGCTATTCTATTACTTATTTAGATTCAAAGCTCAGAGATGCTCCAGACACATATGCTATTCTATTGCTTATTCAAAAACAGAATTCGGATACAATTTAGAGATGCTCCAGACACGGATGCTATTCTATTTCTTATTCAGATTCAAAGCTCAGAGATGCTCCAGACACGGATGCTATTCTATTGCTTATTCAGATTCAAAGCTCAGAGATGCTCTAGACACGGATGCTATTCTATTGCTTATTCAGATTCAAAGCTTAGAGATGCTCCAGACACGGATGTTATTCTATTGCTTATTCAAATTCAAAGCTCAGAGATGCTCCAAACACGAATGCTATTCTGTCGCTTATTCAAATACAAGATTCAGATACAGTCCAGATATGCTCCAGACACGGTAGCCATGCTGTCACTTATTCTGACTTTTTCCCCAGCCCAGAGGTGCTCCAAACACGGATGCCCTTCTGTCGCCTATTTAGAATTCAAATTCAAATACAGTTATAGCTCAGATACGCTCCAGACACGGACGCCATTCCCTTGCTCATACAGATCTATTCTCCAGATACAACTCAAATACGTTCCAGATACGGATACCATTCTGATGTGCATTCTCCTGATTTTCAACAAACATTCTTGATGGCATCTACAAGCCCATCTCCGACAAGATTCTGTCACATCTCCAAATGGCATCTTTAAGCCCATTCCCTCGGCTACATTTTGACGAGTGCAAATTTACGGGCACTCTAGTGTCCAATCATCTTTTACCTTCGAGTCACGAACGACAAACTCGCTAATCTCACTCTTCAGGTTCAAGAAGATTGAACAGGGGCAGCTGTTGTACCCCAAAATTTTCCCTCTCATTTTATCAAGATTTTTCTCACAAGACTCTTTAGACTCCAGACAGAATTAGGGTTTGCTCTGCTCAAGACCTCCTCTTGCATTGTTGACCTAAAATTAGGGTTGGAGTTTGCACAAGGATTTTTGGACTTCCAATGCCTCATGTGACTTTCATACTTCATGTTGGACTCCTAAGATTGCTCATACCAAGTTTCAAGCCTTGAATCAAATTTTTGCCCAGTCAATTAGACAGTTGACCTAAAAATCAACTGTATTGGGGAAAAAGTCAACTGTGGCCAATTTACAGTCAAACCTCACAAATTTTGATCCACATCAACATTATAGACTCATATGAACCATTTGATCAAGTTTGGACCACAACTCCTCAAGAAATTTGATCAGATCACCAAAAGGGCAAAATTGTCATTTTTAGCATTTTGACTGTAGAAGGGCAGTTTCTGATTTTTGACCTAGCCAATGGCAAATTGGGTTCAATCATGGATTCAAGGAATCAATGGAATCATCTTGACCTAATCACAAGGTTCAAAAGATCTCAAATGCATTGGATTGACAGATGAATTTTTCAGTCAATTGATCAAAAATCAACTGTACACTGAAAAGTCAAACTTTGACTTTTTGGTCAAAATCAAGTGCCAAGGGTCATTTTTCATCAAGAGGTGTCAAAACATGAAACTTGTTCACCAAGAAACCTAATTTTGAAAATTATGGTTTAAAATGGAAAATTTTCATAACTTAGAAATTTTCTAAGTTATGAAAATTTCTTATTTTTTCCCAACTTTTCCCAACTTTTCCACCATGATGCAATTGGATTCAAAGAAAACTTCCAACATGAAAGTTGTATTAATCCACAAAATATATAACTTTGATTCACAAGGTTTTCCAAAAAGATGCTTGGATCGCAAGTTATGATTTTGTGAATAGGGGTCCAAAAACTTTCTAACTTAGTGAAATTTTGCCCTAGTTTAGCAGGATTTTGACCTATATTCATGGAAAATTTTCACATAGTTCCAAGTGGAGTCTCAAAATTCATTTCAAAGATGGATTGTAGAGCATGTTACAATATTTCCAAAATGTCCAAGAACTCTCTAAAATAATTTATGGTTAGAGAGAATCGAAAGTTTGAAAATGGAAAATCATCACTTTTGGCCAAGGCATTTTGCACATTGCTACAACTTGAAAATCTGTCCAAACCTTGCTTGTACTTGGTTTAAAGGTTCTAATCCTTTCTACACTCATAAATTAAATGCAAACACATTGGATTAAAGCTTTGTTCTGAGCTTTAGAGCATTGTACAAAGAACTATTCCAAAAATGGCAAAAAGATAACAATGCTACTTTGATAAAGGTCACTTTAAGCAACTTTGTTTATCTTGAGCCAAGGACCCAATCTTTTGCAGCAAACAAAGTCCACAAACTTGGGGCAAAGTACACCAACTATGTGCAGCTAAGGAGCAGGCCTGTACAGGCCTTGGCATTGTCAAAATCAACTTTTGCTTCAAAAGCAAGTAACTTGCAAAAGTCCATATAACTTGGAAATATGATAAGAGCAAGTCTTGTAAACATTTCAGACAACTTCAGTATATCACACCAAGCCAAAAGCACGATTGCCAAGCCTCTCAAACACCCTTAAATACAAAAACACCAAGTTCTTGTCAAAACAGGGCCATACCTGCAGAACCTTGGCCAAATCTAAATCCACTCGTGCGTTTTGCTTGGAATCTTTTCAAACACATTCTAAACAATACACCTAAACTATCCAAGCCCTTCTCAAGAAATTGTAACTCCATTTTCACACTTCACCATTTTTACTTTGAAGCTTTGCAGGTTGAGTTCTACAAGCACATTCAGGCAAGTTCAAGGCAAGCCAAGCATTGGGAAAGGTCAAGGGAATATCAAGCAAGCTCAAAAGTCCTTTAGGCCTCACTCACAACTCCTACATTTCCATATTTGAACTTGGCTGAAACAGGTATTTGTCAAACTTCTATCTCCTTATTTAGGAATCATTAGGCTTAGGTTTGTGAAGCAAAAATGTAGCCCTTAATGTCCTCGAACTGTACATATGCATAGAATTCATTTATGTTAACTGAGCTAGGAGAATTTGGATGTTGAAGTTGCTAAATTTTTTAGGTCAGAAATTGGGGGTGATAAAATTCTCCCTGGTTTCTTAGAGTTAGATCAAGTTTTTTATATGGTTAGAATCGTGGTTTAAAGTTCTATAAGTTTCGTATTGTGAGTTTTTGATTTCATGCAAGAACAAGAGAGAACAGGTTGAAGATGCAAAACACACGTTTTTTGTCTCAAGGTCAGGGACGAAGTGCAGCTTGGGCTGGGCCTGGCTTGCCTTGCTTTTGATACCCCCATCCTGTTTTTTGCACCCCCTTGGCCCATTTCTTTATTTTTGTATATTTTTTTCATTTCTATTTTTATTTTCTGACTTTAATATTTTTTCTTGAACATTAAAAATCACAAAAAATATTATCTTTATTTTTGGCATTTTATCATATTTTTATTTTATTTTTATTTGCATAATAAATAATTATTAGGTTAATATTACTTTATTTTTTTAATTAAAACTTGTAAAAAATATTAAAATACTTACATATTTTATTTTATTATATTATACATATAAAATAATATTTTCTCACATATTTTATTTTTTAATATTTTATATATATTATTTTTGTTATTTCTTTGTACATAAATGAAATAAAATAATAATAGAAATATATTTTCTTTTAAATCAAAACTAGGGTTTCCACCCTTTCAAAAAAATCATTTTTATTTTCCCTTATTTTTAGGACATTAAATAAACTTATTTTTACATACATAAAAATAATACATAAACATTTTTGCATATTTATATTTAATTGCATATTTAAATATTATTCATTTATTTATTTGTACAAATAAATTCAATATGGTTGTAATAGTTTTAGGGCTTTATTTTGTGCAATATACCCTTATTCAAACTTGTACCCCTCTCCCCATAATAATGTTGTAATAGTCTTAGATTTATTTTTACGCATTTTATCGCTTTCAAATGCCATGATAGTAAATTAGGGTTTGTATGCAAAATACCAAAAATCAAACAAATAGCATGACTAAATATAAGACAAAAATACAAAAAAAATGACAACACAATGCACACAAGCATCTCTAGGGTTTCATCCACTTGTTGCCTTAAAAATGGCCATGGTATGCATGCTAGGTATCTTGGCAAAACAAAACAAAACAAAAGATCATAGTCCCTCGATGACGCTATCTTGGTTGCCTATACAAAAATGATCTAGTCCCTCAAAACTTGCTAAGATACTTAGTAATATTGTTATCATGGTCATACGATGACCCACTCCCGTTCCGTTTAACATCCAAATACAAGGTTGTTTACCAAATACAATGGTAAAACAACAATGTAAAAAGGGTTAAAAATGTGTAGGAAAGATCTTTGAGTAGGGTAGACAACTCCTAGTTACTTGATCAAGTTGAAAATCCTTGCTATTTTCAAACAAACACACACAATTTCAAAACATTTCCCAAAATGAACTTTCAAACATTGAAAAATTTTTCAAAAGACAAACACCTTTGTATATATTCAAACAAGAATCATTTCAAAGGTTGCCTAAAAAAAAGGCCTCTTTTCAAAATACTTTCAAAAACCATACACAAAAGCACCATTTCAAACAAGTAACTTAGAGCCCATGGAAAACCATGGATGAAAAGGGTGCTAGCACCTTCCCTTATCATAATCTACCCCCCGAACCCAAGAAAACATCTCAAAGGTCTTTCCTGTGCTTTTTGACTTTTCCTTTGGATAAAATAAAAAGTCGGTGGCGACTCTTGCTAAACCGAAACATTTGCGAACAAAAAACGCAAAACCTCAAGTCAGTTCTCCCACCGTATCACAGAACTGGCGACTCTGTTGGGGAGAAATATAAAAGTGGGGTTTCCTTAGGATTTAGATCACCTTTACATGCTTATCTTGCTTGACTTGTATGCTTTACACTTTGGTTCTATTGTTTGGGTTTGGAATCCTCTACCCGGATTTGGGAAACATTCATAAGTAAATAGCAATACATTGTGGAAACTATGCGGGGTATACCGACATAGTTGAAGCAATAGCTATATTATTGCGAAATATCGGTGGGTACCGCTAGCCTTTGAGTCAATCAAATAGAATACGGGGCCGCTGAGTGATGTCATGAAGCACTAATGGACTTTTAGAACCTTTACTTGACCAACTTGGCCTTTTTAGGGGTAGTGAGATGACCGGCTTTGGTGCAGTCCGAAGTTGGTAGATACTCGATACTACACTCATTGAGGGTTGTTTTCTTGGAATATTTTGGTCGCCAGTAAAGTGGCTAAACTGAAACAATGAACACAAAATAATCCAGTGATATTGAGCTCCTTAGAACCCGGTTACTATTTACAGGACAGGTTGAGCCAACTAAACTTCAAGAGGGTACTTACCTATGAAACCTAATGCAAGCCTGAAACTAGGAACTTGTGTGATTTTCTTGTACATATATACTTGTTCATAACATCATGAACATCATGAAGCATCATGTGCATCCACTAACCATTTCAAGGATTTTGGATCTTCATCTTTGTTCCTGTTTTGTAGGTAATGGAATCACTTTGCAGGAAAACAATCCAAGTCAACCTTGTGAGAATTCCTCCTCAACTCAAGGAGCTAGCTTCAAGGATTCCTGAGAATTCTCCATTCACCGAGAGGCATGGTCGTCTTCTCAACTTAGTCTACACCAACACTGAGGAAGACATGGTGAAAGTTCTCTTCCAGTTCTTTGACCCCCTACACCACTGCTTCACATTTCCTTATTACCAACTTGTGCATACTTTGGAGGAATTTTTTCAACTCTTGAGGATTCCTATTCTCAATCAACTACCCTACAACGGTACGGAAAGAGATCCAAAGCCTGAAGATGTTGCTCAAGCCTTACACTTGCAACCATCTGAATTCATAGGCCATTGGGAAACTAGAAGTGGTGTCAAGGGTTTCTTGGCAAAGTTTCTGTTTGAGAAAGCTCAAGAATGTTAGAATTCCTTGGACCTACAAGCTTTTGAGGAGATTGTAGCTCTTCTCATATATGGGTTGGTCTTGTACACAAACCCAGACCAGCTTATAAATGTCAATGCTGTCAAAATATTCATGGCTCGTAACTCGGTGCCTATATTGCTTGGGGATATCCTCCATTCATTTCACACACGAACAATGAGGAAAAAAGGTGTTCTCATGTGCTGTACTCCTCTACTGGCAAGATGGTTTATTTCTCATCTTCCCCAATCAATTTTGAAGAATGAGCAAGGTTTGAGGTGGTCACAACGGTTGATGACCCTTACACATTCAGATATCCATTGGTGTTCTCGATCAGAAGAGAATGTCATCATTATTAACCGTTATGGGGAATTCTCTAATGTCCCTCTACTTGGTATTAGGGGAGGCATTACCTACAACCCTTGCTTGGCTCTGAGACAGTTTGGGTATGCCCGAAGGGATGGCCCACATGACATACAGATTCCAGACTTGGTTTTTGACTTCGACAACGACGATCAAGGACTTCGACAAAGGTTTATCTGAGCTTGGAGAATGCCCAACATGGTAGACAGTAAGACCTTGGGACCCAAGAATTCCATCCCCCTTGAGCCTTACCTCAAGTGGGTACGAACCCGCGCCCAAAGTCTTATGATGCCTTACCCCTACATGCTTCCTGTGATTATAGAGCCTGTTATGGAAGGAGAGGTTTATTTCATCCCTTATTTTTGGGTTTCGACTTGCCGGGTGTACAAATTTTTATTTCATCTCTTATTTTTGCCCGAACCCTTTTGGTTCGCCGGGAAGCCCTTATTTTTGCCTAGGCCAGTCAACCTAGTGGGTCTTTGATTAGGCATAGTATTTTTTCACTATGTCTGCATTGACGGGGTGAGGAAGGTCGTCACCATCCATGGTGGTTAGAATCATATCTCCTCCCGAAAAAATGTTCTTAACCACAAATGGCCCTTCCTAAGTAGGGGTCTATTTTCCCCTGGGATCACCTTGAGGTAGTATGATGCGCTTGATCACCAGATCCTCAACTTGATACTCTTGTCATCTGACTTTCTTGTTAAATACCTTGATCATACGCTTTTGATACGCCTGACCATGACAGATAGCGGTAAGTCTCTTTTCATCGATTAAGTTCAGCTGATCAAGTCGGGTCTGAATCGAGTCATCTTCGCTCAAACCTGCATCCTTCATAATCCGAAGAGAGTGTATCTGAACTTCGATGGGCAAGACGGCTTCCATGCCATAAACCAAGGAATAGGGTGTTGCCCCGGTTGACGTCTGCGCTGAGGTATGGTACCCATGAAGAGCAAACAGTAACATCTCGTGCCAGTCTTTATATGTCACCGTTATCTTCTGCGCAATCTTCTTAATGTTCTTATTAGCCACTTCTACAGCCCCATTCATCTTCGGCCGGTAAGGAGAAGAGTTGTGATGCTGTATCTTGAACTGTTTGCAGAGTTCGGTGATCATCTTATTGTTGAGATTTGTACCATTGTTCGTAATGATTCTTTCTGGTACACCATATCGACAGATCAGATTGTGCCGAATAAACCGTGCCACGACATTCTTGGTTACGGTAGCAAAGGAAGCTGCTTCGACCCACTTTGTAAAGTAATCAATTGCTACCAGGATGAAGCGATGCCCGTTGGACGCCGTAGGTCTGATCTCACTGATCATATCGATGCCCCACATTGCAAAAGGCCAATGAGCTGTCAAGATGTTCAGAGGTACTGGAGGTATGTGCACCTTATCAGCATAGACTTGGCACTTATGACAGGTCCGAGAATTATGATAACAATCGGCTTCCATGGTGGACCAATAATATCCTGCCCGAAGGATTTTCTTTGCCATGGTATGTCCACTGGAATGAGTCCCGAAGGTACCGCCATGATCCTTTCTGCTTCATTCTTATCCATACACCGCAGCAAGGTTGAGTCATGGTTACGCTTGTAAAGGATGCCATTACTGATGAAGAACTTCGCCACGAACCTTCTCAGAAACTTTTTATCATTAACAGATGCACCTTCGGGGTACTCCTGAGCTTCAAGGTACCTCTTCACCTCGTGAAACCAGGGTTTTTCTGTTACCTCTGCAGTCTCAATGTCACAATAATGTGCAGGTTCGTCTAACCTCTAAATGGTAATATGGGGAGCTTCATTGTCCCATCTAACTTTGAATATAGAAGACATCGTAGCTTGCACGTCCGCCAACTGATTCTCCTCTCTAGGGAAGTGTTCAAAGGTTATCTCCTCGAAGTGCAGAAGAAACATCAATACATACTCTTTGTAAGGAATAAGATTAGGGTGTTTCGTATTCCACTCGCCTTTGATCTGACTGATTACGAGAGCGGAATCTCCGAATACACTCAAGAACTTAATCCTTAGGTCAATAGCTGCTCGAAGGCCCATGATACACGCTTCATACTCCGCCATATTGTTGGTGCAGTTGAAACATAGTCGGGCGGTGAACGGAGTATGAGAGCCTTGAAGAGATATGATCACGGCGCCAATGCCATTACCCAAAGCGTTTGAAGCTCCATCAAAGTACATAGACCATCGGGATCCTTCCTAAGGTCCTTCATATGGTCCAGGTGTTTCACAGTCAGTTACTAACATGATGTTCTCATTCGGGAATTCGAAGTTCATAGACTGGTAATCGTCCACTGCCTGATGTGCCAGATGATCTGCCAACACACTTCCCTTGATTGCTTTTTGGGTCGTGTATTGGATGTCATACTCAGTCAAGATCATCTGCGATCTTGCTATTCTTCCGGACAAGGAAGGCTTCTCGAAGATATACTTGATTGGATCCATTTTCAATATCAATAGAGTAGTGTGAGTCAGCATATACTATCTCAGCCGGCGAGCAGCCCATGCCAAAGCGCAGCAAGTTTTCTCAAGCAACAAGTATCGGGTCTCGCAGTCGGTAAACTTTTTGCTAAGGTAATAAATAACATGCTCTTTTCGGCCAGACTCGTCATGCTGCCCCAACACGCACCCCATTGAATTATCGAGTACTGTCAAGTATAAGATCAAAGGTCTCCCTTCAACTGGAGGCATCAGAATAGGGGGCTCTTGGAGATATTCTTTAATCCTTTCGAAAGCGGCCTGGCATTCATCGTTCCATCTTACCACTTGATCTTTCTTCAGTAACTTGAAGATCGACTCACAAGTAGCAGTCAGGTGTGAGATGAATCGGGAAATATAGTTTAGACGTCCCAGAAAGCCTCTGACTTCTTTTTCTGTTCGGGGAGCCGACATTTCCTGTATAGCCTTCACCTTTGCGGGATCCACCTGAATACCTTTATCACTTACGACGAAACCCAGCAGCTTACCAAATGTCACCCCGAAGGTGCACTTGTTCGGGTTTAACCTCAGTCTGTACAACTTCAACCTGTCAAATAGCTTTTGGAGATGGTCGAGATGTTCCTCTTCAGTTTGGGACCTTGCAATCATGTCATCAACGTATACCTCAATCTCATGATGAATCATGTCGTGGAACAAAGCGACCATGGTGCGCTGATACGTTGCCCCAACATTCTTCAACTCGAAAGGCATGAATTTGTAGCAAAAGGTACCCCATTGAGTAACGAACGTTGTCTTCTCCATGTCTTCGGGAGCCATCTTAATCTTATTGTAATTGGAGAAACCATCCATAAAGGAGAATACCTTATGCTGTGCGGTGTTGTCAACCAGAACGTCGATATGAGGCAGAGGGAAATCATCCTTGGGGCTTGTGATACGGTGGGAGAACTGACTTGAGGTTTTGCATTTGTGTTCGCAAATGTTGCGGTTAGCAAGAGTCGCCACCGACTTTTCTTTTATCCAAAAGGAAAGGTAAAAAAGCACAGGAAAGACCTTTGAGATGTTTTCTTGAGTTCGGGGGATAGATTATGAAAAGGGAAGGTGCTAGCACCCTTTTCATCCATGGTTTTCCATGGGTTCTTAGTTACTTGTTTTAGATCACTTGCTTTGCTTTGAAATTGTTTGAAATGGTGCTTTGTGTGGTTTTGAAAGTATTTTGAAAAGAGGCCATCGTTTAGGCAATCTTTGTAATGATTCTCGTTCGTGAGAATGTATACAAAGATGTTTGTCTTTTGAAAAATGTTCCAATGTTTTGAAAGATGGTTTGAAATGTGTTTGTTTTTTAAAATAGCAAGGATGGTTTTGAAATTGATCAAGTAACTAGAAGCATTCTACCTACTCAAAAGTCTTTCTTGTGCATTTTTATTCCTTTGACATTGTTGATTTACCATTGATTTGGTAAACAACCCTATCTTTGGATGTAAACGGGACAGACGTGGGTCATCGTATGACCATGATAGCAATGTTGCCAAGTATCTTAGCATGTTTTGAGGGACCAAGATCATTTTTGTTTAGGCAACCTTTTGATAGCGTCATCGAGGGACTATGATCTTATTTTGTTTTATTTTGCAAAGATACTTCGCATGCGTAACATGGCCATTTTATTTTAGGCAACCAAGTGGGTGAAACCCTAAGGGTGCTTGTGTGCAATGTGTGTCATTTTTCATGCATTTGATTTGTCTTAGATTAGGTCTTTTCTATTTGTTTTGTTTTTGGTCTTGTCATGCAAACCCTAGTTTACTAAACATGGTATAAAAGCGATAAATTGTGTAAATATAAACTAGGCTATTACAACAATTATTATGGGAGGGGGGATACAAGTTTTTGAATGGGGATATTGCACAAAATAAACCCTAAAAATACTATTACAACCCAATTGGATATTGTGTGCATTAAATAAATATACAAATATTAAAAATGCAATGCAAATGTATTTCTGCAAAAAATATTTTGTATTTGATTTTTTGTATGAGAAAATAAATTAATTAACCCTAGAAAAATAAGGAAAAATAATATTATTATTTTTGAAAGGGAGAAACCCTAATTTTCAATTAAAATAAAATATATGTTCTATATTATTATTTTGTCCATTTTTTGTAAAAGAAAATAATAAATAATATTATGTACAAATATTAAAAATTAAATATGTATAAAAAATAAATATTTGATGAGTATAAATAATATAATAAAAATATGTAGTATTTTTTTATTATTTACAAGTTATTTTAAGAAAATGATTTCTATTCTATTAAATAAACTATTTTTATGCAAAAAATAATAAAAAAATAAAATAAAAATGTGAAAATAAATAAATTATTTTTGGGCATTTTTTATCATTAGAAAAAAATATATGCAAGCAATAAATATAAAAATATGCAAGAATATGTATAAATATAAGAAAATAGTCGGGGGGGGGGGGGTGCAAAAGTAATCTAAGGGGTGTGAAAAGCAGAAACATAAAGGCCAGAAATGCCAAAAGACCAAGCCACCTCATCTTTGTCCCTGTCCTTCAGATCTGCGCGCGCGTTTTCTTCAAATCTGTAACTTGCTAATGCTTGCACAAAAACAAAAACTCATAACATAAAACATGTAGCATTTAATCTCACGATTCCAATGATATAAAATTTGTAACCTAACTCTCAAAGATCAGAGAGAATTTTAATGGCCCTAAACCGTGACCTAAATATTTCAGCAACTTCAAGCTTCAAATTCTCTTAGCTCAGTTAATATAAATGACAAGTATGCATATGTACAACTTCACCATGATAAGGGCTACATCTTTCCTTCACAAATCGTGGCTTGAGGATGCCTAAATAGAGAGATAGAGATTTGAAAAATACCTCCTTCAGCTGGATTTGGATATGATAATGTTGGGACTTTGAGTGAGGCCTGAGGATCGTGTGAGCTTCCTTGAACTTCCTTCAAGCTACTCTGTGATACGGTGGGAGAGAACTGACTGTTTTTGGAATGTTGGTTCACGTTTTGCGTTTGTTTTCGCAAAATGTCGCGGTAAGCAAGAGTCGCCACCGTCTTTTATTTTATCCAACAAGGAAAGGAAAAAAACACAGAAAAATTCCTTTTTCGAGATGTTTCTCGGGTCTGGGGGGTAGATTATAGAAAGGGAAGGTGTTAGCACCCTTTCTATCCGTGGTTATCCATGGGCTCTTAGGTACTTGCTCATATTATTTTCAAAAGTGCTTTTCTTTGTGTTTGTGGGTTTGAAAGAAGTTTTTGTTTGAAAGGTGTAAGTTCGAAAAGTTTTGTTTTGTTTTGAAAGAGCAAGTACTTAAGAACCATCTACTTACTCGAAAAGAGAATCAATCTGTACTAATGTCCTTTAGACAATGCTATCCCACTATTGATGAGTAGGTAGCATCATCGTTGGAGTTTAAGGGTCAATTCGATTAAGGGACGTGCGGTCACCAAAGCAATATTAGGACGCCTTAGTGGTAACCCTAATGTCTTAGATCATTTTTCCGAGGCAACCATTTCGAGGCAACTATGATCTTTAGACAAGAGGGCGACCTCTAAAACTTCCTATACTCAATGACCACGTTAGAAGGCAACCAAGTGAGGTGTACCCTAAGAGTGCGCATGTGCGAGTGTGTTGTTTTTCAGTTAATTTTGTCTTTATACATATCAATGGTTATCTATGTTGATTTTAAGTTAAACATTCGATCTTGTCATGCATTCCCTACTATCAAACATCTAACAGTTTATAAGTTGCGAAAATTAAATTGCGGAAATTAAATTGCGGAAATTAAACTAACTATTACAGGGCGTCGGGTATTTACATCGCCAAAAGCAACCCCTTGAAATTAAAATGCGGAAAATAAATAAAGCGATAAAAATATTAGCGTCCTATTAAACTATTACATCCCAGGAAACAAATATAATATTGAATAAAAATGGATCGCGTGCGGGAAATTAAATCGGGCGAGTTCTAGGGTTTTGACCCTTTAATTATTCAAGAAAAGATATTTTTGTTTGTTTTGAACTTATGGAAGGAATTAAATTGGATTAATTATTAAATTAATAAATTAATTATTTAATTAATGAAAATGATATTTTTGGATTTTTGATATTTAAAGAAATAAAAATAATTTGATCAATGTTAATAAAAACATAATTGTCTAAATTAATTTTAATTATTGCAAAAATATTAAAGTTATTCCTAATTAAAACTAAATTAATTAAATTAATTTATTAACAAAAATAAAATGCTGAAATTTCATTTTAACAAAGAAAATGTTTTTTTGGTTTTTAATTTTATTAAGAAAAAAGTTTGGTTGGTTAGTTAAATAATAAAAATAAATAACAATAAAATTAAAAGAAATAATAAAAGAAAAGAGAAAAAAGTGAGGGTTTGGGCCTGTATAGGGGGTGAGAATGGCAAATTCAAGGCCCATTTGCATGCTGGCCTGGTGGACTTTTCCTGATTCCCTGTGGCACGTTGACTTGATCCCACCATAGGCCATCATCCCTAGATTGCCAGATTTGGCCTTAGGCCATCTGGCGCATGATGTCTGATGGTGTATGGTATGCCCTTAACCTGAATCTGCATTGGATCACATGAATAGAAAAAATAACAAGGAATATGGGGACCTGGGATTCGAACCCAGGTCCTGTGAGTCATTGCATACGCTCCACTACCACTCAACCAACACGCTTTAGTTGTTATAATACTGGACAATAATAATAATATGGGAAAAAACAATAATATGCCAGAAATAAAAAAAATAAAGCGCGAATATTTGAACCAGCCACTAAGAGGGGGACACGTCTTCGTCTTCTTCATTCAACCATGGATATTTACCTGCAGATTTATATCCGCAGCTAAATTCGCATGTTCAACCTAAAATCCGTTCTACGCCATGGAAATTGATTCCAAGAACATGGTTGTGCTCGTCTAGGCCTCCTGAGCAAACCTATATCTCTCTTGAGTCTTGATTTCGGCTGCAAAAGAAATGCCCAAAAAAACACAAATCACGAACCCTAGATTCGTCTATGGGGTTACCGGCCAGATAAATGCAATTGGCTAATGCAGAATGCTTCTAAATTGAACGATAATCATGAATATGCAAAGATTTTGTAAGAAAAATGCAAAAACAAGGATATACGAATTCAAACGAAAAGCATTTTTTTGAGACACTTACAGAGCCTTTATGCGCGTATGGAGACTGGTTTTGGGTTGGTTTTGCTTCAATGATTGCCCAACAATGGATTAGTGTCGAGATTTGCCTTTGAATTTGCCTCTAAGAACGATTTCAGTTTCACACTTTTTCACCTTTTTCCAAGTTTTGTTCTTGATGATTCTGCAGCCTCTAGCCCTTGAATTCGTGTGCTTTCACTTGTATATGTATGCTACAATGTATTAGGTCAACAAATAGGTCTTGAATCTTTGTACATCAATGCTTGGAGATTTGATTTGATCCTCCATTGAAAACTTGCTTAATTTGCCAAAAATCCAATCTTTTTGCACATGTAATGCTTGATACGAATTTGATACATTTGATGATGATGATTCAATCCTGAAATAGCCAAAAAGAGATCAAATAGTCAATGATGAAATATCCTTCAAAATGATAATTTTGACAAAATTTTTTGAAGTTTGACTGTATTTGGGTCACAGTTGATTTTTGCCCTAGCACAGTCGATTTTTGGACCCCTTGAGCAATTGACTGACCAAACTTCCTCTGCAAGGCTTGAAATTTGACATGGATGGCCTTGAGAACATATTAGGACCTTGGGGAGCACTTGAGGTCATTTGGATGCAAGGACCTTCATGCAACACAAAACCCTAATTTGGGGATTGATTGCCTTAGGAGATTACTTGAATGTCCAACTCTTGAGCAATCTTGAGCCACTTGGAGATTTTTCTTGAAATGTTTTAAGAGATATGAGAGGGAAAATTTTGGGGTGCAACAGCTGCCCCTGTTCAATTTTCTTAAACCTGAGAATGTAGATTGGCTTTCGGGCCTTTCGTGATCCGAAGGTGGAAGATGATTGAACACTAGAGTGCCCAGAAATTTGCACTCGCATGAAGTGGTATTAGACTGGTGATGTCAGGAATGGGCTTATAGATGCCATTTGGAGACTGTTGATAGGTGGTCCGGACTTCGGCTGGAATATGAATCAGGGAGATCTTATCATCGATCTGACTGAACCAAGGAAGGTCTTGGATTAACTTTGACTGGATAAGAATCAGAAAAATCATCGAATCGACTTAACTGAACCGGACGAAAGTCTTGGAATAACTTCAACTGGAATACGAATCAGGGAGATCTTCACGTCTATCTGACTGAACCAGAGGAGTTTTTGGATTAACTTTGACTGGATCGGCATCAGAAAAATCTTCGAATCGATTTAACTGGACCAGACGAAAGTCTTGGAATAACTTCAACTAGAATACGAATCAGGGAGATCTTTGCATTGATCTGACTGAAGCAGAGGAGGTATTGGATTAACTTTGACTGGATCGGCATCAGAAAAATCTTTGAATCAATTTAACTGGACCAGACAAAAGTCTTGGAATAACTTCAACTGGAATACGAATCAGGGAGATCTTCGCGTCGATCTGACTGAACCAGAGGAGGTCTTGGATTAACTTTGACTGGATCAGCATCAGAAAATTCTTCGAATCGATTTAAATGGACCAGACAAAAGACTTGGAATAACTTCAACTAGAATACGAATCAGGGAGATCTTCGCGTCGATCTGACTGAACCAGAGGAGGTCTTCGATTAACTTTGACTGGATCGGCATCAGAAAAATCTTCGAATCTATTTAACTGGACCAGACGAAAGTCTTGGAATAACTTCAACTGGAATACAAATTAGGGAGATCTTCGCGTCGATCTGACTGAACCAGAGGAGGTCTTGGATTAACTTTGACTGGATCGGCATCAGAAAAATCTTCGAATCGATTTAACTGGACCAGACGAAAGTCTTGGAATAATTTCAACTGGAATACGAATCAGGGAGATCTTTGCGTCGATCTGACTGAACCAGAGGAGGTCTTGGATTAACTTTGAATTTAACTGCATCTTTCCTGAAAGGTAAAGGTCAGTCATATGCAATGCATGAAATTGATTAAGCAATGATGCTCTCAACAATGAGATTGTATGGTATGATGCGTATATGCATGTATCATGATGTATGAAAATGTAATGCTTTAGCTGGGGAAAATAAATCTCGGATAGCTGCTGGAGAATAGAGTTGAACTCTTCGTTTCCGTGGGGGATGACAAGCGAAGATGATTGTGAGAATAGACCTGTAGGAGAAGATAACTCTGTTGGGGAATAAACTGATGAGGATATTACTATGTGGCGAAGAGATGCTCTGCTGAGGATTCCACTGATAAATTCCGTCAGGATGAATTATCGTTGCTGGTGATACTGAATCCTTTTGGGG
This sequence comes from Vicia faba, assembly GCA_948472305.1. NCBI lineage: Eukaryota > Viridiplantae > Streptophyta > Magnoliopsida > Fabales > Fabaceae > Vicia > Vicia faba. Next base: position 537,726,027 of record OX451736.1, read on the forward strand.
ATTAAATTCCTGTTTGTGAAAGGAAAGGACTCCGCTGGGGATAATCTTTCAGTTACAACTTGCTGGGGATAAACCTATTAGACTTTTGTGGGGGTAACCCTCTGAATTATGCTGGGAACGATCCTTTGAACTCGGCTGGGGAGGTTTATTTTGTACTCCGCTAGGAAACATTAAGACTGTCGGGGATATTAAGCCTTCTTAGTGCTGATGGTAGATCAACTCTGCTTGGGGAGAGCATTGCTGATTTTCTCATAGTTGCAAGCCTCAACTGGGGAGAGTTACCATTACGGTCTTACTCTACGGGGAGTGAAAGTACTTTGGTCATATTCTTCATATGAATTTACCTTGTACCTGGTGGACAAAGCAACTATACAGTTCGGACAATTCTTATTTCCACTGTTTCTGATGTTACCCGTAATTCGTCTTTTGTTTCGCATATAAATATTTATGAGCGGCAATTAATGTCAAATGCATATATCAAAAATGAACATTGGACGTTCTTTGCAAAACAAAACAGATAAAGAAAAACAGTTTGAAATTTCTTTGAAAATGAATTGTATTGATTTTGAAGTTTGGCCTGTAAATAGGCGTTTTTGTACAAGAGGTTGACGTCCTAGTAAGAGAATGCCGCCGAGCAGATAGAATTTACACAAATTGTGAAAAACAAAACAGCTATATGAATAATCCCACTGGGTTCCAACTCTGTTATTGCCTTTATGTCCTCGAGCATCTCATCACTTTGCTACTTGGTTGAAGGTAGATCAGATTGATTAGTGTTGTCCGAGCTTAATAGTTGATACCGAAGTCTGGATGCAAGGTGATTCAATGAGACATAGTGTTACGCTTTGATCCCTAATTTTTGCCTGGACCTCCCTTTCGGGTTTTCAGTCCACCGGGATACCCTTTTTTGCCCAAGCCGCCTTTTCAGGTTTTCGACTTGTCGGGTGTACAGATTTTTTTCATTTTCATCCCTTATTTTTGCCCGAACCCTTTTGGTTCGCTGGGAAGCCCTTACTTTTGCCTAGGCCAGTCAACCTAGCGGGTCTTTGATTATGCGTAGTATCTTTTCACTATGTCTGCACTGACGGGGTGAGGAAGGTCGTCACCATCCATGGTGGTTAGAATCATAGCTCCTCCTGAGAAAATGTTCTTAACCATAAATGGCCCTTCGTAAGTAGGGGTCCATTTGCCCCTGGGATCACCTTGAGGTAAGATAATGCGCTTGATTACCAGATCCCCAACTTGATACTCTTGTCCTCTAACTTTCTTGTTAAATGCCTTGATCATCCGTTTTTGGTACGTCTGACCATGACAAATAGCAGTAAGTCTCTTTTCGTCGATTAGGTTCAGCTGATCAAGCCGGGTCTGAATCCAGTCATCTTCATTCAAACCTGCATCCTTCATGATCTGAAGAGAGGGTATCTGAACTTCAATGGGCAAGACTGCCTCCATGCCATATACCAAGGAATAAGGTGTTGCCCTTGTTGACGTTCGTGCTGAGGTACGTTACCCAAGAAGAGCAAACGGTAACATCTCATGCCAGTCTTTGTATGTCACTGTCATCTTCTGCACAATCTTCTTAATGTTCTTATTAGCCGCTTCTACAGCCCCATTCATCTTTGGCCGGTAGGGAAAAGAGTTGTGATGCTGTATCTTGAACTGCTTGCAGAGCTCAATGATCATCTTGTTGTTGAGATTGGTACCATTGTCCATAATGATCCTCTCTGGTACACCATATTGACAGATCAGATTATGCCGAATTAATCGTGCCACGACGTTTTTGGTTACAGTAGCAAAGGAAGCTGCTTCAACCTATTTCGTAAAGTAATCAATTGCTACCAGGATGAAACGATGCCCGTTGGACTTTGTAGGTCTGATCTCGCCGATCATATCAATGCCCACATTGCAAAAGGCCAAGGAGTCGTCAAAACGTTCAGAGGAACTGGAGGTATGTGCACTTTATCAGCATAGACCTGGAACTTGTGACATGTCCGAGAATGCTGATAACAGTCAGCTTCCATTGTGGACTAATAATATCCTTCCCGAAGGATTTTCTTTGCCATCGTGTGTCCACTGGAATGAGTTCCAAAAGTACCTTCATGTAACTCTGCCATGATCCTTTCTGCTTCATTCTTATCCACACAACGCAGCAAGGTCGAATCATGGTTGCGCTTGTAAAGGATGCCATTGCTGATGAAGAACTTCGCCGCGAACCTCTTCAGAAACTTCTTGTCATTAACAGATGCACCCTCGGGGTATTCTTGAACCTCAAGGTACCTCTTCACCTCATGATACCAGGGTTTATCCGCTACCCCTTCAGTCTCAATGTCACAGCAATGTGCAGGTTCGTCCAATCTTTCAATGATAATCCAGGGAGCTTCGTTGTCCCAATTGACTTTGAACATAGAATACATCGTAGCTAGCGCGTCCGCCAACTGATTCTCCTCTCTAGGGAAGTGTTCAAAGGTTATCTCCTCGAAATGTGGAAGCAACGCCAACACATACTCCTTGTAAGGAATAAGGTTTGGGTGTTTCATATCCCACTCGCCTTTGATCTGACTAATCACGAATCTCTAAAGACACTCATAAACTTAATCCTTAGGTCAATTGCTGCTCGAAGACCCATGATGCATGCTTCATACTCCGCCATGTTGTTGGTGCAGTTGAAACATAGTCTGGCGGTAAACGGAGTATGAGAGCCTTTAGGAGATATGATCATGGTGCCAATGCCATTGCCTAAAGCGTTCGAAGTTCCATCAAAGTACATAGACCATCGGGATCCTTCCTCAGGTCCTTCATCTGGTCCGGGTGTCTCACAATCAGTTACCAACATGATATTCTCGTCCGAAAATTCAAAGTTCATAGACTGGTAATCATCCACTGCCTGATGTGCCAAATAATCTGCCAACATACTTCCCTTAATTGCCTTTTGGGTCGTATATTGGATGTCATACTCAATCAAGATCATCTGCCATCTTGCTATTCTTTCGGACAAGGCAGGCTTCTCGAAGATATACTTGATTAGATCCATATTTGATATCAATAGAGTCGTGTGAGTCAGCATATATTGTCTCAGCCGGCGAGCAGCCCATGCCAAAGCACATCAAGTTTTCTCGAGCAGTGAGTATCGGGTCTCACAGTCGGTAAACTTTTTGCTAAGGTAATAAATAGCATGCTCTTTTCGGCCAGACTCGTCATGCTGCCCCAGCACACACCCCATCGAGTTGTCAAGTACTGTCAAGTATAAGATTAAAGGTCTCCCTTCAACTGGTGGCATCAGAATATGTGACTCTTGGAGATACTCTTTAATCCTTTCGAAAGCGGCCTGTCATTCATCGTTCTAACGTACTACTTGATATTTCTTCAGTAGCTTGAAGATTGGCTCACAAGTAGCAGTCAGGTGCGAGATGAATCGGGCAATGTAGTTCAGACGTCCCAGAAAGCCTCTGACTTCTTTTTCTGTTTTGGGAGCTGGCATCTCCTGTATAGCCTTCACTTTTGCCAGATCCACTTGAATACCTTTATCGCTTACGACGAAACCTAGCAGCTTACCAAATCTCACCCCGAAGGTGCATTTGTTCGGGTTTAACCTCAGCTTGTACAATTTCAACCTGTCAAACAACTTCTGAAGGTGGTCGAGATGTTCTTCCTCAGTTTGAGATCTTGCAATCATGTCATCGACGTATACCTCAATCTCATGATGGATCATGTCATGAAACAAAGCAACCATGGCACGCTGATACGTTGCCCCAGCATTCTTCAATCCAAAAGGCATGACCTTGTAGCAAAAAGTACCCCACTGAGTAACAAAAGTCGTCTTCTCCATGTCTTCGGGAGCCATTTTAATTTGAGTATAACCGGAGAAACCATCCATAAAGGAGAATACCTTGTGCTGAGTAGTGTTGTCAACTAGAACGTCGATATGAGGTAGAGGGAAATCATCCTTGGGGCTCTCCCTGTTCAGATCCCTATAGTCAACACACATTCGAACCTTACCATCCTTCTTCGGTACAAGAACCATATTGGCCACCCACTGTGGGTAAGAAGTAACTGCTAGAAAACCAGCGTCAAACTGTTTCATCACTTCAACCTTGATTTTCTCAGACATTTCTGGGCGCATCCGGCGAACCTTCTGTTTCACTGGAGGACAATCTTCCTTGGTAGGTAGGAGATAAACCATAATATCGGTATCCAAACCAGGCATATCTTCATAAGACCAGGCAAAGATCTCAACATACTCACGCAGCATCTGAATCAACCGTCGTTTTACACTAAGCTTCAGATTTGCACCATCTTGACCTCTTTCTTGTCTTCTTCCGTACCCAGATTTACTGTTTCCACAGGCTCTTCATGTGGCTGAATGACCCTCTTTTCTTGGAGTAGTAGTCTTGCAAGTTCACCAGGTACTTCGCAATCATCTTCACCTTCGTCTTCGGCTAAGTTGATCGGATTTTCGAAGTCATAACTGGCAGTAGCAGAGTTGTTACCAGTAAGATCCAGAGTGGATGTAGACCTGTATATGTGAGTGTGTGTAAAGTAGTTGTTTTGCAATATATAATAAAAGAAAAACAAGGAGCGCAAAATTTGAAATGTAAGAAACGTCCAATGCTTTTATTAATGATATATGAAAATGACACACATAAAGCCCTCACAAATGATGCCACAGTGCCCCAGGTAAGACACCGGGCCATAGAGTTTAAAACATTGTCTGTTACATATTCAAAACAAAAAGTTTCATTACTGGGTAACAAAAGAAATATGGATGAAGTCCTTTGCTGTCTAGTTGCTTGGTCCACTGTTGGTCGTAGGATAGATCCAGCTGTCGAACTCAGACTCTTCCGTATCGTCTTCAATGGCATTCACTCCCGAGTTGCTGATGAACACAGGAGGTCTTCCGATCCGTGCATTCCGAATAGCCTTTTGAGCTTCTGCAGTGAAACCCAAACCAAACTTGTTAGTCTTCTGCAAAAAATCAGGGATTCGGCCCCAATTTGCACACCCACCTTTCTCGACAACAGCCCGGGCATCCTTAAAGAAGGCCATCTTCATAGGATAATCTCCAACAACAGTCTCAGTTGATGCCAGCGTCTGGGGAACCTCTTCAAAATGTTGAAACGGGGTCTCAATGAACTCCCCATCCATCTCTACATATCGGAAAGAGTTAAGGTGGCTAACCATGTACTCCTCTTCTCCTTGTACTGTCACAATCTTCCCTTTCACTTGGTACTTCAGCTTCTGGTGGAGCGTAGACGTTACTGCCCCATCTTTGTGGATCCATGGACGACCCAGCAAACAAGAATAAGATGGCCGAATGTCCATCACATAGAATGTAGAGTTGAAAACTTGAGAACCAACCTTAATCGGGATATCAAATTCTCCGTGCACCATCCTCTTAGACCCATCAAAGGCCCTGACGACAATGTTGCTTGGTTTCAGCTCCAACCCTTCACAGTCTAACCGGTCTAGAGCTTTTTTAGGCAAGACGTTCAACGAGGAACCAGTATCCACTAATACATGAGCAAGAGTAGTGCCCCTGCATTAAATGGAGACATCCAGGGCATCGTTGTGATTCTTCCCCTTAGCAGTCAAGTTGGCGTCAGAGAAACCCAACCATTATCAGCATACAAACTGGCCACGCAATCTTTAAACTGATGAGCCGATGTCTCTTGCGGTACATGTGCAGTCTTCAGGAAAGCAATCAGAGCCTTGGCATGGGCCTCTGAGCATAGCAACAGTGACAACATAGAGATTTTGAACGGGGTTTTCCCCAGCTGTTCAACTACATTGTAGTCACTCTTTTTGGTGATCTTCAGAATCTCTTCCATCTCTTGTCTAGAAGCTTCAACATTGATTGTCTTTGGTGCCTCCGTCTGGGCAGGCTCATCAGTGGTCCCTTTGCCCCGAGTATTAGATGACTCGGCAACAGGGGTAAGAAAAGGAACTTGAACAGGAATAGTAGTAGGTACACTGGCAGGTGTGATAACAACAGGTTTTCGGGTAGTCGCCGGAGAGATATCAGGGGAGAAAAGTCTTCCGCTGCGGGTAACTTTAGCAGGTCCAACAATATTGTTGACGTCAGCATCAACATCTAACTCTTGTTTAACTCCATGAAAATAAACATCGGCCCCGTAGTGCCAAGGAACAGCTTTATCAGAGGTGTAGGGGATAGGCCCAGGAACAGTGATGATCAATGGTGCGGTTCTTGGAACAGATGTAATTCTAACAGGCTTTCTCAAGGAAGCCTTGGAAGAATTGTCGAAAATGGTGATAATGGCAACTTCTTCAGTATGAACTAAAGGAACAACAGTCTTCTCAAACAGAATTTCTTTACTATCTATCAGGCGTTGGACACCTGATTTCAAAAGATGGCAACCAGTAGGTAGAACAGAACACATACAGCAACCTTCGTCACAACCCGAAAATAAACCGGCTAGCAAAAGGTTCTTCTTCACAGTCATCAAAGGGGTAACAATATCATTCACAGAAACCACAAATGAGTCTTCATCTATAGCATTCACTCCATGCTTGGGCATAGGAGCAGTCACAACATTAGGTCTTTCGGGCGCCTCGAACTCAATCTCCTTAGCATCAATTAAGTCATGTATCTTATTCTTCAAAGACCAACAATCATCTGTATTATGCCCGGGCTATCAGAGTGAAAAGCACAGCGGGCATTAGGGTTATACTTTGGTGATGTAGTGTTGGGATTCTTCGGGGCCTCCCTTGGAATCACCAGATTGGTCTTTAATAACTGTGGCAGAATCTGAGACAAAGTCATGTTAAGCTGACTGAATTGCCTTCAAGGTCTCTCGGCCTTTTGTTGATTGTTGTGCTGAGGAGCACCGGCAAGTCTTGAAATAACAACCGCATTACTAGCTTGGCAGTGTTCAGGTCTATTCTGGCTTTTCGAACTATAGACAGCACTGGACTCTTTCTTAAAAGGCTTCTTCTCGGTGCTTGATGAGGCACCCTTCTGTATCTTACCAGCCTTAATACCAGCCTCAATCCTCTCACCGGTCATAATTAGCTCTGTAAACCCAGACGAAGAGCTTCCAATCAGATGGTTGAAAAATGGACCAGACAAGGTCCCCAGAAACATATCCACAAGCTCCCTATCAGCCAAGGGTGGTTGCACTCTTCCGGCGAGGTCCCTCCACTTCTTAGCATAATCTTTGAAACCTTCGCCCGTTCCCATTGACATACCCTAGAGTTGGGTACGCGTGGGAGCGAGGTCAGAATTGTACTGGTACTGCCTGTAGAAAGCAGTAGCCAAATCCTCCCAAATGCGGATACTGGCTCCGTCCAACTGGTAGAACCATTCAAGCTGAGTCCCTGAGAGACTGTCTTGAAAGAAGTGGATCCACAAGTTCTTATCAGCGGTGTACGGCTGAATCTTCCTTACATATGACCGAAGGTGCAACTTCGGACAAGAAACTCCGTCATACTTAGCAAAAGCTGGTGCTTTGAATTTGTGGGGAATCACTACCCCATATGATAGACCCAGATCACAAAAGTCTAGACCAGGCACTTTATGAACTTCCATCGCACTCAACCGGTCTTCCAATTGTTTGTATCTATCCTCAGCAGGAGGATACTGGTCTTCGTCGAAGTCCGTCTCGTTGTCTGAGACCACAGGGCTATGAGCCCTCCTTTCGTCTTGACTATCTTTCCCTCCAAATGAGGTGGTCAAATCAACTTCATCCCGTAGCCTGTTTCCAAACCGGTGACCTGTGTTAAACATGACTGTCCTCTTCTTCTTCTTCTTCTTCTCTTTCAGAATCAGGGTCTTCAAATCTTGCTGACCCTTAGGTAGATTCATGAACAGCTCTTGGAATTGGGCATTCTGAGCCTGTAGGGCCTTGATTGCTTGCTCAGTTGATGGTTCAGCAAACATGATGAGTGCTGAAATAAACAGCGAAGAAGATAAGAGACCTGTAATGGTTACCTGTTATGAAGTGCATGGGATGAAATGCGTATGATATGATTTCAAAGACAATCGAGAGATTCAAATTTGTAAACAAGAAATGAAACACACTTTTATTAGATAAACTTTGAAATTCAAATTGTTCAACAAATTGCCCTTAAGGCGTTACAAGAAAGGAAATATTGAAAAGTAAATAAAACTGGAAGGGAAATAATCAAAGGACAATCAGTGCTCCCATGGTCGCTTCTTGTCGGTGCGGATATAGTCATTGAGAATCCGCTCGTTCTCCAGCTGCCTAGTCAACTTCTGTATCTTCTGCTCTTGCTCGTTAAACTTTTCTCAGTAAGCGTCCTGCTCTTCTCTCAGCTGCATCCAGGACCTTTTCAGTTCCCCAATGTCAGTGGGCATGTAAGGGTGGAGGATGGTATGAAGAACCCCCTCTTCATTAGCAACTTCGACAATGATAGGCAGGACGACTTCATATGGCATACCCAGCTTCTGGGCACAGATACGAACCCATCTGAGATATGGCTCCATTGGAAGAGAAGTCTTTGGGCCTAGCTCGTGTGGATCAGATCTGTGAACTCTATCCCAAGCCCTTATGAATCTACAGCGTTGCTCGTCGCTATCCCCTTGAAAATCAAAGATGATACTAGGCATTAACATCTCATGAGGTCTTTCTCTTCTGGCTCGCCCAAACTGACGTAAGGCCAACCACTGATTATAACAAATTCCTCCATGGGTTCCTATCAGTGGAACATTGGGGTATTCCCCACATCGATAAATAACGGCCACCTTATCCATACCCTTGATAGTCCAGATGGTGTCATTATAAGAGAGAGACATAACCCTTTAGGCCCAGCCCATGCCTTCTTTGTTCTTCAGCACTGATTTGGGGAGGTGCGAAATAAACCACCTCGCCAATAATGGAGCACAGCACATCAAGGTTCCCCGATTTCGGGTAGTACGGGCATAAAGCTGATGAAGAATGTCACCCAAGAGAGTGGGTACAGGATTACGAGAGATGAAGATTTTCACTGCATTCACATCAACAAAAGAGTCAGGATTCGGAAACAATACCAAGCCATATATCAGAAGAGCCAGAATATCTTCGAATGCCTTGAAGTCTAGACTATCCCATAAATAATTAGCCTTACCAACCAAGAACTTAGTCAGAAAGCCCTTTTCTCCACTTCTAGTCTCCCAATTAGCCATTACCTCATCTTTGGTCAAATGAAGGGCTGAAGAAATCTCTTCTGGTCTAAGGATCTTCTCCCAACCAGTAAACGGGGTCTGCTCCAGTTCGTTCGCACTGGGCCCTTTCGAACCCAACAACAATTCTGGGGTTGCAAATGATGTTGCACCTTGGGCACAACAACTTATCCTGGTTTTTCTTATGATAGTGGAAGAGGTATTCGCGCAAACTCGCGTCTTTTCTAGGTAAGTTCTCTCTTCTTTGCTCTCTCTCCCTCTCCAAACAGCATTCCACTTCTTCCATTTCAGCGTTGGGCTGTTCGAAGTCCACCATATTTACTCCCAGCATTTGACTATCAGAAATTTTGACTTCTTCAAATTTCATCCTAAGACCCTCAGTGGCCTCAGTTAATTTTTCGTCACTTAGTATCTTTGCTTTGAGCACCTTTGGGAGGCCATCAGTAGCCTCTCTTTCGTCCTTGATCAAGATGAATTCCCCATCCTCCTCGAATTCCACTTTCGATTCAACTTTCCTCTCAGCAATCTCAACTACATTGATGTCCAGAGGTTCAGCGTAGTTAGTCTCCTCCATCAGTAACGGATTCGTATCAACTTTCATTGGATTCTTCCCTTTGTTTGAGAAATTCAGCCTGCCATCTTTGATTACGTTTTGTATCAGATCCCTGAAAATAAAACATTGTGAGGTTTTATGGCCTAAAAAGTTGTGATATTTACAAAAGCCCTTCTTCTTCCTTTGTTCCAACGGAGGAATCTTAAGGTTAGGAGGAACTATTAACTGGCCATCTTTAAGAAGCAGATCAAATATTTCATCACACTTAGTTATATTGAAAGTATAGATTTTCTTAGGGAACTTATCATTCTTTTCACTTTCGACAGAATCCTTTCTATTGGAAGGAAGCAGAACTTTGCAAGCATAAGGGGGTGCTTCCTTTGGTTCTGCCAGATGTATTTTGAACTGATCGAAATCATAAGGGTCTTGAGAATCATCTATGTTCTCCTCTTCAGCCTCTATGTAGGCTATTCTCTCTTTCTTATGATTTTTACTAGCCCTAGCCTTTTCAGCTTTTAACCTTTCGACCTGACGAACTCTGTCTGCTAGTTGGGCCATATCTCTAAGATATTGTGTATCCAATTTCTTTCGAATGGAATAATCTAGGCCCCCAGCAGCCATTTCGACCAATTCATGTTCAGGGACCATTGTGAAGCATCTAGATTTTAATAAACGGAACCTATTCAAATAATCATCTATTGGTTCCGTGAATTTTCTCTTAATGCTTGCTAATTCTTTGTGACTAATTTTAGACTGACCCATGTAAAATTGTTCATGGAAAAGTCTTTCTAAATAAGGCCATGTGTCCACAGATCCAGGGGGCAAGGTGGTGAACCAAGTGAAAGCGTTCTTCGTTAGAGAACTTGGGAAGTATTTTATCCTAATATTTTCATTATTTGCTATATCTCCTGCTTCGGTTAAATATCTCGCTATATGTTCCACTGTTGATTCACTCGTGTCTCCAGCAAATTTCGTGAATTTAGGGACTTTAAATCCCCTAGGTAATTCTGTTTGCAGAACATAGTCTACAATAGTAGATGTGTAATTTGGCCTCCTAAATCCTGAATTTAAACCATTCTAGGCCATTATTCTTTCGATCATGGTGGTGAGATTATTTTCTGCCACTAAATTGTCATTTCTAATTCTATGAACAATTTCTTCTGCATTTTGGTCCCTATTCACCATCATTATTGGTCTAGGCTGTTCATTCTGAACTTCTTGAACTTCCTGGTTTCTTAATCTTACCCCTATATTTCTCTCCTCGACCACTTGTACAGGGGGTCGAATTTGTTCAATTGTGGGTTCTTTATTTCGAATCACCACTGAGTTTTGCCTACGCCTTGCAGGCGCATTAGGGGCACCAAAAAAATCTGCTATTCTAGCCATTTGGGCTGCATTTTCTTGGTTTGTTCTATTTATATTCTGGATTAGGGGATTTAAAATATCATTCATTTCGCGGGCTAGGATTCCTACCATATCATGTTTGCTATCATCCATCTGTTGCCTAAGCGCTGCTTGACTATTAGTTGTAAGGGTAGGTAACTGGGCGATGTTTCCTATATTCTGGAAATTTGTACCCAAATGGTTCTTTCCTGAACCAGACCCTTGGAGTGGAGACGAAGTTGATGCATTATGTAACCCTTCCATAAACGAAGTTGGCATTCCATACGGAGGGTTTCTAGGTCTCAAAGGTTCGAAGCCTGGAGGCCTAGTGGGGGTCAAATACTGTTGATTTCCTACGTGTGGCACATTTTGCATTTAGGACACGTTTGATGGCATTTCTAATGTACTCACTGGGACCGTATTTGAACTGCCAACAGGGATGGTATTGGAGGCATCAATCGAACTTGAAACGATTGTTGCAGCCCCCCTGTGGGGGATTTTGTCCCCCATCTTGGTTGGTTGTGTTAACCATTGTTTTGGTACGTTGTCTTCTGGGTATATGTGGATTATTATTCTTTATTTTGCCACTTCAAAGGTTCATGTACCGAAACGTGCTCCAAACTCAGAAGATCCTAAAATTCTCTAATAGGTGTGATAAAACTTTTTGTTATGACACTGTCCCACTGGGCGTGCCAATTTGTTTACAGTGATTTCTAGTAAACAACCGCTAGTCTTCCAATTTATTGATTATTATTGGTTACTTGCAGGATCGACTAGATTGATCCTAGGACACATGTGTCATAACTCATTTCTATGTTCATACACGTTATCTTGATGAATTTATATTGTATGTTAATGTCGAATGTGAGATTCTTAAGAAAATATCTCTAAGATTGTCTATAGAAGTAAACTGACTGAATGTACAAAGGAAAGGCTTCAAATTAGACTTAAGATTTAATGCTTGAATGTAAAGATAAGGAGTTTCTGAGAATATAACATTTTCTGGAAATATGAAGTGTTTGAACAAAAGGATAAAGTAAAAGTGAAGTTTCTAAAAGATAAATGTGTTTAAAGGCAAGTAAAACAAGGAAATGAAAGGAAATCGAAAGATTTAAGAGCAAAAGTACTGTAAAAGTGAAAGTAATATAAAAAGACTTGTATTGAAATTATAAAGAATCATGATGTTCAATACGTACATTTTGTCTTCTAACTCGTTTCCCTTAAGTCACGGTAATTTAAGTGTTTGAGATTTTTTAGTACACGAAATGAACATCCCAATTCTAACATAAAAACACCTATTTATAGTATCCTGACCCTAACGGTCCTACTCTAAAATCATGCCACGTTCGAAGAATGCAGGCTTCGTTTCGAATTAAACCATTTTCCTGGTCCGTTTCCAATTCTGGCACTTTTGCATAAAGGAACTCTTTATATTTTAAACACTAAAAATCCCAAATCGAAATCCATCATCTATCACTGGAAATCGAAAAGTCCTTTAGAACAATGGTTCGATATTTCTCACCAATATTGATCATTGATATCATCCTCCTTATATGCTTATTCGAAATATTGTTTTGATATCCAATTATTCTTTATTCGAAATTGTCAGCTAACAGCCGTACAGTTCCCTCATAGTTTATTGCTACTTACCTAAAGGGTATCCCCCAAATCCGGGTTAGGATCTATAGTAACTCCAATACAAGCCCACAAATATAAAGCATACAAAGCAAACAAATGAAAACACAATGATCTAATCCTAAGGTACACCCCACTTATTAAGCATCCCCAACAGAGTCGCCAGTTCTGTGATATGGTGGGAGAGAACTGACTGTTTTTGGAATGTTGGTTCGCGTTTTGCGTTTGTTTTCTCAAAATGTCGCGGTAAGCAAGAGTCGCCACCGTCTTTTATTTTAGCCAACAAGGAAAGGAAAAAAGCACAGAAAAATTCCTTTTTCGAGATGTTTCTCGGGTCCGGGGGGTAGATTATAGAAAGGGAAGGTGTTAGCACCCTTTCTATTCGTGGTTATCCACAGGCTCTTAGGTACTTGCTCATATTGTTTTCAAAATTGCTTTTCTTTGTGTTTGTGGGTTTGAAAGAAGTTTTTGTTTGAAAGTTGTAAGTGCGAAAAGTTTTGTTTTGTTTTGAAAGAGCAAGTACTTAAGAACCATCTACTTACTCGAAAAGGGAATCAATTTGTACTAATGTCCTTTAGACAATGCTATCCCACTATTGATAAGTAGGTAGCATCGTCGTTGGAGTTTAAGGGTCAATTCGATTAAGGGACGTGCGGTCACCAAAGCAATATTAGGACGCCTTAGTTGTAACCCTAATGTCTTAGATCATTTTTCCGAGGCAACCGTTTCGAGGAAACTATGATCTTTGGACAAGAGGACGACCTCTAAAACTTCCTATACTCAATGACCGTGTTCGAAGGCAACCAAGTGAGGTGTACCCTAAGAGTGCACATGTGCGAGTGTGTTGTTTTTCAGTTAATTTTGTCTTTGTACATGTCAATGGTTATCTATGTTAATTTTAAGTTAAACATTCGATCTTGTCATGCATTCCCTACTATCAAACATCTAACAGTTTATAAGTTGCGGAAATTAAATTGCGGAAATTAAACTAACTATTACAGGGCGTCGGGTATTTACATCGCCAAAAGCAACCCCTTGAAATTAAAATGCGGAAAATAAATAAAGCGATAAAAATATTAACGTCCTATTAAACTATTACATCCCAGGAAACAAATACATATTGAATAAAATGGATCGCGTGCGGGAAATTAAATCGGGCGAGTTCTAGGGTTTTGACCCTTTAATTATTCAAGAAAAGATTTTTTTTTGTTGTTTTGAACTTATGGAAGGAATTAAATTGGATTAATTATTAAATTAATAAATTAATTATTTAATTAATGAAAATGATATTTTTGGATTTTTGATATTTAAAGAAATAAAAATAATTTGATCAATGTTAATAAAAACCTAATTGTCTAAATTAATTTTAATTATTGCAAAAATATTAAAGTTATTCCTAATTAAAACTAAATTAATTAAATTAATTTATTAACAAAAATAAAATGCTGAAATTTAATTTTAACAAAGAAAATGTGTTTTTGGTTTTTAATTTTATTAATAAAAAAGTTTGGTTGGTTAGTTAAATAATAAAAATAAATAACAATAAAATTAAAAGAAATAATAAAAGAAAAGAGAAAAAAAAAGTGAGGGTTTGGGCCTGTATAGGGGGTGAGAATGGCAAATTCAAGGCCCATTTGCATGCTGGCCTGGTGGACTTTTCCTGATTCCCCATGGCACGTTGACTTGATCCCACCATAGGCCATCATCCCTGGGTTGCCATATTTGGCCTTGGGCCATCTGGTGCTTGATGTCTGATGGTGTATGGTATGCCCTTAACCGGAATCTGCACTGGATCACATGAATAGAAAAAATAACAAGGAATATGGGGACCTGGGATTCGAACCCAGGTCCTGTGAGTCATTGCATACGCTCCACTACCACTCAACCAACGCGCTTTAGTTGTTATAATACTGGACAATAATAATAATATGGGAAAAAACAATAATATGCCAGAAATAAAAAAAATAAAGTGCGAATATTTGAACCAGCCACTAAGTGGGGGACACGTCTTCATCTTCTTCATTCAACCCTGGATATTTACCTGCCGATTTATATCCGCAGCTAAATTCGCATGTTCAACCTAAAATCCGTTCTAGGCCATGGAAATTGATTCCAAGCACATGGTTGTGCTTGTCTAGGCCTCATGAGCAAACCTATATCTCCCTTGAGTCTTGATTTCTCCTGCAAAAGAAATGCCCAAAAAAACACAAACCACGAACCCTAGATTCGGCTATGGGGTTACAGGCCAGATAAATGCAATTGGCTAATGCAGAATGCTTCTAAATTGAACGATAATCATGAATATGCAAAGATTTTGTAAGAAAAATGCAAGAACAAGGATATATGAATTCAAACAAAAAGAATTTTTTTGAGACACTTACAGAGCCTTTATGCGCGTATGGAGACTGGTTTTGGGTTGGTTTTGCTTCAATGATTGCCCAACAATGGATTAGTGTCGAGATTTGCCTTTGAATTTGCCTCTAAGAACGATTTCAGTTTCACACTTTTCCACCTTTTTTCAAGTTTTGTTCTTGATGATTCTGCAGCCTCTAGCCCTTGAATTCGTGTGCTTTCACTTGTATATGTATGCTGCAATGTATTAGGTCAACAAATAGGTCTTGAATCTTTGTACATCAATGCTTGGAGATTTGATTTGATCCTCCATTGAAAACTTGCTTAATTTGCCAAAATTCCAATATCTTTGCACATGTAATGCTTGATACTAATTTGATACATTTGATGATGATGATTCAATCCTGAAATAGCCAAAAAGAGATCAAATAATCAATGTTTGGATTTTATTTGATTTAAATTGATTTAAAATAAAATAATTCATTAAAAAATCAAATTAAATAATAAAATTGATAAATGGTCACAAGGCTGAAGCTAGGACACGTGTGTAGTGGGGCAAGATCAAATCAAGTGGAAAAGAATGGGCCCATTTGACAAAATTTGAAGTTTTGGGGATAGTTGACTTTTGGCAATTTTGCAAAAATGCCCAAATTCAACAATGCATAACTTCTTCAATTTTGAACTTTTGGAAGTGTTATTGGACTTTTTAGAAATCTTGAGATGTCCTCTAATCAACCCTTTTGGTATCATCGAATTTTGATATTTCATGCTCAAGTTATAAGCTTTGGAAAAAAAGGTGTTTTTGTTGACTTTCAAAAATGACCTATAATGTCCAAATTTATAACTTCTTGTGATTGGATTTTCTGATCTTGGGGTATGAAGATGGATTATAGGAAATTTCATCCTCTTAAAAATGAGCTTTGGATGGGTCATTTCTCATAAAGTATGAGAAAGTTATGCTTGGTCAAAGTTGAGTTGACTTTTCCTACAAAACCCTAATTTAGCAACTTTTGAGTCTTGATGAATTTTGAGCAATCCTTGATGAATCATGATCAACCCTTGATCAAATGATGAAATATCCTTCAAAATGATAATGTTGACAAAATTTTTTGAAGTTTGACTGTATTTGGGTCACAATTGACTTTTGCCCTAGCACAGTCGATTTTTGGACCCCTTGAGCAATTGACTGACCAAACTTCCTCTGCAAGGCTTGAAATTTGACATGGATGGCCTTGAGAACATATTAGGACCTTGGGGAGAACTTGAGGTCATTTGGATGCAAGGACCTTGATGCAACACAAAACCCTAATTTGGGGATTGACTGCCTTAGGAGATGACTTGATTGTCCAACTCTTGAGCAATCTTGAGCCACTTGGAGATTTTTCTTGCAATGTTTTGAGAGATATGAGAGGGAAAATTTTGGGGTGCAACATACTCCAATGCCTAGTTTGCTTTGTGGATGGCCAGAACTCACTGCACCAGTCAAGCTGCAACCTCCAAATTTGAAAATGGCAATGGCTGAAACATGGCTAACAGATGCAGGGAAAGGGCTTGGATAGCTTTGGTAGGATGTGTATGAAGTGTTTCAAATGTCAATCCACAAAACGCACGAGCAAAAATGAAGTTGGAAATGATTTTGCAGAACTGCAATGTTTGGGCAGAAAAATGATGTTTTTGTGTTTGGGAGAGTTTTGGATGCAATTCCTTCGTGTTCTGAGTTGTGACAAGTTTGTATACTTGTATAGAATGGATACAAAGTCCACTCCTCATATGATGTGAAAGCTTTCTTCTTTTCACCCATTTTCTTGCTTTTGAAGCAAAGTGAAGTGACTTATGCAAAATGCTTGTACTGGCTAGTTTTAGGGTTGCGAATGGCTTGTACAAATTGCTTAAGATCTGTGGAACTTGCTTGCAACAAAGGAACAGGTCCAAGGCTCAAGGTTGATAAAGTTGTAAAAGCTCACCTTTATGAAAATGGCAATGTGCCCTTTATGCCATTAATGGAATTATCTCTTGTACAATGTTCCAAAAGCCAAAATAAAGCCTTTATCTTCTGAGTTAGCATTTAATTATGGAGTGTAGAATGAGTTTAGGACCTGTAATGCAAGGTAAAAGCATCATGGATCTGATTTGCAACTTGATACTTTGTGAAAATGGCATGAACAAAAGTGATAAAATGCCAATTTCTCTTCTTCGATTCTCCCTAACCACAAATGATCTTGGAGAGTTCTTGGACATTTTAGAAAGCCTGCAATGTGCTCTATAATCCATCTTTGAAATGAATTTTTAAATACCTCTTGGAACTAGGTGAAAAATTTCCATGAAGTTGGGTAAAAAACCTGCCTAAATTAGGGCAAATTTTCACTAAGTTATTTAGTTCATGGACCTATGTTCATAAATTCATAACTTGAGATCCAAGCATCTTTTGGAAAAAGTTTGTGAGGAAAAGTTTTAGATTTCATGGAGGACTACAAATTTGATGTTGGAAGTTTTCTTTGAATCAAATTGCATCATGGTGAAAAAATGGTGAAAAGTTGGGAAAAAATAAGAAAATTTCCATACTTAGAAAAAAAAATCTAAGTTATGAAAATTTTCAAATTCAAAACCCTAATTTTCAAAATTGGTTTTCTTGGTGAAAAAGTTTCATGTTTTGACATATCTTGATGAATTATGACCCTTGGCATTTAATTTTGACCAAAAAGTCAATGTTTGACTTTTTAGTGTACAGTTGACTTTTGATCAGTTGACTGGAAAATTCATTTGTCAATCTAATGAACTTGAGATCTTTTGAACCATGTAATTAGGTCAAGATGATGCCATTGAATCCTTGAAATCATGTTTGAACCCAATTGGTCATTGGCTAGGTTAAAAATCAGAAGTTGCCCTTTCTCAGTCAAAACCCTAATTTTGACCATTTTGCCCTTTTGATGATTTGATCAAATTTCTTGAAGAGTTGTGATCCAAACTTGATCAGATGGTACATATGAGTCTAAAATGTTGTTGTGGATCAAAAATTATGAAGTTTGACTGTAAATTGGCCATAGTTGACTTTTTTCCCAATACAATTGATTTTTAGGTCAACTGTCCAATTGATTGAGCAAAAATGTGCTTTAAGGCTTGAAACTTGTCATGAGAAATCTTAGGGGTCCAACATGATGTAGGAAAGTCACATGAAGCATTGGTGGTCCAAAAATCCTTGTGCAAACTCAAACCCTAATTTTGGATCATCAATGCAAGATGAGGTATCCTGAGCAGACCAAACCCTAATCTTGTCTTGAGTCTAAGGAGTCTTGTGAGAAAAATCTTGATAAATGAGAGGGAAAATTTTGGGGTACAACAGCTGCCCCTGTTCAATCTTCTTGAACCTGAAGAGTTAGATTGGCGAGCTTTGTCGTTCGTGACTCGAAGGTAAAAGATGATAGGACACTAGAGTTCCCATAAATTTGCACTCGATAAAGTGTAGTTGAGGGAATGGGCTTAAAGATGCCATTTGGGAGAGATGATAAAATCTTGTTGGAGATGGGCTTAAAGATGCCATCCAAGAACGTTTGTTGAATTGTAAGTTGTAAGTCAGAAGAATAAGTATCAGGATGGTGTCCGCGTCTGAAACACATTTGAACTGTATCTGGAGACTGAAATCTGAATGAGAAACAGAATAGAATCCGTGTCTGGAGCGTATCCGTACTTTATCAAGAGTGGGAAATCTGAATGAGTATCAGAATGGCTTCCGTGTCTGGAGCGTATCTGGACTGTATCTTGAAGTTGAAGTTTGAATGAGTAACAGAATGACTTCCGCGTCTGGAGAGTATCTGGACTGTATCTGAACTTGAAATCTGAAAGAGTAGCATGATGGCATCCGTGTCTGGAGCGTATCCGTACTGTATCTTTGAAAGTTGAATCTGAATGAGTACCATAATGGCATCCTTGTCTGGAGCGTATATGAACTTGAAATTTGAATGAGTATCAGGATGACATCCGTGTTTGGAGCGTATCTAAACTGTATCTGGGATCTGAATCTGAATGAGTATCAGAATGGAATCCGTGTCTGGAGTGTATCTGAACTGTATCATGATTGCATATTGTTAAACTGTAGCTGTTAATCTTATCCTGAAAAGGGTAAAATGTTAGCTGAAACACAAAGTTATGTTGCATGAAATGTATGATGCAATATATGTCAATGTTTATGATATATGGATGTAATGTATACGCATGTAAGCTGATGTGCTGTATTGCTGAGGAATATAAATCCTTGACTGTTGCCGGGGAAAATAAATCCTTGACTGCTGAGGATAAGAAATCCTTGGCGACTGTTAGGGATATAGGGATCCTTCATGTCTTGAAGTTGGAGTATTGACGAAAATTCTGCTGCGAACAATGCCATATACTGCTTGAGAAATCTGCTTGGGAAATCCAGAGAACTTTGATGACTTCTACTGGGGATTACACAATGGGAATCCTTGTTCCGCTGGGGAATAGAGAAAACTCTGATGACTTCTGCGGGGAATTAAGAATGAGAATCTTCATTATGTTGGGGAGCAATGAAAACTCTGTGGGGAAGAAGGCTTACTGTTGGGGAGTAGGTTCAGGAGTTTGGGTTGTCTGCCAATCTACTAGGGAGTTATCAGAAGTTGTTGTCTGGTTTTTAGGCTTCAAGAAAACTTGCTGGGGAATTTAGAGAAACTGGATGGTTTCCGCTGGGGATTGATAGTTAGAAGTTTTGGCTCCACTCAGGATTGGGAGTTTGAAGTTTTAACTCTGATAGGGATCTAGATGATGTACTGTAGGGATTGCTCATGGAATAGCCTAAAGACGTTTTCCTATCCTTTCAGTCTGTCAGTAATTATTCTCTTCCATCCTGTTTATTTGTAAACAATAATTATGTTCAAATGCATATGTTCATCAATGAATCATTGGACGTTTTTGCACATAAAAACACAAGTGTAAAGGAAAAGGCAAATAGTTTTCTGTACTTTGAAAGAGGTATCTTTGTATTTACTTTGAATAAGTGTTTTGTACAAAGGAGACAGACATCCTAGTAAGAGGATGGTGTCATAAAAGTAAGAAAATTTTATACAAAGAAAGATAGCTATGTGTAAAAATCCCATGGGCTTCCCATTCCGCTATAGCCTTCGTATCTTTGAATATCTTGTCCATTCGTTGCTTTGTCCGAAGATGATTTAATTGATCAGAAGCTCAGAGTTTGTCAGTGAAGAGATTATCCTTAAAGTGATCCGACGAGACATAGTCATACGCTTTAATTCCCTAACTTTTTCCTGGACCGCCCTTTCGGGTTTTTAGTCCACCGGGAAACCCTTTTTTGCCCAAGTCTCCCTTTCATGTTTTCAACTTGTCGGGTGTACATATTTTTTTTTATTTTATCCCTAATTTTTGCCTGAACCTTTTTGGTTCGCCGGGATGCCCTTGTTTTGCCTAGGTGTGTCAACCTAGCGGGTCTCTTATGCATAACATCTTTTGACTATGTATGCATTCGCAGGGTGCGACAGGTCGTCGCCATCCATGGTGGTTAAGATCATTGCCCCACCAGAAAAGATGTTCTTGATTACAAATGGTCCTTCATAGGTAGGAGTCCATTTTCCCCTGGGACCACTTTGTGGCAAAATGATGCGCTTGATCACTAGATCTCCAACTTGATATACTCGGCGTCTGACTTTCTTGTTGAAAGACTTGATCATCCGTTTTTGATACGTCTGACCATGGCAAACAGTAGTAAGCCTCTTTTCATCAATTAGGTTCAGTTGATCAAGCCAGGTCTGGATCCAATCGTCTTCACTCAAACCAGCATCCTTCATGATTCTCAAGGAGGGAATCTGAACTTCGATAGGTAAAACAGCCTCCATGCCATAAACCAAAGAATAGGGTGTTTCCCAGTTGATGTGCGAGCCGTGGTACGGTACCCGTGAAGAGCAAACAGTAACATTTCAAGCCAATCCTTGTAGGTGTCTGTCATCTTTTGTATGATCTTTTTGATGTTTTTGTTTGCAGCTTCGACTGCACCATTCATATTTGGCCGGTAGGGAGATGAATTGTGATGTTGACACTACAACATTTGTTGCCTCTGGCAACATTTGAAAAACGTTGTCAGAACTCTAAAAATCGTTGCCTAAAAGAATAGAAGACGTTTTCCAGGCGTCTCCTGTACGAGCGTTGCCTATAGCCTAAGGGGACGTTTTTTCGTGTTCTCTGGGCACACTTTTAAAAAGCGTCGCCTAAATTAAAGGAATAGGGGACGATTATTTATGGCCTCTAAGGTGACGCTTTTTATGCGTTTCCATATACGGCTACAATTAATAACCGTTACCTTAAATATGAATCAAGAGGATCATTTTTAAAGTGTAGCCATAGCTTATAGGTTGTTGTTTTACAGTGTGCATATAAAATATACAATTTTGCAATTATTTTCTAAATAATTTAGTCGATGAATACTGGCTTAAAAAATTGTCGATTGTAATTTAAACCATATCAAATTTAACCGTACCTCCACAAAAGTTATATTATAATAAAATCGAGTTCAAACATTAATTCAAGATACTATCCACTAAACTAAATGTCTAACATAACATTACTTATAACACTAAGTTTAATACTTTGAAGTATGACCCTAGTAAAATAACAAAAAACAAAGTTCAGCAGAATAACAAAAAACATAGTTCAAGTTTAATGCTTTCAACTACAAGCCAAAAAAAAATACATCATCCAATTCATTCAAGTTTGTCTTCTTGGAATACGTCATCCAGATCTTCCTCTTGAAATTCATCACATATGTCGTCCTCCAGATATTCTTCATCTATGTCATCCTTTTGAAATTCACCATCTACACCATCCTCTTCAAATTCATCATCTAGATCTATGTCGTCCTCTTGAAATTCATCACCTATAACATCCTCTTTAAATCCAGCATCTACGCCGTCCTCTTGAATTTCATCATTTATATCGTCCTTTTCAAAATCTTCATTAATACCTTGTTGCATAAGAAAATAAAACAAAATACATCAACCATAAATATTTTTGGTCCAAATGACAATTAGGACATCAATAAGAATTAAACCTTGCACAAATAAACAACAAAAATAACGAGCAAAATACATTATGCATTAATACCCAGAAACAACTGTTGTAAGTGGGATACCTGTTGGGTACATAAGTTGATTTATACCTCAATGACACTGGTTGAATTAAAAAAACATGATATCGAAACACATGACACATGAGAGGATATCAAGAAAGAGCATAATTATTGTCCTTAAAAAGTGCATGTTTTTCTTTTGCAACATTGACATCAATACCTATAGAATCAAATTACACCCATGTGTTATCCATGTTTTCAACTTCAAAAATAGTATATCATGACAGGTGTATACCTTTTGGCATTTATGACACGTTATTCATTTATCCCTTCATGTACTCCACCTCATTCATCCACGTCTTCAAGTACTTGTGTTATAAAATGCTTGGAGCATAGTGATAGCTTATATGGGGAAACACAGCCTGAATAAAGAATGAATAACTTGATGGTAATAACACCGAACATAGACATTTAAAAAAAACAAAGATCAATAAAATCTGAAAGAAGGTTCATAACCTGTTTAACTTCATGCCACATGTCCTTCGCGGAGATGCCTTTGTGAGAACCAGATATAACAAAGACAGAGCATTATGAGATATGAACATATTCAGTCTCTTCTGCTGCAATTGCAAATGTGAGCAGAGATTGCTCATTTGCAGTCCTGTACATGCATGTATCAGTTAATTTTTCATCCATTGCCTAAAAGTGTATTAACAAGTTAGAGAGTTACTTGTGATGTAGAAGCACACCATGCACGCCATCAGGCCTCCTAGCAAGAGGTAATATGTATCTTGAATGTTAGAATGAAGTAAAGGCAAGGTGTGGGGATAGGGAAAGCAATCAAATGGGAACATCTTCATGTAGATTATAAACCAACAGACAATTTTCTTACTTTATCTTTGAGTTGAAGTGATGACCAGTAAATTCAGATTGCCCTCCAACATAATTCTGAATGTACACAACAAATTGGTTGCACTCAATACCTCAAGAAACATACTGTAATAGTAAAGAGCCAGCAAAAAAACATTTCACTTACAGCCCATGTGAAAAGCAAGGTGAAATCTTTTGAGGCAGTATTTATTATTTGAATAAACTTTCAATCGGCTTAAAAAAATTAAATCTCTGAGAACCAACTAATATAAGCTTTCGAAACTGATATGGATATGAAATTAAACAAAGGAATCATTATGCTGGGAAGTGGTATTCGAAGAATACAAAACACATTAATAAAAAAGAGAGAAAACCAAAAGCTTACCCCAGAATTTTGCATTTTCCTTAAGGATTCTCCACTTGTATCAACAAAAATCATCACACCTGATATATGCCCTGGACAAGAATCTTCCATCAGATTATCAGAATTCTTCTATTTAAATCAGTAGCTAAATACTCTATAGTTATTTATAGATACAATACAGACTAATGATTCAAGTATCAATAATTTAAGGAGTTCTTCAAAGCCACTGTCATTAAGGGGAAAATTGTAGTTGGAGAAAATCTACAATCACACACATTTTAACTTCATAAACGTAACCAAAAAAAAGTTATGAGTAAATTACCATAGCTTGCTTATCTCAAATTTCTAGTTTAATGGCTATATTATGTACACGTTGAAGTGGTGGGGTTTATTAGATAAATAGACCATAGAAACAATAATGATTAAAATAATTGTTCTTCAGTAGTAACTATTAGAGATAAATATGATACCATGTTAAGACAATAGAAAGCAGTTAAACTGTAACAGAATTGAATCACACTTCATTACACTTAGAATCGTTACAACAGACCCATATATAGGCCTAACAGAAATGCCAGCTCAGCTAAGCTGAACTAACTAAACAATCTCTTATATATAGGCCTAATAGAAGAGTAATCTATATTTATCTCTAATAGTAACAACAGTGAGACTTCAAACTCTAGTTTAGCAGCATAATCAAATAATTGCTACTTATTAGTTGATACATTCATCACAAACCCAACAACACATTCATCATGTACGAGAAAAGATACCTCGAAGAGAAAAAAGAACAAAATGTCATAAACAAATAGCATAAATGAAGAGAGACAGACATGACTTTTGTTACCATAATAACTAGTCCCTCATCATTAACAATTATCAAACCCATGCTCCATCATCAATATAACAAGCCACACAGAACAAATGTAGAAACAAGAATAACCAAACATGTAAAGACATATTTAATACACATATGGGTTAAAAGATGTCTTTGTATGATTCATCGGTATATCATATAGGTGATAATAATTCTTGATCATCCCAAAACCAGCTGAGAAACTCAGTAGAATACATATGCTCAATTTTATAGACATAATAACTCAAAAGCTAAGTTTATCTTAAAGTCCAGTTCAGATAATAGCTAAAACTTGCTTCCAGATATTAAAGGGGTGTCATTGTTCATAACATTCAGTTTCAATGAAAAACGAAAAAAAGCCAAGGACTCGTAATTTGGTTGCTATTGCTAGTAATAGACAAAGCAAGTTTCTAAGTCCCAACCACATGACTTCACATCACAATAACTCAACAATTGCAATAAAATTTAATTGTTTTAAACACAAACTAATAACAATGGATGTGTTAGTAAAAGGCCTCTTATCACTAGGACTTATGTCAGAAAGAAGCATATAAATCAAGTTAATGCTGCAACAGAAATTATGTTTTACTAGTAGGCAAATTATTTTATTATTGTTAAATGTTGAATTTGCAGTAACTGCTGTCTAACATCTGCAGGAAGTCAAAAACTGCTGAAAAAAGTTAATAGTTATAAATATAGGCTGAAAGGAAAAAGGAGGGGATTGGGTATTCTGTATGTTGGCTGGGTTGGGCGACAATAGGCTCTCTAATTCCTAGGGGTTGTTTGTGACACCGACATTTTTCATATCAAAACCAGTCTTAACATGATAGACGCGGGGAGCGGCCAACCTCAATACACTAAAGTAGAATAGTAGATATAGGGATAATCTGGTTTCTAACTGATTTGGAAATGAAGCTTCAAACTATATTTCCAATTTCAGAGTTGCATCAGAAACACACCAGAATATCAGATGCTAATGCAATGTTTTTCTATAATTTTTTGTTTTGTTTATTCCTCTTAAGTAAATTAACAAAGCATACAAGTCAATATATGTAATTAAAGCTAAAAATTATGAAATGAACCAGATCAGAATCCTAATATGAAGCATCTTTAATGCAAAATAGTTAACTGGGAGCATTACAATGTAAGTGTCTCAAAACATTACTCCACTCGTGAAAGACAAACTGCAACAGACAAGGATACGATACATTTGCAATTAGTGTTATAACTAGTAACATGAACATCCTCTTTACGGTGAAACAAATGCACAAAACATTGAGATAGCATACAACATGCACAACATCTATAATATATGTATGTGACTTCCAGCATTCATATAAAAATTATTATAATTATGACTTACGTATAAAAATGAATATAATTATGACTAACAGAGTAACAGGCTATTAACAACCGGCGGTAAAAGCTAATATCAAACTATATTTCCAATTTCAGAGTTGCATCAGAAACACACCAGAATATCATATGAGCTAAACTATGTTACATATGTTACTTCATGGAAGAGATAGTTTAAGGCTGTCTTTGTATATATCAATTCTATGATGTGTTTCCTTGTTGAAAAATTAATGTTGATGTTGTAGTTTGTTTAAACATAATGCAGCCACTAAGAGAAAAACGAGAAGAAGTGAAGTATCGTTTTAAGCTGCAAATGTACATAATGCAGTTAAGATTGACTACTTTTTAGCATTTCACGAATTAGGATTAATTACTTTATCTATTTTTCCACTTGTAGACATTATTTGCAGTTGGTTTATGTATTTTTCACATGTCCACGTCATTAAGAGCCTAAAACTTGTGATTGCGTATTCATTGTATTATAAAAAATGACTTAGTCCTTGATTGAATATGTTCATATAATACACTGGTTTGTTTTGAGTATAAGATTTGTCATTATTGTGATATCTTGTGTGCTTCTTCAAAGAGTTAGATTCAATTTTTAGGATTATTGTTTCTTGAAAGTTCCAGTATCTCTTAATTTTGGTCCATATATAATTATAAAAACTAAAAAGGGCTATCACTTATATTGATGTTTATTGCTTTCTAACACATGTTGGCCCTACAGGCCTCGTCCAAATGAAAGCTTTGGAGGTCTACATGTTTATTGCTCAACAACGTTGCTTGATTTTTACTTGGTTTCTATATATTATTGGTACTTCAAGTTGAAGTATTGTCTGATCCTGAGACATGATATATTCAACTATTTCTATTTGACATTTTCTTATTACTACCAATGTATTTGTCAGTGTTATTTTCAGTACGTGTCGGGTGTTTGAGCATTGTTAATTTCAGCTTATATACAACAAATAGACTATATAACTTGTAAAAACAGATTAACTCAAGCTTGTGTAAATTTATAATAAAGAATTCTACTCTATAAGAGGAAATGAAGGAGAAAAATGACAGGATTCTGTTACCTAAAGATCTTTCAACTTGATTCCAACAGCAACAAAAACCAAAAGTTTATCCTTAGCTAAAAGCAATTTCAATTTCTATACAACATCCTTCACTGTAACAACAACAACAACAAATCTAGTCAAATAAAACGATAACATTTCTTTCCCAAACAATTTGAAACTGATGAAATACCTAATTGAGCTTTAACCGAGAAAACAACGACGTTGCACAAACAACCTAGAGAGAAATAATCAAAAAATGAGAAAATGAAAATGAAAATGTAATAAAGAGTAAAAGAGATGAAATAGAATATGCCGTCGTTAGAAGAAAGACGGTGATGTCGATGGACTCGAAAGCGGCGCGACGAACGTGATTAGACTGGGTGGTTACGATGCAAGAAGGGGGAGAGTCGCAGGAGCAGAAGGCGTCATCATCAACAACTGTGAACACTGAAAGAATCAACTGGCGAGATGAGACGACAACACGGTTCAGGATGAGATTCGGCGGTAGGATGTTTGAAGAAGGAGAACTTTCATTTTCCTTTTCAATTTGTTTGACATTTTTTTTTCTTTGGAATATGTCTGATTATTTTTTAGATTTTTTATTCTAAAAAAAAGTGTGCACCTTTTTTATAGTTATATATTATTATATTATGTGTTAGAATATATATATATATATATATATATATATATATATATATATATATATATATATATATATATATATATATATATATATATATATATATATATATATATATATATATATATATATATATATATATATATATATATATATATATATATATATATTCATTTTAATAATATTTAGAGGGAAATATTTGTTTTTTAGGGTATAAGTTTTGGAGGGAAGATTCCCACCAAAAATTTGATGGTGCTAAAATTTTATGCAACATTGAAGAAGTGTAGCCTTTTATTATAACTAAAGTAACAATTTAAAAATGTCCTCAAAAGTATTTTAGGGGACAATTATCAAACATTGTTAAAGAAGTAATATATTAACGCTCTAAAATCGTCCCCAGAAGCAGTTAAGGGTACAATTAACAATCGTTGCCAAAAAAATAAAAGAATGACGCTCCAAAAACGTCCCTAATAGTATTTTAGGCAACGATTATCAAGGGTTGCAAATATATTTTTGGAAACAACTATAAATTGTTGCCTATACGAATTTGAGGCAACAATTTTTACATGTAACCTAAAAAAGTGTTGCCAGAGACAATAAATGTTGTAGTGTGAATCTTGAACTGCTCGCATAAACCGGTGATCATAGTATTGTTAAGGTTTGTACCGTTATCAGTGATAATCCTTTCGGGGATACCGTATCGACAAATAAGATTCTGCTTGATGAAGCGGGTGTTGTACCCCAAATTTTGACCTAAGATACCATCTCCCATCTGCATCATTACATTGCAAGGGTTTTGACCTATTTTTATCAATTTTCAAAGCAGTTTTAAAATTCATAACTTTTTCAAGTCAAGAGCTGTTTATTTTTTGAACGCTAAATTTATTAATTGATCAATGCTAAAACAATGTTTATTAATTATTTATTATCTTAAATTTAAATAATTGGAATTTATTTTCAGTTATTATATAATTTAAAGATTTATAAATAATAAAATAAATATTTGAAAAGAGTTTATTAATTGATCAACAATGTTTATCTAATTATTTATTATTCTAAGTTTAGATAGTTGAAATTTTATTTTCAGTTATTATAATTTAGAAGAATTATAAATAATGAAGTAAATGATTGAAGAGAAGTTAATTGATCAATGATGTTTATTTAATTATTTATCATTCTAAATTTAAATAATTGGAATTGATTTTCAGTTATTATATAATTTAAAGAATTATAAATGATAAAATAAATAATTGGAAAGAAGAAAAGAATTAACTGAAATAATAGAATTTTATTCATCTTTATTCTAATTATTACAATTGTTGTTTAAATATTGTATTATGTACAAAGTATTTACAATGACAATTACATAAAATGTTTAAAGTAAAATAAAAACTATTTTTCTAAGATTCTAAATCTCCATCTTCTATCCAATGCTTCTTTAATGCTCGTTTGATTTTACCTGCAAAAGAATTAAAAGAAAAGTCAGAAATGAATATAATTAAAAGCAGACGATTAATTTTAGCGTTCATCATTAAAAGCAAACGGCTGGAATCAGTTTTTATCCTTTTTGAAAATCACGGGATTTCTCCCGGTTCACAAAAAGGGATGAATTTTTATTGATAAAAATGAATGCACAAGTTAAAATATGTACAAATTCACTTTTGTCAAAATTGCACATTTTTATTGTAAACTGCATAATCCAAAATCAATTACACATTTTCAAAGTCCACTGCATATTTCAAAAGCAAAACAACATATTTTCAAAAGCCAATATGCAACGTAAACTACCCAAAGCATGTGGGAAGAGGTCAAAAAAAATAGGCTCCATGCTGTACATGCAGTTGACAAAGAGGAAGTGTGCAGTTAAAACCAAATATGCAAGCAATATATTTCCTAATTACATCATTTTCCAGCTTGTGCTTTTTCAGAACTTAAAAGTACATACAACATTTTAGTGTTTCAATTGTACTAAGGAGAGAGAAGAGAGAAAGAGTGTGGTTTTTACAGGTTTTGGCTTAGGCAGAAAAGGAATAGAAACAAAACTGCAGCAGCATCCAATAAGAAAAGGGAAGCATGAAAAAGAGTATGGACAAACTGATGGAGCAGTAAGAGTGCAGAGTATCAAGAAAAATATTGTTAAATATACTAAAACCTGAGTTATCAAGATAGAGGCCAGCAAACTGTGATAACAACAACAAACCCTTCAAGAAAAAGGGAGGAGCTCATAACCTGTTGTAGGCTCAAACTCAAAACTGTCAACAAATACAAAGTCACTTTTCTTAAGGTCTCAAAACAAAAAACCAGTGAACAACCTACGGTACAGCAAAAGCCTTAACCCTTTCAAAATGATAACCTGTAACACCCAACCAAAACCTCACGCCTTAGTTCAAAAATGCCCAACATAACCTTCACAAACTGGTAAGCTCTCAAACCATCACCAAACCTGTACCATCCTAAACCATAAAACCTGTTCAAGCCTTACCAACGTCTTGGTTCAAAAAACCTGTAATGGCCTGAAAAACCCAAAACCAGTAAAGCCATTACCAAAACAACAAAAAACCCTTCAAGAAAAAGGGAGGAGCTCATAACCTGTTGTAGGCTCAAACTCAAAACTGTCAACAAATACCAAGTCACTTTTCTTAAGGTCTCAAAACAAAAAACCAGAATACCCAAAACCTTCATAAGCTTATAACCAGCATAAACAAATCTGAGCTAAAACCAATTTCCAAACCCACAAAAGCCCTCAGACAGTATCATCACTGGGCAAAAGCAACTGAAGAACAGCAAAGAAGAGAAGAGGAAAAAGCATACCAACAAAGGCGACAGTCAAGCATCAACATTGGGAAGCTAGTCAAAACAAAAATATTTCAACAATAACATTCAAAGCATCCAAGGCAACACAGGCGTGTAAAGGCAACAGAAGAAGTAGACAGAAGCAACGTTCAAGGCAAACATCAAGGCAACAAAAAAGGAGACAAAGAGTACAGAGTACCAGGGTCACCAAAAAGCAAGCACAACCTCATTAAACTCCCATCACCGTCAAAGCCTCCGGAGCGCCTCCGACCCCACCTCTTCTCCATATCCAGAAAACAAAGGTAGTAATTTCTTTTCTCATCCCTTTTCACAACCTCGTTAAATAAACAAATGAACATAAAAGCAATGAATACCAAATCTTAACATACCAAGTCATCACATGCGAAAATCATAAAAAACGTATAAAAGATCAAAAATCAAACCTTGCTTCGTAAAACCACTGGGCTAGAATATTGGAGGAAGGAGAGGTTAAGTGATGGCGCTGGTGGCTAAGCGGAGGGAGTTGTATTCAGAAGACCTAGCGAAGAAGATGGAGCAAAACAAGAAGAACGACGCTGCAAACCACAAACCCTAACATTTCTAAATGAAACAAATATCATCAACCCTAAAACCTTTGTCTCACCCACTTGGGCCTAACCCGTTTCCTGCCTAAGAGCCCAACGACTTCTACTAACACCCCCCATCCCTTTTTCTGTTTATTCTTGTTTTGGGCCCCCTTGAAACCCCTTTGGCCCATGCGATTTGCTTATCTACCCCCGTTTGATTCTGGACACATCTCTTTCTATTTGTTTTCTTTAGCCTTTTTTTTTAGAATTTTTATTGATTAGTTAATTAGTAATTTAATTAAATAGTAGGTGTAATTTAATTAAAACATTTTTAAATAATTTGACCATTTTTATTAAGTTTAACCTTAAGATTAATTTAGTAATTTTTGTATTCCCTTTTAATTAGATTTAAGTTAATAACTTTTAAGTTTTAATTTAGTTTAGATTATTTAATAACTCTTAAAATAAATACTTTATATTAATATTAAAAAACATATAAAAATAGAAACATATGAAAAACATTTTCTTTAATTAAATCTCTTGCTTTATCCATATTAAACAAAAATACAAAAATGCATGTTCACACCATTAAGTATTTTATTTAATTGTTGTATATCACTTATCTATCTAATTGTCTGTTTGATTATTCAGTATTTACATGGTTATTCTGTTTACGTCTGAATCCAAGAGAAAAATGATTAAATTTGTTGACTTCATGTCCTCAAGTCCAATCACGCGAATATCTTCATTTCATTAAAACTTAGGATAATTTTTCCCCAAATATTCAATCTTTTCAAAATTTGTACCTTTTAAGCCAAAACTTCGACATTAGGTCGTCGTACCTTCAAAAACCCGTCCGTACCCCTTTTCGGCCAAAACAATTTATTTTTAAATCAAACGAACACTTTAATAAATAAATATTTCAAAAAGGTTCCTATAGAGTACTATAGATACATTGGGTGTTAATACCTTCCCACTGTATAACCAACCCCTGAACCATAGATCTCTTTTCAAAAAACGCCTTGTATTTTTATTACTTTTAAAAAGTATTATTTTACATTGCATATTTAGGGTTTTATTTCTCTCTTTCCCCTTTTCCCTTGG
Organism: Vicia faba; assembly: GCA_948472305.1. Classification (NCBI taxonomy): domain Eukaryota; kingdom Viridiplantae; phylum Streptophyta; class Magnoliopsida; order Fabales; family Fabaceae; genus Vicia; species Vicia faba. The sequence continues at coordinate 537,757,780 of OX451736.1, forward strand.
AAATAATAAAGCGCGGTGGCGACTCTTGCTTTTGTGAGACGAATTAATCAATAATTCGATCTCCGATTTACCCCGCTACATTTTTTATCGCTACAGAATTGGCGACTCTGCTGGGGAAAGATTGACCTCTTGCTGGTCCATCCCTAAGTGGGTTAAGCCTAATTTGTTTTATCTGTTTTATTATTATTTGATTTGTTTGATTATGTGTTTAAATTGGGGTTGTTTGGGTTTTTTTGTAAAGGACGAATCCTATACCCGGATTAAGTTACACTTAAGGAATAGGACGGGTGGTACAGTCATGTTAACTTTGAGGGAGTAATCCCAAAGAAGGAGGCATGAGATCCCCCACTCAATGGAAGGCCCTCTTGAACTTAATATTTGTTTACCGAGTAATCGGGAAGACATTATTATTTTCGACCTAGGAGCCAGAGAAATTGAGAACCGTAGAACCCTAACCCATCTTGGCCTTTTAGGTGTAGCGCGGAGACTATAACGGAGTAATTCGGAAGTAGTTGTTACGCGATGCTACGCTCGGATGAGTTTCTCTTGAGAATATTGATAATTATTGAGTAATCAAGACGTTGGCAATATCCGAAGGAGGAATGTAGACTCTGGGAACTCTTAGAACCTTGTCTTACAGGTGTGATTAAACCGTTAGTACATACCTTGGGGTGGGCTTTACCCTCGACTCCATGCTCGAAACGTTGAACCTTTGAACCCCATGTTTGTGAACTTGTGTGTAACTGTTGCATTATCATTCATTCATGCATTCATCAAGATTTTTGTAAAAAACTTGTTTTTCGAGGAACTTAGGAATGATTTTTGCAGACATCTCAGGTATTACTATGGAATTTGGAAGGAGAAATACTCGAAGTTTTAGTTTTAACGAGACCGAGATTAAAGAGCTGAAGAGTTTAATTCCTAAGATCAAGAACCCGACGGATTTTCAGAAAAAGTATGGGTCCATTATACCTCTCATGAAGCGCAAGATGAAGGAAGGCATCCTTGGTACGTTAGTCCAATTTTACGATCCTTTGTACCGATGTTTCACCTTTCCGGATTACCAGTTAATGCCCACATTAGAAGAGTACTCCTACATATTTGGTTTGCCGATCACCGACTGTGCTCCTTTTTCTGGATTAGAAGAGGAGCCCAAATCTCACGAGATAGCGACCATCACCCACTTGAAGAAGTCAGAGATAGAGGAGAACATGACTACAAAAGGGGGAATCTGAGGTCTGTCTGCGCAGTTTTTGTTGAGGAAAGCTCGTCATTTCGCTGAGATAAAAGGTACTATTGCCTTTGAAGACGTCTTTGCTTTACTCGCTTATGGTCTATTCTTGTTCCCTAACGTTGATAAGTTTGTGGATATCAACGCCATCAGAATTTTCTTGATTGGAAATCCGGTCCCTACGCTGCTAGGAGATACCTACTACTCCATCCATCTTCGAAACTCTTATCAAGGAGGAATGATTATTTGTTGTGCACCGTTGTTGTATCAGTGGTATGTTTCTCATCTACCTAGGTCTTATGTTTTCTGGGATCTCGAGAAGGAGCCGCGATGGGCGCCAAAAATTATGGCTCTCACTCATTTCGACATTGATTGGTATAATCGAGTTTACTATGACGTGAAGATCATCGATAGCTGTGGTGCTTTTCCTAACGTGCCTCTTCTTGGTACGAAAGGTGGAATTAACTATAACCCTGTTCTCGCGCGTCGTCAGTTTGGATACCCGATGAGGGACAAGCCAAACAACATCCATGTGAGTGGTTTCTTTCTACAGGAAGGACAAGATCATCAGGCAGCTAAGAGGGAGATCGAAGGAGCTTGGCGCCACATCCATAGGAAAGGGAGAGATATGTTAGGACATAGAGGTGCCGTTTCTTTGGAGCCTTACCTACAATGGGTCTGTGCTAGGGCTTGTGCTCTCAAGATGCCCTATAAACTTGAGAAACCTTTATTCCCTACCGTTGCATCATCATCCGTTGATATCCCTATCGAGAATATGGGAGAATACCAAGGAAATCTGGCTAGGATGAAGTCCGAGAGAGATGCTTGGAAAGAAAAGTATAATATGTCTGAATATGAGAATCGGGTCCTGGATCGACAGCTAAAGGAAAAGGAGGATTTGCTATTTATTCAAGACGGCTGGTCCATTGATCATGATGAGAAGCTTCGTCAAAAGGATGCTTTATTGAAGAAGTATGCTAGTGAAAGGAAGAGAAAGAAGGAAGGTTCGGTAAGCGTTGCTCTTGTTCCCAATCCGCAAAAGGAAATCATTGATCGACTGGTAGCTGAGAAGAAAGAGATGGAAGACTTTTATGAAGAGAAGATCAGGAAGCTCCAGTTGCAGTTGGCATTTGGTCCTTCATCTGATGATTCTGAGTGATCTTCAGCTTTTAGTTTTATTTTACTGATGTCATTTTGTAAAACTCTGTAAAAGGGCTTCATGTTCCAAAGTTGTAATTTACCGCTTTTATTAAGGGCTTCATGTTCCAAAGTTGTAATTTACTGCTTTATTATGGGCTTCACGTTCCAAAGTTGTAGTTTACTGCTTTATTATTGGGTTGTTATCCCAAAGTTATAATTTATTATTTTGTTGTTCCAAAGTTGTAAGTTGTAATTTACCGCTTTTGATTAATGGATGAGTTTTGTTGTTCCAAATTCCTTTACCATTGATGTGTGCGAAATTATTGAAGTTCCTTGAAAAAAAACTATTAAAATGAATTATCATTTGCATCACACATCATGCATCATCCAACATTCCACTTCACATGTTTTCTAGAGTCTTATCCTTGTTTCTTTTTCCACTCCGATAGATTGTCAAGCTGTCTCACCGATACGATACTCGAGCCAATCGTCAGAGGAAGATGGAATATCTGGAACAGGAAAACCACGAGCTTCGTGAGAAGGTCGCTACCCTTCGTGTCGGTATGGAAAACTTAACTGCGCTAGTGGAAAGTTTGATGGCTGCTCAGAATCAGCCATCGACTACAGCTGCTGAGATTCAAACTTCAACTACTGTGGTTTCCGAGATTGTCACCGTTCCAACATCTGTGACTCAAATCAACTCTCCGCTTCAACATCAGATGCCAAAAGGTTTTCCGTGGGGAATGCCTTACAACTTTGTGCCAGAGGGGTATCAACTTGTCGTACAGCCTTTGTTTCAACCTACTTTGTCTCTTCCTCAACCAGAGACAACTGCCATGCCGTCGGTAATCCCGTCTGTAACACCTTTCCTGCAACCGTTGATGACAACTGTCGCTCCTGTGGTTCACTCCGTGCCATACCTGAATGAACCTACTTATCCTGCCGAGCCTGCTGAAAGTTTGGGTCTTTTTTATAGAATGGAAGAATTTCAAGACCAATTCCAAGAAATGCAGAGGGAGCTCAGAGCGTTAAAGGGGAAGGATTTGTTTGGAAAGAACACGCATGACCTTTGTTTAGTTCCGAATGTCAAGATTCCAGCAAAATTCAAAGTGCCAGACTTTGAGAGATATAAGGGTGATTCGTGTCCTCGGAGTCACTTGACTATGTACGTGAGAAAGATGTCTACGTATTCTGATGATCATGACTTGTTGATTCACTATTTTCAAGACAGTTTGACGGGTGCTGCTCTCAAGTGGTATATGGGTTTAGACAACATTCGGATCCGCAACTTCAACGATCTTAGCGAAGCTTTTGTTCATCAGTATAAGTACAACGTTGACATGGCACCGGACAGGGATCAACTCCGGGAGATGTCCCAGAGAGACAGAGAATCTTTTAAGGAATACGCCCAGAGGTGGCATGAAATTGCTGCTCAAATCTATCCACCTCTTGAGGAGAAAGAGATGACGAAGATATTCTTGAAGACTTTAGGTTCCTTTTACTATGAAAGAATGATCGCCAGCGCACCCAGTGACTTCACCGAAATGGTAAGAATGGGCATGGCGTTGGAGGAAGGGATTCGTGAAGGGTGTTTGGTTAAAGAGGGAAGTCCGTCTAGCAGTACTAAGAAGTTTGGAAGTGTTTTCCCAAAAATAAAAGAACAGGATGTCAGCGCAATATTCCCAGGGAGACCGAGGAGAGGTTACTCACACGTTGCGGCAGTCACTCCGGCTGTCCGCCCAGCTTTGATGACCCCAGCTCATCAAACCCCACCAACTCAACAACGGCCATTTCAGCAGCAGCCTCGACAACAGGCTTATCCATTCAACAACCAGAACCGTTCACCAAGAAAACCGCAATTCAATGCCATTCCTATGACTTATACGGAATTGTTCCCTGCTCTTATCAGAAAGAACCTCATAACGACGAAGCCTCCTCATGTCGCACCAAACAGTACTTCTCAGTGGTACAAGGCGGATCAGTTTTGTGAATATCATCAAGGGTCGCCAGGACACAACCTTGAGAATTGTTTTGCTCTAAAGGCGGACGTGCAGAGGTTGATTGAGAATGGTATCTTGTCTTTCAAGGATGTTAATCCAAATGTTAGAGATAATCCTTTGCCTTGACATGGGGCAGCCTCAGTGAATATGGTGGAAGGTTGTCCGGGAAAGTTTCGAGTTTTTCAAGTTGAACACATAAGAGAGTCGTTAATCAGGTTACATCAGAGCTTAAGAAGACTTGCCTTTGTTAGGCATCAGCATGATTATGATGTTTGTGAATTTTGTTCAAGAGAGGTTGATTGCCCTATTGTGAAGGAGGATATTCAAAAGTTGTTAGACCAGAGAGTTATCACTATTACATATGACAGAGATCCGGAAGATGAAGTGAATGTTATAATACCACAATTCAATTTGCCTGAATCAGTAGAGATCGTTTACGATAGTCAGACTGCACTTGTTGCTCCTTTGATCATTTATCCACCTGGTCCTGTGCCTTATAACTCAGACCAAGCTATACCGTATAAGTATAATGCCACAATGATTGAGAATGGGGTAGAAGTCCCTATACCAACAAGGCCGTCTTTTGTTAACATCGCTGATGTGAGTAGAGTCACGAGAAGCGGACGTGTCTTTGCAGCAGTACCTTTGAAGATACCAGAAGTTCAAGTCAAGAGGCCCATACCGACAGAAATTCCAGCGAGAAATGTTGAACCAAGGGTTGAGATAGGCCGATCCAATGAACCTATCCCTCATCCTGAGGATGATGAGATTCTGAAGCTTATCAAGAGAAGTGAATATAAGATTGTGGACCAACTTTTGCAAACTCCTTCCAAGATTTCTTTGCTTGCTTTACTGAGAGATTCTGGTGCCCATAGAGAAGCTTTGATGAAGGTCTTGGACCAGGCATTCGTGGATCATGATGTGACGGTTGATCAATTTGATGGAATTGTGGGAAATATTACTTCGTGTAATAATCTTGGTTTCAGTGATGAAGAGCTTCCGGAGGAAGGAACCATAATATGGCTTTGCATATCTCAATAAGTTGTGGAAATGATACTTTATCAAGTGTGTTGGTAGATACAGGCTCGTCGTTAAATGTAATTCCCAAAACTACATTATCTCGACTCTCATATCAAGGTGCTCCCATGAGACCTAGTGGAGTAATTGTTAAAGCGTTTGATGGTTCTAGGAAGACTGTCATTGGTGAAGTGGATCTTCCTATAGTAATTGGTCCTCATACTTTTCAGATCACTTTTTAAGTAATGGATATTCGTGCCACCTACAGTTGCCTATTGGGTCGTCCATGGATCCATGATGCAGGGGCAGTCACTTCCACGCTCCATCAGAGATTGAAGTTTGTAAGGCATGGAAAGCTGGTAATGATTGGTGGAGAGTAGGCTATGGTGGTAAGCCATTTGTCATCTTTCTCTTTTATTGATGCTGATGAGGATGTTGGAACCCAATTCCAGGCTCTATCTGTTGCTAATAATGAAGTGAAGAAGCAAGGGACATCTATTTCTTCTTTTGAGGATGCGCGACGAGTGGTTGAAAGTGGTTCGGCTGAAGGTTGGGGCCAGGTGTTGACTTTGCCTGAGAACAAGTCTGGAGAAGGTCTTTGTTTTCATCCCGTGTCTGCGAGAGTCAAGCAGGAAGTAGTTACTCGTCCGATACAAGAAGTTTTCCGAAGCGCAGGTTTTATCCATCCGACTCCTCCTGAGGTTGATGCTATAATAGGAGACGATTCTGAAGAGGATTTACCCGATTTTGTAACGCATGGAGTGGCTTGCCAGAACTGGATTGCTGTTGATGTTCCTGTTGTGATGCACATTTCTGAGTAATGTTTTGTTTTATTTTTGAAAAAAACTTTCGCTCTGCCCAAGGCGAAAAGTATTTGTGTCGGGCTATGATGAAAATAAATCCTTTTGCTCTGCCCAAGGCAAAAGAGAAATGTTTGGGCTCTTTGTTTCAAGTATTTCCCTCCATGAATAAAAATGTTATTTTGTCCACTACTGTTTTATTTTTTCACTTTTTCTGGGAAATAGTAATGGAAATTAATTGGTAGTAATAGGAAAATATAATAATATTTTGTTTCATTTGTACAACATTCATGTTAATCGATTTCTAAAATAAAGCATAATCATATGTGCAGATTAATCCATGACTTAACCATTGAAAACAATGATCATATGCCCTCTCCCAACTTTGAATTCCCTGTGTTCAGAGCCGAAGAAGAGGATAGTGAAGAGATTCCTGATGAAATTTCCCGTTTACTTGAGCATGATGAAAAGATTATTCAGCCGTTTGAAGAACCTGTAGAGTTGATCAATTTAGGTGATGAAGAAGATAAAAAGGAAGTCAAGGTCGGAGCATTGCTTATCCCAGAGGTCAAAGAGAAAATGTTGGAGCTTCTCAAAGAGTATGTTGATGTGTTTGCTTGGTCCTACCAAGATATGCCAGGTTTGGACAACAATATTGTGGAGCATCGTTTACCGTTGAGACCTGAATGTCCGCCGATTAAGCAGAAGTTGAGAAGGACTCGTCCTGATATGGCTGACAAGATCAAAGAAGAAGTTCAAAAACAGATTAATGCAAGTTTCCTTGTTACATCGGTCTATCCTCAATGGTTAGCCAATATAGTGTCTGTTGCTAAGAAAGATGGCAAAGTTCGAATGTGTGTAGACTATAGAGATCTGAATAGAGCTATCCCAAAGGATGACTTCCCATTACCGCACATTGACGTATTGGTCGACATTACCACAAAGTTCAAAGTCTTTTCTTTCATGGATGGTTTCTCTGGTTACAATCAAATCAAGATGGCACCAGAAGATATGGAGAAGACAACTTTCATTACACCGTGGGGAATATTTTGTTATCGGGTTATGCCGTTTGGTTTGAGGAATGCTGGTGCAACATACCAAAGGGCCATGACTGCTTTGTTCCATGACATGATGCATAAAGATATAGAAGTGTATGTAGATGACATGATTGCCAAATCACAAACTGAAGAAGATCATTTGGAACATTTATTGAAGTTATTCCAGCGTTTGAGAAAGTATAAACTCCGTCTGAATCCCAACAAGTGCACTTTTGGTGTTCGTTCTGGAAGACTTCTGGGTTTCATTGTCAGTCAGAAAGGTATTGAGGTAGATCCTGATAAAGTCAAAGCTATTCGGGAAATGCCCGCACCCAAGACGGAAAAACAAGTAAGAGGATTCCTTGGGAGACTGAATTATATTTCTAGATTTATATCTCATATGACTGCTACCTGTGGGCCGATTTTCAAGCTTCTCCGCAAGAACCAAGGATGTGTGTGGACAGAAGATTGTCAGAGAGATTTTGATAACATTAAAGAATATTTGCTTGAACCTCCCATATTGATTCCTCCAGTGGAAGGAAGACCTTTGATTATGTACCTGACTATATTGGAAGATTCCATGGGATGTGTGCTTGGTCAACAAGATGAGACTGGAAGAAAGGAACATGCCGTATATTATTTGAGTAAGAAATTCACAGACTGTGAGTCTCAATACTCATTGCTTGAGAAAACTTGTTGTGCTTTAGCTTGGGATGCTCGTCGTCTGCGCCAGTATATGATTAACCACACTACTTGGTTGATCTCCAAAATGGATCCGATCAAGTATATCTTTGAGAAGCCCGCCTTATCTGGAAGAATAGCCCGTTGGCAGATGTTGTTATCCAAATATGACACTGAGTATCACACTCAGAAGGCAATCAAAGGGAGTATTTTAGCCGATCATTTGGCTCACCAACCAATTGACGATTATCAATCCATCAAGTTTGATTTCCCAGATGAAGATGTTATGTACTTGAAAGCTAAAGATTGTGAAGAGCCGTTACCTGAAGAAGGACCTGATCCCGAATCCCATTGGGGTTTAATATTTGACGGAGCTGTGAACTCTTATCGAAATGGAATTGGGGCAATCATCGTCACTCCCCGAGGTACTCATATCCCGTTCACGGCGAGATTGAAGTTTGACTGCACGAACAACATGGTTGAATATGAGGCATGTATTATGGGTCTCGAAGAAGCAGTGGATCTAAGGATTAAGATTCTTGATATTTACGGAGATTCGGCATTGGTAATTAATCAAATCAAAGGAGAATGGGAGACTCGTCATCCTGGTTTGATCCCTTACAGAGACTATGCTAGAAGACTGTTAACTTTCTTCAACAAAGTGGAATTACATCATATCCCTAGAGATGAGAATCAAATGGCTGATGCTTTAGCTACTTTGTCTTCAATGTTTCAAGTGAATGGTTGGAACGACGTGCCTACAATCCGGGTTATGCGGCTCGACAGACCTGCTCATGTGTTCTCAGTAGAAGAGGTCACCGACGACAAACCGTGGTTCTATGACATTAAACGTGTTCTTCAAACTCAAGAGTACCCGCCTGGGGCATCCAGTAAAGATAGGAAGACATTGAGAAGATTAGCAAGCAGTTTCTTCTTCAATGAAGAAGTTTTGTATAAGAGGAATTACGACATGGTCTTGCTCAGATGTGTAGACAGACGTGAAGCAGACATGCTGATGCAAGAAGTACATGAAGGATCCTTTGGCACTCATGCCAACGGACATGCGATGGCTAGAAAGATGTTGAGAGCTGGTTACTATTGGATGACAATGGAATCTGATTGCTGCAAATATGTGAAGAAATGTCATAAATGCCAGATTTATGCGGACAAGATACATGTGCCACCGACTCTCCTCAACGTTATCTCTTCACCTTGGCCTTTCTCTATGTGGGGCATTGATATGATTGGAATGATTGAACCCAAAGCCTCAAATGGTCATCGTTTCATCTTGGTAGCGATCGATTATTTTACTAAATGGGTGGAAGCAGCATCTTATGCTAATGTAACCAGACAGGTGGTAGTCAGATTTATCAAGAATCAGATCATTTGTCGATACGGCATCCCGAGCAAGATCATCACTGATAATGGTTCGAATTTGAATAACAAGATGATGAGAGAGCTTTGTGAAGAGTTCAAGATCGAACATCATAATTCTTCTCCTTACAGACCGAAGATGAATGGGGTTGTCGAGGCTGCTAACAAGAACATCAAGAAGATTGTCCAGAAGATGGTAGTAACTTATAAAGATTGGCATGAAATGCTTCCGTTTGCTCTGCATGGATACCGTACTTCAGTTCGAACTTCAACAGGTGCAACCCCATTTTCCCTGGTTTATGGTATGGAAGCAGTACTCCTCGTGGAGGTTGAGATTCCGTCTCTAAGAGTGTTGATGGAAGCTAAACTTTCTGAAGCTGAATGGTGTCAAAGTAGATATGATCAGTTGAATTTAATTGAAGAAAAGAGATTGACAGCTTTGTGTCACGGTCAATTGTATCAGCAGAGGATGAAGAAGGCTTTTGATAAGAAGGTTCGACCACGCGAGTTCAGAGAAGGTGACCTTGTGCTCAAGAAGATATCATCTTTCCAACCTGATTCCAGGGGCAAGTGGGCTCCGAATTATGAAGGACCGTATGTCGTTAAGAAAGTTTTCTCTGGAGGTGCCTTGATTCTCACCAATATGGACGGTGAAGAGCTCCCGCGCTCCATGAACGCCGATGCAGTCAAGAAGTATTTCGCTTAGGTTTGAGTTGACAGTTCGCTAAGTTGAAAACCCGAAAGGGAGGCTTAGGCAAGCTTTTGGTCAGACCGGTCTTGGCATTTGAGCACATTTCGGAATTCGAAGTTGTTAGGGAGAATAGTGATCATTATTTTTGTGTAACCTTTTCCTTTCATGTACTATTTCCCAAACTTTTGTAAACCGTTGGAGTCGCGTTGTTAGCGAACTACCATCTTATTAATGAAATTTGAGCATTTACCTTTTGTGGGCAAAATTTTAATTTTACGGAAATATTTGAAACAAAGTTATTTAAAGTATTCTTATTTTAAAAATGTGTCGTGAATAATGAAAGGAATATTAACAGTTGTTCCAAGGATGGTCAAGCCATGAAATGCAAAACAGTACAGTAATTTATCCTTGCATGATGAACATGTTTCGTTTCAAAATCGTCATGGGGTGTTGGTTGTGTAAACTTTTGTTTCTAGTGGTACTGAGTTTGGTGACTCCCCAGTTGTTCCAGTTAAGCGTTGTTTTGGTTACCTTTATTTGAGCAGATTTCTGAAGTGTGGTACGCTTTGTCTCATGCCAGTGATCTATTGGTATTAGAAGATTGGATTTGAATACTTTTCTCCTCGAAAGACTTGAGCCTTGTGGCGTGTTACGCTCCGACGTTGCTTTGGGGTTCCAATTCCTGTTATTTTCCATATTTTAAGATTGGCCGAGATCTATCTTGTCGTGACACCTTATTGTCTTCAAGTTATTCCATCTGTTTGTTTTGTCAGCATAACATTCATTTACTCATTTACACTTATATCAGCATGCATATTCACATTTGTCGTTGATTTTGGGTTGTATACTTTGTTTAATATAATGTACATGTTTCTTTCCAAGTAGAAAGTTAGCTTAGGCAGAAAATGTGCTTCCTTTCTAAATTCCCCAACTGAGCTAATCCTCGTGGATGATTTTTGATCTAGCCTACCTTGTCCATTACTAGATAGGATGAATCCCCAATCGAGTTACTTTCTCATTGGGTGGAGTCTTGTTTGACTGTTTTCTCTCTAGTTTATTCCTGGACGAAGTTGTTGCCTCTTGCATAGGCTATCTCATGATTTTCCCTAGTGAAGTCGCGACCTAGACGAATGGTGCATTTATTTTTCACATTTAAGTATGTGATCTCCTCGGGAAGGATGATTCATGGTTCTCTTTGACGAAGATTTAATTCTCTGCCAATGTCATCGCAATTTCCTTTTGAATTATTTCTGGAAAAAGACAAGCGGCGGTCTCTTCATGAGCAACTTGTACGTTATTATTTTTTGGAAAACGACAAGCGGCGGTCTCTTCATGAGCAACTTGTACGTTATATACATCGTTGGAAAACGGCAAGCGGCGGTCTCTTCATGAGCAACTTGCATGTTATTATTTTTGGAAAACGACAAGCGGCGGTCTCTTCATGAGCAACTTGTACGTTATAGACATCGGAAAACGACAAGCGGCGGTCTCTTCATGAGCAACTTGTACGTTATTATTTTTTGGAAAACGACAAGCGGCGGTCTCTTCATGAGCAACTTGTACGTTATTATTTTTTTGGAAAACGGCAAGCGGCAGTCTCTTTATTTGAGCAACTTGTACGTTATTTTATTTTTCTGGAATACAACAAGCGGCAACTTCTTTATTTGAGCAGCTTGTATGTTATTGGTATTTTTTTTGGAAGACAGCAAGTGGCGGCTTCTTTATTTGAGCAGCTTGTATGTTATTGACATCCCTGGAAGACAGCAAGTGGCAGCCTCTTTATTTGAGCAGCTTGTATGTCATGGTATTTTTGGAAGACAGCAAGTTCCAGCTTCTTTATTTGAGCAGCTTGTGTATTTGCAATCTTATTATTATTTCAGCATTAATGAGTATATCTCCGGAAAATCTTGCAGGGAAGTTTGTTATGAATCTTTACCTTCAGAAGTCGGTAATCCGTTATCAGCAAATTTGATACTCTCTGTCTATCGTTGACCTTGAGTTATGAACTCACTGTTATTTTGGGTCAATAATCTGTTTTATGGCCTATGCAAGATGCCTTCTTTGTTAGGGTCAGAGGTCGTATTCCCTCAATTTTATTCGCTGTCAAGAGTCTGTCATTTGAAGTCGATGGCTCGTTTCCCCAGTAGTGTATAATCCATGTCTCTGTGTTTTGTTGGTGTTTGATTTCTCCAGCATTGTCTTGTTTTCATACAATATCTTCCTATGTGAATTCAATCACTGCATTAATATCAAACATAATGGCGGTATCTTAGGGCAAAAATTTGCGTATTATGTATTTAAGTACCTTCAATCTCGTCGAGACGAAGATTTTAATCTTCATATCTCCGGATAAAAGAAACTTAAATAGGGGCAGCTGTTGTACCCCAAATTTTGACCTAAGATACCATCTCCCATCTGCATCATTACATTGCAAGGGTTTTGACCTATTTTTATCAATTTTCAAAGCAGTTTTAAAATTCATAACTTTTTCAAGTCAAGAGCTGTTTATTTTTTGAACGCTAAATTTATTAATTGATCAATGCTAAAACAATGTTTATTAATTATTTATTATCTTAAATTTAAATAATTGGAATTTATTTTCAGTTATTATATAATTTAAAGATTTATAAATAATAAAATAAATATTTGAAAAGAGTTTATTAATTGATCAACAATGTTTATCTAATTATTTATTATTCTAAGCTTAGATAGTTGAAAATTTATTTTCAGTTATTATAATTTAGAAGAATTATAAATAATGAAGTAAATGATTGAAGAGAAGTTAATTGATCAATGATGTTTATTTAATTATTTATCATTCTAAATTTAAATAATTGGAATTGATTTTCAGTTATTATATAATTTAAAAAATTATAAATGATAAAATAAATAATTGGAAAGAAGAAAAGAATTAACTGAAATAATAAAATTTTATTCATCTTTATTCTAATTATTACAATTGTTGTTTAAATATTGTATTATGTACAAAGTATTTACAATGACAATTACATAAAATGTTTAAAGTAAAATAAAAACTATTTTTCTAAGATTCTAAATCTTCATCTTCTATCCAATGCTTCTTTAATGCTCGTTTGATTTTACCTGCAAAAGAATTAAAAGAAAAGTCAGAAATGAATATAATTAAAAGCAGACGATTAATTTTAGCGTTCATCATTAAAAGCAAACGGCTGAAATCAGTTTTTACACTTTTTGCAAATCACGGGATTTCTCCCGGTTCACAAAAAGGGATGAATTTTTATTGATAAAAATGAATGCACAAGTTAAAATATGCACAAATTCACTTTTGTCAAAATTGCACATTTTTATTGTAAACTGCATAATCCAAAATCAATTACACATTTTCAAAGTCCACTGCATATTTCAAAAGCAAAACAACATATTTTCAAAAGCCAATATGCAACGTAAACTACCCAAAGCATGTGGGAAGAGGCCAAAAAAAATAGGCTCCATGCTGTACATGCAGTTGACAAAGAGGAAGTGTGCAGTTAAAACCAAATATGCAAGCAATATATTTCCTAATTACATCATTTTCCAGCTTATGCTTTTTCAGAACTTAAAAGTACATACACCATTTTAGTGTTTCAATTGTACTAAGGAGAGAGAAGAGAGAAAGAGTGTGGTTTTTATAGGTTTTGGCTTAGGCAGAAAAGGAATAGAAACAAAACTGCAGTAGCATCCAATAAGAAAAGGGAAGCATGAAAAAGAGTATGGACAAACTGATGGAGCAGTAAGAGTGCAGAGTATCAAGAAAAATATAGTTAAATATACTAAAACCTGAGTTATCAAGATAGATGCCAACAAACTGTGATAACAACAACAAACCCTTCAAGAAAAAGGGAGGAGCTCATAACCTGTTGTAGGCTCAAACTCAAAACTTTCAACAAATACCAAGTCACTTTTCTTAAGGTCTCAAAACAAAAAACCAGTGAACAACCTACGGTCCAGCAAAAGCCTTAACCCTTTCAAAATGATAACCTGTAACACCCAACCAAAACCTCACGCCTTAGTTCAAAAATGCCCAACATAACCTGCACAAACTGGTAAGCTCTCAAACCATCACCAAACCTGTACCATCCTAAACCATAAAACCTGTTCAAGCCTTACCAACGTCTTGGTTCAAAAAACCTGTAATGGCCTGAAAAACCCAAAACCAGTAAAGCCATTACCAAAACAACAACAAACCCTTCAAGAAAAAGGGAGGAGCTCATAACCTGTTGTAGGCTCAAACTCAAAACTATCAACAAATACCAAGTCACTTTTCTTAAGGTCTCAAAACAAAAAACCAGTATACCCAAAACCTGCATAAGCTTATAACCAGCATAAACAAATCTGAGCTAAAACCAATTTCCAAACCCACAAAAGCCCTCAGACAGTATCATCACTGGGCAAAAGCAACTGAAGCACAACAAAGAAGAGAAGAGGAAAAAGCATACCAACGAAGGCGACAGTCAAGCATCAACATTGGGAAGCTAGTCAAAACAAAAATATTTCAACAATAACATTCAAAGCATCCAAGGCAACATAGGCGTGTAAAGGCAACAGAAGAAGTAGACAGAAACAACGTTCAAGGCAACAAAAAAGGAGACAAAGAGTACAGAGTACCAGGGTCACCAAAAATCAAGCACATCTTCATTAAACTCCCCTCACCGTCAAAGCCTCCGGAGAGCCTCCGACCCCACCTCTTCTCCATATCCAGAAAACAAAGGTAGTAATTTCTTTTCTCATCCCTTTTCACAACCTCGTTAAATAAACAAATGAACATAAAAGCAATGAATAACAAATCTTAACATACCAAGTCATCACATGCGAAAATCATAAAAAACGTATAAAAGATCAAAAATCAAACCTTGCTTCGTAAAACCACTGGGCTCGAATATTGGAGGAAGGAGAGGTTAAGTGATGGCGCTGGTGGCTAAGCAGAGGGAGTTATATTCAGAAGACCTAGCGAAGAAGACGGAGCAAAACAAGAAGAACGGCGCTGCAAACCACAAACCCTAACATTTCTAAATGAAACAAATTTCATCAACCCTAAAACCTTTGTCTCACCTACTTGGGCCTAACTCGTTTCCTGCCTAAGAGCCCAACGACTTCTACTAACACCCCCCATCCCTTTTTCTGTTTATTCTTGTTTTGGGCCCCCTTGAAACCCCTTTGGCCCATGCGATTTGCTTATCTACCCCCCTTTGATTTTGGACACATCTCTTTCTATTTGTTTTCTTTAGCCTTTTTTTTAGAATTTTTATTGATTAGTTAATTAATAATTTAATTAAATAGTAGGTGTAATTTAATTAAAACATTTTTAAATAATTTGACCATTTTTATTAAGTTTAACCTTAAAATTAATTTAGTAATTTTTGTATTCCCTTTTAATTAGATTTAAGTTAATAATTTTTAAGTTTTAATTTAGTTTAGATTATTTAATAACTCTTAAAATAAATACTTTATATTAATATTAAAAAACATATAAAAATAGAAACATATGAAAAAAAATTTCTTTAATTAAATCTCTTGCTTTATCCATATTAAACAAAAATACAAAAATGCATGTTCACACCATTAAGTCTTTTATTTAATTGTTGTATATCACTTATCTATCTAATTGTCTGTTTGATTATTCAGTATTTACATGGTTATTCTGTTTACGTCTGAATCCAAGAGAAAAATGATTAAATTTGTTGACTTCATGTCCTCAAGTCCAATCACGCGAATATCTTCATTTCATTAAAACTTAGGATAATTTTTCCCCAAATATTCAATCTTTTCAAAATTTGTACCTTTTAAGCCAAAACTTCGACATTAGGTCGTCGTACCTTCAAAAATCCGTCTGTACCCCTTTTCGGCCAAAACAATTTATTTTTAAATCAAACGAACACTTTAATAAACAGATATTTCAAAAGGTTCCTATAGAGTACTATAAATACATTGGGTGCTAATACCTTCCCACTGTATAACCAACCTCCGAACCATAGATCTCTTTTCAAAAAACGCATTGTATTTTTATTACTTTTAAAAAGTATTATTTTACATTGCATATTTAGGGTTTTATTTCGCTCTTTCCCCTTTTCCCTTGGAAATAATAAAGCTCGGTGGCGACTCTTGCTTTTGTGAGACGAATTAATCAATAATTCGATCTCCGATTTACCCCACTACATTTTTTATCGCTACAGCGGGCAACAACATTCTTAGTAACGGATGCGAAGGAAGCTGCTTCGACCCACTTGGTGAAGTAGTCAATGGCCACCAGAATGAAGCGGTGTTCATTGGATGTTGTAGGCTTGATCTCTCCAATCATGTCGATTCCCCACATAGCAAACGACCAAGGAGTTGTTAAGACATTTAGAGAAACCAGAGGCACGTGCACCTTGTCTGAATAGATTTGAAATTTATGGCAGGTCCGGGAGTATTGATAACAGTCAGCTTCCATGGTAGACCAGTAATAGTCTGCCCGTAGAATCTTTTTTGCCATCGTATGCCCTCTAGAGTGAGTGCCAAAGGTACCTTCATGCAATTCAGCCATGATCTTTTCAGCTTCAATCTTGTCTACACAATGGAGCAGAATAGAATCATGATTACGCTTGTACAGGATGCCATTACTTAGGAAGAACTTAGCCGAGAATCTCCTTAAGAACTTTTTGTCATTGACTGAAGCTTCTTCTGGATATTCTTGAGCCTCGAGATACCTTTTGACTTCATGAAACTATGGCTGATCCACTACTTGCTCGGTATTAATCTCGTGACAATGTGCTGGTTCGTTCATCCGTTCAATGGTAATGTGGGGAGCCTCATTATCCCAATTAAGTTTAAACATGGATGACATTGTAGCTAGAGCATCTGCTAGCTGGTTTTCTTCTCGCGGGAAGTGCTCGAAGGTAATCTGCTCGAAATGTGGTAACAATGTCAAAACATGTTCTTTGTAAGGGATGAGGTTTGGATGCTTAGTGTCCCACTCTCCTTTGATCTGACTGATGACCAAAGCTGAGTCCCCAAACACATCTAAAGATTTAATTCCCAAGTCTATGGCAGCCTTGAGACCAAAGATGCATGCCTCGTACTCTGCCACGTTGTTCGTACAGTTGAAGCAAAGTCTGGCGGTGAAAGGAGTATGGCATCCTTCCGGAGATATAAGCACATCACTGATACTGTTACCAAGTGCATTGGATGCCCCATCAAAGTATATGGTCCATCGGGATCCTTGTTCAAGTCCGTCATATGGTCTGATCTCTTCAATGTTGTCCAATGTCATAATGTCTTCGTCAGGGAAGTCAAACTTCATGGATTGGTAATCTTCTACAGCTTGATGAGCCAGATGATCAGCTAGCACGCTGCCCTTTATAGCTTTTTGGGTCGTGTACTGTATGTCGTATTCCGTTAGGATCATCTGCCATCTAGCTATCCTCCTAGACAGAGCAGGCTTCTCAAAGATGTACTTTATCGGATCCATCTTAGATATCAGCAAAGTGGTATGAGTCAACATATACTTCCTTAGCCCGCGAGCAGCCCATACCAAAGCGCAACAAGTTTTCTCGAGCAGTGAATATCTGGTTTCAAAATCGATAAACTTTTTGCTTAGGTAATAAATGGCGGGCTCTTTTCGGCCAGACTCGTCATGTTGCCCCAGTACGCACCCCATTGAATTCTCTAAGACAGTCAGATACATGATTAGCGGTCTTCCCTCGACGAGTGGCATCAAGATAGGAGGTTCTAGCAAATACTCCTTGATTTTATCGAAAGAAACTTGACATTCTTCATTCCATCTGACTACCTGATCTTTCTTCAACAACTTGAAGATTGTCTCACAAGTAGACGTTAGGTGAGAAATGAACCTAGCAATGTAGTTTAGGCGTCCCAAAAACCCTCTGACTTCCTTCTCAGTGCGAGGTGCAGGCATTTCTTATATAGCTTTGACTTTGGCAGGATCAACCTCGATGCCTTTGTTGCTGACAATGAAACCTAAGAGTTTACCGGACCGGACTCCGAATGTGCACTTGTTTGGGTTCAACCTGGGCTTGTACTCCTTCAATCTGACAAACAGCTTTTGCAAGTGATCAAGGTGTTCTTCTCCAGTTTGTGATCGGGCTATCATGTCATCTACGTAGACCTCTATCTCATGATGTATCATATCATGAAACAAAGCTACCATGGCGCGTTGATAGGTTACCCCGACATTCTTCAGTCCGAATGGCATCACTTTGTAGCAGAATGTACCCCACTGTGTGACAAATGTAGTTTTCTCCATGTCCTCAGGTGCCATTTTGATCTGGTTATAGCCTGAGAATCCGTCCATGAAAGAAAATACTTTGTGCTGGGCTGTATTGTCGACCAGGATGTCGATGTGTGGAAGTGGAAAATCATCTTTAGGGTTGGCCCTATTTAAATCTCTATAATCCACGCACATTCTCACTTTTCCATCCTTTTTAGGCACGGGAACAATGTTAGCAACCCATTGTGGATAGGAAGTAACAGCCAGAAATCCAGCATTGAACTGTTTCATAACTTCTGCTTTGATCTTCTCTGACATGTCAGGTCTCATGCGGCGGACCTTTTGTTTCACTGGTGGACAGTCTTCTCTTGTGGGTAGACGGTGTACCACAATGTCTATATCAAGTCCCGACATGTCTTCGTATGACCTGGCAAAGATCTCAACATAATCATTCAACAGCTGAATTATGAGCTCCTTGACACTCGGCTCTAGATTAACACCTATCTTGATTTCCTTTTTATCATCCTCGGTTCCTAAGTTGATTGTATCCAACTGCTCCTCATGAGGCTGAATTTCTCTTTCCTCTTGTTGTAGTAATATGGACAATTCCCCCGGCACCTCACAATCTTCCTCACCTTCGTATTCAGCTTGGTAGATCAGATCTTCAGAGTCACTGAAGGCTATAGTAGTATTGTTACCCATGGGATCCGGAATGGAAGGGTACCTGCATTTGTGAATGTAGGTGTGTGTAAGGGTATAGCCATCTTAAAACAATAAAATGTAAAAGAAAGACAATGAGCATAAAAAGTTTATATGTGAAAAAGCATCCATGATTCATTGAATGACATATGTAGATGAAATAAAAACCCTTACAAATGAACCATTGTGCCTCAGGTAAGACACAAGGTTTTCAAAGTGCGAATTGTTTATGAATTATTACAGTCCAACAGAAATGTAAAAGATAAATTACTGCGGTATGAAAGTTATCAGAACAAAGTCTTTGGCTTCCCAGTTGCAAAGTCCCCCGCTGACATTAGGAAATATCCAATCTTCCAAGCTGCCTTCCTATTCATTGTCCTCTACCGCATTGACGCCTTGGTTGGTAATATTCACAGGTGGCCCCCCAGCACGGGCACGGCGCACAACCTTCTGACCAGTCGAAGTAAACCCCAAGTCGAACTTGTCTGATTTGTAATGAATGTCTGGAAGCTGACCCCAGATTGTGCATCCCCCTTCTTCCACTACTGCTCTTGCATCCTTGAGAGATGACATTCGAAGCGGAGGTCTTGTAATTTTAGGAGTTGAGTATACCGCTTTGGTCGCTGCTATTTCTTCAGAGACTTCTTCAAAATGTTGGAAAGGGGTCTCTATGAACTCGCCATCTAACTCCACATAACAGAAGGAATTCAGATGACTAATCATATACTCCTCCTCCCCATGGACAATTATGATCTTCCATTGGACAGGGTACTTGAGCATCTGATGAAAGGTGGAGGTGACAACACCGGTGTTGTGGATTCAGGGGCGTCCCAACAGACAGGAATAAGAAGGACGGATGTCCATCACATAGAATGTCGAGTTGAAAACCTGAGTTCCCACCTTGATTGGGATGTCCACCTCCCCATGGACCATCCTCTTCGAACCATCAAAAGCTCTGACCACTATATTGCTGGGTTTTAAAGTCAGCCCCTCACAATCCTACCTATCAAGGGCTTTTTTCTGCAAGACATTCAGAGATGACCCAGTATCAACTAAGACATGAGCTAGGGTTGTTCCTCTGCACTCCACTGAGACATGTAATGCATCGTTGTGTTTTCTCCCTCGGGGTGTCAAGTCAGCATCGGAAAAACCCATGCCATTATCAGCTGTCAAATTGGCCACACAGTCCTGGAACTGGTCATCAGACGTCTCTTGCGGCACGTGAGCTGTCTTCAGAAATTTTACCAGAGCCTTGGCATGTGCTTTAGAGAAAAGCAGCAGGGCTAGCATAGATATCTTGGAAGGGGTCTGCCCCAGTTGTTCAACCACATCATAATCACTCTTCTTAATGATCCTCAGGATTTCTTCCATCTCCTTCTTGGATGTTTCAGGAATAGCTAGTGATTGAGCCTTCGTTTGGACAGGCTCCTCTTGAACGTTCTTTCCTTTATTCTCAGTAGTGGAAGCAGGGATAGGAATTGTATTGTCTTTGTTGGTGGGTACGCTTGCAGGTACAATTACTGGTGTAGGGGTAATCTTCAGAATGGCCACGGATCCAAAGACTGCTGTTGGAGGATCAATCTCTGGAGAGAAAATCCCTCCACTGCGGGTGATCTTGCTAGTTCCAACAATATTGCTAATGTCGGAATTGTCCTCTTCAGAGATTTCTTCTTCAGCAGTCAGTTCAACCTGTTTAATACCATGGTAGTAGATTTCTCCACCATAGTTCCATGGTACTGATTTATCTGATTTGTATGGGGCAGGTCCGGGCATTGTAATCTTGAGCGGAGCAGTCTTTGGAGCAGGTGTAATCCTAACGGGTCTTTTAGGGACCCTGGAAGGATTGGCGTAGATGGTTATTATTGAAACTTCTTTCACTGGAACGGGTGAAACAGGAGCTTTCTTAAACAAAATTTCTTGGTTATCAATCAATTGTTGGATGCCTTTCTTCAAAAGAGGATAATCAAATGATGAGGAATGGAAAACATGGCAGTCTTTGTCGCAACCTGGGAAGATGCCAGCTTTTAACAAATTCCACTTGATGGTCGGGAGCGTAGTTAACAGTTCATCCACAGTAGCAACAAACAGATCTTCTTCAATAGCGTTAGCATTATGGCCATGCCTCGGCATTGGAGCGGAAATAAAATTTGGTTTCTTAGGCGCTTCAAATCCAACTTCCTTTGCATCTATCAGATCTTGAATCTTATTCTTCAGAGCCCAACAATTGTTGGTGTCGTGCCCTGGACTTTCAGAATGGTACGCGCATCTGGCGTTGGGATGCTAATGTGGAGAGGTAGTATTGGGATTTTTTGGTGCCTCTTTCAAAGTGGCCAGGTACAACTTCAAGAGATGTGGTAGAACTTGGGCTAGAGTCATGTTAATCTTGGTAAATTGTCGTACTGGTCTTTCTACGCTTTGCTGGTTATTTCTCGGCTGGTCTGATGCAGGCTTCGGAATCATAACGGACCCTACTGTTGGTCGGCGCTCGGTTCTTCCCTGATTTCTCTATGAATAGACAGCAGATACTTCCTTTCTTTCAGTGAAGGGCTTTTTTACAGTTGTTGAGGCAGACACGTCCTTCTAAATTTTCCCATTTCTTATACCAGCCTTCACTCTTTCGCCAGTTAAAATCAATTCGATAAATCCTACAGAAGAACTCCCAATAAGATGATTAAAGAAAGGGCCTGACAGAGTCCCCAGGAACATGTCCACTAGCTCCCTTTTAGATAAATGTGGTTGCACCCTTCCGGCTAGATCCCTCCACTTTTGGGCGTAATCTTTGAAGCCCTCGTTGGAAGCCATAACCA
This sequence comes from Vicia faba, assembly GCA_948472305.1. NCBI lineage: Eukaryota > Viridiplantae > Streptophyta > Magnoliopsida > Fabales > Fabaceae > Vicia > Vicia faba. Next base: position 537,779,478 of record OX451736.1, read on the forward strand.
TACTTTGTAGATGAGTACGGGTTGGTGCCAAGTCGGTGTTGTATTGATACTGCTTATATAAGGCTACCGCCAAGTCTTCCCAATTGTGAACATCTGCCCTCTCTAACTGGTAGAACCAATCAAGTTACGTTCCTGATAAACTGTCCTGGAAAAAGTGGACCCACAGGTCTTTGTCGGCAGAATGTGGTTGAATCTTCCTGACATAGGACCTGAGGTGCATTTTAGGGCAAGACACCCCATCATACTTGGCAAACAGTGGAACTTTAAACTTTGGAGGGATTACAATTCCTGACACCAACCCTAATTCTTCAAAATCCAGCCCCAGTACCCTCTGGATTTCCATAGCATTTAGGCGCTCTTCCAGGTGTTTGTATTTGTCATTGGCCGAAGGGTATTGTTGTTCAGAGTAGTCCTCTTCTTCCTCTTCTTCTGCTTCAGAATCTGATGGCACTGCCGTTCCTTTTCCTTTTCCTTCCCCCTCTTCAGATGTTGTTGGGAATTCCAAGGTCCTTCTAGCTTGTCCCTGAAATCTTCTACCCATGATAACCACACCAGTTGGCTTCTTCTTCTGTTTCTCTTTTTCCTTTTCTAGCAAAGTCTTCAGCTCCTCCTGCCCCTTGGCTAAGGTCATGAGAAACTGTTGAAATTGTGAATTCTGAGCTTGTAAATCTTTGACCATTTGTTCAAGATCCATCTTGTTGAAATAAACAGCAGAGAGATGAGGAAACTTGGTGTGAATACCTGTTTATGCTTATGATGAATGATATGTATTCATGAAATGCTTTCAAGGATTCAGAAATTCAAATTTGTTTTAAATAAAAAAGAAACACACGTCATATTAATAAGATAGAAATGTGAGTACATCAATCCCTCTTGGGCAAAATAATACAAAACTCTGAGGTAAAAAGACGTTGCGCATCCTCTTTGGTGCAATGTAGGTGTTGAGAGTCTGCTCTTCGTGAAGTAGTCGAGTGAGTTCCAAAACCTTCTTCTCGCTTGCGTAGAATTGGGCTTCGAAAGTATCGCGCTCTCCTTTGAGCTGTATCCAACTCCTTTGTAGATCTTCGAGTGATGTTGGCATGTCAAGATGTAGGATGGTGTATGGAACCTCTCCTTCCTTAACAGGCTCTATAATCACTGGGAGAATGGAGGGATAAGGCATCATAAGACTTTGGGCGCGGGTTCGTACCAACTTGAGGTAAGGCTCAAGAGGGATGGAATTCTTGTGTCCCAAGGTCTTGCTATTTACCTTGTTTGGCATCCTCCAAGCTCGAATGAACCTTTGTCGAAGTCCTTGGTTATCGTTGTCGTAGTCAAAAACCAATCCTTGAATCAGCATATCATGTGGGCCATCCCTTCGGGCATACCCAAACTGTCTCAGAGCCAAGCAAGAGTTATAGGTAATGCCTCCCCTAATGCCAAGTAGAAGGACATTAGGGAATTCTCCATAATGGTTAATGATGATGACATTCTCTTTGGATCGAGAACACCAATGAATATCTGAATGGTTAAGTGTCATTAACCTTTGTGACCACTTCAATCCTTTCTCATTCTTCAAGACTGACTGGGGAAGATAAGAAATAAACCATCTTGCCAAGAGAGGAGTACAACACATAAGAACACCTCTTTTCCTTATTGTACGAGTGTGAAAAGAGTGGAGGATATCCCCAAGCAATGTAGGCACCGGATTGCGAGACATGAAGATTTTGACAGCGTTCACATCTATGAGTTGGTCAGGGTTAGGGAATAAGACCATACCATAGATGAGAAGAGCTACAATCTCCTCAAAAGCTTGCAAGTCTAGAGAATTCCAACAGCTTTGGGCCTTCTCAAACAGAAACTTTGACAAGAAGCCTTTGACACCACTTCTAGTTTCCCAATGAGTTGTGATATCAGATGAGTGCAAGTGCAGGGCTTGAGCAATATCTTCTAGCTTTGGATCTCTTTCCGTACCGTTGAAGGGTAGTTGATTAATAATAGGAATCCTCAAGAGTTGAGAAAATTCCTCCAAAGTGGGCACAAGTTGGTAGTCAGGAAATGTGAAGCAATGATGCAAAGGGTCAAAGAACTGAAAGAGAACTTTCAACATATCCTCCTCTGTGTTGGAAGTGACCAAGTTGAGTAGACGAACATGTCTCTCGGTGAATGGAGAATTCTCAGGAATCCTTGAAGCTAGCTCCTTGAGTTGTGGAGGAATTATTACAAGGTTGATTTGGATAGTTTTCCTGCAAAGTGAATCCATAACCTACAAAACAAGTACAAAGATGAATCTCCAAAATCCTTGAAATGGTTAGTGGATGCATATGATGTTCATGATGTCCATGATGTTATGCACAAGTATATATGTACAAGCAAATCACACAAGTTCCTAGTTTAGGCTTGCATGGGGTTTCATCGGTAAGTACCCTCTTGAAGTTTAGTTGGCTCAACCTGTCCTAGAAATAGTAACCGGATTCTAAGGAGCTCAATATCACTGGATTATTTCCTTGTTCATTGTTTCAATTCAAGCCTCTTTACTGGCGACCGAAATATTCCAAGGAACCAACCCTCAATCAGCATAGTATCGAGTATCTACCAACTTCGGACTGCACCAAAGCCGGTCATCTCACTACATCCTAAAAGGCCAAGTTGGTCAAGTAAAGGTTCTAGAAATTCGTTAGTGCTTCATGACATCACTCAGCGGCCCCGTATTCTCTTTGATTGACTCAAAGGCTACCGGTACCCACAAATATGTCACACTAACATAGCTATTTCTTATACCATATCGGTATACCCCGTACAGTTTCCACAATGTATTGCTATTTACCTATAATGTTTCCCAAATTCGGGTGGAGGATTCAAACCCAAACAATAGAACCAAAGTGTAAAGCAAACAAGTCAAACAATTGTAAGCAAATAAAGGTGATATAAACCCTAAGGTAACCCCACTTTTATAATTATTCCCCAGCAGAGTCGCAAGTTCTGTGATGCGGTGGGAGAACTGACTTGAGGTTTTGTGTTTGTGTTCGCAAATGTTGCGGTTAGTGAGAGTCGCCACCGACTTTTCTTTTATCCAAAAGGAAAGGTAAAAAAGCACAGGAAAGACATTTGAGATGTTTTCTTGAGTTCAGGAGATAGATTATGAAAAGGGAAGTTGCTAGCACCATTTTTATCCTTGGTTTTCATGGGCTCTTAGTTACTTGTTTTAGATCACTTGCTTTGCTTTGAAATTGTTTGAAATGGTGCTTTGTGTGGTTTTGAAAGTATTTTGAAAAGAGGCCATCGTTTAGGCAATCTTTGTAATGATTCTCGTTCGTGAGAATGTATACAAAGATGTTTGTCTTTTGAAAAATGTTCCAATGTTTTGAAAGATGTTTTGAAATGTGTTTGTTTTTGAAAATAGCAAGGATGGTTTTGAAATTGATCAAGTAACTAGAAGCATTCTACCTACTCAAAAGTCTTTCTTGTGCATTTTTATTCCTTTGACATTGTTGATTTACCATTGATTTGGTAAACAACCCTATCTTTGGATATAAACGGGATGGGCGTGGGTCATCGTATGACCATGATAGCAATGTTGCCAAGTATCTTAGCATGTTTTGAGGGACCAAGATCATTTTTGTTTAGGCAACCTTTTGATAGCGTCATCGAGGTACTATGATCTTATTTTGTTTTGTTTTGCCAAGATACTTCGCATGCGTAACATGGCCATTTTATTTTAGGCAACCAAGTGGGTGAAACCCTAAGGGTGCTTGTGTGCAATGTGTGTCATTTTTCATGCATTTGATTTGTGTTGGATTAGGTCTTTTCTATTTGTTTTGTTTTTGGTCTTGTCATGCAAACCCTAGTTTACTAAACATGGTATAAAAGCGATAAATTGCGTAAATGTAAACTAGGCTATTACAACAATTATTATGGGAGGAGAGATACAAGTTTTTCAATGGGGATATTGCACAAAATAAACCCTAAAAATACTATTACAACCCAATTGAATATTGTGTGCATTAAATAAATATACAAATATTAAAAATGCAATGCAAATGTATTTATGCAAAAAATGTTTTGTATTTGATTTTTTGTATGAGAAAATAAATTAATTAACCCTATAAAAATAAGGAAAAATAATATTATTATTTTTGAAAGGGAGAAACCCTAATTTTCAATTAAAATAAAATATATGTTCTATATTATTATTTTGTCCATTTTTTGTACAAGAAAATAATAAATAATATTATGTACAAATATTAAAAATTAAATATGTATAAAAAATAAATATTTGATGAGTATAAATAATATAATAAAAATATGTAGTATTTTTTTATTATTTACAAGTTATTTTAAGAAAATGATTTCTATTCTATTAAATAAACTATTTTTATGCAAAAAATAATAAAAAATAAAATAAAAATGTGAAAATAAATAAATTATTTTTGGGCATTTTTTATCATTAGAAAAAATATATGCAAGCAATAAATATAAAAATATGCAAGAAAATGTAAAAATATAAGAAAATAGTCAGGGGTGCAAAAGTAATCTAAGGGGTGTGAAAAACAGAAACAAAAAGGCCAGAAATGCCAAAAAGCCCAAGCCAACTCATCTTCATCCATATCCTTCAGCTCTGTGTTTCCAGTGATTTCTGGTAAACAACCGCTAGTCTTCCAAACTATCGAATAATCTTTGTTAACGCTATTCAATCCCTCTGGTAACTCACAGGATCGACTAGATTGATCCTAGGACTCCTTGGATATTAAGGTTACTCTCACAATCGAACAATTATTCATGGTTGCTATTGTACAAGTGTTTGGTTTATTTCGATCCCTCTCTCTAAGAGTTTAAAAATATGGTCAAAATGTATATGAAAACTAAGTTATACGAATAAATGCTAATTGTAATGCTGATTGAAGAGACATATAAAACTGTATGAAAAATGAAGTAAATGGTTTCGATTTATAAAACATTTAACATAAAAGGTTTCTGGAATGTAGAAGTTAAAAATGTGAAGAAAGCGTTTAATGCAAGAAATCTATAAATGATTTTAAGTAAAAGTATGCGCTTGAAAAACAATGCTTGAAAGTAAAGGTATTGAAAGTGTAACAGTTCTCTGAAATATAAAGTGCTCGAAGTATAAAGAAAGCAGTAAAACGTAGAACTTTGAGGAAAAAGACTTTGAAATGAAAAGACAGTGAATAAGGAAACTTGCAAATGTTATTCGACAAAAAAGAAAAGAGGAAAGTACTGGAAATGGTAAAAAGGCTTTCATTAAGTTAGAAATACATGGTGCTATCATACATACATTTCTCTTGCATTCGTTTCCCTTGCCATGTGGTAGTTTGAATGTTATTGAGTATTTTGTATAACAGATATGACACACCGAAATCCTAATACTAAGACTTCTATTTATACTAATCCGACCCTAACGGTCTCGCTATAGGATCATGCCACGTTTCGAACATGCAAGACAATGCTTCTTTCATCTTTCCACGTGTCCCCAAATGCTCCAACACATAACTTTCAAATTTTGAAAGTCCCGCTTCCATTTGAATTCTAAATGCTTTGGTGTTTCTCCGTTTCGAACGCTCTTCCCAAACCTAGCCTCGCTGTTGTTTCGAGACCCCTTTGGATATGCTCCCATAATCACCGTTCGAAGCTTCAAGCTTTGACACACTTATTCGAAACACTGCTTCTGCAATTTCGAAATATGGCGTTTAATTCCATTTCGATCAGAACTTTTAACTCTTTTGAATTCTAAATAACATTATCAAAATCTTCAGCCAACAAATTGCCCCTTTAAAATATGTATTTCGATCTCTTTGAGAAATACCTATTTTAAACATTTATACGAGATTTTGATAGGATTTTCGAATCATCATAACATTTAATGCATTTGACTCCAGTCACATCAATCATAGCACCTTTTGAGTTCCTTAACCGCCCAGAGTCACTTCACAGCGTGGTGCAGTTATAAGTAATGATTATTTTTAAATCACGCCTATTACCTATACCAACTTCTCGCCACCTCTTCATCACACCAACCCATGATCTCCACGTATCACACTTTTACTCGGTGGATGCTTAATCTTCTCATTATAAAACATCAATTTAGTCTTCCTTTTTCTTTTTTACACTCCAAATCTTTCATACTCTGGATTTTTACTCTTCTTCTCTCATAAAACAATCTAAGCTCTCAAACAACAAAATGTCTTCTTCCACCTCATCCCAACTCAAGAAAGTCTCCAAGAAGAAGGGAAAAACTACAGGAGCAACCATGGAGAGTAAAATCGTCACCATTCAAGGTCAATCTGCTCTTGCTCCTCAAATGATTTCCAAAGAAAAAGAAATGCTGTACGCATCACAGGTACTCATCCCTACCCATGTTGCTGGTAAGAGGTTAGCCTTAAATGGCCCTCTTACAGTTTTTGAAATACTAAAGGACACCAGGACAATTTTTCCCGTATGTTATAGCTTCAAGCCCTTATTCAACAAAATGGATGCCCCTAGGGCAGTAGAATCTCTTAGTTCGAATACCGCAGAAACCCCAACTGTTCCTCCCAAGGACCCATTTGTTTTGGATTATGTAAAAAGCAATTTTAAACCATTTCGATCTTGCCCTACTTCTGATATTGCTTATCAAAATTGGTTCACGAAAGTAGAAGCCAAAAAATCCCAGCAATGGGAAGAATTAGGCATTTATAACCTCATTAAGCTATCGAAACCTGGATTCACCTATAGCCATCCTCTGCTGTTTGCGTCCCTTTATTTCTGGGATAGTACCTACAACACTTTCCATCTCCCAGGTGGAATGATTACCCCAAACTTCTTCGATATAGCGGCCATTACTGGGTTGTCGCCAGTGGGAGAAACTTATGTTCCTGACAATGAAGAGCACTCAAGCATAATTGACTTCGAAGTCAAATTAGCCAGCTTTTCCAAATTTATCAGCCATTATCATGCTGAAGGGGACAATGTGTCTGATATAAAGCACATTGCTTTCTTAACCCTGTGGCTGTCTAGGTACGTTTTCTGCAGTAGATCCCTGCAGGTAGCTAGTAGGTTCATTCCTTTAGCTAGGGATTTACACGAAAATCGCAAAGTGTGCCTAAGTGAATTACTCTTAGTTGACCTTTATGAGAGCCTGAGGTCAGCTGTTTCGAGCCTCAAATCCCACACTCCCAAAAACATTCTATTAGCTGGCCCATTTTGGTTACTTCAACTATGGCTAAATGCCATGTTCGAACCTTCTTTATCAACCGCCAACACCATAGATGAACAAGATTCGGAAATAAGTGACAGGATAATCGAAGGCACTAGGCTTCGAAGACTAACTCCTAATGATGACAAGGATGACTTCAAGGTTCAATTCTCGAAGTAGATCATGATACTCTCCAAAAGGCATAAGTTCGAAGAGAGCATGGCGCCTTTTGCTTCGAGGGCTCATGGACCTTCTTGGTTCACCATGGCTCTCTCAGAAGCCATCAAGAGCAAGGAGATCCAAGATGTATGGAGAGCTTTCTTGCTTCCTAGACTCATCTCTTCAAGGATAACCCCAGCTAAGAACCAAATTCTTCTCTTTGCCTACCAACCAAACTTCGTTTCGAGGCAGTTTGGCTTATGCCAACTGATTCCTGAACCTTTGTTCCAAACTGAGAGCGCCATCACATCTGGTCGAACTTTCAAGGCAAGGGAAGCCAAGATCCAGCAAGAACAATATCAAGGTTTTGCCCAATTTGAGCTGATAGCCTTCGAACCTACCCATCTCGCGGCTAAAGGATTTCTGGAGTGGTGGATTAAGTTTTATCAAACTTGTATGTTCGATACACTTACAATTCGTCAGAAACTAATTGATGCCTTCGATGTGCAGGTACCAGCAAAGAAAGGTATGTTTACTCATGCCAAAGAGATAAAAGCTTTTCAAAATTATTTTGAAACTACTTACGACCCCACGCGCTTGGACTCCACTGTGCATCAAGCAGCTGAGACCTTGAAGGAAAAATTTAAACAAAAAGTTTCTAAGCTAAAACTTCCTTCAGGGCTGTCACCTGAGGATAGGTATAGGTTGGCATTCGAAATGCATCCACCTAAATTTCCCAGATTACCTACCTCAGAACTGGCTCTGGCTTGGTTTCCCCCATATCCATGGTGGTTTACTTGCAAAGAGATGTTCAAATATCTTCAAAGGAAACCAAAGCCATCTGAGACTGTGACATGGGCTCGATACTGGCTTTATGATTTCCCAGGACACCTTCGATACGACCTTTCTGCCATGTCAATTAAATCTGATCAAGGCACAGGTGCGAATGCTTGGGAAAGATCCCAAATGTCTTTTATTTTCCATATCTTTAACCTTTGCTTTAATTGTTTTGATTTTCAGCTATCAGGATAAAGACCGCTGCCTCGAAATCGAAGGAAGGGAGTGCCTCTCAAGCCTCCATCGAAACTACCGAAAAAGCTAATCCACCCGAAACAACTACTACTGCTGCAACTACAACAACAACAATAACGCCAACAACAACAAGTGCCCCAATTCCAACGGTAATCACTTAGTTTTTGATGCTTCGAATTCACTCAAGCTTTTTATATCTAACTTCGTTAAAATTCGTTCAGACCAACAAACTTCCTCCCACTACTCCCAAGAAGCGGAAACCAAGCACTACTGGGGAAGATCCCACTGCTGGAGGAAACTCAAATACTGCTTCGAAGAAGAAGCTAAAGAAAGCTACACCTAAAAGCACTGTTCCGACTAGTGTCTCTGGACTCAACTCCAGGGATGCTGCTCCCTTACCTAAATCCAAAAATCCACCTTCGACCTCCAACCCAACGTTGGAACGCATAGCTAGTAACCTCTCCTCTGAGGGTCCACAGGTAAATCGAACTTCTTCTAAAAATGTTTAACTTCTTATTACCTTGGTGAATGTTTTCCTTTAACATTCTGCTGCTCCTTGCAGAACATCTTGAATCCCACTTCTACCATTTCGACCTTACCGTCCAGAGCTGCTGCTCCGCTTAACTCCTCTCCTCAAGGAGATTCCAGCAATTTGGTCCAAAACAAAGGTTCTTCCAATGTGGCGGTTTTGGCTGGAACTTCTAAACAGCCAGATGACCAAGGTACCTCCATTCCTCTGAAAGAGGTGAACGAAACGATACTTCAAACGTCTGCAGAGGATTCACAAAGGGTTCTTCAAAAGTCCCCTCTTGAAACTCTTCAAGAGGACCCAAAGGATACTCAGACTGAAGAAGACAAAGCTGATTCTGGGCGAGGATTCGAAGAATCTGAGGAGGAAAACGCCAATGACGAGGAAAACGTCAATGACGAGGAAAACGTTAATGACGAGGAAAACGCCAATGATGGTTCGACTGCCGGGACGGAGTCTAACGCACATAGCGGCGAAAGGGATGGTATCGAAGTGGTAGATTTGGACGAAGATGAAGAAGACCAAGAGCACGAAGCAAATGAAGGGGATGGTGATGCAATCAACGAAACCCTAGAGGTTGAAACAAACGTGGTTCCCCTACGCGTGGAATTCCCCCAATCCTCTCCGTCTCGAATGACTGACGAGGAACTGGCACTTCTGAGGCGAAATGACCCCATTGGGTATATGAAGGCAAAGTTGGCTCAGAGGGACGTTCCACTCGCTAGGGCTGGCACAAGTTCAACCAGCTATCCTCTTCCCACAGATGAAAGAGTTGTTCTTCTCAACAAAATTAGGAGAACTATTCTCAATGTGGATATATTCGAAGTGCTTAAGCAAGATAGTACTGCTTGCTATACTATGAAGGAGCTGCTCACAAAGGTTAATCTTTCCAACTGCTCTTTGCCAGTTAGTACTCTCTTATTTGATCTTCAGAATTTGCTGGACAACGTAACTGGCTACCTCCTCCAAGACGAATCTGCTGCCAAGAAGGTTCACGAGAAACGCATTGCCATGGATGCCGCTTATGAACAAGCTTCGAAGCTTTCTCAAGAAGCTGAGGATCAAGATATGCATCTGAAGCAGGCGAAAACTGAATATGAGGCTCGAGCTGAGTCCATTCTTATTTGGGAAAGGCAGATTCTGGAACTTCAGCAGAAAGTTAAGGAGGCTAAGGAACAACAACTAGCCTTCGAAACTAATCCTGCAGGTAACCAATTCGAAGAGCTTCTCAACCAGGGGCTTGCAGAAATGGAGACTGCAGAACAACTTAAAGGAGAAGTGGCAACCTTAGAAGGTGCCAGGCGGTTTGCTCAATAGAAACTTGAAACATTTCGAAGCACCTTTAATCGATTGAAAAATAATGTTTATTTCTAGATTTTTATGTCTATCTGACCATAACTTTGGTTTTTTACATGTAATATTCGAACAACGCCATTTTGGCATTCTATCTTGCCATCTTGGCTTTTTATAATATTTTGTTTACGTTGTTACTATTCGAATATCCCGCAGGCTTGGCTTATATTTCTTTAAATATTTCCCATTAACCTTTAGGACACGTTTATCATCCAAGAGTTCTTCGACTTCGTATGCATTGTTTGAGAATACTTTTAATATTCGAAAAGGTCCTTCCCAATGAGGTGACCATTTACCTAATGCTTTGTTCTTCTTATCCATAGGCAATATGACTCTCCAAACCAAGTCATTAATAACGAATACTTTTTTCTTCACCCTTTTATTGTATGTTCTGGCCACTCTTTCTTTTTGCCTCATCAAAATTTCCAACGCATGTAATCTAATTTCGTCCAACTCAACTAATTCATTCATCATCATTTCCCAATATAATGCAGCTGGAATTTCGTTTTGTTTCTGGATTCGAACCGATTGCAGATGAATTTCTACTGGTAACACTGCATCATGGCCGAATGTAAGTTGGAAAGGCGTAGTGTTAGTGGCTTCCTTAGGAGATGTTCTACAAGCCCATAACACTTGGTCCAGAGTTTTATGCCAATTTCTTGGCTTCTTGCCAATATGCTTCTTAATTAATCCTATTATTACTTTATTTGCTGCTTCGACTTGTCCGTTTGCTTGAGCATAATATGGTGTTGATGTTAGCAATCTAAACCCCATTTCTTGGGCAAATCCTTGCATCTTTCTACCAGTAAACACAGAGCCTTGGTCTGTAGTTATACTTTCTGGCAATCCAAACCTATAGATAATGTGCTTTTGTATAAATTCGATAATTGCCTCTTGATCAGCAACTACCAAAGGTATAGCTTCGATCCATTTGGTAAAATAATCTACTCCTACCAAGATATATTTCTGACCTTTGGACGAAGCAGGATTTATCTCCCCTATCAGATCCAATGCCCATCCTCTGAATGGCCATGGTTTGATGATCGAATGCAACTCACTTGCAGGGGCGTGTTGAATTCCTGCATGTTTCTGACATTCCTCACATCCTTTAGCGAAGTCTATGCAATCTTTGAGCATGCTAGGCCAATACAAACCATATCGAAATAGCAACCATTTCATCTTATGGCCTGCTTGGTGTGCCCCACATGCCCCATTATGGACTTCAGACAATGCTAAATATGCCTCACTTTCTCCTAGGCATTTTAATAATACACCTTCTTGGGTCTTTTTGAACAATTCGTTCCCCATGAGGAGATATGACAATGCTCTATATTTTGTTTTTCTATCTACCTTTAGAGTTGGGTCTGCTAAATAACTCTTTAAAGGACTTCGCCAATCTGTATCTGACAAAGTATTTATGGCTAGAATTTCGAATCCCTGTTTCTCAGCATATCCCAATCTCATACTTTCCAGATCCGATGGTGTGAATCTAGTAGCCATAACTCTTCCCCTTATTTCGACCAAATCCTTAAGATTCTTGGTAGATATTCTATAACCTGAAGCCAACTGTGCTAAGTCATTTGCTTCTTGGTTTTCTAACCTTGGTATGTGTTGAATATCCATGTATTCAAACTTTCTTAATAGCCTATTGACTATGACGAAGTATACCATTAAATTTTCCTTTATGCACTTGTATTCTTTTGTGATTTGTTTGACCACCAATTCAGAGTCTCCTTTAATTTCGACTCTGGTTGCCCCCAATTCCAACAAAGCTTCAAGTCCAACAATGAGCGCTTCATACTCAGATTCGTTGTTCGAACAACGAGGACCATCCAATTTATACTTGAATTTTGTTGGAATTCCTTCAGGAGAAATTAGAAGGACTCCAACACCACTTCCATTCCTGTGGGTTGAACCATCAAAGTACAATTTCCATGGTTGCATTTCGACGTAACCCATGCTTGTCTGCTCAACCAACGAATGATCCACAATGAAATCAGAAATCACTTGACCTTTCATAGCTTTTAAGGGCATGAAAGTCAATGAATATTCTGTTAAGGCCAGAGCCCACTTTCCAACTCTACTATGCATTATTGGCTTTGAAAGCATATGTTTAATGACATCGAAGTGAGACGAAACATAAACATCAACAGGTTTTATATAATACTTGAGTTTCATACAAGAGAAATATAAACAGAGACATAGCTTTTCTAAATTGCTATATCTGGTCTCTGCATCATTTAGCACTCTACTTAAATAGTATATGGCTCTTTCGACGCCATTGTTATCCTCTTGTGCTAACATACTACCTATGCTAACTTCAGAAGCAGATATGTACAATCTCATGGGCTTCCCCCATGATGGTGGAGACAAAATAGGAGGCTGGGAAAGATATTCTTTTATTTTGTCAAACGCCTCCTGGTGAACTTCGTTCCATTCTAAGGCCTGACCTTGCTTCAGACGAAGTAACGGAGAGAAAGCTTGGGTCCTTCCACTCAGGTTCGAAATGAATCTTCTGAGGAAGTTAACTTTCCCTAGTAGAGATTGCAACTCCCTTTTTGACGCAGGTGCTTTCGTCTCCATTATGGCTTTGGTTTTGTTCTGGTTGATTTCAATTCCTTTCTTGTGGACCACAAAACCAAGAAAATCTCCAGCCTGCACAAAAAATGCACATTTAAGGGGATTCATTTTTAAGCCATGTTTTCTCATTCGTTCGAATGATTGGCTTAAATGATGCAAATGTGCTTCTGCAGATATAGATTTGATGACTATATCATCAATATACACCTGCATGAAGGTTTCGATGAAGTCATGAAAGATTGAATTCATCGCCCTTTGATAAGTTGCCCCAGCATTTTTTAAACCAAAAGGCGTCACCACCCATTCGTAGGTGCCTAAGGCTCCTGGGCAACGAAATGCTGTTTTTGCAACATCTTCTTCAGCAATGAAAATCTGGTTATATCCAGAGTATCCATCTAACATGCTCAAGTATTCGAATCCTGCAGCAGAATCTACTAGCATTTCTGCCACGGGCATGGAATATTCATCCTTAGGGGTTGCAGTATTTAAATCCCTAAAATCTATGAAAATTCTTAAAGAACCATTTTTCTTAATAACAGGTACTATGTTTGCTAACCATTCAACGTACCTTGTTGTTCTGATGAATTTGCAGCGCAGCAACCTTTCGATCTCAGCTTTAATTTTTGTGAGAACCGCTGGTGCGAATCTTCTGGGAGTTTGTTTGATGGGCCTCTTGCCATCTTTGATTGGCAGTCTATGTTCGACCAACTCCCTCTTTAAACCAGGCATCTCATCATAATCCCATGCGAAACAATCTTTGTTTTCCTTAAGGACTTCGATCACTTTTTCCTTGAGGCCTGGGCTAAGTTTAGCACTTACGTAAGTTACTCTTTTCGTTTTTTCATCCCCTAAGTTGACTTCTTCGAGCGGGTCCTGTGCCAACATTTTGACACCTGAGTTTATGGGGTCCCTTTCGAAGCCTAAGGGTTCTCTGTCATAGATGGCATCCAACCTTTGATCCATCTCCAACTTTTTGATGGGTGAGCATTTCGAACCCCCCCACTAACTTCATTCATCTTTACAGTTGATTCATTTATTTCAGCCTCTAAGGCCGCTTTCGATTCATTCTCAGCCATATAGGCCGAAATCCTTTCGAAGAAAGTAGACTCAGTCATGGTTAAGGTTGTCGAAGTCCCAGCCTGCTGGCCGTTTTTGTATAGCACCTTCAACTTCCTCTTCTTCGCTGATTATTGTTCTATCCCAGTAAAGACCATCATGACGAAGTGTCATGTAGTAGTGGGCGTTTCTAGTTTCATTCATCTCATCGTTTGGAACACATGGAGCAATCTTTGCCAGATTTTTATCATAATCCCTTTTGTCAACTAAATTGACAGTTGACATAAAGTAACTCTGGTCTGCTTCGATGTTTTCCACGATTCCGTCATCTCTCCACAGAACTAGTCGTTGATGCATTGACGAAGGAACTGCCCCCACGCCATGGATCCACTCTCTTCCTAGCAGTAGGTTATAGTTGGCCTTGGCTTCGATAACCATAAACATGGTGGGCCTGCAACTTGAGCCTATTGTCAATTCCAACTGGACCACCCCCAGTATTTCCCAAGCATTCGCACATGTGTGCCAATTTGTTTCCAGTGATTTCTGGTAAACAACCGCTAGTCTTCCAAACTATCGAATAATCTTTGTTAACGCTATTCAATCCCTCTGGTAACTCACAGGATCGACTAGATTGATCCTAGGACTCCTTGGATATTAAGGTTACTCTCACAATCGAACAATTATTCATGGTTGCTATTGTACAAGTGTTTGGTTTATTTCGATCCCTCTCTCTAAGAGTTTAAAAATGTCTTCAAATCTGTAACTTGCTAATGCTTGCACAAAAACAAAAACTCATAACATAAAACATGTAGCATTTAATCTCACGATTCCAATGATATAAAATTTGTAACCTAACTCTCAAAGATCAGGGAGAATTTTAATGGCCCTAAATCGTGACCTGAATATTTCAGCAACTTCAAGCTTCAAATTCTCTTAGCTCAGTTAATATAAATGATAAGTATGCATATGTACAGCTTCACCATGATAAGGGCTACATCTGTCCTTCATAAATCGTGGCTTGAGGATGCCTAAATAGAGAGATAGAGATTTGAAAAATACCTCCTTCAGCTGGATTTGGATATGATAATGTGGGGACTTTCAGTGAGGCCTGAGGATCGTGTGAGCTTCCTTGAACTTCCTTCAAGCTACTCCAATGCCTAGTTTGCTTTGTGGATGGCCAGAACTCACTGCACAAGTCAAGCTGCAACCTCCAAATTTGAAAATGGCAATGGCTGAAAAATGGCTTATAGATGCAGGGCAAGGGCTTGGATAGCTTTGGTAGGATGTGTATGAAGTGTTTCAAATGTCAATCCACAAAACGCACGAGCAAAAATGAAGTTGGCAATGATTTTGCAGAACTGCAATGTTTGGGCAGAAAAATGATGTTTTTGTGTTTGGGAGAGTTTTGGATGCAATTCCTTCGTGTTCTGAGTTGTGACAAGTTTGTATACTTGTATAGAATGGATACAAAGTCCACTCCTCATCTGATGTGCAAGCTTTCTTCTTTTCACCCATTTTCTTGCTTTTGAAGCAAAGTGAAGTGACTTATGCAAAATGCTTGTACTGGCTAGTTTTAGGGCTGCGAAGGGCTTATACAAATTGCTTAAGATCCGTGGAACTTGCTTGCAACAAAGGAACAGGTCCAAGGCTCAAGGTTGATAAAGTTGTAAAAGCTCACCTTTATGAAAATGGCAATGTGCCCTTTATGCCA
This sequence comes from Vicia faba, assembly GCA_948472305.1. NCBI lineage: Eukaryota > Viridiplantae > Streptophyta > Magnoliopsida > Fabales > Fabaceae > Vicia > Vicia faba. The sequence continues at coordinate 537,795,066 of OX451736.1, forward strand.
TTAATGGAATTATCTCTTGTACAATGTTCCAAAAGCCAAAATAAAGCCTTTATCTTCTGAGTTAGCATTTAATTATGGGGTGTAGAATGAGTTTAGGACCTGTAATTCAAGGTACAAGCATCATGGATCTGATTTGCAACTTGATACTTTGTGAAAATGGCATGAACAAAAGTGATAAAATGCCAATTTCTCTTCTTCGATTCTCCCTAACCACAAATGATCTTGGAGAGTTCTTGGACATTTTGGAAAGCCTGCAATGTGCTATATAATCCATCTTTGAAATGCATTTTTAAATACCTCTTGGAACTAGGTGAAAAATTTCCATGAAGTTGGGTCAAAAACCTGCCTAAATTAGGGCAAATTTTCACTAAGTTATTTAGTTCATGGACCTATGTTCATAAATTCATAACTTGAGATCCAAGCATCTTTTGGGAAAATTTTGTGAAGCAAAGTTGTAGATTTCATGGAGGAATCAACTTTCATGTTGGAAGTTTTCTTTGAATCAAATTGCATCATGGTTAAAAAATGGTGAAAAGTTGGGAAAAAATAAGAAAATTTCCATACTTAGAAAAAAAATTCTAAGTTATGAAAATTTTCAAATTCAAAACCCTAATTTTCAAAATTGGTTTTCTTGGTGAACAAGTTTCATGTTTTGACATATCTTGATGAATTATGACCCTGGCATTTGATTTTGACCAAAAAGTCAAAGTTTGACTTTTCAGTGTACAAAAGACTTTTGATCAGTTGACTGGAAAATTCATTTGTCAATCCAATGAACTTGAGATCTTTTGAACCATGTAATTGAAGATGTGAAAAACACAAGAAGGGGGGGTTGAATTGTAAAACTTAAAACAAATGCTTTGACAACACAGTATTTTTATCCTGGTTCGTTTGATCTCAAACTACTCCAGTCCACCCGTCAAGGTGATTTCGCCTCTCTCCAACGAGGACTTAATCCACTATTTTCAAAGGATTACAACAGCTACTTTAACAACTGTTAAAGTCTTCTTGAGTATAACCACAAACCGGTTTATCTCAAGGAAATCTTTTACAAATAATTGAACAAGGATGTGTTAACGTTTTCTAACAAAACAATATATCACAATTGTGATAATTACACAACTTAAGCTTGGAGTAACCTGAATTTGCTTAAAACGTTTGAATGAGAGGTTTTGAAAGCTTAGAAAATTATGTGAGTGCATGCGTACGTATTTTCTCAAGCAGACTTGTTTATATAGGCAAGGTAAAGATACGTTGTCCATAAAGCCAGTTTAATGATAATAACGCACTTTCCTTTTGAAGAAGATCTTGTCTGATGAGAGCCATTAGCATTTAATTCTGTCTTGAATACTTAATAACGCTTCAGAGTCTTCTTTGCTTTAACTTATGGTAACGCTTCAGAGTCTTCTTTGCTTTAACTTATGGTAACGCTTCAGAGTGTTGATGACTTAGAAAAGATCTTTGATCAGAGTCAGAGTGTATGTGCAGATTCTGGTCATCAAGCTTCAGCGTATACTCTGGTAGCTTCAGCGTGTAGCACATATTACTGATCTTCTGATCCTGATTCCATCAGAACTTCTGTATATACAAAACATAATTTTAAGAAGCATATTTGTTATATATATATATATATATATATATATATATATATATATATATATATTTGAATTTATTTATTCTTTGTATTTTGTTATCATGAAACTCTAATCAAGGGTTGTAGAATCAAACTATGTTCTAACAGTAATTAGGTCAAGATGATGCAATTGAACCCTAGAAATCATGTTTTAACCCAATTGGTCATTGGCTAGGTTAAAAATCAGAAGTTACCCTTTCTCAGTCAAAACCCTAATTTTGACCATTTTGCCCTTTTGATGATTTGATCAAATTTCTTGAAGAGTTGTGATCCAAACTTGATCAAATGGTACATATGAGTCTAAAATGTTGTTGTGGATCAAAAATTATGAAGTTTGACTGTAAATTGGCCATAGTTGACTTTTTTCCCAATACAACTGATTTTTAGGTCAATTGTCCAATTGACTGAGCAAAAATGTGGTTCAAGGCTTGAAACTTGTCATTAGCAATCTTAGGGGTCAAACATGATGTATGAAAGTCACATGAAGCATTGGTGGTCCAAAAATCCTTGTGCAAACTCAAACCCTAATTTTGGGTCATCAATGCAAAATGAGGTATCCTGAGCTGACCAAACCCTAATCTTGTCTTGAGTCTAAGGAGTCTTGTGAGAAAAATCTTGATAAATGAGAGGGCAAATTTTGGGGTACAATAGGGCTTGCCCTGTTCAGATCCCTATAGTCAACACACATTTGAACCTTACCATCCTTCTTTGGCACCGGAACCACGTTGGAAACCCACTGTGGGTAAGAAGTAACTTCTAGAAAACTGGCGTCAAACTGTTTCATAACCTCAGCCTTGATTTTATCAGATATCTCTGGGTGCATTCAACGAACTTTCTGTTTCACTGGAGGACAGTCTTCCTTGGTAGGCAAGCGATGAACCACGATATCAGTATCCAACCCAGGCATATCTTCATAAGACCAGGCAAATATCTCAACATACTTACGCAGCATCTGAATCAATCGTTGCTTAACACTAGACTCCAGATTTGCACCGATCTTGACCTCTTTCTTGTATACCTCTGTACCCAGGTTTATCATTTCCACTGGCTCTTCATTCGGCTGTATAGCCCTCTCTTCCTGAAGTAACAGTCTAGCAAGTTCACCAGGCACTTCACGATCATCCTCACCTTCGTCCTCGGCTTGGTTGATCGGACTTTCGAAGTCATAACCGGCAGTAGCAGAGTCGTTATCAGTGGGATCCAGAGTGGATGTAGACCTGTATATGTGAGTGTGTGTGTAAAATAGTTGTTTTGCAAGATAGAAAAGAAAAACAAGGAGCGTAAAATTTGTAATGCAAGAAAAAGTCTAATGCTTTTATTGATGATATATGGAAATGACACATAATAAGCCCTCAAAGAAAGCCACGGTGTCTCGGGTAAGGCATCGGGCTGTAAAGTTTAAAATTGTCTGTTACAAATCCAAAACAAAAGTTTATTACTGTGTAATAAAAGAAATTGGGATGAAGTCCTTTGCCGTCCAATTGCTTAGTCCGCCGTCGGTGGTCGGGTAAATCCAACTTTCAAACTCTGACTCTTCCACATCATCTTCAATTGCATTGACTCCCGCGTCATGTTTCGGCATAGGGGCCGTTATGACATTAGGCTTTTTCGGCGCTTCAAACTCAATCTCCTTAGCTTCAATCAGATCTTGTACCTTATTCTTCAAGACCCAGCAGTTATTCGTATTATGCCCCAGGCTATCGGAGTGAAAAGCACAGCGGGCGTTCGGATTATATAGCGGTAATATGGTGTTGGGATTCTTTGGAGCCTCCCTTAGAGTCACCAAATTGGTTTTCAACAGCTGCGACAGAATTTAAGATAAAGTCATACTGAGCCGAGTAAATTGTCTTTGCGGTCTCTCTACTCTTTGTTGAGTGTTGCGTTATGGGGAAACAGTTGGTCTTGATATAACCACCGCATTAATTGCTTGGCGGCGCTCGGGTCGACTTTGGCTCCTAGAGCTGTAAACTGCACTAGACTCCTTCTTAAAAGGCTTCTTCTCTGTACTTGATGAAGCACCTTTCTGTATCTTGCCGCTCTTGATACCGGCTTCAACCCTCTCCCCAGTCATAATCAACTCAGTGAAACCAGATGATGAACTTCCGATCAAATGATTAAAATATAGACCAGACAAAGTCCAAAGAAACATATCCACCAACTCACTATCAGCCAGAGGGGGTTGGACTCTACCAGCAAGATCTCTCCACTTCTGAGCGTAGTCCTTAAAACCTTCGCTCGCACCCATAGACATACCCTGAAGTTGGGTACACGTGGGAGCTAGATCGGCATTATATTGATACTGCTTGTAAAAAGCAGCAACAAGGTCCTCCCAGTTGTGGACGTTAGCTCCCTCTAGTTGATAGAACCATTCAAGTTGAGTCCCTGAAAGACTATCTTGAAAGAAATGAACCAAGAGGTTCCTATCAGCATTATATGGTTGAATCTTTCTGACATACGAGCGGAGGTGTAACTTCGGACAGGAGACCCCATCGTACTTAGCAAAGACAGGAGCCTTAAACTTGTGGGGGATCACCACCCCAGATGCCAAACCCAAATCACTGAAGTCCAACCCAAGTATCTTCTAGATTTCCATTGCGCTAAACCAGTCTTCGAGTTGCTTATACCTATCCTCGGCAGGAGGATACTGGTCTTCGTCAAAGTCAGTGTCATTGTCGGAAACAACATGGCTAGGAACCCTCCTTTCTTCTTGATTATATCCCCCTCTAGATGAGTGAGATAAATCAACTTCTTGTCTCAACCGGTTCCCAAATCTGTGACCCATATTCAGAAGGACTGTCTTCTTCTTCTTCTTCTTTTTCTTATCCTTCAAGATAAGAGTCTTCAAGTCTTGTTGACCCTTGGCCAAGTTCATGAACATTTCCTGGAACTGAGCATTTTGAGCTTGAAGAGCCTTAATAGCTTGATCAGTGGATGTTTCAGAAGACATGATGTGCTGAAATAAACAACGAAGAAGATGAGAAACCTGTAAGGGTACCTGTAATGAGGTGCATGGGAATGAAATGCATATGATATGATTTCAAAGACTTTGGGAGATTCAAATTCGTAAACCAAAATGAAACACACTTTTATTAGATTAAAAACTTGAAACAATGTTTGACAAATGCCTTTTAAAGCGTTACAAAAGAAAAACTGAAAAGTAAATCAAAACTAGAAATAACAAAAGACATCAGCGCTCCCATGGTCGTTTTCCTCCCGTGCTGACATAGTTGTTGAGGACCTTCTCATTCTCCAACTGCCTTGTAAGCTTTAGGATCTTCCGCTCCTGCTCATGATATTTCTCTCTGTAAGTATCCAATTCTTCCCTTAGCTGGATCCAAGACCTCTTTAATGCCCCAATGTCAGTAGGCATATAAGGATGGAGAACTGTACAAGGAACTCCTTCTTCATCATCATGCTCTACAATCACTGGCAAGACCGCTTCGTATGGCATCCCTAGCTTTTGGGCACAGGCCCGAACCCACTGGAGATACAGTTGCATCGGAAGAGAAGTCTTCGCTCCTAGATCGTGCAGATCAGACCTGTTAACTCTGTTCCAAGCTCGTATAAATCTGCGGCGATGTCCCTCAACATCCCCTATGAAGTCAAAGACAATTTCCGGAATCAGCAACTCATGAGGACCGTCCCTTCGAGCTCATCCAAACTGTCGTAAGGCCAAACAAGGATTATAGGTGATCCCTCCTCTAATTCCAAGCAGTGGAACATTGGGGTATTCCCCACACTGATCGATGACAGCTACCTCTTCCATGTCTTTAGTACTCCAGATAATGTCTGTGTGAGCAATGGACATGATCCTATAGGCCCAACCCATGCCTTCCTCATTCTTCAAAACAGATTTGGGGAGGTGAGAAATAAACCACCTCGCCAACAATGGTGCACAGCACATAAGGGTTCCCCTTTTCCGAGCAGTACGAGCATAAAGAGCATGTAGGATATCACCTAAGAGAGTGGGCACTGGATTACGGGACATGAAGATCTTCACCATGTTCACATCGACGAAAGAATCTGAATTAGGGAACAAAACCAAGCCATAGATGAGAAGTTCCAGGATATCTTCGAATGCTTGAAAGTCCAAACTGTCCCAAAACTGATAAGCTTGATCAACTAAGAACTTAGCCAGGAAGCCTTTAACCCCACTCCGAGTGCCCCAGTTAGACACTACATCATCCTTTTTCAGATGGAGGGCTGAAGCAATATCCTCCGGCCTAGGAGCTATCTCCAAACCTGTAAATGGTGTCTGCTCTAGAATAGAGATTCCGAGTAGATCAGAGAACTCCTCCAAAGTAGGGACCAATTGATAGTCCGGGAAGGTAAAACAATGATGCAATGGGTCAAAGAACTGGAACAAGACACTCATCATTTGCTCATCCAGATTGGAAGTGACTAAACTAAGGAGATAACCATGTCTTCTGACAAAGGAAGAAGTATCAGGAACCTTGGAAACCAATTCCCTAAGCTGAGCAGGGATCTGCACAAAGTTGATCCGAATGGTATTTCTGCACATAGATGCCATGACCTACAAAACAGAACAAAGATGAATCCCCTCGGTCTTTGAAATGGGTTAGTCTAATGAAATATGCATGCAATGTCATGATGCATGATGTCATGATAGAAACACACCACAAGTATTCACAGATAGCAAACATGGTAAGGGAAAACAAGTCACACAGTAGCACTTAGATTTCAGGCTGGCATGGAGTTTAGGTATTACCCTCTTTCAGTTTAGTTGGTTCAACATGTCCTAGTAATAGTAATTGGGTCCTAGAGGATCTCAATATCACTGACCATCCTCGATCAATCATAATTCCAATTTAGCAACCTTTTCTTGCAGCCAGAATCATCGCGGGAGTATGGTCTCAATGAGTGTAGCATACTGCTACTTTTCTATGGTCGAGTTGGTCAATTATAGGTTCTAAGGTCAGTTGGTGCTTAATGACCCCTTAGCAGCCCCATATTCTCCTTGTTCCGCCATAAGGGATATCGGTACAAACTAAAGTGTCACACCAACGTAGCTACTGCTTCAACCGTATCGGTCTACACCGTATAGTTCCCTCACAATCAATTTCTACTTACCTAAAAGGTATCCCCAGATCCGGGTTAGGATCTATAGTAACTCCGATACAAAGCCCACAAAGATAAAGCATGCAGATCAAACATTTGAAAACAATATGATGAACTAATCCTAAGGTACACCCCACTTATAAATGTCCCCAGCAGATTCGCCAGTTCTGTGATACGGTGGCCAGAACCGGGACGTGGTTTCCCTTATTTCGTTAAGGAAGTTTGCTGGTTTGCGTTTGTGTTTGCAAAATGTCGCGGTAAGCAAGAGTCGCCACCGTTTTTTATTTTATCCAAAAAGGAAAGGAAAAAAGCACAGAAAAATTACTTTTTCGAGATATTTCTGAGTACAAGGGGTAGATTTATAGAAAGGGAAGGTATTAGCACCCTTTCTATCCGTATTTATCTACGGGCTCTTAGGTACTTGCTCATCATTTTCAAAAATTGTTTTCTTTGTGTTTGTAGGTTTTGAAAAGTTTTTATTTTAACTTCGATTTAACTCTTGCTTCTGTCTTCAAGAGTGTAATGAAGTGTTTTTTGAAAACTTTGTTTGTAAAAGAGTGTAAGTGAAAAAGTTTGTTTTGGATGAGCAAGTATCTAAGAACTAATCTACCTACTCGAAAAAAGAATCGTTCTATGCTTGTTTCCTTTAGACAATTATATCCCACTATTAGTGAGTAGGTAGCACCATCGTTGGAGTTTTGAGGGTCAATTCGAAAAGGACGTCTTAGTAGCAACCCTAATGTCTTAGATCATTTATCTGAGGAAACAATATCTGAGGCAACTATGATCTTTTAGACAAGAGGACGACCTCTAAAACAACCTATACTCAATGACCGTTTTAACGAAGGAAACCAAGCGGGAGTGCACCCTAGGAGTGCGCATGTGCGAATGATTCAATTTCAGTTTATTTATCTTTGCACATTTAGGGTGATCTAACTATTTTAAAATTAGTCATTCATTCTTGTCATGCAAACCCTAATTATTCACATATCTAGCAGTTAAATATTTGCAGAAATTAAAGTGCGGAATTTAAACTAAGCTATTACAAGGCTTCGGGTATTTACATAGCCAAAAACAAACCCTTTGAAATTAAAAGCGGTAAAAATAAATAAATGTCCTAATTTAAATTATTACACACCGGGAGCAGATACAATAATTGGGCAAAAGAATAAAGCGCGCGAGAAAATTAGATCGAACGCGAAAACTAAGGTTTTGACCCTCCTAATTAAAAGAAAATGTTTTTTTTGTTTTTAATATTAAAAAGAAATAGGTTTTTTTTCTAAATTAAAAATGCAATTAATTAGTTAATTAAGTTAATTAATGAAAAAATAATTAAATGACATATTTTTGGTTTTTGCTATTTTAGGAAAGAAATAAAATAATTAAGTTAGTAATAAAACCTATTTATTCTAATTGATTTTAATTATTTACAAAAATAAATTAAAGTTATCTAATTTAAGCAAACCTAATTAAATTAATTAATTTATTGCTAAAAATAATATTCTAGTTTTAATTGGACATAAAAATATTTTTGATGATTTTTTTTGATAAAAAGAGAGAATTAATTTGATGGTTAGTAAATAAATAATAAATAAATAAATGAAATAATAATAAAAAAAATATAAAAGATGAGAGATGGGCCTGAATTGGGGGTGCCAATAGCTGAAATCTGGGCCCAATGATATGAGATCAGTTTTGACTTTTTGGATCCGGTACGTAGGCGTTTGACTTGGCCTATGGTGCACCCTCAGTGGTGGCCACCAGATTTGGCCATCTGGCCATCTGGCGCGTTGATGATGAAGATCCATGGTGGATCTCTTGACTGCACATGCATTGAATCGCCTGAAATTAAACAGAAAAACAGCAAATGCTGGAGGCAGGGATTGAACCCCTGACCTCTAGCCTCCTAGCGCCTTAAGCATCTACCTGGCAACCATTGGGGAACTTTGTTTTTATTGTACAGTTAATGAATAATAAAAATAATATAGAAAACATGCGTTGGTGGAGAACAAAAGAAAAGGCGCACTGATCATTTGAATTGGCCACTAGGGGAGCGACACTTCATCGTCTCCTTCCTCTCTCTGTAGGTAAAGGTTCGTTCACTTATACCTACGGACAAATGTCCGTTGCTACAGGCATTGCTCCTTCCAAAATCCTCTATAGGCCACATAAATGGAAACTAACATCATGGTTGAGTTCGTCTCACCCTCGTTAACCTAAAGGTACCATTCATGAAGGCCAATTGTTCCTGAAATCAAAAACCCTAAAACCAAGCTCGAAAACCTAGCAATGGTGATTAACGCTATAGTCCATATAAATGCAATTGAATGATGCAGAACGCTTGCAAATATCTCATAGATCAATAATATGCCATTAATTCATATTAACAATGCTTAAATTACAAGATACGAATTCAAGAACAGGAGTGTATCGTGAACGACTTATAGAGCGATTAGGGACTGGAATGAACGGGTTCTTGATGGCTTTAGCTTCTAGAGAGTCCCAGGAAGCGATTGGGATATGTAACAAGCCTTGAGGATGCCTCTAAGTGGGATTTCGATCTCACACTTTTTCCTTGATTTTTCAGATTTTGTTCTCCTTCTCACGCATGTTTCTAACCTCTTTTTAGGTCTGCACGCAGTCTATATGTACCAAGCAATGCATTAGGGTTGATAATTGTATCCAAATCTTCCTCCTTCAATGCTTTTGATATTTGATTTGATTCCCTTTGAAGATCTTTTCAAACATGACTTTTTTCAATCTTTTTGTGCACATGTGCCTTTACACGAGTTTGAATGCTTGCAATCTGTAATTTAAGACCTGAAATAATCACAAAATCCTTGTTTTTCAATATTTTTGATTTTATATGATTTGTTTTAATTTAAATTGAATTAATTCAAATAAAAACTATAATAAATAATAAAAATAAAATATGGACAAGTGGAAAAGGCTAGAGATCGTGGGCTATGTTTCCAACTCAAAACAAGTGAAAAAGATTGGGCCCATTTGGCAAAATTTGAAGTTTTGGGGATAGTTGACTTTTGGCAATTTTGCAAAAAAGGTCAACTTCACCAATGCATAACTTCCTCAATTTTGACTCTTTGGAGGTGTTTTTTGACTTTTTAGAAAGCTTGAGATGTCCTATAAGCAACCCTTTTGGTATCATCTCATTTTGATATTCCATGCTCATGTATGACGCTTTGACAAAAAAGTGTTTTTGTTGACTTGTGAAAATGACCTATAATGTCCAAATTCATAACTTCTTGTGAGTGCATATTTTGAACTTGGGAGCTGAAGATGGATTGTAGGTAATTGCATCCTATTAAAAATAAGCTTTGGATGGGTCATTTCTCATAAAGTATGAGAAAGTTATGCTTGGTCAAAGTTGAGTTGACTTTTCCTATAAAACCCTAATTTAGCAAATTTTGAGTCTTGATGAATCATGAGCAATCCTTGATGAATCATGATCAAACCTTGATCAAATGATGAAATATACTTCAAAATGAGGATGTTGACCAAAAATCTTGGAGTTTGACTGTATGTGGGTCACAGTTGACTTTTGCCCTAACATAGTCGATTTTTGGACCTTTGAGCAATTGACTGAGCAAACTTCCTCTGCAAGGCTTGAAACTTGACATGGATGATCTTGAGAACATATTAGGACAATGTTGAGAATTTAGGACCACTTGGACTCAAGTATCTTGATGCAACCTAAAACTCTAATTTGGGGTAGACTGCCTTAGGAGAGAGCTTGTCTGGCCAACCCTTGGACTACCTTGAGCCACTTGGGGATCTTTCTTGCAATGTTTTGAGAAATATGGGAGGGAAAATTTCGGGGTACAACACACCTCCTCAATTAAAAGTTAATTCCCCAGTAGAGTAGCAGACAACCGAAGCTCATAGCCTATATTTCCCAAGACATAAATCAACCTTCCCCGGTGAAGTTCTCCTCAACGGCAGTTACAGGAATTCTCGCAAAGGAATCTTTTATGCGACTGATATATTTTTATGGATGGAATCTTTAAGCCCATATCCGACGATTTCCTGTCGCCTTCCAAATGGCATCAGTAAGCCCATTCCTGATACTACCAATCAGTATTACTTCATGCGAGTGCAAATTTCTGGGCACTCTAGTGTTCAATCCTCTTCCACCTTCAGATCACGAAAGGTAGACCAGCCAATCTACATCCTCAGGTTTAAGAAGATTGAACAAGGGAAGTTTTTGTACCCCAAAATTTTCCCTCTCATTTTACTCAAAACATACTCCTAGAGGTCCTTAATTGCTTAAGGATGCCCAAGAATTAGCCAGACAAATTCTCTCCTAAGGCAATGAACCTTCAACTAGGGTTTCCACTTTCATCAAGATATGTGAACTCCAAAGGTATCAAATATTTTCCATGGTCCTAATATGTTCTCAAGACCATCCGTGTCAAGTTTCATGCCTTGCACAAGAAGGTAGCTCAGTCAACTATTCAAATGCTTAAAAATCAACTGTACTAGGTCAAAAGTCAACTATGACCCTCATGTAGTAAAACTTCAAGATTTTGGTCAACATCAACATTTTGAAGTAACATCCATCATTTGATCAAGGGTTGATCATGATTCCTCAAGAAATGCTCCTAATTCATCAAAAGTCAAAAATTGCTAAATTAGGGTTTCTATAGGAAAACTCAACCAAACTTTGACCAGGCATAACTTTCTCATACTTTATCAAAAAAATTTCAACCAAATATCATATTGAAGAGAATCTCATTCCCTATAACTTTTGTTCATACCTCAAGTTCAATATATTCACCATTTGAAAGATATAAGCTCAGACATTACAGGTCATTTTCAAAAAGTCAACAAAAGCCACTTTTCTCCAAGACTTTTTACATCAAGGTAACATCTTCAAATTCAAAATTGATCAAAAAAAGGATTAAGTAGACATCTTGGGATTTCCAAAAAGTACAAGATCATCATCATGAGATAAAAATTGAGCAAGTTATGGTTTGCCGAAGTTGGGAAAATTTTGGAAATTTCCAGAATGGTGCATTGAGCAAATTTGGATTTTTGAGTCGATGGCCTAGCTTTTTAAGATTCAAACATCTTCCTAAGGTCATATAGGACCTCTAATATTATTTTTGCATGGCCTTGTATTTTCTACCTATTTTTTACATATATTTTTTAATTTATTTCAAATAAATATAAAATAAATTGTATAAAATATTTGGAAATGGGCTTAGGCATGTGGGCTAGTGTTTTGGCTTGCTTAGAGGCCCATAATTTCGTGCTAAAGTGACCATACACATTCGAGAAAGATAAGGCATGCTTTGAAAAAATTAGAAGGTGTTGTACCCCAAAAATTGCCCTCTCATTTATCAAGATTTTTCTCACTAGATCTCTTTTACTCAAACTGGATTAGGGTTTGGTCAGCTCAAAGACATTTCATCATGCACTGATGACCCAAAATTAGGGTTTGGGATTGCACAAGGATTTTTGGACTATAAATACTTCATATGACTTTCAAGTATTATTATGGACCCCTAAGTTTACTCATGTCAAGTTTCAAGCCTTGAATCACATTTTGGATCGGTCAATTGGACAATTGACCTAAAAATCAACTGTATTGGGGAAAAAGTCAACCATGGCGAATTTACAGTCAAACTTCATAATTTTTTATCCACATCAACATTTTAGACTCATATATATCATTTGATCAAGTTTGGACCATAATTCCTCAAGAAATTTGACCAAATCATCAAAAGGGCAAAATGGTCAAAATTAGGGTTTTGATTGAGAAAGGGAAATTTCTGATTTTTGACCTAGCAAATGATCAATTGGTTTGAAGCATGATTTCAAGAGCTCAATTGCATCATCTTGACCTAATGACATGGTTCAAAACATTGCAAGTCCATTGGATTGACAGATAAATTTTGCAGTCAACTGATCAAAAGTCAATTGTATACTGAAAAGTCAAACTTTGACTTTTTGGTCAAAATCAAATGTCAAGGATCACAATTCATCAAAACATGTCAAAATGTGAAACTTGTTCATCACGAAATCAAAGATTGAAGATTTTGTTTTGAAATTTGAAATTTTTTAACTTAGAAAATTTTCTAAGTATAAAAAATTTCTTATTTTTTCTCAACTTTAAGCCAAATTTTCACCATGATACAAGATGATTCAAAGAAAGTTCCCAACATGAAATTTGTATATCTCAATGAAATATACAACTTTTCTTCACATAATTTCTCCTAAAGATGCTTGGATCTCAAGATATAATTTTGTGAATAAATGCTCATGAACTAAATAACTTAGTGAAATTTTGCCCTAATTTAGGCAGGTTTTTTACCTAACTTCATGGCAATTTTTCAACTAGTTACAAGAGGAATATTGAAAAGAAATTCAAAGATGAGTTATAGAGCACATTTCAAGCTTTCCAAAATGTCAAAAACTCCTCGAGATCATTCTTGAGTATGGAGAATCGAAGAGAAGAAGTTGGCAATTTCTCACTTTGATTTCAAGCCATTTCATGAAGAACAAAATTCAAATCCAAACCTAGGCTGCATAATCCTTGATTTACAGGTCTCAAACTTGTTTCTAACTTCATAATTTAATCCTTACACAGTTGATGAAACTTTAATCCAAGCATGAGAGCCTTTGTCCAAGCTTTAATTCCATAAATGGCACAAAGTTGCCATTTCCATTTTAGAAAACCACAACTTTTGCATTTGTCAACTCCTTGAGATTTGCACCTGTTCTATCTGCACACACAAGCCCTATAAACCAAAATCAAAGTGCCTAATACTTGTACCAACTCAGATCAGGCTTGTACAAGCATGTAGAGAGTTGTCTCCTCACTTTTCTTAAAAGGCAAGCAATAGAGCAAAAAGTCTAGAACTGAGAAACCTGGTGTGGAATTGATTTGAAACCTTTTCTATACTTATACACAAACATATTACAACCTAAAACATGATTGCAAAGGCTGAGAAACTCTCCCAAACTCTCTATCACCAAAAACCTGACATAACATGCAGTTTTACATCAAGCATAGCAATCCCAAAATCTACTCGTGCGTTTCAAGTTCTAATCACCTAAACACTTAACCTATATCATATATAAGTGTTCCAGACGATCATCCCTTCACTGTAACTCCTCCTTCTCCATCTGCCATTTTTGCATTTCAAGCTTGCAGGTTGACTTGGATAGGGAGATTCAGGCACTTTCAAAGCAAGGTAAAGATTGGAACACACTCAGGAAGGTCCAGACAAGCTAAAGGGATCCTCAGGCCTTCTCAAAACTCACTCAAACTACATTCACGATCTCAGTTGAAAGAGGTAAGAACTCTAACTTCTATCTCTTTATACAGGCATCCTCTGGTCTCGATTTGTGAAGATAAAATGTAGATATCCTTGTGCTAAAACCAACCATGTTCATAGATTTCATTTATATTCATTATGTATAGAGAATTTTAGATTTCAAATTTCTTTAAAAATTAGGTTTGAAATTAGGGCCATTGAAATTAGCTTTGATCTTTGACTGTTAGCTTATATGAGTGATATGGTTAAAATCGTGGGAAAGAGTACTACCATTTTCATGTTTGAAGTTTCCATTTTCATGGAGAAATGAGAGAGATACAGGGGGTCCGGCTAGCTAGAGGAAGAAGATGAAGTACAGGGCAAGGAATCATTTTGTGTTTTGTATTTTTAGTTTCATTTGAACTAACGGATGTACAGCCACCCCAGTGGCAAGGCAGCGCGCAGAAATTGCATAAGTCATGGGTTCGAACCTTGGTGATGCCTTTTGCATTTTTCATATTTTTCAGTTTTGTTTTTGTTTGTTTGCAGCATGGGCTCAGCATGTATGGGCCTCGTTTATATTTTTTGCTAACATCCACCTCCCTTTTCCTTACAGCACCCCTGGCCCATACATTTTATTATTTATTTTTATTTTCATTTCCATTTTATTAAATATGTTTTCCTTAACATAAAAAATCATAAAAATATAAAACATGACAAATATTATATTTTATTCATTTTATTTTATTTTCTCATAAAAGATATTTTTATTAAATTATATATTAACTATTTTTCTTAAATAAACTTGTAAAATAAAATAGAATTAGGTTAATATTTATTTCTTTTTTTTTCTCACTTGTAAATATTTATTTTAACATATAAAAAGACCAAAATACTTCATAAATATTACTTATTATTTTTAAGACAAAAATAATACTTAAAGAACTTTATTTTATTTTAATCAAATTAGAATAGGGTTAACCAATTTCTAAAAATAATTTCCTTTTCTTAAATTATTAGGTTTAGTTCAAAAACTCTTTTTTCATATAAAAAAACAAAACAAAAATCTTTTTCTTGCATATACATACCATTGCATATTTAATTTATATTGTATGTTATTTATTCAAATATTCATACAAATTCGATTTGGTTGTAATAGATTAAATTAGGTTTACATTATTGCAAATCCCCATTCATAATTTGTATCCCCCCTCCCATAAAATATTGTAACAGCGTAGTAATCTTTAAATTATGCAATTTATCGCTTTTATATAACATGCTAGTAATTAGGGTTTGAATGGCAAGATAAAAGCAAATCAAATAGAAAACCCTAATCCAAGATAAAATCAAACATGAAAATAACACACTTGCACAGAAGCACCCTTAGGGTTACCCCACTTAGCAAAACAAACAAGTATAAGATCACAGTCCCTCGATGATGCTATTCAAAGTTTCCTTACAAAATGATCTTAGTCCCTCAAAAATGCTAAGATACTTTGCAAAATTGCTATTCATGGTTATACGATGACCCTCACCCGTCTCGTTTACATCCAAAGATAGGGTTGCTTACCAAATCAATGGTAAGACAACAATATCAAAGGAAAAGAAAATGAACAAGAAAGAAAGTTGAGTAGGTAGATTACTTCTAGTTACTTGCTCCATTTCAAAACAACTATCCTTGCTATTTTCAAAAAAAAAAAAACACACATTTTTAAACATCTTACAAACATTGAAAACATTTTTAAAAAGACAAACATCTTTGTATACATTCTTACGAATGAGAATCACTACAAAGATTGCCTAAACAATGGCCTCTTTACAAAATACTTTCAAAAACCACATAAAACACAATTTCAAACAAAAGCAAGTGATCTAGCAAGTAACTAAGAGCCCATGGAAAACCATGGATGAAAAGGGTGCTAATACCTTCCCTTTTCATAATCTACCCCCCGAACTCAAGAAACAATCTCAAAGGTCTTTCCTGTGCTTTTTCACCTTTCCTTTTGGATAAAAGGAAATTAGGTGGCAACTCTTGCTAACCACAACATTTGCGATAAAACGCAAAACCCTCAAGTCAATTCTCCCACTGTATCACAGAACTGGCGAATCTATTGGGGAAAATTTTAAAAGTGGGGTTACCTTAGGGCTAGATCACATTTATTTGCTTACATTGTTTGACTTGTATGCTTTGCATTATGTTTCTTTGTTTGGGTTTGAAATCCTCTACCCGGATTTGGGATACATTATAGGTAAATAGCAATACATTGTGGAAACTGTGCGGGGTATACCGATATGGTCTAAGAAATAACTATGTTAGTGTGACAATTTTGTGGGTACCGGTAGCCTTTGAGTTAATCAAAGAGAATACGGGGCCGCTGAGTGATGTCATGAAGCACTAATAAACATCTAGAACCCTTTACTTGACCAACTTGACCTTTAGGATGTAGTGAGATGACCGGCTTTGGTGCAATCCAAAGTTGGTAGATACTCGATACTACACTCATTGAGGTTTGGTTTCTTGGGATATTTCAGTCGCCATTAAAGAGGCTTGAATTGAAACAATGACCATGGAAACAATCTGGTGATATTGAGCTCCTTAGAACCCGGTTACTATTATTAGGACAAGTTTAAGCAAACTAAACTTCAAGAGGGTACTTACCTATAAAACCCCATGCAAGCCTAAACTAAGAACTTGATTATTTTGCTTGTCTATGCATACTTGTACATAACATCATGGACATCATGAACATCGCATACATCCACTAACCATTGATCGTGAGATTTGTACTTATGTATCCAATGATTCGGACTGCAAGTGCACAGTCTTGTCGAGTAGTTTTAAAAGATATCGAACCACAGAGACTGATGAATCGATCTACCGTTTTTCTATTGTTACTATGTAAATCTAAAGCTAATGAATATTTGATTTGGGTTGTAGGGAAACTAATCACTAAATTAAGTTGTATTTTAATAATCAATGAGCTAAATTACCAGTATTCAACAGTCTTACCTCGGGAACTAGCGACCTGTCGGGCATCTTTATATTTTCAAAACAGTTTTCAGTAAAAACCTATCTAGTTTAAAAACCCTCGTCTCACACTGTCGTTTTGTTGATCTAGGCTATGCAGTTAAGTCCTAACGTACGCTTCCGCCATCCCGCAGGAGTTAAAAACACTTTTTGGAAACTAAACAAAATCTTAATTAACTTTAAAGTGCTTCCGCTGTATTTTAAGCCAATGCCTAATTACCACTGTCCAGTTAAAAGATCTCAAACTTCGGCTTTGTTGATCCTAACCTCTATCTGTTTTTTTTTTACTTCCGTGACAAAACAATTTAATGATTTGAAAAATAGTAACTTAGGCTAGAAAAGAAAGTTTCGTAGTAAAAATAGTCCCGACTAAGTTACTCGTTCCCTCGGTTGATTGACTTTACATACCGATATAAGATTTCTAGCCTGACATAATATTAAACCAAATTGCAGAATAATATAAAGGACAAACACAAATAAACATAATTATATTGATTAATAAGCAATAAGAATTTGTAAACATAAACCTGGCAATAACTCTGAAGACAGAAGCACTCCTGCATAAATCGTAGGCTTTGCTTCAATCGGAGGATATATTTAACGGTACAGAAGAAAATAATGCTGAAAGAATAATGCTGGAAAGAAATAACTGGGAAAAGAAAATAATGCTGAAAAGAAATAATGCTGAAAATAATAATGCTGAAAATAATATTCTGCTGAAAATAATCTCTAAACTTTTCTCGTCAAAAAGAAGAACCCTTTCTACTGTGGTCTCAGGCTTTATTTATAGTCCTTGCTTGATTCGTTGCTCACGAAAATGTAGGAAAGGTTCACTTCCTTTCTTCAGAAATAATAGGCCATTTAGTTGTCACGTTCGTTGCTCTTTTGACTTAGTGGGTGAGAGAATGTAGGAACTCGTTGGATTGTGCTTTGAACGTGTTTCTGTCCGTTGGGTGAGGAGTAAGTTGTGACGTTCGTCACACGCAAGTGACTATCTCACTTGGTCTTCATGGAGCGTGACGTTCGTCACGTCCTCTTGACGGTCGTCAGGGCTTGGTTGCATGTGGGCCACGTGCTCACATGTGTAATGGGCTTTTGGGCTGTTTTCTTCTCCTTAGGCTCTTTTACTACTTTTTGCACCCTTTTTTCTTCATTTCTTCAAAATTGTTCGGCTCAGTGCATATCTGCAAAAATAGAAAAATACCTGCATAATACTTATAAAATAATTTAATTCAAGCTAAAGTATGAGAAATATTTGGTGTATATCAAGCCAGAAATATCACATATTTGTGTGTCATCAACCATTTCAAGGATTTTTGAGATTCATCTTTGTTCTTTTTTTGTAGGATATGGATTCACTTCACATGAAAACTATCCAAGTCAACCTTGTAAGAATTCCTCCACAACTTAAGGAGCTATCTTCAAGGATCTCTGAGAACTTTCCATTCTACAAGAGACATGGTCGTCTACTCAACTTGGTCACCTCCAACACAGATGAGGATATGATGAAGGTTCTCTTTCAGTTCTTTGATCCTTTGCACCATTGCTTCACCTTTCCCGACTATCAGCTTGTGCCTACCTTGGAAGAATTCTCTCAACTCCTGAGGATTCCATTCTCAATCAACTACCTTTCAACGGTACGGAAAGAGACCCAAAGCCAGAAGAGATTGCTCAAGCTCTGCACTTGCACTCATCTGATGTCACAACTCATTGGGAAACTAGGAGTGGTGTCAAAGGCTTCTTAGCAAAGTTCCTGTTTGAGAAAGCCTAAAGCTGTTGGAATTCCTTAGACTTGCAAGCCTTTGAGGAAATTGTGGCTCTTCTTATCTATGGGATGGTCTTGTTCCCCAATCCTGACCAACTCATAGATGTGAGCGCCATCAAAATCTTCATGTCACGCAACCCGGTGCCTACATTGCTAGGAGATATCCTACACTCTTTTCACACTCGTAAAATGAGGAAAAGAGGTGTCCTTATGTGTTGCAATCCTCTCCTGGAAAGATGGTTTATTTCTCATCTTCCCCAATCAGTCTTAAAGAATGAGCAAAGTTCAAGGTGGTTACAAAGGTTAATAGCGCTCAAACATTCAAACATTCATTGGTGCTCCCGATCCAAAGAGAATGTTATCATTGTTGACCGTTGTGGGGAATTCTATAATGTCCCTCTACTTGGCATTAGGGGAGGCATCACCTACAACCCATGATTAGCTTTAAGGAAGTTTGGTTATTCCCGAAGGGATGGCCCGCACGAGATGCTGATTCAAGGTTTGGTATGCGACTACGACAATGACGATCAAGGTCTTCGCCAGAGATTCATCCGAGCTTTGAGGATGCTAAACAAGGTGTGTTGTACCCCTAAATTCTCCCTCCCATTTCCTCAACATTTTCTCATCACAAGACCCTTGAAAATCAAGATCCAGTTAGGGTTTCCTCTGCTCAAGACTTCTCCTTGCACTGTTGACCCAAATTAGGGTTTGTGTTTGCACAAAGATATTTTGACCTAAAATGCCTAAGATGACTTTCATGCTTCATGTTGGACTCCCAAGTTTATCCATACCAAGTTTCAAGTCTTGATTCCAAATTTTGCCCAGTCAATTGGACAGTTGACCTAGAAATCACTGTATTGAGGAAAAAAGTCAACTGTGGCCAATTGACAGTCAAATCTCATGAAAATTGACCCACATCAACATTATGAACTCACATGGACCATTTGATCAAGTTTGGATCATAATTCCATAAGAAATTTGATCAGATCATCAAAAGGGCAAAATGGTCATTTTTAGGGTTTTGACTGCACAAAGGCAATTTTTGACTGTTTGACCTAGCCAATGGCAAACCAAGCTCACATATGGACTCAAGGACCCCATGGAATTATCTTGACATGCTCAACAAGTTCAAAGGATCCCAAATACACAAGATTGATAGTTGAATTTCCCAGTCAATTGATCAATTTTGACTGTATACTGAAAAGTCAAACTTTGACTTTTTGGTCAAAATCAAGGGTCAAGATTCATTTTTAATCAAAGCATGCCAAATCATGAAACTTGTTCACCAAGAAATCAAAAATTGCAAATTAGGGTTTGAAATGAGAATTTTTCATAACTTATTTTTCTAAGTTATGAAAAACCCTAATTTTTTCCCAACTTTGCCCCACTTTCTCACCAAGATTAATTTGGATTCAAGCAAAAGTCAAAACATGAAAGTTGTAGCCTATTGCATAATCTACAACTTTGATTCACAAAGTTTTCCCAAAAGAAGCTTGTATCTCAAGTTACAATTTTTGGAACAAGGGTACCAAACCATTCTTAACTTAGTGAAATTTTGACCTTTTTAGGCAGGTTTTTTACCTAACTTCAAGACCATTTTTCATACACTTCCACTTGGAATTTCAATTTTCACTTCAAATATGGATTGTAGTACACTTTCCAAGCTTTCCAAAATGTCCAAGAACTCATCAAACAACCTCATAACTTGAGAGAATCGAATTTTGCAATATGGCAAAAACTCACTTTTGAATTGACCAATTTCCATGTTCATAACTTATGCATTTTCAAGTCAGCTTGGTTTATGCTACATTACAGGTCTCTAAACCATCCAACACTCAATAATTTAATGCATACTCATTGTGCCAAAGCCTTATTTTGTGTATCCAAGCATTGTATGCAAGATTAGGCCATAAATGGAAAAAGCATTTTATCCATTTTTGAAAAGATTGCTTTATGTCAAGTTCTCATATCTTTGAAGTACAAAGAAATCTCAGAGGCACAAGTTATGAGACATATTGCACTGATCAAGGCAAGGCTTTGCAGCATGTTTAGGGGTCCTCTACCTGTCTAGAATACAAAGTGGCCATTGCTTGCTTAAAGTTTAAGAAACACATCATAACATGTACCAACTTCCATATCAGTCAACCAAGCCTTAGAGAAAGTTATCAAACATATTCCAAACATTCATCCTAAGCTGAAGCACGACCCTAAGACCTCCAATACCTCCATAAACTTAAAATCACCATCAAACTGCCAAAACAGAGTAACCTCTGCAGATTGAGTTCCAACTCTCATCCCTTTCATGCTTTCTTGCTAAAAGCTCTTCACACACCTTCCCTACCATCAATGCAAGCTAACCAAAACCTAAAACACGACCTGTAACTCCTCTAACTAGTTCCACCATTTTCATTTTCTTATTTTGCAGTTGGAGTTCTCTAGCACGATTCAAGAAGTTTCAGGACAAAGTAGAACTTGGAATAGCATCCTCACACTTCAAGGAAGTTGTACAAGTCATCATCTTGCTCTGAAAACTCCTCCATTGCAAGGCACGATTCCAACTGAACAGGTATGTTCATGAAGTTCTATCTCTCAGTATAGGCATTGTTAGCTTTAGGTTTATGAAGGAAACATGTCACAATCATAGCCCTGAACATGCCCATATGATTAGATTTCATTTATATTATGTGTGCTGCAAGAGTTTTGAGTCTGAACATTGATGAAAAGCTAGGTCAGGAATTGGGGGAGAAGAAATTCTCCCTCATCTTAGAGAGTTAAGTCAAGTTTTTTATATCCCTGGATTCGTCTTCTCATGCTCTACACTTTTCATGTTGAACGTTTTGCTTAAAAGTCCAGGAATTGGGAGATAGGAAACGCGTGATTGCTTGAACAAGTTTGTTCTGAGGTTGAAGATGACTGGTTCTGGGCTGGGCCTGGAATGTTTTTCTTATTTGCACCATACATTTACTTCTGAACCCCCTAAGCCCATTTTGTTCATTTTAATGATTTTTTGACTTTTTCTTTTTTGGTTTGACTTATTTATTTTTTCTTATGATATTAAAAATATAAAAAATATTTTTCTCACCATTTTCCTATTTGTTAGGTATTTATTTGTTTAGGTTAGCTTTTTGAACATAAATAAATAAATAGATACCCTTTTATTTAAAAATACTAAAAATATACAAATACATTTTATTTTCATTTTTATTTTGTTTTACCTTCTGAAAATATCTTATATAAAAAATACTTTTTTTATTAAATATTAAATATTATTAATTTGCATATATAATTCATATTAAGAAAATAATACATACATATATATATATATATATATATATATATATATATATATATATATATATATATATATATATATATATATATATATATATATATATATATATATATATATATATATATATATATATATATATATATATATATATATATATATATATATATATATATATATATATATATATATATATTAGGATATTTAGGTTAAAATATAAAATATACACATTTTTATTTTATTAATATTTAATATAAAAAATACCCTTTTTCATAATATACTTCATTTTTATTTTATTTTTTATATATAATAAATAAATATTATACATATTAAATAATTAATCCATTCTATTTAAGAAATTAGGGTTTTGCCCTAAACATGAAAAAACTCCAAAAAATAATACTTTTATTTTTGTTTATTTTGACATATAAAAATACTTTTTTTTCATGCATACAAAAACCATTTTTTGCATTTTTACATATTTATTCTTATTTCATTTAATTTGAGCAAATAAATATCTTGTAAATAATTCAAATATTGATGTAATAGTTAGGTTTAAATTCCTTGTCAAAAATCCCCATTTGAACATTTGTACCCCCCTTCCCATATATGGTTTTGTAATAGCTTAGTAAATTTATTTTCGCACTTTATTGCTTTCTAATTATACCATGTTAGAATTAGGGTTTGTATGCGAAAAAACAACGAAAATAGTTTGACCTAATTTCAAGATAAACAAGCATGAAAATGGACAACACAAATCACACTTGCACCCCCTAGGGTATTCCACTTGTTGCCTTCAATAAATGGGCCATATTGCATGTTAGGTCTCTTTGGGCAAAACAAACACAAATCAAATGATCATAGTCCCTCGATGACGCTTTCAAAAAGTTGCCTAAACAAATGATCAAGTCCCTTAAGGAAAATTGCCCAAAGATACTTGGCACCATTGCAATTATGGTCTAAACGATGACCCGTGCCCGTACCTTTCACATCCTAACATGAGATTGTCCACCAAATACAATGGTGGGACAAACTTGTTAAAAAGGTTTAAAACATAGCAATAAACCTTGAGAAATTTAGGAGTAGATAACCTCTTAGTTACTTGAATCAAACTTGCAAAAACAAAACACTTGCCTATTTTCTAAAACCTCATCTCACAACACTTTCAAAACAACTTTCAAAAACAAATGAAAACCTTTTTTAAAGACATACATCTTTGTATACATCCCAACATGGATCATTACAAAGGTTGCCACCACATTGGCCTCTTTTCAAAACAATTTTCCAACCCACACACACAAAGCACCATTTCAAACAATTGAAAACAAAAGGCAAGTGATCTAAGCAAGTAACTAAGAGCCCATGGATAACCATGGATAGAAAGGGTGCCAATACCTTCCCTTTCTATAATCTACTCCCCGAACCCAAGAAAAATCTCAAAGGTTTTTGCTGTGATTTTTAAACCTTTCCTTAGGATAAAATAAAAAGTCGGTGGCGACTCTTGCTCAACCGAAACATTTGCGAAAACAAACGCAAAACACACAGTCAGTTCTCCCACCGTATCACAGAACTGGCGACTCTGCTGGGGAATATTTAAAAGTGGAGTAACCTTAGGGCTTAGATCACCTTTGTTTTCAATTGTTTGCCTTGTTTGCTTTTATATTTGTGGGTTTTTCATCGGAGTTTCATAGATCCTAACCCGGATCTGGGGAATACCCTTTTTAGGTAGCATAATCTGTGAGGGACCTGTCCGGCGTAGACCGACATGGGTGAAGCAGTGGCTACGTTGGTGTGGCACCTTGGTCTGTACCCGTATCCCTTGTGTTGCAATGAGGAGAATATAGGTCTTCTAAGGAGTCATTAAACACCAACCAACCTTAGAACCCTAAATTGACCAAACTTGGCCATTAGGACAGTAGCAGTATGCTACACTCATTGAGGCTAAACTCTCGCGATGGTTCTGGCCGCAAGAAAAGATTGCGATGCTGGAGTTATGACCGATTGAGGGTAGTCAATGATTTGAGATCCTCTAGAACCCAGTTACTTTTGATAGGACAGGTTTTAACCAACGAAACCAAAAGAGGGTAATACCTAAACTTCATGATGGCCTGAAACCTAAGGGTTGTCTTGTGTGACTTATGTGCCTTATCATGCTTGCCTAGGTGAATACTTGTGGTGTGCTTCATCATAGCATCATGCCATCATACCATTGCATGCATCCTGTATAAAGAACTAACCCATTTCAAAGACAAAAAAAGTTTCATCTTTGCTCTGTTTTGTAGGACATCATGATGCCCGTGCGTAGGAATACTATCCGGCTCAACTTTGTTCAACCACCAACTTTGCTCAAGGATTTGGTTGGTAGGATTCCAAACACTTCTTCCTTCATCAACAGGCATGGTTCTCTCCTTGGCTTGATCACTGCAAAATGGGACCAACAATTGATAAGTGTTCTGACCCAGTTTTATGACCCCCTGTATCATTGTTTCACCTTTCAAGACTTCCAGCTGGTTCCTACCCTAGAAGAATTCTCTTATTTGCTTGGGATCCCTGTCTTGGAGCAAACTCCATTCACTGGTTTGGAAAAGACTCCTAGGCCTGAAGAGGTTGCTGCAGTTCTCCCCTTGACCAAAGAAGAGGTATTGGCTAACTGGGAAACTAGAAGTGGAGTTAAGGGCTTTTTGATCAAATTTCTGGTTGGCAAGGCTAATGATTTCTGGAATGACTTGGACTTCAAGGCGTACGAGGATATTCTGGCTCTTTTGATCTATGGCCTGGTATTGTTTCCCAATCCTGACACCTTTATCAGTATCCATGCCATAAGGATCTTCATGTCTCGGAATCCTGTACCCACTCTTTTGGGTGATATCCTACAACAACTCTATGCTCGTACTGCTCGAAAACGAGGAACTCCGTGGTGTTGTGCTCCTTTGCTAGTGAGGTGGTTTATTTCGCACCTTCCTAAGTTCGTGCTGAAGAATGAAGAAGGAAAAGGTTGGGCTCATAGGCTAATGTCTCTCACTGATAATGACATCACTTGGACTCTCAGAGGTTTGGATGAGGTAGCTGTTATTGACCATTGCGGAGAATACCCTAATGTTCCGTTGATTGGTATCCAAGGAGGAATCTCTTATAATCCATGCTTAGCTCTCCACCAGTTTGGAAGAGCCAGAAGAGTTGGGCCTCATGAAATGTTGGTTCCTCACTTCCATTTTGAGTTTCAGGCAGACAGTGACAAACTACGCCATGGATTCATTAAGGCTTGGGACAGAATTCACAAAGCTGACCCACATGAGTTGGGACATAAGACTTCTCTACCAATGGAACCCTATTGCAAATGGGTCCGCATCCGTGCTCAGAAGTTAGGTATGCCGTACAAAGCTGTCCGACCTATCATTCTTGAATCTCCTGATGAAGATGGGGTTCCTCCAACTGTCCTCCCTCCTCAGATACCTACTGATTTTGACACAATGAAGAGATCTTGGGCGCAGCTAAAGGAAGAACGGGATTTTTATCGGGAAAAGTTCAACGAACAGGAACGGAAGATCCAGAGGCTGACTAAGCAATTGG
Organism: Vicia faba; assembly: GCA_948472305.1. Taxonomy (NCBI): domain Eukaryota; kingdom Viridiplantae; phylum Streptophyta; class Magnoliopsida; order Fabales; family Fabaceae; genus Vicia; species Vicia faba. The sequence continues at coordinate 537,820,710 of OX451736.1, forward strand.
AGGAAGAGCGGGTCCTGAACAACTACATCCACACTGAAAAGAGGAGGCCATGGGAGCACTGATGGGCTTTGGATATTTCCTTTTACAACTTTTATTTCCTTTTCAGTATTTTTCATTCCTGTAATGCCTGAGGGCAAGTTGTTGAACAATTTGAAATTTGAATCTAATGAAGTGCGTTTCCCTTTTGTCTACAAAGTTGAATCTTGTTTGTCTTTGAAAACATAAAACATACGCATCTCATTGCACCATATGCATAGCAGGTACCCTTTTTCACAGGTTGCTTAATCTCCTTCGCTGTTTATTTTGAACAGTCATCATGAATCCAGACTCATCCAGTGAGCAAGCAATCAAGGCCCTTCAGGCCCAAAGTTCCCAGTTTCAAGAAATGGTCCTGAGCCTGGCCCAAGGTCAGCAAGAGTTGAAGACCCTACTCCTGAAGAAGAAGAAGAAAAAGAGGACTGCGTTATTCAACACCGGACGCAGGTTTGGGAACACACTCCATAATGAGGCTGATCCAACTACTTCTTCTGCTGAGAAAAACAGTCCCCAAGGGGGAGGAGCTCCTAGTCCTACAGTCTCTGACAACGAGACGGACTACAATGACGAACAATACCCACCTGCTGCTGACAGATACAAGCAATTGGAGGACCGCTTGAGCGCCATGGAGATTCAGAATGTGCCGGGGCTGGATTTCGGAGATTTGGGGTTGTCTTCTGGGGTAGTAATCCCACACAAGTTTAAGGCGCCTGCCTTTGCCAAATACGATGGGGCTTCCTGTCCAAAGCTGCATCTAAGGTCGTACATAAGGAAGATCCAACCTTACACGGCAGATAAGAACCTTTGGATTCACTTCTTCCAAGATAGCCTTTCGGGGTCACAGCTTGAGTGGTTCTACCAACTAGATGGAACTAGCATCCGACACTAGGAAGATTTGGCAACCGCATTCTACAGACAATATCAATACAATTCTGATCTCGCTCCTACGCGTACCTAACTTCAGGGTATGTCTCTAGGAACGGGCGAAGGGTTCAAAGAATATGCACAAAAATGGAGAGATTTGGCTGGCAGGATGCAGCCTCCATTGACTGATCGTGAGCTGGTTGATATGTTTCTAGGGACTTTGTCTGGTCCTTTCTTCAATCATTTGGTTGGTAACTCCTCCGCTGGGTTTACGGATTTGATTCTGACAGGAGAAAGAATTGAAGCTGGCATCAGGTCAAGAAAGATACAAAAAGGCTGCCTCCCCAAGTACTGAGAAGAGGCCGTTTAAGAAAGAAGCAAGTGCCGTCTATGGTCCTAGAAGACAAGTCAAGATAGAAAGTCGCCAAGCCGTCAATGCTTTGGTCATTTCAAAACCTGTTGCTGCTCCTCAGCAGTACAATCAACAAAGAGGTGAAAGGCCCAAGAGGCAGTATACTCGGTTGAGTATGACCTTGTCACAAATCTTACCATAACTGTTATCAACCAACTTGGTGACCATCAAAGAAGCGCCGAAGGTCGTGAATACTGCATCTCCTAAGTATAACCCAAATGCCCGTTGTGCTTATCATTCCGATAGCCCCGGGCATACTACTGATGATTGCTGGGCCCTGAAAAATAAAGTGCAAGATCTTATCGACGCGAAGGAAATTCAGTTTGAGGCGCCTGAGAGGCCAAATGTTGTAACTGCTCCTATGCCCCATCATAGAGTAAATGCCATCGAGGAAGATTTGTATGCTGTTTCGGTGAATGATGTTGCTACCCCTCTATTGACTGTTAAGAGGAACTTACTACTAGCCGGTTTATTTCCGGGTTGTAGCAGGGGTTGCCTCCTGTGTGCTGTTATCCCTACCGGTTGTCCGCTGCTGAAATCAGGCATCCAAAGCCTGATGGATAGCAAAGAAATTATGTTCAAGAAAACTGTTGTTCTGTTTGTTTCCGCTGAAGAAATATCTGTTGTCACAATTTACAATCCTACCAAAGCTCCCCCGAGGAAGCCAGTCCAAATTATGTCTGTTGCACCCATCACTATTACTGTCCCGGGGCCTCTCCCATATGAGTCTGATAAAGCGGTCCCATGGCATTATGGGGCCGACGTGTATGTGCTTGGGGTGAAGCAGGAGTTCAACACCAATACCAGTATCAGTAACATCACTGGTCCCGCCAAGATTACCCGCAGTGGCAGGCTCTTCTCGCCTGACATTGCACCGCCAGTTATCCGAAAACCTCTCACCATCACACCCGTAAGTGTGCATGTTCCGAATCAAGTTCCTGTGTCTACTACTGCCGCCGAGTCCTCTAATACTCAGGGCAAAGGAGTTGCTACCGATTTGCCTGCCAGGACGGAGGCATCAAAAAAGACTGTTGTGGAAGCCTCCCAACAAGAAATGGAGGAAATCCTTAAAATCATTAAAAAGAGTGACTTCAATGTTGTTGAACAGTTGGGGCATACTCCCTCCAAAATCTCTATGTTGTCATTGCTGCTATGCTCAGAGGCCCATGCAAAAGCCCTGATTTCATTTCTGAAAACGGCCCATGTGCCGCAGGAGACCTCTGTAGATCAATTCACCGACTGTGTAGCTAATTTGACAGCTGACAATGGCTTGGGGTTCTCGGATGCTGACCTTACCCCCAAAGGGAAAAATCACAACGATGCCCTGCACGTCTCTATAGAGTGCAGGGGCACTACTCTCGCGCACGTATTGGTGGATACCGGTTCTTCCCTGAATGTTTTGCCCAAGAAGGCATTGGATCGCTTGGATTGTGAGGGTCTGGAGTTGAAACCTAGTAACATCATTGTTAGAGCTTTTTACGGTTCTAAGAGGATGGTGCACGGTGAAGTAGACATTCCTATTCGTGTGGGTTCCCAAGTTTTTGAATCAACGTTCTATGTAATGGATATTCGTCCATCTTACTCCTGCTTGTTGGGTCGACCCTGGATTCACAAGGCTGGGGCAGTAACATCCACTCTACACCAAAAGCTCAAATACCCTGTCAAAGGGAAGATTGTTACTGTGCAGGGTGAGGAGGAATACATGGTTAGTCACTTGAATTCATTCCGGTATATCGAGATGGACGGGGAGTTTATTGAAACCCCCTTTCAGCATTTTGAGGAGGTACCTCCAACGTTGGCATCAGCTGAAACAGTGGTTGAAGAAGACTTTCCGCTGAAGATGGCGTCCTTGAAGGATGCCCGGGCTGTAATCGAGAAAGGCAATTGTGCAAACTGGGGTCAGCTTCCTGACTTCACTCAAAAGAATGACAAGTTTGGGCTGGGCTTCACTGCAGAGGCTTAGAGGGTTGTGCGCAAGGACAAGATCAGAAAGGCTCCGGTGTTTATCACCAATCCGAGGGTGAATGCTATCGAGGAGGACGTAGAGGAAGCAGAGTTTGACAGTTAGATCTATCCAACCACCAGCAACGGACCAAGCAACTGGACGACAAAGGATTTTACACCTATCACATTTGTCACGCAGTAATTAACTCTTTTGATTTTCAATTTGTAACAAACAATATGTTAAAACTTTATTGGCTCGGTGTCCTACCCGGGGCATCGTAGCTCCATTTGTGAGGGCTTTTTGTATGAAATTTCCATATATCATCAATCAAAACATTGGACGTTTGTTGCATTTCAAATCTTGTGCTCTTTTTCTTTCCGTGTTATATATTGCAAAACAGCTATATTTACACACACTCACTTATACAGGTTTCAACCCACTCTGGATCTCACTGGTAACAACTCTGCTACCACCAGTTATGACTTCGAGAATCCGATCAACTTGGCCGAAGACGAAGGTGAAGATGATTGCGAAGTTCCTGGTGAACTCGCAAGACTGCTACTTCAAGAAGAGAGGGCCATTCAGCCGCATGAAGAGCCGGTGGAAACAGTGAACCTGGGTACTGAGACAGATAGGAAAGAGGTCAAGATTGGTGCTAATCTAGAGCTCAGCGTGATGCAACGATTGATCCAGATGCTACATGATTACATGGAGATATTTGCTTGGTCCTATGAAGACATGCCTGGTTTGGATGCCGACATTGTAGTTCATCACCTGCCAACCAAGGAAGACTGCCCTCCGGTAAAGCAAAAGGTCTGCCGTATGCGCCCAGAGATGTCCGAAAAGATCAAGGATGAGGTTATGAAGCAATTCGATGCCGGGTTTCTAGCAGTAACTTCTTACCCTCAGTGGGTTGCCAATGTGGTGCCAGTGCCGAAGAAGGACGGTAAAGTCAGAATGTGTGTCGACTACAGGGATCTAAACAGGGCAAGCCCCAAGGATGACTTCCCCTTACCTCACATCGACGTTCTTGTTGACAATACTGCTCAACACAAGGTGTTCTCCTTCATGGATGGTTTTTTAGGGTATAATCAGATCAAGATGGCCCCGGAAGATATGGAAAAGACTACCTTTGTGACTCGGTGGGGCACCTTCTACTACAAGGTCATGCCATTCGGGTTAAAAAATGCTGGGGCAACCAATCAACGTGCCATGGTTGCTTTATTTCATGATATGATCCATCATGAGATTGAGGTATACGTTGATGACATGATTGCCAGGTCTCAAACTGAGGAGGAGCACCTTGATCATCTGAGGAAGCTGTTTGACCGACTAAAGTTATACAAGCTGAGGTTGAATCCCAACAAATGCACCTTTGGGGTGAGGTTCGGAAAATTGCTAGGTTTCATTGTAAGTGATAAAGGTATTCAGGTGGACCCTGCCAAGGTAAAATCCATACAAGAGATGCCAACTCCGAAGGCAGAGAAAGAAGTCAGAGGCTTCCTGGGACGACTGAATTACATTGCCCGATTCATCTCACATCTAACTGCTACTTGTGAGCCAATCTTCAAATTACTGAAGAAAGATCAAGTAGTACGCTGGAACGATGAATGTCTGGCTGCCTTTGAAAAGATAAAGGAATATCTCCAAGAGCCACCCATTCTTATGCCACCAGTGGAAGGAAGACCTCTGATACTATACTTGACAGTACTTGACAATTCAATGGGGTGTGTGCTGGGGCAGCATGACGAGTCTGGCCGAAAAGAGCACGCTATTTATTACCTGAGCAAAAAGTTTACCGACTGTGAGTCTCGTTACTCACTGCTTGAGAAAACTTGCTGCGCTCTGGTATGGGCTGCTCGCCGGCTGAGACAGTATATGCTGACTCACACTACTCTTTTGATTTCAAAGATGGATCCCATCAAGTACATATTCGAAAAGCCTGCTCTGTCTGGAAGAATAGCGAGATGGCAAATGATCTTGACAGAATATGATATCCAGTATACAACTCAGAAAGAAATTAAAGGAAGTGTACTGGCAGATCATTTGGCACACCAACCTGTGGACGATTACCAATCATTGAACTTTGATTTTCCGGACGAAGATATCATGGTGGTAACTGACTGTGAAGTACCCGGACCGGATGAAGGACCTGAGGAAGGATCCCGATGGTCTATGCATTTTGACGGAGCCTCCAATGCTTTGGGTAACGGTGTCGGCGCTGTAATCATATCTCCCAAAGTAACTCATACTCCACTCACCGCCCGATTATGTTTCAACTGCACCAACAACATGGCAGAATATGAGGCATGTATCATGGGTCTGCAAGCTGCAATCGACTTAAGGATCAAATTTCTGAGTGTCTTCGGAGATTCCACTCTCGTGATCAATCAGATCAAAGGCGGGTGGGATACGAAACACCCAAATCTTATTCCTTACAAGGAGTATGTGTCGACCTTGCTTCCCCACTTTGAAGAGATAACTTTTGAGCACTTCCCAAGAGAGGAGAATCAGCTAGCGGACGCACTAGCTACGATGTCTTCAATGTTCAAAGTTAAATGGGACAATGAGGCTCCCCGGATCATTATCTGGAAGTTGGACGAACCGGCATACTGCTGCGATCTTGAGGCCGAAAAGGTGACTGAAAAACCCTGGTATCATGAGGTGAAGAGGTACTTGGAAGCTCAGGAATACCCTGAAGGTGCATCTGTCAATGACAAGAAGTTCATGAGGAGGTTTGCGGCAAAATTCTTCCTCAGCAACGGCATTCTCTACAAACGGAATCATGATTCAACTCTACTGCGTTGTGTGGATAGGGATGAAGCAGAGAAGATCATGATAGAACTGCATGAAGGTACATTTGGAACACATTCCAGTGGACACACCATGGCTAAGAAAATCCTTCGGGCAGGATATTTCTGGTCCACAATGGAAGCCGATTGTTACCAACACTCTCGAACTTGTCATAAATGCCAGATCTATGCTGACAAGGTGCATATTCCTCTGGTTCCTCTGAACGTCCTGACGACACCTTGGCCTTTAGCAATGTGGGGCATTGATATGATCGGTGAGATCCGACCGACGGCATCCAACGGGCATCGCTTCATCTTGGTGGCAATCGATTACTTCACGAAGTGGGTTGAGGCAGCTTCCTACGCAACGGTAACCAAGAGCGTCATGGCACGTTTCATCCGGCATAATCTGATCTGTCGATACGGCGTCCCGGAAAGAATCATTACGGACAATGGTACCAGTCTCAATAACAAGATGATCACTGAACTCTGCGAACAATTCAAGATACAGCACCACAACTCTTCTCCCTACCGGCCGAAGATGAATGGGGCTGTAGAGGCTGTAGGTGTTTAGGTATTGGCTTGTATTTTTGGTAAATTCCAAGTGTATGTGTGAATGTCATGACTGATGTCATAACATTCTAGTTCAGGTTGTACTAACTCTTTAGGTACATATGCAGAAAAATATTGTAACTCAAATACTGATGATCATAAGTGTGTATCTGAGCATGTTTGCAAAATGATCACATTTAGCTAAATCAGTAGACAGGTTTTCTCAGATGTCATAACAGATGTTATGACATCCTGTTCTGAACTAGCAGGATTACAGGATTGGATAAGTCTGAGTTTTTTCAGGAAATAACTCAGTCCTTCCTAAACAGAATCCTGCGTTTTCTGAGGAGTAACCTCGCTCAATCCTAACCTGATCAACAAAGTACTGTGACCTGGACTTTAAGTCAAACGGAATCAACCCTAGGTTTTTGGAAACCCTAACTGAAGTTGCAGCTGCTATATATTCAACAGAGCTGCGGTTTTTGAAATCATCCCTGCTGATTATTTAGAAGATCAAGTTTGTAATCTGTATAGATTTGTTTAATTGTACTCCAAGCAATTATCATTGTGATAAGTGTCTTGGAATAGGTTTTAATTGTAAGGGTTGTGTAGCACTCAAAGCTTTGAAGCAAGAGTGTTTGAATGTTACTTGACTAAAGCTGTGAAGCAGAGTCAAGTTAGTTGTGTACATCACTCAAAGCTGTGAAGTACGAGTGATTGTGTTACTTGATTAAAAAGCTGTGAAGCATAATCAAGAGTGTGTTTTTGAAGAGTGTCTTCATCAATTCTCAAGTCAAATTGGTTTATAGATCACTGCTGTGATTGAGGGGGAGTGAGTAGGAACTCAGGTTTAAGTTGTACTTAGATTAGAATTGCATTGGGTAGGTCTTAAGTGAAGGAGATAAACTGGTTGGTTTATTCCTGAATTAACATCTCTTATAGTGGATTCTCTCCCTGGCTTGGTAGCCCCCAGAGTAGGTGTTGTTGCACACTGAACTGGGTAAACAATTGACTGTGTTATTTACTGCTTTTGCATTTACTGTCATATAGTAAGTCAGATACAGTGTCATAACATTGGACGTGACATTGAGTATCTGTAGCCAGAATTTTCAATTGGCATCAGAGCAGGCACCCTGCCTGTATTACTGGGTGAGATCTAGGGATATCACTTTCTGGCACTATGGACAAAGAAGGAGTTTTTGGAAACAGACCACCCATTCTGGATGGAACTAATTATGACTATTGGAAACCTCGTATGATTGCCTTCCTAAAATCTCTGGACAAAAAGGCTTGGAGAGCTGCTGACAAAGGATGGAGTCATCCCACCATAACTGAAAGAGATGGGACAATCAGTCTGAAGCCCGAGGAAGATTGGAGTAAAGAAGAAGATGAGTTAGCTCTGGGAAATTCAAAAGCCTTAAATGCCTTGTTCAATGGAATTGATAGAAACATCTTCAGATTAGTACATCAATATGAACTGGCCAAGGAAGTTTGGGACACCCTCAAAACTACTCATGAGGGCACTTCCAAAGTAAAGATGTCAAGGCTTCAGATGTTGACCACTAAGTTTGAGAATCTAAAAATGATGGAAGATGAAACCATCCATGAATTTCACATGAACATCTTGGAGATTGCCAACACCTCAGGAGCACTGGGAGAAAAAATGTCAGAAGAAAAACTGGTGAGGAAGATTCTCAGATCCTTGCCTAAAAGATTTGCAATGAAGGTAACTGCCATAGAGGAAGCCCAGGACATTAGCAAGTTAAAAGTGGATGAACTTATTGGGTCTCTTCAGACTTTTGAGATGGGGATCACTGATAATGGTGACAAGAAGAACAAAAGCATAGCACTTGTAACCAACACTGATGTTGAACACAAGGAGGATGAAGAAGAAAACATATCAGAAGCCATTGCCATGCTTGGAAGACAGTTCAACAGGCTCATCAAAAGAATGGACCCAAAGTCAAGGTCAAATGTTCACAACATTCCTTCTGACATTGACAGTTCCAGCAGAAGACCAAGATCAGAAGATAAGGAAAACCAAGGCAGAGGAATTCAATGCCATGGATGTGAAGGATATGGACATATTCGAGCTGAATGTCCTACCTTTCTTAAGAAGCAAAAGAAAGGAATGACTGTTACCTGGTCTGACTATGATTCAGAAAGCAATTCTGAAGAAGAATCTGCCAAACTAGTTACTGCCCTAACTAGTGTTTGTACTTCTGAAAGTGACACCAGTGATGAAGAAGTAACATTTGAAGAACTGGCTGATACCTACAAGAAATTGTGTATCAGAAGTGGTGAAGTCTGTGTGCAAAATGAGAAACAATCAAAACTCATTGTAAAGCTAGAGGCTGAAAAGAGAGCAAATCTTGAAACTATAAGTCATTTAGAAGGAGAAGTTCAACTGCTGAACTCACAACTGAGTCAAATGACCAAATCAGTCAAGATGTTGACAAATGGGACAGACAAATTGGAAGAGATTCTTCAGGCTGGACAAAATATGGGAAATAAATCTGGCCTAGGATTTGTGGAAACAAAGAAAGTTGTTACCAGGAAGCAAATGTCAAACCAGATGTCTCAACATTACTCTCCACATCAGGGACAGAGACACATGAAGAAGAGGTACCAAAGATGGAGATGTCATCATTGTGGGAAATATGGTCACATAAAGCCCTTCTGTTACAGACTACATGGATATCCTAATCAGAAATCAGATGTCGAACCTAAGTCTAAAAGGGTACCACACGCTCCTCAATGGAAGAAAAAGGCTATTGCACTGATAGCACACACTTCCCTGAAGATCTCAACAAAGGAAGATTGGTACTTTGACAGTGGATGTTCCAGACACATGACTGGATTCAAAAATCTCCTCAATAATGTTATGCCTCACACCACCAGTTTTGTGACCTTTGGAGATGGTGCTAAAGGAGAAATCAAAGGAGTTGGCAATTTGGACTACCCTGGAGTTCCAAGTCTGAATAAGGTACTGCTGGTAAAAGGGTTGACTACTAATCTCATCAGCATCAGTCAATTATGTGATCTAGGATTCATGGTCAACTTCTCAAGATCTGAATGTCTAGTGTTTAATGATAAACTAGATATTGTAATGAGAGGAATAAAGTCCAAAAATAACTGTTATGTGTGGCAGCCTGAGAACACTGATATCCACACCTTGAGTCAAATCTTCAAAGAAGAAAAAGATATGAAACAGTGGCAGCATAAACTTGAAGAAATGAAAAGAGATATTCCTATGGAAGATGTCAGAAGAACTTCTAAACTACAGGCTGATAATATATGTGATATGAACAAGTCTCATAAATTCTGTTCAAAAAAATTCTGGTCAACACAGATGCTACCTGAAGACAATGTTACACAAGATGTTGTGACATTGTGGTGTGATAATCTGAAAACATTCAACATTTCCTTAAACCCTATTGACTTTGGAGAGAAGAAATCATTTGAACTAAAACATAAGTTCTCTGAGCTTCAGCTAACTGATTCTTCTATCAAGGCGCTTGTTGGAAATCAACTTGAAAATTTGAAGGGCAGATTGGGTATTCACCAACATGAGAAATTATAGCAATTAGTTTTGCTGAAAACAAGGGCTGAAGGGATTAATTCTATTAAGTCTATATTTAGTGGGTTGATCATAGTCATTCACAATTCCTTCAAAAGCCTTCAAAGACTCCCTTGTACTCCCTATCTCTCTCATTCTTGCAACCGGTTTTCTCCTCCCAATCAAAGAGCTTTCTCAAAGTGCTACTGCTACTCAACGTTAAACACAATGTCTCAGACATCATCTTCCACTATGGCGGCTTCGTCTCACTCATCATCATCGTCATCTGATCACGATTCTAGGGCAATCACGACATGCATAGAATCTGAAGTACTTGAGGTCACTCCTCTCAGGGAGATGGCAACTAATCCAGCCAAAATCAAGAAACTTAGGACCAGAAAAGCAGGAAGAGCTCAAGCTGCAGTCTCTGGTAATTCTTCTCTTCCTTCATCTAATATACCTAATAAAGAAGGAACAGTGCAAGTACACCAAGCCATTGCTAGACTGGTTACTAGCATTCTGAGTGGCAACCAATCTGTACCAGGGATTTCTATTCCTCTGAATCAATCTGAGAGTCCAAATGTAGAAGGTTCTGAAAATATAGATGTCACTGAGGATGTCGTGACACCAAAAGACAACATTCAGAATCCCTCTGAAAAGGCTGCTGATCCACCTATCATTGATGTGGATGAAGAGTACTCAGATAATGAACTGATTGCTAATGTGAACCCTAGCATTGCTAGAAGATTGATGAAAAGAAAAAGTTGTGAGACTGTTAAACCTAAGAAGTCCAAGGCTGAAGGGATGGCTGAAAAAATTCAGACTAAAGGGAAGAAGGCTCAGGTGCTGACTGCTAGACAACCAATCTCCAAGAAAAGAAAAGAACCTGAAACTTCTGACTCTGATGATGAATCAGAATTTGAGATTGACATTGACAATGCTCCCATCAGAAGGAAGCTCCCTTCCAGCAAGATTGCTAGAGTGCCTGAAGTGCCAACTGACAACATCTCCTTTCATCATCCTGATAATGCAAACAGGTGGAAGTATGTTTGCTTGAAGAGAATAGCCTTGGAGAGAGAACTCAACAATGATGCTTTGGAGTGCAAAGACATCATAGAGCTGATCAGGAATGCTGGACTAATAAAGACTGTGATGAAGTTTGGCAAATGTTATGAAAATCTGGTTAAAGAGTTTGTAGTGAACCTATCCAATGATTGTGCTGATGGGAGGTCAGCTGACTTTGAGAGTGTGTTTGTTAGAGGAAGAAGGGTCAAGTTCTCTCCATCAGAAATCAACAAGTTTCTTGGAAGAACGAATAAGGACTGTCCTGATCTAGAGGCAACTGACAATGAAGTATGCTTGACCATCACTGCCAGGCAAGTCAAGTGCTGGCCATTAAAAGGGAAGTTGAATGCTAGTAAACTCAGCATGAAATTTGCCATCCTGCATAAAATAGGTGCAGCAAACTGGGTGCCTACAAATCACAAATCAACCATCTCCACAGGATTGGGGAGATTCATCTATGCTGTAGGAACCAAGACTGCCTTTGATTATGGAAGGTACATTTTTGAACAAACCTTGAAGCATGCTGGCAGTTATGCTGTCAAAGGACCAATTGCATTTCCCTCCCTCCTTTGTGGAATCATCCTTGCACAATATCCTGACATACTTGTAGCAAGAGATACAGTCTGCAAAAGAGCCCCTGCCCTTGGCCTGCACTACAAACTGTTTCAGGGATCCCATGCTCCAGACATTGTCATAACATCAGCTGAGACATCATCTGCAAAGAGCCAGTCCAAAACATCAGATGTCATAGCTGTCTTAAAAGAAACTTGCAAAGATCTGGATGCTAGGAAAAGGACCCTAGAAGCACTAATTGCCAAGCTAGAAAAGGAAGAAGCTGAAGCAAGCATGAGGGAAGAAGATGAAGGACAGTCCAACAGTGAAGAAAGTGGCTCCTCTGAGTCTGATGACAGTACTTGAAGGATGATTGCTGCGTGCTGGTGTTGGTGGTGGAGTTTGGAAGAATGTCCTGCTATTGTCTACTGCTGTGTCTGGTGTTCTGCTGCTGATCTCATTATTTTGTCTTGGATAACTGTATTACTTTATAAACATGTAATCTTTGGCCCATTTGTGGCTAAAGTGGGGGAGAATATTTGGTACTGCTTAATTAGTACTTAACACTATATTTTTCTGCTGTCATCATTTATTTCTGCTGCTATCTCTGATTGTTTAGGGACTTTAGCCAAAAATCTGCCAAAGGGGGAGTTTGTAGGTGTTTAGGTATTGGCTTGTATTTTTGGTAAATTCCAAGTGTATGTGTGAATGTCATGACTGATGTCATAACATTCTAGTTCAGGTTGTACTAACTCTTTAGGTACATATGCAGAAAAATATTGTAACTCAAATACTGATGATCATAAGTGTGTATCTGAGCATGTTTGCAAAATGATCACATTTAGCTAAATCAGTAGACAGGTTTTCTCAGATGTCATAACAGATGTTATGACATCCTGTTCTGAACTAGCAGGATTACAGGATTGGATAAGTCTGAGTTTTTTCAGGAAATAACTCAGTCCTTCCTAAACAGAATCCTGCGTTTTCTGAGGAGTAACCTCGCTCAATCCTAACCTGATCAACAAAGTACTGTGACCTGGACTTTAAGTCAAACGGAATCAACCCTAGGTTTTTGGAAACCCTAACTGAAGTTGCAGCTGCTATATATTCAACAGAGCTGCGGTTTTTGAAATCATCCCTGCTGATTATTTAGAAGATCAAGTTTGTAATCTGTATAGATTTGTTTAATTGTACTCCAAGCAATTATCATTGTGATAAGTGTCTTGGAATAGGTTTTAATTGTAAGGGTTGTGTAGCACTCAAAGCTTTGAAGCAAGAGTGTTTGAATGTTACTTGACTAAAGCTGTGAAGCAGAGTCAAGTTAGTTGTGTACATCACTCAAAGCTGTGAAGTACGAGTGATTGTGTTACTTGATTAAAAAGCTGTGAAGCATAATCAAGAGTGTGTTTTTTGAAGAGTGTCTTCATCAATTCTCAAGTCAAATTGGTTTATAGATCACTGCTGTGATTGAGGGGGAGTGAGTAGGAACTCAGGTTTAAGTTGTACTTAGATTAGAATTGCATTGGGTAGGTCTTAAGTGAAGGAGATAAACTGGTTGGTTTATTCCTGAATTAACATCTCTTATAGTGGATTCTCTCCCTGGCTTGGTAGCCCCCAGAGTAGGTGTTGTTGCACACTGAACTGGGTAAACAATTGACTGTGTTATTTACTGCTTTTGCATTTACTGTCATATAGTAAGTCAGATACAGTGTCATAACATTGGACGTGACATTGAGTATCTGTAGCCAGAATTTTCAGAGGCAGCTAATAAGAATATCAAGAAAATTGTGCAGAAGATGACAGTGACCTATAAAGATTGGCACGAGATGTTACCGTTTGCTCTTCATGGGTACCGTACCTCAGCAAGGACGTCAACCGGGGCAACTCCTTTCTCCTTGGTCTATGGCATCGAGGCAGTCTTGCCAATTGAAGTCCAGATACCCTCTCTCTGGATAATGAAGGATGCAGACTTGAATGAAGATGACTGGATCCAGACTCGACTTGATCAATTAAACCTGATTGACGAAAAGAGGCTCACCGCTATCTGTCATGGTCAGACGTATCAAAAACGGATGACCAGGGCATTTAACAAGAAAGTCAGACCACAAGAGTATCAAGTTGGGGACCTGGTAATCAAACGCATCATCCTTCCTCAAAGTGATCCCCGGAGCAAATGGACCCCTACATACGAAGGGCCATTTGTGGTTAAACACGTGTTCTCAGGAGGAGCCATGATTCTGACCACCATGGATGGTGACGACCTCCCTCACCCCGCCAATGCATACATAGTGAAAAGATACTACGCATGAACTAAAGACCCGCTAGGTTGACACACCTAGGCAAAAATAAGGGCTTCCCAGCGAACCAAAAGGGTTCGGGCAAAAATAAGGGATGAAATAAAAAAAATCTGTACACCCGGCAAGTCGAAAACCTGAAAAGGCGGCTTGGGCAAAAATGGGTATCCCGGTGGATTGAAAACCCGAAAGGGCGGTCCAGGCAAAAGTTAGGGATAAAGCGTAACACTATGTCTCATTGGATCACTTTACATCCGGAATTCGGCATCAACTATCTGGCTCAGATCTCGGCATCGATCAATCAGCTCCATCTTCAACAAAGCAGCAAAGTGATGAGACGCTTGAAGACATAAAGGCGATAGCAGAGTTGGAACCCAGTGGGATTGTTCACATAGCTGTTTTGTTTCCTTTTCAAAATTGTAAATTCTATGTTATTCGGCGGCATTCTCTTACTAGGATGTCAGCCTCTTGTACAAAAACGCCTATTCACAGGCAAAATTCAAAATCAATACAAATCCACTCTTTTATACAAATTGCCATTGTTTTTCCTTTTTTCTGTTTTGTCTTGCGAAGAACGTCCAATGTTCATTTTTGATATATGCATTTGACATTAAATTGCTGATTCATAAATATTTGCATATGAAACAAAAGACTAATTACATGTGACATCAGAAACAGGGGCAATGTGATGCAGTCTGGTTGCCTTGTCCGCCAAGGTACCAAGGTAGATTTAACTGAAGAATGTGACCAAGTTCTCTCAACTCCCCGCAGAGTAAGACAAGATTCAACAATACTTTCCCCAAGCAGAGTTGGTTCCCCGTCAATCCTGAAAAGGCACAATATTCCCCAGTGGAATATAGACATTCACTAGCAAACGTCTCCGGCAGTCTTGACCTAAGATGGTTCCCCGACAGAATATCAGTACCCCAGTGCAATTCCAAAAAAGTTTCCCCAGGAAAGCGGAATTCTTATCCCCAGCAGGTCTTAAAGCTTATCCCCAGAAGATTCTGGAATCTTGTTCCCTGCAGAATACGGACGTCTCTCCCGAGCTTTATTCAAAGTTATTCCTCACAAAGGCTTATAACTGGGTTATCCTCAGCTATCTGCCACGGAAGATCGCCCTCGGCAAAGTTCTTCCTTTTCCCCAGCGGAGTTTATCTTTGGTGTTCCCAAGCGGAGTTTATCATCATTATCCCCAGCGGAATCCATCATTGAAGTCCTCAGCAAGCCTCTCATCGAAACTTCAGCAAAGTATCTCTTCCACAGAGCAATTCCCCGGCCGGTCGTCAAGGATTTATTTTCCTAAGACGAAATTACATTCATAAACATTTCACATTTTCATACATCTTGCTTACATACATGATAAAGTGCATACAACACTATCTCATGTTGAACATCATGACATCATGCATATCATACATCATAACATTGCATACAACTTATGTTTTTGCCTTTTCAGGGAAAAAGACAATCCCAAAGACAACTACCTTCAACTGTCACAATTCCAGATTCGATACCTGTATCTAGCCAGGGCACATCTGAGAGTGATCAGTTTCCAGACTCGATTCCTGTATCTAGCCAGGGCATGTCTGAAGAGTTCGAAGATTCGATTCCTGTATCCAGCCAGGGCATATCTAGCAACTATCACAATGCCAGATTCGATTCCTGTATCCAGCCAGGGCATATCTGTTGACCACATTTCCAGACTCGATTCCTGTATCTAGCCAGGGCACGTCTGAAGAGTTTGAAGATTCGATTCCTGTATCCAGCCAGGGCATATCTATTGACGACTATTTCCGGATTCGACTCCTGTATCCAGCCAGGGCACATCTGTGAGCAACCGGTTGTAGATTCGATACCTGTATCTAGCCAGGGCATACCTGCATAAGGAGATTGAAGATCAAACACCTGTAACAAGTCGGGAAAACATCTGTCTTTCTCAAATACACAAGTTCTCACTAAGGAATCTCTTGTGTGATCAACACTTCCAAATGGCATCTATAAGCCCATTCCCAACAAAGTTCCGTCGCATCTCCAGATGGCATCTATAAGCCCATCTCCCTATCCACCATCTCTCCAAATGGCATCTGCAAGCCCATTCCCGACATCACATTGCTAATACTCCAACATGCGAGTGCAAATTTCCGGGCACTCTAGTGTCCAATCTCCTTTTACCCTCGAGTCACAAAAGGCAAACTTGCCAATCTAACTCTTCAGGTTCAAGAAGATTGAACAGGGGCAACTGTTGTACCCCAAAATTTTCCCTTCCATTTCCTCAACATTTTCTCATCACAAGACCCTTGAAAATCAAGATCCAGTTAGGGTTTCCTCTGCTCAAGACTTCTCCTTGCACTGTTGACCCAAATTAGGGTTTGTGTTTGCACAAAGATATTTTGACCTAAAATGCCTAAGATGACTTTCATGCTTCATGTTGGACTCCCAAGTTTATCCATACCAAGTTTCAAGTCTTGATTCCAAATTTTGCCCAGTCAATTGGACAGTTGACCTAGAAATCAACTATATTGAGGAAAAAAGTCAACTGTGGCCAATTGACAGTCAAATCTCATGAAAATTGACCCACATCAACATTATGAACTCACATGGACCATTTGATCAAGTTTGGATCACAATTCCACAAGAAATTTGATCAGATCATCAAAAGGGCAAAATGGTCATTTTTAGGGTTTTGACTGCACAAAGGCAATTTTTGACTGTTTGACCTAGCCAATGGCAAACCAAGCTCACATATGGACTCAAGGACCCCATGTAATTATCTTGACATGCTCAACAAGTTCAAAGGATCCCAAATACACAAGATTGATAGTTGAATTTCCCAGTCAATTGATCAATTTTGACTGTATACTGAAAAGTCAAACTTTGACTTTTTGGTCAAAATCAAGGGTCAAGATTCATTTTTCATCAAAGCATGCCAAATCATGAAACTTGTTCACCAAGAAATCAAAAATTGCAAATTAGGGTTTGAAATGAGAATTTTTCATAACTTAGAATTTTTCTAAGTTATGAAAAACCCTAATTTTTTTCCAACTTTGCCCCACTTTCTCACCAAGATTCATTTGGATTCAAGCAAAAGTCAAAACATGAAAGTTGTAGCCTATTGCATAATCTACACCTTTGATTCACAAAGTTTTCCCAAAAGAAGCTTGTATCTCAAGTTACAAGTTTTGGAACAAGGGTACCAAACCATTCTTAACTTAGTGAAATTTTGACCTTTTTAGGCAGGTTTTTTACCTAACTTCAAGACCATTTTTCATACACTTCCACTTGGAATTTCAATTTTCACTTCAAAGATGGATTGTATTACACATTCCAAGCTTTCCAAAATGTCCCAGAACTCATCAAACAACCTCATAACTTGAGAGAATCGAATTTTGCAATATGGCAAAAACTCACTTTTGAATTGACCAATTTCCATGTTCATAACTTATGCATTTTCAAGTCAGCTTGGTTTATGCTACATTACAGGTCTCTAAACCATCCAACACTCAATAATTTAATGCATACTCATTGTGCCAAAGCCTTATTTTGTGTATCCAAGCATTGTATGCAAGATTAGGCCATAAATGGAAAAAGCATTTTAGCCATTTTTGAAAAGATTGCTTTATGTCAAGTTCTCATATCTTTGAAGTACAAAGAAATCTCAGAGGCACAAGTTATGAGACATATTGCACTGATCAAGGCAAGGCTTTGCAGCATGTTTAGGGGTCCTCTACCTGTCTAGAATACAAAGTGGCCATTGCTTGCTTAAAGTTTAAGAAACACATCATAACATGTACCAACTTCCATATCAGTCAACCAAGCCTTAGAGAAAGTTATCAAACATATTCCAAACATTCATCCTAAGCTGAAGCACGACCCTAAGACCTCCAATACCTCCACAAACTCAAAATCACCATCAAACTGCCAAAACAGAGTAACCTCTGCAGATTGAGTTCCAACTCTCATCCCTTTCATGCTTTCTTGCTAAAAGCTCTTCACACACCTTCCCTACCATCAATGCAAGCTAACCAAAACCTAAAACACGACCTGTAACTCCTCTAACCAGTTCCACCATTTTCATTTTCTTGTTTTGCAGTTGGAGTTCTCTAGCACGATTCAAGAAGTTTCAGGACAAAGTAGAACTTGGAATAGCATCCTCACACTTCAAGGAAGTTGTACAAGTCATCATCTTGCTCTGAAAACTCCTCCATTGTAAGGCACGATTCCAACTGAACAGGTATGTTCATGAAGTTCTATCTCTCAGTATAGGCATTGTTAGCTTTAGGTTTGTGAAGGAAACATGTCACAATCATAGCCCTGAACATGCCCATGTGATTAGATTTCATTTATATTATGTGTGCTGCAAGAATTTTGAGTCTGAACATTGATGAAAAGCTAGGTCAGGAATTGGGGGAGAAGAAATTCTCCCTCATCTTAGAGAGTTAAGTCAAGTTTTTTATATCCCTGGACTCGTCTTCTCATGCTCTACACTTTTCATGTTGAAAGTTTTGCTTAAAAGTCCAGGAATTGGGAGATAGGAAACGCGTGATTGCTTGAACAAGTTTGTTCTGAGGTTGAAGATGACTGGTTCTGGGCTGGGCCTGGAATGTTTTTCTTATTTGCACCATACATTTACTTCTGAACCCCCTAAGCCCATTTTGTTCATTTTAATGATTTTTTGACTTTTTCTTTTTTGGTTTGACTTATTTATTTTTTCTTATGATTTTAAAAATATAAAAAATATTTTTCTCACCATTTTCCTATTTGTTAGGTATTTATTTGTTTAGGTTAGCTTTTTGAACATAAATAAATAAATAGATACCCTTTTATTTAAAAATACTAAAAATATACAAATACATTTTATTTTCATTTTTATTTTGTTTTACCTTCTGAAAATATCTTATATAAAAAATACTTTTTTTATTAAATATTAAATATTATTAATTTGCATATATAATTCATATTAAGAAAATAATACATATATATACACATTTTTATTTTATTAATATTTAATATAAAAAATACCCTTTTTCATAATATACTTCATTTTTATTTTATTTTTTATATATAATAAATAAATATTATACATATTAAATAATTAATTCATTCTATTTAAGAAATTAGGGTTTTGCCCTAAACATGAAAAAACTCCAAAAAATAATACTTTTATTTTTGTTTATTTTGACATATAAAAATACTTTTTTTTCATGCATACAAAAACCATTTTTTGCATTTTTACATATTTATTCTTATTTCATTTAATTTGTGCAAATAAATATCTTGTAAATAATTCAAATATTGATGTAATAGTTAGGTTTAAATTCCTTGTCAAAAATCCCCATTTGAACATTTGTACCCCCCTTCCCATATATGGTTTTGTAATAGCTTAGTAAATTTATTTTCGCACTTTATTGCTTTTTAATTATACCATGTTAGAATTAGGGTTTGTATGCGAAAAAACAACGAAAATAGTTTGACCTAATTTCAAGATAAACAAGCATGAAAATGGACAACACAAATCACACTTGCACCCCCTAGGGTATTCCACTTGTTGCCTTCAATAAATGGGCCATATTGCATGTTAGGTCTCTTTGGGCAAAACAAACACAAATCAAATGATCATAGTCCCTCAATGACGCTTTCAAAAAGTTGCCTAAATAAATGATCAAGTCCCTTAAGGAAAATTGCCCAAAGATACTTGGCACCATTGCAATTATGGTCTAAACGATTACCCGCGCCCGTCCCTTTCACATCCTAACATGAGATTGTCCACCAAATACAATGGTGGAACAAACTTGTTAAAAAGGTTTAAAACATAGCAATAAACCTTGAGAAATTTAGGAGTAGATAACCTCTTAGTTACTTGAATCAAACTTGCAAAAACAAAACACTTGCCTATTTTCTAAAACCACATCTCACAACACTTTCAAAACAACTTTCAAAAACAAATGAAAACCTTTTTTAAAGACATACATCTTTGTATACATCCCAACATGGATCATTACAAAGGTTGCCACCACATTGGCCTCTTTTCAAAACAATTTTCAAACCCACACACACAAAGCACCATTTCAAACAATTGAAAACAAAAGGCAAGTGATCTAAGCAAGTAACTAAGAGCTCATGGATAACCATGGATAGAAAGGGTGCTAATACCTTCCCTTTCTATAATCTACTCCCCGAACCCAAGAAAAATCTCAAAGGTTTTTGCTGTGCTTTTTAAACCTTTCCTTAGGATAAAATAAAAAGTCGGTGGCGACTCTTGCTCAACCGAAACATTTGCGAAAACAAACGCAAAACACACAGTCAGTTCTCCCACCGTATCACAAGGTGGATAGCAAGACTTTGGGGCACAAGAATTATATCCCTCTTGAGCCTTACCCCAAATGGGTATGAACCCGTGCTCAAAGTCTTATGATGCCTTATCCTTCCATCCTTCTGGTGATCATTGAGCCTGTTAAGGAGGGAGAAGTTCCATACACTATCCTACATCCTGACATGCCCACATCTCTTGAAGACCTACAAAGGGATTGGATACAACTCAAAGGAGAGCGAGATACTTTCGAAGCCCAATTCTACCCAAGCGAGAAGAAGCTTTTGGAACTCACTAGGCTACTTCATGAGGAGCGGACTCTAAATGCCTACATTGTACCAAAGAGGATGCGCACTACTTTTTTATCTTATAATTTTGTATTATTTTTCCCAAGGGGAATTGATGTACTCAAACATTATCTTATTAATATAAGGTGTGTTTCTTTTTGTCTAAAATGAACTTGAATCTTTGAAATCCTTAAAAACATTGCATATGCACATATCATTCATCATAACATAAACAGGTCTTTTGCAACAAGTTTCCTCATCTCTCTGATGTTTATTTCAGTAAGATGGATCTCGAACAAACAGTGAAAGATCTCTAAGCTCAGAACATGCAGTTTCAACAGTTGCTCATGACACTGGCCAAGGGGAAAGAAGAATTGAAGACTCTGCTAGCTGAAGAGAAGAAAAAGAAAGCAAAGAAGGTAAATAGAGTCTTGAACATGGGGAGAAGATTTCATGAGCAGACGAGAAGGACTTTGAATTTTGCTACAATATCTGGTGAAGGAGAGGGGAAAGGCAAGGAAACAGCGGTCTCGTCAGAATCTGAAGAGGAGGAAGAAGAGGAAGACTACTCTGAGGAACAGTATCCTCCAGCTGATGACAAGTACAGACATCTCGAAGAGAGTTTGAGCGCAATGGAAATACAAAAGGTGCCAGGCTTGGATTTTAAGGACTTGGGACTAGGGTCGGGGATTGTGATTCCTCTGAAATTCAAAGTGCCCTTGTTTGCAAAATACAATGGAGTGTCATGCCCTAAGATGCATCTCCGATCGTATGTGAGAAAGATCCAACCACACTCCGCTGATAAAGACTTGTGGGTGCATTTTTTCCAAGTTAGTCTATCTGGAACACAACTCGACTGGTTTTACCAACTAGAAAGAGCCAGCGTCCACAATTGGGAAGATCTTGCCGCAACTTTCTACAAGCAATATCAATATAATGCTGATTTGGCACCTACCCGTACTCAACTTCAGAGTATGGCTATGGCTTCCAATGAAGGTTTCAAGGACTATGCACATAAATGGAGAGATCTGGCTGGAAGAGTTCAACCCCCTCTGTCTGAAAGGGAATTGGTGGACATGTTCTTAGGCACTTTGTTTGGCCTTTTCTTCAACCATTTGATTGGAAGCTCATCTGCGGGATTTACTGAGCTAATACTGACCGGAGAGAGGGTGAAAGCTGGCATAAAAAGTGGAAAGATTCATAAGGATTCATCTTCTTCTACAACTGTGAGGAAGCCTTTTATTGGGAAGAAAGAGGTAGCTTATGTTTATCCACAAAGAAACCAAGAGAGAGTCAAACGCCGACCAATGGTGGGGGCTGTTATGATTCCAAAGCCTACATTTTATCAACAAAGAAGTAATCAACCAAGGGTGGAAAGGTCAGTCCGGCAATTCACCAGAATCAACATGACTTCGTCTCAAGTATTATCGTATCTTCTGAGATCCAATTTGGCAACCTTGAAAGAAGCTCCGAAAAATCCCAACACAACTTCCCCTCATTATCACCCCAATGCCCGTTGCGCATATCACTCCGAAAGTCCTGGTCACGATACTAATAACTGTTGGGCCTTGAAGAACAAAATACAAGACCTCATTGAAGCAAAAGAAATTGAGTTTGATGCGCCCGAGAAGCCAAATGTCATTTCTTCTCATATGCCCAGACATGGTCACAACACTAATGCTATTGAAGAAGATTTGTTTGTTACCACAGTTGATGAACTCGTAACTCCACTTCCAACCATTAAGATAAACTTGTTGAAAGCTGGTGTGTTCCCGGGTTGTAATGAAGACTTCCACCTCTACTTATCCTCACCAACTGATTGCCCTTTGTTGAAAACAGGCATTCAACGCTTGATAGAAAACAAAGAGATTTTGTTCGAAAGTATTCCTGTTTCACCTGTTCCTGTTGAAGATGTTTCAATCATTACCATCTCCGGCAATTCTTCCAGGGTCTTCAAAAGACCTGTTAAAATTACATCGGTTCTGAAAGCAACTCCTCTAATAACCACAATGCATGGGCCAGTCCCATATGAATCATACAAAACTATGCCGTGGAATTACGGTGGGGACATTTACTACCATGGAATCAAACAAGATGGGCCGGCCGCCGAAGAGATAAACTCCGAAGAAGAAGATTCCAGCATTAGCAATATTGCCGGAACTAGTAAAATTACCCGAAGCGGTAGGATCTTTTCTCCAAAAATTGCCCCTCCAAAGGCTATTTCTGGACCCGTGGTTGTTCCAAAGGTTACTTCCATACCCATAATCATCTATGCAAGTGCTCCTATTGACGAAGCCGTTACAACCCCCGTTGTCACTTCCACCAACACTCCTACTGCTGAAATTCGAGGAAAGAGTATTCAAGTAGAGCCTGTCCAGACGAAGGCTCAATCACTGACTATCCCCGAGACCTCCAAGAAATAAATAGAGGAGATCCTGAAAATTATAAAGAGGAGCGACTACGACGTAGTCGAACAGTTGGGGCAAACTCCCTCCAAAATCTCCATGCTAGCATTACTACTGTGTTCCGAGGAACATGCGAAAGCCTTGGTGAAGTTCCTAAAAATAGCCAATGTGCCTAAAGAGACGTCTGCTGATCAATTTTATGACTACGTGGCCAGTTTGACAACGGATAACGGCCTAGGCTTCTCGGATGTTGATCTGACACCAAGAGGAAGAAAGCACAACGAGGCATTACATGTCTCTGTGGAATGTAGAGGCACAACTCTGGCCCATGTCTTGGGGGACACTGGCTCATCTTTGAATGTTTTACCAAAAAAAGATCTTGACAGACTTGACTGCGAAGGACTGGCGTTAAAGCCAAGTAACATAGTAGTAAGGGCATTTGATGGCTCGAAGAGGATGGTACACGGGGAGGTAGATATCCCCATAAAGGTTGGGAATCAAACTTTCAATTCAACCTTTTATGTAATAGACATCCTCCCCTCTTACTCCTGTCTGCTAGGACGACCATGGATCCATAATGCTGGCGTTGTCATCTCTACATTGCACCAGATGCTGAAGTATCTGGTCCAAGGAAAGATTATCACCGTCCACGGAGAGGAAGAATACATGATTAGCCATCTCAATTCCTTCAGGTATGTGGAATTGGACGGCGAGTTCATTGAAACTCCTTTTCAACACTTCTAAGAGGTCCCCCAAGAGGTAGCGGTGACCAAGACTGTGTCCCAGACTCCCAAGATTACAAGACCTCCACTCCGGATGTCATCCCTGAAGGATGCCAAAGCAGTAGTAGAGGAAGGTGGATGCACCATCTGGGGGAAACTTCCGGATATCCCGTATAAGTCTGACAAGTTTGGCTCAGGTTTCAATTCAAGTGCTCAAAAGGTTGTACGCCGTGCTCGTGCTGGAGGGCCACCCTTGAAGATTAGCAACCGAGAGGTCAACGCGGTAGAAGATGGTGAAGAGGATTTCAACTTGGAGGATTGGATCTTTCTGACTGTCAACGGAGGACTCAGCAATTAGGAGGCCAGCCACTTTGTCCCAATAACTTTCATCCCTCAGTAATTTATCTTTACATTTTGATGGATCTATAATATTCAAAAACAATTCGCACTCTTAAAACCTTGTGTCTTGCCCGAGGCACAATGGTTCATTTGTAAGGGTTATTTCATCTTCATATGACATTCAATGAATCATGGTCGTTTTTCGCATACAAACTTTTGCGCTCATTGTTTTTCTTATACATTTTATTTTCTTTTAAAGATAGATATACCCTTACAAACACACACACACTCACAAATGCAGGTACTCATCCATTCTGGATCCCATGGGTAACGATACTGCTATGGCCTTTTGTGACTCTGAGAATCTAATCTACCAAGCCGGAGACGAAGGTGAGGAAGATTGTGAAGTACCAGGGGAACTTGCCAGACTGCTACAACAAGAGGAAAGAACCATTCATCCTCACGAAGAACCTGTGGATACGATCAACCTGGGTACCGAGGAAGATAAAAAAGAGGTCAAGGTGGGTGCCAATCTGGAACCCAATGTCAAGGAACGTCTAGTCCAATTGTTACATGACTATGTTGAGATCTTTGCCTGGTCATATGATGACATGTCAGGACTTGATACAGACATTGTGGTACATCGTCTGCCTACAAGAGAAGATTTTCCGCTAGTAAAACAAAAGGTTCGCCGCATGAGACCTGATATGTCATAAAAGATTAAAGCGGAGGTCATGAACCAATTCAATGCTGGATTCTTGGCTGTCACTTCCTACCCTCAATGGGTTGCCAACATTGCTCCCGTACCTAAAAAAGATGGCAAAGTAAGAATGTGTGTGGATTACAGAGATTTGAATAAGGCAAGCCCTAAAGATGATTTTCCATTCCCCCACATTGATATCCTAGTTGACAATACGACACAACAAAAAGTGCTTTCCTTCATGGACAGATTCTCAGGTTATAACCAAATTAAAATGGCACCTGAGGACATGGAGAAAACAACATTTGTCACACAGTGGGGCACATTCTGCTACAAGGTGATGCCATTCAGACTGAAGAATGTTGGGGCAACCTATCAGTGCGCCATCGTAGCTTTATTTCACGACATGATACATCATGAAATAGAGGTCTACGTAGACGATATGATAGCCAAATCACAAACAGAAGAGGAGAATCTTGATCACTTACAAAAGCTGTTTGAAAGATTGAAGAAGTACAAGTTGAGGTTGAACCCAAACAAGTGCACATTTGTTGTACGGTCTGGTAAGCTCCTGGGATTTGTTGTCAATAACAAAGGTATTGAGGTCGATCCTGCCAAAGTTAAAGCAATACAAGAGATGCCTGCTCCTCGTACTAAGAAGGAGGTCAGAGGATTCTTGGGACGTTTGAACTATATTGCCAGATTCATTTCTCACCTAATAGCTACTTGTGAGCCAATCTTCAAACTATTGAAGAAAGATCAAGTAGTCAGATGGAATGATGAGTGCCAAGTTGCTTTTGACAAAATCAAAGAATACTTACAAGATCCTCCTGTGTTAATGCCACCATTCGAGGGAAGACCGTTGATCATGTATCTGACTGTTTTAGAAAACTCAATGGGGTATGGATTGGGGCAGCATGACGAGTCTGTCCAAAAAGAGCACGCTATTTATTACCTGGGCAAAAAGTTTACCGACTCTGAAACCAGATATTCACTTCTCGAGAAAACTTGTTGCGCTCTGGAATGGGCTGCTTGCCGGCTAAGACAGTATATGCTGACTCATACTACCTTACTGATATCTAAGATGGATCTGATAAAATACATCTTCGAGAAGCCTGCTCTTTCTGGGAGAATAGCTAGATGGAAGATGATCCTGACAGAATACGACATACAGTATACTACCCAGAAAGCTATAAAGGACAGTGTACTAGCTGATCACCTTGCTCACCAAGCTGTAGAAGACTATCAGTCCATGAAGTTTGAATTCCCAGATGAAGACATCATGACATTAGACAACTGTGAAGAATTCAAGCCATATGACAGACCTGAACAAGGATCCCGATGGACCCTGTTCTTTGATGGAGCATCCAACACACTTGGTAATGGTATCGACGCTGTACTCATATCTCCAGAAGGGTGTCATACTCCTTTTACTACCAGTTTTTGCTTCAACTGTACAAATAACATGGCGGAATACAAAGTGTGCATCTTCGGTCTCAGAGCTCCCATAGACTTGGGAGTCAAATCCTTAGACGTGTTTGGAGATTCAGCATTGGTCATCAGTCAGATCAAAGGGGAATGGGACACTAAGCACCCAAACCTTATCCCTTACAAAAAACATGTTTTGACATTGCTGCCACATTTTGAGAAGATTACCTTCGAGCATTTCCCGCGAGAAGAAAATCAACTAGCAGACGCTCTAGCCACAATGTCATCTATGTTTAAACTTAATTGGGATAACGAGGCTCCCCAGATCACCATCGAACGAATGAACGAACCAGCACACTATCACGAGATTAATACTGAAGAGGTAGTGGACCAACCTTGGTTTCATAAAGTCAAGAGGTATCTCGAGGCTCAAGAATATCCAGAAGGAGCTTCAATCAATGATAAGAAGTTCTTAAGGAGTTTCTTTTCTAAATTCTTCCTTAGTAATGGCATCATTTACAAATGCAATCATGACTCCATTTTGCTTCGGTGTGTGGATAAGGTTGAAGCTGAAAAGATCATGGTTGACTTACATGAAGGTACTTTTGGCACCCACTTCAGTGGGCATACGATGGCGAAGAAAATCCTACGGGCAGGCTATTGCAGGTCTACCATGGATGCAGATTGCTATCAACACTCCTTAACCTGTCATAAGTGTCAAATTTATGCTGATAAGGTGCACGTACCTCCAGTTCCTCTGAATGTCTTGACGGCTCCTTGGCCCTTTGCTATGTGGGGAATTGATATGATTGGAGAAATCAAGCCTACAGCCTCCAATTGGCATCACTTCATCCTAGTGGCCATTGACTATTTTACAAAATGGGTCAAAGCAACTTCCTTCGCCTCCGTTACCAAGAATGTCGTTGCCCGCTTCATCAAGCAAAACCTTATTTTCCGGTATGGTATCTCATAAAGAATCATCACGGATAATGGTACAAATCTCAACAACACTATGATCACCGCATTATGCGAGCAATTCAAGATCCAGCTTCACAATTCTTCTCCCTATCGGCCCAAGATGAATGGTGCTGTCGAAGTTGGAAATAAAAACATTACGAAGATCATACAGAAAATGACAGTCACATATAAAGACTAGCATGAGATGTTACCATTCGCTCTCCATGTTTATCGTACCATGGCTCCCACGTTAACCGGGGCAACACCTTATTCTTTGGTTTACGACACAGAGGCTGTCTTGCCTATTTAGTTTCAGATCCCCTCTCTGAGGATTATGAAAGATGCAGGCTTGAACAAAGACGATTGGATCCAGACTCGACTTGATCAACTCAATTTGATTGATGAAAAGAGACTTACTATTGTTTGCCATGGTCATATGTATCAAAAGCGGGTGATCAAGGCTTTCAATAAGAAAGTCATACACCATGTATATCAATTTGGGGATTTAGTGATCAAACGTATCACCTTGCCACAAAGTGATCCCAGGGGAAAATGGAATCCTACCTATGAAGGACCATTTATAATCAAAAATATATTCTCCGATGGAGCAATGATCTTAACCACCATGGACGGCGACGACCTGTCACACCCTGCGAACACGGACAAATTCAAAAGATACTACGCATAAGAGACCCTCTAGGTTGACACACCTAGGAAAAACAAGGGCATCCTGTCGAACCAAAAGGTTCGGGAAAAAATTAGGGATAAAATGAAAAAAATTTGCACACCCGGCAAGTTGAAAACCCGAAAGGGTGACTTGGGCAAAAAGGGTTTCCCGGTGGACTGAAAACCCGAAAGGGCGGTCCAGGCAAAAGTTAGGGAATTAAAGCATATGACTATGTCCCATCGGATCACTTTATGGACAAATTGTGACTTCCACTGACAAACTCAGAGTTTCTGATCAATTCAATCATCTTTGGACGAAGCACAAATAGACAAGATATTAGGAGATATGAAGGCTATAGCAGAATGGGAACCCCATGGGATTATTACACATAGCTATATTTCTTTGTATCAAATTTTTCTTGTTTTACGACAGCATTCTCTTACTAGAATGTTTGTCCCCTTTGTACAAAAATATTTATTCAAAGTCAACACAAAGATACCCCTTTGGAAGTGCAAAAAAAAAACTATTTGTCTTTTTCTTTACACTTGTGTTTTGTTTGCAAGAACGTCCAATGATTCATTGTTGAACATATGCATTTGAACATGATTACTGTTTACAAATAAACAAAATGAGAAAGACAATTACTGATAGGTTGAAAGAATAGGAAAACGTCTCTAGGCTATTCCATAAGTAATCCCCTACAGTACGTCATTTAAATCCCCAGCGGAACGAAGCTCCTAGTTTACCAATCCCCGGTAGAAATCATCCAATTTCTCCAAATTCCCCAAGCAAATCTTAAAAGCAACAAAACTTATTTCTATCAACAAAGGTTCATCAGTACTTCAACTTCAAGACATGAAAATTCAACATATCCTCAGCGGCATTCAGGGATTTATTTTCCTCAAACAGACAGCAATACAACAAATCATCTCACATGCGCATACATTGCATCCATATATCATAAACATTGATGAAACAAATACATTGCATCATACATTTCATGCAAACATAACTTTGTATTTTAGCTAACATTTTACCCGTTTTAGGATAAGATTAACGGCTACCATTAACAATATGCAATCTTGATACAGTTCAGATACGCTCCAGACACGGATGCCATTCTGATACTCATTCAGATACAACCTTTCAGATACAGTTCAGATACGCTCCAGACACGAATGCCATTCGGATACACATTTAGATTCAACTTGCTTGATACAGTTCAGATACGCTCCAGACATGGACGCCATTCTGATACTCATTCAGATACAACCTTTCAGATACAGTTCAGATACGCTCCAGACACGGATGTCATTCTGATACTCATTTAGATACAACCTTTCAGATACAGTTCAGATATGCTCCAGACACGGATGTCGTTCTGATGCTCATTCAGATACAACTTTCAGATACAGTTCAGATATGCTCCAGACACGGATGCCATTCTGATACTTAGTCAAAATCAACTTCCAGATACAGTTCAGATACGCTCCAGACACGAACTCTATTCTGATACTCATTCTTTCAACTTTCAAATTACAATTCAACGAGCATTCTTGGATGGCATCTACAATCCCATCTCCAACAATATTTTATCACCTCTCCAATTGGCATCTTTAAGCCCATTCCCTCAACCACACGTCGTCAAGTGCAAATTTCTGGGCACTCTAGTGTCCAATCATCTTTCACCTTCGAGTCACGAATGGCAAAGCTCTCCAATCTAACTCTTCAGGTTTAAGAAGATTGAACAGGGGCAGTTGTTGTACCCCAAAATTTTCCCTCTCATTTATCAAGATTTTTCTCACAAGATCTCTTTGACTCAAGACCGGATTAGGGTTTGATCAACTCAAAGACATTTCATCATGCACTGATGACCCAAAATTAGGGTTTGGGATTGCACAAGGATTTTTGGACTATCAATGCTTCATATGACTTTAAAGTATTATTATGGACCCCTAAGTTTACTCATGTCAAGTTTCAAGCCTTGAATCACATTTTGGATCAGTCAATTGGACAGTTGACCTAAAAATCAACTGTATTGGGGAAAAAGTCAACCATGGCCAATTTACAGTCAAACTTCATAATTTTTGATCCAAATCAACATTGTAGACTCATATATATCATTTGATCAAGTTTGGACCACAATTCCTCAAGAAATTTGACCAAATCATCAAAAGGGCAAAATGGTCAAAATTAGGGTTTTGATTGAGAAAGGGCAATTTCTGATTTTTGACCTAGAAAATGATCAATTGGTTTGAAGCATGATTTCAAGAGTTCAATTGCATCATCTTGACCTAATGACATGGTTCAAAACATTGCAAGTCCATTGGATTGACAGATAAATTTTGCAGTCAACTGATCAAAAGTCAACTGTATACTAAAAAGTCAAACTTTGACTTTTTGGTCAAATTCAAATGCCAAGGATCACAATTCATAAAAACATGTCAAAATGTGAAACTTGTTCATTAAGAAATCAAAGATTGAAGATTTTGTTTTAAAATTTGAAATTTTTTAACTTAGAAATTTTTCTAAGTATAAAAAATTTCTTATTTTTTCTCAACTTTAAGCCAAATTCTCACCATGATACAAGATGATTCAAAGAAAGTTCCCAACATGAAATTTGTAGATCTCCATGAAATCTAAAACTTTTCTTCACACAATTTCTCTTGAAGATGCTTGTATCTCAAGATATAATTTTGTGAATACATGCTCATGAACTAAATAACTTAGTGAAATTTTGCCCTAATTTAGGCAGGTTTTTGACCTAACTTCATGGCGATTTTTCACCTAGTTCCAAGAGGAATCTTGAAACGAAATTCAAATATTAGTTATAGAGCACATTTCAAGCTTTCCAAAATGTCCAAGAACTCCTTGATATCATTCTTGAGTATGGAGAATCAAAGAGAAGAAGTTGGCAATTTCTCACTTTGATTTCAAGCCATTTCATGAAGAACAAAATTCAAATCCAAACCTAGGCTGCATAATCCTTGCTTTACAGCTCTCAAACTTGTTTCTCACTCCATAATTTAATGCTTACAAAGTTGATGAAGCTTTAGTCCAAGCATGAGAGCCTTTGTCCAAGCTTTAATTCCATAAATGGCACAAACTTGCCATTTCCATTTTAGAAAAGCACAACTTTTGCATTTGTCAACTCCTTGAGCTTTTCACATGTTCTCTCTGCACACACAAGACCTATAAACCAAAAGCAAAGTGCCTAAGACTTGTACCAACTCATATCAGGCTTGTACAAGCATGTAGAGAGTTGTCTCCTCACTTTTCTTAAAAGGCAAGCAATAGAGCAAAAAATATAGAACTGAGAAACCTGCTGTGGAATTGATTTGAAACCTTTTCTATACTTATACAAAAATATATTAGAACCTAAAACACGATTGCAAAGGCTGAGAAACTCTCCCAAACTCTCTATTACCAAAAACCTGCCATAACATGCAGTTTTGCATCAAGCATAACAATCCCAAAATCTACTCCTGCATTTCAAGTTCTAATCACCTAAACACTTAACCTATATAATATCTAAGTGTTCCAGACCATCATCCCTTCACTGTAACTCCTCCTTCTCCATCTGGCATGTTGGCATTTCAAGCTTGCAGGTTGACTTGGATAGGGAGATTCAGGCACTTTCAAAGCAAGGTAAAGATTGGAACACACTCAGGGAGGTCCAGGCAAGCTAAAGGGATCCTCAGGCCTTCTCAAAACTCACTCAAACTCCATTCACGATCTCATCTAAAATAGGTAAGAACTCTAACTTCTATCTCTTCATACAGGCATCCTCTGGTCTCGATTTGTGAAGATAAAATGTAAATATCCTTGTGCTAAAACCAACCATGTTCATAGATTTCATTTATATTCATTGTATATAGAGAATTTTAGATTTCAAATTTCTATAAAAATTAGGTTTGAAATTAGGGCCATTGAAATTAACTTTGATCTTTAACTGTTAGCTTACATGAGTTACATGGTTGAAATCATGGGAAAGAGTACTACCATTTTCATGTTTGAAGTTTCCATTTTCATGGAGAAATGAGAGAGATACAGGGGGTCCGGCTAGCTAGAGGAAGAAGACGAAGTACAGGGCAAGGAAGCATTTTGTGTTATGTATTTTTAGTTTCATTTGAACTAACGGATGTACAACCACCCCAGTGGCAAGGCAGCGCGCAGAAATTACATTAGTCATGGGTTCGAACCTTGGCGCTGCCTTTTGCATTTTTCATATTTTTCAGTTTTGTTTTTGTTTGTTTGCAGCGTGGGCTCAGCATGTATGGGTCTCTGGCCCATACATTTTTGCTAACATCAACCTCCCTTTTCCTTACAGCACCCCTGGCCCATACATTTTATTATTTATTTTTATTTTCATTTCCATTTTATTAAATATGTTTTCCTTAACATAAAAAATCATAAAAATATAAAACATGATAAATATTACATTTTGTTCATTTTATTTTATTTTCTCATAAAAAATACTTTTATTAAATTATATATTAACTATTTTTCTTAAATAAACTTGTAAAATAAAATAGATTTAGGTTAATATTTATTTCTTTTTTTTCTCACTTGTAAATATTTATTTTAACATATAAAAAGAACAAAATACTTCATAATTATTACTTATTATTTTTAAGACAAAAATACACAAAAATAATACTTAAAGAACTTCATTTTCTTTTAAACAAATTAGAATTAGGGTTAACCAATTTCTAAAAATAATTTCCTTTTCTTAAATTATTAGGTTTAGTTCAAAAACTTTTTTTTCATATAAAAAACAAAACAAAAATTTTTTTCTTGCATATACATACCATTGCATATTTAATTTATATTGTATGTTATTTATTCAAATATTCGTACAAATTCGATTTGATTGTAATAGATTAAATTAGGTTTACATTATTGCAAATCCCCATTCATAATTTGTATCCCCCTCCCATAAAATATTGTAATAGCATAGTAATCTTTAAATTACGCAATTTATCGCTTTCATATAACATGTTAGTAATTAGGGTTTGAATGACAAGATAAAAGAAAATCAAATAGAAAACCCTAATCCAAGACAAAATCAAGCATGAAAATAACACACTTGCACACAAGCACCCTTAGGGTTACCCCACTTGGTTGCCTTATACAAAAAATGGCCATATTACGCATGTGAAGTATCTTAGCAAAACAAACAAGTATAAGATCATAGTCCCTCGATGACGCTATTCAAAGTTGCCTTACAAAATGATCTTAGTCCCTCAAAAATGCTAAGATACTTTGCAACATTGCTAATCATGGTTATACGATAACCCTCGCCCGTCCCGTTTACATCCAAAGATAGGGTTGCTTACCAAATCAATGGTAAGACAACAATATCAAAGGAAAATAAAATGAACAAGAAAGACAGTTGAGTAGGTATATTACTTCTAGTTACTTGCTCCATTTCAAAATAACTATCCTTGCTATTTTAAAAAAAAAACACACACATTTCCAAACATCTTACAAACATTGAAAACATTTTCAAAAAGACAAACATCTTTGTATACATTCTTACGAACGAGAATCATTACAAAGATTTCCTAAATAATGGCCTCTTTACAAAATACTTTCAAAAATCACATAAAACACAATTTCAAACAAAAGCAAGTGATCTAGCAAGTAACTAAGAGCCCATGGAAAACCATGTATGAAAAGGGTGTTAATACCTTCCCTTTTCATAATCTACCCCCCGAACTCAAGAAACAATCTCAAAGGTCTTTCCTATTCTTTTTCACCTTTCCTTTTGGATAAAAGAAAAGTCGGTGGCGACTCTTACTAACCACAACATTTGCAAGAAAATGCAAAACCCTCAAGTCAGTTCTCTCACCGTATCATAGAAGGCCTTGAATGTGTTTGATTTTTGTTGGGAAACATTGAGTTATGGCCATGATTCTTTCACTTTAATGGTGTCTCCTCACTCCATACTATATATACAGCATCCCTGCAAGCCATTTGGGGAGGGAAATAGCCTGAAGAACCTTTGTCACTTTGCAAAAAAATCATACAATTGTCAAATTCCAATTCCCAGTTCCAGCTTGCTTCAGCCCCAAACAAAGGCTCAAACGCATTCCTGGAAGCCTCCTGGACCATTCCCAACCATTACGAGGTTCTAAAGCAGTCTGAAACGTGCTTCAACCATAGCACAATTTGCATTTTTTATTTGATTCCAATTGCTCTGGTTCATACGATATAAATGCATTTTAATCATGTATTCTTAATCTCTCTTATGTTTGCAAACTTTTTGGATGGTTGAATTGAAGTTTGAGTGCAGGTATAACAATTTACCATAACTAGGGTTTGAACCTCCAATTTGGGGTTTTTCGTATAAGGCAAAATTAGTCCAAATAAGAGGTCCTGTCCTTTTCAAGAGGTTGAGAGCAATCCAGCTATGGCCTCAAAGTGAATTTATTTTGCGTATTATGCTTGTTTCAGATGGAGGACTTGTAGTGACAGACATAAAATGTCTCTATAGGTACCATAACCTAAAGCGATGGAGGGAGGTTGAAGAAGAAGCATGTCAGCCTCTGGTTGGCTCATTCAAATAATGTCGCGTTTTTTTTTTTTATTTTCTGAATAAAAATTTCTTTTTGAATATAATATATTAGCTTCATTATAATAAACGAATGAGTAATTGGCTGAGTGGTAAAGCAGGTATGTGTGCAGGGGAAGGACCTGGGTTCGATACCCAGGTCGTGCATTTTTATTTTTTCTAAATATGTTCTTGCAGATTCAGTATGTTGCCTTCCAAACACTTACCGTGCGCCTTCAAAATCCAGCCAATTGATGATAATGAGAACAAATCCAACGCATCCAAGCGCATAGACTACCATGGAAACTCAGAGGCTGTCTCCACAGGATCCTAACAAGGCCTGGGCTTAGCCTCATTTATGCCTACACTTTTTTAATTTTCTCACCCCCTGATCTCTTTCTTTTTTGCAGCGCTTGGGTTTGTTTTTTCATTGGGCCCAATGTTTGTTTTGACAACAACACCCCCCCCCCCCATTTTGTTTTGATAACCAGGCTCATTGTTTTTGTTTGTTTATTTTCTTATTTTTTTTACTTTGTTTTTTATTTTCAAAATCACTTTTTTTTAATAATCATAAAAAGTCAAAAATAAATAAATAGACTTAGGTTTTATAAAATTAGTTTAATTAATTAATTATTTTAATTTTATTTTATTAATTTAAAACGAAATAGACTTCAGTCCATTTTAATTTGAATTGTTTTCTTAATAAAAATATATAAAAAAAATTAGAATTAGGGTAACTTTACTTCAAAAATTATTTTATTAAATTATATTTAGATTTTAGATTATTTCTTTTTTCCTAATAAATTAATAAAAAACCAAAAATATTTTATTTTTACTTAGAATACTTTTTTAGGTTTTTCTTCTTAGATGTATTATCCCGTCTCGCGCGCGTTATTTTATTTTTTGCATTTTTTTATATATAATGTAACTGATTATGGGATGTAATAGGAGGTTTAAAATTCTGCTTTTTATTTCTTGTACCTTTTATGTAAATGTCCCAAAGCTATGTAATAGCGTAAATTTACAATTCTCGCACTTTATATTTTTGTATATATTAACTGTTAGTAATTAGGTATGTATGATAAGACTGTAAATTAAGACGTTAGCTCACCTAATAAAAAAGACAAAAATAATTGAATCAATCACACTTGCACATGCTCACCCCTAGGGTACTCCCCACACCGGTTGCCTTTGAATTACAGTCACAATTCTCGAAACGTGAGAATTCTTAGTGCTTGTCCTTAAATCTAGAGATCATTAGTCCCCTGATGACCCTCTCGACTGTTGCCTCGATATAAAAGTGATCTTAGGGTTTTAGGACAGTTACTAAGAGATCTTACCCAGTTGCCTTAGTGACCGTACGTCTCTTTCGATTATCCCTCAAACATCCAATGATTAGGGCTACCTACTCACTAATAGTAGGATAGCACTGTCTAAAGGATAGGAGGAAAAGAACATCCTTTTTCGAGTAGGTAGATAACTGTTACGTACTTTCTCAAACAAATTTTTACACCCTACACTTTCAAACATTTTTCAAACAAATGTTTTCAAAAACGCTTTATCACACCCTTGAGGACTGATATAGGGGTTATCATAAAGCGAATTTCCACACTAAGGCATTTTCAAAGCTTTTCAAACCACGCCAACACAAGCAATTTTCAAAAGATGAGCAAGTACCTAAGAGCCCGTGGGAAACCACTGATGGAAAGGGTGCTAACACCTTCCCTTTCCATAATCTACCCCCTTACTCAGAAAATTCTAAAAAAAAGGTCGTTTTCTGTTCTGTTCACCCTTTCTTTATTCGATAAAAGAAAATTCGGTGGCGACTCTTGCTTACCGTGACATTTGCAAACAAAAAACGCAAACCAGTATAACAGTCAGTTCTGCCACCATATCACATGACCATTTTTCCCTTTTGATGATCTGATCAAATTTCTTGAGGAATTATGATCCAAACTTGATCAATTGACAAATATGAGTTCATGATGTTGATATGGATCAAAAATTATGAATTTTGATTGTAAATTAACCACAGTTGACTTTTTCCCCAATACAACTAATTTTAGGTCATCTATCAACTGACTGAGCAAAAATGTGATCCAAGACTTGAAACTTGACATGAGAAATCTTGAGGGTTTGTAATGATCCATGAAAGTCATATGGGGCATTAAAAGTTCAATTGTCCTTGTGAAAACTCAAACCCTAATTTTCAGTTGTCAGTGTTGAGGAAGTGTCTTGAGCTGATCAAACCTTGTGTAGTCTTGAACCAAAGGAGATCTTATGAGAAATTTATTGAGAAATAAGAGGGAAAATTTTAGGGTACAACAGCTGCCCCTGTTCAATCTTCTTTAACTTGAAGAGTTAGATTGGCGGATCCGCCATTCGTGACTTGAAGGTAGAAGATGATTGAACACTAGAGTGCCCAGAAATTTGCACTCGAAGATGTTTGGGAATTGGCTTATAGATGCCATTTAGAGGAATGGTGGTAAATAATGGAAGAAGTATCAGCATGAATCTTTGGTCGATTTATACTAAAACTTGATGTTTTACTTGTGGGAAAAAAGGGTTAGTAAAATGCAGATGTATGGATGATGTTCACCAGATGAATGAGATTGCGCTAAATGCATTTTGTATGTATATGCTATGATGTATGAATGTGGGGTGCATATTTGTCTGAGAAAATAAATCCATGACTACTGCTGAAGAATTTTGGGAAGCTGAATCCCGGATTGTTGTTGGGGATGAAGAATATACATATCTTCAAATTTTGTTAAAAGAATGCTTTCGCTGGGGAATATCTCTTGAATGTTCGTTGTTATCTGGTCGGGTCCAGTCTTCACAATTTGATGAGGATGAGGAAGTCAACTGCTATCTGGTCGGATCCAGGCTTCACAGTAACTTACCGGGGAAGGATAAATTAACTGTTATCTGGTCGGATTCCAGGCTTCATAGAGAATTTCTTGAAATTGAACTATTATCTGGTCAGATCCAGGCTTCGCAGATTTCTTGAAGTAGTAACTACTATCTAGTCGGGTCCAGGCTTCATAGTTTTTGAAAAGTTATACTATTATTTGGTCGGGTCCATGCTTCATAGTGCCTCGCTAGGGATTGTAGCTAATTATTATCTAGTCAGGCTCCAGGCTTCATAATAACTTGCTTGAAAAGATGAAATTGAAAACTGATATCTGGTCGGATCCAGGCTTCACAAATTTTGAGGTGGATGAAGTTAATTTCTATCTGGTCGGGTCCAGGATTCACAATAAACTTGTCTGAAGAGATAGAGTTAAATTGCTATCTGGTCGGGACCAGGCTTTACAGTAACTTGCTTGGAACTTAGTTGTTATCTGGTCGGATTCAGGTTTTACAACAAACTTCTAAAGGGAATTGCTATCTGGTCGGATCCAGGCTTCACAATAACTTGCTTTAAAAGATGAAGTTGAAAACTGATATCTGGTCGGATCCAGGCTTCATAGTAACTTGTTGGGATAGAGGCAAACTCTACTGGGGAAAAGAAGTTAAACCCTGGTCTGGTTGAGTCCAGGTTCTTCTACATCTCGAAGAGCTAAACTATTATCTGGTCAGGTCTAGGTTTCATAGTATTTTAAAGTTGACTAATATCTGATAGGGTTCAGGCTTCACAGTAGCTGAAAGATTACACTATTATCTGGTCGGGTCCAGGCTCCATAGTGACTTGAGAAGTTGACTATTATCTGGTCGGGTCCAGGCTTCATAGTAGCTTGAAAATTATAATAATATTTGGTCAGGTCCGGGCTTCATAGTGTCTTTTGGAGGTAGTAAAGGTTTTGTTGATGACATTACTGGGGATTAGAGGTTGTGGCCCTCTGATTTGTAATAGTCTGAAAAGAAAACTCAAATTGGAGAGTATACACTCAGCCGGAGAAATGAGAGGGAAAATTTTGGGGTACAACAGATGTCAAAGCAGATGTCTTGACATCTGCCTCCTGAACTGAACTCAGCCAACATCAGTTTATGTTTTCTGTTTCCTGTTTTCATGCGCGCCATAATTCAGGATTTGTGACTCACAGGCTGTGAAAAATATGGAGGAATATTTTTCAAATTGCATGGATTTTATCTTGGCCTATTTTTATGGAAATATTCAAAAGAATTGAATATTTGGTTTTAAGCCCAAGCCCATAGTTGCGCATATATAAGGACTTGCTTCCTTATTCAAACAACTGCAACTTTTGAAGAAGAATACCTTCTTTGTGTCTTAGAAGTCTAAGTCTTTTAATTGTCAAACACTCTAGTATTGATTTAATACTTTTGTTGTTATTTGGATTGTTAATTGTGTGTCATTCATAAGCTTTTAAGCATTGAATGATTGAAGTTTTTAAACTTATTATTTCTGTTGTTTCTTCACTGTAAGTGATTTAAGGCATTTGAGGAGGGCTTCATACCTAGGTGAGTCTTAGGTAAAAGTATAGCACGGGTAGTGATTAGATCATAAACTGGTTGTTTATTGAGGGTCTTTGAATTGATATTATTTAGTGGACTTGTGCTTGGCTTGGTAGCCCCCAGAGTAGGTATTGTTGTACACTGAACTGGGTGAATAATCTCTTGCATGTTTACTGCTTTTGTTATTACTGCTCTTTACTTATAAACAGATATTTGTGCCGTGACATCTCCTTTGACATCACATATCTGATATCAGAATTTAAGTGATTTTTCGATAAAAAAAGGTTTTGATGATGATTAACCCTAAAAAATCCTAAATTGATTAATTAAATAAAATAAAACTAAACCCCAATTTTGATTAGGGTTTGTAAAAGGTTTTAAGAAAAATTTAATTTGATAAAAAAAGTTTTTGGTTTGGTGAATTTAGGGTTTGTAAGGTAATAGTGATAAGAAAACAAGGCTTTAAAAAATAATTACCAGGTCTGGGTGTTGACCCCACACCCTCAACCATTTCAACTAAAATTTTCACCACCAGGCCAGGCGCGCGCCTGTGTTTGAGAAGGGAAACGAATGCACTTTGTATACAATCCTACAAAAAATCAAAATTTATGAAAAAATAGCAAAAGTTATCAAAATCAAGTGTCAAAGATTACAATTTATCAAAACATGTTAAAATATGTAACTTGTTCATCAAGAAATCAAAAAGTCAAGATTTCATTTTGAAAAGTCAAAATTTCTAAACTTAATTTTTCCAAGTGTTGAAAACTTCATATTTTTTCATAACTTTGAGAAAAATTTTCATCATGATGCAAGATGATTCAAGGGAAACTTCCAACATGAAAGTTGTAGATATAAATGATATCTAAAACATTGTAGAACACAACTTCACCTAGAAATTAATAGATTTCAAGTTATGATTTTGTGAATACATGTTCATGA
This sequence comes from Vicia faba, assembly GCA_948472305.1. Lineage (NCBI taxonomy): Eukaryota > Viridiplantae > Streptophyta > Magnoliopsida > Fabales > Fabaceae > Vicia > Vicia faba. The sequence goes on from OX451736.1 coordinate 537,860,507, forward strand.
AACTTGGAAACTTAGTGAAATTTTGCCCTACTTTAGGCAGGATTTTGACCTAACTTCATGGAAATTTTTCACATAGTTCCAAGAGGAATTTTCAAATATGTCCAACTTAGAGGTTGTAGGGTAGGTTACAAGCTTTCGAAAATGTCCAAGAACTCATTGAGATCATGTTTGAGCAAGGAGAATCGAAGGCAAGAAGTTAGGGTTTTCAAACTTGAATTACAAGCCATTTTGTGAAGAATACATGAACCAAATCCATGCTAGGCTGCATAATCTTTACTTTTCAGGCGTCAAAATTGTTTGTAACTTCATAAATAAATGTTTACACAGCTGTTAGAGCTTTGATCCAAGCATTTGAGTCATTATCCAAGTTGCATTTTCATTAATGGCACAAAGTAACATTGCCATTCTAGTAAATAGGCTTCAATCACAAAGTCAAATTGTCTTGAGCTTTTCACTTGTTCCTTCTGATCACACACAATCTAAAATCCATAAGAAACTTGTCTAGAGCCTCTAACTACTTAGACCATGCTTGTACTATGCATTGAAACCATGTTTGTCAACTTTACTTCAAAAACAAGCCAAGAAGCCAAAACATGTGATCTTGTACTTCTGACCATCTCAAGTCTCAAAATCTTTTCCTATATATCAAAACATTATTATACAACCTAGGGGACGAGTTTGAACACCCTTAAGCACTCCCAAATTCCCTCAATCCATAAATTGCACAAAACTTCCATTTTTGTGTGATTTCCGACTTTAAACTTCAATCTTCAAAAACACTCGTGCACTTCTTGGCTTAATACTTCCAAAAGCTTCTTAGCATCATACACAAACCCTACCAATACCTGTTTGCAAACTGTAACACCATTTATACCATCCTACATAACCAAAAACAGAGGTTTACATCTTGTCTTCTCCAGGCCTATTCAGCTACTTTCAGTTCAAGCCAGCTATTGCATTAGCTTCCTAGAGACTCAAGGAAGCTAACCTGATCATTGCAGCACCTTGAATCAAGCTCAAACTCATTTCATGATTTCCAGTTTTGAGGTATTTTTCTTGAACTTCTATCTTCATATTTAGGCATTGTTAGGCTTGCATTTGTGAAGATAAAATGTAGACATCATTTCCCTGAATGTATACATGTCCATAGATTTCATTTATGTTGCTTGAGTAGGGAGAATTTAGAGTTTGAATCTCTAAAAATGTTTAGGTCAGAATTTGGTACTGTTAGAAATTCATGCTCATCTTTGAGAATTAGCTTAAGTTATTTACATATTCAGAATCGTGAGGAAATTTCTAACAAGTTTGATGTTGGAAGTTTTGTGAATGGATGAGAAATGAATGAGTTACAGGTTCTTTGGCTGGAGGTTAAAGATGAAGTTCATTTAGGGCAAAACTTATGTTACATATTTATTGTTTTGTTTAAGTTAATGAATGTATCACCACCCCAGTGGTTAAAGCGCACGTCTGTCACCTTAGGGACCTGGGTTTGAGCCCTAGTGGAACCCTTTTGCCTATTTTTCACATTTTCTTTCCATTTTATTGTTTGAAACCGGCGCTGGGCTTCTAACCAGATGGGCTTTTCCTTTTTTTTTATTATACTAACCCCTGACTACTTTTACACCCCTGGCCCATTTTTTCTTTATTATTTCTTTTTTCTTTTTTTATTTCATTATATTTTTATTCCCTTTAATATTATTATTATTATTATTATTATTATTAATATTATTTTTATCTTTACCAATAAAAAATCCAAAAATATTATTATTATTATTATTTTCACACCTTATTTATTTCATTTATAAAAAACAAAAAGACCAAAAAACATTTATCTTAAAACAAATTAATTTCTTTTCTTAATTAATTAATATTTAGATAATTAGGTTTAATTATTATATTATCCTCTTGTAAATAAAAATTAATTTAGAACTTAGGTTTATTTTAATTGATTAACTTTCATTTTATTTTTATTAATTTAAAATCTTTTTCATAAAAAATCCTAAAAATCATTTTTACTTAATTCTTTTCTTAATTAGTTTAAATTTAATCTTGTTTATTTTTAACTATTCATTTTTTTAATTAGGTTAAAACCCTTTCATAAAAATATAAACAAAAATCATTTCTTTTTCCATTTTGCATTTGTACATTATTTTTCAATTCTTATACATTTATTCAATATGGTTGTAATAGTTAATTAGATTTAATTTTCTTGCAAAATCCCCATTTGTAAGTTTGTATACCCCCATCCCCTAATGATGTAATAGCTTAGTATTTTTACTTTCCGCAATTTATCGCTTTATATAAATGCTAGTAAATTAGGGTTTGTATGGCAAGATAAAATCAACAAATTAGCAAACCCTAATTCAAGATAAAACAATGCATGTAAATCAACACATTTTCACACTTGTACCCTTAGGGTAATTCCACTTTGGTGCCTTACCAAAATGGCCATGTTATGCATGTGGGATATCTTAACCAAAAGCAATCAAAAATACAAGATCATAGTCCCTCGATGACGCTATCAATGTTGCCTTTCAAAATGATCTTAGTCCCTCAAGAGAAAATACTAAGATATGTCACAACATTGCTATCATGTCTATAAGATGACCCATGCCCGTCTCTTTACATCCAAAGATAAGGCTTCTTACCAAATCAATGGTAAGATAGCAATATCAAAGGAGATGAAGAATTGAACTAAGACTTTTGAGTAGGTAGATTGTTCCTAGTTGCTTGCTCAATTTCAAATTAAACACTCTTGGTTATTTACAAAACAAACACCAACACTTTCAAAACATTTTCCAAACTTGAAACATTTTCAAAAGCTCAACACTTTGTACACGTTCTTACGAACGAGAACTATTACAAAGTTTGCCTAAACGAATGCGCCTTTTTAAAATACTTTCAAAAACCACACAAAGCATATTTTCAAGCAAAAGCAAGTGATCTAGCAAGAAACTAAGAGCCCATAGATAACTATGGATGAAAAGGGTGCTAATACCTTTCCTTTTCATAATTTACCCCCCAAACTCAAGAAATAATCTCAAAGGTCTTTCCTGTTCTTTTCAGCCTTTCCTTTTGGATAAAAGAAAAGTCGGTGGCGACTCTTGCTAACCGCAATATTTGCGATAAAATGCAAAACACTCAAGTGAGTTCTCCCACTGTATCACAGAACTGGCGACTCTGCTGGGGATAAAATTAAAAGTGGGGTTACCTTAGGGCTAGATCACCTTTACTTTCATTCATTGTTTGATTTGTTTGCTTTACATTTTGGTTCTTTGTTTGGGCTTGTTTAAATCCTCTACTCGGATTTAGGATACCTTATAGGTAAGTAGCAATACATTATGGAAACTGTGTGGGGTATACCAACATGGTCTAAGTAATAGCTATGTTAGTGTGACATATTTGTGGGTACCGGTAGCCCTTGAGTAGTCAAGGAGAATACGGGGCCGCTGAGTGATGTCGTGAAGAACTAACTGACTTTGGAACCTTTACTTGACCAACATGGCCATTAGGATGTAGTGAGATGACCAGCTTTGGTGCAGTCCAAAGTTGTTAGATACTCGATACTACACTCATTGAGGTTTTACTTTCGGGATATTTCGGTCCCCGTGAAAGAGGCTTATGCTGAAACAATGCCCGAGAAGTCAAATCAATGATATTGAGATCCCTTAGAACCCGGTTACTATTTATAGGACAGGTTTGAGCCAACTAAACTTCAACAGGGTACTTACCTATGAGACTCCATGCAAGCCTAAACCTAAGGACTTGTTTTCCTTGTTTGTATATACTTACTTGTACATGACATCATAAACATCATAAGATCATACTCATTTTCACTAACCATTTCAAGGATTATTGGGATTTATTTTTGTTCTGTTTTGTAGGACATGACTTCTATCCACAAAAATACTATTCAAGTCAATCTCGTAAGAATTACTCCTCAACTCAAAGAGTTAGCATCAAGGGTTCCTGAGAATTCTCCATTCACCGAAAGACATGGTTGCCTCCTAAACTTGGTTACTTCCAACACTGATGAAGATATGATAAAGGTGTTGTTCCAATTCTTTGATCCTCTACACCTTTGCTTCACTTTTCCCGATTATCAACTTGTGCCTACTATAGAAGAATTTTCACAACTCTTGAGGATTTCCATTCTCAATCAACTATCATTCAACGGTACGAAAAGAGATCCAAAACCTGAAGAGATTGCCCAAGCACTACACTTGCCACAATCTGATATCACAACTAATTGGGAAACAAGGAGTGGTGTCAAAGGTTTCTTAGCCAAGTTCTTGTTTGAGAAAGCTCAAGATTGTTGGAACTCCTTAGACTTACAAGCTTTTGAAGAAATCCTGGCCCTTCTCATCTATGGGATGGTTTTGTTTCCAAACCCTGACCAACTCATAGATGTAAACACCGTCAAAATCTTCATGTCTCGTAACCCAGTGCCTACTTTGTTGGGAGATATCCTACATTCTTTTCATTATCACACTATGAGAAAGAGAGGGATCCTCATGTGTTGCACTCCTCTCTTGTCAAGATGGTTTATTTCGCATCTTCCCCAATCTGTGTTGAAGAACGAGCAAGGTTCAAGATGGTCCCATAGGTTGATGACGCTCAGACATTCAGATGTTCATTGGTGTTCCCGATCCTTGGAGAATGTTGCTATCGTCGATTGTTGTGGTGAATTCCCTAATGTCCCTTTACTTTGAATTAGGGTAGGTATCACTTACAACCCTTGCTTAGCCTTACGATAGTTTGGATACGCCCGAAGAGATGGTCCACATGAGATGCTCATTCAAGGATTGGTACTCGACTATGAGAGCGATGATCAAAGCTACCATCATAGGTTTATCGAGCTTGGAGGATTGTAAGCAAAGTGGATAGCAAGATGCTAGGACACAAGAATTCCATTCCCCTCGAGCCTTACCTTAAGTGGGTATGAGCTCGTGCTCAGAAACTTGTGATGCCTCATCCCTCCATCTTACCAGTTATCATGGCACCTGTGGTTGAAGGAGATGTTCTCTACACTGTCCTCCACCCCAACATGCCTACATCTTTCGAAGACTTGCAAAAATGTTGGATTCATCTTAAGGAAGAATGAGATACTTTCTAGGCTCAATTTTATGCTAGTGAGAAGAGGGTCTTGGAGCTTACGATGCAGCTACAAGAAGAGCAAAGTGTGAACGCCTAACTTGCACCGATGAGGATGCGTTTAGTATTTTTATCTTAGAAAGTTATTTTGTAAGCCCAAGAGGCATGTTGTAATCTTTTCAAGATTAATTAATGAAAATTGACGTTTGTTCATTCTTTTGTCTATGCAAATTTAAATTCCATAAATCCTTGAAATCATTTTCATATACATCTTCCATGCATCATAACATGACAGGTTTCCTTATCTTTCTGTTGTTTATTTTAGCAAGATGGATCTAGAGAAAACTGTGAAGGATCTTCAAGAACAAAACTATCAATTACAAGAGACTCTACTAGCCCTAGCCAAGGGGTAGCAAGATATGATTCGAAGTTAAGAAGAAGCCCAAGAAGAAAGCTCTTCTCAACATGGGTAGAAGGTTCAAAGAATCAGTTCGTCAGATCCCGGTAGTGGACGACTCATCTGAAGAAGACGAGAACCAGATTGGTGAGGTCAAGAGTACTCAGGCTGATTGTGTTAATGATCAAGCGTCTGGTGATGATTATTTTGACGAGCAGTATCCACCCGTCGATGTCAAGTATAAGCAGTTAGAAGACAGATTGAAAGATGTTGAAATCCAATCCGTCCCTGGTTTATATTTTGATGATTTCGGTTTGATCTCTGGGGTTGTCATTCCCCACAAATTAAAAATACCAGTCTTTGCAAAGTACGATGGAGTTTCTTGTCCAAAAGTCCACCTGAAATCTTATGTGCGCAAGATACAGCCGCACACTGCTGATAAGAAACTATGGGTTCACTTTTTCCAAGAGAGCTTGGCCGGAATGCAAATTGAATGGTTTTATCAGTTAGATGGTTCCCGCATCAATACTTGGGAAGATTTAGCTACCGCCTTCTACCATCAGTACCAGTATAACACCGACTTGGCACCAACAAGGGTTCAGTTACAAGATATGACCATGGGGAAGAACAGAGGATTTAAAGAATATGCACAAAAGTGGAGAGACCTGGCCAATAGGGTTCAACCACCCTTGACTAATAGGGAGATCATTGACATGTTCATGGGCACTTTATCTGGTCCTTTCTTTAACTTGTTGGTAGGTTGTTCCTCTTCTGGATTCACCGAGTTAATCTTAACTGGTGAAAGAGTTGAAAGCGGCATCAAAAGTGAGAAGATCTCTGTGGCGTCTGCCTTCACTTCAAATCCTATCAAGAAACCTTTTGCTGCAAAGAAGGAAATCAATGTTGTGTACGGGGCAAGGGCTTGTACCAAGAAGAATGATCATCCATCTGTTAATCTTGTCTGAATCTCTAATCCAACTCCTACTCCAAGACCATTTGCTAATCATCAACGTTTTGAAACTCCGAGAAGACAATTTATGAGGTTAGGCATGTCATTATCTCAAGCCTTACAACATTTTCTCAAGGCTAATTTGGTGACATTGCGCGATCCACATGCCAAGCCAGATACCTCTTCACCAAAGTATAATCCGAATGCTAAATGTGCTTACCACTCAAGCAGCCTCGGGCATGAGACTGACCAATGTTGGGCCTTGAAGAATAAAATCCATGATTTAATTGATAACAAAACTATTAAGTTCAATCCTCCTCCAACTCCCAATGTAATCACCGCGCCTATTCCGAAGCATGACAAGGGTGTTAATGTTGTTGAAGATACAATTTTTGTTGCCTCTGTTGAAAACTTGACTACTCCGCTGAATATCATCAAAAAGAACCTGTTGAAAGCTGGGATTTTCCCTGGCTGTGTAAAAGACTGTGTTTGTTGTACCCAATAACTCAATAGATGTGAAGGACTGAAGAAAGGCATACAACTCCTGATGGATAGCCATAAAATTCTATTTGAGAAGACTCCGCTTACCAAAAGTTTGACTAACAAATGTGAAGACCTCTCCATTATTACCATCTCAAACAAGCCTCTTAGGATCACCTCCAAAGGTCCTATTAGGATTTCAAATGAACCTATTGTTTCTCCCTTAATAATTACCAATCTTAGACCAATTCCCTATTCTTCAAACAAGGCAGTGCCATGGAACTATGGTGCTGAGGTATTTTATCATGGGACTAAACAAGACGCTTGGATCGAAGAAGGAAAAGCTGATGATGTTGATAACATAACTGGCTCAAGTAAGGTAACTCGAACTGGGAGGATATTTTCACCCAATATCTCACCACCAGTTGTTACAAAGGCGCCCATCCGCATTACTGCTGCCAAGCCAAGTACTGATACAAGAGGGAAAGAGAAGGTTATTGAGCCAGTCGTGACATAAATACCCGTAAAGGATGTTGCTGATGGAGAACCCTCCGCTCGTGAGATGGACGAGATCTCGAAGATAATAAAAAGGAGAGACTTTGAGATTGTGGAATAGTTGGGGCAAACCCCTTCTAAGATTTCTATGTTGTCATTACTACTCTGTTTCGGCGCCCATGCTCGGACATTAATCAAATTCCTGAAAAAAGCTCATGTCCCCCATGAGACAACAACAGACCAATTTGAGAATTGCATGGCAATCGTGACAGCTGATAATGGTTTGGGATTTTCAGATGCTGACTTAACACCGCTTGGGAAGAACAACAATAAAGCTCTACATGTTTCTGTCGAGTGAAAGGGAATCACCGTAGCGCATGTTCTAGTCGACACTGGTTCTTCTCTAAACGTGCTACCCAAGGGGGCATTAGACCTTCTAGACTGTGAAGGTTTAGTCTTGAAGCCAAGTGATATCATTGTAAGGGCGTTCGACGGATAAAAAAGAACAGTTCATGGGGAGGTAGATCTTCCAATCAAAGTGGTCTCCCAAATATTCAACTCCACCTTTTACATTATGGATATTCGTCCTTCCTATTCTTGTCTGTTGGGTCACCCGTGGGTCCATAAAGTTGGGGCAGTAACCTCAACTCTCCATCAGAAACTCAAATATTCGGTCAAGGGAAGAATTGTCATCGTCTGTAGAGAAGAAGAGTTTATGGTAAGTCACCTCAACTCGTCCAAGTACGTAGAGATGGATGGAGAATTCATTGATACCCCATGTCAAGCCTTTGAAGTCATGCCACCAATGGTTGCTTCTACCAAATGTTCCTCTGATGAACCCAAAGCTGTTAAAGTTGTATCGAAGATGGTTTCAGTTAAAGATGCTCGTGCTGCAATTGAAGAAGGAAGTTGCGATAATTAGGGGCAACTCCTCGATATACCATTCAAAGCGGACAATTTTGGTTTAGGGTTCACCGTCAAGGCTCAGAAGGAAGTGAGGCAAGCTCGTACAGGAAAACCACCTCTCCACATTGGAAGCCATGAAGTTAATGTTGTGGGGGATTCGGATGAAGAAGCTGCATTTGAAGATTGGGTGTATCCTACAACAACGGAGCTGAAGAATTGGCATGCAAAAGACTTCGTGCCTATCTCCTTCATTAAGGAGTAATCTACTTGTTATTTCTTTTCTTTCAATTCAAGAATATTTTGTCTGTAATATTTAACAATGACTTTTAAGCCATGGGCCTGGCCTAGGGCACTTTGGTTCATTTGTCAAGGGTTTTATTTATGTTCATCTAATCATATGATCATTCAATACAAATCATTAGACTCTTTTGCATTCAAATATTTGTGTTCATTGTCTTTCTTTCCTTTCTTATATTTTTCAAAACAACCATGTATCTTACATGCATACAAACACACTCTTGCAGGTCCTCATCCACTCTGGATCCTATTGCCAATGACTCTACTATTGTTGACTATGACTTCGAATATCCAATTAACCAAGCTGAAGACGAAGGTGAGGAAGATTGTGAAATACCAGGAGAACTAGCCAGAATTCTATTACAAGAGGAAAAAGTTATTCAGTCGCATGAAAAGTCAGTTAAAGTCATCAATCTGGGTACTGAGACAGACAAGAAGGAAGTCAAGATTGGTGCTAACTTAGAAGACAATGTCAAGAGCAGGTTGGTTCAGATGTTGCATGATTACATGGAAGTATTTGCTTGGTCTTATGAAGATATTCCAGGGTTGGATACTGACATCGTAGTTCATCATCTGCCGACAAAAGAAGACTGTCCTCCCGTCAAACAAAAGGTTCGTTGCATGAGGCCTGATATGTTTGAGAAGATCAAAACTGAAGTAATGAAATTGTTTGATGCAGGGTTCCTAGCTGTGACAACCTATACCCAATGGGTTGCCAATGTGGTACCAGTGCCAAAGAAAGATGGAAAAGTTTGCATGTGCGTAGACTATAGGGATCTGAATAGGGCAAGCCCCAAGGATGACTTCCCTCTACCATACATTGACGTCTTGGTCGATAATACTGCTTAGTATAAAGTCTTCTCTTTCATGGATGGCTTCTCAGGCTATAATCAAATAAGGATGGCTCCCGAAGACATGGAGAAGACAACTTTCGTTACGCAATGGGGCACCTTTTGCTACAAGGACATTTTGTTCGGGTTAAAAAATGCAGGGGAAAGATATCAAAGGGCTATGGTAGCTTTGTTTCATGGCATGATTCATCATGAAATAGAGGTATACGTGGATGATGTGATTTCCATATCATAAACTGAAGAAGAACATCTCGATCACCTATACAAACTATTCGAGAGGTTGAAAAAGTACAATTTAAGGTTGAACCCTAACAAGTGCACATTTGGAGTACGATCTGGAAAGCTTATAGGTTTTGTTGTCAGCAATAAAGTCATTGAAGTTGATCTTGCCAAGGTATAGGCCATCCAAGAGATTCCAGTCCCTCATTCTGAAAAAGAAGTTAGAGGATTCTTGGGTCGTCTCAATTACATCGCCCGCTTCATATCTCACTTGACTGCCACTTGTGAGCCTATCTTCAAACTCTTGAAGAAAGATCAAGTAGTCAGATGGAATGATGAATGCCAAGATGCCTTTGACAAAATCAAAGAATATCTACAAGAACCTCCTATTCTCATGCCTCCAGTTTAAGGAAGACCCTTGATCATGTACTTGATAATACTAGAGAACTCTATGGGGTGTGTTTTAGGCCATCATGACGAGTCTGACTGAAAAGAGCATGCTATTTATTACCTGAGCAAAAAGTTTACCGACTTTGAAACTAGATATTCACTGCTCGAGAAAACTTGTTATGCTCTGGCATGGGCTGCTCGCTGGCTAAGACAATATATGTTGACTCATACCACTCTGTTGATTTCTATGATGGACCCAATCAAGTACATCTTCGAGAAACCCGCTCTTTCCGAACAGATAGCCAGATGGAAAATCATCTTAACTGAGTACGACATTCAATACACGACTCAAAAGGCCATCAAAAGAAGCGTACTAGTAGACCATTTGGCCCATCAAGTTGTGGATGATTATCAGTCTATGAACTTCGACTTCCCGGATGAGAACATCATGCTGGTGACCGATTGTGTGAAACCTGGACCGTATGACGGACCTGAACAAGGATCCCGATGGACTATGGTCTTCGATGGGGCTTACAACGCCTTAAGTAACGGAATTGGTGCTGTAATCATATCTTCTGAAGGTTTCCACACTCTATTTACTTCCAGACTATGCTGCGATTGCACGAACAATATGGTCGAGTATGAATCATGCATTTTGGGTCTGAAAGCTTCCATTGATTTGAGGATCAAGCATTTGAATATGTTTGGGGATTCCTCTCTAGTGATCAACCATGTAAAAGGAGATTGGGAAACTAAGCACCCTAATCTCATCCCATACAAGGAACTCGTGCTATCACTAATCCTTACTTCGAAGAGATCACATTTGAGCACTTCCCTAGGGAAGAAAATCAGTTGGCTGACGCCTTAGCAACCATGTCTTCAATGTTCAAGGTCAGATGGGACAACAAAGCCCCTATGATTACGATTGAGAGATTCGACGAGCCTGGACACTACTGTGAGCTTGACATTGACACGGAAAAGCCATGGTACCATGAGGTGATGAGACATCTTAAAGCACAAGAGTATCCCGAGGGAGCATCCATCAATGACAGAAAGTTCTTACGAAGATTCTCGGCCAAATTCTTCCTAAGTAACGGACTATTATACAAGCACAACCATGATTCTGCGTTGCTCTGATGTATGGACAAGAAGGAGGCAGACGAAATTATGGAAGACATGCACGATAGTCTCTTTGGAACTCACTCAAGTAGACATACGATGGCCAAGAAAATATTAAGAGCTGGCTACTACTGGTTAACAATGGAGACTGATTGCCATTAACATTCAAGAACTTGTCACAAATGCCAAATCTATGCCGACAAGGTCCATGTGCCTCCTATCCCTCTGAACGCATGATCGCTCCGTGGTTATTTGCAATGTGGGGCATTGACATGATTGGAGAAATCAAGCCCACCGCTTCCAATGGACATCGCTTCATTCTTGTCGTTATCGACTACTTCACCAAATGGGTCGAAGCCGCCTCTTTTGCCTCAGTCACCAAGAATATGGTAGCCAGATTCATCAAACACAACCTCATCTACCGTTATGGTATCCCCGAAAGGATCATCACTGACAGCGGGACTAACCTCAACAATGCCATGATTACTGAGCTTTGCACTTAGTTTAAGATCAAGCATCACAATTCTTCACCTTATAGACCTAAAACGAATGGCGCAGTCGAAGTAGTCAACAAAAATATTAAGAAGATTGTGCAGAAAATGGTAGTAACCTATAAGGGCTGGCATGAGATGTTATTGTTTGCTCTACATGGCTATCGCACTTCAGCTAGAATATAAACTGGGGCAACTCCCTTTTCTTTAGTCTATGGCATGGAAGTTATTTTTCCAGTGGAAGTTCAGATTCCCTCACTAAGAATTATGAATGAGGCAGGCCTAGGCGAAGACGAGTGGATTCATACAAGATTGGATCAGTTAAACTTGATCTATGAAAAGCGACTGGCTGCTTTTTGTCACAGTCAAACATACCAAAAACAGATGATAAAGGCTTTCAACAAAAATATAAAGCCTCGAATATATCAAGCGGGTGACTTGGTGATAAAGCGCATCATTCTACCAAAAGGCGACCCCAGAGGCAAATGGACTCCCACCTACAAAGGGCCATTTGTTGTCAAGAGAGTTTTCTTTGGCGGTGCCATGATGCTGACTACCATGGATGGTGAAGACTTCCCACATCCTATAAACGTGGACATAGTTAAAAAATACTATGCATAAGAGACCCACTAGGTTGACACGCATAGGAAAAACAAGGGCATCCCGGAAAACCAAAAGGTTTGGGAAAAAATTAGGGATATATGCAAAAGATTGTACACCCGGCAAGTTGAAAACCCGAAAGGGTGACTTGGGAAAAAATGGGTATCCTGGTGGGCTGAAAACCCGAAAGGGCGGTCCAGGCAAAAGTTATGGATTGAAAGCGTACGACTATGTCCCGTGGAATCACCACAGTCAACTTTATCACCAAGGTCTGAGTTCAAACGGTCCAAGATCAATCCAATTAACTTATGTCAACGATGAGGAGCATTTGAATACATTGGACAATAGTAGAGTTGGAATGCAATGAGATCATTTTCATATGGCTATTTGTTTTGTTTTCAATTTTTGTTTTCCTTTCGACAATTTCCTCTTACTAGGATATTCGTCTCTTTATACAAAAAAAATTCCTATTCATGGGGAAAATATCAATACAAATATACTTTAAAGTGAAAACTTTCTGTTTTGTTTTAAATGCAAACTTGTCCAATGACTAAAATTGAACGAACATATGCATATGAACATAATTAAAACTATTTGGCACATGTGCCCTGCTAAGCAGTAACAAACATATCTTTAATATATATGGAATATCCCCACAGAGTTATTTCATTAGCATTATCCCCACAAGACGGCTACAATAAACTAATCTTCAACAAAGTTACCCACGAAGTTTCTTTTCATAGGATAATCTCCAGCCAGAGTCTCAATCTCTTGGCAGCTCTCTCCCCAGCTAAGTTGGTCCTACAAGTAGAAGCCTTGTGGATATCTTCCTCAAAGAACTCACTTCATCAGCAGTTCATCGAGTATTCATCAACAGGGTTTATTTCCCCAACAGGGTTTATTTCCCCAACATACAACAATCAAAGAACCACAAAATTCCCCAACTTAGTCTATCCTCCCCAGCCGAGTCAAAATTCCGCGGCATAGTATATTTTCCCTAGCCGAGCCTGTTATCCCCATCTGAGTGTATCTCCCTAAGCTGAATCTGTTTTCCCCGACTGAGTCCACACTCTCCAGTTTGAGTTTTCCTTTCAGACTATTGCAAATCATAGGGCCACAACCCCTAATCCCCAGTAAAGTAGTCAACAAAACCTTTACTATCTCCAAAAGCTACTATGAAGCTTGGACCCGACCAGATATTAGTACAACTTTCAAAATACCATGAAGCCTGGACTCGACTAGATAATTGTCAACTTATCAAGTCACTATGAAGACTGGATCCGACCAGATAATAGGTAACTTTGCAAGATACTATGAAACCTGGACCCGACCAGATAATAGTTTAAATCTTTAAAATATAGAAGAACCCGGACTCAACCATACCAAGGTTTAACTTCTTTTCCCCAGTAGAGTTTTCCTCTACCCCAACAAGTTATTGTGAAGCCTGGATCCGACCAGATAGCAATTCCTCTCAGAAGTTTGTTGTGAAACCTGGAATCCGACCAGATAACAACTAAATCCCTAAGCAGTTTATTGTGAAACCTGTACCCGACCAGATAACAATTAAGCTTATCCACCTCAAAAATCTGCAAAGCCTGGAATCCGACCAAATAATGGTTCAATATCATTAAGCTACTGTAAAGCCTGGACCCGACCAGATATCAGGTCAATTTCGTCTATTCAAGCAAGTTATTGTGAATCCTGGAGCCCGGCCATATAACAATTAACTACGATCCCCAGAGAGACACTGTGAAGCCTGGATCCGACCAAATAATAATACAACTTTCCAAAAACCATGAAACCTAGATCCGACCAGATAGTAGTTACCACTTCAAGTCACTGCAAAGCCTGGAATCCGACCAGATAACATTTAACTTCCTTATCCCCAACAAGTTGTTGTGAAGCCTGGATCCGACCAGATAACTATTCAGTTTCAAGAAATTTTCTACAAATCCTGGAATCCGACCAAATAACAGTTAATTTATCCTTCCCCAGTAAGTTACCGTGAAGCCTGGATCCGACCAGATAGAAGTCGACTTCCTCATCCTCAACAAGTTGTGAATCCTGGACCCAACCAGATAACAGCTAACATGCAAGAGATATTCCCCAGCAGAATCATTCTGCCAACAAAGTTTGAAGATATGTATATTCTTCATCCCCAACAGCAATCCGGGATTCAACTTCCCAGGAATTCCTCAGCAGTAGTCAGGGATTTATTTTCCCAGACAAACATGCATCTCACATTAATACATCAAATCATATACATACAAAATGCATTTAGCATAATACCACATCTTGTGAACATCATGCATACATCTGCATTTAACTAACCTCTTTTTCCCACAGTTAGAACATCAAGTTTTTGTCTAAATCAACCAAAGATTTGTTCTGATACTTCTTCCAGTGTTTACCAACATTCCTCCAAATGGCATCTATAAGCCTATTCACAATACATCTTCGAGTGCAAATTTTTGGGCACTCTAGTGTTCCATCATCTTCCACCTTCAAGTCACGAATGGCGGATCCGCCAATCTAACTCTTCAGGTTTAATAAGATTGAACATGGGCAGCCGTTGTACCCCAAAATTTTCCCTCTCATTTCTCAAATAATCTCTCACAATATTTCCTTGGATTCAAGACTGCACAAGGGTTGATCAGCTCAAGACACCTCCTCAAGCACTAATGATAGAAAATTAAGGTTTGAGATTGCACAAGGACAAATGGACTTTTAATGCCTCGTATTACTTTAATGGATCATCTTGGACTCTCAAGATTGCTCATTTCGAGTTTCAAGTCTTGGATCACATTTTGGCTCAGTCAATTGATCAATTGACCTAAAATCAGTTGTATTGGGAAAAAGTCAACAGTGGTCAATTTATAGTCAAACTTCATAATTTTGTATCCATATCAACATTTTAAACTCATATATGTCATTTGATCAAGTTTGGATCACAATTCCACAAGAAATTTGATCAGATCATCAAAAGGGCAAAATGGTCAAAATTAGGGTTTTGACTAAGAAGGTGCAATTTCTGATTTTTGACCTAGCAAATGGTTGATGGGTTTAAGTCATGATCTCAAGGGTTCAAATTAATCATTTTGACCTAATGGCATGGCTCAAAATATCTCACAAGATTGATTTATTGACAGATGAATTTTCAGTCAACTGATCAAAAGTCAATTGTACACTGAAAAGTCAAACTTTGACTTTTGGGTCAAAATCAAGTGTCAAAGATTACAATTCATCAAAACATGTTAAAATATGAAACTTTTTCATCAGGAAATCAAAAAGTCAAGATTTCATTTTGAAAAGTCAAAATTTCTAAACTTAGAAATTTTTATGTGTTGAAAACTTCATATTTTTTAACAACTTTGAGCAAAATTTTCACCATGATGCAAGATGATTCAAAGGAAACTTCCAAAATGAAAGTTGTAGATCTCAATGAGATCTAAAATATTGTATAACACAACTTCTCCTAGAAATGCATGGATTACAAGTTATGATTTTGTGAATACATGTTCATGAAACTTGGAAACTTAGTGAAATTTTGCCCTAGTTTAGGCAGGATTTTGACCTAACTTCATGGAAATTTTTCACATAGTTCCAAGAGGAATTTTCAAAATGTACAACATATAGGTTGTAGGGGATGATACAAGCTTTCCAAAATTTCCAAGAAATCATTGAGATCGTGTTTGAGCAAGGAGAATCGAAGGCAAGAACTTAGGGTTTTCAAACTTGAATTACAAGCCATTTTGTGAAGAATACATGAACCAAATCCATGCTAGGTTGCATAATATTTGCTTTGAAAGCATTAAACATGTTTGTCACTCCATAATTAAATGTTTACGCAGCTGTTAGAGCTTTGATCCAAGTATTTGAGCCATTATCCAAGTTGCATTTCCATTAATGGCATAACATAACATTGCCATTCTAGTAAAGAGGCTTTAATCACGAAGTCAACTTGTCTTGAGCTTTGACCTTGATCCTTCTGATCAAACACAATCTAAAATCCATAAGAAACTTGTCTAAAGCCTCTAACTACTCAGACCATGCTTGTACTATGCATTGAAACCATGTTTGTCAACCTTACTTCAAAAACAAGCCAAGAAGCCAAAACATGTGATCTTGTACTTGTGACCATCTCAAGTCTCCAAATCTTCTCCTATATATTAAAACACTATTATGCAACCTAGGGGACGAGTTTGAACACCCTTAAGCACTCCCAAATTCCCTCAAGCCAGAAATTGCATAAAACCTCCATTTTTGTGTCATTTCTGACTTTAAACTTCAATCTTCAAAACCACTCGTGCACTTCTTGGCTTAATACTTCCAAAAGATTCTTAGCATCATACACAAACCCTACCAATACTTGTTTGCAAACTGTAACACCATTTATACCATCCTCCATAACCAAAAATAGAGGTCTGCATCTTGACTTCTCCAGGCCATTTCAGCTACTTTCAGTTCAAGCCAGCTATTGCATTAGCTTCCTAGAGACTCAAGGAAGCTAACCTGATCATTGCAGCATCTTGAATCAAGCTCAAACTCATTTCATGATTTCCAGTTTTGAGGTATTTTTCTTGAACTTCTATCTTCATATTTAGGCATTGTTAGGCTTGCATTTGTGAAGATAAAATGTAGACATCATTTCCCTGAATGTATACATGTCCATAGATTTCATTTATGTTGCTTGAGTAGGGAGAATTTAGAGTTTGAATCTCTGAAAATATTTAGGTCAGAATTTGGTAATATTAGAAATTCATGCTCATCTTTGAGAATTAGCTTAAGTTATTTACATATTCAGAATCGTGAGGAAATTTCTAACAAGTTTGATGTTGGAAGTTTTGTGAATGGATGAGAAATGAATGAGTTACAGGTTCTTTGGTTGGAGGTTGAAGATGAAGTTCATTCAGGGCAAAACTTATGTTACATATTTATTGTTTTGTTTAAGTTAACGGATGTATCACTACCCGAGTGGTTAAAGCGCGCGCCTGTCACCTTAGAGACCTGGGTTCAAGCCCCAGTGGTACCCTTTTGCCTATTTTTCTCATTTTATTTCCATTTTTTTTGTTTGAAACAGGCGTTGGGCCTCTAAACATATGGGTTTTTCCTTTTTTTCCTTTTACTAACCCCTGACTACTTTTACACCCCTGGCCCATTTTTTCTTTATTATTTCTTTTTTCTTTTTTTATTTCATTATATTTTTATTCCCTTTAATATTATTATTATTATTATTATTATTATTATTATTATTTTTATCTTTACTAATAAAAAATCCAAAAATATTATTATTATTATTTTCACACCTTATTTATTTCATTTATAAAAAACAAAAAGACTAAAAAACATTTTTCTTAAAATAAATTAATTTATTTTCTTAAATAATTAATATTTAGATAATTAGGTTTAATTATTATATTATCCTCTTGTAAATCAAAATTAATTTAGAACTTAGGTTTATTTTAATTGATTAACTTTCATTTTATTTTTATTAATTTAAAATCTTTTTCATAAAAAATCCTAAAAATCATTTTTACTTAATTATTTTCTTAATTAGTTTAAATTTAATCTTGTTTATCTTTAACTAATCATTTTTTAATTCGGTTAAAACTCTTTCATAAAAATCCAAACAAAAATTATTTCTTTTTCCATTTTGCATTTGTACATTATTTTTAAATTCTTATACATTTAATCAATATGGTTGTAATAGTTAATTAGATTTAATTTTCTTGCAAAATCCCTATTTGTAAATTTGTATACCCTCATCCCCTAATGATGTAATAGCTTAGTATTTTTACTTTCCGCAATTTATCGCTTTATATAAATGCTAGTAAATTAGGGTTTGTATGGAAAGATAAAATCAACAAATTAGCAAACCCTAATTCAAGACAAAACAATGCATGTAAATCAACACATTTGCACACTTGCACTCTTAGGGTAATTCCATTTTGTTGCCTTACCAAAATGGCCATGTTATGTATGTGGGATATCTTAGCCAAAAGCAATAAAAAATACAAGATCATAGTCCCTCCACGACGCTATCAATGTTGCCTTTCAAAATGATCTTAGTCCCTCAAGAGAAAATGCTAAGATATGTCACAACATTGCTATCATGGCTATACGATGACCCACGCCCGTCCCTTTACATCCAAAGATATGGCTTCTTACCAAATCAATGGTAATATAGCAATATCAAAGGAGAGGAAGAATTAAACTAAGACTTTTGCGTAGGTAGATTGTTCCTAGTTGCTTGCTCAATTTCAAATCAAACACTCTTGCTTATTTTCAAAACAAACACCAACACTTTCAAAAAAACACTTTCAAAACATTTTCCAAACTTGAAACATTTTCAAAAGCTCGACACTTTATATACGTTCTTATGAACGAGAACTATTACAAAGTTTGCCTAAACGAAGGCGCCTTTTCAAAATACTTTAGAAAACCACACAAAGCATATTTTCAAACAAAAGAAATTGATCTAGCAAGCTACTAAGAGCCTTTTCATAATCTACCCCCCGAACTCAAGAAATAATCTCAAAGGTCTTTCCTGTTCTTTTCATCCTTTCCTTTTGGATAAAAGAAAAGTCGGTGGTGACTCTTGCTAATTGCAACATTTGCAATAAAACGAAAAACACCCAAGTCAGTTCTCCTACCGTATCATAGCGCGCTTTAACAACTGGGGTGGTGATACATCCATTATTTAAAATACAAACAATTAATTAAATAGTAAACATAATGAATTGGACCGGAGAGGCGTCAATGCCTTAGCTCTGGTCGTCTTCTCTGGTGAGCATATTCTTTAAACCTGCAAAATAGACATAGTTAGGAAATCAAAGATACCCTATCCCCCTAAATCCAACCCTGGGAATTCAATGGGATGGTTATCTTGGGCTAAATCACGCTAGTTTAAGAGTTATAGCGAAATTTGCATGGATCAGTGTGGTTATGGAAACTCACGATTTGAGTAGTATGAAGGCCATGCAATCTATTTTCCTTACACTAACATACCTCAAAAACATATTGATACAATTAGTGTGCAATGAAACATGAAGGAAACTAAAATATGAATTTTGTAACAAAAAGTGTGAAACGTAGATGCATGCATGCAGATTCTGGGGACTTTGGATCATTGTGTTTAATTCATTCTTACTTTGTACCTCTTCAGGAATCAATTGGTAATGCAAGAATGCTTGGAAGATGGCCGCAAGCTAGGGTTTGAAGATTGCCCTAGTTTGATAATTTTGTGATTTTTGGAAGTGGTTTTTAGAACAAGGTTTTTTCGTCTCTAGTTTATCTGATTTGAGGAGAATATATAGCATGGAATTAGGTCAACACATTATGGGCTTAGACTCTTGTAATACACTTTGTCTTATTTTATTTTATTTTGACCTTTAAAATAATAAAAATCAAAAATAAAATATAATAAACTAAATGGAGGTGTATGAACAAGTCTTGAGATGCATATGGAGTGTAAAACACGTTTGGACTCTGAAACAATAACCCATTATCCCAATAAATCAAGTTTTCTCAATTTGAACTTCATGCATTTGCTCAAAATTTTCCAACTTACACTAGTCATAACTCTCTCAATTTTCTCCTTTTGAAGGTAATCTTGGAATTTTTGGAAAGCCCAAGATGTTCTCTACAAGGTCTCTTTTGATTATTTTTGCATTTGAAGACTTTATCTTGATGTAAGTTGCCTTGACAAAAAGTGTCTTTTTGTTGACTTTTGAAATGACCTATAATGTATTGACTCATATCTCTCAAACGAAGCATTTTTTGGACTTGAGCTTAGAGATTCAAAGCTGTAGAGAATTGAATTTACTTAAAAATTCGCTTTGGTTGAGGAAAATATGATGAAGTATGTGAAAGTTATGCTTGGTCAAAGTTCAGCTGACTTCTAAAGAAAACCCTAATTTGGCAACTTTTAACTTTTGATGATTTGAGAGTTTTCCTTGATGAATCATGATTAACTCTTGATCAAATGATGAATATGACTTCAAAATGTCGATGTTGACCAAAACTGTTGAAGTTTCACTATATATTGACCATAATTAACTTTTTGTCCAATACATTTAATTTTCAGTCATTTGAGCCATTGACTGAGCAAACTTGTGATGCAAAGCATGAAACTTGGTATGAGAATTTTTGGAGACATATTATAGACCATGAAATCCACTTGAGAACTTAAAACCCAATCTTCCTTGAGAAACATAAAACCCTAGTTGTAGGCCATTGCTTAGGAGGAGGGTTCATCTAATTAATTCTTGAGTAGTCTTGAGTACTTAAGCACCTTTAATCAATTTGTCTTTGAAAAATGGGAGGGAAATTTTGGGTTATAAAACCCTTCTTGAGTTTTCTCATCCCTGATGAAGTCTGCTTTCATCAAGAACTCTGCGCAAAAAGATCTCTATTTCTCCAAGCGAAATGCTCCTTATTTTCACCAGGAAGATAATGGATTGTTCTCCAGGAAGTTAAGAGCTGTTTGAAGCCAAGATGATATCTTTTGTTGGACTGCAATTTATTTTTGCAGTATCCTCTTTAAAATACACTTTTTAGTGGCATCCCTCCTCGGGGTTGGCGTGTTTAAATTGCAATCTTGCATCACATTTCATCCCCAGTGGTCATCGATTCAGATTGTTATTCCTCATTGAAGTCTAATTTCCAAAGGATGATTTATTATATGTTCCTGGTTTCCTCAGCATTTCATTCTTGGTATTTCTATTCCCCAGTGAATCATTTAAACATGCATCATTACATTGCATCTACCCAAACACGTAGCATTTCCATTAAAATGGAGCATTACACTGGGAAAAATATATTCAAACATGCATTAAAACATAAGACAAATTTGTTGCTTACCCGAAGTAATTGGTTTGTTATATTCAGAGATAAATAGCCCTCACAGCTTATTACTAGGGTTATCCCATCCCGCTTCCCTGATGGAGTCTGTTGTGATTTCTATCCCCGGTCAGGTCTTGTGGTGTTTTCTCTTTCCCCAGAGAATCCTTGGTAACCCTTTTTAGAGTACCCTCCTCAGTTGGTCTCTTTCTTTGGTGTAAGCTTGCTTTCTCTTAGTGTTTTATCAAAGTCGATATCTATTTGTATCCCCAGTAAGTTCGCCTTTGATGAGCGTTCTTTCATCAGGAGTCTATCTTCGGTTAATATTCCTTGTTAGATCCTTCTTTAGTCGGTCTATTCCTTGTTTATATATGTCTAATTCTACCTGGCATATACGCGATATCTTTCTTGTATATGTTTCTGAACATGTATGTTTGATATCTTTGTTAAGAGTCCTTTCTTCCGGTCTCTTTCTTATATATGTACACTATCGACTCCGAACATGTATTCTTAATATCTTTGATGGAGTCCTTTATTTGGTCTATGTCTTGTATGTGTTTGCTACCGACTCTGAACATGTATTCTTGATATCTTTGATGGAGTCCTTTCTTTCAGTCTCTGTCTTGTATGTGTTTTCTACCGACACCGAACATGTATTCTTGATATCTTTGATTGAGTCATTTATTCTGTTCTCTTTCTTATATATGTTTGCTACCAACTTTGAACATGTATGTTTGACATCTTTGATGTAGTCCTTTCTTCCGGTCTTTGTCTTGTATGTGTTTGCTACCAACTCTGAACATGTATTCTTGATATATTTGATGGAGTCCTTTCTTCCAGTCTTTTTCTTGTATGTGTTTGCTACCGACTCCGAACATGTATGTTTGGTATCTTTGTTAAAAGTCCTTTCTTTTGGTCTCTATCTTATATGTGTTTGCTACCAACTCCGAACATATATTCTTAATATCTTTGATGGAGTCCTTTCTTCTAGTCTTTGTCTTGTATGTGTTCTCAACTAACTCCAAACATGTATGTTTGATATCTTGGTTAAGAGTCCTTTCTTCCAGTCTTTGTCTTGTATGTGTTTGCTATCGACTCCGAACATGTATGTTTGATATCTTTGTTAAGAGTCATTTCTTCTGGTTTATGTCTTGTATGTGTTTGCTACCGACTCCGAACATGTATGTTTGATATCTTGTTAAGAGTCCTTTCTTCCGGTCTCTGTCTTGTATGTGTTTGATACCGACTCTGAACATGGAATTCATCGCTTATTGCTAGCTCGCACTCGATTTTTGTTTCAGTTTTGATTTGACTTTGTTTGATTACACTTATGTTTGTGCTTTTCCCTTTAGGATTTTGCATGTTCCCTTGGGATGCACTCGTTTCATTTTCGATTCGAGTTAGACATTAGGTTTGTAAACCATGCATGATAACTTAGGTAGATGTTTCCATTTGTTATCCAAATCTTAGGACCATCATTGCATGAGAACTTTAGGATTGTTAGTCTCCCTTAGACTTTTTCATTCCCCTTTTGCATTCTTAAAACTAAAACTCTCTTTTTCTTTGGTCAAACTTCAGAACACTCTAACATTAGTAAACCGTTTTTCAAGGTAAAAAACACCAACCAATGCAAACCTTTTTGTCTTTGGACTTTTTTTTTAAAACCTTTTCAAAAAGGACATGCTTCGATAGCATCATTCATAAAGGTTCGCAACCGAGACAGGAACGACTAATAATTTTTTTTATTTTTTGTACCTAATACTTTACATTCATGCATTCCCTTTACAACCTAGATTTAGATCAAAACACACCAATTAGATTAGACAACAAGAGTAGATCCCGTGGAGTACCACAGACGTGAGGGGTGATAGTACCTTCCCCTTGCGTAATCGACTCCCTTACTGTTTACCGTGGTTTTTGGTAAACAACCGCTGATCCTCAAAAAGGAAAGTTCTTTTGGTTACTCGCGGGATCGATCAGATTGATCCCAGAACATATGCTAACTTTTATACTGGGTTAATGTAAAATAAGAAAAAATAAGTCCAGGAGGAACGCACGTTCGACCAAAGATAAGAGGCTTGTGGTTTTGGGGAGTAAGAAAGTTAATAGAAATGTAGAAATGCATGTAAAGATGCAGGAAAAATAACTTAGCAAAATGAAATCAAAACAATGTAAAAAAGACTTTGTTAATGAAAAGTGGTGTTTCCAACGTACATTTCTCAGTTTATCCTTTCTCACACAGCGGGTACTTGGACAATATTTGAGTAACTAGCACAATAGGTTTAACACACTAAAAACTACACAGATTTCCTAATTTATACTAAAAACTAAGTAACCGTCGAGGGACGACTCTGCGCTAAGATGAAGACAAGTGTCTTCTACATGTCCCTCGACCTCTAGCTTTCAGCCACGTTGCTTCTTCTTAGCCGCTAGCAAAACTGTCTTTCCCTCCAATAAATCAAATTCAAATATCCCTCGTATTATGTGTCAAAGCGAGGGTATTTTCTCTTAGTCGAAGGTCATAAGTCCTCTTCAGTTGAAACCTTGAAAGTGGGTCCTGGTCTAAGTCTCAAATATTACTTAGATCTTTTTCTAAGTTATTTCATACGTCGAAACATTCTTCAGCTTGGCTTGACTTATTCTAGTTTTTTGGTCTAAAAGACCAAATATAGTAAGTGTCGAATTAGGGAGCCAACAAATTTCCCCCCAAGAATGTCTATTTCGACGCCCAAAGAAATAGCCATTCTTTGATCTTTCTATTCGACACCTGTCTTTCTAGTTGCCCACAAAGTTTTGACGTGCGCTTTTCGCCTTCCAACAGCTGCTGCTTTCGAAAAAAACCCATCATTACTCTTTCTCCAAGATGTCTTTTCTAACTTCCATTACCATGCTTCCATGATGATCGTATTCCTAGATCCTAGGCAAGCATGTCAAAATGTTTCCCAATGTCTGCACGGTAACTGCTTCATACTTCGCCACGTGCCCCACTATCTTCACAGTATTAAAGGGCCTTGACGAGACATATCCCTTTCTAAAGATTATAAATACTCTTGAGCCTTTTCATTTGGAACTTTCACAACTCCAAGCATTTCCAAATCTTCTGCTTTTAAACACCTTGCATTGTCAACTCTGTTTTCTCCAAATCTGCAACAATGGCTTTCCTTTCCAATGCACCAAACAATCCCCAACCTAAAAATGTTGATGATATCCAAAGCCAGCTAAAGATCTTTTCTACTAACCCTTCTCCTTCCTCGACTGATGGGCTTCGGTTTGTTTCTGAACCCATGATGAGGGAGAGGCGAGAAGCATATGACTCCCAACTCCTTATTCCCATTAGGTACTCTAAAGACATATATGCTATGTTTGGTCCTTTGTATACGTGTGTCGAGAATCCCATGAAGAACCGCGCCTTCTTCCCTACTCACCCAAGACTCAAACCCATAGGCTGCGTGAAGAAGCCTAGGGATGATCCTGAAGACGCCACTCCGGCCAGTCAGCAGCATGTTCAGACTACGGAGGAAATTAACCTTCAGTTTATAAACAAAGGGACCAGAATCTTTTGATCATGCCCTAACCTCTCCTCAGAGTATTCAGATTGGTTGAATAAGATGGAGAAGGCACAAACCTCTGTTTGGAAGGAAATGGGAATTTACGATTTGGTGATGCTGTCGAAGACAGGATTGTCTTATTGTCCTCTCATGTTGGTATCTTCGCTATATTTCTGGGATAGCACATTTTACCTTTCATCTTCCTTGTGGGATGCTGACCCCCACCCTCTTCGACATAGCCACAATCACCAGTCTTCGACCGACTGGCGATTATTTCGATCCTGAGGATTTGTATGAAGATGTCATTGGGTTTGCAGCTACAAAACCCACCTACACCACTTTTATCAACCACTTCTATGACAAAGCCTCCAGTACTGTGTCAGAGGTGGAGCATATAGATTTTTTGGCTATGTGGTTATCCCATTTAGTTTTTTGCACTAAGTCACTTCAGGTGACTAAGAAAATGCTCACACTCCCAACACAACTTCATCACGGCTATCCCTTTTGTCTGGCCGAATTGATTTTGGCCAATCTATATGAGTCCATCAGTAATGGTATGACTCAACTCAAGGTTATAGGGGACTGGGCGAGCCTGCTGCTTTCTGGCCCTTTTTGGTTTCTCCAACTTTGGCTCAATGCCACCTTTGAATCTTTTCTTCCTCAGATGAATAAGATTAATGAAGCGGCCCCAGAAATCCTGAACAGGAGGGTCAAAGGTACCAGGCTTGCACTGCTGACTCCTACTGATGAAGGCCAATAGTTTCAGAAGGCCTTCACAAGTTTCATGATGATGTTTTCGGAGCGCAAACATTTTGTTTCGACCATGGCTCCTTTTTCCAGTCGAAAAGTTGGTCCAGAATGGTTCACCAGACCATTTCCTTCGACTGAGGAGGAAGACTTGAATGATGAATATGTGGGCATGTGGGAATCGTTTCTTCGCCCTAGAATTATGCCATTGAGATTCAAGAGCTCCAAAAATCAATTAAGCTTGATCGCTTATCAACCAAACCTTGTCTCTCAACAATTTGGTATTGTCCAGTCACTTCCCTCATCCATTTATCCTCGAGAGAAGCTGCTGTTATTTTACAATGCAGACTACTCAGAAGATGCTGCTACCAAGCATATTGGTAGGTATTTTGGTCGAACCGTACTAACCATGTTCGACTTTAACCTCAATTTTTTGAGTTCTGGTAATTTTGAGGGGTGGTGAAGACGGTATTATGATGAAGAGTTCTTTGATGAGAAGGACTTCGCCCACCACCTTCGTGAGGCATTTAAGCTGGTTCTCGACAGGGTCAAGAAAGGTATTACTTATTTTCTTTCTCTTCGCTTCAGATTTATCATTCAATGCTCGATTAACTTTAGTTTCCATGCAACAGTCAAGAGAACCGCTTCGAAGAAGGCTGCTGAAAGCACAAAAGGGGGAGATTCTTCTGTCAATCCTTCTCCCAAGGTATTTACTTTCTTCCATACACTTAGTTTCTACGATTGTCCGATATGGGTACTGATTTCTTTGACTTGTCTTTCTGGGTATTCAGAAGACTACCCCCAAAAAATGGAAGGTCTAGGAGATCGAAATCTCTAGTGACGAAGAAGAGGAATCTCCTCCTGTTCCTCTGAAGAGACAAAGGTTAAAGAAACCAGTTCCTGCCATTGAGTCCCGTCCCAAAATTAGAATTAAGACTACAGTTGCGAGGCCTCCTCCTGTAGTTATCAAAGAGCCTACTGAACAGGAAATAACTTCCAGGCTAAACAACCCTAGCGAGAGTGATAAGTCTAGTCCCGATGCTGAAATCCCAGTCCAGGTATGTGTTTCAACATACCATCACTTACTTCTTGAACTCCCTTTTTCCTTAATGAGAATTCTGAAAGAAACGAACTTCTTTTATTCTCCAGGACACTGCTGGCACCTCCAACCAAGTCCCTACCCCTGTCGAAGGCTCTGTCACCCTATTCAATAGTGAGGGAGAGCCTACTTATAGGCCTTCTTCAGCGAAAGGCTCTTTCATGAGTTCAACTGATGAAGTGAATCAAACTTCTGAACTTCAGCATGAAACCATAGAGGAAGTCAATGAAGAAGGCCCTGTAGGAAATCATGAAGAGACTAGGGCTCCATTGGTTGACATACAAGAAACTGAAGAGGAAAGATCCCCTAATGCTGAGACTGTGATAGAGAGGGAGAGTGAAAGGATCCCAGAAGTTGATGGTGAAGAGGGTTCTGTTGAAGGAGACCAGAATCCTACAGACACTGAGGCAATTCCAGAGCCAGTGGCCAACGTGGTTATTGCTGGAAATGAAAGTGTCCCTTCGATAAGGTCCAGAACTAAGGAGGATTTGGCCTTGCTGAAACAGCAAAATCCTTTAGGCTATTTGACTGCAATTCTAGAAGGTCGAGAAAGTTCCTCTGATCATAGTGTTTCAACTGCGTCTGGAAAATCTACTTCGACCTCCCCTCTCGCTGAGGCCCTTCAGAAAGTTAAGGCACAAGTCTTCAAAAGAGATTTAATGTTAACCTTGGAGGGGGAACCCACAGCTCATTCTTTTCTGAAGAACACTCTGAGGGTTGTCGATCTCCTCATTACTTCTCCGGACGTGGCCAGTGTTATCTTGGATTTAATCTCCATTATTGACCAAGTATCAGCGAATTATAACCGTCAAAGGACTCTTAATCGTGAGATTGAAGAAACCAATGGTCAAGTGGCTGTTTCCTGGCACGCTGCTACCGAATCAACCTCTAAGGTAAAAGGGTTGTCGAAGGCCCGGGAGGCTAGGAAAAAAGAGGTCAAAGAGATAGATCGAGACACTGCTCAAATGAGGGTGCAGATTGCAGAGTTGGAAGCTAAAATTGATGCCAACGATAAGAAGAAGGAGGAACTCCTCGCTGTTAACACTGAGTCAGAGAGCCAAGAGGAACTGGCTGAAGGGTTAAGACACGCTGATCGGGCCCAATCTCTTGATGCTAAGCTCGAAACCCTTCATCAATCAAAGGCTTTATGTGATCGACGCCTGTAATTACAAAGAATTAAGTATCTTCAGATCAAGGCTAATCTCCCTTTTTGAATCCTGTTTCCATCTATGTAATCACTCATTGTAATGATTTCAAAGCCATTTTGGCTATTTTAATGAAAATTTAAGTTTCCATTTTGGCATTTCTCTATTCAACGGTGACTATATATTACTTATTTTTACCTCTTGAAGCATAGGTCTATAAGCTTTCAAGTATTTACCATTCACCCTCAAAAGTCTTTGATCTTCACTTAACTCTTCAATCTCATAGGCTCCACCAGAGAAAGCTTGGATAATCCTGAAAGGTCCTTCCCACTTAGGAGACCATTTTCCAAGATTTCTATCTTTCTGATCCATCGGAAGAATTACTTTCCATACTAGATCCTCAGGCAGAAATGTCTTAGGTTTCACTCTGCGATTATAGGATTTCTCAACATGTTTCTTCTGCAGTCTTAAAAGATCCAGAGCTTTCAACCTTTCTTCGTCTAAGTCAACTAGTTCGTCTAACATCATATTCCAATAGACATCAGAAGGGATATCATGATGTATCTGAATCCTTGCCGCCTGCAGGTGGATTTCCACTGGCAGCACTACACCATGACCATAGGTTAGGCGAAATGGTGTTGTTCCTATGGCCTCTTTCAGACAAGTTCTACATGCCCATAGAACTTGATCTAGCGTCTTGTGCTAGTTTCTAGGTTTCTTTCCCACGTGTTTCTTTATTAAGCTGATCACTACTTTATTTGCTGCTTCGACCTGGCCATTAGCTTACGCATAGTAAGGTGTAGATGTTAACAATTTAAACCCCATTTCCGTAGCAAAGTCTTGCATCTTTCGACCAGTAAAGACTGACCCTTGGTCTGTAGTTATTGTTTCGGGAATTCTAAATCTGTATATGATGTACTTTTGAATGAATTCAATGACATTCTCTTGGTCTACATTGACTAAAGGGATTTCTTCAATCCACTTAGTAAAATAATCAATGCCCACCAATATATATTTCTAGCTTTTAGAAGATGTTGGTCGAATTTCTCCAATAAGATCTAAAGCCCATCCTCTAAAAGGCCAAGGTTTCACAATCGAGTGAAGTTCGCTTGCCGGCACATGCTGAATACCTGTATGTATTTGACATTCTTGGCATCCTTTTGCAAACTCAACACAATCTTTTGACATAGTGGGCCAATATAATCCTTGTCGAAACAATAACCATTTCATCTTTTGGCCTACTTGGTATGCTCCACACGCCCCGACGTGTGTGGTGGAAAGATCTATGTATCCTTCTGTTTCACTTAGGCATTTCAGAAGCACACCTTCAGGTGTTTTCTTGAATAATTCATTTCCCATCAACACATAACTCAGTGCTCTATATTTTATTTTTCGCTCTGTCGAAGCCGTTGGATTTTGTAAATAATCCACTACAGGCTTTCTCCAATCTTGTTCTGTTAGATTGTCTATGAACAAAATTTCAAAATTTTCGTGATCAGTGCATCCCAACGTTGTGGTCCTTAAATCCAATAGAGATAACTTAGTGGATGTTACTCTCCCTCTAACTTCGATTGCTTGTTGTAGCCTGTCTTTCGAAAATTTATACCTGGAAGCAATCTGCGCCAAGTAGTTAGCTACTTGATTTTCCAATCCGGGTATATGTCGAATGTTAACTACCTTGAAGTTCTTCAACAACCGTCTGGCTATTACGAAATACATGATAAGATTTTCTTTTATGCATTTGTATTCTTTCGTAATTTTTTTTAGGACTAACTCTGAGTCTCCCATTATTTCGACCTGAGTTGCCCCTAATTCCAACAGGATTTCAAGGCCTACGATTAATGCTTCGTATTCAGCCTCATTATTAGAGTAATCCCCATCTATCTTGTACTTAAATGTTGTTGGAATTTTTCTTGGAAAAATAATGAGGACTCTGACTCCGGTTCCATGTTTATAGATAGAATCATCAAAGTACAGTTTCCAAGGTTCGATCTCCAAATAACTCAGTGATCCTTCTTGTATAGAATGGTCGACTATGAAGTCTGCTACCACCTGACCTTTCATAGCCTTGAGAGTCATAAAGGTTAATGAGTACTCAGTTAATACAAGTGCCCATTTTCCAATTCTACTGTGCAAAATGGGTTTCGATAACATATATTTGAAAACATCAAAATGAGACGAAACATAAACATCAATTGGCTTTATATATTGCTTAAGTTTTGTACATGAAAAATAAAGACATAAACATAGTTTTTCAACCTCGTTATATCTAGTTTCTGCACCATTTAAAACTCTACTGAGGTAGTAGATGGGCCTTTCGACACCATGCTCATCCTCTTGAGCCAGCATGCTCCCTAAAGTTTTATCAAACACAGCTATGTACAATCTCATACTTCTACTTCGACAAGGAGGCACCAAAATAGGTGGCTTGGTGAGGTATTCTTTGATGTTGTCGAAGGCATCTTGATGTTCTTGCCCCCACTCAAATCCTCCTTTGCTGAGTCGAAGTAGTGGCGAAAAGGCTTGCGTTTTCCCACTGAGGTTGGATATAAATCTCCTTAAGAAATTTATCTTCCCAAGTAAGGATTGCAATTCCTTTTTGTTAGTTGGTGCTTTGGCTTGTAAGATAGCTTTGGTCTTGTTTTGGTTTATCTCAATGCCTTTTTTTATGGACCACAAAGCCTAAGAAATCTCCCGCTTTGACACCAAAATCACACTTTAGAGGGTTCATCTTCAGGCCGTAGCGTCTCATCCTTTCGAAGGATTGTCGAAGATGATCCATGTGAGTCTTCCCTGAAACAGATTTGACAACAATATCATCAATATAAATCTGCATGAAAGTGTCAATAAAATCATGGAAGATTGAATTCATGGCTCTCTGATACGTTGCCCCTACATTTTTCAGGCCAAAGGGCATCACTACCCATTCATAAGTGCCTAAGGCCCTAGGGCAACGGAATGCCGTTTTCGACACATCCTCTTTAGCAATAAAGATTTGATTATATCCAGAGTAGCCATCAAGCATACTCATGTACTTGAAACTAGCGGCAGAATCCACAAGCATTTCCGCCACCGGCATTGGATATTCATCTTTGGGTGTTGCAGCATTCAGATCTCTGAAATCAATGCACACCCTTAAGGTACCATTTTTCTTTATAACAGGCACGATATTTGCAATCCATTCGACGTACCTGGTCGTTCGGATGAACTTGCATCTCAGCAGCCTTTCGACTTCCGTTTTGATTTTTGATAAAATCTCTGGCGCAAACCGTCTTGGAGTCTGCTTAACGGACTTCTTTCCAGGCTTTATTGGAAACTGCAGTTCTACCAGACTTCTGTCGAGACCAGGCATCTCTTCATAATCCCATGCAAAGCAATCCTTGAACTCTTTTAGTAATTGGATCATTTCGACCCTGAGTCCTGGATCTATTTTTGTGCTTATGTACGTTGGCTTTTTTATAGGACCGTTGCCTAGGTTTACCTCTTCTAGAGGGTCTTGCGCTAGAATTCTAACATTGTTCACCAACGGGTCCTTTTCGAAACCTAGAGGTTCATCGTCATAGATGGCGTCTAACCTCTGATCTCGAAGGTCTTTCATTTCTAAGTCCGGAGGCTCTGGGTCGAAATCTTTCCCAGGGCCTTTTTTAGAAAGGAATTTTCTATTGACTTAGAAGGCCATATATTTAACTTCAGCCTCCAAGGCCACTATCATTCTACTTTCGGCCATATACGCCGAAATCTTTTGCAGAGTTTGTGACTCAGTCATCATCACCAAACTTACTTCCCCAGCCTGTTGGCCGTATATCATCAACTCCTCCAAAGTCGATGTTGGATAAGTCTTCTCTATCCCACTGAAAGTCGTAGTCGAAGTTTAGGTATAGAGAGCAGAAGGTGTTAGGTGTTGGGGTTAAATCAAACTCAGGTGGATTACATGGCCCTATATGAGCCAAATTTCTGTCGAAACTATTCTTTCCGACACTGTTGATTTCACCTAAGTAATAACTCGGATCTGCCTCAATGTTTTCCACGATACCATCAGGGCTCCATATCGTGACCCTTTGGTGCATCGAGGATGGCACTGCACCGATGCCATGTATCCACTCTCGACCCAAGAGCAAATTGTAATTTGGTTTTGCTGAGATCACCATGAACATGGTGGGTCAAAGGATTGATCCCCCTTTGAGGTCTAGTTGTATGACACCCATTGTGGTGCCAATGCCTCCTTCATAATTGGACAAGACCATGTTATGGGGTTTGATGTTAGCATCTCCCTTTCCTAGCTTTTCCAGCATGAATTGTGGGATGATATTGATGGTTGCCCCATAATCAACCAGAATTTTATTTATAGTTATTTCCCCTATCTTTGCTCTAATGAACAGGGGTTTTAGATGATTCTTTATTGCCTCTGTTGGTGGCTCAAAAAACGTGTTCTATTCTTCTACGTAGCCATTGTTCATTACATAGTAACATACTGGCATGTGTCTAGCCATTTCTTGTTCAACCATTAAGTTAGTTTCCTCAACTTCGACCTGACGGTTGTATTCTTTAGGTAACACTGATATGACATTCACCATGATGTATAAACTGTCACCGGAATCAGAGTTATCTTCATCATTCGACCCACATTCCTCCGTCCATGGCATAGGATTCCTCTCTAGAGGCTTCCTTTGTTTCCTTTGCACATTGGTGCTAACCTCTGGATGAGGTCCAACTGCTTCTTTTTCGGCTTTTCGCCGTCTTTGGAATCTTCTCCATTGTGAACGGGACATAGGATTTTTTCCTTTGTAATTGCTCGATATATAGGCCATCTTATTTTATGTAGAAGCATGGTACTCCTTTCTGTAATCAAAAGAGGAACCTCTTGGCACATTGAACGCCTGCAATCTCTCTTCGTTTGGCCTCTTTCTTCCCATGGTGTTAAGCCAAGTATTTGTAGGTACATTAGTTGGAGGCCAAAAAGTTGGTGGCCTCCTTACCTGACTTATGGATCCTTGTTGATGCCGCCTTCTGGGGTCGAATCTGACTTCAGAACCCATTTTTTGTTGGGCATTGGTGCCCTGTTTCGCTTTCACAATTCTCATACCTTGTATGTGTTCTGCGGCTTTCTTGTCAAAAATAGAGTTGCATCTAGGGCAGAGCATTACTTCCGATTTTTTCTTCTGGCATTTATGTATTAAATCTGCCAGATCTTCATTCTCCTTTGGAAATGCTGTTTTATTTACTTCCTCCTGACGAATAGCTTCCTCTGAGGCCTTGGCGCCAGAGACTGCAACCATGTTGACCTGCATGTTGCTTTTGGCAACGAGATTCATTTTATGCATTTTGGCCTCTAGATTCTCTGTCGAACCTTTTACAACAGCCAAGTAAGAACCTGCGGTGGTTCTTTTGTTGGAGCTCTCAGTAACTCATTTACTTTTGTGTGGGTCTTCAGTAACCCTTTTATTCAGTTTCAGGCCTTCAGTGGCCTTCTTGTTTGAACCTTGGGTAACTTCCTTTTTCAGATCTAGGCCTTCAGTGGCCTTTCTCACTCCTTCGATGGTTTTCCTGGAGATGTTTCCAGTAAAACTTCCAAAGATGGGTTTAGTGATGAAATCTTCAGAAACTTCCACCATGTGAATGCCGACTGGTTCAGCATAATATGCCTCCATCTGCATTGGGTTTGCATCGATTTTCATTGCTGGCTTATCAACAAATTTCAGCCTTCCTTCCTTTAGCGCTTGTTGAACAAGATCCCTAAAAAGGAAACATTGTGAGGTTTTATGTCCCAAAAAATTATGGTATTTACAAAAACCTCTTTTCTTTCTCTGTTCTAAAGGAGACAATTTTGCCCCTGGGGGCACTATCATCTGGCCATCTTTAACTAATAGATCAAATATTTCGTCACATTTGGATATATCGAAACTATAAGTTTTCTTAGGAAATTTGTCGCTGTTTTTCTCAGACTCTACATGATTTTTCCCATTTGATGGCACTAGCAATTTACAAGAATATGGTGGTCCTTGTTTTAATTCTGCTAAATCTATTTCGCCTTCTTCGACATCTATAGGATCACTAGATATCTATGGATCGCTATCATCCATTTTGACATAGGCTACCCTTTCTCGTCGATGAGTTTTGGAAGCTTTAGCTTTCTCAGCTTTAAGGTGTTCTACTTGTCGAACTCTATCGGCCAGTTGGGCCATATCTCTTAGGTATTGTGTATCTAACTTTTTCCTAATCGAATAATCCAGGCCCCCCGCTGCTATTTCAACCAATTCATTCTCAAGCACTTGGGTAAAGCATCTGGCTTTGAGTAATCGAAACCTATTTAAATATTCATCGATTGGCTCTGTAAACCTTCTCTTCACACTAGCCAATTCTTTTAGACTTATTTTGGTCTGGCCCATGTAGAATTATTCGTGGAACAATCTTTCCAATTGGTTCCAGTTGTGGATCGAATTGGCTGGGAGGTTGGTGAACCAAGTGAAAGCATTCTTTGTTAGGGAACTTGGGAAATATTTGATTATAAGGTTTTCGTCGTTTGCTATTTCCCCGGCCTCTATCAAATATCTAGCTACATGTTCGATAGTGGACTCTGTCGTATCTCCTGAAAATTTAGTAAAATTTGGAACCTTTCCCCTAGGTGGTAAGTCTGTTTGTAGAATATATTCTGACAATGGGGATGTGAAGTTTGGTCTGTGAAAACCAATGTTCATCCCATTTGGAATCATAATCCTTTTGATCATGGCAATTAAATTATTGTCCGTTCCATAATTTTGGTGTCGAACTTGCTGTATCAATTCATCAGCGTTTTGGTTTCTATTTTCCATAATGACTCCTTGATCGATTTCTCTAGGGTTTCGGGGTACTTCAACCATTGGTTGTTCTATTTCTGCTCTAGGAATCTGAGGATTTGGATTAACGGTCAAATCCTCTTCCACGATTTCCCCTTGATTTGCTCTTATTGGTGTCCTCTGGGGTTGTCGAATAGTTTGAGGTACCCCAAAGAATTCAGCCATGCGCGTCATTTGAGTTGTCATTTGTTGGTTCGACTGCGTAGCATTTCGAATGAGGGAATTTAGCACTGTACTTAGAGTTTATGCTAAAATTTGTACCATATCATGATTACTTTCGTCCATCTGTTGCCTCAAAATTATTGTCGAAACATTTGTGAGGCTTGGTATTATATTAGATGGCCCTCCTAAGAATTGGTTTCTACTGGCTCCAGATCCCTGTAATGGCGATGATGCATTCACCAAAGGTTCTGAAAAAGTGGAAGCAACGTTCATAAGGCTAGCCATTTCAGTAGTTGGCATGCCATATGGCTGCTCTCGACCCATCTAGGTTGTCGAAAATCCTGGGGGTACGAACGGTCGAGATCCTAGATTTTCCCTTGGTGGAGGTGTTCCTAATGGACCTCTTGGACCTACATACGAAAGTAAGGATCCAGTTTGATTTATGGTTAGCGTCGGTATAGATCCAACGAAAGATGGGATATTCCCTTCGACGGCGGTAGTAACCACTGTTCCAGTAATTGGTGGAGGTATTTCTCCATGATTTGGCTCATTAGCCATACTACTCTCACTATTTTTCTTCCTAACAGTATACTCGTTGGTTACTCTACCACTTCTTAATAACATGCAACGTTATAACTGTACAGAAGAAACACAATAAATAAACAAGATATTTAATAAAAATTAGCAACGTCCCACCGGGTGTGCCAATTTATTTACCGTGGTTTTTGGTAAACAACCGCTGATCCTCCAAAAGGAAAGTTCTTTTGGTTACTCGCGGGATCGATCAGATTGATCCCAGAACATACGCTAACTTTTATATTGGGTTAATGTAAAATAAGAAAAAAGAAGTCCAGGAGGAACGCACGTTCGACCAAAGATAAGAGGCTTGTGGTTTTGGGGAGTAAGAAAGTTAATAGAAATGTAGAAATGCAGGTAAAGATGCAGGAAAAATAACTTAGCAAAATGAAATCAAAACAATGTAAAAAAGACTTTGTTAATGAAAAGTGGTGTTTCCAGCGTACATTTCTCAGTTTATCCTTTCTCACACAGCGGGTACTTGGACAATATTTGAGTAACTAGCACAATAGGTTGAACACACTAAAAACTACACAGATTTCCTAATTTATACTAAAAATTAAGTAACCTTCGAGGGACGACTCTACGCTAAGATGAAGACAAGTGTCTTCTGCATGTCCCTCGACCTCTAGCTTTCAGCCACATGGCTTCTTCTTAGCCACTAGCGAAACTGTCTTTCCCTCCAATAATTCAAATTCAAATGTCCCTCGTATTATGTGTCAAAGCGAGGGTATTTTCTCTTAGTCGAAGGTCATAAGTCCTCTTCAGTCGAAACCTTGAAAGTGGGTTCTGGTCGAAGTCTCAAATATAACTTAGATGTTTTTCTAAGTTATTTCATACGTCGAAACATTCTTCAGCTTGGCTTGACTTATTCCAGTTTTTTAGTCTAAAAGACCAAATATAGTAAGTGTCGAATTAGGGAGCCAACACTTACCCGATCTCTTGATCGCAAGACCTTGATTTATCCCTCTTCAGGTTTTTTTCGATGTGTTCCTTTCCCTTCCCGTGGGATAAATAAATGTTCGATGGCGACTTCATTATTTGTTTGAGAGATTTTATTTTCTCGGGTTGCTGCAATATGGTCTAAAGACAACTGCTATTTGTGGGAGTCTCAAATAATTTCTTACTCTTCCACATGTTCAATAGCCAATGAGAATGAAGTAAAACTATGGAACCAAAAGCTTGGACACTTTTATATAAAAAGAATGATGGGGACTTTATCTGAAGGAGCTATTAGAGAAATGCTAGAGCTCAAAATAGGAGAAGGTAAAGTTTGTGTTGAGTGTGAAATTAGAAAATAAACCATGATGTCACACCGAATGTTGTAACATCAGACCACTTCCAAAGTGCTGGAACTTCTTCATATGAACTTAGTGGGACCAATGCAGATAGAAATCATGGGAGAGAAAAGGTATGTATATGTGGTTATAGATTACTTTTATAGATATACTTCAATGAATTTTCTTAAAGAAAAATCATATGCTTTTGAAGTATTCAAAAATCTGTGTCAAAGCGTTCAAGGGGAGAAGAATAGGTTAATTGTCAAAGTCAGAAGTGAATATGTGCCTTACCCCAAATTTTCCCGCATTGGTTTAAACTGTCAATTTCATTTTTTGCTAGAACTATTGTTTTATTTTTATGTTTTTATACCAACAATAAATTATCTTTTTGTTGTTTAAATATGATAGAGATCAACTTTGTGGAGGGGGGTTTATTTCACACTTTTATTAAATGGGGTTCATTGTTCTAAATTTATTAAATAGTCCATTCGAGTTTTAGGCCCATGGCAATTGAATTAGATTAATTTATTTTAATCTTATTATTATTAGGTTGTTAACCGAAGTCAACATTGAGGGTTATTTGTTTTTTTTGCCATTACTATTATTATTTTATTATAATATATATATATATGTATATTTGTTTTAGGTTGACTCAGGGTCAACACTAATTAAGTATTATAATTATTATTCATTATCATTGTATTTTTAAATATTATTATTGTTATACAAATTTTTGTTTTGTTTAGTTAAAAGTGACCAAGTCAACTAGGGTTTTTATCCTAAATTCCTTTTGCTGCTCCCTAGACTCTTTTCCCTAAGCTACGAGAGAGCCAAAATTCACAAAATTTTGTTTGAATTAAATCAGAAATAAAGAGATTGGATTTTTATTGATTAAACAAACTTATACATACAAATCGTCCAAATACATAATCAATTACATAAACCCTAATATCTAAAATCTAACTAAATCTAATCAAATCTTCAATCAACCTATCTAATTTACAAATTAGATTCAATGAAAACCTAATTCTAATTGTAACTGCAAATCACACTAATATATTTCCTAGTTTAACTAATTTCTAAAGACTATAAAAACCCTAAGATTAAACTTAAGAAGGACGAAAATAATTTGGAGAAGAAAACCCTTGCAAGAAATTGTTGCTGATGCGAATCCCCACCATCACCAAAGCTCAATCCATTGAATACTTAGGGTTTCACATAGAAACCATAAGCCTTCGAGCTCGACCTCATTCAGAGTACCTGCAAATAGAAAAAAGAAGAAAGGAGATTAGAGACGTAGAACCAGAAAGATCAAAGAAAGGAAATTTTACGACCAATATCACTGCAAGGAGAGGTAATTCGAATCACTTAGCTTAGGTTGATTAATTTTTGTTGTTGATGTTTGATATCATATGATTGGGGTTTGAGTTTGTTGATTTCTGGAAATTTGGGGTTTTAGGGTTAGGGTTCATCTACATAGGGTTAGGGTTATTATTTCTAGGCCAGGGTTTGTGGAGTTAAGGTTGATGTTGTTAGGTTTATAAGGGTTTAGGTTAAGGTTCTAAGGGTTTGGAGGTGGTTCTAGGTAGATGATGATGATCCCGACGATCATTCATCATCAATAGTGGCCTTCATGGCCACCCACAGAGGTGGCCACCTAGGGTTCATACGATGACAGAGATCTGGGTTTTGTTTGATTTAAGGTTTGAATATTCCGGTTAAAGTTCAATCGGAATCTAGATTTGACGGTGGTTTTGGGGGAGGTTCGGGGTGGTTGAGGTGGTGGAGGAGATTTTCGGCCAACATAATTCTAGAGATAAGCCAAAGCTTCTCTCTCTACTTTGTACAAAGGTGAGACAGAGGAAGGGTTAGAGAGAGGGAGAAAGGAAAAAATGAACAATTGTGAAGGGGCCTCTCTTAAGTACTCTCTCTGTCACTCTGTACACACGC
This sequence comes from Vicia faba, assembly GCA_948472305.1. Classification (NCBI taxonomy): domain Eukaryota; kingdom Viridiplantae; phylum Streptophyta; class Magnoliopsida; order Fabales; family Fabaceae; genus Vicia; species Vicia faba. The sequence continues at coordinate 537,898,976 of OX451736.1, forward strand.
GCTATCATGCTCCCTGGTCAACATTAGATCATGTCCCTTCGTTTATCATACTTTGGATAATTGTCTCAAAATTAACTTCTGATGGCCACATGATTTGAATCAAACACTCCCCATGCCTCTACCACACCATAACGCCCAAACAATCCCATATTTTGGCCAAACGGACCTCATAATTTGTCATGGGCTTAAGCTCGTTTCTATCTACACCCTTCTTTTACTACTGCTATACAAACTTGCACCCCCACGTTATTGGATCAGAATTAAGCATGGGCTTAAGCCCTTGCTAATTACACACCCCTTAATCACTACGAAGAACAAAATACACCCCCCATTTTTATTAATAAATTTTTATTTAATTAATTATTTATTTATTTATTTATTTTCCTTTTCACATCAATTCTTCCACTCTTTCAACTAAAATAATTTTTTTATTATTATAAATAAATAATTTATGTTTGATAAATAAATATTATATTTATAATAATTGTTAACTATTTTGTTCTAAAATTACTAATCCTTTTTATTCAATTCATTAAAAAAATTTTTTTACTAATTTTAATATCATTCAAATATTTTTAAAATTTCACCATGCATTAAAATAGCTAACCAATCAAACCTGACATTTTTCTACTAATATAATTTCAAATTCAATATTATTTAAAAAAAATGATTGTGGATTTACTTTCAAAATTAACTGCGAAGTACGTCTACGACTACGCCATTCTCAAACCCAGATAAGGTTAAAGGATAAGTCGAAAGCATTAACACAATCCTATTAAAAAAACTAACCAAATCATACAAACTACGAAATTGGACTCTAATTCTTCACAAGAGGATACGTAGGCATGCGGTTAAAACCAAGGCAAACCCCATTATTTAAAAATTATATCCTTTCATGTGCACATAATAATAACATGCTTTAAATAGAAAATTCTCGATCTACCCTGAAACCTAAAATGGGACGCCCCTTGAGAACAAGGGAGATGAGGGTGCCTAACACCTTCCCTTTGTCTAACCAGCTCACAAACTTAGAATCTCTAAAGAATTAGGGTTATCCGTTCTTTCCTGTCCTTAGGACAAAAAGTAGTGGCAGCGACTCGTATTTTTTTTGTCGGTTACAACAACCTGACATGGAGTTTGAGAATGAAAAATTCTCTGAATTTTGTGATTCTTAAGGTATTAGTCATGAGTTTTACCATTCCATAACTTCTAGACAAAATGAAATTGTTGAGCAAAAGACTAGGGCTATACAAGAATCAGCTAGAGTAATGGTCTCTACCAAGTATTTACCATTGGAGTTTTGGGCTGAAGTAATGAGTATTGCTTTCTAAGTTCATAATAGGGTAACCTTAAAAGGAGATACTTCTACCACTCTCTATGAGATATGGACTGGAAGGAAGCCTATAGTCAAGTATTTTCATACCTTTAGAACTAAATGTTATGTCTTAGTGAATAAAGTTAAAAAAGGTAAGGAAAATCTCATAAGGAATGAAGGGATATTTATGGGATACTATTCAAATAGAAGATCTTATAGAGTGTTTAAGTCCAAAACTAAGGATGTTATGGAATCCACAAGTGTGATAATTGATGATCCTTTCTCTGAAAAGAAGAAGGATGTCCAAGACAATGTTAGAGCATCTTTTATGAAGATTGAAGAGACAAGAAAAAAAGCTATCTGTGAGTCCACAAGTGTTGATTCAGATAAAGTTAAAGTTCAGACATATCATATCAAGGAGATCAAAACAACACCCTCTAACGAAGAAGACATTGCAAATTCATGTCTGGTTTCTAAGCTTGAACTAAGGATGTGTTCTACTATTCAAGAAAGGAGAATCTTGAATTGCATCAGTGGGTCACACTAGGTTAGTAGGTATTTATATCTAAGAAACAATTTGATTTGGGCATATGGAAATACTATTGTATCCGAGTATGGTGGAAAAAGGAGAGATTGTTCTCAACTAGTGTGAATTGATCAGATGTTGAAGGATAATAATGTCCAATATGATGTCATGACATTATTTGGTGAAGATCTGAATCATATAAAATATTTCATTCAACATGGATGAATCAAGAATCTTAATAGTTATGAGCAACTTATCAAGAATCTTGTTGAAGGAAAGGTTATTACTCTGGTGGGTATAGGCAACAAGGAACAACTTGTTGTTATAAGCAGTAGGGTTGAAATGTGTACTATTGAAGAGTTATTGCAATTATAGTCATGGAAAAGTAAAAACTGATACTGCATCTTTCCTTTATGTTCTGGTGCTTAAGAAGCCTAAGCAAGCTGCAATTGGATGGGACAAAGGCTCTCTGCAACGAGCTGGTGACAACACCAAGGAGTGCAGGAGGATCTTTGACAGGGGCAAGAGGAGGAAGACCATATAAAGTTGTTGAAGTTTGTTTGTTTTCATATGCTATTGTTTGTTTCCATCTGCTAATGTGTGCTTCCATCTGTGTTTTTTGCTATGTGTGTATCCTGCTGCTATGAAATATGTCTTGACATGTTAATTAGTATGTTGATAGGACTGTGCTACTGCTAAGGAGAGAGTAGTGATTGTGGTTGCTTGTTGGATGCAACTATTTAACAAGAGCTTAGTTGTCTGTCATGCTGGTTTGGAGCTTCTGCTGCCGCTGACTCTTGGTGGAGTTTGTGTGTATTATGTCTTATCTGCATGATGTCTTATCAATGTTCTGACATCTTGCCTAATGTGAGGAAATCCTGATGTGAGGCTGTTTTATCTTCTGCTGCTGGTGCCTTTGATGTGTGAACTTGGGTAGTTCATATTTGGTGTTTTGGATTTTCTAGCACTACTACAAATGACGCTGGTAGCATCGGTCGCAAAATGCGTTTAACCTCGGCAACCCAGGAGAGGTTACTAAGGGCGATATGAAAAGTTTCCACTTATCACTTCAGTGATTTAAAAACCGAGGGGGAAAGTGGCATTGATCACGAGTTCGATCCCTAGCAACTACATTTTTTAGATTTCCAAAACTGTGCTACTTTTTACCTCGATTTTTAACAATAACCGAGGGGTAAAGTCTTGTTTACAAAATTTTAATTTTAACCTATTTTTTTTACTTTTTAATCTGCAAAGCACTTATCTTTTAGACAAAATCTATATCTTCCTCGTCATCATCAACAACAACATCTATAACAACAACAAAAACAAAATCAATAGAATCCTTAAACATTAAATCTCACAACAAAAACAACTACAACAAAATCTATGGAATCTTTAAATATTACATCTCAACAACAACAACAACAACAACTAAACAAAATCAATAGAATACTTAAACATTAAATCTCATCAACAGAAGTAACACAACAGCAATAACAACAAAATCCATGGAATCTTTGTACGTTAAATCTCAACAACATCAACAATAATGACAAATAAACAAAATCAATGTAATCATGAAACACTAAATTTATACAACAACAACAACAATATTAAATATTTTACTCGATACTGTTAGAGATAAGTCTCAGACTTTTCCAAATAACAAGTGAAACCATAATGAGCTAAAATCAAAATTATGTTTTCATCTCTAATAGATACAACTACAACTAACATTAAACAATTTTAACAAGAAATTACTAGATAAAATATTACATTAAGAAACTAACCTTGAAATATTTTCATGCTCTTGCTTTCATTATCATTGTTTTCAATATTTTAAATTTAAATTTCAGCACTTTGCATCCAAGATAAATAGTTGTGGCATTTACGTTTTGATTGACTAGTGAGAGTTTCATGCAGATCACTAATGTTTCATGTAAATTGATGAGTTGACAATGTCTTGACCATTGTTACTTTATAAATGAACGTAAAGATTCGTTACTTAATTTTTCATCAAATTGGTCATAAATAAAAAAAATTTAAAAATAAAATACGCTAGGTTATTAAAAAAAAATTCACTACGCCAAAAATGATTTTTTGTATCACCTAATTTAATAGCACTTTTAAAAAAAATGCTATTAAAATGGAAAAAACACATTTATAATAGCACTTTTTAATCGGGCGCTATTATATAATACAGACTATGTAATTATGATAGTACTTTGTACCAGAACGCTATTATTAAACTTCTTTAAGATAGCATTTTGTATAAAACGCTATTATTTGACTACCTATATAATAGCATTTATTAAAAAGCGCTATGTTATATATAATAATGAATTAATTAATTAATTGATAAAAAAAAAAACAAAACACATTTTCAGAAAATTGGGACCATCTTATATTCATCTGGTCTGGCATTCGGCCCAATTTCCAGTTCTAGAATCTTCTAGGTTTTCAGTTAACATTTTCTTCATCTGCGAGTTCTTCATTTGTTTGTGTGAAATTTTGTGTAGTTCAATTTCTTTCTTTGTTTTAAGCTCTTTGATTTTGGATAGTGCGCGTCTTTTCGCGCGAAATCTGAAACTGTAATCAATGCCGTTTGCTAATGCAATCGTTTGATTTGTAATTTGTGTTCAGTGAGGAAAGGTAAATGAATATGAAAAAGATGAAAGTTCCGAATGTTCCCGGTGGTGGTGCTACTTCTGCACTGATGAAATTGGGAGTTATTGGTGGAATTGGTTTGTATGTTGCTGGGAATAGTCTTTACAATGTTGAAGGAGGTCACCGAGCTATTGTTTTCAACCGTCTTGTTGGTGTTAAAGACAAGGTCGTTTTTTTGCTATATGATTGTTTCTTTAGCTTAGATTGATTAATTGAAAGAGTGGTAGTATTGATTTTGTTGCTTCGAATTAGGGTTTCTTGCTGGAAGTTAAATTTGTATCTTGTTTGATATGCAGGTTTATCCTGAAGGGACACATTTTGTTATTCCGTGGTTTGAGAGGTCAGTCATCTATGATGTTCGTTTGCATCCCCATCTAGTCGTGATCTCCAGATGGTAAATTATAAATCTAGTTTTACTTATACTTGCATGTTGTCGTGAGGATATGGTTTTGATAACAAATTCTTAGAACCACTCCTGGAATTGAAATTTCATATCAGTGATTCTTTTATAGTTTTTACATAAACTCTTAAATGACAACTGTTTATTGAAGAAAAAATTGATAGAGTTTCTATCTCAGCATCTCTTTATATTTAAGAGTTTTTGTCATTGTTTAGCTGATTCCCATTTGTAAAAGCTTTGTTGAAGTGTTTTGATCAACTTCTAGGGGACTATTTTGTTTTTGCATAAAATGGCTATTTTGGATATATCATGTTCAAATGGTAAGATTTTTATGATATAATTAAATCCTGTGGTATTTGATTTTTCTTATCGATTGTAGACATTTCAATTGTGTGTTCTTGGCATCGGAACTTAAATGCCTCATCAAAATCTCATATTCTGAGCTACTGGTTTGGTTTGCTTTTCATGTTTAGCCTCTGTATTGGCATCCATACTTTCTCACATAATATATCTGCTAAATTTCCATTCTCCCACTTTCCCAGGGTTGCTTGATGCCTTATTTATACCTCTTATAATTTATTTGGATGACAATGTTAGAAGTTTTAATTATAGGTTGAAGAGATGTTTGGCTTCATGAAACCAATTTCCAGTTCTTCATGTTTATAGACTAGTACACTATAGATGTGGGGGTCAATGGAATTAAAACTATTGACTCTTGATTCTATTTGAAACTATTTGAATGTTAAACACTATTAGTGAGACTGTTGATTCTTTATTTGCACTTTAATTTTGTTATAGGTTCAATGGAATTCCAGAGGTCAACCAATCAAGCATAATAGCAAGACTTTTGCTAGTTTCATTGGTGTCACAGTTCGTCGGTTAGTTCCAATAAGCTTGGACAATTGGAGCGCGAAAAAAAATAAAGAGGCTGTGGGGGTTTATAAACAAAACATTTGGGATGAAATTGAAGTAACACACTAACTTAAGCTAGTTGTAAAATTTTAATTTCGTTAATCTATCCATTGGGATGTTTAAATAAACTGAACTATGTTTTAATAAACTGAATTATAGAGAAGCTGGAAAGTTGCACAGGGCATTCAGAACAAAAATGGCGAGGTCATATCTAAAAGATAGTAAGGGTGGTTTTGTTAAACATCGTCCGGCCAAATATTCTTTTTGTATAAAACAAGATGATTGGGATAAATTTGTAGCCCAACATATGAGTCTTTGTGTCTTATTTTGATAGAATAGCCATTAATTGCAACTTGTATCTAACTATTGGTTATTTCTTTTATACTTATCAATGTCAGGAGAAGTTAACAGAAGCTCTATCTGAAGAAGAGAGACAAGACCTTGGTCCCACAAACATATTATTTGAGGCTCTTAATCTCCCAAACTACTCTGGACGTGTTAGGACTTATGGTTTTGGGGTATGTTCTAGGGACATATTACCACGCCAAAATCGCCCCACACAAATGGATTTTGAAAAATTGTATGGCTTTTGTAATTCACTCAAAAGTAGATTGGAGGTGCTAGAGAGAGAAAAGATTGAGAGAGATAAGTTGGATAGAGAGAAGCTAGAGAGGCAACAAACTGAAGAAGTGGAAGAAAGGCAACAACCTAAACAAGTGTCAGAGAGGTTGCAACAACCTGAAAAAGTGGCACAGAGGCAACACCTTGAACAAGTGGTAGAAAGGAAACAACCAGAAAAAGTATCTGAGAGTCGACTACCTAGTGATAAAGGTTCTTGCAACACTGGATCATTTGGCAACATTCCTGAGGTAATTGGTTTCTTTATTATCTCTCAAATTCGATATGTTTGTTCTTTCAATAATGATGTTAATCTTTTTATTCATATCTTATTGGTTTAGGGTCTCTTTCCTGTTAATATATATTTATCCTCCCCGAGTCGTTGTTTGGTTGCTCGTGGAAAACTATATAACACCAAAGGTAACACGGTACATGGCATGACGTTACCACCTGGATATGTTAAGGTTAATATCGAAGTTGCTATTGTGCCAAATGCCCCATTGCCTATATCTGTTGAAGATGGAGATGTATCCATGGTTGGTCAAGCAATAGGAACAATTGTGCCATGGCCAACGAAACTTCTTGAATTTGTTGCTGAATGTGAAAAGGTAAATTACTTATAATCAAGTTGCTTGATCGCTACTTGTTTTATTATTTGATCACTAATATTAATTAATACAACTTTTTAGATTCCTGGTCAATCCCAAAACAAAGGTAACAATATTCAACACAGTGTTGAATATTCAGTTTCATCACCCAACAAAAGTAACAAAAAATTCAAAATCGAAGAGTCTCCTAGAGTTGGCGGTTCAGCTGGTATTGCAAATTTACCTTTCCTTGATATGTATGTGAAAAAGATGATGAGGGTTGGATCATTAATTCAAATAAAAATGGAGGAAAGTATATTTGGTGAGGAGTTTTTAGAGCAACTACGTGTAGAGAGTATAAAGGAGATTCTTGATCACAATTGGTTAAGTGCATCTATTATCACTGTAATTTCCAGGTACCTCTATTATTACAAATATTCTCTTATTTGACAAATATATTATTAATATTAATGTTATTTGTATTGTTGACTAATATTCACATTGGTGACAAATATATTAATATCAATTGTTGTTCATTTCTAGGTATTTGTATGACAAGTTTATTAGTCCAAATGGATTAATAAATAAGTTCTCTTTCATATCTCCACATGTATCACGGGAGGATAATCTAGGAAATGGTATAGCAAAAATACTTTTGAAAGATGAGGAGTTCAAGGATAAGATGATTCTTGCACCTTGTAATCTAGGGTGAGATTTATATTCAAAAAGTTATTAAATTAACGAGAAAAAACTCTAATGAATGTGAATCTTTAATGCAATATTTAAATGTTGGGTGCAGGAAACATTGGGTGTTGCTTGTCATCAATCTCAATGCTGAGGTGATATATTACATGGATCTGTTGAATGGTGAGCCAACAAAACATCAAAATTTTAAAACAAAGTTTGAGAAGTGAGTATAGACTCTTTTAATTTAAAATTTATGTACGTATTATTATTTATATAATTACTCATTTGAAGTTAATTTCATTTTGTTAGCGCTTTGCAAATTTATCGTGCTAATAGTAGTTCTAAAGTGCCTAAAGTGTCAAAGTCAAAGAAAATCTCATGGCAAAAAATAAAGGTATGTGTCTAAATTAATGTTATTTTAAAACAATTATGTGGAGTAAAATTAATCGATATAAATTTTTTTTTTGTAGTGTCCTCGTCAAATTAATGGCGTTGATTGTGGATACTTTGTAATGCGATTTATGAAAGAGGTCATCATGGAAAATGAATTTATGATCCCCACAAATGTACGTGATTTTAATTATTATTATTATTCTTTTGTAAATTAAATTAATATAATTTAATTCTAACACGATTAATTGTTGATGTTTTCATATTTGAAGTACTTTTTTGACCACAAATGTCGTACCTACTCTCATGATAAGTTAACTGAGGTTAAGGAGGATTGGGCTACTTATGTGGTGGATGATGTTTTCGGTGAGTTTTTCCTTGACTTGATACTTGATAAACAAGACAAATATTACTCATGGATTTAGAGTTCAAATGTTTTGACTTAGATGTTTAATTTTAATTTTTGAGTTGGATTTAGAGTTGTCGTATAAATGATTTTAGTATTTTATTGGTTTAGAAGATATGGCACAGAGGTACTGAGTGTTCTTTCTTGGTCTCGAATTTAAATTTTGAAATAGGAAAATACGGAAAAATGACTTATATCTTATTGTATGATTGATTTATAGTTTTCCGTTTCTACTTGAAATTTTTAGATATTCGTAGTAACAATTGTAAGGTGTTTGATATCTAGTTCTGGATCATGAAAAGAAAGTTACACACAATTAAGTGTTTATGTATATTTTGAGAATTTGAATTATATTCTGTTTAGTGTTTATATGCATCTAATAATGGAAATTGTGGTCTATATATTTACAAGTCATGTTCTTGTTAGACTTAATTAGTTCAATTATTGCATTAGTTATATCGATTTATTGTTATTAGTTTATAATAATCATTCCTTATTTTATGCGCTTCTTGTTAGACCCATATTAAATGTTTGATTATTCTTTATATGTTGAATTAGTTTTTATTGTACAATACATAATCAATATTCCTTCTATGATACAGGAAAACAGGAAGCAATTATTTTGCCTAATTAGTGATTGTATCTATGAGTTCAACGCTTTTGTATCATGAAGGTGGTTACTACATGGGATTGTTTTGTTATCCTTTGTTATTTTTTTTGGTGTTTTGTTTAGAGAATTTGATTGTATGTTTTTGGATTTGGATTGAAGTACTCATAGATGGGCATCTACAAATTTGGCTATGCAAACGCCCTCTTAATATTCTATATGTTATGATATTTGGAAACAATAGGATTTGGTAATTTAAAATGTTATTTGGTATTTGATGGATCATAATATATATGCAATGAGTAACTTAAAGCGTTATTTGTGTTGAATTGAATATAGTTATTTTATATTTACACCAAAAAAAATGATTGTGTAAGAAAAAATATTGTACTGTACTTATTAAAAATATTGTACCAAATATGTACCATTTATTAGCACTTTATTTGAAAGCGCTATCAAACATATGTTATATATTAGCGCTTTTTGTTTAGAGTGCTATAAAAAAACAAACAAAAAACATGCAAAATACTGACTTTGATAGCACTTTAATTAAAACGCTATTATAAATTGGTACTTTAATAGCGCTTTTAAAGTGCTATTAAATAAGAAATATTTACAATAGTGGCGCGGTTAATAGCACTTTTAAGCGCTATCAAAAACAAAAAAAAGCGCTATTAAATAGCTTATTTGGCGTAGTGATTACAAGGTAATATTGGTCATGGATTCGATCCTCAACAACTGATTTATTTATTTATTTTCAGAACTAAGCTACTTTTTACCTCAATTTTTAATAAAAATCGAGGGGTAAAGTCCTGTTAAAAATTTTTAAAAATTAAAAAGTCATAAAGTGTAGTTGCTGGGATTTGAATATGTGTCCTCTAAATAGATTTCCTTTTGGTTTCCAGCAAAATCGAGGGAATATATATTATTTTTTTTAAAAAAATAAAATGTGACGCGTCTATGGTTTATACTTCAGATTTTTATTAGGTGAGGTGAAATATTTTGTTATGAAATATATTATTTGTTGTAGTGTAGTGTGTTGGGTTTTCCCTTTGAGAGGAAGTCTTGATCATGTGTTACAGGGGGAGTTTGGACTTGTCTGTGATGTCAGACCACATGTCTAAACATCTGTCTTCTGGAAGTGTTGAAGATGGTGATTTGTAGCTACGTGCATTTTCTCATGTATTTTTTTCTACTGCAGTTTGTACAAAGTTTACATGTTTACATGTAGCTTGTTTTGTGGTGTTATTCCTCTCTCCATGATTATTGTGTTTTGGTTGTTTTAGCCAATTTACCAAAGGGAAAGATTTTTTATTCCATGGTTTTATGATTGGCTAAATTTTAGTAAAAATAGTTATATACTAATGTTGAGCAAAATGTCATAACATCTTCATCAACTGTCATAATAACTTTACTGTTATGTGTTTCAGCAAGATGTTAAAGACAAATGTCATGACATCTTGATCTGTATACAGCAGGCACTGCTGTCACTACTAAAAAAAATTAAATTTAGAGAGAAAAAATTTCCGTCACTAATACACTAAAATTCCATCAGAAATCAATTTACTGGGAACAATTATTTTGACTTATACGATTTATCATAAACACAAATGTTCAATTTCATGACCTATCATAAAAGTATATATTCAACTTCATGGCCTATCTTGTTGTGTCACAATTCTTTACGTGTTTAAAGAAAATAGGATGAGACTTGTTCATACCTATTAAATGTCATGCTTCCATTTTTGAACTTTGGATTTTAGTTTCATTGAAAATTTTGGAACTAATGCCTTCAAATGCCGCACAAATTAAGCACTTCATCAATTACCTGGACAACAAGAACAGACGGTACAAATACATGTTAGAATCAAAGACACACTCAATAGAAGTTATTAGCTTTTAACCAAAAATAACATCTAAAGTAAAGCCTACATCACACGAACAGGTCATCAAAACTACCTTTTTCTAAGTATATAAAGGAAAGGGTTAATAAAGTAGCTTTTGCAAGTTTCAATAAACAAAGATTGAAGCTGGAAGGGAAAGGAGAAAAATTGACTCTAAATCAATATGCCAAGGAGGTAGTAAGTTTGTAATTGAAACTATTTAAATCACTTAAGTACACCTGATATCAATCAATTTAACGTCAAATGAGAACCATAATTCATCCAAATGTCAAGGGTGTGCTTGAGAATAGTGTGTGTTTTAATATATTTTCAGTTAGCAAAGGATGTTCATTAAAAAAGAAGAAAAGTAAAACTAATTGGTCGATTCCTTCTATTCTTTAGTACTTATAATTAATGATTTCCTATTTCGTCTGATATAATACGTGTATTCTTTTAGTCTAGCTAGAAGCCTCTATTTAACAAGTGTGCATGAATGTCACATGTATTTTTCAATTCTACTTTGATAATATATCCATTCATATCTATTCATAGCCCCCAACAAAATTTAAGGTCAGATTACATAATATATGTATTCTTCACTACTACAAGATATAATACTTGATCATTTAAAAGAGATCGCAAAAGTGGGTTTAAAATCACAAACTTAAAAACTTGATAAATTTTAGCGACAAAATTGTATATAAAAATCACTTCAATTATTTAATTATGTAGTAAATTCAACTCACTGATATTGAATTCGTGGATCACAAATCTGGTATAAGCACTATGCCAAAAAAGTTATTTAATAGCTTTTTATTTTGTTTTGGATATCACTTAAAAGTGTTATTAACTGCGTCGCTATTGTAAATGTTTTTGTTTAATAGCACTTTAAAAGTGTTATTAAAGTACCGGTTCTTAATAGTGTTTTTTTAAAAGTACTACTGAAGTGGACATTTTGTGCTTTATAATATATATTATGATTTGATTTTGATAGTACTTTGAAACAAAGTGCTATTATAGAGAACATGTTTGATATCATTTTCAAGCAAAGTGATTTATATGGCACATGTTTGATAGTGCTTTCTTTTAAAAGTGTTATTATAGAATGTTTCATTAATAACACTCTCTACAAAGCGCTATTGTAATATACTTTTTTAGTACACAATCATTCTTTTGGTGTGAAAATATCAAAAAGCTACATTCAATATCAAATAAAGCTTTAAAATACTCATTTCATACATATTATGATTCATTAATATCAAATAACATTTTAAACCAAATCCACTTGTCTACAAATATCATATATATATATATATATATATATATATATATATATATATATATATATATATATATATATATATATATATATATATATATATATATAAACCAAAAAAAGAAAATAATATGGGTAAAAATGAATTAATATGTATGTCTCCATATAAGAGTTAAAGTAGTGAAAGAAAACACAACATTTAATGTGGAAAGGTAAGATATTTATAGTGAATAGTTTTAGTTATACTACCACATGTCTAATAAAATCTACTAGAACCACAGCCAGCCTCCCAACTTAGCTTCCATATCATAAACTGCTTGTAAACACACCTTAAGACCCCAAACTTCATACTGCAATAGTTTCATTGGAGCTACTCTTAATGCAACCGTAGAAAGCCTATCATAAGGTTATAAGTTTCAATATTCAATAAAGGCAGCCTAGTCCTATAAAACTACTACCGCATCAAGGCCGTAGGAAGTTTCAATACATTATAGATAAGTAGATAAATAGTATAAAAGCATTCAAATTATTTATACTTATAGGGCAGTATAAAAGGATGAAAATCGTACCTTAGAGGCACAACAATATCATTCCAAACATGCACAATACAACCTTCAAGTTCAAGACCTGGAATCAAAAAGAAGCACACTTGGTAATATGTAATATCAACTAAGGAAACAAAATATATACATGTGTCAAAAGAGAATATATCTATTGTTTTTTAGGGAATAAATATCCAAACTAGAAAGTGAAAACTATCAAAATATCAAATAGTTCATTGATCATCATAATACAAAAATAGACAAAATGAAACATATATACAATCCACTATCAACAACCAACATAGTTCACACCTGTTACTAGTGATGAGGAGCATAAACATGGCATTTTTAATATTATTTAGTGTGAAGCAACATACAAAGTCTTGTACATCCAACATTGTTGTTGTAAAAATATTCTTTCTCTTAGTTGCAATGGAACATGCAGGAATATTTTCTTTCAGTGTCCTCTCAAACTCTTAGAAATTACCATTTCCAAAGTACTACTTATCTAAAAACTCCATCGTTATTACCATTTCCCTAAACCTAAGCCAGGTTCATAATTAAATAAATTTCATGTTAGTGTGTTTTTTCATAGTGAAAAAATTGATCTTGATCATTTTTTCCTGAGAAATATAGGTTAAGTACTCACCAAAACCATGAAACCATGTTGCGGTTTGAGCCAATGGAGATGATGTTCGTAGCGATTCCGGTGGATATGACAGTTTTGTTGTCTATCTTGTGTGGCTTCCACGCAAGGGCGAGAACACTAGTGGCGACGTAGTATAGTTGTTTCTACGCTGCCTACAGGAGAGAAGCTACGAAATCACATAAAGTTTTGATGTGGTTGTTTTGATTGTTGCACGGTCCTGAGTAAAAAACCCTACCAATTGAATTAACTCACCAACTAACCGAGATGGATAATACATATAGAAATCAAAAACGTCAAACCAAAACTAAGAAGATCGAAAAATTCTATCGGTTGCAATTGCGAGAGTTCGGATCATTGCGAAGAAATCTAGTCGTAGTGTATCTGCCGATGGCTTTGTCAACTCCTAACCTGATTTGCTTTAGAAGTTGGACCAAAGTAGACTGTCTCTCCAGAAGAAAGAAGACAGGGGTCATCAAAAAGTTCATAAACTTCACTACTTGGCAGATGGATGGATGCAACGATTATCCTTTGAATACCATCCCTTAAATGTAAGCTTGAAATTCTACTCATAACATAGTAGAATACCTAATATAAGGATGGATGCAACGATTTTTTATTTTATTTTATATTGGGAGAGGAGAAAAACCAAGAGTTAACTGAATAGATTTTTATTGTATTCCAAACTGTTGCTTTTACAATATGCTAATTACATTAAATAGCAACCACTTACTCCTAACTGTGTAACTAACTCATGTAACTAACTCTAACAATAATTCTAATTTCTAACTAACTGCTAACAATTAGCTAACAGATTTGTTATTCTGTGATACCCCCCCACAAGCTGGAGCATGTATATTAATCATGCCAAGCTTGGATACAAAATCTGGAAACTTAGAAGGAGGGAGTGGCTTAGTGAATATATCAGCCAACTGATGATGAGTAGAAACAGGTAACAAATGCAATAACCCAGCTTGAAGCTTGTCGCGCACAACATGGCAGTCTAATTCGATATGCTTGGTGCGCTCATGATATGTATGATTCTGTGCAATATAGATGGCAGATTGATTGTCACAGAATAAAGGAATCGGAAGAGGTAGCTCAAGATGTAAAAACTGGAACAAATATTGGTACCATTGAAGCTCACAGGCTGTTGCTGCAAGAGCTCTGTATTCGGCTTCTGAAGAAGAACGCGATACAGTAGATTGCTTCTTAGTTTTCCAGGAGATCAAGGAAGAACCTAAGAAGATAGAGTAGCCAGTTACAGACCGCCTCGTGTCTGGGCAGCTAGCCCAGTCGGAATCACTATAAGCTTGCAACTTTAAAGAAGACCTGGCAGAATAGAACAATCCCTGTCCTGGAGCAGCCTTGATGTAACGAAGAACACGTGTAGCTGCAGTCATGTGAACCTCTGTCGGGGCTGCTAAAAATTGGCTTAATTGCTGAACTGCAAAGCCTATGTCAGGACGCGTAGTGGTGAGGTATAATAACCTGCCAACCAATCGTCTATAACTGCTAACATTAGGAAGAGGCTTGCCTTCTGTTAATGAGAGGTGAGCATTAGAATCCATAGGAGTTTTCACACTCTTACAAGCAAGAAGGCCAGCATCAGTCAGAAGCTCCAATGCATATTTGCGTTGAGAAAGAGTGATTCCAAGAGAAGATCTTGCCACTTCTAAGCCAAGGAAAAACTTTAAATCACCAAGATCCTTGATACTGAATTTGGCATGGAGAAAACTCTTGACAGCTTGGATTTCTTCCATAGAGTTCCCAGCCAGAACAACATCATCAACATATAAAAGTAAGCAAGTAATAGAATCACCCTGTTGCTTAAGAAGTAAAGTATGATCATGAGAACATTGATGAAATCCAATAGATTGCAGAGCAGCTACCAATGTTTGATACCATTGTCGACTGGCCTGTTTGAGGCCATAAAGAGACTTCTGAAGCTTGCAAACTGGATTAGGAACATCAGATTGAACCCCAGGAGGAAGCTTCATATAAATGTCCTCATCAAGGGAGCCATGGAGGAAGGCGTTATCAACATCAAGTTGATGAAGAAACCATCCTTGGGAAGCAGTAATGGCCAATAAAAGCCTAAGGGTATTCATCTTTGCAACTGGAGAGAAGGTCTCCAAATAATCCAGGCCTTCAATTTGGGTATATCCCTTAGCCACCAAGCGAGCTTTATAACGCTCAACAGAACCATCTTGTTTGTGTTTGATGCGAAAAACCCACTTGCAACCGATGGGCTTTTTGGATGAAGGAAGAGGCACAATCTGCCATGTGTGATTCTTGTTGAGAGCATCCAACTCCTTGATCATTGCCTCTTGCCACTGAGGATCCTTGCAAGCCTGAGAATAAGTCTTTGGTTCCACTAAATTGGATACATTAGCAACAAAGGCAAAATGTGTAGGAGACAATTTGTCATAAGACACAACAGAGGAGATAGGATGCCTTATACCTGATGAATGATCATTTGAGGAAGATTGGGCTGCCAGGCTAGGAGGCAATGTGACTTGAAAATCCTGCAAGTGTGATGGCAATCTCCTTGTACGAAGAGACTGCCTTGGAAGAGGATTTGTAGGCACAGGATCAACAGGTGGGAGAAACAAAGGAGCAGAATCAGGTAAAGTGTAATCAATGGCTTCAATATCATGAGAAGTAGGCAAAGGAATTGTGACATCAGGTGGTGTATGATCAAGGTTATGGGATATGGTCTGAAAAGGAAATTGCTGCTCATAGAATATGACATTTCTTGAAAGTAAGACTTCTCTTGATTTCAAATCAAATAACAAAAAACCTTTAGTGCCATGTTTGTAACCAAGAAACACACATTTTCGAGCTCTAGGATCCAATTTTGTGCGAGCCCGAAGCAAGGTAGAAGCAAAACCAAGACACCCAAAGACTTTAAGAAAACCAAAGTCAGGAGGTTTAGAATAAAGCTTCTCAAAAGGAGTTTTATTGCCCAAAACAGAAGATGGAAGTCTATTGATAAGAAATGTGGCATGGGATACAGCATGTGACCAAAAAACCTTAGGCAAATGAGACTGGAATAACAAGGAACGAGTGACATTTAAAAGGTGTTGATGCTTCCTCTCAACAACAGAATTTTGTTGAGGGGTTTCTACACACACTCGTTGATGAATGATGCCATTAGAAGCATAAAATTGGGTAAGGAAAAACTCAGGACCATTATCAGATCTAATGACTCTAATGGAAACATCAAATTGAGTTTTAATCATAGCACAAAACTGTGGAATAAGATGCTGAACTTCAGACTTTTGTTTCATCAAAAATAACCATGTAAATCTGGTGTAATCATCAACAATAGTAAGAAAAAATCTATGACCGTGCATAGAAGCAACAGCAGAGGGACCCCAAATATCAATGTGAATCAAATCAAAGGCTTTATTAGATGTACTATTACTGTGAGAAAAGGACAATTTCCTTTGTTTGGCCAAATGGCAAACCTCACATACATGGTTTCTTGTACAATTGATAAAGGGAAAAGTATTACCTAAGATGGAAATACAATCAAAAGAAGGGTGGCCAAGCCTATGATGCCACAAACTAGAAGGGGAATTCAAGGAAGAACAAGTAGCTGAAACTGCAGGTACAGGTCTAACTGGCTTTAAACAGGATGCATTCATTGTGGGTGTAACCAGGTAATACAAGCCATCAACCTCTTTAGCTGCACCAATCATCCTCAAGGCATTCATATCCTGTATTAAGCACAATTTAGGAACAATAGTGAGCTTACAATTCAAAGTTTCAACAAGCTTTGTAACAGAGATAAGGTTGAAGCTAAATTGAGGCAAATATAATACATCTACCAAGTAAAAGGACTTAGTAAATGAAATGGTGCCAGAAAAATGAGCTACCAAGAAACTGCCATTGGGCAATTTAACCTTCACTGGCTTAATCCTCTTGTATGTAACAAAGAGTTCTAAGCTACCACAAATATGGTCAGTTGCACCTGTGTCAATAATCCATTGAATTAATCGAATTATACCATTGCGAGTTTGCATAGCCACAGAATTGGTTTGTGCAATGGTTGGAGTCCTTGAACTTGGAGCAAAATTGACCTTTGCTGTCCTTGCAGTAACCTTATCCTGAGAAGGCAACAAAGCAAGTAGAGTATTGTACTGATCTTCAGTCAAGCTGAACCGAGAGCTATCCTCATGTACAGAATTGGAATCATCTTCCTCTGCCTCTGTGGCGTTGGACATGTTAGCATGTCGAGAAGCGCCTTGAGAATTCCTGGACTTGTAACTCTGTGGATACCCATGCTTTTTGTAACACACATCCACAGTATGCCCAATTTTGCCACAATGTGAGCATTCCTTCCTGTATTGATTTCTGTAGCTATTGGAACCTTGAGAACCTTTATTAGAATTGGTTCCATTGCCATAGCTGCGATTAGATGAATTGCTATCACCTCTGTTATTCTTTTGTGAATCAGGAACACCTTGAGCAGTAGCAGCATTAGCCATAAGAACCTTAGGCACATTCTCAACACTGAATTGCCTCTCTTGCTGTGCTGCGAGTTGAAACACGCGATTGATGCTTGGCAAAGGCTCCATGAGCATGATTTGCGACCTCACACCGGAGAATTGTTCCCCTAAACCACGCAGAAATCGAATGACATGATCCGAATTTCTTTCTGCCTTGATTTTGACAAGTGCATCACAGACACAAGATGGCAATGGTTTCAAAACCTCTAATTCATCAATCAAAATCTTCATAGCTGTAAAGTACTTGGTTACCGTCATGTCTCCTTGCTTGAGACTGTAGATTTCTTCTTGTAATTCAGAAATGCGGAAGAGATCTGCCTGTGAGAACCTCTCCTTCAACTCCTTCCAAACGTCGATTGCTTTTTCTCGCCACAGGATCGATTGCGCAATCTCCGGATTCATTGAACGAATCATCCATCCAAGAACCATTGTGTTGCAGCGTTGCCAAAACGGATAGATCTCATGATCTTCTCCAGGATCACGAAGCGTTCCATCAACGAATCCGAGTTTGTTCTTGGTTAACAAACTCATTCGCATCGATCTTGACCAGCTGTGGTAATTTTTCTCAGAAAGTGGCGGAGAAACAAGAATCGTCGCCGGATTCTCGTTCGGATGCACATACAACGGACAAGAAGTGACTTGCACATCTTGCAAGGAATACAGATACGGCGGAGCCACCGGCGGAACGTTCGCAGCCATCGAAACTCCAGTGAACCACCGTGGAGATTATCAGAGTTTGCAGCAGAGCTCTCTCTAAGAGAGCTCTGATACCATATTGAGAGAGGAGAAAAACCAAGAGTTAACTGAATAGATTTTTATTGTATTCCAAACTGTTGCTTTTACAATATGCTAATTACATTAAATAGCAACCACTTACTCCTAACTGTGTAACTAACTCATGTAACTAACTCTAACAATAATTCTAATTTCTAACTAACTGCTAACAATTAGCTAACAGATTTGTTATTCTATGATATTTTATTTTATTAAGTTGAACAATAGCGCTTGTCTAAAAAACCTAATATAAGGATGGCTAAAACGATAGCACTTTTATAAAAACTGCTATATTGATGAAAAATGTTATTTGTCAAAAAAATGTGAAGAACATTAATAGCGTTTTAAAGAAAACACTATCTTAATGAAGAACATTAATAACGTTTTAAAGGAAGCGCTATCATAGTCAAGTTTAATAATAGTTTTTCCTACAAAAATACTATTAAAATCAGATTGTCAACATCCTATAATAGCATTCAACCATAAAATATTATTATAGATTTATTTCTCACCTTTTCAATTGTACTTTATTTTAAAATGTTATTAATTAAATTATATAAAATATCAATTTTGGTATATTGAAGTGCTTGAGATTCATTGTATCATTTATCACTCGATTCATAATGTTTGGAAGTTTAGATATGTCTGTGAGCTGAGGCATGGTCTGCATTATAGATAGTTATGTCATCTTTCATATTTGGAGATGTAACCCTATTTAATTTGATTTCATAAAATATAAATATAAATTCATGTACTTATGGAACAAGTGATTGGTACTAAGTTGGTGCTAATTTTTCCACAGACTTCCTTCTTAATAGGAAATCCAGAAGAACAACCTCATAAGCATACACGCCACTTTTATCAGTCAATTTACTTGCAAAATAATTGAAGTGCAATTTCAAAATATATGATTAGATTAAACATAGTCAAAAACATCCAATAATATTTAGCTTTATATATTTATAAAAATCTAGAAGGAATGTATATGCCCTAGATAAGATAAAAATGCACAGGTAATATGTTTTAAAAACTAAAACAACTCAAATCTAATGACATAGCTGAATTGAATATCTAAGACATGGTTTGTTATGAGAGCTTAGCAAGTAGCAACACATTGAACATGTAACAACATGACAAATCAATGCATATGTTGGCAAACACTATTAACTATGATGCATAGGTACGGGTAATGATACTGGTACAAGATACAATATTTTACAAAAAATCAAAATCAGATTGTCAGCATTCTATGATAGCGCCCAACCATAAAGTACTATTATAAATTTGTTTGTCACCTTTTCAATAGCGCTTTATTTTAAAATGCTATTAAGTTAGACTATGCAAAATATCAATTTTGACATAGTGAAGTGCTTGAGATTCATTGTATCCTTTATCACTGGATACATAATGTTTGAAAGTTTAGATCAGTCTGTGAGCTGAAACATGGTTTGCATTATAAATAGTTATGTCATCTTCCA
Source organism: Vicia faba (assembly GCA_948472305.1). Lineage (NCBI taxonomy): Eukaryota > Viridiplantae > Streptophyta > Magnoliopsida > Fabales > Fabaceae > Vicia > Vicia faba. The sequence continues at coordinate 537,919,207 of OX451736.1, forward strand.
TACTTGGATATGTAACCCTATTTAATTTGATTTCATAAGATATAAATATAAATTCATATACTTATATAACAAGTGATTGGTACTAAGTTGGTGCCAGTTTTTCCACAGGCTTCCTTCCTAATAGGAAATTCAGGAGAACAACCCCATAAGCATACACGCCATTTTTATCAATCAATTTATCTGCAAAATAATTGAAATGCAATTTCAAAATATCTAATTAGATTAAACATTGTCAAAAACATCTAATAATATTTAGCTTTATATATTTATAAAAATCTAGAAGGAATGTATATGCCCTAGATAAGATAAAAATGCATAGATAATATGTTTTAAAAACTAAAACAACTCAAATCTAATGACATAATTGAATTGAATGTCAAGATATGGTTTGTTATGAGAGCTTAGCAAGTAGCAACACATTGAACATGTAACAACATGACAAATCAATGCATATGTTGGCAAACACTATTAACTATGATGTATAGGTACGGGTAATGGTACCGGTACAAGATACGACATTTTACAAAAAAGCAAGATACATGTATATTAATAACAATAAGAATTTTCTATAAAATATACGAGTAGAGAACTAAGTTTTCAATAAAACATCACTATAAAAGTAAAAAGAAAATCCAAAATAATATCAAGATACAATAACGGAGAAATAAAAATACGTAAATATAATTTATTGATATTTGAGGAAATCACAAATTTTACTCGAAACTGAATAAAAAGAAAAACTAAAGTGCCACGAGTACAGTACAAGTATTTGGTACGGTTGCGTACTAGATACCAATACTTCACCTTTTTTAGAAGTACTCATACTTCAGAGACTATTAATAACAAGTTTAGTTGGCATTACCATCTAAAATATATTTTGAGATTACACATCCCAATGTTCCTCAAAGCTTCAAATTCTTCTTTTGGGACCAATTAATTATGGCAAGACCGAAATCAGAGATCTGAATCCACCACTAATAGATAAGAAACTATTCTTAATTAAATAAATTGTGAAAAAAAATTAATTAATTTTTTACCTTGGCATTGAAATTTGCATCTAAAAATATATTAGAAGATTTGATATCTCTATGAATCAAGAAGGGTAACAATGCTCATGTAGATACTCTAATCCAATTATTGCCCCAGGATGTACATAGCCAGCCACATGTATTCTTCAATACTACTTTGATAATATATTGAACAGACAATACATACCATGTATTGAGAATACCATGGTGTACATTGTATTTCTTGGCAATCAGATTTCAATTTACAAACATATTGAAAAAGTAAACCAAATTGTTAACAGTTTCAAATGTCTATTGTACATAGAGCCAACAATTAAAGAAAAAAATTAACATCGCTTAACAATCAAAAGCATAGCGTATCATAACATAAATTCATAAATGTATTTTGCAACCACAAAGTTTGAAAATAAAGAATTTATCAATCTCTCAATACCGTCTCTATCCATGAGCCACATGCATGTTATATATCTCTTGACATATTTAATTTGATTTAGTGAGATTCTTTTGGACATACCTCATCATTATGCGCATGTCAAGGAGGTAATTTAAGAACAAAGTGTGATTTAATTGGATTTTATAAAAAGCATCTTTGAGACCTTTTAAGAAACTTGAAGATTTGTTCATATTTTTGTGTGAAGATCTTGCAGCTGATTTAAAAAGTGAATATTAGATTCATTTTGAAGAGTCCAAACTCATTCTAAGAGTCTATAAATAGGGACTTGCTATGACCTAAAAGAGCAAGCATTCACATAGAAGAAACCGTGGGTGCAACATAAGGATTAGGATTTTGGGAGTCTTTTAAGTTCTTTGTGTTTGTGTTCTTTGTATGCCACTCATATATCTTTGATGCATTGAGTTGATTGATTGTTGCTTGTTGATCAAGATATTATTCTTACTCATGAGCTTTTAAGTAAATAGTTGAGTATTGTTCTTAGTTAAAGCTTTTGAGCAAAACTAAGTATTGTTTATTTGAAGTGTAATCTTCTATTGGGTGTTTAGTCTAGTTAAAAGGTTTGTGGCTGTAGGTATATCACTGCGGTGATTGGTGTTAGAAACTCACCAAAGTCTATGATGAATTTCTACCACAATAACAATTTAATTATGAGACAAACAAAGAAAGAAGATAAGACAAATAATTTCTACAGAGTTTCTCTCTGCTCATAAACTGTGAAAACTTTCTTATTCACTTTGCAACTGCAAAATACTGTGAATGACTTGCTTGACTTGCTTACAAAAATATGGGTTACTCCCTTTATTTATAATTGAGCTTGCACCCTAAGCCTAAATCCCAAAATATCTATTTTGTTACTAAATCAAATCTAATCTATTCTAGACTTAAATCAAATCTATTTAAATCTAAAACAAATCTAATCTTTTCGACACTATGAATTAAAATTTAACACACCACCTAATTCATTGTGTCTAAACTATCTATATTCATTATGGTTCTTAACCTTCTGAATACTTCGACTTGCACTCCCTTCGTCATGATGTCTGCAATCTAATTCTCAGTTCTGCAGTGTTCCAAATTCATCTTCCCATCTGTTACCGGCTCTCGAAGATAATGGAACCTCATTTCGATGTGCTTACTTCGACCATGTGTTATTGGGTTCTTCGCCAGATTGATAGTTGACATGTTGTCGATCTTCATGGTAATTGCTCCATGATCTTTCCCTGTTATCTCTTCGATCAAGTTCACCATCTAAGTTGCTTGACATGCACAAAGAGAAGCAACTATGTATTCTGCTTCGCATGATGATAATGCCACTACTGGTTCCTTTCTTGAATTCCTAGAAACTGGTGCACCATCTAGCATAAATACATATCCTGCTGTTGACTTTCGATCTTCAGCATCACTACAACAACTCGAATCAGTGTATCCCACTAACTTGCATTCTTTTCCTTTATCAGCTGTAGGAAACAAAATTCCATAATCGAAAGTTCCTTTGAGATACCTTAGTATCCTCTTCACTGCTTCTAAATGTGATACCTTTGGCTTCTGCGTGAATCTACTTATAATACCTACATTATATGCTAAGTCAGGCCTTGTATGACAAAGATATCTTAATGACCCAATAAGTCTTCTATATTGGGTTGGATCAACATCATCTTCATCTGCATCTTTCGATAATTGTAGTCTTAGTTCTGCAGGTGTCGAAGTTGAGTTGCATTCTTCCATCTCAAACCTCTTGAGAATTTCTCCTGCATATCTTCTTTGATGCATCACCAAACTTCTACTGCTCTTGTAGAATTCGATACCAAGGAAATATGAAATCTCACCCAAATCATACATTTTGAATTCATTGTTGCGATCACCTTTGAAGTCTTCGATCTCACTTTTACAGCTACCTGTTATCAACAAATCATCTACATAGAGACATAGTATAAGCAATTTACTCTTGCTTCTTCTTACATATACTCGATGTTCAATTGTGCACTTCGCAAATTCCTTATCCCTTAGGAAACTATCAATTTTCTTATTCCAAGTCCTTGGAGCTTGTTTCAATCCATACATGGATTTATGCAGCCTGTACACCTTTCTTTCTTCACTATGCCAAACAAGGGATTAGACAGCGCTTTTTTAGGCCTTTAACAGCGCTTAAAAGCGCTGCTAAAACCTCCGCTGCTAAAGGTATAGACAACGCTTTTTTTCAATCACTTTAGACAGCGCTTTTACCAAGCGCTGTCTATTACCCCCCTTTAGCAGCGCTTTTCCTCTTCTTTTTTTTTTAATTTTTTTTTTCAATCACTTTAGACAGCGCTTTTCATGAAAAGCGTTGTCTATTACCCCCCCCCCCCCCCCTTTAGCAGCGCTTTTCCTCATTTTTAAAAAAAAAAAATTTCAATCACTTTAGACAGCGCTTTCATGAAAAGCGTTGTCTATTACCCCCCTTTAGCAGCGCTTTTCCTCTTTTTTTTTTTTATAAATCACTTTAGACAGCGCTTTCATGAAAAGCGTTGTCTATTACCCCCCCTTTAGCAGCGCTTTTCCTCATTTTTTTTTCAATCACTTTAGACAGCGCTTTCATGAAAAGCATTGTCTATTACCCCCCCCCCCCCCTTTAGCAGCGCTTTTCCTCATTTTTTTTAATTTTTTTTTCAATCACTTTAGACAGCGCTTTCATGAAAAGCGCTGTCTATTACCCCCCCTTTAGCAGCGCTTTTCCTTATTTTTTTTATAAAAAAAAATTTCAATCACTTTAGACAGCGCTTTCATTTAAAACAAAACGCTGCCTATCAAATTTATTCTCACCGTTTTTGCACCAGAAACTATAGCTTCATTATAACATTTTAAACAAAAACAACATTAATATATACCACAATGAAACAATATTATAACAACATCAATATTCATCTCTTAAATCCTTTTTGCACAATATACATAACAACAAGATTAATATATACCACAATGAAACAATATTATAACAACATCAATATTCATCTCTTCAATCCTTTATGCACAATATACACAACAACAATATTAGTATATACAACAATGAAACAATATTATAATTACATCAATATTCATCTCTTCACTCCTTTTTGTACAATATACACAACAACAACATTAGTATATACAACAATGAAACAAAATCCACGATGAATATATAACTCTATCTTCTAAATCGAGCTGCACCTATATAACCGAAAACAAAATCAAAAAATCAAAATTCATACAAGTTACCAAATAACAACAACAAAAACAATAATATTGTAACACAACTATAACGACATATATTATATTCTCAAAACTCAAAGTTATACCTTATAATAAAACTCTCAACTCCATAACAAATTGGCACCAATCCTCCATAAGTTCATCCAATTGATCTTTTGAGTATGAAGCACACTTGAATTCATCAAAGTACTACATAATAATATAACATAGTATGATTTAATTAAAATACTAAGTCAGTTTATGAGAAATATGAAAATAATTCCTAAGTTAGAAATTCATACCATGGATGGAATCTCTAATCGGTCCAAAAGAATAGTTTCTTTCATAAACCTCAACATAAAATAACCGCAATCTACACCATTGCGCTGACGAGGACACTACACATGGAAAGAAAATACGGATATACATCAAGATATACACCTTAACTTGGTTTATCAAGTATCATCGCTATATAATCAAAACTGTGAAAATCTATACCTCCACTTTGATCCAAGAAATATTGTTGACTCTACTCCTTGGTACTTGAATATCTCTTTATGCTCGAAAACTTTGTAGAATATTATAATAAAATAATAACGAATATTTAGAGCTATTGCACATAAATAATTAAATATACACAGTAATATTTTGGAACAATGTCACTTACGTGTCAATCGTCTTCTTCATATCTGAGTATGTTGTCCAATCACTGCCCAATGAATCCAGATAATATACAATTTCTCTCTAAGGATTAATTGCAACCAATAACCAGTGTCCACTGGAATATTTAACAAAGGTTAGATGGAAATTTTCTGCACAACGTTAAAAAACGAAAAATTATAATAGAGGTAATTTAGAATGAAAATCTTACTTGGGGCCAGTATTATATGGTAAAAAGAACAATTTTTCTGTATCTTTGCTGGCCATAAATAAACTGAGCACAAATGCTATTACTTCATCTGGTTTTGCGATTATTGACCCTGCGTGGACAATGTTGGGATTTATGAAAGTGAATCTGGACTCCAATCCACGCAGGCGAATCAACTTGTCATACAGAAACATTAAATAAAAACATCATTAACATTAATTATTCATTGAAATGAGTAAATAAATTTTGCAATTAATTAAACAAAGTTGATTGGAGTATACCTGATGTATATATTGATAACAGCCATGCCTAATGTCAAGTGTCCAAAAACTTGTTCCAAATCCTCCTTACCAATTGCTGTCATGCCTTCAGAACCATAAATCCCTTCATGCAGGGGTATAAGAGAAGTACCACCTTGCGAAATAGTTGTGAAGCTTATAAATGTCTGAAGGCACGACCTATATTGTGAAGTAGTTTTCTTTCTAGCCCCGAACCTCTTAGCAACACTCTTTGTTTCTGTGGGAATGTTGCTAATTACAGGCTCCTTACCCCTACTTACAGCTTCAATCTCTTTAGCAGGAATAATCTAAATATCATAAAATTAGAGTGGTCAAGTATAGGACGACAAATTAACATTATCTAATCATAAATATCATATAACTTTGTTGTACCTGTTTTTTTGCTGTCACTGACTCCTCTGGCCGCGTAATCCCTTTATCTTTTGGTTTGGGTTTTGTAGGAGTCTAACATTACCATGCAAAAAAAATGTAAGTAAAACGAACGTAAAAAAATTTGAGTATTAAAAGGTTCATAAAGGTTTTAATTATACCTCATCATCTATGTGAACAAGCCTTGACGGCCATGCAACAAACGCTCCTATTGCCTCTCCCACCAATGTTGCATCCGAAACTTCATCTGGGATTGGTAATAACGCACCCTCCTCTAAAGCAATATCAATCGACACTTTCAAATATCCAGAAGGGAGCGGTTTATGATGAAGTACTTCTCCCAGAGTGTTATGGACTTTTCCCTTGCCAACCATGCGATAAGTTGGTGTCTCTAAAAAGAGTTGACAAGGTGAAATTCCCTAAAATCAATAATAGATATGACATCGTTAATGTGTATATATGTCAGTAAAATAAATTACACTAACTTAATTTCATAATAATATATGTAAGTACCTCGGGAATACTCGGTTGAGCTGCACAATTGACACTAGCTATGTCACTAGCTTCTTTAACACCCGAAGCTTCCCTTTCTGATTGGTATTGTTTTGCTTTTTCCTTCCTCAATTCAAGAACTTCAGCTTCTAATGCATCCAACCTGGCCTGCAGTTCTTTATTGCTAGCAGATTTTGTCTTTGGATTGTTCTTTTTCAAGGAGGTTGGAGTAGCCCCATGTCCTTTACCCCTCACCCGACCAGAATACTCACGAACATCTAATGCTCGACTAAGTATGCTCCTGCAATCATCTGGTGGAGATGTAGACTGAGACAGACTCTCCTGAAATTCATATGAATATTGGAAATCTTGAAGTTGTACAATTTTAATACCGCAGACAATCTTGTGAATTTGGGGCAATCTTTATACAACGGTTTCTCCGCATCGCTTACCAACCTCTCAAATATTTTGGGACAATCTTGAAGATCTTCTTCAAGTGCTTCTGCAATCTCTTCCACCCGACCACAATCATATGTATCCGTGGCATTGTCGTACAAAACATAGGTCGCATTACTTTTCACCCCTGGTTCAACATTCTCGATGCTTTTCTCACCATGAAATATCCAACACGTATAACTTCGATCAATTCCGCGCATTAGTAAATGCGATTTCAATCCATCTGCGTCAACCCGACCCATATAACAACAACCCAAGCAAGGACATTTCATTCTATTCGGGTCTTCAGCGTGTTCAACAGCAAACTTAACGAACTCTAATACCCCATCCTCGTACTCTTTTGACAATCGATCGGCACACATCCATTTTTTATCCATGGTTTTAACTATTATCTAAGTTAAAGACTCTGTGTTGTCAACAAAAATCAAACATGTGATTAGAACAATTCTAGAAATGAGGATTGTTGTGGTCCTATAACATATTCAATCAATGATCGTCAACGTTACTATTTTAGAGACATTAGCTTAGTTGTGAACTCATTCTAAGATTCATGATTTGTGTTATTTTTTACTATTACTAAGTTGAATATTAGATGGGGGATTTACATGATGTTATTCCTTTGTTCCTTGCAGGCATGTCTACATGAGCTAAGCATACATTATGAGAAACAGAAAAGAAACAATGTAGGGAAATTAAGTGTCATGTTGAATGGTAACTCCAATATCTCCTAGTTATGCTTTGTTATGACTCGGTTTGTCTCTGCTATGTACAAAATCAATCCTCCACTATCTTATTCTTCTCCCATCATTGAGAAATCTAAGATTATTAAACCCATTACAAGTATTTTGACTAGTCCATAATATATCTTAGATTTAAAAAAAATCAAAATAAAAGTTTCAAAAGAGAGAATAGAAGCCATAATACCTAAGGTTCCTCGGCTTTTACTCGCGGAGATTGTTAATTTTCTATTTCGCCGTAAGAAGAGAAACAATAAGAAGATGAAGATTCCAGCAAGAGCAGAAGAAGCAATCAATGCTAGTAGAATTCTCTTATTCAAATTCTGGTGATGCACTATTCTAACATCTTGATTTCCTGTATCATTCATTGTAAAAACAATACATCAAAGATTAACCGGTGTAAGTGCAGGAAATTCATTATCGTCAATTTAAAACTAACAAGACCAAAACTATTAATCGTGGACACATTGCTTAAGCTAAAATCACCATCTAGTAAAATTAAATCTTAGAGTATACGTCAGTTGATGACATGAACTCACCTGATATGAGTAATGGGTGTGAACATCAATTGATGACATGAAACAAGATTGTGTAGGATGAGTCTGGCAATTCAGAATTATATACGTCAGCATTGCAACACGGATATGGGAAGAATATAGAAGTAAAAATAATAAATTTGTGTATGATATAAATGAAACCGAGGAGTGCTGCTAACAAGTAAAACACACATTTTCATTCTCTTTTAGTATTACATGAAATATTGAGTGGATCCCACTAAATAACATGGAACTACTCCTTATCAATGAGGCCTACATGCAATATTATCAAATAATTGGGTGTTGAAAAGAATCTATTGCTAATATTAACTAGAGTAACAAAACAAAACCTCAACTCTACATGACATAATTTCTTATATTTGTTCTTTGGAAGTTGGAAGTTGGAAAATAGAAAGAAATAATTAATAAAAACACCAATTTGTACCCTCCTAGCGCAAATGCCACGAAAGTTCAGGCTGCTTCATTTAAGCAAACAATTTTAAATCCACCTAATGGGTTACTATTGTTTCTGTTTGTGGAGTGTTCTTTTTGAAAAGTGGACTCAAAGTGTGTGAAAGGGTGTGATATAGCTTTAGCTTCTTACTATGTCATGCCTTTAGTTGATCTCCCAACTATAACAAATTTCATGCAATCAAAGATTGTTACCAACTCTTCTAATGTTTTAAATAGTTACAATAAAGTCTTAGTAACCAATCATGGTAATATTTTTTCCTATTTTAGAATCAACATTCCATTCCCATGTGAATGTATTGGAGGTGAGTTTTTAGGACATGTGTTTGAATACATAACAAAGAAAGGAGATACTTACGATTTGATTGCAAATAATTATTATGTAAGTTTGACTAGTTTTGAGCTTTTGAAAAAGTTCAATAGTTATGATCCAAATCATATACCTGCTAAGGCTAAGGTTAATGTCACTGTCAATTGTTCTTGTGGGAATAGCCAGATTTCAAAAGACTATGGATTGTTTGTTACTTATCCGTTAAGGTCTATGGATACTCTTGAGAAGATTGCGAACGAGTCTAAACTAGATGAAGGGTTGATACAGAATTTCAATCCTAATGTTAATTTCAGTAGAGGAAGTGGGATAGTGTTCATTCCAGGAAGAGGTATGTATTTTGTTTTTATTCTTCTTCTAAGTATCTGTAATGGCTTTTATTAAAGTCTTATTTATTTTTAACTTTTGCAGATAAAAATGGAGAATATGTTCCTTTGTATCCTAGGTAGGCAACTTTGATTATCTCACTTCTCAAGTTGAGTTCTTCATAGAAAAAGTAAATTTGCTTCATATTTGTTTCTAACTTTTATTTTTTTTCCCTCTTGCAGAACAGGTTTTGCTAAGGGTGCAGCTGTTGGTATATGGATAGCAGGAGTATTCGGGCTTCTATTATTTGTTATTTTTATATATGTCAAATACTTCCAGAAAAAGGAAGAAGAGAAAACTACATTGCCCCAAATTTCTAAGGTGCTTTCAACTCAAGATGGTAATGATAGTTTTGTGAAAGTAACTTATGATACTGTTAAAAGTTAGTATTTATTTATTTCAATAAGTTTTCTGCGATAACTTGTGAAAATAACTTTCTGTTCTTGGTGAAGCCTCGGGTAGTGGAGAATATGAAACTTCAGGATCTAGTGGGTATGGTACTGGTAGTGTTGCTGGGCTTACAGGAATTATGGTGGCAAAGTCAACAGAGTTTTCATATCAAGAACTAGCTAAGGCTACAAATAACTTTAGTTTGGATAATAAAATTGGTCAAGGTGGATTCGGAGCTGTCTATTGTGCCGAACTCCGAGGCGAGGTATGAAACTGCAGTGACTAATTTTTATTTTTTGTTAGTGTTTGATATCTTATCCTCTTATTCAAATTATTCTATGTAGAAAACAGCAATTAAGAAAATGAATGTACAAGCATCAACAGAATTTCTTTGTGAGTTGAAGGTCTTAACACATGTTCATCATTTGAATCTGGTATAACATCCTTCAAACTACTTAATTCAATGTTTTTCATTGTTAAAATCTTTGTTAAGCTTTTTGCATAAACAGGTTAAATTTATGTTATGAACCATGTTCTGAATTTACCTAAATTTTTATGAACAACATAAGTGAGGTTGATTGGATATTGTGTTGAGGGATCGCTTTTCCTTGTATACGAACATATTGACAATGGAAACTTGGGTCAATATTTGCATGGTTTAGGTAAGATCAGCAAGAAAAGTGCTTATATTTTTCTGTAATCTTACAATATTGTCAAACAGTTATCAATGACAGTGACATCATTCCAGGTAAAGAGCCATTACCATGGTCTAGTAGAGTCCAAATTGCTCTAGATTCTGCAAGAGGCCTTGAATACATTCATGAACACACTGTGCCAGTTTATATCCATCGCGATGTAAAATCAGCAAACATATTGGTAGACAAAAACTTGCGGGGAAAGGTAGCATTATAACCAATCTAAACGATCTTCTTTTCAAAATTTTCTTTATTTGTTAAGATTAATTAAACTATGAGTGGCTTAAACTCAGGTTGCAGATTTTGGCTTGACCAAACTTATTAAAGTTGGAAACTCCACACTTCACACTCGTCTTGTTGGAACTTTTGGATACATGCCACCAGCGTATGCTTTATTTTTCCTTATATTATATTTCGAGCGCGCAGTTTTTGCATGATTAATCAGTAAGATTATGTCGTCTTCTTTCAACAACTCGTAGGCATCTGACTCGTATTCCAACATACTAACCTCCTGCACTAGAGTTTCGAATTCATTCCATGTATTTTGATCAACACCATCATTACTGTTCACTAAATCGACAAACAAACGCTTTCAAATTTTAAAATTTGAAATTTAAGAGTATTTTTAGAATTTCACCGTTTCAGTAATCCAACCTTGTATTTTTAATATTAATATTTAGTATGTTATATGCGTTATATATATATTCGTAAAAGTCGAATGAACAAATTGGATACCTAAGCATTTTAACCATAGCATATCAAATTTTGTTAAGAAAAACATTCAAATCTAACTGAACTACATGCTATTTGCCTTAAAAAGATCTTTAACTTCCAAGCATGATTCATCACTTTTTTTAGGGTTAATTTCCAGACAACAATTCTAACAAACAAACATCATCTTACAGCGACGTTATTGATGAAGAAGATAATTTCAAACCTCTGAGGAGAAGAAGAACACTTACTTGGATTGAAAAAATGAATTAGCCGTGGGCCGAAGATTCGAAGGTGATGCAACGGAGGAGGCTGCTGGTGTTGGTGATTGTGCCGTTGATGCGAGGCGGAGGGTAATGGTTAGAGGACGACGAAGGGATGAAGGATGGAGACGGTTGACAATTGATGGTGGTGGTTGGTAACGATGAATATGAAGCGGTTGAAAGGAGGGTTTGAGAGATGACGGAACAAAGGGAGTAATGGAGATGACGAATGGAGAAGAAGATGAACAGCGATTTGTGTTTCTGGAAATCTGATTTAGGGGTTAGGGGTTTAGAAATAAATTAACAAACCAAAGGCAGCGCTTTCAAGAAGCGCTGCTAAAGGTACCCCCCCTTTAGCAGCGCTTTAGGTTTACCCCCCTTTAGCAGCGCTTTTAGACTTACACCTTTAGCAGCGCTTTTTGAAAGCGCTGTCTAAAGCATACCCTTTAGCAGCGCTTTTATTAATTTTTTAATTTTAATTTTTTTTAAAACCCTATAGCAGCGCTTAGGGAGAAAAAGCGCTGCCTTTGATAAGGCCTATAGCAGCGCTTTTAGTAAGCGCTGTCTAAAGTATTTTTCTTTTTTTTTTGGATACCTACAGCAGCGCTTTTGCATAAGCGCTGTCTATGTAGCGGTGCCAAAACTCGTTTTTGGCGTAGTGCTTCATCATGTTTCATAAACCCAACTAGTTGTTTAACATAGACTTCTTAGTTTAAGGGTCCATTTAGGAATGCACACTTCACGTCCATATGACATGTGTGCCAACTGTTAATTTCTGCTAGACAAACAACCAACTTGATTGTTTCGATCCTAGCAACAGGTGCAAAAACTTCATTGAAGTCTATTCCTTCTTTCTGTAGAAATCATTTCGCCACAAGCCTTGCTTTGTGTCGAGTTACTTCCCCTTTCGAATTCGTTTTCACTTTGTATACCCACTTGACATTAATTGCCTTCTTGCCTTGATGCAATTCGACAAGTGACCAAGTGTTGTTGTGTTCGATAGACTTCACTTCTTCGTTCATTGTTGTTACCCACTTAGAATCCTTCAATGCTTCAGCTGCATTAACAGGTTCGACATCTGCATAGAAAGCATAATGTACCAGCTCACCTTCATCATCAATCACATCATCTAATGTAATCACACAATCTTTAAATCTTGCAGGCATACGTCTTGTTCTTTGAGGTCTACTTGAACTTGGTATATCTGTTGGTTCCTCTTGTCGAACTTCTCTTTCGAATTGAGTTTCTGGTTCTTCGAATAGGATTCCCACTGAATCTTTCTTGACATTTTCAGTCCAATCCCATTCTTTAAACTCATCTATGATCACGTCCCTGCTGATCACAATCTACTTCTTCACTGGATCGAACAACTTGTAGCCTCCTGTCAAATGATATCCAACTAGAATCATTTGACTTGACTTGTCATCAAGTTTTCTTCTCAACTGATTTGCCACATGTCTATGTGCTATAGATCCAAATACCTTCAGATGACTCAATCTAGGCTTCACACCAGACCAACATTCTTCTGGAGTAATTCCTTCTAGCTTCTTTGTAGGACATATGTTCAAAATGTATGTTGCAGTCGAAACAGCTTCACCCCGAAACTATTTAGGTAAATTCTTGAGATTCATTGTATCATTATTCACTCTATCCATAATGTTTGGAAGTTTAGACCTATCTGTGAGCTGAGGCATGGTCTGCATTATAGATAGTTACGTCATCTTTCATATTTGGAGATGTAACCCTATTTAATTTAATTTCATAAGATATAAATATAAATTCATGTACCTATGTAACAAGTGATTGGTACTAAGTTGGTGCCAATTTTTCCACAGACTTCCTTCTTAATAGGAAATCCAGAAGAACAACCCCATAAGCATACACGCCACTTTTATCAGTCAGTTTACTTGCAAATTAATTGAAGTGCAATTTCAAAATATCTGATTAGATTAAACATAGTCAAAAACATACAATAATATTTAGCTTTATATATTTATAAAAATCTATAAGGAATGTATATGCCCTAGATAAGATAAAAATGCACAGATAATATGTTTTAAAAACTAAAACAACTCAAATCTAATGACATAACTGAATTGAATATCTAAGATATGGTTTGTTATGAGAGCTTAACAAGTAGCAACACATTGAACATGTAACAACATGACAAATCAATGCATATGTTGGAAAACACTATTAACTATGATGCATAGGTACGGGTAATGATACTAGTACAAGATACAATATTTTACAAAAAATTAAAATCAGATTGTCAGCATTCTATGATAGCGCCTAACCATAAATTACTATTATAAATTTGTTTGTCACCTTTTCAATAGAGCTTTATTTAAAATGCTATTAAGTTAGACTATGCAAAATATCAATTTTGACATAGTGAAGTGCTTTAGATTCATTGTATCCTTTATCACTGGATACATAATGTTTGGAAGTTTAGATCTGTCTGTGAGCTAAAACATGGTCTTCATTATAAATAGTTATGTCATCTTCCATACTTGGATATGTAACCCTATTTAATTTGATTTCATAAGATATAAATATAAATTCATATACTTATATAACAAGTCATTGGTACTAAGTTGGTTCCAGTTTTTCCACGGGTTTCCTTCCTAATAGGAAATTCAGGAGAACAACCCCATAAGCATACACGCCACTTTTATCAGTCAATTTATCTGCAAAATAATTGAAGTGCAATTTCAAAATATCTAATTAGATTAAGCATTGTCAAAAACATCTAATAATATTTAGCTTTATATATTTATAAAAATCTAGAAGGAATGTATATGCCCTAGATAAGATAAAAATGCAAAGATAATATGTTTTAAAAACTAAAACAACTCAAATCTAATGACATTATTGAATTGAATGTCAAGATATGGTTTGTTATGAGAGCTTAGCAAGTAGCAACACATTGAACATGTAACAACATGGCAAATCAATGCATATGTTGGCAAACACTATTAACTATGATGTATAGGTATGGGTAATGGTACCGGTACAAGATACGACATTTTACAAAAAAGCAAGATACATGTATATTAATAACAATAAGAATTTTCTATAAAATATACGAGTAGAGAACTAAGTTTTCAATAAAACATCACTATAAAAGTAAAAAGAAAATCCAAAATAATATCAAGATACAATAACGGAGAAATAAAAATACATAAATATAATTTATTGATATTTGAGAAAATCACAAATTTTACTAGAAACTGAATAAAAAGAAAAACTAAAGTGCCACGAGTACAGTACAAGTATCTGGTACGGTTGCGTACTAGATACCAATACTTCACATTTTTTAGAAGTACTCATACATCAGAGACTATTAATAACAAGTTTAGTTAGCATTACCATCTAAAATATATTTTGAGATTACATATCCTAATGTTCCTGAAAGCTTCAAATTCTTCTTTTGGGACCAATTAATTATGGCAAGACCGAAATCAGAGATCTGAATCCACCACTAATAGATAAGAAACTATGCTTAATTAAATAAATTGTGAAAAAAAATAATTAATTTTTTACCTTGGCATTGAAATTTGCATCTAAAAGTATATTAGAAGATTTGATATCTCTATGAATCAAGAAGGGTAACAATGCTCATGTAGATACTCTAATCCAATTATTGCCCCAGGATGTACATAGCCAGCCACATGTATTCTTCAATACTACTTTGATAATATATTGAACACACAATACATACCATGTATTGAGAATACCATGGTGTACATTGTATTTCTTGGCAACCAGATTTCAATTTACAAACATATTGAAAAAGTAAACCAAATTGTTAACATTTTCAAATGTCTATTGTACATAGAGCCAACAATTAAAGAAAAAAATTAACATCGCTTAACAATCAAAATCATAGCGTATCATAACATAAATTCATAAATGTATTTTGCAACCACAAAGTTTGAAATAAAGAATTTACCAATCTCTCAATACCTTCTCTATCCATGAGCCACATGCATGTTATATATCTCTTGACATATTTGATTTAATTTAGTGAGATTCTTTTGGACATACCTCATCATTATGCGCAGGTCGAGGAGGTAATTTAAGAACAAAGTGTGATTTAATTGGATTTTATAAAAAGCATCTTTGAGATCTTTTAGGAAACTTTGAAGATTTGTTCATATTTTTGTGTGAAGATCTTGCAGCTGATTTAAAAAGTGAATATTAGATTTATTTTGAAGAGTCCAAACTCATTCTAAGAGTCTATAAATAGGGACTTTCTATGACCTAAAAGAGCAAGCATTCACATAGAAGAAACTGTGGGTGCAACATAAGGATTAGGATTTTGGGAGTGTTTTAAGTTCTTTGTGTTTGTGTTCTTTGTATGCCACTCATATATCTTTGATGCATTGAGTTGATTGATTGTTTCTTGTTTATCAAGATATTGTTCTTACTCATGAGCTTTTAAGTAAATAGTTGAGTATTGTTCTTAGTTAAAGTTTTTGAGCAAAACTAAGTATTGTTTATTTGAAGTGTAATCTTCTATTGGGTGTTTAGTCTAGTTAAAAGGTTTGTGGCTGTAGGTATATCACTGCGATGATTGATGTTAGAAACTCACCAAAGTCTATGATGAATTTCTACCACAATGATAATTTAATTATGAGACAAACAAAGAAAGAAGACAAGACAAATAATTTCTACAGAGTTTCTCTCTGCTCACAAACTGTGAAAACTTTCTTATTCACTTTGCAACTGCAAAATACTGTGAATGACTTGCTTGACTTGCTTACAAAAATATAGGTTACTCCCTTTATTTATAATTGAGCTTGCACCCGAAGCCCAAATCCCAAAATATCTATTTTGTTACTAAATCAAATCTAATCTATTATAGACTTAAATCAAATCTATTTAAATCTAAAACAAATCTAATCTTTTCGACACTATGAATTTAAATTTAACACACCACCTAATTCATTATGTCTAAACTATCTATATTCATCATGGTTCTTAACCTTCTGAATACTTCGACTTGCACTCCCTTCGTTATGATGTCTGCAATCTGATTATCAATTCTGCAATGTTCCAAATTCATCTTCCCATTGGCTACCTGCTCTCGAAGATAATGGAACCTCATTTCGATGTGCTTACTTCGACCATGTGCTATTGGGTTCTTTGCCAGATTGATAGCTGGTATGTTTTCGATCTTCATGGTAATTGCTCCATGATCTTTCCCTGTTATCTCTTCGACCAAGTTCACCATCCAAATTGTTTGACATGCACAAAGAGAAGGAGCTATGTATTCTGCTTCGCATGATGATAATACCACTACTGGTTCCTTTCTTGAACTCCAAGCAATTGGTGCACCACCTAGCATAAATACATATCCTGCTATTGACTTTCGATCTTCAGCATCACTACACCAACTCGAATCAGTGTATCCCACTAACTTGCATTCTTTTCCTTTATCAGCTGCAGGAAATAAAATTCCATAATTGAAAGTTCCTTTGAGATACCTTAGTATCCTCTTCACTGCTTCTAAATGTGATACCTTTGGCTTCTGTGTGAATCTAGTTACCATACCTACACTATATGCTAAGTCAGGCCTTGTATGACAAAGATATCTTAATGACCCAATAAGTCTTCTATATTGGGTTGGATCAACATCATCTTCATCTGCATCTTTCGATAGTTGTAGTCTTGGTTCTGCAGGTGTCGAAGTTGAGTTGCATTCTTCCATCTCAAAACTCTTGAGAATTTATCCTGCATATCTTCTTTGATGCATCACCAAACTTCTACTGCTCTTGTAGAATTCGATACCAAGGAAATATGAAATCTCACCCAAATTAGACATTTCTAATTCCTTATTGAGATCACCTTTGAAGTCTTCAATCTCACTTTTACAGCTACATGTTATCAACAAATCATCTACATAGAGACATAGTATAAG
Source organism: Vicia faba (assembly GCA_948472305.1). Lineage (NCBI taxonomy): Eukaryota > Viridiplantae > Streptophyta > Magnoliopsida > Fabales > Fabaceae > Vicia > Vicia faba. The sequence continues at coordinate 537,936,800 of OX451736.1, forward strand.
CATTTTACTCTTGCTTCTTCTTACATATACTCCATGTTCAGTTGTGCATTTCACAAATTCCTTATCCTTTAGGAAACAATCAATTTTCTTATTCCAAGTCCTTGGAGCTTGTTTCAATCCATACATGGATTTATGCAGCTTGTGCACCTTTCTTTCTACGTCATGTTTCACAAACCCAACTTGTTGTTTAACATATACTTCTTCGTTTAAGGGTCCATTTAGGAATGCACACTTCACGTCCATCTGACATGTGTGCCAACTGTTTATTTCTTCTAGACCAACAACCAACTTGATTGTTTCGATCCTAGCAACAGGTGCAAAAACTTCATCGAAGTCTATTCCTTCTTTCTGTAGAAATCATTTCGCCACAAGCCTTGCTTTGTGTCGAGTTACTTCCCCTTTCGAATTCGTTTTCACTTTGTATACCCACTAGACATCAATTGCCTTCTTGCCTTGAGGTAATTCGACAAGTGACCAAGTGTTGCTGTGTTCGATAGACTTCACTTCTTTGTTCGTTTCTTTCACCCACTTTGAATCCTTCAATGCTTCAGTTGCATTAACAGGTACGACATCTGCATAGAAAGCATAATGTACCAGCTCACCTTTATCATCTATCACATCATCTGATGTAATCACACAATCTTGCAATCTTGCAGGCATGCGTCTTGTTTTTTAAGGTCTACTTGTACTTGGTATATCTACTGGTTCCTCTTGTCGAACTTCTCTTTCGACTTAATTTTCTGGTTCTTCGAATAGGATTCCCACTGAATCTTTCTTGACATTTTCAGTCCAATCCCATTCTTTAAACTCATCTATGATCACGTCCCTGCTGATCACAATCTACTTCTTCACTGGATCGAACAACTTGTAGCCTCCTGTCGAATGATATCCAACTAGAATCATTTGACTTGACTTGTCATCAAGTTTTCTTCTCAACTGATTTGGCACATGTCTATGTGCTATAGATCCAAATACCTTCAGATGACTCAATCTAGGCTTCACACCAGACCAACATTCTTCTAGAGTAATTCCTTCTAGCTTCTTTGTAGGACATATGTTCAAAATGTATGTTGCTGTCGAAACAGCTTCACCCCAAAACTCTTTAGGTAAATTCTTGAGATTCATTGTAACATTATTCACTCGATCCACAATGTTTGGAAGTTTAGATCTGTCTGTGAGCTGAGGCATGGTCTGCATTATAGATAGTTATGTCATCTTTCATATTTGGAGATGTAACCCTATTTAATTTGATTTCATAAGATATAAATATAAATTCATGTACCTATGTAACAAGTGATTGGTACTAAGCTGGTGCCAATTTTTCCACAGACTTCCTTCTTAATAGGAAATCCAGAAGAACAGCCCCATAAGCACACACATCACTTTTATCAGTCAATTTACTTGCAAAATAATTGAAGTGCAATTTCAAAATATCTGATTAGATTAAACATAGTCAAAAACATCCAATAATATTTAGCTTTATATATTTATAAAAATCTAGAAGGAATGTATATGCCCTAGATAAGATAAAAATGCAAAGATAATATGTTTTAAAAACTAAAACAACTCAAATCTAATGACATAATTGAATTGAATGTCAAGATATGGTTTGTTATGAGAGCTTAGCAAGTAGCAACACATTGAACATGTAACAACATGACAAATCAATGCATATGTTGGCAAACACTATTAACTATGATGTATAGGTATGGGTAATGGTACCGGTATAAGATACGACATTTTACAAAAAAGCAAGATACAGGTATATTAATAACAATAAGAATTTTCTATAAAATATACGAGTAGAGAACTAAGTTTTCAATAAAACATCACTATAAAAGTAAAAAGAAAATACAAAATAATATCAAGATACAATAACTGAGAAATAAAAATACATAAATATAATTTATTGATATTTGAGAAGATCACAAATTTAACTCGAAACTGAATAAAAAGAAAAACTAAAGTGCCACGAGTACAGTACAAGTATCTGGTACGGTTGCATACTAGATACCAATACTTCACCTTTTTTAGAAGTACTCATACATCAGAGACTATTAATAACAAGTTTAGTTAGCATTACCATCTAAAATATATTTTGAGATTACATATCCTAATGTTCCTGAAAGCTTCAAATTCTTCTTTTGGGACCAATTAATTATGGCAAGACCGAAATCAGAGATCTGAATCCACCACTAATAGATAAGAAACTATGCTTAATTAAATAAATTGTGAAAAAAAAATTAATTAATTTTTTACCTTGGCATTGAAATTTGCATCTAAAAGTATATTAGAAGATTTGATATCTCTATGAATCAAGAAGGGTAACAATGCTCATGTAGATACTCTAATCCAATTATTGCCCCATGATGTACATAGCCAGCCACATGTATTCTTCAATACTACTTTGATAATATATTGAACAGACAATGCATACCATGTATTGAGAATACCATGGTGTACATTGTATTTCTTGGCAATCAGATTTCAATTTACAAACATATTGAAAAAGTAAACCAAATTGTTAACAGTTTCAAATGTCTATTGTACATAGAGCCAACAATTAAAGAAAAAATTTAACATCGCTTAACAATCAAAATCATAGCGTATCATAACATAAATTCATAAATGTATTTTGCAACCAGAAAGTTTGAAAATAAAGAATTTACCAATCTCTCAATACCTTCTCTATCCATGAGCCACATGCATGTTATATATCTCTTGACATATTTGATTTAATTTAGTGAGATTCTTTTAGACATACCTCATCATTATGCGCAGGTCAAGGAGGTAATTTAAGAACAAAGTGTGATTTAATTGGATTTTATAAAAAGCATCTTTGAGACCTTTTAGGAAACTTTGAAGATTTGTTCATATTTTTGTGTGAAGATCTTGCAGCTGATTTAAAAAGTGAATATTAGATTTATTTTGAAGAGTCCAAACTCATTCTAAGAGTCTATAAATAGGGACTTGCTATGACCTAAAAGAGCAAGCATTCACATAAAAGAAACCGTGGGTGCAACATAAGGATTAGGATTTTGGGAGTGTTTTAAGTTCTTTGTGTTTGTGTTCTTTGTATGCCACTCATATATCTTTGATGCATTGAGTTGATTGATTGTTGCTTGTTTATCAATATATTGTTCTTACTCATGAGCTTTTAAGTAAATAGTTGAGTATTGTTCTTAGTTAAAGCTTTTGAGCAAAACTAAGTATTGTTTATTTGAAGTGTAATCTTCTATTGGGTGTTTAGTCTAGTTAAAAGGTTTGTGGCTGTAGGTATATCACTGCGGTGATTGATGTTAGAAACTCACCAAAGTCTATGATGAATTTCTACCACAATGACAATTTAATTATGAGATAAACAAAGAAAGAAGACAAGACAAATTATTTCTGCAGAGTTTCTCTCTGCTCACATACTGTGAAAACTTTCTTATTCACTTTGCAACTGCAAAATACTTTGAATGACTTGCTTAACTTGCTTACAAAAATAGGGGTTACTCCCTTTATTTATAATTGAGCTTGCACCCTTAGCCCAAAGCCTAAAATATCTATTTTGTTAGTAAATCAAATCTAATCTATTCTAGACTTAAATCAAATCTATTTAAATCTAAAACAAATCTAATATTTTCGACACTATGAATTAAAATTTAACACACCACCTAATTCATTGTGTCTAAACTATCTATATTCATCATGGTTCTTAACCTTCTGAATACTTCGACTTGCACTCCCTTCGTTATGATGTCTGCAATCTGATTCTCAATTCTGCAGTGTTCCAAATTCATCTTCCCATCGGCTACCTACTCTCGAAGATAATAGAACCTCATTTCGATGTGCTTACTTCGACCATGTGCTATTGGGTTCTTTGCCAGATTGATAGCTGGTATGTTTTCGATCTTCATCGTAATTGCTCCATGATCTTTCCCTGTTATCTCTTCGACCAAGTTCACCATCCAAATTGCTTGACATGCACAAAGAGAAGCAACTATGTATTCTGCTTCGCATGATGATAATACCACTACTGGTTCCTTTCTTGAACTCCAAGCAACTGGTGCACCATCTAGCATAAATACATATCCTGCTGTTGACTTTCGATCTTCAGCATCACTACAACAACTCGAATCAGTGTATCCCACTAACTTGCATTCTTTTCCTTTATCAGCTGCAGGAAATAAAATGCCATAATCGAAAGTTCCTTTGAGATATCTTAGTATCCTCTTCACTGCTTCTAAATGTGATACCTTTGGCTTCTGCGTGAATCTACTTACCATACCTACACTATATGCTAAGTCAGGCCTTATATGACAAAGATATCTTAATGACCCAATAAGTCTTCTATATTGGGTTGGATCAACATCATCTTCATCTGCATCTTTCGATAGTTGTAGTCTTGGTTCTGCAGGTGTCGAAGTTGAGTTGCATTCTTCCATCTCAAACCTCTTGAGAATTTATCCTGCATATCTTCTTTGATGCATCACCAAACTTCTACTGCTCTTGTAGAATTCGATACCAAGGAAATATGAAATCTCACCCAAATTAAACATTTCGAATTCCTTACTGAGATCACCTTTGAAGTCTTCAATCTCACTTTTATAGCTACCTGTTATCAACAAATCATCTACATAGAGACATAGTATAAGCAATTTACTCTTGCTTCTTCTTACATATACTCCATGTTCAGTTGTGCACTTCACAAATTCCTTATCCTTTAGGAAACAATCAATTTTCTTATTCCATGTCCTTGGAGCTTGTTTCAATCCATACATGGATTTATGCAGCCTGTACACCTTTCTTTCTTCGTCATGTTTCACAAACCCAACTGGTTGTTTAACATATACTTCTTCGTTTAAGGGTCCATTTAGAAATGCACACTTCACGTCCATCTGACATGTGTGCCAACTGTTTATTTCTGCTAGACCAACAACCAACTTGATTGTTTCGATCCTAGCAACAGGTGCAAAAACTTCATCGAAGTCTATTCCTTCTTTCTGTAGAAATAATTTCGCCACAAGCCTTGCTTTGTGTCGAGTTACTTCCCCTTTCGAATTCGTTTTCACTTTGTATACCCACTAGACATCAATTGCCTTCTTGCCTTGAGGCAATTCGACAAGTGACCAAGTGTTGCTGTGTTCGATAGACTTCACTTCTTTGTTCATTGCTTTCAACCACTTTGATAGCAACACATTGAACATGTAACAACATGACAAATCAATTCATATGTTGGCAAACACTATTAACTATGATGCATAGGTACGGGTAATGATACTGGTACAAGATACAATATTTTACAAAAAATCAAAATACAAGTACATTAATAACAAATAAGAGTTTTCTATAAAATATACGAAGATAGAACTAAGTTGTCAACAAAACATCACTATAAAAATAAAAATAAAAATATCCAAAATAATATCAAGATACAATAACGGAGAAATAAAAATACATAAATATATAATTTAGTGATATTTGAGAAAATCACAAATTTTACTCGAAACTGAATAAAAAGAAAAACTAAACTACCACGAGTACGGTACAAGTATCTGGTACAGTTGCCTACCCGATACCGATACTTCACCTTTTTTAGAAGTACTTATGCTTTAGAAACTATTAATAACAAATTTAGTTGGCATTACTATCTAAAATATATTTCAAGGCTACCTACCCCAATGTTCTTGAAAGCTTCAAATTCTTCTTTTAGGACCAATCAATTATGGCAAGATCGAAATCAGAGACCTGAATCCACCACTAATAGATAAGAAACTTTGCTTAATTAAATAATTTGTGAAAAAAATTAATTAACTTTTTACCTCGGCATTAAAGTTTGCATCTAAAAGTATATTAGAAGATTTGATATCTCTATGAATCACATAAGGGTAACAACAATGCTCCTGTAGATACTCTAATCCAATTATTGCCCCCAGGATGTACCTAGCCAGCCATATGTATTCTTCAATACTACTTTGATAATATATTGAACAAACAATACATACCCTGTATTGAGAATACCATAGTGTACAGTATATTTCTTGGCAAAGACAAATGGGACACTTGTGGAAGAGCTTCCTGTGTTTTTTATTGGACAATCAGATTTCAATTTACAAACATATTGAAAAAGTAAACCAAATTGTTAACAATTTTGTCTATTGTACATAGAGCCAACAATTAAAGAAAAAATTTAAGATCACTTAACAATCAAAAGCATAGCGTATCATAACATAAATTTATAAATGTATTTTGCAACCACAAAGTTTGAAAATAAAGAATTTATTAATTTCTCAGTACCTTCTCTATCCATGAGTCACATACATGTTATATATTTCTTGTCATATTTGATTTGATTTTGTGAGATTCTTTTGGACATACCTCATCATTATGCATAAGTCAAAGAGGTAATTTAGGAACAAAGTGTAGTTTTAATTGGATTTTATAAAAAACATCTTTGAGACCTTTTAGGAAACTTTGAAGATTTGTTCATATTTTTATGTGAAGATCTTGCAGCTGATTTAAAAAGTGAAGATTAGATTTGTTTTGAAGAGTCCAAACTCATTCTAAGAGTCTATAAATAGGTATTTGTTATGACTTAAAAGAGCAAGCATTCACATAGAATATATCGTGGGTGCAACATAAAGATTAGGGTTTTGAGAGTCTTTTAAGTTCTTTGTGTTTGTGTTCTTTGTATGTCTCTCATATATCTTTGATGCATTGAGTTGATTGATTGCTGCTCGTTTATCAAGCTATTGTTCTTACTAATGAGCTTTTAAGTAAAGAGTTGAGTATTGTTCTTAGTTGAAGCTTTTGAGCAAAACTAAGTATTGTTTATTTGAAGTGTAATCTTCTATTGTGTGTTTAGTCTAGTTAAAAGGTTTGTGGTTGTAGGTATATCACTGCGGTGATTGGAAGTAAGGAAGGGATCTCTTATCTAGTGGTCTTTAGGTAGAAGTTGTACAAGGTAGTGATTAGACGAGAAGTTGTAAACTAGGGTTGGTTTAGCTTTGAACTAATAATATTATAGTGGATTTCCTTCCTTACTTGATAGCCTTAGAGTAGGTGACGTTGCACCGAATTGGATTATCAATTAATTATGTTATTTAAATTTCTGTAATTTATCTTTCTGCACAGTCAACTATTTTAACAAGTTTTCTATCAACATATGTTATAACATCTGTCTTGACATTGTGTGGTGCTGGAACATCAGTTTGAATTTGAAGTGCCAGAATTTCAACATTGTTCGCAACAATATTCAAGACAGCACCATCCATCTCATGCCCATTCCTTCCACCCAACAAGTAGCTGACATTTTCGCGAAACCTCTCCATCTTTAACCCTTTCTCCATTCTTGTTAGCAAACTTAGATTACATGACATACACTCCAGTTTGAGGGGATGTTAAACTTACTTAGTTTATTATTTGTATCTATCTGTTGGTCCATTGGTTTATCCCTTTTAAGATTATGTTTTATTAGTGTTAGGATATTATATATATATATATATATATATATATATATATATATATATATATATATATATATATATATATATATATATATATATATATATATATATATATATATATATATATATATATATATATATATATATATAAGGCATGGCTGCTGTACCATTGAGTGAAATAGTAATAATAATAATATTTCGTCCTCTTTCTTTTTCGTTTTTGTCCTCTAGCATTTGCATCACGTGTCTACTGGAACACATATTAACATTAATTAGTTTCAATGACGCTAAAAATGATAAATATCTATATTTAGCCTGTTTCTCAACCCAACTCTAGATCGTGATAATAATAAATATGTATGTCTGTTGTAGAGAGCTTAAACAATGACGCTAAAAATGAAGTATGAGCCTTCATCTTCTTTTTATTAATTAAATGATTCTTTAATTAAGTATGAATTTTTTATGTTTTTATTATTCATTAGTCATATATGATTAATTAATTTTAATTAGTCTCCATATTATTTTATTTGTCACGTATATTATTTTAGAGTGTATTTATTTGTAAGGGTCTTAAAGAGTGTTCGGAAAGCATTAGTTAGCATTTTTCTATTTGTTGACATATTTTTCGATAAAAAAAACAATTATATACTAAAATATAAATAAAAATATGTGTTATATACATGCATTCTTATTGCAGTGTATAATACACATTCAAGTGTATATGGCTGAAGCTAGATGGTTAAACAACAATTACCAACCAACATTAGAAGAATATAATCGTTTATTAATAATATCATCTGGTTATTGTCTGGTGATCAATACATGCTACATTGGTATGAGAAACATAGCTACGGAGGACATCTTCAAGTGGCTATCCAATAAGCCAAAAGTAATTGATGCTGCTATTGTCCTTTGTAGACTAATGGACGACATTGTGTCAAACGAGGTATATCTATAAAAGAATCTTGTCTAAAACATACTTGTTTTATTTCAAACGATGTAAGCATTTACATGATTTGGCATCATTTGCATATAGTTTGAACAGAAAAGAGATCATGTTTCTTCCTTCTTGGAATGCTATATGAGGCAATATAACGTCTCTAGGCAAGAAGTAGTTCAAGAAGGTCGAAAAAGAATAGTTGGTGCTTGGAAAGGTATGAATAAGGAATCTCTTATGCCAACTGATGTTCCAAGGCCTTTTCTAACACGCATTCTAAACCTTTCATGTTTTATGGATGTCGTTTATAAAGATAAAGATAACTTCACACATTCTGAAGGCGAAATGAAGACATTCATCAAAGCTTTGCTTCTGGATCCAATGAAAATTTGAGCATAAATTATAATCTTTCTATGTGTTGTATTTCTATTTTAAATAGAAACAATGTGTGTTCATTTTATTTCTACTTTCAATAAAAATAATGTGGGGTGTGAAATTTTTTTTTTTCTAATTGAAAATTTGTGTTAAAGTTTTTTGTATTATAATGAGTGACAACCTTTTGTTGTTTAGGTTTGTCTTAACTTCACTATTACGAATAAGTGATTTTACCTTGATTGGAAGAAGGATTTTACTTCTGTTTGGTGGCAGAGGTAAAGAAGGATGTCATGGAAAGTAAACTACTTTTCTCTGCGGTTGAACTGCCAACTGAGAGGAAAATGGAATTGGTCATGAGACTGATTCCCAACAACACCATTTCTTGAATTTTAAACAATGTGCGGCTTTTTACCTCAGTTGTGTTTACATAGTTTTGTTTTAACCTAATTTATTTTCGTTTCAATGTGCAATGAATTAAAGTTGTTGACAAATTCAGAATCTTTCTCATCAATAACACATTACTAAAAAATATACATTTTGTAACGTCTTCTTACTTCAGCTATTTAATCAACCGAAATAATAAGTCATACTTAGGCGCCTTTGAATCCAAGCACCAACAATTTTCTATTTTTTCGTTACAAAAAAGGTGTGTCCCTTTATTTTTATATTTATATTAAAACTAAAATACTTTTCATCACAATATTTGTTTCCATCTGTGGGGAAATGTGGCATTCAGTTTTACAATCTTAGGGAGTTTAGTTTTCACAATATCACATAGAGTTTATTTTTTACATACAATTGCAATTTTTACAGACAGTTAGAGATTTTACAATCTCATGGACGCTTTGTGCACAATATCTTCATTCATTTTTACTTCCTGAGAATTTTGGTCTTAAAGATTAATGTTAAGGTTCAAGCATATTGTTTAATTGATAAAGTGCAACTAAACATTAATATTTAAACCAAGTTTTTCAATATACTATATTAAATTTTGAAGAATGAAAAATGAAGTTTGAAGGCGAAATGATTTAGGTTTAATAAAAAGGAGAATGGAGTGCTTATTGACCTTTTATAGAAAAATACCTATATCATTTCATCACGGTTGGGAAGTGTTGCACCCCAAAATTTACCCTCTTGATTTTGGCTTATGTTTCATCATGAATATCATATTACATTGCATTCATACATTGTGATGGAATCAAAGTACGTTGGTTATCAAGTCTTCCTCAAGCTTTGAAGAATGATTGCATTGACAAGTTGCTCAAGTGAAACCTTATCATCTAAACTTCTGGATCTTTCAAGCTCAAAAGTTATTACAGATCTCAAGATATCTTATCCATCTCCTTGGATCTTCAGAGGATTGAAGTTTGTGTTTGATTATAAGAAGGAATCACTCCTTTGATTCATCAGTCAAATTAGGGTTTTGCTTGATCAAGGCTATTGATCAATGTACAAGTCTTGATTTAGAAGCTACAACATCTCATTGGCATTTGAAAGGTCTTTGTACAAAAAATTGGCCAAGAGGTCCAGAGGATTTTAAAGTTTTGAAGATGGTTCATCAATCTCCTGAGATGTTAACCAAAATTAGGGTTTGGTCCAAGTTGAGATAATTGAGGTCTAGATGAGCCAATTCATGAAGCATCACTATCTTATCATCATTGGAATCAAATTTGATCAAGGAATCTCTCATGATATGCAGTGGAATTAGGGTTTTGAAGCTTGATCAGCTATCTCCTAACACATGGCACAAAACTAGGGTTTTGGTTTTAATCAGGACTTCTCTGACTTTTTCACCCAAACTTGTTTCCATGGTTCACCACATGTTATTAAGCATTTAGGATTGAAATATTGGGGTTCAATTTGGATTGGAAATGTTTCAATTGATCAAAAGGGGCAAAATGGTCATTTTGGTCAAAATCAGTCAAAATCAGAAGCTGACCAAGTGGACTTTTGGTCAACCATCAATTTAAGCATCCTCTTTTCATATTCCATACCCAAATTCATCTTTGAATCATGAGAAATGGTGAATTTGAGTGTAACTTGTTCAAGAAGTAACTTAAATTTTTAAAAAATTCTAAGTGCCAAGATGACTTCTCTTGGGCAAGCCATGCGCGTAATTTCATCAAACACTTGGCATGCCAGTTTGTGGAATCAATTTCTGGTGATTCAAGCTTCATTTTGAAAAATTAAAAAGAGAATTTTGTATTCTCCCATGAGATCTTCCCATTGAACTTTGAATCATTCAGTTTGGCTAAGAATTGAGTGAGATGTGATGTTTCAAAATTGGTGTTTCAAAGTTGGCCTCATGCACACCATGCACGCGCACGGACCAGGCATGCCAAATTGCATTTTGCCTCAAGTTTGCAACACCATTTCTCCATCAAGTTTGCATCAATTGGTAAAATTAAAAGCCCTAAGATGTTCTACATATTGAAGGCTCTTGAAAGGCCCCTCAAGCATCCAAAACGCACGAAGGAATTTCAAATGGCCTAAGCATAAAGTCAGCTAGCCAGATTTTTGGAAAACCATGCCCATGTTGTAGATTTTTGCACAACTTCAGTTTTGTTTTTTGTCAATGTAGCCAGCTCACCAAATGCACATGTTTTTCTCACAATACCACTCAACATGACATCACCAAAATGACCTCTAAACTGGGCATAAGTAGAAACAAAACGCATCACCATTTGGACACTTTTCTTTTTTCTGTTTTTGCAAATTCTGCTTCTAACGGCCTTGAGCTTCCCAAAGACCCTTCTACCCTCAAAAATCACACTATATAAGCCATATTTCACTCCCTTTCGAAGATGAGGCATTCATTTCTCTCAAGAAATTAGAAACTTCAATCTCTCTCTCAAAAAATTTCTATTTAGAAGCTTCTCTATTCTCCATTCCAGAGCTCGATTCATGATTGTTTTCACTTCATTGGAGCATTAGAAGCAAAGGACAAGAGTTTTCGCTTTGTTTCAGAGGCCATAGTTGAGTTTATTTCTCAACTCGAAAGGTAATTTTCATATCTTGATTCTCCACGATTTTGCTTGATTCATGAGATTTAAAGCTTGTAATCATGTTCATAGCTGGCCGGATCTTACATCTGATGTATAAACTTGTTTGATTTTGAAGCATATGCGATTTGGTGAACTTCTGGTTTTTCAAGATTTAATGATTTTCTCAATTTTCTTGCTCTGATTTCTACTTCTATGGTTAATCATTTTGAATTTTGTAAAAAGCATGATGTAGTTGGTAGTTTGTACTTTGATTTGTGATTGGAATCATTGATTTTGGTGGAGAAATGAGTATGTACGATGGACCTGAACATGAGCCCTAGAACTGAAAAAACGCGCGTTTTGAATTGATCCGGAGGTTGAAGATGAAGTGAGGTGGCGCGCTGTGATTGGCCTGTTTCAAATTATCATGCATTTTTCATATTTTTATTTTAATTGATTTTCTGATTTTTATTTCTTGATCAAAACAATTTAGAAAATTCTGAAAAAATTCTCACAAGCTCAAAATAATTTCCATTATCTTGTGAAATTTTATTGGAATTTTTTTGAACATTTTTACTGGCTTAAAAATTATTGAATTTAAATAATTGTTTGTTTAAGGATTATTTTTGTTTTAATACTTCTTTGACCTAAAAAAATTTCACAAAAATTATTTTGAGCTCATAAAATAATGTAAAAATTGATTCTGATTTTGGTTTAAAATTTTTTCTATTTTTGTTTAGAAATTTAATTTCAAAATTTAATTTGTAATATTTGTTTGTTTGATTTTTGTTTTAATACTTCCATTGATTCAAAAATTCTAAAAAAAATCATGCAAGCTTTCCTTTAATCATAGAACCTGAATATTTTTTTATTTTGACCTTTTTTGTGATTTTTGGCTAGGGTTTGCATTTTTGCCCTTAAATAATATTTTAATTGTTATTTGTTTTGTTTGATTTTTAATTTAATATTTCCATTAATTCAAAAATTCCAAAAAAATTAGGAATGCATGTTTTTAGTTTTAATATTTGAATATAATTTTGGTTGGACATTTTCCTGACTTTTGTTTAAAATTTCATGTTGAGATGTGATTATTAAACTAATTGATTAATTGTGTGGATTTAATTTTTATTTTGGACTTTTCTTTAATTCAAAAAATGTGAAAAAATTTGTTTTCTGACTTTTAGGGTCTCCTTGTGTTTTTCATCATCTTGATTTGGTTTTTTTGGATTTTTATCTTACTTAATCAATATTTAAGATTAAAAGACAAAAATTAGGGTTTTGTTGCTTATTGTGCAAGTTTCTTTTTCAAAACCCTTATGTCTTAGATTTTTATTGGAATTCGAGTCTTGATTATGGTTCATGAATGTGTTAGGGATTTGAAAACAATTTTTCTTGAATTGTTTGACTTGGTTTGACATTTTTCCACAAATTATTTTGAAAACTTGTCTAGTTTGGTAGTTTTTGCCAACTAGTCTTGAACTTTGGGCGTCATTTGATCCCCTCCTCAATCATTCATGAACATAAGGCTTGCTTTCTGACTTCTACACACTTCAAAGATGTTAAGATATTTTTGGTTTGAATTATGGATCCTTGTTTCTATTTTTGGTGTACTTTTGAAGTGAAGTTACCCAATTAATGTTTCATATCTTGTTGCAATTTGTTTGATGGCCAATGAACTTGAGTGAGGCCTATAATTGGGAACCTAAGGATCATATTGATTCTGACTATCCATTATAGCCCAAGTTATTTCATCTAGTGCCTCATGTTTGAACCTTCTAATGCACTGTGTGGGATTCATCTTCTAGTGTGTTTATGAGTTATGGTTGACTTAATTGTACATGATTGAAATGTGTTTGCCCCTGACCTCCATGGTCTTTGATTGTATTCTTTTCAATCTCCCTTGATTCTTGATTGATATTTAATTGTCAACTCAACATGGTGATAGAAAGGAGCAACATTCCTCTGATTCTTTTGACCAAATTGTGCATATGCCTGTTTCCTCTTGTCTATCATGTATATAATTGTTATCATGTTGTTCTCACTTCATCATGTTGAATCCATCCCTTATGTGAGTCATCATTCACCTTGTGGAATACTAACTTGGTTGTTGAATGTGCGAGGTACTTTGAGAAAATTTCCACTTTTGGCTTGAGGCTACTGTGTTTCACTTTATTTGTGGAACACAACTTATTATACTGGCACTGCTATTGTATTTGGCATGTTTGATATTCCATTCAGGATATATACATGAGATTGTGAATGCTATACATTGCCCATGGGATCTGTTTATATCTGATAATCTCATTACTTACATCCTTATGGCATAATTTCTGACTTGATTTGTCTACTGATGCCAGTTTGCTTGAAGTTCTCTGAGTTTCTTTTATTCTTGCTCAGTTGCTACAGATAGTTATCCGTTTGGTATTGCACTATCTCCTTTCTTCCATTTTCATTTTTCATAGTTCTCTGATTGCATGATGGGACCTCTGTTGCTGATATATGTCAGGAGGCCCTCTAGTTTTTGTCTAATACATGTGTTGTGTTTGCTGTTGATCGATGAGTCACTCAATTTAGAAATTGAGATCATGACTTCGCTCTCATTGCATGTTCCCTATAGGATGTTTATTGCTTTTCTTCTTTAATTGTTGATTGATGAGTCACTCAATTTAGAAATTGAGATCACGACTTCGCTCTCATTGCATGTTCCCTATAGGATCTTTATTGCTTTTCTTCTTTAATTGTTGATCGATGAGTCACTTAATTTAGAAATTGAGATCACGACTTCGCTCTCATTACATGTTCCTTATAGGATAGTTTTGTTAAGCTTCCTTTGACATGTTGATTAAGGTAGGGTTTCCTTTATCCTCAACCTTAGGGTCAACCATTGTGTGATAACATTAGGGCTAGAGATTAGGATAGTTTCCCCTAGTTGTTTTCTTTTTCTTTGCATTCTGCACTGTTGTACCCCAAAATTTGCCCTCCCATTTTTCATAGAAGGCACAACCCTAGGGTTTCTCGGATATTCAAGTTGGCTTAAAAATCGACCAGACAGATTCTCTTCTGTGGCAGTAAACTAGAAATTAGGGTTCTTTTTGCAATTATCAAAAGAAAATGAGTTTTCAAAGATCCAGTTGGCCTTCATAGGTCTTCATGCTTCCTCAAGGTTGTATTTATGATTTCTTCAAGCTACAAGATTTTTAGAAGATTATGTCTGTTCATGGTCACATGTGATGTCGCTCACGGGTTTATCTTCAAAGAATCAGAAGAAATTTGAGTTTGGAAAACTTTAAAATTTTCAAATTATCGCAAGGCATTTGATTTATTTTTGAATTTTCTTAAACACGGTTTACCAAAAGGATAATGTTTGTTCTCAGAGCATGATTTGTTTGGGACAAGAGATGGAAGTTAAGACTGTCATTTAGGACGATCATGATTTTGGGATCCAGGTTGACCAGATGATTTACGTCGTTAAAACGTTTGTTTTGTTAGGAAATGGAGTACACAGTGCGTGTTTGTTTGAAATGCAGTTACAAAGTTATTGGGATTATTTGGAATTTAAGTTACCAGACTGGAGCATTTTATTTCAAATATCCTGATTGGGAATTTCAAAAAAATCAATTAGGATGCGAAGAGAAATTACAAATTGTTGTTGATAAAGGATTTCGAGTTATAAAATGACACAAGAATACTCTATGCTACAATTCAAGATTTTCACCAATTTCAAACACACCGTCTAAGATTGTTACAAAACAATTTATTCTTTTAATACTTTATGTTTTACAACTTATAGTATTTAAAGATAAATTGGTACAACTATTGGATAACAATACATCAAAATACAAGAATAATCTTTCTAAGTTACAAATAAAATCAAAGGGAATGTTTGGCCTAGGAAAATTAATCTATGTTTAAGTTGTTTGAAGATTGAAGTCATATCAGATTCCTTTGCTTATCTCCAAGACTTTCTTGTTTGCCACAGATTTCTTGCGTTCTTTGCTTCGTCATCTCCAATTTTGCTCACATAAAAACAAGAGAAAGAAAACATGATTAGTATAAAATTATATGGGCATGAACAAGAAATTTTCCAAAAGTTATTTCATAAACTCATCATTAAGGTTTGCAACATGGAATTAGAACTCTATTTATTTCATCACAACCTATTTCCCCTAGTTGAAAATCACAAGAAGGTTGCCCTTCTTGGTTCACAAAAAAGAGAGAAAAGAGAATAAAAACCTGTTAACAAAGCCTCAAACTCACAAACACAGTAACAAATCACCAAGAATCCCAGGCTTGTTAACTATCATCAAACTCAAAATCCAGAAAACCAGCAAAAACATAGAAAAGAGGGAGAACCAGATCAAACTCAAAAAACCAGTAGCAAAGCCTCAAACCCAAAACCGTTTAACCATCACTGAAAAATCCCAAAACATGTAACCAGATCAAACTCAAAAAACCAGTAACAAAGCCTCAAACCCAAAACTGTTAACCATCACTGAAAAATCCCAAAACCTGTAACCAAATCAAACTCAAAAAACCAGTAGCAAAGCCTCAAACCCAAAACCTGTTAACCATCACTGAAAAATCCCCAAACCTGTAACCAGATCAAACTCAAAAAACCAGTAGCAAAGCCTCAAACCCAAAACTGTTAACCATCATCATTCACAATAAACACGGTAACAAACCACCAAAACTCAAAAACCTGATAATCATCATTCAAATTTGATAACAAACAAAATAGAAAAAGTTACCAACAAGCCAGAAAAAGCCACGCTCTCATCCTCATCTCTTTCCCTCGTGAAAATTCTGCCACCATTGAATACCGTCCTCAGTCTCGCCTCTCCTTTCCTACTTCGCAGAAAATCACAAGAAATTGTAAAGCTCCAACAAGTATGAGTTCTTCCTCTTTCTCATACTTCCATAAATGTAATTTCTGCATTTAAAAGAACAAAGGTTTAGTTAACAGAAAACACAACAAAGATAGAAAAATCAGTGAAAATTTGTAAGCTTTGAAAATAACAGAAATCTTACCTTTTCAAAAAAATCTCTAGAGCTTGATTAGGGAGACGAGAGGGTTGTATTTCGGTAACAGAGAGGTGGAGGGAGGTCAAGGATGAGCCAATATCAGGTCCCTCTGGTTTAAATCTGAATCCAAAGAGAAGGGTTTTCAAAAAGATGCAAATCGCGGTGAGACAAAAAGGCAATATGTTACTGAAGAGGGCGATTCGGTCATGAGGTTAGATAGGGACGGGATAATGAGGATGTTTAGAGGGTTTCAGCAAATGAAAGAGATGAACAAAGATGAACAACAGTGCCACATGAGGAAAATTTTCAAACCCTAATTTTTGTGTTATCCCATAATCCGTGAGTAAGCTTGGTTTAGAAACTTGGGCTTTGTTTGTTTGATCTGCATTGGGTGACCCCTTGCTCCATAAGCCCATTTTGTTTTACTGGCCTCACCCCCTTTTTTGCTTGTTTTTTTTACAGCAAGCAGACAATCTTTTCCTTTGGGCCTCCGCCCCAAATCACTTCCATAAGCCCATTTAACTATTAGTTTATTTTCTTCTTATATTTTTTTCTGTTATACAAAATACTATTAAACTTAAAATATATTTTTTTTATAATTAATTTGATTTAGACTTTGTGAATAATTTTTATCAACTTCTTTTTCTTTCTTTAATAAACTTTGTTTTAGATTTAATTTACATATAATAAAACACCAAAAAATAATAATAGAATTTAGTTTTATCCTTCTTTAATTTTTTGTTACTTACATAATTAAAAACACAAAAAGATAATGCATACGATTTTAATTTCTTTTAGTCAATTATTTCATTTTTAGAATAGGTTTTACTTTCTTCCCTTCAAGTAAATACTTGAAATTTCATTTCCATATTTTGTTAATTTTATCTCATAGATCATTGTAGCTTTAATTAATCGCTCAAAATTCGATTTGGTTGTATTGTTTGCTATTTGGACCCTTTTTATCGCATTTGACTCATCCCCATTTGTAAGAATTGTACCCCCATTCCCGATTACTTTGTAATAGCGTAGAATTTCAATTCCCGCAATTTACTGTTTTCCTTATACTGTATAGTAGTTAGGCGTGTATGGCAAGATTCAAAAATCAATCGCTAGATAACTTAATCAAAGAATAAAATAACTTGAAACCAACACACTTTTTCACACGCGCACCTCTAGGGTAACCTCGCTCGTTGCCTCGGAAATACAATCATGTCCCTCGAATATGGGACGCTTTAGCAATGACCCTTCGATAAAAAAGATCGCAGTCCCTCGATGACCCTCGACGTTGCCTTCGATTAAAACGATCTCGTCCCTTACAAAAATTGCTAAAGCGTCTCATAAGTTGCTTTCGATGATTATAAAATTGACCCGCGCTTGTCCCTTCACATCCAACGATGGGGCTTCTTACCAAATCAATGGTAAGATAGCACCATTAAAAGGAGGAAGAAAATAAGAATTTAAGACCTTTCGAGTAGATAGATTCGCTCCTAGTTACTCGCTTGCTCACGATAAAAACTTTTTACACCTACACTTTCATTTCAAAACATTTTCCAAAAGACAAAACGTTTTGTATACGTTCTTATAGAGACGAGAACCATTGCAAAACATATTTTTAAAACACTTTCCGAAACACGATTCACAAACACCTCTTTGAACCACTTTTTCAAAACAAAACTTTGTACGCGTTCTTATAGAAACGAGAACCATTACAAAGAGATTTTTCAAAATACTTTCAAAGCCCACACCACAAACACATTGTCAAATAAAAGCAAGTGATCTAAACGAGTAACTAAGAGCCCATGGAAAACCATGGATGAAAAGGGTGCTAATACCTTCCCTTTTCATAATCTACCCCCCGAACCCGAGAAATAATCTCGAAAGGTCTTTCCTGTGCCTTTTTTCCTTTCCTTTTGGATAAAAGAAAAGTCGACGACGACTCTTGCTATCCGCACAAATGCTATCAAAACGCAAAACATCAAGTCAGTTCTCCCACCGTATCACACGCACCTTAATACAAAAATTGTTTTCTTGGCAAATCATAAAATACCTCTAATAAACTCAAACCCTTGTTAAAGGTAAAATATACAAATCAACCTTATTTGTTTGTGCGCCTCTTGGTTTTTATTTTTTTACTATCTTTTAGCCGATGTTTTGCCATCGCACATTTGTTTGAAGCCGATGTTTCGCCATCGCACATGTTTGTTATCCTACTTTGATTCTCAATATCATTGTTAGGTGTGATGTTTTGTCATCCGATTTATTGATGTTTCGCCATCCTTGCCATGATACCTTGTTATCTTATAGCCGATGTTTTGCCATCGCACATTTGTTTGAAGCCGATGTTTCGCTATCGCACATGTTTGTTATCCTACTTTGATTCTCTATATCATTGTTAGGTGTGATGTTTTGTCATCCGATTTATCGATGTTTCGCCATCTTTGTCATGATACCTTGTTATCTTATAGCCGATGTTTCGCCATCGCACATTTGTTTGAAGCCGATGTTTCGCCATCGCACATGTTTGTTATCCTACTTTTATTCTCTATATCATTGTTAGGTGTGATTTTTTGTCATCCGATTTATCGATGTTTCGCCATCTTTTTCATGATATCTTGTTATCTTTTAGCCGATGTTTTTCCATCGCACATTCGTTTGAAGCCGATGTTTCGCCATCGCACATGTTTGTTATCCTACTTTGATTCTCAATATCATCGTTAGGTGTGATTGTTTTGTCATCCGATTTATTGATGTTTCGCCATCTTTGACATGTTATTTTGTTATTATTTGGTCGATGTTTTACCATCTCTTTTGTTTGTTGTTTCATTTGATGTTTTTCTATCTTGACTGTTTTTGTTGTCTCAACTAAAAAACATAAACCAACCAAAATACATAAGCCGAACTACGACTCCTCTGATTCCTTAAAAGGGATACGTAGGCATTGGGGTAGGGCCCGATCAAGCACAACTTTTTATTTTCCCTACATTATTTTCTTTTTCTTTCGCATGCATTCCCTTTTCAGATTTAATCCATAGACATAGGATTTGACCACACCCATTAGATTAGACAACAAGAGTGGATACCGTAGAGTACTACGGGTGTGTGGGGTGCTAATACCTTCCCCTCCTGTAACAGACTCCCTTACCCGATCTCTCGGTCGAAAGACTGTGATTTCTCCCTTTTCAGGTTTTCTCGATGTTTACCTTTCCCTCTCGGCAGAATAAAAGACGTTCGGTGGCGACTTCATTGATGTTTCATTACATCCAGATGACAGGTTCCGGTCGCGTGTTTTAGCTGGCGACTTCACTGGGGATAAGTCGATTGACCTCTTACTGGTCCATCCCGGAGTCGATCCTAGCTCTTGTTTGTTTTCTTTTTGGGTGTTTATTTTACCGCTTTGCATATTTATCTATTTGCATTGCATCCTATGTGCGCTTTACTTTCTGCATACTGGATTTGGCTGGACTGTTTGGATTCTGGATTTCTTGGTGGGTGGGTTATTCCATGAGGTAAAAGGCCTCATACCTAGGCTATGAGTGAATTCCATAGGAACTAGGATTATAGTGGCCATGGCAGCTATGAGGCGGATGCTTTGTAGACCTGACCATGAGACCCATGACTTCGGAGGAAGTTTGGATAGGTGTCATTGTATGATGATACCAACATTCGAGCTCTTGTACTATGATTTGGCTTTTAACCTTACCTTGACCTAGACTACACCCGTGAGAGGGGCGAGAAAACTTTTCATACAGGTACAGGTACTATTGGTGACTTTGGGTTGCAAAGGTGACTCAGGTTCTCATGTTAGTTGTGAAGCTTTGGGATTTTTCTTTTGATCTTGAGTGGTGTTGTTCTGTATTGGTCCAGCCATGATCCAGTGTGAAACTTTGATCCTGTCATGTTGCATCATAGCATATTTATTTCTAAAAAAAATGATGTATAAAAAATAACTAGCATATGCATGTCATCTTCCAGGGACATTCGAGAGTCTTCTTTCCATTAGAAATGGCTGACCTCCCGTCAGATGAGTTTGATTCAGTTCGTGTTAAAGAGCCCCCCAGACATACTTTCGCTTATCAGATTCCTACTATTGATGTGTCCGAATTGAAGAGGTTGAGTTCTTATCTGAAGGGTGATGTTCTGAATAATTTCAACAAAAATTATGGCAATTTATTACTAATTCTTAACACTCCAGTTGACCCAATGGCTTTGATCACCCTCTTCCAGTTCTATGACAAGGAATTGCGATGTTTTACTTTTCAAGATTATCAACTGGTTCCCACACTAGAAGAGTACGCGTACCTACTTCATATCAAGTTGTCCGATGAAGTTCCTTTTGTCCAAGTGCCGGAGAAGCCAAAGTTCGAAGTTATTGCTGAAATTCTTCATTTGAGTTGGAAAGAGGTGAAAGACAATTGGAAATCAAGTGAGGATACTATAGGGTTTTATTTGGATTTCTTAGTGAAGAAATCTGAAGACTGGGCTAAGAAAGGGAATTGGAAAGACTTCAGCACTCTGTTTGCTCTCATGATATACGGGATCGTCCTCTTCCCTCGCAAGAGAAATTTTGTGGATTTGACGGCTATTTGTGTTTTTAGAAATAAGAACCTGGTACCGACACTCTTAGCAGATACTCTTTACACCATTCATTTCCGGTGGTGATGCGGTGGGAGAACTGACTTGAGGTTTTGCGTTTGTGTTCGCAAATGTTGCGGTTTAGCAAGAGTCTCCACCGACTTTTATTTTATCCAAAAGGAAAGGTAAAAAAGCACAGGAAAGACCTTTGAGATTGTTTTTGGGTTCGGGGGGTAGATTATGAAAAGGGAAGGTGCTAGCACCCTTTTCATCCATGGTTTTCCATGGGCTCTTAGTTACTTGTTTTAGATCACTTGCTTTTGCTTTACAATTGTTTGAAATGGTGCTTAGTGTGTTTTTGAAAGTATTTTAAAAAGAGGCCATCATTTAGGCGATCTTTGTAATGATTCTCGTTCGTGAGAATGTATACAAAGATGTTTGTCTTTTTGAAAATATGTTTCAATGTTTTTGAAAGTTGTTTGGAAATATTTTTGAAATGTGTGTGTGTTTGAAAATAGCAAGGATTGTTTGAAAATGATCAAGTAACTAGAAGTTATCTACCTACTCAAAAGTCTTTCTTGTACATTTTCATTCCTTTGACATTGTTAACCTACCATTGTTTTGGTAGATAACCCTATCTTTGGATGTTAAACGGGACGGGCGTGGGTCATCGTATGACCATGATAGCAATATTGCCAAGTATCTTAGCAAGTTTTGAGGGACCAAGATCATTTTTGTTTAGGCAACCCAGATAGCGTCATCGAGGGACTATGATCTTTTATTTTGTTTTGTTTTGCCAAGATACCTAGCATGCATACCATGGCCATGTTTTAAGGCAACCAAGTGGGTGAAACCCTAGAGGTGCTTGTGTGCAATGTGTTGTCATTTTTCATGCATTTTTGTCTTGTGTTAGGTCATGCTATTTGTTTTGATTTTGTCTTATCATGCAAACCCTAATTTACTAAACATGCACAAAATACGATAAATTGCGTAAAGTAAATCTAAGCTATTACAACAATATTATGGGAGGGGGGATACAAATTTTGAACGGGGATATTTGCACAAAATAAAACCCTAATTCACTATTACAACCCAATTGAATTTATTATACAATAAATAAATAAACAATTTATTTAAATATGCAATAAAATGTAAATATGCAAAAAATGTTTTGTAATTGTTTTATGTATGAGAAAATAAAATTATCAAAGTCCTAAAAATAAGAAAGAATAATGTTATTATTTTTGAAAGGGGAAACCCTAGTTTTTGTTTTAAAAGAAAATA
This sequence comes from Vicia faba, assembly GCA_948472305.1. Lineage (NCBI taxonomy): Eukaryota > Viridiplantae > Streptophyta > Magnoliopsida > Fabales > Fabaceae > Vicia > Vicia faba. The sequence continues at coordinate 537,959,425 of OX451736.1, forward strand.
TTGTTTTCTAATATTCTTTTATTCATTTCTGTTCAAGAATAATAATAATAATAATATTATGTATAAATATTAAAAATTAAAATATGCATAGAAATAATATTTTATGTATATGAAATAAAATAAAATGTATAGTATTTATTTAAATATATTTACAAGTGTTTTTTTTTAAGAAAATAAAGTATCAAATCTTAATAAACCATTTGTTATGCAAAAAAAATAAATATAATAAAATACAAAAAATAAAGAAAATATTTTTGGGTATTTTTTTATCATTTAGAAAAAATGAATGCAAGCACAAAAAATAAAATTTTTAAAGAAAATACAAAAATATAAAATAATAAGTCAGGGGGGTGCAGAAGTAAAATAGGGGGTGTGAAAAGAAGAAACAAAAAAGGCCAGAAACAAAAAAGCCCAAGATAGCATCTTCATCCCTGTCCTCTGTCCCTGCGCGCGTTTCTGAGCTTGATTCTGTTCTTGCTCATGCTTGCATGAAATCAAAAACTTACAACATGAAACTTATAGCATTTTTAATCACGATTCCAACCATATCCATTTTGTGACCTAACTCTAAGAAACCAGGGAGAATTTCAGTGGCCCTAATTCCTGACCTAATTTTTTCATGAACTTCAACAATCAAATACTCTTAGCTCAGTTAATATAAATGGAAAGTATGAATATGTACAACTCAAGCAAGTTAGGGACTACATTTTTGCTTGACAAACCTAAGCTTAAGGATGCCTAAATAGAGAGATAGAAACTTGAAAAATACCTTGTTCAGTTGAGTTTGGATATGGCAATGTGGGAACTTTGAGTGAGGCCTGAAGTTCTTGTGAGCTTCCTTGAAGTTCCCTCAAGCTTCTCCAATGCTCAGCTTGCCTTGTAGATGCTTGAAACTTGCTGCACGAGTCAACCTGCAACCTTGCAAAATGAAAATGGTGAAGTGTGAAACTAAGCTCACAGTTGCAAGACAGGGGTCTGGATAACTTGGATGGGATGTATGTAATGTGTTTCAAGTGTTGAATCAAGAAACGCACGAGCCAATATTGAAATGGCTTGAGTTCTGCAGATGATGCTATGTTTGGGCAGAAAATGGTGTTTTTTTGTGTTCGAGGGTGTTTGGGATGCTATGGATTCGTGTATTGGCTTGTTACAAGGTTCTGAAGTCGTTTTAAATGAAGCCAAGGCTTGCCTTTATCAGATACACAAGTTGTATTGACTTTTGCAAGTTTCTTGCTTTTGAAGAAAAGTTGGAAGTGACAATACAAAAGCTTGTACTTGCTAGCTTATGGACTGCATAGAGTTGGTTCAAGTTTCCTGATAACTGTGGATCTTGTTTTCAAACAAAGATCAGGTCCATGGCTCAAGAAATGTAAAGTTGGAAAAAGCAAGCTTTATGAAAATGGTATTGAGAACTTTATGCCATAAATGGATTAATTCTTTGTGCAAAGCTCCATAGTCAGAATAAAGCCAATATCCAATATGTTAGCATTAAATTATGGAGTGTAGAAAGGATTGGGACCTGTAAAACCAAGTACAAGCATGTTTGAAACTGATTTGCAACTAGTAACATTGTGAAAATGCCTTGCACAAAAGTGATAAATTGCCATTTTCATTTCTACGATTCTCCCTAACCATAAATGATCTTGGAGAGTTCTTGGACATTTTGGAAATCTTGTAACATGCTCTACAATCCATATTTGAAATTCAACTTGAGATACCTCTTGGAACTAGGTGAAAAGTTGCCATAAAGTTAGGTCAAAAATCTGCCTAAACTAGGGCAAAATTTCACTAAGTTAAAAAGTTTATGGACCCTTATTCACAAAATCATAACTTGATATCCAAGCATCTTTTGGGAAAACTTTGTGAATCAAAGTTGTATATTTCATGGAGTACTACAACTTTCATGTTGGAAGTTTTGTTTGAATCCCATTGAATTATGGTGAAAAAGTTGTGGAAAGTTGGGAAAAAATAAGAAATTTTCATAACTTAGAAAATTTCTAAGTTATGAAATTTTTTCAAATTGAAACCCTAATTTTCAAAAATTTATTTTCTTGATCAACAAGTTTCATATTTTGACATATCTTGATGAATTATGACCCTTGGCACTTGATTTTGACCAAAAAGTCAAAGTTTGACTTTTTAGTGTACAGTTGATTTTTGATCAGTTGACTAGAAAATTCATCTGTCAATTCTATGCATTTGAGATCTTTTGAACTATGTGATTAGGTAAAGATGATTCCATTGAGTCCTTGAAATCATGCTTGAACCCAACTGGTCATTGGCTAGGTTAAAAACCAGAAATTGCCCTTTCTCAGTCAAAACCCTAATTTTGACCATTTTGCCCTTTTGATGATCTGATCAAATTTCTTGAGGAGTTGTGATCCAAACTTGATCAAATGGTACATAGGAGCCTAGAATGTTGTTTTGGATCAGAAATTATGAATTTTGACTGTAAATTGACCATGGTTGACTTTTTCCTAGATACAACTGATTTTTAGGTCAACTGTCCAATTGACTGGGCAAAAATGTGATTCAAGGCTTGAAACTTGGTATGAGTAATATTGGGGTCCAAGATGGTGTATGAAAGTCACATTAAGCATTTATGGTCCAAAAATCCTTGTGCAAACTCAAACCCTAATTTTAGGTCATCAGTGCAAGATGAGGTCTTGAGCTGAGCAATCCTTAATCCTGTCCGGAGTCCAAGAAGTCTTGTAAGGAAAAATCATGATAATATGAGAGGGCAAATTTTGGGGTACAACAGCTGCCCCTGTTCAATCTTCTTGAACCTAAAGAGTTAGATTGGCGAATTTTGCCGTTCGTGACTCGAAGGTAAAAGATGATTGGACACTACAGTGCCCGTAAATTTGCACTCGTCAAAGTGTAGTTGAGGGAATTGGCTTAAAGATGCCATTTGGAGATGGTGGTTAAATCTTGTTGGAGATGGGCTTGTAGATTCCATCCAAGAATGTTTGCTGAGTTGTATGTTGTAAGTCAGGAGAATAAGTATCAGAATGGTGTCCGTGTCTGGAACGTATCTGTATTGTATCTGGGGACTGAATCTGAATGAGCAAAGGAATAGCATCCGTGTCTGGAGCGTATCCAGGCTGTATCTGAATGTTGAATCTGAATAGGAAATAGAATAGCACCCGTGTCTGGAGCGTCTCTGAGTTGGGGAAAATCAAAATAGGTGACAGAATGGCAACCGTGTCTGGAGCATATCTGGACTGTATCTGAAGTTTGAATCTGAATAAGTGACAAAATGACTTCCGTGTCTGGAGTGTATCTGAACTAGAATCTGAATAAGTGACAGAATGACTTCCGTGTCTGGAGTGTATCTGAACTTGAAATTGATAGTTGAATCTGAATGAGAAATATAATGGCTTTCGTGTCTGGAGCGTATCTAAACTGTATCTGAAATAGTTGAACATTGTTAATGATAGCTTGTTAATCTTATCATGAAAAGGGTAAAATGTTAGCTGAAACACAAAGTTATGTTGCATGGAATGTATGATGCAATATATGTGTTTTATCAATGTTTATGATATATGGATGTAATGTATGCGCATGTAAGCTGATTAGGTATCTTGCTGAGGAAAATAAATCCTTGACGGCTGGGGATAATGAAACCCTTGACTGCTGCCAGGGAAAATAAATCCTTGACCCTGCTGGAGATTCAAAATCTTTGATTGTTGAGGATGAGAAATCCTTGGTGATTGTTGGAGATTAAAAATCTTTGACAACTTCTGTGGGGATGTGAGGATCCTTCATGTCTTGAAGTTGGAGTATTTGACAAAAATTCTGTTGCGAGAGTAGTGCCAAACTGCTGGAGAAATTTGCTTGGGAAATCCAGAGAACTTTGATGACTTCTACCGGGGGTTACTCAATGGTTATCCTTACTTGGCTGGGGAATAGGGAAAACTCTGATAACTTCTGCGGGGAATTAAGAATGAGAATCTTCATTCTATTGAGGAGTAATGAAAACTTTGGTGATTTTACTGGGGAAATAAGAATGAGAATCTTCATTCTGTTGGGGCAATGAAAACTTTGATGACTTCATGTTGGGGAATGATGAAGACTCTGTGGGGAAGAGTTTACTGCTGGGGAGTAAGTTCTGGAGTTTTCGGTCGTCTGCCACTCTACTAGGGAGTTATCCTAGGTGGGGGATAGACAAAAGTTAACTGTTATCTGATTGATTTCCAGGCTTTAAGATAACTTGTTGGGGAAATTAGATGGTTTCCGTTGGGGATTGATAGTCTTGACTCGATTGGGGATGAAGGTTTCAGCTCCACTGGGGATCTGTAACTCAGCTTTGGCTCCGCTGGGGATTGGAAGTTTGAAGTTTTAACTCTGATGGGAATTAAGGATTTGAAATTATAACTCCTCCGGGAATATGTACTTCAAGGTTTTAGCTCGGCTGGGGATCTAGATGATGTACTGTAGGGATTGCTCCTGGAATAGCCTAAAGACATTTTCCCATCCTTTCAGTCTGTCAGTAATTGTTCTTTTCCTTCCTGTTTATTTGTAAACAGTAATTATGTTCAAATGCATATGTTCATCAATGAATCATTGGACGCTTTTGCAAATAAAAACACAACTGTAAAAGAAAAAGGCAAATAGTTTCCCATACTTCGAAAGAGATATCTTTGTACTAACTTTGAATAAGTTTTTTGTACAAAGGAGATAAACATCCTAGTAAGAGTATGATGTCATAAAAGTAGGAAAATTTTATACAAAGAAAGATAACTATGTGTGTAAAAATCCCATGGGGTTCCCATTCCGCTATAGCCTTCGTAACTCCGAATATCTTGTCCATCCGCTGCTTCATCCGAAGATGATTGGATTGATCAGAAGTTCTAGGTTTGTCAGTGAAGAGATTGTCCTCAAAGTGATCCGACGAGACATAGTCATACGCTTTAATTCCCTAACTTTTGCCTGGACCGCCCTTTCGGGTTTTCAGTCCACCGGGAAACCCTTTTTTGCCCAAGTCGCCCTTTCGGGTTTTCAACTTGCCGGGTGTACAAATTTTTTTTTATTTATCCCTAATTTTTCCTGAATCTCCCTTTCGGGTTTTAGATTCACCGGGATGCCCCTTTTTTGCCTAGGTGTGTCAACCTAGCGGGCCATTCATGCGTAGTATCTTTTGACTATGTCTGCATTCGTAGGGTACGGCAGGTCGTCGCCGTCCATGGTGGTTAAGATCATTGCCCCACCAGAAAAGATGTTCTTGATTACAAATGGTCCTTCGTAGGTAGGAGTCCATTTGCCTCTGGGATCACTTTGTGGCAAGATGATGCGCTTGATTACAAGATCCCCGACTTGATATGTCTGGCGTCTGACTTTCTTGTTGAAAGCTTTGATCATCCGTTTTTTATATGTCTGACCATGGCAAACAACAGTAAGTCATTTTTCATCAATCAAGTTAAGTTGATCAAGCCGGGTCTGAATCCAATCGTCTTCACTCGAACCAGCATCCTTCATGATTCTCAAGGAGGGAATCTGAACCTCGATAGGTAAAACAGCTTCCATGCCATATACCAAGGAATAGGGTGTTGCCTTAGTTGATGTGCATTCCGTGGTACGGTACCCGTGAAGAGAAAACGGTAGCATTTAGTGCCAGTCCTTGTAGGTGACTGTCATCTTTTGTATGATCTTCTTGATATTTTTGTTAGCAGCTTCGACAACACCATTCATCTTTGGCCGGTAGGGAGATGAATTGTGATGTTGAATCTTGAACTGCTCGCACAAAGAGATGATCATAGTATTGTTAAGGTTTGTACCGTTATCAGTGATGATCCTTTCGGGGATACCATACCGGCAAATAAGATTCTGTTTGATGAATCGGGAAACAACATTCTTAGTAACGGATGCGAAGGAAGCTGATTTGACCCACTTGGTGAAGTAGTCAATGGCCACCAGAATGAAGCGGTGTCCATTGGATGTTGTAGGCCTGATCTCTCCAATCATGTTGATTCCCCACATAGCGAATGGCCAAGGAGTTGTTAAGACATTTAGAGGAACTGGAGGCACGTGTACCTTGTCGGCATAGATTTGACATTTGTGACAAGTGCGAGAATGTTGATAACAGTCAGCTTCCATGGTAGACCAGTAGTAGCCTGCCCATAGAATCTTCTTAGCCATCATATTCCCGCTAGAGTGAGTGCCAAAGGTACCCTCATGCAATTCATCCATGATCTTTTCAGCTTCAGCTTTGTCCACACAACGTAGCAGAATAGAATCATGATTGCGCTTGTACAGTATGCAATTACTTAGGAAGAACATAGCCGAGAATCTCCTTAAGAACTTTTTGTCGTTGATTGAAGCTCCTTTAGGGTATTCCTGAGCCTCGAGATACCTTTTGACTTCGTGAAACCACGGCTGGTCCACTACTTCCTTGGTATTAATCTCGTGACAATGTGTTGGTTCGCCCATCCTTTCAATGGAGATTTGGGGAGCCTCATTGTCCCAATCAAGTTTAAATATGGATGACATTGTAGCTAGAGCATCTGCTAGCTGATTTTCTTCTCGCGGGAAGTGCTCGAAGGTAATCTGCTCGAAATGTTGTAACAATGTCAAGACATGTTCTTTGTATGGGATGAGGTTTGGATGTTTAGTATCCCACTCTCCTTTGATCTAACTGATGACCAAAGCTGAGTCCCCAAACACATCTAAGGATTTGATTCCCAAGTCTATGGCAGCCTTGAGTCCAAAGATGCAAGCTTCATACTCTGCCATGTTGTTCGTACAATTGAAGCAAAGTCGGGCAGTGAAAGGAGTATGGCATCCTTCTGGGGAAATGAGTACCGCGCCGATACCGTTGCCAAGTGCATTGGAGCCACCATCAAAGTACAGGGTCCATCGGGATCCTTGTTCAGGTCCGTCATATGGTCTGAAACCTTCAATGTCGTCTAATGTCATGATGTCTTCGTCAGGGAAGTCGAACCTCATGGATTGGTAATCTTTGACAGCTTGATGGGCCAGATGGTCAGCTAGCACACTTCCCTTTATAGCTTTTTGGGTCGTGTACTGTATATCATATTCCGTTAGGATCATATGCCATCTAGCTATTCTTCCAAATAGAGCAGGCTTCTCAAAGATGTACTTTATCGGATCCATCTTAGATATCAGCAAAGTGGTATGAGTCAACATATACTGCCTTAGCCGACAAGCAGCCCATACCAAAGCGCAACAAGTTTTCTCGAGCAGTGAGTATCGGGTCTCACAGTCAGTAAACTTTTTGCTAAGGTAATACATGGCATGCTCTTTTCAGCCAGACTCGTCATGTTGGCCCAGTACGCACCCCATTTAATTCTCTAGGACAGTCAGATACATGATTAGCGGTCTTCCCTCGACGGGTGGCATCAAGATAGGAGGTTCTAGCAAATACTCCTTGATTTTATCGAAAGCAATTTGACAGTCATCATTCCATTTAACTACCTGATCTTTCTTCAACAACTTGAAGATTAGTTCACAGGTAGATGTTAGGTGAGAAATGAACATTGCAATGTAGTTTAGGCGTCCCAAGAAACCTCTGACCTCCTTCTCAGTGCGAGGAGCAGCCATTTCTTGTATAGCTTTGACTTTGGCAGGATCAACCTCGATGCCTTTGTTGCTGACAATGAAACCTAGAAGCTTACCAGACCGGACTCCGAATGTACACTTGTTTGGATTCAGTCTGAGCTTGTACTCCTTCAACCTGACAAATAACTTTTGCAAGTGATCCAAGTGTTCTTCTTCAGTTTGTGATCAGGCTATCATGTCATCTACGTAGACCTCTATCTCATGATGTATCATATCATGAAACAAAGCTACCATGGCGTGTTGATAGGTTGCCCCGGTATTCTTCAGTCCGAATGGCATCATTTTGTAGCAGAACATACCCCACTGTGTAACAAAAGTAGTTTTCTCCATGTCTTCAGGTGCCATTTTGATCTGGTTATAGCCTGAGAATCTGTCCATGAAAGAAAATACTTTGTGCTGAGCTGTGTTGTCGACCAGGATGTCAATGTGCGGAAGTGGAAAATCATCTTTAGGGCTGGCCCTATTTAAGTCTCTATAATCCACGCACATTCTGACTTTGCCGTCCTTCTTAGGCGCAGGCACAATGTTAGCAACCCATTGTGGATAGGAAGTAACATCCAGAAATCCAGCATTAAACTGCTTCATAACTTCTGCTTTGATCTTCTCGGACATGTCAGGTGTCATGCGGCGGACCTTTTGTTCACTGTTGGACAGTCTTCTCTTGTGGGGAGACGGTGTACCACAATATCTGTATCAAGTCCTGGCATGTCTTCGTATGACCAGGCGAAGATTTCAACATAATCATGCAGTAGCTGAATTAGGCGCTCCTTGACACTCGGCTCTAGATTGGCACCTACCTTGATTTCCTTTTTGTCATCCTCAGTTCCCAAGTTGATTGTATCCAACTGCTCTTCATGAGGCTGAATTGCTCGTTGCTCTTGCTGTAAAAGTCTGGCCAATTCCCCTGGCACCTCACAATCTTCCTCACCTTCGTATTTGGCTTGGTTGATCAGATCTTCAGAGTCACTGAAGGCTATAGAAGTATCGTTACCCATGGGTTCTGGAATGGAAGGGTACCTGCATTTGTGAGTGTGGGTGTGTGTAAGGGCATAGCCATCTTAAAACAACAAAATGTAAAAGAAAGATAATGAGCAAAAAGGTTTATATATGAAAAGCGTCCATGATTCATTAAAATGACATATGAAATGAAAATAAGAACCCTTACAAATGGACCTATGTGCCTCGGGTAAGACACACGATTGAAAAAGTACGAATTGTTTGTGAAATATTACAGTCCAACAGAAATGGAAAAAGATAAGTTACTGCGATATGAAAGTAATTGGAACAAAGTCTTTTGCTTCCCAGTTGCACAGTCCTCCTTCAATAGTAGGGAAAATCCAGTCTTCCAGTCTGCCCTCTTCTTCACTGTCCTCTAGTGCATTAACCCCTCGTTGGCTGATCTTCACAGGTGGCCCTCCGGCACGGGAGCGGCGCACGACCTTCTGACTAGTCGAAGTAATTCCCAAGCCGAATTTGTCTGCTTTGAAAGGAAAGTTTGGGAGCTGCCCCCAGATTGTGCTTCCACCTTCTTCCACCACTGCCCTAGCATCCTTGAAGGACGACATCTGAGGCGGAGGTCTTGTGATCACAGGAGTTGAGGACACTGTCTTGGTCGCCGCTATTTCCTCAGAAACTTCCTCAAAGTGTTGGAAAGGGGTCTCTATAAATTTGCCATCCAATTCTACATAACAGAAATAATTAAGATGACTGATCATGTATTCCTCTTTGCCATGAACAATTATAATTTTCCCCTAGACATGGTACTTGAGCTTTTGATGCAGAGTGGAAGTGACAGCTCCAGTATGGTAGATCTAAGGTCTTCCCAACAGGCAAGAATAGGAAGGACGGATGTCCATCACATAGAATGTTGAATTGAATGTCTGGGTACCCACCTTGATCGAGATGTCCACCTCTCCATGGACCATCCTCTTATAACCATCAAAGGCTCTGACAATTATATTGTTGGGTTTCAGGGTTAGGCCTTCACAATCCAATCTATCCAAGGCCTTCTTTGGAAATACGTTTAGAGACGACCCAGTATCAACCAAAACATGAGCTAGGGTGGTTCCCCTACACTCCAACGAGACATGTAGCACGTCATTATGTTTTCTCCCTTTGGAGGTCAAGTCTACATCAGAGAATCCCAGGCCATTGTCAGCTGTTAAGCTGGCCACACATTCCTGGAATTGATCAGCGGAGGTTTCTTGTGGCACATGGGTCGTCTTTAAAAACTTGACCAAAGCTTTAGCATGTGCCTCAGAGCATAACAACAGGGCTAACATAGATATTTTGGAGGGGGTCTGCCCCAGTTGTTCAACAACATTGTAATCACTTTTCTTAATAATCCTCAGAATCTCTTCCATCTCTTTCTGGGATGTTTCAGGAATGACTAATGACTGAGCCTTCGTCAAGACAGGCTCCTCTTGAACATTCTTTCCTTTTTTCTCAGCATCGGACATAGGGATGGGAACTGCATTGTCATTGTTGGTGGGTACACTTGTAGGTACAATCACAGGGGTAATCTTCGGGATGGCCGTGGGTGTAACACCCCAGTTTCAATTATTTGATTTATTTAAATTTGGGAAATCATTTTATTAGAATTAATAAAATAAAAAGGGATTATTTATTTTGAAATATGGAGAAAAATAAAAGAAATAAGAAAATGCTGAGTTTTTAAGTTATTGGGCTTGGATGTTGTTAGTAAAGAGTGGGGGTGCAAAAGAAGTAAAGATATGTTTTGGAACTCAAGTTATTTTTCTCATTATTCACGATAACACAGAAGTTGGGATTTTGGGAAGCAGAGCTCTGAAGGTACGAAGAACGAAGACCATCGCTCAAAAAGTTCAAAGCTGCTAATTGATAAGGTAAGGGGGGCTATTACTCGATTTACCTTTGTTTATGGGTTTATGTACGGTTGATTTGGGTAATCGTAGGGAAAAACCCCAATTGTTAGATGTTATTAGGGATCGATACCCTTAGGATTGGACCTTGTTAAAGAAGGGTTAGGTTCCCAATTTTATGAAATCAATTAACGATTTTAGGCTCCTAATGGTGGATTGGGAGTATATCTGCATGATCGTGAATTTACCTTAGAAGTTATAGGGATAACCTCAATGTTAGCAGATTTCCCCAAAAGGGACGGTTAATCCCGGTTAAGGTTACTATAATGATTGTTGGTAATTAGGAAATTGAGGTGTTGTTTTGAATTATACAAAATCGATGTCGTGAGGTACCGAAATGCGCGTTTTGGCTGGCATTTTCCCGCGTTTGGCTGCTGTTCTGAGCTGCTGCAGGTACAGGAAAATTCTGTACGCGCTCAGCAACACGGGCCGTGTTGCACAACACGGGCACCCGTGTTGCTCTTCTGTGTTGGTAAAGTAATGTGTTTTCTGGACACATTACAACACGGGCCGTGTTGCACAACACGGGTACCCGTGTTAGGTCCCCTGTAATGAGAAAAAAAAATGTGTTTTCTGGACGCGCTCAGCAACACGGGCCGTGTTGCACAACACGGGCACCCGTGTTGATGCTGCTGTGTTGATTTTTCTGAATTTTGTTTTTTGTGCGTTATTGTGGATTTTATTGTCATGCTTTTGGATAATGTTATCGAGCATGAATTATGATATGACTTGATATGATTGATGTTTAAATAGTATGCTGAGTGATTACATGCTATCCATATCCTGTTATGATTGATGTTGTTGATGTGCATGATATGTTGATTGATGTTCATAGTATGCTGAGTGTTACATACTTACATATCATGTTACATTTGTTAATTCCCATTGTGTGGAATTAACATGGTGGCCAATATACGTGTCCGCGATTTAATGGAACGTTGAGGTGGTAGCCGTGTCCGCGATATAATGGAACGGTGAGTTATCCGTGACCCGAGATTTAATGGGGCGGTAAAGTGGTACCACATGCATGGGTGTGTTGCATTACCTTGAATATAACATGAATGGATGATTTTTCCAATGTTGTATTTGATTGTTTGTATGCACGTATGGTTGCTAAATGGTTGACGATGTTTGATGTTAATTGCAAATATGAAAAGCAATATATTATGGTCGTATGAATTGCAAAGGTTTTTGTAAACTATGAAATATGCTAATTGTTGGGTGATGCTTATGGTTTCCTGAATTGATTGTTATGAACGCATAATCAAATGTATAATTGAGATGCTCACCCTTACTGTTGAATATTTCAGATTGAGGAGCTTCGTTCAGGTGCTTGGAGAAGGCTTGTCGTTTCTAGTTTATTTTCGTTTTAGTATTGTCCGGGTCATGCTCTGATAGTTGTAACTCCGGGAACGTCTGTTTTGTCGAGCTGTTTTAGTCAGACTCGTTTAATTCCTTATGTTTTATTATAATATGATGTTGACATTTTCCAGGTGTTAATCCCTGATGATTTTGGAAAATATTATAACATTGATTTTATTAATTAAAGTATTCCGCTGTGTAAACATGTATGAGTTACTACTACGTTATGCATGACAGGAATTTGTTTTATTAAAAGAGAATTGTAGCATCCTCGTTAGTACATGTACTCTGAAAATATGATTTTAATTATTTGCGAAATTTTATGCGGGGTTTTAGAGGGTGTTACAATAGTGGTATCAGAGCATAGTCGGTCGTTGCGACTAGAGTCTTGAGTCAGTCATTCCTTTTGTATGCGACTAGTGTAAGGTAACACTGTCGATACTGTATTCTGATGAAGAGTATGTTTTGATTATCAGGAACATGGCTGGAAGAGGTAACGGACGAAATGATGCTGCACTAGCTGAGGCTTTGGGGATGTTAGCTGGTGTACTTGCTGGAAACCCAACTGGAGGCGTGATTGGTGCTGATAGGCAATTGGGAAATTTCCAAAGGAACAATCCTCCGTTGTTCAAAGGTACACATGACCCTGAAGGTGCTCAGAAGTGGCTGAAGGAAATCGAAAGGATTTTCCGTGTGATTGATTGTGCTGAAGATCTGAAAGTCAGATATGGTACGCATATGTTGGCAGAAGAGGCCGACGATTGGTGGGTTGCCACAAGGACTGAAATGGTTCAGGATGGAGAGGCACTGACTTGGGCTAACTTCAGAAGGGCTTTTCTGAGGAGGTACTTTCCTGAAGATGTTCGGGGAAGAAAGGAAATTGAGTTTTTGGAGCTTAAGCAGGGCAATCTGACTGTTAGTGAATATGCTACTAAGTTCACTGAGCTGGCAAAGTATTATGCACACTACAACAATGATGAGGCTGGAGAATTCTCTAAATGTATCAAGTTTGAGAATGGTCTCCGAGATGAGATTAAGCAGGGAATCAGGTACCAGCGTATTCGTAGATTTTCTGATCTGGTGGATTGTAGCAGGATCTTGGAAGAAGATATTACCAAGAATAGGTCGTCTCACTCGCGTGGGGCTGTTGATAAAAGAGGAAAGCAACATATGGACCGTGGCAAGCCATATGGTAGAGATAACCAGAAATCGGGTGGTTGGAAAAGGCCTAGTGGGGGAGATTCTAAGGCTCCTATCAGATGCTACAGGTGTGGTGAGTCTGGTCACCACATTCGAGATTGCAAGAGTGATGAGAAGAAGTGCTATAAATGTGGAAAGGCTGGTCATTTGTCTATTGATTGCAAAGGGAAGTCTGTTACTTGTTACAATTGTGGCGAAGAAGGTCACATTCGTCCGCAGTGTCCTAAGCCTAGGAAGGATCAGTCAGGTGGAAAAGTGTTCGCTTTGTCTGGATCTGAGACTACTCCAGAGGATCGATTGATTAAAGGTACGTGTTTTATTCATGGCACACCTTTAGTTGCAATTATTGATACTGGTGCAACTCATTCTTTTATTTCTTTGGATTGTGCTGAGAGGTTGAAACTGGACATATCTGGTATGCGAGGTAGCATGGTTGTTGATACTCCTGCATCGGGTTCAGTGACAACTTCACTTGTATGTAGGAATTGTCCTATTGAGATTTTTGGTAGAGGGTTCGGTATGGATTTAGTGTGCCTACCGCTTGAACAAATTGATATTATCCTTGGGATGAACTGGTTGGAATTCAACCGGGTTCATCTGAACTGCTTTGCTAAGACGGTGATTTTTTCCAGAAGCAGTTGGTGTCGAGAACTTGACTATGACTGCTAGGCAGGTACAAGAAGCAATGGAGGACGGTGCTAATGTGTTTATGTTACTTGCTTCGTTAGATGCAACAGGAAAGGTCAGGAGTGGGGAATTGCCAGTGGTGTGTGATTTTCCAGAAGTCTTTCCGGATGATGTTGGTGAGTTACCTCCAGAGAGAGAAGTGGAATTCTCTATAGATTTGATTCCTGGTACGAGACCAGTGTCAATGGCGCCATATCGTATGTCTGCGTCTGAGTTGGCTGAATTGAAGAGTCAGTTGGAAGATTTACTGGAGAAGAAGTTTATTCGTCCAAGTGTTTCGCCTTGGGGTGCTCCGGTATTGTTGGTTAAGAAGAAAGAAGGTTCTATGAGACTGTGTGTTGATTACAGGCAATTGAACAAGGTAACCATTAAGAATCGGTATCCGTTACCGAGGATTGATGATTTAATGGATCAACTAATTGGAGCCAGTGTATTCAGTAAGATTGACTTGAGATCTGGATATCATCAGATTCGTGTGAAAGCGGAAGATATTCAAAAGACTGCTTTTCGAACGAGGTATGGGCATTATGAATATTCTGTTATGCCGTTCGGAGTTACTAATGCACCTGGTGTTTTCATGGAATATATGAACAGGATTTTTCATCCGTATCTGGATAAGTTTGTTGTGGTTTTTATTGATGACATTCTGATTTATTCCAAGAATTACAAAGAGCATGCAGAACATCTCAGAATTGTGTTAGAGTTGTTGAAAGATAGGAAGTTGTATGCAAAGTTGTCCAAATGTGAGTTATGGCTGAATGAAGTTAGTTTTCTTGGACATGTGATTTCTAAGAATGGTATTGCAGTGGATCCTACAAAAGTAGAAGCGGTATCTCAGTGGGAAGCGCCGAAGACTGTTTCTGAAATCAGAAGTTTTCTTGGTCTTGCAGGTTATTATAGAAAATTTATCGAAGGATTCTCAAAGTTAGCATTGTCGTTGACGAAATTGACTCGTAAAGGACAAGCGTTTATTTGGGATTCTGATTGTGAGAAGGGTTTCCAAGAATTGAAGCGGAGATTGACTAGTGCTCCTATTCTGATTTTGCCAAATTCGGTGGAATCTTTTGTGGTCTATTGTGATGCATCTCTGTTGGGTTTAGGTGGTGTTTTAATGCAGAATCAACAGGTAGTTGCGTATGCTTCGAGACAGTTAAAGGTTCATGAAAGGAACTATCCTACTCATGACTTAGAGTTGGCAGCAGTTGTGTTTGTCTTGAAATTGTGGAGACATTATCTGTATGGTTCGAGATTTGAAGTGTATAGCGATCATAAGAGTTTGAAGTATCTTTTCGATCAGAAAGAGCTCAATATGAGGCAAAGAAGGTGGTTGGAATTTCTCAAAGATTATGATTTTGGTTTGAATTACCATCCTGGTAAGGCAAATGTGGTTGCAGATGCTTTGAGCAGGAAATCCTTGCATATGTCTATGATGATGGTTCGTGAATTGGATTTAATTGAACAATTCCGAGATTTGAGTTTAGTTTGTGAAAGTACTCTGAAGTGTGTTCGTTTGGGTATGTTGAAACTTACTAGTGGTATTCTAGAAGAGATCAGGATCGGGCAGAAATCTGATGTTAATTTAGTTGATAAATTGACATTGATCAACCAAGGTCAAGGTGGTGAGTTTAGAATTGATGAAAATGATGTTATGAGATTTGGCGATAGAGTTTGTGTTCCTGATGTCGCAGAAATCAAGAAGAGTATATTAGAGGAAGGACATCGCAGTGGGATGAGTATTCATCCGGGTGCCACGAAAATGTATCATGATTTGAAGAAATTGTTTTGGTGGCCGAAAATGAAAAAGGAAATAGCTGAATTTGTGTATGCATGTTTAATCTGTCAGAAATCGAAGATTGAGCATCAGAAGCCGTCTGGATTTATGCAACCAATGTTTATTCCATAATGGAAGTGGGATAGTATTTCTATGGATTTTGTATCTGGGTTGCCGAGGACTCCTATGAATTGTGAAGCGATATGGGTCGTTGTGGATAGGTTGACTAAGTCTGCTCATTTTATACCGGTGCGAATGGATTACTCAATGGAGAGATTGGCACAGTTATATATTGAGAAAATAGTGAGTTTGCATGGAGTTCCTTCTAGTATTGTGTCAGATAGAGATCCGAGGTTCACTTCGAAATTTTGGGAAGGATTGCAGAAGGCTTTGGGTACTAAATTGAGGTTGAGTTCAGCTTACCATCCTCAGACTGATGGACAGACAGAGAGGACGATTCAATCGTTGGAAGATTTATTGTGTGCTTGTGTTTTAGAGAAGGGTGGAGCTTGGGATAGCTATTTGCCATTGATTGAATTTACTTATAACAATAGTTACCATTCGAGTATTGGCATGGCTTCGTTCGAGGCATTGTATGGTAGACGGTGTAGAACGCCTTTGTGTTGGTATGAATCTGGAGAGAGTTCGGTGATTGGGCCAGAAATTGTTCAGCAGACTACTGAAAAGATCAAATTGATTCAAGAGAAGATGAGAGCTTCTCAGAGTCGTCAGAAAAGTTATCATGATAAGAGGAGAAAGAATTTAGAATTCAGTGCTGGAGATCATGTGTTTATGAGAGTTACTCCGATGACGGGTATTGGTCGAGCGTTGAAATCTAAGAAGTTGACTCCGCATTTTATTGGTCTGTTTCAGATTACGGAAAGAGTTGGAGAAGTTGCTTATCGTATTGCTTTACCTCCGAGACTTGCGAATTTGCACGATGTTTTTCATGTTTCTCAGTTGAGGAGATACATTCCAGACCCATCTCATGTAATCCAAATAGATGATGTACAGGTGAGAGATAACCTGACAGTAGAAACATTGCCTATGAGGATAGAAGATCGGGAAGTGAAACAGTTAAGAGGTAAAGAGATAGCATTAGTGAAGGTTGCTTGGGGAGGTCCAGCAGATGGAAATATCACTTGGGAGCTGGAGAGCCAGATGAAAGAGGCTTATCCGGAACTGTTCGTCTAAGGTATGTTTTCGAGGACGCAAACTCTTTTAGTGGGGGAGAGTTGTAACACCCCAGTTTCAATTATTTGATTTATTTAAATTTGGGAAATCATTTTATTAGAATTAATAAAATAAAAAGGGATTATTTATTTTGAAATATGGAGGAAAATAAAAGAAATAAGAAAATGCTGAGTTTTTAAGTTATTGGGCTTGGATGTTGTTAGTAAAGAGTGGGGGTGCAAAAGAAGTAAAGATATGTTTTGGAACTCAAGTTATTTTTCTCATTATTCACGATAACACAGAAGTTGGGATTTTGGGAAGCAGAGCTCTGAAGGTACGAAGAACGAAGACCATCGCTCAAAAAGTTCAAAGCTGCTAATTGATAAGGTAAGGGGGGCTATTACTCGATTTACCTTTGTTTATGGGTTTATGTACGGTTGATTTGGGTAATCGTAGGGAAAAACCCCAATTGTTAGATGTTATTAGGGATCGATACCCTTAGGATTGGACCTTGTTAAAGAAGGGTTAGGTTCCCAATTTTATGAAATCAATTAACGATTTTATGCTCCTAATGGTGGATTGGGAGTATATCTGCATGATCGTGAATTTACCTTAGAAGTTATAGGGATAACCTCAATGTTAGCAGATTTCCCCAAAAGGGACGGTTAATCCCGGTTAAGGTTACTATAATGATTGTTGGTAATTGGGAAATTGAGGTGTTGTTTTGAATTATACAAAATCGATGTCGTGAGGTACCGAAATGCGCGTTTTGGCTGGCATTTTCCCGCGTTTGGCTGCTGTTCTGAGCTGCTGCAGGTACAGGAAAATTCTGTACGCGCTCAGCAACACGGGCCGTGTTGCACAACACGGGCACCCGTGTTGCTCTTCTGTGTTGGTAAAGTAATGTGTTTTCTGGACACATTACAACACGGGCCGTGTTGCACAACACGGGTACCCGTGTTAGGTCCCCTGTAATGAGAAAAAAAAATGTGTTTTCTGGACGCGCTCAGCAACACGGGCCGTGTTGCACAACACGGGCACCCGTGTTGATGCTGCTGTGTTGATTTTTCTGAATTTTGTTTTTTGTGCGTTATTGTGGATTTTATTGTCATGCTTTTGGATAATGTTATCGAGCATGAATTATGATATGACTTGATATGATTGATGTTTAAATAGTATGCTGAGTGATTACATGCTATCCATATCCTGTTATGATTGATGTTGTTGATGTGCATGATATGTTGATTGATGTTCATAGTATGCTGAGTGTTACATACTTACATATCATGTTGCATTTGTTAATTCCCATTGTATGGAATTAACATGGTGGCCAATATACGTGTCCGCGATTTAATGGAACGTTGAGGTGGTAGCCGTGTCCGCGATATAATGGAACGGTGAGTTATCCGTGACCCGAGATTTAATGGGGCGGTAAAGTGGTACCACATGCATGGGTGTGTTGCATTACCTTGAATATAACATGAATGGATGATTTTTCCAATGTTGTATTTGATTGTTTGTATGCACGTATGGTTGCTAAATGGTTGACGATGTTTGATGTTAATTGCAAATATGAAAAGCAATATATTATGGTCGTATGAATTGCAAAGGTTTTTGTAAACTATGAAATATGCTAATTGTTGGGTGATGCTTATGGTTTCCTGAATTGATTGTTATGAACGCATAATCAAATGTATAATTGAGATGCTCACCCTTACTGTTGAATATTTCAGATTGAGGAGCTTCGTTCATGTGCTTGGCGAAGGCTTATCGTTTCTAGTTTATTTTCGTTTTAGTATTGTCCGGGTCATGCTCTGATAGTTGTAACTCCGGGAACGTCTGTTTTGTCGAGCTGTTTTAGTCAGACTCGTTTAATTCCTTATGTTTTATTATAATATGATGTTGACATTTTCCAGGTGTTAATCCCTAATGATTTTGGAAAATATTATAACATTGATTTTATTAATTAAAGTATTCCGCTGTGTAAACATGTATGAGTTACTACTACGTTATGCATGACAGGAATTTGTTTTATTAAAAGAGAATTGTAGCATCCTCGTTAGTACATGTACTCTGAAAATATGATTTTAATTATTTGCGAAATTTTATGCGGGGTTTTAGAGGGTGTTACAATAGTGGTATCAGAGCATAGTCGGTCGTTGCGACCAGAGTCTTGAGTCAGTCATTCCTTTTGTATGCGACTAGTGTAAGGTAACACTGTCGATACTGTATTCTGATGAAGAGTATGTTTTGATTCTCAGGAACATGGCTGGAAGAGGTAACGGACGAAATGATGCTGCACTAGCTGAGGCTTTGGGGATGTTAGCTGGTGTACTTGCTGGAAACCCAACTGGAGGCGTGATTGGTGCTGATAGGCAATTGGGAAATTTCCAAAGGAACAATCCTCCGTTGTTCAAAGGTACACATGACCCTGAAGGTGCTCAGAAGTGGCTGAAGGAAATCGAAAGGATTTTCCGTGTGATTGATTGTGCTGAAGATCTGAAAGTCAGATATGGTACGCATATGTTGGCAGAAGAGGCCGACGATTGGTGGGTTGCCACAAGGACTGAAATGGTTCAGGATGGAGAGGCACTGACTTGGGCTAACTTCAGAAGGGCTTTTCTGAGGAGGTACTTTCCTGAAGATGTTCGGGGAAGAAAGGAAATTGAGTTTTTGGAGCTTAAGCAGGGCAATCTGACTGTTAGTGAATATGCTACTAAGTTCACTGAGCTGGCAAAGTATTATGCACACTACAACAATGATGAGGCTGGAGAATTCTCTAAATGTATCAAGTTTGAGAATGGTCTCCGAGATGAGATTAAGCAGGGAATCAGGTACCAGCGTATTCGTAGATTTTCTGATCTGGTGGATTGTAGCAGGATCTTGGAAGAAGATATTACCAAGAATAGGTCGTCTCACTCGCGTGGGGCTGTTGATAAAAGAGGAAAGCAACATATGGACCGTGGCAAGCCATATGGTAGAGATAACCAGAAATCGGGTGGTTGGAAAAGGCCTAGTGGGGGAGATTCTAAGGCTCCTATCAGATGCTACAGGTGTGGTGAGTCTGGTCACCACATTCGAGATTGCAAGAGTGATGAGAAGAAGTGCTATAAATGTGGAAAGGCTGGTCATTTGTCTATTGATTGCAAAGGGAAGTCTGTTACTTGTTACAATTGTGGCGAAGAAGGTCACATTCGTCCGTAGTGTCCTAAGCCTAGGAAGGATCAGTCAGGTGGAAAAGTGTTCGCTTTGTCTGGATCTGAGACTACTCCAGAGGATCGATTGATTAAAGGTACGTGTTTTATTCATGGCACACCTTTAGTTGCAATTATTGATACTGGTGCAACTCATTCTTTTATTTCTTTGGATTGTGCTGAGAGGTTGAAACTGGACATATCTGGTATGCGAGGTAGCATGGTTGTTGATACTCCTGCATCGGGTTCAGTGACAACTTCACTTGTATGTAGGAATTGTCCTATTGAGATTTTTGGTAGAGGGTTCGGTATGGATTTAGTGTGCCTACCGCTTGAACAAATTGATATTATCCTTGGGATGAACTGGTTGGAATTCAACCGGGTTCATCTGAACTGCTTTGCTAAGACGGTGATTTTTTCCAGAAGCAGTTGGTGTCGAGAACTTGACTATGACTGCTAGGCAGGTACAAGAAGCAATGGAGGACGGTGCTAATGTGTTTATGTTACTTGCTTCGTTAGATGCAACAGGAAAGGTCAGGAGTGGGGAATTGCCAGTGGTGTGTGATTTTCCAGAAGTCTTTCCGGATGATGTTGGTGAGTTACCTCCAGAGAGAGAAGTGGAATTCTCTATAGATTTGATTCCTGGTACGAGACCGGTGTCGATGGCGCCATATCGTATGTCTGCGTCTGAGTTGGCTGAATTGAAGAGTCAGTTGGAAGATTTACTGGAGAAGAAGTTTATTCGTCCAAGTGTTTCGCCTTGGGGTGCTCCGGTATTGTTGGTTAAGAAGAAAGAAGGTTCTATGAGACTGTGTGTTGATTACAGGCAATTGAACAAGGTAACCATTAAGAATCGGTATCCGTTACCGAGGATTGATGATTTAATGGATCAACTAATTGGAGCCAGTGTATTCAGTAAGATTGACTTGAGATCTGGATATCATCAGATTCGTGTGAAAGCGGAAGATATTCAAAAGACTGCTTTTCGAACGAGGTATGGGCATTATGAATATTCTGTTATGCCGTTCGGAGTTACTAATGCACCTGGTGTTTTCATGGAATATATGAACAGGATTTTTCATCCGTATCTGGATAAGTTTGTTGTGGTTTTTATTGATGACATTCTGATTTATTCCAAGAATGACAAAGAGCATGCAAAACATCTCAGAATTGTGTTAGAGTTGTTGAAAGATAGGAAGTTGTATGCAAAGTTGTCCAAATGTGAGTTATGGCTGAATGAAGTTAGTTTTCTTGGACATGTGATTTCTAAGAATGGTATTGCAGTGGATCCTACAAAAGTAGAAGCGGTATCTCAGTGGGAAGCGCCGAAGACTGTTTCTGAAATCAGAAGTTTTCTTGGTCTTGCAGGTTATTACAGAAAATTTATCGAAGGATTCTCAAAGTTAGCATTGCCGTTGACGAAATTGACTCGTAAAGGACAAGCGTTTATTTGGGATTCTGATTGTGAGAAGGGTTTCCAAGAATTGAAGCGGAGATTGACTAGTGCTCCTATTCTGATTTTGCCAAATCTGGTGGAATCTTTTGTAGTCTATTGTGATGCATCTCTGTTGGGTTTAGGTGGTGTTTTAATGCAGAATCAACAGGTAGTTGCGTATGCTTCGAGACAGTTGATGGTTCATGAAAGGAACTATCCTACTCATGACTTAGAGTTGGCAGCAGTTGTGTTTGTCTTGAAATTATGGAGACATTATCTGTATGGTTCGAGATTTGAAGTGTATAGCGATCATAAGAGTTTGAAGTATCTTTTCGATCAGAAAGAGCTCAATATGAGGCAAAGAAGGTGGTTGGAATTTCTCAAAGATTATGATTTTGGTTTGAATTACCATCCTGGTAAGGCAAATGTGGTTGCAGATGCTTTGAGCAGGAAATCCTTGCATATGTCTATGATGATGGTTCGTGAATTGGATTTAATTGAACAATTCCGAGATTTGAGTTTAGTTTGTGAAAGTACTCTGAAGTGTGTTCGTTTGGGTATGTTGAAACTTACTAGTGGTATTCTAGAAGAGATCAGGATCGGGCAGAAATCTGATGTTAATTTAGTTGATAAATTGACATTGATCAACCAAGGTCAAGGTGGTGAGTTTAGAATTGATGAAAATGATGTTATGAGATTTGGCGATAGAGTTTGTGTTCCTGATGTCGCAGAAATCAAGAAGAGTATATTAGAGGAAGGACATCGCAGTGGGATGAGTATTCATCCGGGTGCCACGAAAATGTATCATGATTTGAAGAAATTGTTTTGGTGGCCGGAAATGAAAAAGGAAATAGCTGAATTTGTGTATGCATGTTTAATCTGTCAGAAATCGAAGATTGAGCATCAGAAGCCGTCTGGATTTATGCAACCAATGTTTATTCCAGAATGGAAGTGGGATAGTATTTCTATGGATTTTGTATCTGGGTTGCCGAGGACTCCTATGAATTGTGAAGCGATATGGGTCGTTGTGGATAGGTTGACTAAGTCTGCTCATTTTATACCGGTGCGAATGGATTACTCAATGGAGAGATTGGCACAGTTATATATTGAGAAAATAGTGAGTTTGCATGGAGTTCCTTCTAGTATTGTGTCAGATAGAGATCCGAGGTTCACTTCGAAATTTTGGGAAGGATTGCAGAAGGCTTTGGGTACTAAATTGAGGTTGAGTTCAGCTTACCATCCTCAGACTGATGGACAGACAGAGAGGACGATTCAATCGTTGGAAGATTTATTGTGTGCTTGTGTTTTAGAGAAGGGTGGAGCTTGGGATAGCTATTTGCCATTGATTGAATTTACTTATAACAATAGTTACCATTCGAGTATTGGCATGGCTCCGTTCGAGGCATTGTATGGTAGACGGTGTAGAACGCCTTTGTGTTGGTATGAATCTGGAGAGAGTTCGGTGATTGGGCCAGAAATTGTTCAGCAGACTACTGAAAAGATCAAATTGATTCAAGAGAAGATGAGAGCTTCTCAGAGTCGTCAGAAAAGTTATCATGATAAGAGGAGAAAGAATTTAGAATTCAGTGTTGGAGATCATGTGTTTATGAGAGTTACTCCGATGACGGGTATTGGTCGAGCGTTGAAATCTAAGAAGTTGACTCCGCATTTTATTGGTCTGTTTCAGATTACGGAAAGAGTTGGAGAAGTTGCTTATCGTATTGCTTTACCTCCGAGACTTGCGAATTCGCACGATGTTTTTCATGTTTCTCAGTTGAGGAGATACATTCCAGACCCATCTCATGTAATCCAAATAGATGATGTACAGGTGAGAGATAACCTGACAGTAGAAACATTGCCTATGAGGATAGAAGATCGGGAAGTGAAACAGTTAAGAGGTAAAGAGATAGCATTAGTGAAGGTTGCTTGGGGAGGTCCAGCAGATGGAAATATCACTTGGGAGCTGGAGAGCCAGATGAAAGAGGCTTATCCGGAACTGTTCGTCTAAGGTATGTTTTCGAGGACGAAAACTCTTTTAGTGGGGGAGAGTTGTAACACCCCAGTTTCAATTATTTGATTTATTTAAATTTGGGAAATCATTTTATTAGAATTAATAAAATAAAAAGGGATTATTTATTTTGAAATATGGAGGAAAATAAAAGAAATAAGAAAATGCTGAGTTTTTAAGTTATTGGGCTTGGATGTTGTTAGTAAAGAGTGGGGGTGCAAAAGAAGTAAAGATATGTTTTGGAACTCAAGTTATTTTTCTCATTATTCACGATAACACAGAAGTTGGGATTTTGGGAAGCAGAGCTCTGAAGGTACGAAGAACGAAGACCATCGCTCAAAAAGTTCAAAGCTGCTAATTGATAAGGTAAGGGGGGCTATTACTCGATTTACCTTTGTTTATGGGTTTATGTACGGTTGATTTGGGTAATCGTAGGGAAAAACCCCAATTGTTAGATGTTATTAGGGATCGATACCCTTAGGATTGGACCTTGTTAAAGAAGGGTTAGGTTCCCAATTTTATGAAATCAATTAACGATTTTAGGCTCCTAATGGTGGATTGGGAGTATATCTGCATGATCGTGAATTTACCTTAGAAGTTATAGGGATAACCTCAATGTTAGCAGATTTCCCCAAAAGGGACGGTTAATCCCGGTTAAGGTTACTATAATGATTGTTGGTAATTAGGAAATTGAGGTGTTGTTTTGAATTATACAAAATCGATGTCGTGAGGTACCGAAATGCGCGTTTTGGCTGGCATTTTCCCGCGTTTGGCTGCTGTTCTGAGCTGCTGCAGGTACAGGAAAATCCTGTACGCGCTCAGCAACACGGGCCGTGTTGCACAACACGGGCACCCGTGTTGCTCTTCTGTGTTGGTAAAGTAATGTGTTTTCTAGACACATTACAACACGGGCCGTGTTGCACAACACGGGTACCCGTGTTAGGTCCCCTGTAATGAGAAAAAAAATGTGTTTTCTGGACGCGCTCAGCAACACGGGCCGTGTTGCACAACACGGGCACCCGTGTTGATGCTGCTGTGTTGATTTTTCTGAATTTTGTTTTTTGTGCGTTATTGTGGATTTTATTGTCATGCTTTTGGATAATGTTATCGAGCATGAATTATGATATGACTTGATATGATTGATGTTTAAATAGTATGCTGAGTGATTACATGCTATCCATATCCTGTTATGATTGATGTTGTTGATGTGCATGATATGTTGATTGATGTTCATAGTATGCTGAGTGTTACATACTTACATATCATGTTGCATTTGTTAATTCCCATTGTGTGGAATTAACATGGTGGCCAATATACGTGTCCGCGATTTAATGGAACGTTGAGGTGGTAGCCGTGTCCGCGATATAATGGAACGGTGAGTTATCCGTGACCCGAGATTTAATGGGGCGGTAAAGTGGTACCACATGCATGGGTGTGTTGCATTACCTTGAATATAACATGAATGGATGATTTTTCCAATGTTGTATTTGATTGTTTGTATGCACGTTTGGTTGCTAAATGGTTGACGATGTTTGATGTTAATTGCAAATATGAAAAGCAATATATTATGGTCGTATGAATTGCAAAGGTTTTTGTAAACTATGAAATATGCTAATTGTTGGGTGATGCTTATGGTTTCCTGAATTGATTGTTATGAACGCATAATCAAATGTATAATTGAGATGCTCACCCTTACTGTTGAATATTTCAGATTGAGGAGCTTCGTTCAGGTGCTTGGCGAAGGCTTGTCGTTTCTAGTTTATTTTCGTTTTAGTATTGTCCGGGTCATGCTCTGATAGTTGTAACTCCGGGAACGTCTGTTTTGTCGAGCTGTTTTAGTCAGACTCGTTTAATTCCTTATGTTTTATTATAATATGATGTTGACATTTTCCAGGTGTTAATCCCTGATGATTTTGGAAAATATTATAACATTGATTTTATTAATTAAAGTATTCCGCTGTGTAAACATGTATGAGTTACTACTACGTTATGCATGACAGGAATTTTTTTATTAAAAGAGAATTGTAGCATCCTCGTTAGTACATGTACTCTGAAAATATGATTTTAATTATTTGCGAAATTTTATGCGGGGTTTTAGAGGGTGTTACAGTGGGTCCAAAGACTGTTGTTTGAGGAGCAATCTTTGGAGAAAATATTCTCCCACTACGAGTAATTTTGCTTGTTCCAGCAATGTTACTAATGTCGGGATTATCTTCCTCAGAGCTTTCTTCTTCAATGGTCTGTTCAATCTGTTTGACACCATGGTAGTAGATTTATCCACCATAGTTCCATGGTACCATTTTATCAGTTTTGTAAGGGGTTGGCCCTGGCATTGTTATCTTCAACAGAGTAGTCATAGGAACAGATGTAATCCTAACGGGTTTTTTAGTAACCCTGGAAGAATTGGCGTATATGGTTATTATTGAAACTTCTGGAACTGGAATGGGTGAGACAAAAGCTTTCTCAAACAAAATTTCCTTGTTATCAATCAGTTGTTGGATTCCATTCTTCAAAAGAGGACAGTTAAATGGGGAGAAAAAACAAGCATGGAAATCTTGGCCACATCCTGGGAACACCCCAACTTTCAACAAATTTAACTTGCTGGTTAGGAGAGGAGTTGACAGTTCATCCACAACAGAAACAAACAGATCTTCTTCCACAACATTGGCATTGTGCCCATACCTAGGCATCGGTGCAGAGATAACATTCGGCTTTTCAGGAGCTTCAAATTCAACTTCCTTTGCGTCAATCAGATCTTGGATCTTGTTCTTCAGGGCCCAACTGTTGTTGGTGTCGTGCCCTAGACTTTCTGAGTGGTACGCGCATATGGCGTTGGGATGGTAGTATGGAGAAGTAGTGTTAGGATTTTTAGGGGCCTCCTTCAAAATGGCCAGGTTCAACTTCAAGAGATGTGGTAAGACTTGAGCAGGAGTCATGTTTATCTTGGTGAATTTCCTTACAGGCCTTTCCACCCTTTGCTGGTTATTCCTCGACTGATCATTTCCCGACTGATTATTTCTCGGTTGGTCTGACGCAGACTTTTGAATCATGACGGCCCCCATAGTTGGTCGTCTTTCAATTCTTCCCTGATTCCTCTGGGCATAGACAACAAACACTTCCTTCCTTCCACCATTTCGCCAGTTAGAATCAACTCAGTGAAACCTGCAGAGGAGCTTCAAATTAGGTGATTAAAGAAAGGACCTGACAGAGTCCCCAAGAACATGTCCACTAGCTCTCTTTCAGATAAAGGTGGTTGCACCCTTCCGGCCAAATCCCTCCATTCTTGGGCGTAGTCTTTAAAACCCTCATTGGTAGCCATAGCCATACTTTGTAGCTGAGTACGGGTTGGCGCCAAGTCGGCGTTGTATTGATACTATTTATTGAAGGCGGCTGCCAAATTTTCCCAATTATGCACATCAGACCTCTCCAACTGGTAGAACCAATCCAGCTGCGTCCCCGATAAACTGTCCTGGAAAAAGTGGACCCACAGGTCTTTGTCAGAAGAATGTGGTTGAATTTTCCTGACATAAGATCGTAGGTGCATCTTTGGGAAAGACACCCCATCATACTTAGCAAACAGCGGCAATTTAAATTTAGGAGGGATTACAATTCCAGAAACCAACCCTAACTCCTCAAAATCCAGCCCAGGTACTCTTTGCACTTCCATAGCAGCTAGACGTTCTTCCAAGTTCTTGTATTTGTCATCGGCCGGAGGATACTATTGTTCAGAGTAATCCTCGTCCTCTTCTTCTTCAGCTTCAGAATCTGAAGGCACTGCAGTTCCCTTTCCTTTTCCTCCCCCCTCTTCAGATGTTGATGGGAATTCCAAAGTCCGCCTGGCTTGTCCTTCAAACCTTCTGCCCAAGATAGCCACACCAGCTATCTTCTTATTCTTTTTCTCTTTTTCCTTCTCTAGCAGAGTCTTGAGCTCCTCCTGCCCCTTGGCCAAGGTCAAGAGTAGCTGTTGAAATTGTGAATTCTGAGCTTGTAAGTCTTTGACCGTTTGTTCAATATCCATCTTGCTGAAATAAACAATAGAGAGATAAGGAAACTTGGTGTGAAGACCTGCTTATGCATATGATGAATGATATGTATTCATGTAATGCTTTCAAGGATTCAGAAATTCAAATTTGTTTTAAACAAAAAAGAAACACACGTCATATTAATAAGATAGAATTTGTTAGTACATCAATGCCCCATGGACAAAATAATACAAAATTCTAAGTTAAAAAGGCATTGCGCATCCTCTTTGGTGCAATGTAGGTGTTGAGAGTCTGCTCTTCGTGAAGTTGACGAGTGAGTTCCAAAACCTTCTTCTCGCTTGCGCATAATTGGTCTTCGAAAGTATCGCGCTCTCTCTTGAGCTGTATCCAACTCCTTTGTAAATCTTCGAGTGATGTTGGCATGTCAGGATGTAGGAGGGTGTATGGAACCTCTCCTTCCATAACAAGCTCTATAATCACAGGGAGAATGTAGGGGTAAGGCATCATAAGACTTTGGGCGCGGGTTCGTACCCACTTGAGGTAAGGCTCAAGGGGGATGGAATTCTTGTGTCCCAGAGTCTTACTGTCTACCTTGTTGGGCATCCTCCAAGCTCGGATGAACCTTTGTCGGAGTCTTTGATCGTCGTTGTCGAAATCGAAAACCAAACCTTGAATCAGCTTGTCATGTGGGCCATCCTTTCAGGCATACCCAAACTGTCTCAGAGCCAAACAAGGGTTGTATGTGATGCCTTCCCTAATGCCAAGTAGAGGGACATTAGGGAATTCCCCATAACGGTCAATGATGATAACATCCTCTTTTGATCGAGAACACCAATGAATGTCTGAATGGGTAAGAGTCATCAATCGTTGTGACCACCTCAAACCTTGCTCATTCTTTAAAACTGATTGGGGAAGATGAGAAATAAACCATCTTTCCAGTAGAGGAGTGCAACACATGAGAACACCTCTTTTCATCATTGTACGAGTGTGAAAAGAGTGGAGGATATCCCCAAGCAGTGTAGGCACTGGGTTGCGAGTCATGAAGATTTTGACAGCACTCACATCTATGAGTTGGTCAGGGTTAGGGAACAAGACCATCCCATAGATGAGAAGAGCTACAATCTCCTCAAAAGCTTGCAAGTCTAGAGAATTCCAACAACTTTGGGCCTCCTCAAATAGAAACTTTGACAAGAAGCCTTTGACATCACTTCTAGTTTCCCAATGTGTTGTGACATCAGATGAGTGCGAGTGTAAGGCTTGAGCAATCTCTTCTGGCTTTGGATCTCTTTCCGTACCGTTGAAGGGTAGTTGATTGAGAATAGGAATCCTCAAGAGTTGAGAAAATTCCTCCAAAGTGGGCACAAGTTGGTAGTCAGGAAATGTGAAGCAATGATGCAAAGGGTCAAAGAAGTGGAAGAGAACTTTCATCATATCCTCCTCAGTGTTGGCAGTGACCAAGTTGAGTAGACGACCATGTCTCTCAGTATATGGAGAATTCTCAGGAATCCTTGAAGCGAGCTCCTTGAGTTGTGGAGGAATTCTTACAAGGTTGATTTGGATGGTTTTCCTGCGAAGTGAATCCATAACTTACAAAACAGGAACAAAGATGAAAATACAAAATCCTTGAAATGGTTAGTTGATGCATATGATGCTTATGATGTCCATGATGTTATGCACAAGTATATATGTACAAACAAATCACACAAGTTCCTAGTTTAGGCTTGCATAGGGTTTCATAGGTAAGTACCCTCTTGAAGTTTAGTTGGCTCAACCTGTCCTAGAAATAATAACCGGGTTCTAAGGAGCTCAATATCACTGGATTGTTTCCTTGTTCATTGTTTCAATTCAGCCTCTTACCGGCGACCGAAATATTCCAAGGAACCAACCCTCAATGAGTGTAGTATCGAGTATCTACCAACTTCGGACTGCACCAAAGTCGGTCATCTCACTACATCCTAAAAGGCCAAGTTGGTCAAGTAAAGGTTCTAAAAGTCCATTAGTGCTTCATGACATCACTCAGCGGCCCCGTATTCTCTTTGATTGACTCAAAGGCTACCGGTACCCACAAATATGTCACACTAATATAGCTATTGCTTAGACTATGTCGGTATACCCCGCACAGTTTCCACAATGTATTGCTATTTACCTATGAATGTTTCCCAAATCCGGGTAGAGGATTCAAATCCAAACAATAGAACCAAAGTGTAAAGCAAACAAGTCAAGCAAGATAAGCATGTAAATGTTATCTAAAACCCTAAGGTAACCCCACTTTTATTATAGATCCCCAGCAGAGTTGCCAGTTCTGGTGATGCAGTGGGAGAACTGACTTGAGGTTTTGCGTTTGTGTTTGCAAATGTTGCGGTTTAGCAAGAGTCGCCACCGACTTTTATTTTATCCAAAAGGAAAGGTAAAAAAGCACATGAAAGACCTTTGATATTGTTTTTGGGTTCGGGGGGTAGATTATGAAAATGGAAGATGCTAGTACCCTTTTCATCCATGGTTTTCCATGGGCTCTTAGTTACTTGTTTTAGATCACTTGTTTTTGCTTTACAATTGTTTGAAATGGTGCTTTGTGTGTTTTTGAAAGTATTTTGAAAAGAGGCCATAGTTTAGGCGATCTTTGTAATGATTCTCGTTCGTACGAATGTATACAAAGATGTTTGTCTTTTTGAAAAAATGTTTCAATGTTTTTGAAAGTTGTTTGGAAATATTTTTGAAATGTGTGTGTGTTTGAAAATAGCAAGTATTTTTTGCAAATGATCAAGTAACTAGAAGCTATCTACCTACTCAAAAGTCTTTCTTGTACATTTTCATTCCTTTGACATTGTTAACCTACCATTGTTTTGGTAGATAACCCTATCTTTGGATGTTAAACGGGACGGGCGTGGGTCATCGTAATACCATGATAGCAATATTGCCAAGTATCTTAGCAAGTTTTGAGGGACTATGATCTTTTATTTTGTTTTATTTTGCCAAGATACCTAGCATGCATACCATGGACATGTTTTAAGGCAACCAAGTGGTGAAACCTAGAGGTGCTTGTGTGCAATGTGTTGTCATTTTTCATGCATTTTTGTCTTGTGTTAGGTCATGCTATTTGTTTTGATTTTGTCTTATCATACAAACCCTAATTTACTAAACATGCACATAATACGATAAATTGCGTAAAATAAATCTAAGCTATTACAACAATATTATGGGAGGGGGGATACAAATTTTGAACGGGGATATTTGCACAAAATAAAACCCTAATTCACTATTACAACCCAATTGAATTTATTGTACAATAAATAAATAAACAATTATTTAAACATGTAATAAAATGTAAATATGCAAAAAATGTTTTGTAATTGTTTTATGTATGAGAAAATAAAATTATCAAAGTCCTAAAAATAAGAAAGAATAATGTTATTATTTTTGAAAGGGGAAACCCTAGTTTTTGTTTTAAAAGAAAATATTGTTTTCTAATATTCTTTTATTCGTTTTTGTTCAAGAATAATAATAATAATATTATGTATAAATATTAAAAATTAAAATATGCATAGAAATAACATTTTATGTATATGTGTTGTACCCCAAAATTTTCCCTCTCATATTTCTCAAAATATTGCAAGAAAGATCTCCAAATTGCTCAAGGTAGCCCAAGAGTTGGCCAGACAAGCTCTCTCCTAAGGCAGTCTACCCCAAATTAGGGTTTCATGTTGCATCAAGATCCTTGAATCCAAGTGACCCCAAGTGCTCACCAATGTCCTAATATGTTCTCAAGATCATCCATGTCAAGTTTCAAGCCTTGCAGAGGAAGTTTGCTCAGTCAATTGCTCAAAGGTCCAAAAATCGATTGTGTTTAGGGCAAAAGTCAACTGTGACCTACATACAGTCAAACTTCAAGATTTTTTGCCAACATTCTCATTTTGAAGTATATTTCATAATTTTATCAAGGGTTGATCATGATTCATCAAGGATTGTTCATAATTCATCAAGATTCAAAAGTTGCTAAATTAGGGTTTTGCAGGAAAAGTCAACCCAACTTTGACCAATCATAACTTTCTCATACTTTATGAGAAATGAACCATCCAAATCTCATTTTTAAGAGGATGCAATTCCCTACAATCCATATTCAGCTCCCAAGATCAAAAAATGCACTCACAAGAAGTTATGAATTTGGACATTATAGGTCATTTTGAAAAGTCAACAAAAACACCTTTTTTTTAAAAGCTTCATACATGTACATGGAATATCAAATTGAGATTAGACCAAAAGGGTTGATTAGAGGACATCTCAATCTTTCTAAAAAGTCCAAGAACACATCCAAAGAGTCAAAATTGAGGAAGTTATGCATTGTTGAAGTTGGACTTTTTTGCAAAATTGCCAAAAGTCAACTATGCCCAAAACTTCAAATTTTGCCAAATGGGCCCGTTCTTTTTCACTTATTTTGGGTTGGCATTATTGCCCACTTTCTCTAGCTTTGGCCATGTGTCCATATCATATTTTTATTAATTGTTTTGATTTTTATTTGAATTAAATCAAAACAAATCAAATAAAGTAAAAAAAAAATTGAAAACCAAAGATCTTTTGATGATTTCAGGTTTCATTGGACAGCTAGAACCATTCCCAATTCGTATCAAAGCTTGTGTGCACAAAAAGATTCAAATCAAGCCAATTTTGGAAAGCTTTAAAAGAAGAATCAAATCAAATTCAAAGTCATTGATGGAGAGAGATTTGGACTGAGTTTGCAACCCTAATGTATTGTACAATACATAAGGAGGCGAAGCAGACAAAAATAAAGGTTGGAGATTAGTTATAGAGCAAGAAAAAAAAACGGAAAAATAAAGCAAAAAGTGTGAGGTCGAAATCACTCATAGAGGCAGTTTCAAGGCTTAACACTTCTCCCAATCGCTTCCTGGCAATCTCAGGAACTTAAAGCAATCAAGACCAATCGTGTCCAAGCCCTCCAGTGCACTGTAAGGCCGTCACGGTATCATCTCTTTCTTGAAATCGATTAGCTTCATTCTTGCATCTATTGCGTAAAATAATTGCATATTTGTGATCACCATATTATTTGCAAGCTTTTTACAATAGCCAATTTCATTTATATGCCTTATATCGTGAATCACCATGGTTAGGGTTTCTTGGAGTTTTTTAGGGTTTTTGTTTTCAGGAATAATTGGCCCTATTAATGGGCATGGCTGCATTCAGAAGAAGGAGACAAACTCAACCATGAAGCTAGTTTCCATTTATATTTCCTGTGGAAGAACTTAGAGTGAAGCTATGATATTAGCTGCGGATGAAATCCACAGGTAAAAGTTCCAGTTTTTAGAGGACAGGGACGATGCGTTGGCACTCCCCCATTTGTCCATTCAAACAGCGCGCACGTTTTTTTTTATTTTTCTGGCCATTAATTTTGTTTTTATATATTATTATTGATTTGTATTGTAATAACAAAAAGAACAACGCAGCCTAGTGGTTGCCACGCAGGATTTCAAGGCATGTGGGGCTGGAGGTCAGTGGTTCGATCCCTGCCTCCAGCATTTATTATTTTTCTTAATTATTTCAGGGAATCAAGTGCATACCCAGGCCAGGAGATCCATTATACTCCCTCACCAATCAACACGCCAGATGGCCAGATCTGGTGGCCAATATTGAAGGAGCATCAAAGGGCCAAGTCAATACACATACATTGGATCAGAAAAGTCAAACGGACTGCATGTCAATGAGCCAGAAAAATTGCTATTAAAACCCTCTAATCAGGCCCAATCTCTTCCCTTTTTTATTTTCTTTTCTATATTTTATATATTTACATTTAATTATTTTTAATTAATTACTAACCAATAGAATAATTTCTTTTTACTAAAAAATCACAAAAATATTTTTTACCCAATTAAATTTCAGAACTTTATTTTTTTATAATAAATATTAATTAATTAATTAGGTAGATTAGTTAGGTAACTTAAACTTATTTTGTAAATATTTAAAATTAATTAGAATTAATAGGTTTTAACCCTAATTTAATTATTTTATTTTCTTTCCTAAATTAACAAAAACTCCAAAAATATGTCATTAATTATTTTTTCATTTAATTAATTTAATAATTAATTTAGCATTTAATTTTAGGATTTAATTTCTTTTCTTAAAAAATAAAAACAACAAAAACCATTTTCTATTAAAAGGGTCAAAACCCTAATTTCGCATTCGATTTAATTTCGCATCGCGCGCCTTATTTTTCTTTATCCAATTAATGTATCTGCTCCCGGTTTGTAATAATTAATTAAGATATTTATTTTTACGCTTTTATATTTCAAAGGGTTGCTTTTGGCGATGTAAATACCCGACGCCGTGTAATAATTTAGTTTAAATTCCGCACCTTTAATTTCTGCAAATATACAACTGTTAGATGTTTGATAATAGGGTTTGCATGACAAGAATGAATGTTTAAATTAAAATCAATTAGATCACCCTACACATGTGAAAAGATAAAAATAACTGAAATCAACACACCCGCACATGCGCACTCCTAGGGTACACCCCACTTGGTTGCCTTCGTAAACGGTCATTAAGTATAGGTTGTTTTAGAGGTTGCCCTCTTGTCTAAAAGATCATAGTTGCCTCGAATATTGTTGCCTCTAACAAATGATCTAAGATATTAGGGTTACCGCTAAGACATCCTAACATTGCTTTAGTGACTGTATGTCCCTCTTTCGAATTGACCCTCAAATTCCAAAGACGGTGCTACCTACTCACTAATAGTGGGATAGCATTTTCTAAAGGAAACAAGCATAGAACGATTCCTTTTTCGAGTAGGTAGATTAGTTCTTAAATACTTGCTCATCCAAAACAAATTTTTCACACTTACACTTTTACGAACAAGTTTTCAAAAACACTTCATTACACTCTTGAAGATAGAAGCAAGAGTTAAATCGAAGTTAAAACAAAGCTTTTCAAAACCCACAAGCACAAAGAAAACATTTTGAAAATGATGAGCAAGTACCTAAGTTCCCGTAGATAACTACGGATAGAAAGGGTGCTAATACCTTCCCTTTCTATAATCTACCCCCCGTACTCAGAAATATATCGAAAAAGGAATTTTTCTGTGCTTTTTTCCTTTCCTTGTTGGATAAAATAAAAGTCGGTGGCGACTCTTGCTTACCGCGACATTTTGCAAAAACAAACGCAAAACGCAAACCAGCATTCCAAAAACAGTCAGTTCTTCCCACCGTATCACAATATGAAATAAAATAAAATGTATAGTATTTACTTAAATATATTTACAAGTATTTTTTTAAAAAAATAAAGTATCAAATCTTAATAAACCATTTGTTATGCAAAAAAATAAAATAAAATAAAATAAAATAAAATAAAATAAAATGCAAAAATAAAGAAAATATTTTTGGGTATTTTTTTATCATTTAGAAAAAATGAATGCAAGCACAAAAAATAAAAATATGCAAGAAAATACAAATATATAAAATAATAAGTCAGGGGGGTGTAGAAGTAAAATGGGGGGGGGGGGGGGGTGAAAAGAAGAAACAAAAAAGGCCAGAAACAAAAAAGCCTAAGACAGCGTCTTCATCCCTGTCCTCTGTCCCTGCGCGCGTTTCTGAGCTTGATTATGTTCTTGCTCATGCTTGCATGAAATCAAAAACTTACAACATGAAACTTATAGCATTTTTAATCACGATTCCAACCATATCCATTTTGTGACCTAACTCTAAGAAACCAGGGGGAATTTCAGTGGCCCTAATTCCTGACCTAATTTTTTCATGAACTTCAACAATCAAATACTCTTAGCTCAGTTAATATAAATGGAAAGTATGCATATGTACAGCTCAAGCAAGTTATGGACTACATTTTTTCTTCACAAACCTAAGCTTAAGGATGCCTAAATAGAGAGATAGAAACTTGAAAAATACCTTGTTCAGTTGAGTTTGGATATGGCAATGTGGGAACTTTGAGTGAGGCCTGAAGTTCTTGTGAGCTTCCTTGAAGTTCCCTCAAGCTTCTCCAATGCTCAGCTTGCCTTGTAGATGCTTGAAACTTGCTGCATGAGTGAACCTGCAACCTTGCAAAATGAAAATGGTGAAGTGTGAAACTGAGCTCACAGTTGCAGGACAAGGGCCTGGATAGCTTGGATGGGATGTATGTAATGTGTTTCCAGTGTTGAATCAAGAAACTCACGAGCCAATATTGAAATTGCTTGAGTTCTGCAGATGATGCCCTGTTTGGGCAGAAAATGGTGTTTTTTGTGTTTAAGGGTGTTTGAGATGCTACGGATTCATGTTTGTGCTTGATTTGAAGTTGATCGGTTTCAGAAATATGCCACCACCACCCGCAAGACTTCCTCCTAACTATGATGCTAACGCAAGATGTGAATTCCATTCAGGCGGAGTTGGTCATTCTACTGACAATTGCTTTGCGTTGAAGTGCAAGGTACAAGACTTATTAGACGCTAAGGCAATTGAATTTACCCTAGTGACTAGTCTGAATGTTACTCAGAACCCAATGCCGAGGCATGGATGGGGTGGTGTTAATATGATTGATGATAATGATGAAGTGCTGAATTTAATCATGAATGTGGAACAAGTAACTACTCCGTTGAGGTATGTTAAGAGGTATTTGCTTGAAAATTATATTTTCACGGGTTGTACTTTGGAGTGTGCCAAGTGAAGAAAGCAACCAAAGGGATGTGATGATTTAAAAGTCGGTATCCAGTTGATGATAAAGGAGGGTTTCCTATAGTTTGATAGAAAACCGAATTACCGTGAGGTTACTAAAGAGGATGTTGCTGTAATATATATTCCTTACACCCCTGTGCGCATTCATGCCCCATCTAGGGCGCCCCCTTTGATGATTACAGTACCTGGTCCCATTCCGTACACCAATGAGAAGGACATCCCATGGCATTACGGTGCCGATGTTTATTACCATGGGGTGAAGCAGGAATTAAGTACTCGTTCGCCCGAGGAAGAATATCTGAAAAGAATGAAGAGGAAGTTCATAATTTTTTTGGTGTGGGTCAAATGACTAGAAGCGGGAGAATATTTGGTCCTTCTAATATGCAAGATGTGGTAGATGCTTCTGCAAGAGAAAAAAGAAAACAACAGGCGATGATTGGTAATCCAAGGGTTACGCCAGCCAATGTGACTCAACCAATTCCGATACCAGAAGCTTCTTCAGTTCTCGATGAGGTTGAAGAGTTAATGCGAATTATCAGAAAGAGTGATTATAGCATAATTGATCATCTGAGCCATACTCCTTCTAAGATGTCTATCTTGTCTCTGTTGATTTATTCAGAACCTCATAGAAATGCTTTGATGAAATTGTTAAAGAATGCATTCGTGCCACATGAGATAACAGTCAATCAGTTTGAGAATGTTTGTGCTAACATATCTGCCGGGAACGGTCTGGGCTTCACAGATTTTGATCTTCCTCCGGAAGGGCCAGACCATAACAAAGCATTGCATATTTCAATGGAGTGCAGGGGCACTACTTTATCCCGGGTTTTGGTGGATACAGGGTCTTCTTTGAATGTATTGCCCAAGTCAGCATTGATGAAGATTGATTATTCTGGACTGGAGTTGTGCCCTAGTGATTTGATGGTGAAGGCGTTTGATGGGTCTCGAAGGTCAGTGTTTGGGGAAGTAGAGTTACCAATCAAGGTTGGTTCGCACACCTTCACGACTACATTTTTCGTGATGGATATACAGCCAGCGTATTGTTGTTTGTTGGGGGTGGCCGTGGATTCATAAAGCAGGGGCAGCCACTTCTACTCTTCATTTGAAACTCAAGTATCCTACAGAGGGAAAGGTGATAACTGTTTGCGGCGAGGAAGAGTACATTGTGAGTCATTTGACATCATTCGGCTATGTTGAAGTTGAAGGCGAGATACATGAGACTCCATTTCAGGCATTTGAGATAGTTCATGCTATCAATTTTCCTCCTCCAGAGCAGAAAAGGAAACCTAAAACTGTTATGTCTTCTCTCAAGGATGCGAGAGTTGTGGTGGAAAATGGTAACCCTGAAGGTTTGGGTCAGGTGCTGGACGTTACCCCTAAATTTGACAAATTTGGTCTTGGTTTTGTCCAGGTCAACAGAGTTCAACTCCCAGAGCATCTAGTTTATCTACTCCTGTGAAGTTTTCCCGTCCTTGTGCTACTCGAGAAGGACACGTCAGTGCAGTTGGTGACGATATGGTTAATGGCTACAATATTGAAGATTGGATCCGTCTGAGGATTCCAGGCCAGACACTCAACAATTGGACTTATATGGATGTTATCCAAGTTTCAAGCGCTGAGGAGTAATTTTCTTGTTTCTTTTATTAATATCATAATTCCTGCGCTCTGCCCAAGGCGTAGTGGATCATTTGTGTAGGGCCACCTTGTTTATTTTCAAGTTTATCATGAAATAAATGATGTTTTTGCATTCAAAATTTTTCTTCTTTTCTATTTTATTTTAATGGCAATGTTTCTCTTTTCACACACTGTCACTAAAAAACGCCAAAAGGTCATTCATGCAGATGCACTTCCACCACCGATCCTATTGATAACGACTCTGCTATGGCTCATTATGACTTTGATACTCCTATTCATCAAGCTGAAGAAGAAGCATATGAGGATTATGATCTTCCTGAGGAATTAGCAAGATTTTTAAAACAAGAGGAGAAGGTTATCCAACCGAATCAAGATTCGATTGAGGTGGTGAATATTGGCACAGAAGAGGTAAGGAGAGAAGTCAAGATAAGGGCCGATCTCGAAGAAAGTATAAAGGTCAGATTGATTGAGCTACTCCATGAGTATTATGATATCTTCGCTTGGTCTTATGAGGATATGCCTGGGATGGATACAGACATTGTGGTACATCGACTACCGCTCAAAGAAGGGTGTTCCCCTGTCAAGCAAAAGCTCAGAAGAACTCATCCTGAGATGGCCAAGAAGATCAAGGAGGAGGTCCAAAAGCAGTTGGACGCGAATTTCTTGAAAGTCATCAATTATCCGCCATGGATTGAAAATATTGTGCCTGTGCCCAAGAAGGATGGGAAGGTCCGAATGTGCGTGGATTATAGGGATTTGAACAGGTCCAGCCCTAAAGATGATTTCCCTCTTCCGCATATTGATGCGTTGGTCGATAATACTGCTCATTCCAAAGTGTTTTCGTTCATGGATGGTTTCTCGGGTTACAATCAAATTAAGATGGCTCCAGAGGATATGGAAAAGACAATGTTCATCACGCCTTGGGGAACTTTCTGTTATAAAGTGATGCCATTTGGTTTGAAAAATGTCGAGGCAACATATCAGCGCGCCATGGTCACTCTCTTTCATGATTTGATTCACAAAGAGATTGAGGTTTATGTAGACGATATGATTGCTAAGTCCGACACGGAGGAGGAACATCTGGTTCATCTGGAAAAGTTGTTCGAGAGACTGAGGCAGTTCTTTCTAAGGTTGAATCCGAATAAGTACACCTTCGGGGTGAGATCCGGCAAGCTGTTGGGTTTTATTGTAAGTGAAAAAGGTATCGAGGTGGACCCTGCCAAGGTAAAAGTGATACAGGAAATGCTTGAGCCAAGGACAGAGAAGGAAGTACGTGGTTTCTTGGGAAGGTTAAACTACATTTCTAGATTTATTTCTCATCTCACAGCCACCTGTGAACCTTTGTTTAAGTTGTTGAAGAAAAGTCAGACAGTGAAATGGAATGAGGATTGTCAGAAGGCCTTTGACAAGATAAAAGAGTATTTGCAAGAACCTCTGATACTCATGCCGCCAGTGGAAGGAAGGCCACTAATCATGTATCTAACTGTGTTGGAGACCTCAATGGGTTGTGTCCTCGGTCAGCACGATGAGACAGGAAAGAAAGAGCATGATATTTACTACTTGAGTAAGAAGTTTACAGAATGCGAGTCGAGGTAATCATTGCTGGAAAAGACTTGTTGTGCGCTTGCCTGGGCCGCCAAACGTTTGAGGCAATACATGTTAACTCACACCACCTACTTGATATCCAAAATGGATCCAATCAAGTACATTTTTGAGAAGCCAACTCTTACAGGAAGGGTAGCTCGTT
Organism: Vicia faba; assembly: GCA_948472305.1. Lineage (NCBI taxonomy): Eukaryota > Viridiplantae > Streptophyta > Magnoliopsida > Fabales > Fabaceae > Vicia > Vicia faba. The sequence goes on from OX451736.1 coordinate 537,998,767, forward strand.
GGCAGATGATGCTCACCGAATATGATATCCAATACACTACTCAAAAAGCAATTAAGGGTAGTGTACTTGCCGACCATCTCGCTCATTAGCCCTTGGACGATTATGAACCGATGAAGTTTGATTTTCCAGATGAGGAAATTGTGTATATTCGGGATTGTAATATGCCAGACCCAGACGAAGGACCCGGGCCGGGATCACGTTGGACGCTTGTTTTTTATGGTGCTTCTAATGCCATGGGCAACGACGTCGAAGCTATTATCACTTCCCCTGAGGGATACCACATTCCTTTCATGGCTCGTATTTGTTTCGATTGCACTAACAACATGGCCGAATATGAGGCTTGCATTTATGGCATTGAAGCGGCGATCGACCTACGCATCAAATTTTTGAAATTTTACGGGGATTCCAATCTTGTTATCAGCCAGATTAATGGAGATTGGGAGACTCTCCATCAGAACCTAATTCCCTATCGTGAGTGTGATCGGTGGATCTGGAACTGACTGTTTTGAAATGCTGGTTCGCGAAATGTCGCGGAAGCAAGAGTCGCCACCGTCTTTTATTTTCTCCAAATGGAAAGGACAAAAGCACAGAAAAATTCCTTATAGAGATTGCTCTCGGTTCGGGAGGTAGATTATAGAAAGGGAAGGTGTTAGCACCCTTTCTATCCATGGTTATCCATGGGCTCTTAGATACTTGCTCATTTGTGTTTTCAAAAAATGGTTTGTTTGCTTTTCAACTGTGGGTTTTAAAAAAGTTTCTTTGAAAATTCCAGTTCGACTCTTGTATCGGTCCTCAAGAGTGTTTGAAAAATTGATTTCGAAAGCTTTTTGAAAATGTGTTGGTGTGAAAAGTATTTTTTTGAATTGTTTTGAATTTAGAGCAAGTATCTACGAGAACCTACCTACCCTAAGGAATTCGTCTGTGTAAATGTCCTTTAAAGTAGTGCCATCCCACCATTGAGAGGTAGGTAGCACCACCGTTGGAGGTGTTCGGGTCAATTCGAGGTTCGGGACATGGTGATCACCGGAGCAATAGGAAGACACCTTAGAAGCTACCCTCATGCCAGGTTCCCGGATCATGAGGACTTACTAAGACATCCTCTACTCGACGATCACCTTTCGAGGCAAGGCAACAGTGAGGCGTACCCTAGGGGTGGTGTGTGACTTGTGTGTCGTTTTCAGATATTTTTGTCTTTTGTCATGTTATTGGTGATCTATGCGTTTGTTTTTAGTTTTGTCCATACATTCTTTCATGCCTTGATTTAATAATTAAAATATTGCGGGAAAGTAAAAGTCTAAGCTATTACAAAAGGCGCGGGTCCACATCGCCAAAATTTCTCGAACCCGATTTGACAGAAAAAATAAAGAATTAAAAGTAAAGTGCCAGAGAATTAAAATGTTACATGGCCTTGGGAGAGATACACAAATATTATACGAAAGAAGAAATAAATGTGCGAATTGAAATTTAAATCGAAACGAGGGCGTTGGACCCTTTTTATTAAATTAAATGATGCAATTAATTAATTAAAAAGAAAAGAAGTTGTTTTTGTATTTTTTGGTATTTTGTAATTTTAATGAAAAAATAATTAAATAAAATAAGTGCTAACCCTAATTCTACAATTTTTGTTTTATTATGAAAAATGTTGAAGTTTTTAACCTAAAATTAATCCTAATTTTTATATGCAATTTAATTATAAAAATAAATATCTAATATTTAATTATTATAGAGTAAAAGAAAAAAAAGATGAAAATTAATTAAACCCTAATTCTATGTTTTTTAGATTTTTATTATGAAAATATTAAATTCAAACCTAGAATTAACACTAAATTAATTAATCAAATTTATTTACAAAAATAAAATAAAAAATGAATGAACATATTTTTATTTGTTTATAGTTTCTAATTGTTTTTTATTTTAGCATTAGTATCAAGATATATCACATTACTTATTAAAATAATAGAAAAATAGGTTTAACAATTAAAGAAGAAAAAAATAAATAATAATAAAACATAAAACACATTAACCTTCCTCCTTCCAAATTACTCGTTCCACTCTCTCTTTTCCTTCCTCCTTTCTCCTTTTCTTCCTTCATTGTTCTATTTTCTTTTTTCTGTACCTGATAACAACAAATAACCACGTTAAAACAAATAACAAAAAAAAGATAAATCACACCTTGAATTAATGAAAACGGTTGGTGGTCAGAAGGAGAGAGCTGGGTTCAGATCTATTGCGCGAACGGAGGGTGGCCGCGGTTTGGAGGCTGAGCGGTGGTTGTCGTGGGGAGGAGAGTAAGGTGGAGCATTGGCCGGGACCGATGAGGTAAGTGCTTCACAACGGTATCAGCAAAAAGACGCGTATCATCTTCGGTGTTACCTTCCGGCACATCAACTATATAAGATTCAAGAACAACCGTCTGGATCTCGCCGCCACCGTCATCAAAGCCGTGAACGGAGGTAACAGAACGGTAGTTTCTCAACCGGCGTTCTCCGTCGGTGATACTGAATCCGGTGACGCGGCGTTCGTCATCGAGAACGTCGAGTCTCTCGGTGCTGGTTTCCGCCGGGAGACCGGAGATGACATTGACGTCTCTAGTGCGACCGACTTTCATTTGGAAGCCGTCTTTGAGAGAGCAGCTTTTGATGAAGTGTTTGTAGATTTGCGGTTTGCCGAAGCTGCGGACGACGGACCAGACAGTTTCAGGAGGCGCGTGGATGAAGTAGAGGTACAGTGATGAGGCTGTGGCGGTTTTGTCGGTTATCTTGTGGTTGCAGCTGTGATTTCATATCACTATCTGCTTCTCTGGTCTTTTGATTTTTTTGTTTATTGTTGAGAGTTGTTGTTGTAACCATTGGTGGTGCTTTAAGGTTTTGCTCGATTCAACAACATAAATTATGAAGACTTTGGTTTGCGGTGAGTTTTATTTGAGTGGTAATTTAGTTTACAAATTATGGATAAAAATAAGGTGAAAAATTTGATAGATATGTGCAGAAAAAGGTTACAGTATGTGAAGGCCAAGGTAATAAAATTGATGAATGGAGTATGTACGTGACAGCAAGGTGTGGAAATTGTGATGCATGAATTGGTCTCTTTTATTAGGTTTTTCATTATGCCTCTATGTATGAATGGATTAGGTTAAAGATTTGAGTCCAAAAGCCTTGTAACCATGAATCCAATATTTGATTTTAATGGCAAAATATTTTCTAATCTTTTCATGCAAACTTAGTTCAAATCATGACCAATTATCTTCAATTCTTTCCTAATCTGACTTGCACAAAATCTTGGGGATATTATATGCATAAAAAGATTTGAAACATTAGGTTTAACATTTTTCATGTATTTAAATGAATTATTAATAATAAAAATCCAAATAAATAAATAAAAATGAAGAAAAACTTCCCTTTGGGCCAAATGGTCGTGCACATGCCTTGGATAATGAATTGTGGAAGAAAAATAGGCCCATTAGCAATTTTAGGTCATTTGAATCAATGTTGACTTTTCAAAATATCCAAAACTTTCCCAACTTCCACAAGGCACAACTTGCTCAATTTTTAAGCTTCGCTCATGTTCTTGGACATTTTGGAAAGGTCTTTGAGTCCTCTAACCAATGCCTTTGGTCCCATGTCATTTTGATTCACCAATATCAAGTTATGGCCTTTGACTTAAAGTCCCTTTTTGTTGACTTTTAAAATGACCTATAATGTTGAAATTGATAACTTTTTGTGAGAGCATTTCTTGGACTTGAAGTATGAATATGAGTTGTAGGAAATGTCTTTCTATTCAAAATGAGATTTGGATGGAATTTTTATGATAATCCATGTGAAAGTTATGCCCTGGTCAATTTACAGTTGACTTTTTCAACTGTCCAAATAAGGAAACTTTTGCGTCTTGATGATTTTTGAGCCAAGCTTTGAGAATCATGATCAAGCATTGATCAAATGATGTTTGTGACTTCAAAATGAGATGTTGACCAAAAATTTGGACTTTTGACTGTCAAATGACCATTTTGCCCCTGCAGTTGACTGTAGTGCAATTTAGGGTTTTGACTGTGCAATTTTGAGCTGAATGTCTTGAAACTTGATATGAGGATGCTTGACCATATTTGTAGGCATGTGAGACTTGATTGGACCTTTGGAAACTTCATTTTCTTGATCAGAACCAAAACCCTAATCTTGATTGTTTAGGAGACCCTTGACTGTGCAACCCTTGGGGAGATTTTGAAGCATGGCTTGGCAATTTCTTGAAGAATATGGGAGGGCAAATTTTGGGGTACAACAGTTGCCCCTGTTCAATCTTCTTAGACCTGAGGATGCAGATTGGCTGACGTGCCTTTCGTAATCCGAGGGTAGAAGATGATTGAACACTAGAGTGCCCAGAAATTTGCGCTCACATAGTAGCAGTGTGGTGATGGGAATGGGCTTATAGATGCCATTTAGAGGTTGATGGATAGGATGATGGGCTTATAGATGCCATCTGGATGTTGATCGCCTAAGAGATTCCTTAGCGAGAACTTGCGTACCTGCAAAAGGAAAAAATGAGTACCTGACATGTTGCAGGAGCTTATTTTCAGATGCTTGGCATAGATGTGTCCTGACTGGTTACAGGAGCTGGATCTGGAGCTTCAAATGGTGATGAATGAACCAGGGATGGTTACTACCTCAGCATGAACGGTGAGAGAACCTTGGGTGACTTTAACTTCAACAGCAATTGTTGAGAGAATCTTGGTGGGGATTACCATCTCCGCAGTATCGGGGAGAGAACCATAGGAAATTATAACCTGAAAGGGAATTACATCTCACGCACCGTCGGGGAGAGAACCATAGGAAATTATAACCTGAAAGGGAATTACATCTCACGCACCGTCGGAGAGAGAACCATGGGAAATTATAACCTGAAAGGGAATTACATCTCACGCACCGTCGGGGAGAGAACCATAGGAAATTATAACCTGAAAGGGAATTACATCTCACGCACCGTCGGGGAGAGAACCAAAGGAAATTATAACCTGAAAGGGAATTACATCTCACGCACCGTCGGGGAGAGAACTATAGGAAATTATAACCTGAAAGGGAATTACATCTCACGCACCGTCGGGGAGAGAACCATAGGAAATTATAACCTTAAAGGGAATTATATCTCACGCACCGTCGGGGAGAGGACCAAAGGAAAATATAACCTAAAATGGAATTACATCTCACGCACCGTCGGGGAGAGGACCAAAGGAAAATATAACCTAAAATGGAATTACATCTCACGCACCGTCGGGGAGAGGACCAAAGGAAAATATAACCTAAAATGGAATTACATCTCACACACCGTCGGGGAGAGGACCAAAGGAAATTATAATCTCAAAAGGAATTATCACCTCACGCACCGTCGGGGAGGGAACCATAGGAAATTATAATCTCAAAAGGAATTATCACCTCACGCACCGTCGGGGAGGGAACCATAGGAAATTATAACCTGATAACTTCTACTGAGTCTTCATCAGAAAAATCTGTTGGGAGTCGATTTAGCTGGACTAGAGAAGGCCTTGGACTGGATAAGAAATCTTCGGAGTCGATTAACTGAACCGGTCTAGGTCTTGAAATGTGATTGAGAATTTCAACTGAATCTTTCCTGAAAGGTAAAGGTCAGTCACATGCAATGCATGATATGAACCAAGCAATGATGATCTCAACATAAATGAGATTTGTATGATGCGTCTATGCATGCTGTAATGATGTATGTGATGTTTTAGGAATGTATATTTTCGTTAGGAAAGTAAATCCTTGACGGGTGCCGGGAAGTCAATCCTGGGCTGATGTTGGAGAATAAGCTTTTACTTCCGCTGGGGATGATAATTGCAAGAATACCGGTAGGAGAAGATGACTCCGTTGAGGAATAAACTTGGCGAATGGAAGATTTTGCGGGGGGAAAAATACTCTAGCGACCATGCTGGGGAACATTACTCTGTGGGGGAGAGAGATGCTTTTGCTGAATTGTTAGTAATAACTTGCTGAGGATATCTTTGCTGTATTGGAAGTGTGAATAGATTTCGCTGGGGATAGGAAAGAAATGTGTCGACGACGATCTTTCCGTGGCTTTTGGCTGAGGATAACCCAGTTATATCCCGTTAAGGAAATAACTCTTTAAATAAAACCGGTCGACGCGTTCGCGCTTTGCGAGGGATAAGCTTCCAGAATCTACTGGGGATAAGCTTACTGCTTGGGGGAGATAGGTTCCAACTTTCCTTGGGAAACTGGATTGGACTTTCTGGGGAAGTTTTGATATGCTGGGGAAGTGATTCCTTTGAATGTCTGGTATACCGCCGGGGAACAATCTTTAGACCAAGACTGCCGGGGATGCTTGTTTAAGAATATGTATGCTGCTGGGGAATGTTGAGATCTGCTGGAGGATACTCAACTTCCTTAAGGCTTGATAGTAGCTTTGCTTGGGGAGAATGCACTGACTGCTGACTTACTCTCTGGGGAATTAAAATGTACTGGTCATCTTCTTTAGTTGAACCTATCTTGGTACCTTGGAGGACAGAACGATTAGATTGCTCAGACAACTCTTTATTGCCCTTGTTTCCAATGTTACCTGTGGAGGTGCTTGGTGATTGCCGATTGACAAATCTTCTTTTGGTAGGCGAGTGACAAGATGCTGGGACATAGTCGTACGCTTTTGATCCCTAACTTTTGCCTGGACCGCCCTTTCGGGTTTTCAGTCCATCGGGATACCCATTTTTGCCCAAGCCGCCTTTTCAGGTTTTCGACTTGCCGGGTGTACAGATTTTTCATTTCATCCCTTCATTTTGCCCGAACCCTTTTGGTTCGCCGGGAAGCCCTTATTTTTTCCTAGGTGTGTCAACCTAGCGGGTCTTTGATTTTGCGCAGTATTTTTCGACTATGTCCATGTTCTCAGAACGTAGGGAGTTGCCCTTGTTTAGAAGTGTTTTGTCATGCCACCAGAAGATCTTCGTTTGATCGTCCAATGCCCCAAGTGACTTAGACGGAGATTTGCCCCAGGATGGTTGGCCTTTTGAGAGATTCTCCGAATCTTGACTTAACTGCCCCAGATGATGGACAATAGTCATGCCATGCCCCTTGATTGGAAGCGCTTCTGTTCATTAGGCATTCGTCGTGCGAATTTCCCTGCTGTTCAAACAAAAGGTCATATGTAAACAAAGTTATGTCAAAAATGCAAAGCCTATGTCTGTCTTGAAGATTTTGAAAATGCATTCTTTTTTCATAAAACAAATGAATATTTGTAAAACGTGATGTCAACTCCGTATTTACCGTCGGCCTTAAGGAGTCAGAATACCTTTCGTAACAGTATGCTTTCGAACTAACCCATGCTTCAGCTAGGACTTTTAAGGGTTATAACGTGGCCGGATTCATGGTTTAAGAAACAAAGGATAAAGGCTCAAATTATTTGTACCCACCCGCTCTTCGTGATGTTCTCCAAACCTAAACTCAGCTGATCATACATTAGACCTTGTTTGAGTCTTTGCTCTGATTTTCCGGTGATGGTTCAGATATTGATGATTTATTTTGAATAGGCAGTCATTCCTTTTTTGTCGAGGGTTTGTATGACCTCTTTCCTTTTGATTTTTGTTATCCCTTTCTTTTTTGCCTGAACTGTTTCCTTTTTTGGAATTACAGTCAGCGGGATGCCCCAATTTTGTAAGTCTCCTTCATGGGTTTTGACTTAATGGGTTTTTTTATTTTTTTGAGATAATGACTGCCTTTCTTTATGGATTATTCGGAACCATCACTGTCTTTCTTCGTTTTGTAAGGACTTCTTTGGTGCCATTTGTTATGCACTTGGACCAACTGAGAGACTACCCTGCCCCAGGTTATAATAAAGGGTTTTAAATTTCGAAAAGAAAAACTCCTACTTCTTTGGCTCAGAGGGGTTGACGAGGGATTATCATCCTTATAACTCCAGTGTTTAGGGATTGAAACAATGCCTGTACCTCATCAACGGGGTCTGTTCAAAAGCATACTGTAATGATCGCGGTATCGTTTTCGTCATCCTCCCTCAAGAGGCTTAGAATTTTAGATCAAGAGTTGACATCAGAAAAAATATGAAAATAATTTGCCTTTAGTGAATACGAATATATTGCTTCAAAATAGACATAAGCGATGCATTAATGTGATAACAATGTTTAACATAAATAAATGTTTGAACAAAAGAAAATTGCAACTTGAACATTCGAATGAACAGAAATTTTCTAGTCTCAGGGCTTGTCACTTCACATAGTGGATCCTGTAGGGATGGCAGGAGCATTCAGCATGACCCACTTGAGTGAAGTCTACTACTCCCTCATCAATTAGATCCTGGATCTTATTTTTCAAGCTCCAACAATCATCTGTCGTATGCCCCGGGCTGTCAGAGTGATAAGCGCAGCGAACATTGGGGTTATACTTTGGTGACGTTGTATTTTGAAACTTCGGAGCCTCTTTTAGAGTTACCAGCTTGGTCCCCAACAACTATGGCAATATCTGGGATAAGGTCATGCTAAGCCGAGTGAACTGCCTCCTCTCGCTCTTTTGTTGGTTGTGATGTTGAATTTGTGACACTGGAGCCATCTGAGGAGCTCTCTCCTTGCATCTTTGTCTCAAAGATGGTCGAACGATGACTGGCTTTTTGCCCTTAGACTTTTGCCCCGGTTGATTACCCTGAAGCAGTTGGTTGACGAGAAACCAGAGCTCGTCTTGTCTTTGAGCTAACCCTTGAATAGCAGTCACCTGCCCCAGCATCTGGGCCCTCAATGCATCCACCTCAGCTTGTAGGTGTTCCAGCTTTTCATCCTCAGCACTGTTCCTGACAAAGGTCTCCGTGAGAAGTGTCCTTAGCTCCCCCTGCCCCCTGGATAGATTCAGGAGGATTTCCCCGAACCGAGTCTCTTGAGCAAGAAGGTCCTGGTTATCTGGTTGGAAGGCCATTGCTTAAATAAACAGCGCGAAAGGTAAGTGACCTGCAACAGAGATACCTGTTATGTAATGATGTGTATGACATGCATGCAATGTTTTCAAGGACCTCGCGGGGTAAACAAGAAAATTGGTTAGCATCTGGATCCGGTAGCTTGATTGAAAGAACTTCGTATTTGTTGAGAGTCTTTCTTCCAAGGGTCAAAGGCTCACCATATCTAGTGGGTCATAGCCCCTGACTTTAATCATCATGTCTGGTTTTGATTTCCAAACAACCTTGGTTAGGGGAACCTTCTTCAAGAGTCAGAGCTCACCATATCAAGTGGGTCATAGCCCCTGACAACCTTGTCTAGAGGAAAATAAAACCCCTTTGCCCCTTGCTGGACAGTTGGTTCATCATGACCTGCATCACAAGCCCTTGAGATCCTTGAAATGGGTTAAGATGTATGTGATGGTATGATGTCATGCTATGCATGGGGTGATGTAGGTAAACCCTGTTATGAGTCCTGATTAAGGACTATAAACAAAACCTGCAAGCAAACTCAGTAAACCCTGTTATGAGTCCCAGTTAAGGACTACAAACTAAAACCTGCAAGAAACAAGTGTCAGGTAACAAGCATGCAGATAGTCAAGTACGAAGGCACACAAGTCACACAAGAGAAGCCCTTAGGGTTTAAGGCCAGCATGAGGTCTAGGTGTTACCCTCTTTCAGTTTGTTGGTTCATACCTGTCCTAATCAAAGTAACCGGGTTCTTAGAGGATCCCAATATCATTGACTACCCTCAATTGGTCATAACTCCAGCATTGCAATCTTTTCTTGCGGCCAGAACCATCACGAGAGTTTAGCCTCAATGGGCGTAGCATACTGCTACTGTTCTAATGGCCAAGTTGGGTCATTTAAGGTTCTAAGGTCTGTTGGTGCTTAATGACTCCTTGGAAGACCCATATTCTCCCCGTTTCAACACGAGGGATATCGGTACAGACCAAGGCGCCACACCAACATAGCCACTGCTTCACCCATGTCGGTATACGCCGGACAGGTCCCTCACAGCTTATGCTACCTAAATAGGGTATCCCTAGATCCTGGTTAGGATCTATGTAACTCCCACGCAACCCACAAATTTAAAGCAGACAAGTCAATACAATTGAAAACACAGTTATGAACTAACCCTAAGGTACACCTCACTTTAAGTTTAAGTCCCCAGCAGAGTCGCCAGTTCTGTGATCGGTGGATCTGGAACTGACTGTTTTGAAATGCTGGTTCGCGAAATGTCGCGGAAGCAAGAGTCGCCACCGTCTTTTATTTTCTCCAAACGGAAAGGACAAAAGCACAGAAAAATTCCTTATAGAGATTGCTCTCGGTTCGGGAGGTAGATTATAGAAAGGGAAGGTGTTAGCACCCTTTCTATCCATGGTTATCCATGGGCTCTTAGATACTTGCTCATTTGTGTTTTCAAAAAATGGTTTGTTTGCTTTTCAACTGTGGGTTTTAAAAAAGTTTCTTTGAAAATTCCAATTCGACTCTTGTATCGGTCCTCAAGAGTGTTTGAAAAATTGCTTTCGAAAGCTTTTTGAAAATGTGTTGGTGTGAAAAGTATTTTTTTAATTGTTTTGAATTTAGAGCAAGTATCTACGAGAACCTACCTATCCTAAGGAATTCGTCTGTGTAAATGTCCTTTAAAGTAGTGCCATCCCACCATTGAGAGGTAGGTAGCACCACCGTTGGAGGTGTTCGGGTCAATTCGAGGTTCAGGACATGGTGATCACCGGAGCAATAGGAAGACACCTTAGAAGCTACCCTCATGCCAGGTTCCCGGATCATGAGGACTTACTAAGACATCCTCTACTCGACGATCACCTTTCGAGGCAAGGCAACAGTGAGGCGTACCCTAGGGGTGGTGTGTGACTTGTGTGTCGTTTTCAGATATTTTTGTCTTTTGTCATGTTATTGGTGATCTATGCGTTTGTTTTTAGTTTTGTCCATACATTCTTTCATGCCTTGATTTAACAGTTAAAATATTGCGGGAAAGTAAAAGTCTAAGCTATTACAAAAGGCGCGGGTCCACATCGCCAAAATTTCTCGAACCCGATTTGACAGAAAAAATAAAGAATTAAAAGTAAAGTGCCAGAGAATTAAAATGTTACATGGCCTTGGGAGAGATACACAAATATTATACGAAAGAAGAAATAAATGTGCAAATTGAAATTTAAATCGAAACGAGGGCGTTGGACCCTTTTTATTAAATTAAATGATGCAATTAATTAATTAAAAAGAAAAGAAGTTGTTTTTGTATTTTTTGGTATTTTGTAATTTTAATGAAAAAAGAATTAAATAAAATAAGTGCTAACCCTAATTCTACAATTTTTGTTTTATTATGAAAAATGTTGAAGTTTTTAACCTAAAATTAATCCTAATTTTTATATGCAATTTAATTATAAAAATAAATATCTAATATTTAATTATTATAGAGTAAAAGAAAAAAAAGATGAAAATTAATTAAACCCTAATTCTATGTTTTTTAGATTTTTATTATGAAAATATTAAATTCAAACCTAGAATTAACACTAAATTAATTAATCAAATTTATTTACAAATAAAAAATAAAAAATGAATGAACATATTTTTATTTGTTTATAGTTTCTAATTGTTTTTTATTTTCACATTAGTATCAAGATATATCACATTACTTATTAAAATAATAGAAAAATAGGTTTAACAATTAAAGAAGAAAAAAATAAATAATAATAAAACATAAAACACATTAACCTTCCTCCTTCCAAATTACTCGTTCCACTCTCTCTTTTCCTTCCTCCTTTCTCCTTTTCTTCCTTCATTGTTCTATTTTCTTTTTTCTGTACCTGATAACAACAAATAACCACGTTAAAACAAACAACAAAAAAAAGATAAATCACACCTTGAATTAATGAAAACGGTTGGTGGTCAGAAGGAGAGAGCTGGGTTCAGATCTATTGCGCGAACGGAGGGTGGCCGCGGTTTGGAGGCTGAGCGGTGGTTGTCGTGGGGAGCAGAGTAAGGTGGAGCATTGGCCGGGACCGATGAGGTAAGTGCTTCACAACAGTATCAGCAAAAAGACGCGTATCATCTTCGGTGTTACCTTCCGGCACATCAACTATATAAGATTCAAGAACAACCGTCCGGATCTCACCGTCACCGTCATCAAAGCCGTGAACGGAGGTAACAGAACGATAATTTCTCAACCGGCATTCTCCGTCGGTGATACTGAATCCGGTGACGCGGCGTTCGTCATCGAGAACGTTGAGTCTCTCGGTGCTGGTTTCCGCCGGGAGACCGGAGATGACATTGACGTCTCTAGTGCGACCGACTTTCATTTAGAAGCCTTCCTTGAGAGAGCAGCTTTTGATGAAGTGTTTGTAGATTTGCGGTTTGCCGAAGCTGCGGACGACGGACCAGACGGTTTCGGGAGGCGCGTGGATGAAGTAGAGGTACAGTGATGAGGCTGTGGCGGTTTTGTCGGTTATCTTGTGGTTGCAGCTGTGATTTCATATCACTATCTGCTTCTCTGGTCTTTTGATTTTTTTGTTTATTGTTGAGAGTTGTTGTTGTAACCATTGGTGGTGGTTTAAGGTTTTGCTCGATTCAACAACATAAATTATGAAGACTTTGGTTTGCGGTGAGTTTTATTTGAGTGGTAATTTAGTTTACAAATTATGGATAAAAATAAGGTGAAAAATTTGATAGATATGTGCAGAAAAAGGTTACAGTATGTGAAGGCCAAGGTAATAAAATTGATGAATGGAGTATGTACGTGACAGCAAGGTGTGGAAATTGTGATGCATGAATTGGTCTCTTTTATTAGGTTTTTCATTATGCCTCTATGTATGAATGGATTAGGTTAAAGATTTGAGTCCAAAAGCCTTGTAACCATGAATCCAATATTTGATTTTAATGGCAAAATATTTTCTAATCTTTTCATGCAAACTTAGTTCAAATCATGACCAATTATCTTCAATTCTTTCCTAATCTGACTTGCACAAAATCTTGGGGATATTATATGCATAAAAAGATTTGAAACATTAGGTTTAACATTTTTCATGTATTTAAATGAATTATTAATAATAAAAATCCAAATAAATAAATAAAAATGAAGAAAAACTTCCCTTTGGGCCAAATGGTCGTGCACATACCTTGGATAATGAATTGTGGAAGAAAAATAGGCCCATTAGCAATTTTAGGTCATTTGAATCAATGTTGACTTTTCAAAATATCCAAAAACTTCCCAACTTCCACAAGGCACAACTTGCTCAATTTTTAAGCTTCGCTCATGTTCTTGGACATTTTGGAAAGTTCTTTGAGTCCTCTAACCAATGCCTTTGGTCCCATGTCATTTTGATTCACCAATCTCAAGTTATGGCCTTTGACTTAAAGTCCCTTTTTGTTGACTTTTAAAATGACCTATAATGTTGAAATTGATAACTTTTTGTGAGAGCATTTCTTGGACTTGAAGTATGAATATGAGTTGTAGGAAATGTCTTTCTCTTCAAAATGAGCTTTGGATGGAATTTTTATGATAATCCATGTGAAAGTTATGCCCTGGTCAATTTACAGTTGACTTTTTCAGCTGTCCAAATAAGGAAACTTTTGCATCTTGATGATTTTTGAGCCAAGCTTTGAGAATCATGATCAAGCATTGATCAAATGATGTTTGTGACTTCAAAATGAGATATTGACCAAAAATTTGGACTTTTGACTGTCAAATGACCATTTTGCCCCTGCAGTTGACTGTAGTGCAATTTAGGGTTTTGACTGTGCAATTTTGAGCTGAATGTCTTGAAACTTGATATGAGGATGCTTGACCATATTTGTAGGCATGTGAGACTTGATTGGACCTTTGGAAACTTCATTTTCTTGATCAGAACCAAAACCCTAATCTTGACTGTTTAGGAGACCCTTGACTGTGCAACCCTTGGGGAGATTTTGAAGCATGGCTTGGCAATTTCTTGAAGAATATGGGAGGGCAAATTTTGGGGTACAACAGTGAGCATGTTATGAAGCTGATTCCGTACTTCGAAGAGATCACGTTTGAGCACATTCCCAGAGAAGAAAACAATCTAGCTGATGCACTGGCAACTTTGTCCTCCATGTTCAAGGTTAAATGGGCTAATGAGGCACCTTCCATTACCATCAGAAGTTTGAGTGAGCCAGCTTTCTGTTTTGAGGCCAGTTTGGAATCAGATGGTAAACCTTGGTTTTATGATGTTAAACGATATCTTGAAACACAAGAGTACCCTGAAGAGGCATCCGTCACAGATAAGAAGTTCTTGAGAAGATTTTCAACCAAGTTCTTTCTCAGTGGTGGTGTGTTGTATAGAAGGCATCATGACGGTTTACTGCTCAGATGTGTTGACAAGAAAGAAGCAACTAGAATCATTGAGGAGATACATGAAGCTGATTTCGGAACTCATTCCAACGGGCATACCATGGCTAAAAAGATTTTGCGAGCAGGTTATTATTGGTCCACCATGGAGACTGACTGTTACAATCATGCGCGAGTTTGCCACAAATGTAAAGTCTATGCTGATAAGGTGCATGTGCCGCTAGTACCTTTGAATGTCTTGACTTCCCCTTGGCCGTTTGCGATGTGGGGAATTGATATGATCGGCAAAATTGAACCAACTGCGTCCAACGGTCACCGTTTCATTCTGGTTGCCATCGATTATTTTACAAAATGGGTCGAAGCTACATTCTATGCCAATGTCACCAAGCAGGTGGTAACTCGGTTCATTAAGCACAATTATCTGTCGCTATGGAGTGCTTGAAAAGATCATTACCGATAATGGGTCTAATTTGAACAACAAAATGATGAAAGAGCTTTGTAAGTCCTTCAAGATCAAGCATCATAACTCTTCCCCGTACCGACCAAAGATGAACGACGCTGTTGAAGCGGCCAATAAGAATATCAAGAAAATCATGCAGAAGATGGTGGTAACCTATAAAGATTGGCATGAGATGCTGCCTTTCTCTTTGCATGGTTATCGCACCACTATGTGTACTTCGACTGGGGCAACCCCATTTTCATTGGTTTACAGCATGGAAGCAGTATTGCCGATAAAAGTCAAGATTCCTTCTCTTAGGATCATGAGGGATGTTGAGCTGGATGAAAGTGAATGGGTACAAAATTGGCTGGATCAATTGGAACTTATTAACGAGAAGAGGTTGACGGTTGTATGTCATGGTCAGGTATATCAACAGAGGATGAGGAAAGCTTTTGATAAGAGGGTACAACCTCAGTGTTACAAGCCAGGTGACCTTGTGCTAAAAAGGATAATTCTCCCACAGGGAGATCCCAGGGGCAAGTGGGTCCCGACTTATGAAGGAACTTTCGTGGTCAGAAAAGTTTTCTTCGGAGGAGCGATGATGCTCACGACTATGTATGGAGAGTACTTCCCTCTCCATGTGAATGCTGACGTAGTTAAAAAATACTTTGCATAAAAAATAAAAAGAATCCGCTAAACTGAAAACCCGAAAGGACAGTTTAGGCAAAAAGAGGGTGTCTTGGTGAATCGAAAACCCGAAAGGGCGATTCAGGAAAAAGTTAGGGACTTAAAGCAAATAGCTACGCTCAACATGAGTTCCTTTATTTCTTTCCTTCGTTCTGTCACCTGGCATAAGCTCGAAGCTAGTCCAAGAATGATCTGTCTGAAAGTAGGAAGATGAAAGCGCAAGAGTCATAAGAGTCATAGCAGAGTCGGTACTTGATGGATATTCACATTCACATTTCCATTTGTAAACACTTATTTGCTTTGATTTTGTAATTACTTGCTTCCAAATGTAAACGCCTTTTTCACAGGCTGATTTCTTAAAATTAATAGAATATCTTTTTTCAAGTATACATATACTTTTCTTTTCTCCCTTTTTACTATTTTGTTTGCAAAAACATCCCGTTTATTTTTGATAAGCATGTGCATATAAACTTTGTGGGCCTTACACGGAAATGATAATCTAAGTCATGGTCAGTTGATCGCTTGAAATACGGATAACAAACACAACTACTACTGTGCAAGGGGCATGTTTATATCTCTGGCTGATAGGATTCTCATTCACTCTATTAGCGGATGTCTTGCCATTTTGTTTCACCGCTCCGTGCTGTTGGTAAAGGTAATGGGTCAGGGTAATATGAAGATTACGGAAGGTCGGGGAGATCGGCGAACCTAGTTGGAATCATTTCTTCCCCATAATGGCTTTTATTATGTTTCTTTGCCGCACTTTCATGTGTTATCTTGATTGATTATTTTAAGCATTGTCTGCATATAAGATTTTGTTTCTAGCGAATGTCAGTCTTGATGCGCTGAATATTTTTTCCTTGAAAAAAAATTGTTTCATTTTACTTAATCCATCTAGTATCACTCTTTAATCGATTTTTTGGGCATTTTGATACCGACTGAGCCAATTCTTTTGCTAAGCCAAGAGTTTGGAGGAAGGAGTTTAGCTAAAAACAATGACTGTAATGGTATGCTTTTGAGTAGAACCTCGTTGATGATGTACAAGCATTGTTTTAATCCCCAAACACCGGAGATATAAGGGAGTTTGACCCTCGTTAACCCCTCTGAGCCTTCGAAGTAGGAGTTTCTTTTCCGTTCAAAGAAAAAACCTTATTTTTTTAAACCATGGGCAGAGTAGATGTTTAGTTAATTTTCTCAAGCATTCAAATTTCAGAAGGATTGTCCTATCTGAGGGTCACCACATTTTATCTCTCGCATCATGAGATCAGAAAAATGTCTAAAACACGATGTTCATTTCCTGGCAAAGTCCTGAGGTCGAGATCGAATCGATACAATAATGGCTATCCCTCGCCGACCAAGGAGTGAGGCACTTGTTTTCTTCAAAAAAAAAAGAAAAAAAAAGAGTTCAAAGACCTAAAGTCACATTGACTTGTTCTAAGTAGAAAGTATGAATAAGAAAGAAGCAAAAAGCCCCGCTAAGTTGAAACTTGAAAACAAGTCGCTTAGGCAAAATTTAGGGCATCCCGCTGGACTCCCAAAATTGAATTTCAAAAGATTTTTTCCAGGCAAAAGTTAGGGAAAAGAGAGCCTAAAAGGCAAAAAAAAAGATTATTCAATAAAATTTTCATCAAAAGAAGAGGAACATTAATATCAAAAACAAAAGCAGCAAAAGTTAAGTGACAATCATGTTGGAGGATTTGTTGTGATTGCTCAACCATTACAAATCCTTTTGAAAGATGAATGCTTGTGATGAGTCAACTGAATTTAGGACAGGAGAATATCACGAAGGGGGTGGGCACCAAATAACTTGAGACTTGAAAACTTTTTTAAAAAAAAAACTCGAACCAGGCCACGTTACAACCTTTGAAAGTCCTAACTGAAACAAGGGTTTAACTCGAAAGCATACTACAACAAGATGACGTTTCCTAAACTCCCAAATATGTGTTGCATATCCATGTTGGTATCTTATCACCCGCATTTTGACTCATTTTTCTATAAGAAAAAAAGAGGGAGAAAAGTTTTGAAATTTTTTGCACTCTAGCCAGTGATTCATTCACAACAGAGATGCGACACTTTGTTAGGATTTCCGACTTCAAGGCTTAAATAATCATCGCATCAGGTCTGTCATTCCTAAAATAAACATCTTCCTGCATGCAAAACATTTGTTTGACATCAAAAAGAGTTTACACGTTGAACACCTGTAAAGAGTTTAATGATTGTCAGGAAGGGAATATTTGACTTTCTTCGTTTAGATAGAGACCATGCATGAATAGGACTTTACCTATTCCCCAGTGAAGTTTCATTTCCCCAGTGAAGTTTCGTTTCTGCAGCAAAGTTTTGTTGCCCCATGAATTTTCTTTCAAAAGCTTCGTTCTGAGACTTCAAGTTTGGATATGTTGCACATCCCCAGTGGAGTCGTTTGAATGAGAACTCACATTCTGAAGAAGTTTTAACTCCCCAACAGAATTGCCAACAGAGATCCCTCGCCATGACCTCGCATTTTCCATCCAGTCTATTGACTGGGGCATCCTTATGTTAAGATCTTCCCTTATCCCCAGTGAGGTCGATACTGTGCGACTATCTGCATGATCCATCCATTGGTTGTGTTCCAAAAATCTCTCCAACAAAAATCTTCAGCAGAGTTCTGTCTCCCTGGAGAAGTCCCGTTTCCTCAGCAGAGCTTTGTTCCCCTAGCAAAAGGCCTTCACCTCTCACGTCGGTTTTGTTATCTTGGTATCATCCTCGACGCAGCCGCGCGCTGTCTTTTCCAAGAGATTGCAGTCTTGCCCTGATCTTCTCCCTCAATGTCTAATCTTCTCCAGAAGCTACAGTGTCGATCTGATCTTCTCTGGGAGTTTGCAATTTATTTTTGCAGCTCCCCTCAGTGTTTGTGGACCGTTTCTTCTAGTTGCTCGGTTGTTATTCCCCGCAAAGCTTCTTCTCTTCGGGGTTCCCTCTCTAGTGGTTCCCCGTATTTTCTCCTCTCCTTTGGATTTTGCAATTTATTTTTGCAAGTCTTGTCAGATTCTGACTTCTTGGTTATTGGCTTCTCAATTGGCCATTCCCCAGTGGAACTTTTAAACATGCATCATTACATTGCATCTACCAAAACGTGTTGCCTTTCCATTATATGGAGCATTACGCTATAGAGAGATTAGCTGATGACTGGATGACACTTGTTCTGACTTCTTGATTTTGCATTTCCCGCGTGTTCTGCTTCAGAGATTAGCTGATGATTGGATGACACTTGTTTGATTTAGTGAACAACACGCCTATCCTTGAACTGAAACGCTCAGATCTTCAGGAATAAAATCTGATACAATCTGCATGTCTAACATTCTGAAAGAAGATTGATCAGAAGTTCACAAAATAAAGTACATTCTGAAGGTTAATATATAAAATTAAAACATTTTTCACTCTGGGCAGAGCTTCATGCTGAGATGTTTCAGAATGAAGTTGAACCTATCTTCAGAAAGTGGTTTAGTGAAGATATCAGCCTATTGATGGTCTGTATCAATACATTTTAAGTTCAAAATTCCTTTCTGAATATAGTCCCTAATGAAATGGTGTTTTACTTCTATATGCTTAGCCCTAGAATGCAAAATAGGATTTTTACTTAAGCATATGGCAGAAGAATTGTCACAGAGTATAGGGATGTTACTCTCAAAAATCTGGAAGTCTTCAAGCTGACTTTTCATCCAGAGCATTTGTGTGCTGCATCATGCTGCTGCTATGTACTCAGCTTCTGCTGTTGATAGCGCAATTGTGGATTGCCTTTTGCTGGACCAAGAGATCAGATTTTCTCCCAGAAACTGGCAGCTTCCAAAAGTACTTTTACGCTCTACTCTGTCTCCAGCAAAGTCAGCATCGCAGTAACCTACTAAGCTGTAATCACTAGATTTTCTATAAAATAGACCCAGATTAGTAGTACCTTTCAGATACTTGAAAATTCGCTTAACAGCTGTTAAATGAGATTCTCTAGGATCTGATTGGAATCTTGCACAAATACAAATTCTGAATAAAATATCAGGCCTTGAAGTCGTCAGATAAAGAAGAGAACCAATCATACCTCTGTAGACCTTCTGTTCTACCTGTTTTCTTACCTCTTCTCTTTCCAGAATGCACGTGGGATGCATTGGAATCTTTGATGGCTTACATTCTGAGAGATCAAATTTCTTCAAAAGTTCTCTGACATATTTGCTCTGATGAATGTAAGTTCCCTCTGGAGTTTGATTGATCTGAATTCCTAGAAAGAACTTCAGTTCCCCCATAAGGCTCATCTCAAATTCTGCCTGCATACACTTAGCAAATTTTCTTCCAAGAGAAGGATTAGTAGATCCAAATATAATGTCGTCAACATAAATTTGACAAACTAAGATGTCATTCTTAACTGACTTACAGAATAAGGTAGTGTCCACCTTCCCTCTGGTGAATTCATTTTTTAACAGAAAGTTACTTAGTCTTTCATACCAAGCTCTAGGATCTTGTTTCAGACCATATAGTGACTTCTTTAGTTTGAAAACATATTCTGGATTTTTTGTACTTTCAAAACCAGGGGGTTGGTGCACATAAACCTCTTCTTCTATATATCCATTTAAGAATGCACTCTTGACATCCATCTGATACAGAGTGATGCCTTTATTAACAGCAAACGAAATTAAAAGTCTGATAGATTCTAACCTGGCGACTGGAGTAAAGGTTTCTGTATAGTCTATCCCATCTTGCTGACTATAACCTTGTGCTACCAGCCGTGCTTTGTTTCTGATGACTTCACCTTGTTCGTTCAGTTTGTTTCTGAACACCCATTTTGTTCCAATGACGTTGAATCCTTTTGGTCTGGGAACTAGATCCCACACGTCGTTTCTGGTGAATTGATTCAGCTCTTCTTGCATTGGTAGAATCCAGTCATTGTCCAGAAGTGCTTCATCGATAGAAGAAGGTTCAATCAAAGACACAAGTCCCATGAGGGATTCTTCAGAGTTTCTGAAGTTGGCTCTTGTTCTGATTGGATCTTCCTTTCTTCCTAAGATAGTTTCTTCTGGGTGATCCATGCTGCTTCTGGGTAGTCTCTTTTGAGGTTGATCAGCAGCTGTTGCTGGATTGCTTGCAGTGCTCCTTTCAGATGTTGAAGGAGTGTCTTTGTTGAGAGCTTCTGATGACTTGTCTTCAGAACCTGTGAATTCTACTTCCATACCTGCAAATACTTCATTCTGCTTTGACTTTTCAGAGTCAAGCTTATCATCAAAACGAACATTGATTGATTCTTCCACAATCTGTGTTTCTGTATTGTATACTTTGTACCCTCTTGAGCGTTCAGAGTATCCTAACATAATACACTTCTGTGCTTTAGAGTCAAACTTGTTCAAATAATTTTTTGTATTTAACATAAAACAAGTACATCCAAATGGATGAAAATATGAAATGTTGGGCTTTCTGTTCTTCCACAATTCATATGGAGTCTTTTCCAGAATAGGTCTTATGGAGATTCTATTCTGAATGTAGCACGCTGTGTTTATTGCCTCTGCCCAGAAGATCTTAGCAACGTTTGTCTCATTGATCATGGTTCTGGCCATTTCTTGCAATGTTCTGTTCTTTCGTTCTACAACTCCATTTTGCTGGAGAGTTCTAGGACACGAGAAATCATGCATAATGCCTTTGTCATTAAAGAATGACTCAAAATCTTTGTTTTCAAACTCTCCACCATGATCACTTCTGACTTTAACGATTCTAAGATCCTTTTCATTCTGAACTTGGTTACAGAAGGTGACAAACACAGAGTGTGACTCGTCCTTGTGTCTTAAGAACTTTACCCATGTCCATCTGCTATAGTCATCTACAATTACTAACCCATATTTCTTCCCACTGACTGAAGCAGTTTTAACTAGTCCAAATAAGTCAATGTGCAGAAGTTCTAATGGCTTAGAGGTAGAAACAACATTTTTAGATTTGAAAGAAGGTTTTGCAAACTTGCCTTTCTGACATGCTTCACACAGAGCATCTGAATTGAACTTCAGATTAGGAATTCCTCTGACCAGATTGAGTTTGTTAATCTGAGATATTCTTCTCATACTAACATGCCTCAATCTTCTGTGCCAGATCCATTGCTCGTTGTTGAAAGATAGAAGACACTTTACATTCTGACTTTTCAGTTCAGAAAGTTTGATTTTATAAATGTTGTTTTTCCTCTTTCCATTAAATAGGATAGTCCCATCTTTCTAACTAACAACTTTACATGATTTTTGATTAAAGATTATATCATAACCGTTATCACTTAATTGACTTATGGATAACAGATTATGCATTAATCCATCTACTAGCAGAACATTGTTTATAGAGGGAAGATTTCCATTACCAACAGTTCCAGAGCCAATGATCTTTCCCCTCTGATTGCCTCCAAAGCCAACGTGGCCTCCAGGCTTAAGTTCCAGGCTTTGGAACACATGCCTTCTTCCCGTCATGTGTCGCGAGCAGCCAGAGTCCAGGTACCATGACTGGTGTTTCTGATTTGCTGCTAAAGATATCTGCAACATGTATTATTTTATCCTTAGGTACCCAGATTTTCTTGGGTCCTGATTTGTTAGATTTACCAAAACTCTGGTTGAATTTTGGTTTCACAGAATACTTACTACTAGTATATTTAATTTCATGTGTGTGACCATACACAAAGTGTGAGTTCAGAGGAGTGTGTTTAATAGTTAAATCCATGGCATTCTTTGGTGTAGGTACCTTACCTTGGTATCCTATTCCCTTTCTGCAGTTTCTGCTAACTCCATAGATCATTGAAGCCATTTCTCTTCTATCTATGCTTTTAGCAAAGAACTTCTGAAAGC
Organism: Vicia faba; assembly: GCA_948472305.1. NCBI lineage: Eukaryota > Viridiplantae > Streptophyta > Magnoliopsida > Fabales > Fabaceae > Vicia > Vicia faba. The sequence continues at coordinate 538,020,995 of OX451736.1, forward strand.
TATGATCATACTCCTTGATGATCTCATCAGCGCTGCTGGGAGTTTCAGAAATTGTTTCCTTTTAAGAGTTTTGTAAAACATTTTCTAATTTTGAAATTTTATTTTTCAACTCAGAATTTTCCAATTTGAGACTCTCAGTTTTATCAGAGTCAGAATCAAGATTCATTTTCAGGTTTCTGAATTTAACTCTGATCTGCTGGTACCTTTCCAGAATTTCGTTAAGGCTTTCAGCAAGTTCAGCCTTAGTAAAATTAATTGCAAAGTCAGGAAATACCTCTTCGGTGTCTGATTCTGAGTCTGATTCAGAAGTTTCACTGTCTTCTGAAATGTTGGCCCTGAGAGCTATGTTTGCTCTCTCATCATCTGATTCTGAGTCAGCTTCAGACGAGTCAGAGTCATCCAATATAGCCATGAGACTTTTCTTCTTTTCTCTTCCAAATTTCTTTTTGGGCTTTTCCCTCTGAAGCTTTGGACAATCACTCTTGTAGTGTCCTTGCTCATTGCATTCATAGCAGATGATGTCCTTGGTGTTTGGCTTTCTGCTTCCTGAAAAGCCTTTAGATCTTCTATATTCAGAGGAGGAGTCTGATCTTCTGTATCTGGAAGAGGACTCATTCTGATCAAATCTTCTGGGATTCCTGAACTTCCTTTGCCTCTGCTTCCATAGTTGGTTCACTCTTCTGGAGAGGAGGGAAAGTTCGTCTTCTTCTGATGAGGACCCATCAGAGGTTTCTTCAACAGCCTGTAAAACTTTAGATTCAGATTTTCTGTTAGATTTTAAGGCTAAAGGCTTACCTTGCTTCTGAGGTTCGTCAGCTTCTAGCTCTATCTCATGACTTCTGAGGGAGCTGATAAGTTCCTCCAGAGAAATTTTGTTGAGATCTTTTGCAAGCTTCAGCGCTGTAACCATTGGCCTCCACTGTTTTGGTAAGCTTCTGATGATTTTCTTGACATGATCAGCAGTAGAGTATCCTTTATCCAGAACCTTGAGACCAGCCACCAGAATTTGGAATCTTGAGAACATTGTTTTAATGGATTCACTTTCTTCCATTTTAAATGCCTCATACTTCTGAATGAGCGCAAGAGCTTTAGTTTCTTTGACCTGAATGTTGCCTTCATGCGTCATTTCGAGTGAGTCAAACATGTTCTTTGTTGTGTCTATGTTAGAGATCTTTTCATATTCAGCATAAGAGATGGCGCTGAGGAGAATGGTTCTGGCCTTGTGGTGATTTTTGAAATCACGCTTTTGTTGATCAGACATTGCTTTCCTGTCAATCTTCTGACCGCTTGCATTCATTGGGTGCGTGTATCCATCTGTCACCATGTCCCACAAATCAGCATCATGTGCCAGAAAGAAGCTTTCTATTCTGTCTTTCCAGTAATCAAAATTCTCTCCATCAAAGACTGGAGGTTTTCCGCTGAATCTGTCTCTATCTTCATTGTTGTCATTACTGCTGTGTTGATATGTTCCTGCCATTGTGTTTTTCTGACGCTGGATCTTGTATTGACACGGTTAAGTGTTTTAGCTCAGAACCAGGCGCTCTGATGCCAATTGAAGAAGTGAAAAACACAAGAAGGGGGGTTGATTTGTAAAACTTGGAATCAAATGCAGACAAAACGGTATTTTTATCCTGGTTCGTTTGATCTCAAACTACTCCAGTCCACCCGTCAAGGTGATTTCGCCTCTCTCCAACGAGGTCTTAATCCACTATATTCAACTGAATATTACAACTACTTTAACAACTACTAAAGCCTTCTTGAGTCTAAACCACAAACCGGTTTCTCAAGGAAATACTTTCTTACAGATAAATGAAATCTAGGTGTGTTGAATGTTTTCTACAAAACTGTTTATCACAACTGTGATACTACACAATTTCAGCTTATGAGAACTCGAATGCTAAAACAATAGAATAAGTAATTTGAGAGCTTTAGCAAACTGTGAATGAGGATGATGATGAATAGCTTTTAGGCATGTAGATAGTTGTAGAGCATTACCCAATTCAATCTTCATTGACTTGTTTATATAGCATGTGGAAAAAATACGTTGTAGCCAATTATGCCTTTCATTGCCAATAACATTCTTTCCATATTTAGCAGATCTTGTCTGGAATGATGCCGTTGATAATAAAGTATCTTGAATGCATAGTACCTTTGCCAATAAAGCGTGTTCTGGCTTTGGCTTATTCTGACGCTGCTAGGTGTTGATGAATTGTTGTTGTCTTGATCAGAGTTTGGATAGTTACGCGCAGATCTGTTCATCAAGCTTCAGCGTAAGCACATGTTGATCTTCTGATTCTGGCATCTGATATAACATCCTCTGATGCTGATGTTGATAATTCATCTTCTGATGCTAATGATGATATTCTTATGCTGATACACATCAGAGTTTCTGTAAAACAAAACATAATTTTTAGGTAGCATATATGTCTTACATGAATCATACAATTTATATATCTTTGCATTTTGTTATCATCAAAACTTAAACTTAGGGTAGTAGATTCAAACTTTGTTCTAACAATCATCTGTTGGATCCACCAGCTAGGAGAGGCCCAGTGACCCCATCTTCTGGACCATCATCCTCTGATCAGAGCCGCTGACAGCAGGCCCTTGGGTTATTTCTTATTTTTCGTTAATTTTCTTTTCTTTAATTATTCTGCTTTTTTTTATCAACACCAAAATTATTTTTCTAAAATTAACCAACCAAAAATCACAAAAAAAGGAGACTTATTTTCTTAATAAATATTTTTTTTAATTAATTTAAGGAAATTCTAATTTCTTTCACAATTAAAATTAATTAGAATTTAGTATTTTCTTTTTTTTATTCAATTATTTCATTACTTTCTTAAATAACAAAAAATGACAAAAAAATATGTTTACTTTCATCAATTACAATTAGGTTCAGTCAAGGGTCAAAACCCTAATCGCTTTGTATTTAATTCGCCGCACGTTGATTATTTATTTTTGACAATATTGTTGTAATTGTTCATGGTTTGTAATAGTTTAATCTAGGGCTTTTATTTATCGCTTTTCCCAGGTTTTTGGCTATGTAATTAATCCCCCTCCCCGAAGCCTTGTAATAGCTTAGATTTACTTTCTCTCATTTTGATTCTCGCAAATATTTAACTATCTAGATGTATGCTAATAGAATTGAATGGCAAGAATGCATGACAAATTAATACGGTTAGAAAACCCTAAGTTGCAAAGATAAATAACTGAAACAAATCACTCGCACATATCACTCTTAGGGTATACCCTCACTTCGGTTGCCTTCGGTAAACGGTCATTAAGCATAGGTTGTCTTAGTGGTTGCCCTCCTGTCTAAAAAAGATCAAACGTCCCATTCGAATGTTGGCTCGGAAATGTTGCCTCGAGAAGATCTTAAGACTCTAGGGTTACTACTAAGGTTTCCTAATATTGCTTTAGTGATCGTATGTCCCTTTCGAATTGACCCTTACAAACTCTAACAACGGTGCTACCTATTTCTCAATAGTAGGATAGCGCTGTCTAAAGGAAACGAGAATAGAAACAATCTTTTTTTCGAGTAGGTAGATGCTAGTAGGTACTTGCTCAAGTCAAACTTTTCACACTTACACTTTTTCAAACAAATTTTCAAAACAACTTCGTCATACCTTTGAGGACTGATACAAGGGTTATCATGAAGGCAAACTTTTCAAAAAACAAAGCACATACACAAGCAATTTTAAAAAGATGAGCAAGTACCTAAGAGCCCATGGAAAACCATGGATAGAAAGGGTGCTAACACCTTCCCTTTCTATAATCTACCCCCCGTACTCAGAAACATCTCGAAAAAGGATTTTTTCTGTACTTTTTCCTTTCCAAATGGATGAAATAAAAGTCGGTGGCGACTCTTGCTTACCGCGACATTTTGCGAACATAAAACGCAAAATGCAAACCAATAAAAATTAGTCGGTTCTGCCACCGTATCACACACATCTACAAAGGAGTCCGGATTAGGGAAGAGAACTAAACCATAGATAAGAAGAGCCAAGACATCCTCAAAATCCTAAAAATCCAAATCATCCCAAAACAACTGAGCTTGGTATATCAGAAATTTGGCAAGAAAACCTTCGACCTCGCTTCGAGTTTCCCAATTGGATACCATATCGGCCCGTTTCAAATGCAAAGCTGAGGCAATAACTTCTGGCTTAGGAACTTCTTCCATACCTGTGAAGGGTACCTGTTCAAGAATGGATATGCCCAATAGATGAGAGAATCCTTCCAAGGTGGGTACCAGTTGTTAATCTGGAAAGGTGAAGCAGTGATGCTTGGGATCGAAGAACTGAAATAGTACGCTCATCATCTGTTCATCAAGGTTTGAAGTAACCAGGCTGAGAAGTTGACTGTGTCTCTTAACGAAAGTAGAAGTTTCAGAAACTCTAGATGCTACCTTCTTGAGTTGGGCGGGTATCTGCATAAAGTTGATTCAGATGGTATTTCTGCGGACGGAAGCCATAATCTGCAAAACAGAACAAAGATAAATTCCCTTGGTCTTTGAAATGGTTAGTGTAATGAAGCATGAATGCCATGTTATGATGCATGATGTCATGATAAACCACATGTATAGAAAACACAGGTATGACAAATACAATCAAATCACACAAAACCCTTAGGTTTAAGGCTTGCATGAGGTTAAAGGTAGTACCCTCTTGAAGTTAAGTTGGTTCGACCTGTCCTAGAAAAGTAACCGGGTTCTAGAGGATCTCAATATCACTGACCATCCTTCATCGGTCATGGTTTCAGCTCACGCAATCTTTTCTTGCGGCCAAAATTATTCCGAGAGTATGGTCTCAATGAGTGTAGTATCGAGTATCAACCAGTTTTTAGCTCTACACTAAGGCCAGCTATCTCACTAATTTCTAATGGCCAAGTTGGGCTATAAAAGGTTCTAAGGTCAGTTGATGCTTAACGACACCACGCAGCGACCTCGTATTCTCCTAGTTTCTCCATAAGGGATACCGGTACCAACCAAAGTGCCACATCAACGTAGGTACTACTTCAACCGTATCGGTCTACGTCATTCAGTTCCCTCACAATCTATTGCTACTTACCTAAAAGGTATTCCCTAGATCCGGGTGTAGGATCTATGGTAACCCCAAACAAAACCCTCAAAAGTAAAGCAAGCAAATAAATCAAGAGAAGCAAATATGATGACCTAGATCCTAAGGTATACCCCACTTATCATCCCCAGCAGAGTCGCCAGTTCTGTGATACGGTGGCAGAACCGACTGTTTAATACTGGTTTGCATTTTGCGTTTGTGTTTGCAAAATTTCGCGGTAAGCAAGAGTCGCCACCGACTTTTATTTTATCCAACCAGAAAGGAAAAAAGTATAGAAAAAAATCCTTTTTCGAGATATTCTGAGTACGGGGGGTAGATTATAGAAGGGGAAGGTGTTAGAACCCTTTCTATCCATGGTTTTCCATGGGCTCTTAGGTACTTGCTCATTTTTAAATTGCTTGTGTGTGCTTTGTTTTAAAAATGTTTTACTTCGTGATAACCCTTGTATCAGTCCTCAAAGGTGTGACGAAGTTGTTTTGAAAAATTGTTTGAAAATGTGAAAGTGTGAAAATTTTTTATTTGAGCAAGTACCTACTAGCATCTACTTACTCGAGAAAAGATTGTTTCTATTCTCGTTTCCATTAGACAGTGTTATCCTACTATTGAGAAATAGGTAGCATCGTCGTTGGAATTTGTAAGGGTCAATTCGAAAGGGATGTACGATCACTAAAGCAATATTAGGACACCTTAGTAATAACCCTAGAGTCTTAAGATCATATTCGAGGCAACATTTCCGAGGCAACATTTCCGAGGCAACATTCGAATGGGACGTTTGATCTTTTTTAGACAGGAGAGCAACCACTAAGACACCCTATGCTTAATGATCGTTTACCGAAGGTAACCAAAGTGAGAGTATACCCTAAGAGTGATATGTGCGAGTGATTTGTTTCAGTTATTTATCTTTGCACATTAGGGTTTTCTAACTGTATTAATTTGTCATGCATTCTTGTTATACAATCCTATTAGCATACATCTAGACAGTTAAATATTTGCAGAAATTAAAAATGCGAGAAAATAAATCTACGCTTTTACAAGGCTTCGGGGAGAGGGGATTAATTACATAGCCAAAAACCCAGGAATTTAAACAGTAAATAAAATCCTAAATTAAACTATTACAAACCATGAACAGTTACAAAATATTGGCAAAATAATTAACAAGCGCGCGATGAATTAAATACGAAACGACTAGGGTTTTGACCCTTGACTAAACCTATTTGCGATTTGATTAAAAAGGATGTTTTTGTTATGAAACAATTAAATTAAAAAGAAAATCCTAAGTTCTAATTAATTTTAAATTAAGAAAAATAAATTAATTCACTCTAAAAACCTATTTTTGTATTTTTATTTATTTGAGAAAAATAAAGGAATTAAATCAATAATTTGACCTAATTACTATTTGATTTTATTTATGAAAATAAATTAAAATTTCCCTAAGTTAAACTAAATTAAATTAAATTTGATAATAAAAAAACACTAATTCTATTTTTTTTGTGAATTCTTGATTTTATGATTTTAAAAAAATGATTAATTTGTTAATGAAAATGATTAAAGAAATATTAAAAGAATTAAGTAAAATAATAAAAAAAGAAATAGGAAAAAGAATAAATGGGCCTGATAGCAATGTTGAAGAGGGGGGGTGCCAATATGATTTCTGGGCCCAACAAGGCTAAAGCCTATTTTGACTACGCCTGATCTGGTGAGGTGTTGACTTGAATGCATATCATGAACCTTCAATACTAACACGTTAGATCTGATTAACTAGTCATCTAGTGGCAAGACATAGAGGGTGTATGGAAGGCGTATGCTACTGTATTGCATGGGATCAACCTGAAATAATCAAGAAAATAATAAAATGTACACGCCTGGGATCGAACCCATGACGTGTGCATCAAAGGCCTTCTCCCCAACCATCTAAGCTAGTGTGTTAACTTGCAAGTATAATAAACATAAAACATAATATTCAAAACAAGCTAATGGGTTCAGCCAAACGTGCGAATTTTTAAACGAACCAATCTCACGCTGCCACGCCTCATCTTCTTCCTCTCTCCGTTGCTTTAGCAAATCAGACTTTTACCTACAGACGTTTGCTGTAGGTATAACCTTGTCCATCTCCAAAATTGCATATGCTCAAGATAAATGACAATGGCTGGTACCAATCAACTCGTCTCATCCTCACGAGCATCATGGTACCAGAATCAATGCCTAATTTTGCCTGCATTAAAAACCCCTAAACAAGAACACAAAACCCTAACTATGGCAATATCACGTACAAGCATAAAAAATGCAATTAAATGGAATGATTAGCTTGCAAACACGATGATAAACATGAGTATAATAATCAAAAGTGCTAAAGATGCGTGAATTAGTGAAATCAGAATCAAGTTTTTAGGCAAACCGTGGTGCCTGTAGCTTACGATTCTGGACGTAAAAATGCTTGCAATTGATTGGGATCCCTTCTGGAGATGTCCAGGAGTCTAGTGGTGGCCTTAGAATGGCTTGAATCACTCTCTAAGTCCAAGAACGATCACCCACTTTCTTGCAAATTTTTGAGTTTTCTCTTGATGTTTTCACAATTGCCAACCTCTTTTTCTTGCCTTGGCTGCGTTCTCTATATGTACTATAGTGAATTAAGGTTGTAAAAACCACTAGTATCTTTACAAATTTTGAAGATTTGATTTGGTTTTCATGGTGTATGATATCCTTCCAAATTTGGCTTAATCATGCTCTTTTTGTTCCAATTGCCATTGATTAGAATTGATCTTGCAAGCTCATCATATCTTGGTTGCTAACCTGTCAAAAAAACAAATCAAATCATATCTTTGATAATTTTCATCATTTATTTGATTTAATTCATTTTTTAATTAATGAAAAATAAAAATAAATTTAAAAATGAAGCAAATAATTGGTGGATAAGTATTTAAGTCGTGGACCACATTATGATTGAGGTGCAAGCATAAAAAGTTAGGCCCATTTAGCAAAAAATGCAAATTTGAGCACATTTGACTTTTGGCAATTTTGCAAAAATGGTCAACTTGGCCAATGCATAACTCTCTCAATTTTGACCCTAGAGAGGTGTTCTTGGACTTTTTAGAAAGCTTAGGATGTCCTCTAATCAACCATTTTGGTATCATCTCAATTGAGTCTTCCATGTTCATGTTTGAATCTTTGACCCAAAAGGTGTTTTTGTTGACTTTTTCAAAAGGACCTATAATGTCAAGATCCATATCTTTTTGTGAGTGCATAATTTGGACTTGGGAGATAAATATGACTTGTAGGGAATTGCATCCTATTAAAAATGAGCTTTTGATGGGTCATTTCTAATAAAGTATGAGAAAGTTATGTTTGGTCAAAGTTGAGTTGATTTTTCCTGCAAAACCCTAATTTAGCAACTTTTGGGTTTTGATGAATTGTGAGCAATCCTTGAGGAATCATGATCAACCCTTGATCAAATGATGAATATTACTTCAAAATGAGTATGTTAACCAAAAAACTTGAAGTTTGACTGTATGTGGGCCACAGTTGACTTTTGACGTAGCACAATTAATTTTCAGGCATTTGAGCAATTGATTGAGCAAACTTCCTCTGCAAGGCTTGAAACTTGACATGGATGATATTGAGAACATATTAGGATAATGGTGAGAATTTGAGTCCTTTGTGGTCCACACATCTTGATGCAAATGGAAACCCTAATTTGAGATAGACTGCCTTAGGAGAGAGTTCGTCTGGTCAACTCTTGAACTTCCTTGAGCAATTTGGAGACCTCACTTGCCATGTGTTGAGAAATATGGGAGGGAAAATTTTGGGGTACAACAGAAAGGAATGACTATTCACATGTTATGCTAGAAACGAAAGGTTCAAGGTTAAGAGAAACTTATCTTGCTTGAAGCTGGAACGTGTGTTGGGCCTTTAGGTTGTTTCCTGGAATATCCCTGGATCCGAAGGGAAGGAGCGAAGCTAGCGTCTCTACTGATGGATTCAAAAGAGGAGAACAAGCGTGAGGTTCTTCCTGCTGGATTCGAATGGGAATAAGGTACAAGGACCTTTCAGATTCGAAGAAGACAAGTGTTTGGATTCTGGGTTTGTGTTTGACAGGTGTTTAAGTGTTTGAGAGCTTTATTGTGTTTGAGAAAATTTTGGAGATTTGTTCCTTTGGACAAAAAGTCCTCCTTTGAGCTTGAAAATGCTTCTCTATTTATAGAGAAAAGAATGGACGTGTTTGAAGTAACTAGGTTTGTATGATGACAAACCATGGTTTGGTTAAGGGTGAAACAAGTCAGTCCCTTTTCGTTGTTCCCACGTTTCTAGTACAAGTGGGGGCCTGCTGGCAGAAGATTGGACTTGTGCTTCTGGCATTGCTTGTGTTCAGACAAAAATCAGATTGGAAGCTAACATTGTGATTAAAGTACTTTTTATATAAAAAAAGGGTACGTAGCTTTTGTCCTTTCATTCAAGAATGGTATTATCCAGTAGACAAAGCTTCGAACCTTTTTGTGAGCCTCTGATTATGTAAAGATTTGGAAGCAACATAGCTCGACAAGTGAGATTTGAAGGATAAGGCTATGAGATTTGCTCAAAGTTCTTCAAACAAGCTTGCTTCGAATGGTCCAGAGTTGGGTTCGAAATATGTTGATTCGAAGGGAATCAAAACTCCAATCGAAACTTTGTATGCAGGTGGCTCTTGTCCAATCGAAGGCTTTCCTGCCAGAGGGTCTAAATGCCCAAACGAAGCTTACAATAAAAGGGGGCCACATACCCAAACGAAAGAGGTATGTAGGAAGCAAAAATGCCCAGACGAAAGAGGCATGCAGAAGGCAAATTGTGCAATCAAAGGATATCAGAAGGAGGCTTGTTTCATTGGAATCGAAGGAGGCTACAGGAGGCCATTACTTTGTGACTTCAAGCAAACATGCAAGAGGCCTTTGCTCAAACGAAAGCTTGCATGAAGAGCCAATTCCCTATCGAAGCCTGCATGCAGGAGGTCACTGCTTTGTAACTCAAGGCAAACATGTAAGGGGTCAATGGTGCAACTGAAGGACACTTTTCAAAAGGTTATTGCCTTCTGAATCGAAGGAATCTTTCAGAAGACTATTGACTTTATGAATCGAAAAAAACCAAAAGGAGGCCTTTACTTCCTGAATCGAAGGACGCTGTCTCATAGGCAAACAAAACTCAGTCGAAGCTTGTATGAAGATCATTTCCTTATGAATTGAAGGAAGCTTTAAGGAAGTCCTAGTCCAATCGAAGCAGTATTGAAAGAGACTAAAGTCCAAACGAAACAAGGGAAATCGAAGAAGGCCTGAAGGAGACCAAAGTCCAATCGAAGCCTTGTGAATCGAAGTAGATTTGTAGGGGACCAAAAATCCAATTGAAGCAAGGGAAATTGAAGAAAACTTATTTTTCTCCAATTTTGTTGAAAAGATTTTTTTTATCTGTTTTGCCCTCTTTAACAATTTCCTCCAATTGTACTTGTGCAAGCTTGAACTTTGAGAATCCTTGTGAGAAATTCATTGAGAAATGAGAGAGCAAATTTTGGGGTACAACAGTTGCCCCTGTTCAATCTTCTTAAACCTGGAAAGTTAGACTGACAAGCCTGCCATTCGTGACTTGAAGGTGGAAGATGATTGAACATTAAAGTGCTCGGAAATTTGCACTCGATAATGTGGTAGCTGTCTGTGTAGGAATGGGCTTAAAGATTCCATTTGTAGAAATGATGGAAATTTGTTGGAGATGGGCTTATAGATGCCATCCAGAGTGACTAGGAAAGGTATCAGGATAAATCTTTTGATTGATTTATACTGAAATAGTAGATGTCTTTTGCCTGTTTTTAATCTGGAAGAACTAAATCTAACCAGAAGAGGTCTTTGGTCACCTGTTATTAACTGGAAGAAATAAATCTAACCAGAAGAGGTCTTTGGTCGCCTATTATTAACCGGAAGAAATAAATCTAACCAGAAGAGGTCTTTATTTGCATTTCATTAACTTGAAGAGATGAATCTAACCAGAAGAAATCTTTAACTGAGAGAAGTATCAGAATAAATCTTTGGTCAATTTAGTCTGAGCCAGCAGAGGTTTGAAGGAAATGTTTGTCATGTAGATAATCACCCTGTCCTGTTTCAGGAATCGATCTACAATCAATTTGTTCACAGACGAATGTCTTGTTTTAGGTAGTGACATGTGATAAAGGAATCCTGGAGGATTACTACTCCAAAAGGATGATGAAGGAATTTGAGATGATTAATACCTCAACAGGATGATGAAGGAATCTGGGACGATTACTACCTCAGCATAATGATGAAGGAATCTGGGACGATTGCTACTCCAACAGGATGATGAAGGAATCTGAGACGATTGCTACTCTAACAGGATGATGACGAAATCTTGGACGATTACTACCTCAGAAGGATGATGAAGGAATCTGGGATGATTGCTACTCCAACAGGATGATGAAGGAATATGGGACGATTGCTACTCCAACAGGATGATGAAGGAATCTTGGACAATTACTACCTCAACAAGATCATGAAGGAACCTAGGATGATTGCTACTCCAACAGGATGATGAAGGAATCTTGGACGATTGCTACTCCAAAAGGATGATGAAGGAATCTTGGACGATTGCTGCTCCAACAGGATGATGAAGGAATCTGGGACGATTGCTACTCCAATAGCATGATGAAGGAATCTTGGACGATTGCTACTCCAATAAGATGATTAAGGAATTTGGGACAATTGCTACTCCAACAGGATGATGAAGGAATCTTGGACAGTTGCTACTCCAACATGATGATGAAGGAATCTTAGACGATTACTACCTCAACAGGATGATGAAGGAATCTGGGACGATTGCTACTCCAACAGGATGATGAAGGAACCTGGGACGATTGCTACTCCAAAAGGATGATGAAGGAATCTTGGACGATTACTACCTCAGCAGATAATGAAGAAATCCAAGCTTGATTTTGTCTTGGAGAGATTTACAGATTAATGACACTTATTTGTTGACCTTTTCCTGAAAAGGTAAAGAAAAAGTTGTATGCAATGTCATGATGGATGAAATGCATTATGTAATGATGTTCTCAAAATGAGGTTATGTTGTATGCATATATCATGTATGTTATATAATGTATGAATGTGAAGCATTGTTGAAATGTATCTTTGCCCCAGAAAATAAATCCTTGACAAGTGTTGGGGAGTCATTAAATCCTGGACTGTTGTTGAAGAGTAGGTGTGTCTTCAAAATTTGTTTAGAATGTTTCCACTGGGGATTCCTGTTTTATTGTTTGAGGAGAAACTCCGTTGGGGAATACTGGCTTGTTTAAGAAGGCTCTATGGAGAGTGTTGATATCTGTTTGGGGAAAGGAGTTTAGGAGTCTTAGCTACTCGTTGCTCTATTGAGGAGTTATTCCTGACAGGAGAGAATAAAAAGTTAGCTGTTATCTGGTCGAAATCCAGGCTTGGCAGCAAATTGTTGAGGATAAATGAAGTTGACTGTTATCTAATTGTATTCCAGGATTCGCAGGGACTTATTGGGGAAGATTAAATTAACTGTTATCTGTTCGGATTCCAGGCTTCGCAGGAAATTACTTGGGAGGGTGAAGTTAGGTTGTTATCTGGTCGGATTCCAGGCTTCGCAACAACTTTCTGAAGTGGATGAAGTTAATTTTTATCTGGTCGAGTTCCAGCTTCATAATAACTTACTTGAAAGGATGAAGTTGAGTTGATATCTGGTATGGTTCAGGCTTCACAGTAACTTGCTTGAACGAATGAAGTTGAACTGATATCTGGTCGGGTCCATGCTTCACAATAATTTGTTTGAAATGTTGAACTGATATCTGGTCGGGTCTAGGCTTCATAACAAATTATGAATTTAATTGTTATCTGGTCGGATTCCAAGCTTCATAACAAATTCTGAATTTAATTATTATCTGGTCAGATTCCAGGCTTCACAACAATTTTTTGAGAAAATGAAGTTAATTGTTATCTGGTCGAATTCCAGGCTTCACAACAACTTTCTGAAGTTAACTGTTATCTGGTCGGTTTCCAGGCTTCACAATAACTTACTGAATTTGATTTTTATCTGGTCGGATTCCAGGCTTCACAACAAATTTATGATAAAATAAAGTTAATTGTTATCTGGTCGAATTCCAGGCTTCACAACCACTTACTGAAGTTAACTGTTATCTGGTTGGTTTCCAGGATTCACAGTAACTTACTGAATTTGATTGTTATCTGGTCAGACTCCAGGCTTCATAACAAATTCCTGCGAGAATGAAGTCAATTGTTATCTGGTCGAATTCTAGGCTTCACAACAACTTACTGAAGTTAAGTGTTATCTGGTCAATTTCTAGGCTTCGCAGTAACTTACTGAATTTGATTGTTATCTGGTTGGACTCCAGGCTTTATAACAAATTCCTGAGAGAATGAAGTCAATTGTTATCTGGTCAAATTCCAGGGTTCACAAAAACTTACTGAAGTTAACTGTTATCTGGTCGGTTTCCAGGCTTCACAGTAACTTGCTGGGGATTGTAGAGCAGTCTACTAGGGAAGAGGAGTTGTGGTTCCTTTATTTGTAGTAATCGAAAAGGAAAACTCAAGCTGGGTAATCTGTAGTTTGTTGGGGAAATAAACCTTGTCGCCAGTCTGTTGGAGAGGTGTCTTCTTTTGGAAGAAATCCTCGAGGATTCTTGAGGTCGACTCAGTTGGGGAGAAGTTTTCAGAGATTGAAACCCTGGATGGGGGCCATCCTATAAACAGGATTTTGGGGGAGATTTGTCCCTGCCCCAGGTAGCAGGTGTTTCCACACTGCCAAAGATGTTTGTTTGATCGTACATGATTCGTTGCTGGAACTCGTGTCCAATGCCCCAAGTGATTCAGATGGAGACCTGCCCCTGGTATATTCAGCGTTTCTTGAGAGATTTCTTGGAATCTTGACTGGTCTGCCCCAGGTGTGTTGGATAGTGACACGTCATACCCACTTGATTATAGGAGATCTATTATGGGAAGCGCCTTCCCACTTGAAGTGATTTTGTTCATTGAGAGGTTTTTTTTGTTCATTGGATATTCGTCGTGCGAATTTCTCCGCTGTCAAACAAATAGCCATATGCAAACAGTGATATTCAAATAATGAAAAGTTTATGCTTGTATTGAAGTTTTGAAAATGCGTTTTAGCAGATAAAATAAGTTTTTTGTAAGAAAATTCAACTCAAGATTTAGAGTAAAGACTTACAGGAGTCAGGATACCTTTTGTAACAGTAGGCTTTCGAATTAACCCATGCTTCAATTAGGACTTTTGAAGGGTTGTAACGTGGCTTGGTTCACGATTTAGGAAACAAAGGATAAAGGCTCAAATTTTATTTGTACCCACCCATTCTTCGTGATGTTCTTCAGTCCTAAACTCAGTTAATTGTACGTTCGAACTCCAATGACGTTTTGGTGATGGTTCAGACAAGTTTAGTTTGTTGGAAGGCAGTCATTTTTGCCATATTTTCCATGTTGTTGAGGATTTGTAGTGACCTCTTTTTGATTTATTATCCTTGATTTTGCCTGACTGTTCTTGTTTTTTGAGATTACAGTTAGCAGGATGCCCTAGTTTTTCTTAAGTCTCCTTCGTAGGTTTTGACTTAGTGGGCTTTTCCTTTGAGAGATAATGACTTCCTATTTGATAGGTGTTGTACCCCAAAATTTTCCCTCTCATTTATCAAGACTTTTCTAACAAGATCTCTTTTACTCAAGACTGGATTAAGGTTAGATTAGCTCAAGACATCTCATCATGCATTGATCACCCAAAATTAGGGTTTGAGTTTACACAAGGATTTTTGGACTATCAATGCTTCATATGACTTTCAAACATCATTATGGACCCCTAAGATCACTCATGACAAGTTTCAAGCCTTGAACCATATTTTTGATCAGTCAATTGGACAGTTGACCTAAAAATCAGTTGTATTGGGGAAAAAGTCAACCATGGCCAATTTACAGTCAAACTTCTTAATTTTTGATCCACTTCAACGTTCTAGACTCATGTGTATCATTTGATCAAGTTTGGACCATAATTCCTCAAGAAATTTGATCAAATCACCAAAAGGGCAAAATGGTCAAAATTAGGGTTTTAACTAAGGAAGGGCAATTTATGATTTTTGACCTAGCAAATGACCAATTGATTTGAATCATGATTTCAAGGATTCAATTGCATCATCTTGAGCTTATTAAATGGCTCAAAACATTTCAATTTCATTAGATTGACAGATGAAATTTGCAGTCAACTGATCAAAAGTCAAATGTACACTGAAAAGTCAAACTTTGACTTTTTGGTCAAAATCAAGTGCCAAGGGTCAAAATTCATCAAAAAATGTCAAAATGTGAAACTTGTTCATCAAGAAATCCAATTTTGAAGATTAGGGTTTGAATTTGAAATTTTTCTTAACTTAGAAAATTTTTTAAGTATAGAAAATTTCTTATTTTTTCTCAACTTTAGGCCATTTTTTCACCATGATGCATAATGATTCAAAGAAAGTTACCAACATGAAAGTTGTAGACCTCCATGAAATATATAACTTTTCTTCATACACTTTTCCCTAAAGATGCTTCGATCTCAAGATATAAACTTATGAATACATGGTCATGAACTAAATAACTTAGTGAAATTTTGCCCTAATTTAGGCAGGTTTTGGACCCAACTTCATGACTATTTTTCACCTAGTTCCAAGAGGTATATCAAAATTAATTTCAAAGATAAGTTATAGAGAACATTGCAAGCTTTCCAAAATGTCCAAGAACTCTTCAAGATCATTTTTGAGTAGGGAGAATCGAAGAGATGAAGTTGGCATTTCTCACTTTTTGTCCAAGCCATTTCATGAAGAACAAAGTTGCAATCAGTACCTATGCTGCCTAATACATGCTTTAAAGGTCCCAAACTTGTTCCTCAATCATTAATTTAATGATTACTCAGTTGAAAAAGCTTTGATCCATGCCTTAGAACCATTATCCAAGTTGCAATTCCATAAATGGCATAAAGTGATCATTGCCATTTTGGAAAAGCACAACTTTTGCCACTTTCCAATTCTTGAGCATTGCACATGTCTCCATTGTACATACAAGTCTCACAGGTCTAAAGTAAATTGTACAAGCTGATACCAACCCTAAGAGATCAAGTACAAGCATGGAAAGCATTGTCCCTTCACTTTACTTCAAATGCAAGAAAAGTGGCAAAAAGGCTAGAACTGGCACAGCTGTTAGAGGGTTGACATGAAACCAATTCCATACAAATATACAAAGATAATACAACTTAGCACACGATTAGAAAAGGTCTAATACACTCCTAAGCACAAAAACACCAAAAATCTGTCCAAACTTGCAATTTTGGCATAAGCATACCCATCTTCCTTTTGGCTCGTGCGTTTCAAGTCTTGATCATTAAAATATCTTACCTACTTGATATCAAACCAATCCAGACCTTCATCCTTGTTCTGTAACCAACTTTCCATCATCTGCCATTATTGCTTTCAAATCTTGCAGTTTGACTAGGCCAAGGAGTTTCAGGCACTTTCAGAGCAAGGCAAGGGTTGGAATACATTCAGGGAAGTTCAAGGAAGCTCAAGCAAGCATCAGGCCTCCGTCAAACTCACTCCAGTTCCATCCACGATTCCAACTGAAGGAGGTAAAATCTCAACTTTTATCTCCTTATACATGCAACCATTGGCCATGATTTGTGAATAAAAAATGTAGCCCTCATTGCAACGAAACTGTACATATCTTTATCTTGCATTTATTTTACTTGAGTTGAGAGAATTTAGAATTTTAAGTTTTTGAAAATATTAGGTTTAAAATTAGGGCTGTTAAAATTCTTTCTGACCTTTGATTGTTAGTTCACATAACTTATATGGTTGGAATCGTGAGTTCAAATACTACAACTTTCATGTTATGAGTTTTCATTTTCATGGAAGTATGAGAGAGTTACAGGATGTCTGGCCAAGCTTGAGGAAGAAGATGAAGTACAGGGCAATGACTTGTTTTATGTTATATTATTTTTGCTTTCCTTAAGACAATGGATGTATAGCCACCCCAGTGGCAAAGTAGCGCGCTGGTAAGACCCATGTCTTGGGTTCGAACCTGGGCGCTACTTTTGTTTTCCATATTTTTCCATTTTTCCAGTTTTTGTCATTTTTGCAGGTCTGGGCTTAGTCTTGTGGGCTTAGCATTTTTTACTAACATTGCTGCCAGTTTTGCTATATCACCCCCCTGCCAACTTTTTTATATTTTTAATTTATTTGTTTTATTTTCATTTTTAATATATTAGATATTTTCTTTGATACATAAAAATCCTAAAAAGTGTAAATTTCATAATATTGCATTTTATTTTATTTTAGTTTATTTTTCACATAAAAATATATTTTATTTTAATAGATATCATACATTTTCTTGATAAATTTGTAAAATATAGTTAAAACATATTTAGTTTAATTTATTTTTCATTTCATACTTATAAATATTTATTTTTGCATATATAAAATTTTATATTTTTATACAGTATTATTTATTATTTTAATACAAAAAATACTTAAAAAAAATACATAAGAGCTTTATTTTCTTTTAAAATAATAATTAGGGTTAAACCCCTTTTAAAAATTAATTTCTCGTCCTTACATTTTTAGGTTTAGATGAAAATTTCTTTTACATAAAAAACAAGACAAAAAAATCTTTTCTTACATGTACATTATATTGCATCTTTAAATATTGTATTTTATTTATTCTAATTCATACAAATTCGATTTGGTTGTAATAATTTATTTAGGTTTATATTATTGCAAATCCCCATTCAAATTTGTATTCCCCCCTCCCATAAGATTGTTGTAATAGCTTAGTAATATTTACATTACGCAATTTATCGCTTTACATGCCATGATTAGTAATTAGGGTTTGTATGATAAGATCGAAACAAAGCAAAATAGAAAACCCTAAATACAAGACAAAACCAAAGCATGAAAATGATACACTTGCACATAAGCATCCTTAGGGTTTCTCCACTTGGTTGCCTAAAACAAAAAATGGCCATATTACGCATGCGAAGTATCTTGGCAAAACAAACAAATATAAAGATCATAGTCCCTCGATGACGCTATTCAAAAAAGTTGCCTTACAAAATGATCTTGGTCCCTCAAAATGCTAAGATACTTTGCAAACATTGCTAATCATTGTTATACGATGACCCACGCCCGTCCCATTTACATACAAAGATAGGGTTGCTTACCAAATCAATGGTGAGACAACAATGTCAAAGGAATAGAAAATGTACAAGAAAGACATTTGAATAGGTAGATTACTTCTAGTTACTTGCTCTAATTTCAAACAACTATCCTTGCTATTTTCAAAATAAACACACAAATTTCAAAACATCTTAAAAATATTGAAAACATTTTCAAAAAGACAAACATCTTTGTATACATTGTTACGAACAAGAATCATTACAAAGATTGCCTAAACGAATGGCCTCTTTTACAAAATACTTTCAAAACCATACCAAACACATTTCAAAACAAAAAGCAAGTGATCTAGCAAGTAACTAAGAGCCCATGGAAAACCATGGATGAAAAGGGTGCTAATACCTTTCCTTTTCATAATCTACCCCCCGAACTCAAGAAAACATCTCAAAGGTCTTTCCTGTGCTTTTTCACCTTTCCTTTTGGATAAAAGAAAAGTCGGTGGGGACTCTTGCTAACCGCGACATTTGTGATAAAACGCAAACCCTCAAGTCAGTTCTCCCACCGTATCACAATAGGGAACCATCACCATCTTTTGATTTCAGAGGAATGTTTTTGATATCCCTCGTTGTATACAAAATGAGAGTTTGTGACTGAACGCGTATTTTAATTAACTGAGAGACTACCCTGCCCCAGGTTTTGATTAAAGGTTTCAATTTTTGTACAAAGGAAACTCCTATTTCTTTGGATCAAAGGGGTTGACTAGCGATTATCTTCCTTATAACTCCAGTGTTTAGGATTTGAAAGAATGGTTGTAGATCATTAACAAGGTCTATTCAAAAGCATAATGTATCAGATCATGGCATTGTTTTCGTCATCCTCCCTCTAAAGGCTTGCAACTTTTAAAATAAGAGTTGAATATAAAGGGAGTAAAAAGAATAGTTTAAATATAGTGAAAATGAATGGATCAATTCAAGACAAACATATTTAATGCATTAATGAAATAGAGTTTGACATTAATAGATAAGTGTTTAAACAACAAAAGAGATTACAATTGAAAATTCAAAATGAACAAGACGCTCTTAATGATTTGGCATAGGAGCAGTGATCACATTAGGTGTCTCTGGAGGGTCGAACTCAATCTCCTTGGTGTCAATCAAGTCTTGAATATTGTTCTTAAAAGTCCAATAGTTGCCGGTGTCGTGTCCAGGACTATCAAAATGTTAGGCACATCTTACGCTTGGATTGTACTTAGAAGAGGAGGTATCGGGGTTTTGAGGAGGATCATTTAGTGTGATCAGTTTCACTTTCAGCAAATGTTGTAACGCTTGAGACAAGGGCATGTTGATGTTAGCCTACTGCCTTTCTTGGTATCTTATCCTACGCTTATTGCCAAGTCTTTATTGAGCAGGTGTAGGATTAGAGATCAGGATTGCCCCTACGTGTTAATCGTGGTTGCTCTTGTTATGGCCCTTTTGGCCGTACGCAGCATATGACTCTTTCTTCCCATTGTATGGATTTTTCTGAGCATCATAAGATGTAGCTCCTTGGATCTTTCCACTTTTGATGCCAGCTTCGACCCTTTCACCAGTCAGTATTATCTCGGTGAACTCGACTGAGGAGCTTCCAATTAGGTGATTGAAGAAAGGTCCCGTCAAAGTTCCCATAAAGATGTCAATCAGCTCCCTGTCAGTTAAGGGTGGTTGCACCCTTCCAGCCAAGTCTCTCCACTTTTGGGCATATTCTTTGAAGCCCTCGTTGGAATGCATGGCCATATTCTGCAACTGCACATGAGTTGGTGCAAGATTGGCGTTGTATTGGTACTGCTTGTAAAAAGCAGCAGCTAGATCTTCCCAAGTGTGAATGTGGGAACTCTCCAATTGATAGAACCAATCAAGTTGCGTCCCAGCTAAACTCTCTTGGAAGAAGTGGATCCAAAGCTTCTGATAAGTTATGTATGGTTGAATCTTACGGACATAAGACTTTAGGTGCATCTTAGGATAAGAGACTCCATCGTATGGGGCAAAGGTAGGGATTTTGAATTTTGGTGGGATGACCACTCCAGAAACCAAACCCATGTCTCCTAAGTTCAAGCCAGGCACAACTTGGACTTCCACAACTTTTAGTCTGTCTTCAAGCTGTTTGTATTTTTCATCCGCCGGTGGATACTGCTCCTCAGAAGAATCATTGTCATCAGTAGCTATGTTAGCTCTAATGCTTCTAGCTTCCTCTTCTTGATTGTCTTCTTCTTTATAAGAAACATCTTCTTTTTGAGCTAGCTGGGAATGCCCCTTGGACCTTCTCCTCACGTTGAGGATGACAAGCTTTTTCTTCTTCTTGCTCTCTTTGGTGAAAAGTGTTTTCAGATCTTCCTGCCCCTTGCCCAAGTTCATGAGCGCTTGTTGGAACTGAGAGTTTTGAGCTCAGAGATCTTTAAATGTTTTCTCTAGATCCATGCTTCACAATAATTTGTTTGAAATGTTGAACTGATATCTGGTCGGGTCTAGGCTTCATAACAAATTATGAATTTAATTGTTATCTGGTCGGATTCCAAGCTTCATAACAAATTCTGAATTTAATTATTATCTGGTCAGATTCCAGGCTTCACAACAATTTTTTGAGAAAATGAAGTTAATTGTTATCTGGTCGAATTCCAGGCTTCACAACAACTTTCTGAAGTTAACTGTTATCTGGTCGGTTTCCAGGCTTCACAATAACTTACTGAATTTGATTTTTATCTGGTCGGATTCCAGGCTTCACAACAAATTTATGATAAAATAAAGTTAATTGTTATCTGGTCGAATTCCAGGCTTCACAACCACTTACTGAAGTTAACTGTTATCTGGTTGGTTTCCAGGATTCACAGTAACTTACTGAATTTGATTGTTATCTGGTCAGACTCCAGGCTTCATAACAAATTCCTGCGAGAATGAAGTCAATTGTTATCTGGTCGAATTCTAGGCTTCACAACAACTTACTGAAGTTAAGTGTTATCTGGTCAATTTCTAGGCTTCGCAGTAACTTACTGAATTTGATTGTTATCTGGTTGGACTCCAGGCTTTATAACAAATTCCTGAGAGAATGAAGTCAATTGTTATCTGGTCAAATTCCAGGGTTCACAAAAACTTACTGAAGTTAACTGTTATCTGGTCGGTTTCCAGGCTTCACAGTAACTTGCTGGGGATTGTAGAGCAGTCTACTAGGGAAGAGGAGTTGTGGTTCCTTTATTTGTAGTAATCGAAAAGGAAAACTCAAGCTGGGTAATCTGTAGTTTGTTGGGGAAATAAACCTTGTCGCCAGTCTGTTGGAGAGGTGTCTTCTTTTGGAAGAAATCCTCGAGGATTCTTGAGGTCGACTCAGTTGGGGAGAAGTTTTCAGAGATTGAAACCCTGGATGGGGGCCATCCTATAAACAGGATTTTGGGGGAGATTTGTCCCTGCCCCAGGTAGCAGGTGTTTCCACACTGCCAAAGATGTTTGTTTGATCGTACATGATTCGTTGCTGGAACTCGTGTCCAATGCCCCAAGTGATTCAGATGGAGACCTGCCCCTGGTATATTCAGCGTTTCTTGAGAGATTTCTTGGAATCTTGACTGGTCTGCCCCAGGTGTGTTGGATAGTGACACGTCATACCCACTTGATTATAGGAGATCTATTATGGGAAGCGCCTTCCCACTTGAAGTGATTTTGTTCATTGAGAGGTTTTTTTTGTTCATTGGATATTCGTCGTGCGAATTTCTCCGCTGTCAAACAAATAGCCATATGCAAACAGTGATATTCAAATAATGAAAAGTTTATGCTTGTATTGAAGTTTTGAAAATTCGTTTTAGCAGATAAAATAAGTTTTTTGTAAGAAAATTCAACTCAAGATTTAGAGTAAAGACTTACAGGAGTCAGGATACCTTTTGTAACAGTAGGCTTTCGAATTAACCCATGCTTCAATTAGGACTTTTGAAGGGTTGTAACGTGGCTTGGTTCACGATTTAGGAAACAAAGGATAAAGGCTCAAATTTTATTTGTACCCACCCATTCTTCGTGATGTTCTTCAGTCCTAAACTCAGTTAATTGTACGTTCGAACTCCAATGACGTTTTGGTGATGGTTCAGACAAGTTTAGTTTGTTGGAAGGCAGTCATTTTTTCCATATTTTCCATGTTGTTGAGGATTTGTAGTGACCTCTTTTTGATTTATTATCCTTGATTTTGCCTGACTGTTCTTGTTTTTTGAGATTACAGTTAGCAGGATGCCCTAGTTTTTCTTAAGTCTCCTTCGTAGGTTTTGACTTAGTGGGCTTTTCCTTTGAGAGATAATGACTTCCTATTTGATAGGTGTTGTACCCCAAAATTTTCCCTCTCATTTATCAAGACTTTTCTAACAAGATCTCTTTTACTCAAGACTGGATTAAGGTTAGATTAGCTCAAGACATCTCATCATGCATTGATCACCCAAAATTAGGGTTTGAGTTTACACAAGGATTTTTGGACTATCAATGCTTCATATGACTTTCAAACATCATTATGGACCCCTAAGATCACTCATGACAAGTTTCAAGCCTTGAACCATATTTTTGATCAGTCAATTGGACAGTTGACCTAAAAATCAGTTGTATTGGGGAAAAAGTCAACCATGGCCAATTTACAGTCAAACTTCTTAATTTTTGATCCACTTCAACGTTCTAGACTCATGTGTATCATTTGATCAAGTTTGGACCATAATTCCTCAAGAAATTTGATCAAATCACCAAAAGGGCAAAATGGTCAAAATTAGGGTTTTAACTAAGGAAGGGCAATTTATGATTTTTGACCTAGCAAATGACCAATTGATTTGAATCATGATTTCAAGGATTCAATTGCATCATCTTGAGCTTATTAAATGGCTCAAAACATTTCAATTTCATTAGATTGACAGATGAAATTTGCAGTCAACTGATCAAAAGTCAAATGTACACTGAAAAGTCAAACTTTGACTTTTTGGTCAAAATCAAGTGCCAAGGGTCAAAATTCATCAAAAAATGTCAAAATGTGAAACTTGTTCATCAAGAAATCCAATTTTGAAGATTAGGGTTTGAATTTGAAATTTTTCTTAACTTAGAAAATTTTTTAAGTATAGAAAATTTCTTATTTTTTCTCAACTTTAGGCCATTTTTTCACCATGATGCATAATGATTCAAAGAAAGTTACCAACATGAAAGTTGTAGACCTCCATGAAATATATAACTTTTCTTCATACACTTTTCCCTAAAGATGCTTCGATCTCAAGATATAAACTTATGAATACATGGTCATGAACTAAATAACTTAGTGAAATTTTGCCCTAATTTAGGCAGGTTTTGGACCCAACTTCATGACTATTTTTCACCTAGTTCCAAGAGGTATATCAAAATTAATTTCAAAGATAAGTTATAGAGAACATTGCAAGCTTTCCAAAATGTCCAAGAACTCTTCAAGATCATTTTTGAGTAGGGAGAATCGAAGAGATGAAGTTGGCATTTCTCACTTTTTGTCCAAGCCATTTCATGAAGAACAAAGTTGCAATCAGTACCTATGCTGCCTAATACATGCTTTAAAGGTCCCAAACTTGTTCCTCAATCATTAATTTAATGATTACTCAGTTGAAAAAGCTTTGATCCATGCCTTAGAACCATTATCCAAGTTGCAATTCCATAAATGGCATAAAGTGATCATTGCCATTTTGGAAAAGCACAACTTTTGCCACTTTCCAATTCTTGAGCATTGCACATGTCTCCATTGTACATACAAGTCTCACAGGTCTAAATTAAATTGTACAAGCTGATACCAACCCTAAGAGATCAAGTACAAGCATGGAAAGCATTGTCCCTTCACTTTACTTCAAATGCAAGAAAAGTGGCAAAAAGGCTAGAACTGGCACAGCTGTTAGAGGGTTGACATGAAACCAATTCCATACAAATATACAAAGATAATACAACTTAGCACACGATTAGAAAAGGTCTAATACACTCCTAAGCACAAAAACACCAAAAATCTGTCCAAACTTGCAATTTTGGCATAAGCATACCCATCTTCCTTTTGGCTCGTGCGTTTCAAGTCTTGATCATTAAAATATCTTACCTACTTGATATCAAACCAATCCAGACCTTCATCCTTGTTCTGTAACCAACTTTCCATCATCTGCCATTATTGCTTTCAAATCTTGCAGTTTGACTAGGCCAAGGAGTTTCAGGCACTTTCAGAGCAAGGCAAGGGTTGGAATACATTCAGGGAAGTTCAAGGAAGCTCAAGCAAGCATCAGGCCTCCGTCAAACTCACTCCAGTTCCATCCACGATTCCAACTGAAGGAGGTAAAATCTCAACTTTTATCTCCTTATACATGCAACCATTGGCCATGATTTGTGAATAAAAAATGTAGCCCTCATTGCAACGAAACTGTACATATCTTTATCTTGCATTTATTTTACTTGAGTTGAGAGAATTTAGAATTTTAAGTTTTTGAAAATATTAGGTTTAAAATTAGGGCTGTTAAAATTCTTTCTGACCTTTGATTGTTAGTTCACATAACTTATATGGTTGGAATCGTGAGTTCAAATACTACAACTTTCATGTTATGAGTTTTCATTTTCATGGAAGTATGAGAGAGTTACAGGATGTCTGGCCAAGCTTGAGGAAGAAGATGAAGTACAGGGCAATGACTTGTTTTATGTTATATTATTTTTGCTTTCCTTAAGACAATGGATGTATAGCCACCCCAGTGGCAAAGTAGCGCGCTGGTAAGACCCATGTCTTGGGTTCGAACCTGGGCGCTACTTTTGTTTTCCATATTTTTCCATTTTTCCAGTTTTTGTCATTTTTGCAGGTCTGGGCTTAGTCTTGTGGGCTTAGCATTTTTTACTAACATTGCTGCCAGTTTTGCTATATCACCCCCCTGCCAACTTTTTTATATTTTTAATTTATTTGTTTTATTTTCATTTTTAATATATTAGATATTTTCTTTGATACATAAAAATCCTAAAAAGTGTAAATTTCATAATATTGCATTTTATTTTATTTTAGTTTATTTTTCACATAAAAATATATTTTATTTTAATAGATATCATACATTTTCTTGATAAATTTGTAAAATATAGTTAAAACATATTTAGTTTAATTTATTTTTCATTTCATACTTATAAATATTTATTTTTGCATATATAAAATTTTATATTTTTATACAGTATTATTTATTATTTTAATACAAAAAATACTTAAAAAAAATACGTAAGAGCTTTATTTTCTTTTAAAATAATAATTAGGGTTAAACCCCTTTTAAAAATTAATTTCTCGTCCTTACATTTTTAGGTTTAGATGAAAATTTCTTTTACATAAAAAACAAGACAAAAAAATCTTTTCTTACATGTACATTATATTGCATCTTTAAATATTGTATTTTATTTATTCTAATTCATACAAATTCGATTTGGTTGTAATAATTTATTTAGGTTTATATTATTGCAAATCCCCATTCAAATTTGTATTCCCCCCTCCCATAAGATTGTTGTAATAGCTTAGTAATATTTACATTACGCAATTTATCGCTTTACATGCCATGATTAGTAATTAGGGTTTGTATGATAAGATCGAAACAAAGCAAAATAGAAAACCCTAAATACAAGACAAAACCAAAGCATGAAAATGATACACTTGCACATAAGCATCCTTAGGGTTTCTCCACTTGGTTGCCTAAAACAAAAAATGGCCATATTACGCATGCGAAGTATCTTGGCAAAACAAACAAATATAAAGATCATAGTCCCTCGATGACGCTATTCAAAAAAGTTGCCTTACAAAATGATCTTGGTCCCTCAAAATGCTAAGATACTTTGCAAACATTGCTAATCATTGTTATACGATGACCCACGCCCGTCACATTTACATACAAAGATAGGGTTGCTTACCAAATCAATGGTGAGACAACAATGTCAAAGGAATAGAAAATGTACAAGAAAGACATTTGAATAGGTAGATTACTTCTAGTTACTTGCTCTAATTTCAAACAACTATCCTTGCTATTTTCAAAATAAACACACAAATTTCAAAACATCTTAAAAACATTGAAAACATTTTCAAAAAGACAAACATCTTTGTATACATTGTTACGAACAAGAATCATTACAAAGATTGCCTAAACGAATGGCCTCTTTTACAAAATACTTTCAAAACCATACCAAACACATTTCAAAACAAAAAGCAAGTGATCTAGCAAGTAACTAAGAGCCCATGGAAAACCATGGATGAAAAGGGTGCTAATACCTTTCCTTTTCATAATCTACCCCCCAAACTCAAGAAAACATCTCAAAGGTCTTTCCTGTGCTTTTTCACCTTTCCTTTTGGATAAAAGAAAAGTCGGTGGGGACTCTTGCTAACCGCGACATTTGTGATAAAACGCAAACCCTCAAGTCAGTTCTCCCACCGTATCACAATAGGGAACCATCACCATCTTTTGATTTCAGAGGAATGTTTTTGATATCCCTCGTTGTATACAAAATGAGAGTTTGTGACTGAACGCGTATTTTAATTAACTGAGAGACTACCCTGCCCCAGGTTTTGATTAAAGGTTTCAATTTTTGTACAAAGGAAACTCCTATTTCTTTGGATCAAAGGGGTTGACTAGTGATTATCTTCCTTATAACTCCAGTGTTTAGGATTTGAAAGAATGGTTGTAGATCATTAACAAGGTCTATTCAAAAGCATAATGTATCAGATCATGGCATTGTTTTCGTCATCCTCCCTCTAAAGGCTTGCAACTTTTAAAATAAGAGTTGAATATAAAGGGAGTAAAAAGAATAGTTTAAATATAGTGAAAATGAATGGATCAATTCAAGACAAACATATTTAATGCATTAATGAAATAGAGTTTGACATTAATAGATAAGTGTTTGAACAACAAAAGAGATTACAATTGAAAATTCAAAATGAACAAGACGCTCTTAATGATTTGGCATAGGAGCAGTGATCACATTAGGTGTCTCTGGAGGGTCGAACTCAATCTCCTTGGTGTCAATCAAGTCTTGAATATTGTTCTTAAAAGTCCAATAGTTGCCGGTGTCGTGTCCAGGACTATCAAAATGTTAGGCACATCTTACGCTTGGATTGTACTTAGAAGAGGAGGTATCGGGGTTTTGAGGAGGATCATTTAGTGTGATCAGTTTCACTTTCAGCAAATGTTGTAACGCTTGAGACAAGGGCATGTTGATGTTAGCCTACTGCCTTTCTTGGTATCTTATCCTACGCTTATTGCCAAGTCTTTATTGAGCAGGTGTAGGATTAGAGATCAGGATTGCCCCTACGTGTTAATCGTGGTTGCTCTTGTTATGGCCCTTTTGGCCGTACGCAGCATATGACTCTTTCTTCCCATTGTATGGATTTTTCTGAGCATCATAAGATGTAGCTCCTTGGATCTTTCCACTTTTGATGCCAGCTTCGACCCTTTCACCAGTCAGTATTATCTCGGTGAACTCGACTGAGGAGCTTCCAATTAGGTGATTGAAGAAAGGTCCCGTCAAAGTTCCCATAAAGATGTCAATCAGCTCCCTGTCAGTTAAGGGTGGTTGCACCCTTCCAGCCAAGTCTCTCCACTTTTGGGCATATTCTTTGAAGCCCTCGTTGGAATGCATGGCCATATTCTGCAACTGCACATGAGTTGGTGCAAGATTGGCGTTGTATTGGTACTGCTTGTAAAAAGCAGCAGCTAGATCTTCCCAAGTGTGAATGTGGGAACTCTCCAATTGATAGAACCAATCAAGTTGCGTCCCAGCTAAACTCTCTTGGAAGAAGTGGATCCAAAGCTTCTGATAAGTTATGTATGGTTGAATCTTACGGACATAAGACTTTAGGTGCATCTTAGGATAAGAGACTCCATCGTATGGGGCAAAGGTAGGGATTTTGAATTTTGGTGGGATGACCACTCCAGAAACCAAACCCATGTCTCCTAAGTTCAAGCCAGGCACAACTTGGACTTCCACAACTTTTAGTCTGTCTTCAAGCTGTTTGTATTTTTCATCCGCCGGTGGATACTGCTCCTCAGAAGAATCATTGTCATCAGTAGCTATGTTAGCTCTAATGCTTCTAGCTTCCTCTTCTTGATTGTCTTCTTCTTTATAAGAAACATCTTCTTTTTGAGCTAGCTGGGAATGCCCCTTGGACCTTCTCCTCACGTTGAGGATGACAAGCTTTTTCTTCTTCTTGCTCTCTTTGGTGAAAAGTGTTTTCAGATCTTCCTGCCCCTTGCCCAAGTTCATGAGCGCTTGTTGGAACTGAGAGTTTTGAGCTCAGAGATCTTTAAATGTTTTCTCTAGATCCATCTCTAATGAAATAAACATCAAGAAAATGAGAAAACATGTACGGGAAAACCTGTTATGATGACATGCATGATATGCGGATGCAATGGTTTCAAGGATCTCGCGGGGTAAACACAAGAAGATGTTAGAATTTGAATTTTGATCCACGACTTTGATTGGAGAACTTTGTATCAGCGGATGTCCTTCCACGAGAATCAAGCTTACCATTTCAAGTGGGTTATAGCCCTTGACTCAAGTTATTGTGCTTTGGTCTTGACAATGTTTGATTAGAGAATGAATCATTTTTCCCCTTGATATGCGTCTGGTTCAACGTGACCCTGCATCATAGGCCCCTTGAGATCCTTGAAATGGTTATTAAAAATGCCATGGTATGATGTTATGATGTTATGTACAAGTATGCAAAGCAAGAAAGTTGTTATGTACAAATAGTCATATATACACAAAGCAGAGAAATCCTTAGTGTTGTACCCCAAAATTTTCCCTCTCATTTCTCAAAGGATCATCCTGGACCCTCAGGTTTGCTTCCATCCAATTTCAAGCCTTGAGTTACAAACTTTCCAAGAAAGTCATTCACAAGGGAAAAATGGTCATTTGCACACTGAAAAGTCAAAATTTTACTTTTGGATCAAAATCAAGTTTCAAGAATCATATTTCATTAAGGCATGTAGTTTGTTTCATCAGGAAAATCAGAAGTCAAGATTTATGTTGAAAAAGTCAAAATTCTAAATACTTAGAAATTTTTCCAAGTGTTTAAGAAATATAATAAACTCAGAACTTCTGGTCAGATTATCACCATAATGCAAGCTGGTTCCGAAAGAACTTCTAACTCAAGAGTTTTAGATCTCAATGAGACCTAAAACATTGCAGAACAGAACTTCTTCTAGAAGTGTTGGGATTTCAAGTTGTACGTCTTCAAAGACATGTCTCTGAAGCTTAGGCACTTAGTAAATTCTGAGCATTTTTCAAGTCAGAAGTTGTGTACAACTTCTGGGCCAGTTTTCACGTAGGTTCAGTCAGAAGTTGCAAGAGCAATTCAAAGAGGATTTACAAAGCGTGTTACAAGATTTTGGAAAAATATGAGAACTCGCTCAGAACATGCTGGAGCAAAGAGATTAAAGGATTAGAAGTTAGATGTTGGTTCTAAGTTGCGCTGATGCTGAACTTCTAATCCAGAATTAAGCTATGATGCATAATCTCATATTGCAGGATTTCTGGTTTGATAAATCTCATCATCATTTAATGCTCACAACCACTTTTGAGTCTTTATCCAAAGGATTTCCCCACATGTGACATAGAAGTACATTGTTGTCCTTGAAAAAGAAAACTCTCATACAAAAGTATGTCGGTCCCATGATTTGCTTTTGCCTCTGAGGGTACTTTTCCTTAATTCATGCTTACAAATCCAGCTTAGGCACGACTAAAAGCTGCTAACCACCATACTTTTTTATCTTGCTTCAAGAACAAGCCAGCACGCTAGCATGAGGTTGTTACTTTTGATTTCTCCAAGCTACAAAATTCTTGCCTATAAATTGAACTTCATTTGCAACTGTGAAAAGGGGTCCGGTGAGAAAAATTGAAAGGAAAAGCTTTGAAACCTTGCTAAAAATTCCATAAATCCGAAACTGCAAACACAAATACAAAACCTGCTAGTTTTTTATTCTTGCATTCAAACTCCAATTTCCCTCATGTGTTTCTTGACCAAATCATCCATACACCATTCATAACCCAAGTTAAAGGTTGTTCCCGTCTGTTGAGCATGTGAGGAAGCTGATCATAACATTACAAGCAGTCAGAACCAGGCTCCAGTTCACAAGACCTTTTCCAGCTGCAAGGTAAGCTTCTGCTGACTCTCATCATATTACTTAGGCATTGTTAGATTTGCATGTTCAAAATACAATGTAGACATCCTGGCTTTGATTCTGTACATATTCACAGATTGCATGTATTTTTATCTAAGTAGAGAGAATTTCAGTTCATAACTTCTTGAGGAAATTAGGATTCAGAATTAGGATTAGCAAAATTCATACTTGTTTCTGATGTACAATCCTGATACTTTATATTTCTGAAACCATGATGGAACCTGCCATAACTGCTATGTGTGCATTTTCTATTTTGTTGAGAAATGACTAAGCTGCAGATACTCTAAGTGGCATGGAGAAAGAGTTGGAATTTATCACCAGAGTTTACTTTATGATACATGTTTATGCTTTTGCTTGTAATACCAGATGTACAGCCGCCCCAGTGGTAGAAAGCATGCACATAAGACATTAGTACTAAGGGTCCTGGGTTCTAACCCCAGAAGCATCTTTTTAGGTTCATTTATTGACATTTTTACCCATTCATCTATCAGACAATATTCCTAAATCAGAACTTTTGGACAACCTTACCCAACAACATTATCACCTCACTCTCAAATAGCCAAAACTTCTTATTTGCCAGTGATATATGAACTTCTAGGTTCCCAGCTACACTATAGCTTCTGAACCCCCTCAGCAATCAGAACCTCTAGGTTTTCCTTCATTCCCGGCAACCTCAGAACTTGCCTACTAACATTTTCTCTCTTGCAGCGTATCAGAGTCAGAACTTCTGTTCCTCCTCGTTTCAGCAATGTGCTGATTC
Organism: Vicia faba; assembly: GCA_948472305.1. Lineage (NCBI taxonomy): Eukaryota > Viridiplantae > Streptophyta > Magnoliopsida > Fabales > Fabaceae > Vicia > Vicia faba. The sequence goes on from OX451736.1 coordinate 538,052,197, forward strand.
TGACTCCTTTTTCTCTTATTTATCTTTTTTTTTTAATAACAAAAAAAAAACAAAAATATTTCATATTCACATGTTTTATTTTATTTCTTTTAGAACAAAAAGATCAAAATATTTTCTTAAGTAAACTAACTTCTTTGCAAAAACAAAACAAGTCCTTTTCAATTCTTATACATTATTTCAATATGGTTGTAATAGATAATTAGGACCTTAATTTCTTGCAATCCCCATTTGTAAATTTGTACACCCCATCCCCTAATGTTTGTAATAGCATATAATCTTTACTTTCCGCGTTTTTATTGCTTTCATATATTGCTAGTAATTAGGTGTGTATGGCAAGATAAAAATAACAAATAGACAACCCAAAAATCAAAGACTAAATGCATGCAAATCAAACACACTATTCACACATGCACCCTTAAGGTAATATCACTTTTTGCCTATCGGAATATAGTCATGTCCCTCGATCATGGGTGTTTTAGCAAAGACCCTCAATAAAAGATCATAGTCCCTCGATGACCCTCGATGTTGCCTTCGGTAAACGATCTAGTCCCTTAAGCGACATTACTAAAGCGTCCCATGCGTTGCCTTCTATGACTATACAAACGTCCCGTGCCCGTCCCTTCACAACCAATGATGGGACTTCTTATCAATCAATGGTAAGATATCAACATCTAAAGTAGGAAGAAAAGAACATTTAAGACCTTTTGAGTAGGTAGATTCGCTCCTAGTTCCTCGCTTGCTCACAATAAAAACATTTTATACACCAACACCTCATTTGAAACATTTTCAAAAGACAAACACTTTGTACACATTCTTATAGAAACGAGAGCCATTACAAAGAAGACACCTTTTCAAAATCTCTTTCAAAAAACACATTCCACAAACACCTCTTTGAGCTATTTTCGAAACAACACTTTGTACGCGTTCTTATAGAAACGAGAACCATTACAATGACATTTTCAAAATACTTTAAAAACCCACACCACAAGCACACATTCAAACAAAAGCAAGTTATCTAGCAAGCAACTAAGAGCCCGTAGATAACTACAGATGAAAAGGGTGTTAATACCTTCCCTTTTCATAATCTACCCCCCGAACTCAAGAAAACATCTCTAATGGTATTTCCTGTTCTTTTCAGCCTTTCCTTATTGGATAAAAGAAAATTCGGTGGTGACTCTTGTTATTCGTAACATTTGCAACCAAATGCAAAACATCCAAATCAGTTCTCCCACCGCGTTACAGAACTGGCGACTCTACTGGGGGATTATTTAAAAGTGGGGTTACCTTAGGGATATATCACATTTACTTGCTTGTTTGACTTGCATGCTTTACATTATGGTTCCTTGTTTGAGCTTGTTTTGATCCTCTACCCAGATCTGGGGCACCTTTTAGGTAAGTAGCAATAGATTGTGGAAACTGTGCGGGGTATACCGATATGGTCTAAGCAATAGCTACGTTAGTGTGACGCATTTGTTGGTACCAGTATCCCTTGTGTTGAAACGAGGAGAATACGGGGCCGCTGAGCGGCGTCATGAAGCACTAACTGGCCTTAGAACCTTACTTGACCAACTTCTCCATTAGGAAGTAGTGAGATAGTCGGTTTCGGTGTAAAGCTAAAAATTGGTTGGTACTCGATGCTACACTCATTGAGACTTGACTCCTGAGTTTTGTTTGGTTGGGAGAAGTAGACTCATGTACTCTATCTACGAAACCTGCCGTGCCTTTATCGTTGGGTGGGGATAAGCTCAATTTCCTATCGAACGAAGCTTGTGGGAAAGGTCAATGATATTGAGATCCCTTAGAACCCGGCTACTATTAACTAGGACAGGTTGAGCCAACTAAACTTCAAGAGGGTACTTACCTATAAACTTCATGCAAGCCTAAACCTAAGGACTTGTCTGCTTTGTGTGAACATGATTATTTGTATATAAACTTGCTTACTTCGCATACTTGTACATAACATCATAACATCATACCATAACATTTTTAATAACCATTTCAAGGATCTCGAGGGCTTTTGATGCAGGGTTACATTGAACGAGACGTCTATCAAGGGGCAAGAGGATTTATTTTCCTTTAACCAAGCGCCGTCAAGGATCAAGTACAACAAATTTGAGTCAAGGGCTACAACACACTTGACATGGAAAGCTTAATTCTCGTGGAAGGACATCCACCGATACAAAGTTCTCCAATCAAAACTATAAGTGACTACTAACCCTGCGAGATCCTTGAAAACATGCATCCACATATTATGCATCATATCATGACAGCTTTCTCCCATACAAGTATCCTTATCTTCCTACTGTTTATTTCAGTAGAGATGGCCCTAGAACAGACCATCAAGAGCATTTAGATTCAAAATGCTCAACTTCAAGAGATGTTCTTGAACCTATCTAAGGGACAAGAAGAGGCCAATGCGCTCCTCACCAGGGGCATGATCATGGGAAATCCGGATAACCAGCTGGAGCGGCTACAAACCGAGATAGCCATAATGAAGGTCCAAATGATGGGACAACTGGTGGGCCAGATGGCCCTTATCCAAAATATGGCTCAAGGACAAGAAGAGCTAAAAGTTCTTGTCAACCAACTTCGTCAAGATGGTTGCAACCGTATGGGGAAAACAACCAGAATTGGAAACCAAGTCACTGCTCAGCCTCACATGAGACAAGAAGCCGGGAGACCTTCCCGATTTGCTGCCATGTCACGAGCCTAACAACGACTTCGTCAACATCAACCGGAAAATCAGCAAAGGCGAAGCGAGCCCAAAAGATAGTTTACCAACATCAACATACCACTGTCTCAAGCTTTGCAACACATGCTGAGGATGAATCTGATTACACCACCCAAAACTTTTTCTCCTAGCTACAATCCTGATTCCAGGTGTGCCTATCATTCCAATAGTTCTGGGCATGATACAAACGATTGTTGGGCGCTTAAGTACAAGATTTAAAACCTGATCGACGAAGGAATGTTGGAGTTCACACAAGATGGCCAAACTGAATTCTTCTACCGTCCCTCAAAGGCTCACCACCTAAAGTGACAAGTTCAGACAAATAGGCTTCTGTTCATTTGAATTTTCAGTTATAATTCCTTTTGTTATTCAAACAATTATCCATTAATGTCAAACTTTGTTTCATTAATGCATTGCATATGTTTGTCTTGAATTCATCCATTCGTTTTCACTATATTTAACCTATGCTTTCTACTTTCTTTATGACATTTAACTCTTGCTAAAAGTTACAAGCCTTTAGAGGGAGGATGACGAAAACAATGCCTTAATCTCATACAATATGCTTTTGGACAGACCTTGCTGATGATGTACATACGTTTCTTTCAAATCCTAAACACTAAAGTTATAAGGAAGATAATCCCTAGTCAACCCCTTCGAGCCAAAGAAGTAGAAGTTTTCTTTTTTACACAAATTGAAACCTTTAATCAAAACCTGGGGCAGGTAGTCTCTCAGTTAATTCAAATGTGTGTTCAAATCGCAAACTCTCGTCTTATAATACAACGAGTAAATCAAAAACATTCCTCCAGAACCAAAAGACAGTGATGGTTCCCTACCAAATAGGCAACCATTATCTCTCAAGAGAAAAGCCCACTAAACCAAAACCTACAAAAGAGACTTAAGAAAAACTAGGGCATCCCACTGACTGTAATCTCAAAACAAGAACAGTCAGGCAAAAATTAGGGATAATAAAAAAAGAGGTCACTACAAATCCTCAACAACATGAAAAATGTTGCAAAAAAATGACTTCCTTCTGATAAACTAAACTTGTCTGAACCATCACCAAAATGTCATTCCAGACTCAATTGGAGTTCAAACATGCAATTAACTGAGTTTAGGATTGAAGAACATCACGAAGAACGGGCGGATACAAATACACTTTGAGCCTTATCCTTTGTTTCTTAAACCATGAACCAGACCACGATACAACCTTTCAAAAGTCCTAATTGAAGCATGGGTTATTTCCAAAGCATATTGTTACAAAAGGTATCCTGACTCCTGTAAGGCTTTACTATAAATCTTGAGTTTGAATTTTTTTACAAAATTTATTCACTTGCTAAAAATGCATTTTCAAAATTTCAAGACAAGCATAAACTTTGCATTATTTGAATATCGTTGTTTGCATATGGCTATTTGTTTGACAACAGAAAAATTCACCCAGCGAATATCCGATGAACGAAAACTCTCTTAGTGAACAAAATCACTTCAAGTGGGATGAAATTTCCAATGACAAATCTCCTATCAACAAGTGGGCATGACATGTCACTATCCAGCACACCTGGGGCAGTCCAGTCAAGATCTCAAGAAATTTCTCAAGAAATGCTAAATAACAGGGGGCAGGTCTCCATCTCCATCACTTGGGGCATTGAATGTGAATCCCAGTAAAGGATTACATACATTCAAACATTTCCTGACAGTGCCACAAACACTTTCTACTAGGGGAAGTGACAAACCACCCCAAGATCCTTCTCATAGGATGACTCCCGAACAGAGTTTTAATCTCTAAAAACTTATCACCAGCTGAGTCGACTTCAAGAATCCTCGAGGATTTCTGCCAGTGAAGTCGCCGCCTCTCCAACAGACTAAGCAATAGGGTTTATTTCCCCAACAAACAGCAGGATTCCCCAGCTTGAGTTTTCCTCTCTGACTACTACAAATCAGAGGACCACAACTCCTCTCCCCCAGTAGACTACTCCATAATCCCCAACAAGTTACTATGAAGCCTGGACCCGACTAGATATCAGTTTAACTTCGACTCCATATTAGAGTAACAGACAACCGAGACTCCTGGTCTTTTTTCCCCAAGCAAGAATCAATACTCTCCATAGAGTTTTCGACATTCCCCAGTGGAGTTCTCCTCAATAAAACAGGAAATCCCCAGTGGAAATATTCTAAGCAAAGTTTGAAGACACACCTACTCTTCAACAACAGTCCGGGATTTAATAATTCCCCAACACTTGTCGAGGATCTATTTTCCAAGACAAAATTACATTTCAATAACCTTCATAGCATATGCATACAAAATACATATAACACAAATCTCATTTATTTTGAGAACATCATTACGCAATGCATACATCATGACATTGCATACATCTAACATTTTACCTTTTCAGGAAAAGTTCAACAGATTCCTTCATCATATGTTTGGAGTAGCAATCGTCCAAGATTCCTTCATCATCCTGCTGAGGTAGTAATCGTCCAAGATTCCTTCATCATCTGTTTGGAGTAGCAATCATCCAAGATTCCTTCATCATCCTGCTGAGGTAGTAGTCATCCAAGATTCCTTCATCATCTGTTTGGAGTAGCAATCATCCAAGATTCCTTCATCATCCTACTGATGTAGTAATCATCCAAGATTCCTTCATCATCTATTTGAAGTAGAAATCATCCAAGATTCCTTCATCATCCTGCTGAGGTAGTAATCGTCCAAGATTCCTTCATCATCTGTTTGGAGTAGCAATCATCCAAGGTTCCTTCATCATCCTGCTGAGGTAGTAATCCTCCAAGATTCCTTCATCGTCTGTTTTGAGTAGCAATCCTCCAAGATTCCTTCATCATCCTGCTGAGGTAGTAATTGTCCAAGATTCCTTCATCATCTGTTTGGAGTAGCAATCGTCCAAGATTCCTTCGTCATCCTGCTGAGGTAGTAATCGTGCAAGATTCCTTCATCATCTATTTGGAGTAGCATTCGTCCAAGATTCCTTCATCATCCTTATGAGGTAGCAATCGTCCAAGATTCCATATCATCTTTTTGGATTAGCAATCGTCCAAGATTCCTTCATCATCTTTTTGGAGTAGCAATCTTCTCAGATTCCTTCATCACACATCATTATAAAAAAATACCTCTACTGTTTCAGTTTAAATCTCTCAACATTGAAGATATTCCAAGAATTTTGTCTGGTTCAGTTGAATCGATCCTAAGATTCTTCTGATTTCCATTCCAGTCAAAGTTAACCCAAGACCTTCTCTGGTTCAGTCAGTTTGACACTAAGATCTCTCTGATTTCTATTCCAGTTGAAGATGTTCCAAGACTTTTGTCTGGTTCAGTTGAATCGATCCTAAGATTCTTTTGATTTCCATTCTAGTCAAAGTTAATCCAAGACCTCTATTGGTTCATTTTAAATCTCTCAATGGTTTATCCTGATTCTTTCTAGTAGACGTTCCTTCTGGATCAAATAAATCGCTCCAAGATTTATTCTGATTCTTTTCCAATTGAATTCAAGTTTAGACTTAGTCTAATTTCCGTCAACAATCACCTTCGGATGGAATCTTTAAACCCATCTCCAACAACTATCCATCATTTCTCCAAATGGTATCTTTAAGCCTATTCCGTACATAATCAACCACCACATCATCGAGTGTAAATTCCTGGGCACTCTAGTGTTCAATCATCTTCCACCTTCAAGTCACGAATGACAGCTTCTCCAATCTAACTCTTCAAGCGTTAGAAGATTAAACAGGGGAAGCTGTTGTACCCCAAATTTTGCCCGCTCATTTCTCAAAGGATCATCCTGGACCCTCAGGTTTGCTTCCATCCAATTTCAAGCCTTGAATTACAAATTTTCCAAGAAAGTCATTCACAAGGGCAAAATGGTCATTTGCACACTGAAAAGTAAAACTTTAACTTTTGGATCAAAATCAAGTTTCAAGAATCATATTTCATCAAGGCATAAAGTTTGTTTCATCAGGAAAACCAGAAGTCAAGATTTGTGTTGAAAAAGTCAAAATTTTAAATACTTAGAAAATTTTCCAAGTGTTTAAGAAATATGATAAACTCAACTTCTGGCCAGATTATCACCATAATGTAAGCTGATTCCGGAAAAACTTATAACTCAAGAGTTTTAGATCTCAATGAAACCCAAAACATTACAGAACAGAACTTCTTCTAGAAGTGTTTGGATTTCAAGTTGTACGTCTTCAAAGACACGTCTTTGAAGCTTAGGCACTTAGTAAATTTTGAGCATTTTCCAAGTCAGAAGTTATCTATAACTTCTGGGCTAGTTTTCACGTAGGTTCAGTCAGAAGTTGCAAGAGCAATTCAAAAAGGATTTACAAAGCATGTTACAAGCTTTTGGGAAAATCTGAGAACTCGCTCAGAACATGTTGGAGCAAAGAGATTAAAGGATCAGAAGTTGGATGTTGGTTCTAAGTTGCGCTGATGCTGAACTTCTGAGCCAGAATTAAGCTATGATGCATAATCTCATATTGCAGGATTTCTGGTTTGATAAATCTCATCATCATTTAATGCTCACAACCACTTTTGAGTCTTTATCCAAAGGATTTCCCCACGTGTGACATAGAAGTACATTGTTGTCCTTGAAAAAGCAAACTCTTGTACAAAAGTATGTCGGTCCCATGCTTTGCTTTTGCCTCTGAGGGTACTTTTCCTTAATTCATGCTTACAAATCCAGCTTAGGCACGACTAAAAGCTGCTAAATCTGGGTCAGAAGTTCAGCATCAACGCAACTTAGAACCAACATCCAACTTCTGATCCTTTAATCTCTTCGCTCGAGCATGTTCTGAGCGAATTCTCAGACTTTCCAGAAAGCTTGTGACATGCTTTGTAAGCCCTCTTTGAATTACTCTTGCAACTTCTGACTGAACCTACGTGAAAACTGGCCCAGAAGTTGTAGACAACTCCTGACTTGAAAATGCTTAGAATTTGCTAAGTGCCTAAGCTTCAGAGACGTGCCTTTGAGGATGTATAACATGAAATCCCAGCATTTCTAAAAGAGGTTTTATTCTGTAGTGTTTTATGCCTCATTGAGATCTAAAACTCTTGAGTTAAAAGTTCTTCTAGAATCAACTTTCATTATGGTGATAATCTGGCCAGAAGTTCTGAGCTTGTCATATCTCTTAAATACCTAGAAAAATTCTAAGTATTTAGAATTTTGACCTTCTCAAAGTAAATTTGACTTTTGAATTTTTTGACGAAACAAACCTCATATTTCAACATGTCTTGATGAAATATGACTCTTGAAACTTGACTTTGATACAAAAGTCAAAGTTGACTTTTCAGTATGCAAATGACCATTTTGCCCCTGTGAATGACTTTCTTGGAAAATTTGTAATTCAAGGCTTGGAATTGGATGAAAGAAAACCCGAGGGTCCAGGATGATCCTTTGAGAAATGAGAGGGCAAATGTTGGGGTACAACAGCTGCCCCTGTTCACTCTTCTTACACTTGAAGAGTTAGATTGGCAAATCTGCCATTCGTGACTTGAAGGTGGAAGATGATTGAACACTAGAGTGCCCAGAAATTTGCACTCGAGGATGTGGTGGTTGATTGTGTAGGGCATGGGCTTAAAGATTCCATTTTGAGAAATGATGGACAATTGTTGGAGATGGGCTTAAAGATGCCATCCGAAGGTGATTGTTGACGGAATTTAGACTAAGCCTAAACTTGACTTCAATTGGAAAAGAATCAGAATAAATCTTGGAGCTATTTATATGAACCAGAAGAAAGATGTCGGCGGGAAAGAATTAGAATAAACCATTTAGAGATTTAAATTGAACTAACAGAGGTCTTGAATTTTCTTTAAATGGAAAGAATCATAATAAATCTTGGAGAGATTTATCTGAACCAGAGAAAAATGCTACCGGAGAGAATCATGATAAACCGTTGAGAGATTTACATTGAACCAGTAAAGGTTTTGGATATTCTTCAATTTATGATGGGCCTGTGTAGGGATGCTTCATGATGAGTCTGTGTAAAATTGCATATGGAATTTTTTGAGAAGGAACCTGGGTAGAATTACTTCATGATGAGTCTGTGTTAAAACCGCATCTGGAAATAGGAGGGACCTGTGTAGGGTTGCTTCATGACGAGTCTGTGTAAAACTTCATCTTGGAAATAGGAGGAACCCGTGTAGGGTTGCTTTATGACGAGTTCGTGTAAAACTCCATCTTTGAAATAGGAGGAACCTGTGTAGGGTTGCTTCATGACGAGTCCGTGTAAAACATCATCTTGGAAATAGAAGGAACCTGTGTAGGGTTGCTTCTTGATGAGTCAGTGTAAAACTTCATCTTGGAAATGGGAGGAAACTGTGTAGGGTTGCTTCATGACGAGTCAGTGTAAAACTTCATCTTGGAAATAGGAGGAACCTGTGTAGGGTTGCTTCATGATGAGTCTGTGTAAAACTTCATCTTGGAAATAGGAGGAACCTGTGTAGGGTTGCTTCATGACGAGTCCGTGTAAAACTTCATCTTGGAAATAGGAGGAACCTGTGTAGGGTTTCTTCGTGACGAGTCCGTGTAAAAATTCATCTTAGAAATAGGAGGAACCTGTGTAGGGTTGCTTCATGACGAGTCTGTGTAAAACTTCATCTTAGAAATAGGAGGAACCTGTGTAGGGTTGCTTCAATTGGTCGTATAGATAAATGTCCTGACCTGTTACAGGTATTAATCTGGAACTTGAAAATGGTTGATGGTAGCCATCTGTTGATTGACCTTTTCCTGAAAAAGGTAAAATGTTAGCTGTATGCAATGTCATAATGTATGAAATGCATGGTGTCATGATGTTCTCAAAATAAATGAGATTGTGTCGTATGCACTTGTCATGTGTGAAATGTTAATGAATGTATTTTTCTATGGGAAAATAAATTATTGACAAATTCTGGGGAGTCAATGAATCCAGGACTGCTGTTGAAAAGTAGGTGTGTCTTCAAACTTTGCTTAGAATGTTTCCACCAGGGATTCCTCTTTTGTTGTTTTGAGGAGAACTCCATTGGGGAATATTGAAAACTCCGTGGAAAGTGTTGATTACTGCTTGGGGAAAAGAATTCAGGAGTCTCAGTTGTCTGTTGCTCTACTGGGGAGTCAAAGTTGAACTGATATCTGGTCGGGTCCAGGCTTCGCAGTAATTTATTGGGGATGGTATAGTAGTCTACTAGGGGAGAGGAGTTGTGGTCCTTTGATTTGTAATAGTCAGAGAGGTAAACTCAAATTGGGGAATCCTGCCGTTTGGTTGGGGAAATAGACCTTGTTGCTGATCTGTTGGAGAGGCGACGACTTCACTGGAAGAAATCCTCGAGGATTCTTGAGGTTGACTTAGCTGGGGAAAAGGTTTTCAGAGATTGAAACTTTGGCAGGGGGTCATCCTACGAAAAGGAGATTGTGGGGGATTCGTCATTCCCTCTAGTAGCAGGTGATTATGGCACTGCCGGGAACTAATGGACTGTACGTAACCCTTTGTCGGGACTTGCGTTCAATGCCCCAAGTGATTTAGATGGAGACCCGCCCCTGCTTATTCAACATTTCTTTTGGAATTTTGACTTGACTTCCCCAGGTGTGCTGGATAGTGACATGTCATGCCCCCTTATTTATAGGAAATTTGTCATTGGAAGTGTCTTCCCAATCGAGGTGATTTTGTTCACTGAGAGAGCTTTCGTTCATCGGATATTCGTTGTGTGGATTTCTCTGCTGTCCAACAAATAGCCATATGCAAACAATGATATTCAAATAATGCAAAGTTTATGCTTGTCTTGAAATTTTGAAAATGCGTTTTAGCAAGTTAAGAAATTTTGAAAGAAACTTCAAACTCAGGATTTAGAGTAAAGCCTTACAAGAGTCAGGATACCTTTTGTAACAGTATGCTTTCGAACTAACCCATGCTTCAATTAGGACTTTCAAAGGGTTGTAACATGGCTTGGTTCACGGTTTAGGAAACAAAGGATAAAGTCTCAAAGTGTATTTGTACCCACCCGTTCTTCGTGATGTTCTTTAGTCCTAAACTCAGCTAATTGTACGTTTGAACTCCAATTGAGTCTGGAATGCTGTTTTGGTGATGGTTCAGACAAGTTTAGTTTATCGGAAGACAATCATTTTTGCAACATTTTTCATGTTGTTGAGGATTTGTAGTTACCTCTTTTTTTAATTATCCCTAATTTTTGCCTGACTATTCTTGTTTTGAGATTACGGTCAGCGGGATACCCCAACTTTTCTTAAGTCTCCTTCATAGATTTTGAATAAATGGGATTTTCTTTTTTGAGAGATAATGACTGCTTATTTGATAGGGAACCATCACCATCTTTTGGTTCAAAAGGAATTTTTTTTGATGTTTCTCGTTGTATTACGAGATGAGATTTTGTGATTTGAACACGCATTTGAATTAACTAAGAGACTACCCTGCCCAGGTTTTGATTAAAGGTTTCAATTTGTGTAAAAAAGTAAACTTTTACTTCTTTGGCTCAAAGGGGTTGACTAGGGATTATCTTCCTTATAACCCCAGTGTTTAGGATTTGAAAGAAACGCTTGTACATCGTCAGCAAGGTCTGTCAAAAAGCATACTGTATGAGATTATGGCATTGTTTTTGTCATCCTCCCTCTAAAGGCTAGTAACTTTTAGCAAGAGTTGAATGTCATAAAGAGAGCAAAAAACATAGTTTAAATATACTGAAAACGAATGGAAGAATTCAAGACAAACAAATGCAATGCATTAATGAAACAAAGTTTGACATTAATAGATAATTGTTTGAATAATAAAAGAAATTACAATTGAAAATTCAAAATGAACAAGCCGCTCTCAATGATTATGCATAGGAGCAGTGATCACGTTTGGAGTCTCCAGAGTGTCAAACTCGATCTCCTTGGTGTCAATCAAATTTTGAATCTTGTACTTCAATGCCCAACAATCGTTAGTATCATTCCTAGGACTGCCGAAATGATAAGAACATGTTGCATTAGGATTGTAGTTAGGAGAAGAAGTTTTGGGGTTTGTATGAGGTCCTATCAACGTAATCAAATTCATCCTCAACAAGTGTTGTAGCGTTGAGACAGCGGCATATTGATGTGGGTAAACTGTCTTTTGGGCTCGTCTGGCCTTCGTTGATTTCCCCTTTGTTGTTGTCGGTGCGATGCAGAACCATAGATCAGGACTGCTTCCACGTGTTGGTCACGACGACTCTTTTGACCATACACATCATTGGACTCCTTCTTCCCATTGTATGAATTTTCTGAGCATCGGGGGGTGTAGCTCCTTGAATCATTCCGCTTTTGATGCCAACTTCTACCCTTTCTCCAGTCAGTATTAGCTCGGTGAACCCGACCGAGGAGCTTCTGATTAGGTGTTTGAAGAAAGGTCATGTCAAAGTTCCCATGAAGATGTCAATCAGCTCCCTATCAATTAAAGATGGTTGCACCCTACCAGCCAGATCTCTCCACCTTTGGGCGTATCCTTTGAAGCACTCGTTGGAACCCATGGTCATGTTCTGCAATTGCATACGAGTTGGTGTAAGATCAGCATTGTACTGGTACTACGTGTAAAAAGAAGTAGCTAAATCCTACCAAGTATGGATGTGAGAACTCTCCAATTGATAGAACCATTCAAGTTGAGTCCCTACCGGGCTCTCTTGGAAGAAATAGATCCACAGCTTCAGATCACTTGTGTATGGCTGAATCTTGCGGACATAAGACTTTAAGTGCATCTTAGGGCAAGAAACTCCATCGTACAGGGAAAAGGTAGGGATTTTTAGCTTTGGCGGGATGACCACTCCAGAAACCAAGCGCATGTGTGATCGGTGGAAATAGAACCGACTGTTTAACGCTGGATTGCGAAATGTCGCGGAAGCAAGAGTCACCACCGTCTTTTATTTTCTCCAACATGGACAGGACAAAAGCACAACAAAATTCCTTATGAGATAGTTTCTCGGTTCGGGAGGTAGATTTATAGAAAGGGAAGGTGTTAGCACCCTTTCTATCCATGGTTATCCATGGGCTCTTAGATACTTGCTCGTTGTGTTTTCAAAAGTGTTTGCTTTTCAAAGTGTGAGTGGGTTTGAAAAAGTTTCGTTTAAAGATTTCAGAATGACTCTTGTATCAGTCCTCAAGAGTGTTTGAAAAATTGTTTTGAAAACTTTTTTGAAAGTGTCGGTGTGAAAAGAGTTTTGATTTTTTTTTAGAGAGCAAGTATCCATGAGTCATCTACCTACCCTAAGGAATTAAGCTGTGTAGAAGTCCTTAAGGTAGTGCCATCCCACCATTGAGAGATAGGTAGCACCACCGTTGGAGGTGTTCGGGTCAATTCGTTTTTAGGGACAATGTGGTCACCAGAGCAACAGTAGGACACCTTAGAAGCTACCCTTATGCCATTGATCCTTTTTTTAATCCGAGGCAACCGTTTCGAGGCAACTGGATCATGGACATAAGGACTTACTAAAACGTCCTATACTCGACGACCACGTTTCGAAGGCAACAGGTGAGGCGTACCCTAAGAGTGGTGTGTGAATTTGTGTGTTGTTTTCAGTTTAGCAATTATCTTGGATCATGGAATTTGTGAGCTACGCTTGTTTTTAATTAACCATACATTCTTTCATGCAATTTAGAATTTAAAAGTGCGGAAATTTAAATGCGGAAAGATAAATCCTACGCTATTACAAGGCGCGGGTCTATACATCGCCAAATTACAAAGACCCGTTTTTGATAAAAATGCAGAAAGTAAAAGACCTAATTACTATTGCAAGCCTCGAGCAATTACATAATATTCGAAAAGAAAATGAAATGCGCGAAAAGAATAAAAGTTAGGACATCCGAGGGTTTTGACCCTTTTGAAATTAAATTGAAATTAAAGTCTAATTATTATTTAATTAAAGAAAAGAAATGTTTTTTTTTAGGTTTTTGTATTTATGAAAATAAAGAAGATTGAAATTGAATGGAAACCCTAATTCTAGATTATTTTTAATTATTAATGAAAAATATACAAATTAACATAATTTACACTAATTAGTTATTTTACATATTTATTTACAAAAGTAATAATTAATAATAATAATAATAATAATGAGAGAAAAATATTTATTAAGAAAAGGATGAAAAATGTCAAAAACCCTAAGTCTAGATATTTTATTTATTTAAGAAAAAAAATTAAAGTTTGAAACCTAAATTAACTAAATTTATTACTTAACATTTATTCACAAAAATATTCTAATAGTGAAATTAATAAGAATTAAATATTAAATATTTTTTTGGTTTCTGATTTTTATTATGAAAATTATTTTAGGTGAATTAAATAAAACAATTAAAAAAAAACAAATTAAAACAAAAAAGAAAAGAAAAGGAAATTAAAAAAATAGAATACAACGTTAGGGGGTATCTGGCCCATTTTGGAGGTTTTTTGGAAGCAATTTTGGCCCATTGAACAAAGCCTTGTTTGACTTTCCAGCTTATGTGTGTGTCCATTGACTGAGGTACACCATGGGACGGCATCATCTGGCCAATGGATGGAGCATCAGGGACACTTGGCAAGCCTAAGCGTTAGGACGTATGGTAGAACGTTTGAAGGAAGCTGCATGGGAATACGTTACAACAAAAATTATTGAACATGTGGGGGACCTGGGAATCGAACCCAGGTCCCAATGCTTACTAACCACGTCTTCCACCAACTTGGCTGCTGTACGCGTTTGTTAACATTATGGAACACAAATATTATAATAAGAAAACAAAAGCTAATGAAGAAAAACGCGCCAGATTTTGAATCTCCCTATCACATGAAGACACGCAGGCTTCTTCTTCGTTTTTGTACTTGCAACATAAACAAATAGCGGGGGTTTTAAACCCCCACTAAATAGCACAGTGCATAATAGCGAATAGGCGTATAGGTAACATAAATTAAGCGCGAGGAGATGGTTTGCTTCGTCTTGATGTCACGAATTCACCCACACAGGTTTTAAGGGCCAATTTTATCATATGAGGAAAGCCCCAATTTTTGAGTCCTGAAACCCTAGATATCCTTCCATGGTGAATTTCGTTTCAAGGCATTTTAATGAAATTGAATCATACAGAAAACGTTGCCTGAGTGCTGTGAACATAAAACAATCAACCAAATGTATTAATAATGCATGAATCGTGATATGGAATTCAAGGAATTTTGGCAAACCGTGTGATCTGTATTCTTCAATTCTTTATGCGTTTGGAATGATTCTTGATGCTACTAGACTCCTGGAAGGTCTAGCAATGTGTTAGAATAGGTTTTAGGCCTTGAACAATCCTGCAAGTACGATTTCAGATTCCAAGTTTTTATGGAAATTTTGCAATTTGGTTATGCAGCTTCTCAGCAGTTTTTCGTGTCTCTTTGCATTAGGTTAGGTTGTGCCTTTGTATCTGAATGAAATTAGGTCAACACCAAGCCCAAAGATCCATTGATTTATGATTTGAAGATTTGATTTTCAATTATATCAATTTCAATCTTTTGCCATTGAAACCCTTGCCAATCATGTAGAATCTTTCCTTTTTGAATGATAAACGATTTGCCACCTTGCCCTAGTTTGATTTGCTGCACAAAAAGATTTGAAAAGTATTATTTGATATTTTTTCATATTTAAATCTAATTAAATGAATTAATATGAATAAAAATTCAATTAATTAATTAAAAATAAGAAAATAAATCCCTTTGAGCTTAATGGGTCGTGCATATGCTTTGGGTAATGATTTAAGGAAGAATTTGAGGCCCATTAGCATTTTTGAAGCTTTTGAAGCAAAGTTGACTTTTCAAAATTCCCAAAAATTTCCCAACTTCTCCAAGGCATATCTTGCTCAATTTTGAAGCTATGATCATGTTCTTGGACATTTTGGAAAGGTCTTGAAGTCCTCTAACCAATGCCTTTGGTCCCATGTCATTTTGATTTACCAATCTCAAGTTATGGTATTTGACTTAAAGTGCCTTTTTGTTGACTTTTGAAAATAACCTATAATGTTGAAATTGATAACTTTTTGTGAGAGCATTTCTTGGACTTGAAGTGTGAAGATGAGTTGTAGGAAATGTCATCCTCTTCAAAATTAGCTTTGGATGGGATTTTTCTGATGAACCATGAGGAAGTTATGCCTTGGTCAATTTGCAGTTGACTTTTCCGCTGTCCAAAAATAGAAACTTTTGCATCTTGAGCCTTTTTTTGAGCCATGCTTTGAGAATCATGATCAAGAATTGATCAAATGATGTTTGTGGCTTAAAAATAAGATGTTGACCAAAAAATTTGACTTTTGACTGTCAAATGACCATTTTGCCCCTGCAGTTGACTGTAGAGCAATTAGGGTTTTTGACTGTGCCATTTGATGCTGTGAGTCTTGAAACTTGACATATGGATGCTTGACAATGTATATGGGCATATAGGACTTGATTGGACCCTTGAAAACCTCAATTTCTTTGCAAGAACCAAAACCCTAATTTTGACTGTGTTAGGAGGATATTGGACTGTGCAATCCTTGGGAGATTTTGAATCATCTGGAGATTGATCTTGGCAAATCTTAAAGAATATGGGAGGGAAAATTTTGGGGTACAACAGTTGCCCCTGTTCAATCTTATTAGACCTGAGGATGTAGATTGGCTGGCGTGCCTTTCGTAATCTGAAGGTAGAAGATGATTGAACACTAGAGTGCCCAGAAATTTGCACTCACATAGTAGAGTGTCAGCAGTGTGATGGCGGGAATGGGCTTACAGATGCCATTTGGAAGGATGATGGATAGGGGGATGGGCTTATAGATGCCATCTGGAAGTGTGACAGAACCTTGTAGAGGATGGGCTTATAGATGCCATTTGGAGACTGTTGGTATGTGCATGGGCTTATGGATGCCATCTGATGTCGATCGCGTAAGAGATCCCTTAGCGAGAACTTGCGTACCTGAGAAAAAAAGATAATTACCTGGCCTGTTACAGGAGTTGATCTTCAAACTCTTTATGTAGATGTGCCCTGGCTGGATACAAGTATCGAATCTTCAATCTCTTCAGACGTGCCCTGGCAAGGTACAGGAATCGAGTCTGGAATTAGTCGTCAACAGATACACCCTGGAAAGATACAGGAATCAGATTTTCAAACTCTTTAGACGTGCCCTGGCAGGATACAGGAATCGAGTCTGGAATATAGTCGTCAACAGATACACCCTGGCAAGATACAGGAATCGGATCTTCAAACTCTTCAGACGTGCCCTGGCAGGATACAGGAATCGAGTCTGGAATATAGTCGTCAACAGATACACCCTGGCAAGATACAGGAATCGGATCTTCGAACTCTTCAGACGTGCCCTGGCAGGATACATGAATCGAGTCTGGAATTAGTCGTCAACAGATACACCCTGGCAGGATACAGGAATCGGATCTTCAAACTCTTCAGACGTGCCCTGGCAGGATACAGGAATTGAGTCTGGAAAATAGTCGCCAACAGATACACCCTGGCAAGATACAGGAATCGGATCATCGAACTCTTCAGACGTGCCCTGGCAAGATACAGGAATCGAGTCTGGAATTAGTCGTCAACAGATACACCCTGGCAAGATACAGGAATTAGATCTTTAAACTCTTCAGACGTGCCCTGGCAGGATACAGGAATCGAGTCTGGTATAGTCGTCAACAGATACACCCTGGCAAGATACAGGAATCGGATCTTCGAACTCTTCAGACGTGCCCTGGCAGGATACAGGAATCGAGTCTGGAATATAGTCGTCAACAGATACACCCTGGCAAGATACAGGAATCGGATCTTCAAACTCTTCAGACGTATCCTGGCAGGATACAGGAATCGAGTCCGGAAAATAGTCGTCAACAGATACACCCTGGCAAGATACAGGAATCGGATCTGGAATTGGTCGTCTACAGATATGCCCTGGCTGGATACAGGAATCAAATCTCTAAACTCTTCATGCAGATATGCCCTGGTTGGATACAGGTATCGAATCTACAATCAAATACTCACAGATATGCCCTGGCTAGATACAGGAATCGAATCTGAAATTGGTCGTCTACAGATACACCCTGGCAAGATACAGGAATCAGATCTTCAAACTCTTCAGACGTGCCCTGGCAGGATACAGGAATCGAGTCCAAAAAATAGTCGTCAACAGATACACCCTGGCAAGATACAGGAATCGGATCTTCAAACTCTTCAGACGTACCCTGGCAGGATACAGGAATCGAGTCCGGAAAATAGTCGTCAACAGATACACCCTGGCAAGATACAGGAATCGGGTCTTCAAACTCTTCAGACGTGCCCTGGCAGGATACAGGAATCGAGTACGGAAAATAGTCGTCAACTGATACACCCTAGCAAGATACAGGAATCGGATCTTCAAACTCTTCAAACGTGCCCTGGCAGGATACAAGAATCGAGTCTGGAATTAGTCGTCAACAGATACACCCTGGCAAGATACAGGAATCGGATCTTCGACCTCTTCAGACGTGCCCTGGCAAGATACAGGAATCGAGTATGGAATTAGTCGTCAACAGATACACCGTGGCAAGATACAGGAATCGGATCTTCGAACTCTTCAGACGTGCCCTGGCAGGATACAGGAATCGAGTCTGGAATATAGTCGTCAACAGATACACCCTGGCAATATACAGGAATCGGATCTTTAGTTGCGACCGTTGATAGTAATCATCTTTGTACTGACTTTTGTCCTGAAAAGACAAAACGTTAGTTGTATGCGATGTCATGATGTATGAGATGCGTGATGTTCTCAAAATAAATGAGATTGTATGTTTGTGATGCGTATGTGCATGCTATAATGTATGAAGATATGATGTTTATGAATATATGTTTTGTCTAGGAAAATAAATCCTTGACGGATGCCGGGAAGTTGACTCCTGGGCTGATGTTGAAGAGTAGCGTTCCTTGTTTCCGCTGGGGATGACGGTTGCAAGTATAAATCGGTAGGAGAAGATAACTCCGTTGGGGAATGAACTTGGCGAATAGATTACTCTGCGGGGAATACTCTGTGGGGAAAGAGAGGTACTTTGCTGAGGTTGATGATAACTCTGCTGGGGACCATTGTTAAGCTTTGTTGGAAGATTTGATGAACTCCACTAGGGATAGGAAGACTTCGCCGGGGACGATCTTTCCGTGGTAATTGGCTGAGGATAACCCAGTTATAACCTGGTGGGGAAATAAACTTTGAATAAAGTCCGGGGAGACGCGTTCGTGCTCTGCAGGGGATAGCTTTCCAGAATTTACTGGGGATAAGCTTTAAGACCTGCTGGGGAGATTGATTGAACTCTCCTGGGGGAACCTTTCAGCTTGGACTGGGGGAATGGCTCCGCTGGATGTTCGGTATTCCGCCGGGGAACAATCTTAGACCAAGATTTCCGGGGATGCTTGTTAGGAACATTTGTATACTCCGTCGGGGAATGTTGAGATCTGTTGGGATTAATCCAACTTCCTTATGGCTGACAGTATACTAACTCTGCTTGGGGAGAGCATCGCTGACTTGCTGGAGATACTGTGCCTTTTCGGGGCTGACGGGAGACCAACTCTGCTCGGGGGAGAGTATTGCTGATTCGGGTCTTACTCCGCGGGGAGTGAAGGTATCTTGGTCAAATTATTCAGCTGAATCTTACCTTTGTATCTGGTGAATAGAGTAGCTTGTACCGTTCGGACAATTCTCATTGCCCCTGTTTCTGTGGGAGAAGGTACCTGTGGAGGTGTTTGACAACTGCCGATTGACAAATCTTCTTCTGGTAGGCAAGTGACGAGATGCCAGGACATAGTCGTACGCTTTGATCCATAACTTTTTCCTGGACCGCCCTTTCGGGTTTTCAGTCCACCGGGATACCCATTTTTGCCCAAGCCGCCTTTTCAGGTCGAGTTGCCGGGTATACAGATTTTTTTCATTTCATCCCTTATTTTTGCCCAAACCCTTTTGGTTCGCCGGGAAGCCCTTATTTTTGCCTAGGCCAGTCGACCTAGCGGGTCTTTGATTATGCGTAGTATTTTTTCGACTAGGTCCACGCTCTCAGGATGTAGGGAGGTGCCCCTGTTGTTGTGTTGCCATACTACCAGAAGATCTTGATCATGCAAGGTTCGTTGTCGGAATTCATGTCCACTGCCCCAAGTGATTCAGACGGAGATTTGCCCCAGGCTTTTTGGCCTTTGAGAGATTCCCTGAATCTTGACTGGACTGCCCCAGATGATGGACCATGATCATGCCGTGCCCCTTGATCGGAAGTGTTTTTCCATTTGAGGTGACCTTTTTGTTGAGAAGATTTT
Organism: Vicia faba; assembly: GCA_948472305.1. Lineage (NCBI taxonomy): Eukaryota > Viridiplantae > Streptophyta > Magnoliopsida > Fabales > Fabaceae > Vicia > Vicia faba. Next base: position 538,072,173 of record OX451736.1, read on the forward strand.
TTGTTCACAAGATATTCATCGTGTGAATTTCTTGCTGTTCGAACAAATAATCATATGCAAACAATGTTATTTTAAGAACGCAAAGCTTATGTCTGTCTTGAAGTTTTTGAAAATGCATTTTTCAGTAAAACCAATGAATTTTGTAAAATGTGATGTCAACTCGTTATTTTACCGCAAGCCTTAAGGAGTCAGGATACCTTTTGTAACAGTATGCTTTCGAACTAACCCATGCTTCAGCTAGGACTTTTAAGGGTTATAACGTGGTCTGGTTCACAGTTTAAGAAACAAAGGATAAAGGCTCAAAATTTATTTGTACCCACCCGCTCTTCATGATGTTCTTCAAACCTAAACTCAGCTAATCGTGCGTTAGACCTTGTTTGAGTCTTTGCTTTGATATACCAGTGATGGTTCGGATATTGACAATTTATTTTGGATAGGCAGTCATTTTGTTTTTGTTGAGGGTTTGTATGACCTCTTTCTTTTTGATTTCGTTATCCCTATTTTTTGCCTGAACTGTTTCTTTTATGATTACAGTCAGCGGGATGCCCCAGTTTTGTAAGTTTCCTTCATAGGTTTTGACTTATTGGGCTTTAGTTTCTTTTTTTTTGGTAATGACTGCCTGTCTTTATGATTATAGGGAACCATCACTGTCTTTCGTTTTGTAAGGACTTCTTTGGTGTCATTCGTTGTGCACCTGGATCAACTGAGAGAACTACCCTGGCCCAGGTTATAATTAAGGGTTTTTTTAAAAAAAAATTCGAAAAAAAACTCCTTCTTCTTTGGCTCGAAGGGGTTGACGAGGGATTATCTTCCTTATAACTCCAGTGTTTAGGATTTGAAACAATGCTTGTACCTCATCAGCGGGGTCTGTTCAAAAGCATATTATAAATGTCGTGGTATCATTTTCGTCATCCTCCCTCAAGAGGCTTAGAATTATTAACCGAGCGTTGATCATCACAAAAAAATATGAAAGCAATTTGAGTATAGTGAAAATAATTGGATTAATTCAAAAACAGACATATGCAGTGCATTAATGAAATAAAAGAGTTTGCTATGACAATATTTATTTGAATAAGCAACGAAAAGTACAACTTGAACAGTCGAATGAACAAAAGCCTTCAATGATTTGGCAAAGGAGCCGTGATTATGTTTGGAGTCTCTGGCGCTTCAAACTGGATTTCCTTGGCATCGATCATGTTCTGAATCTTATATTTCAGTGCCCAACAGTCGTCAGTATCATGCCCCGGGCTATCGGAATGATAAGCACACTTCGCATCCGGGTTGTAGCTTTGAGAATAAGTCTTAGGATTTGCAGGAGGGTTGATCACCGTAATCAGGTTCATCTTCAACATATGCTGCAATGCTTGTGACCATGGCATGTTGATATTGGTGAACTGTCTTTTGGGCTCGTCTGGCCTTCGCTGATTTCCCTTTTGCTGTTGTCGGCGTGGTGTAGAACCAGAGATCATGACTGCCCCTGTATGTTGGTCACGACGACCCTTTTGACTGTATGCAGCATTGGACTTTTTCTTCCCTGTGTAAGGCTTTTTGGGAGCATCAGCAGGTATAGCTTCTTGAATCTTTCCAGACTTGATACCGGCCTCAATTCTTTCCCCAGTTAAGATCAGATCTGTAAATCCAGCAGAAGAATTTCCAATCAGGTGGTTGAAGAACGGACCAGACAGGGTCCCTAGGAACATGTCAACGAGCTCACGGTCAGTTAGAGGTGGCTGCACCCTTCCAGCAAGGTCCCTCCATTTCTGCGCGTACTCTTTAAAACCTTCTCCAGATCCTAGCGACATACCCTGGAGTTGGGTACGTGTAGGAGCGAGGTCGGCATTGTACTGATACTGCTTGTAAAAAGCAGTAGCCAAATCCTCCCAGTTACGAACCTTGGTTCCATCCAGCTGATAGAACCATTCGAGATGAGTCCCTGAAAGACTCTCCTGAAAGAAATGGATCCACAAGTTCTTGTCCACAGTATATGGTTGGATCTTCCGTACATAAGATCTGAGATGTAGCTTAGGGCAGGACGCCCCGTCATACTTTGCGAAAGGTGGTACTTTGAACTTATGTGGGATTACCACCCCAGAAGATAAACCCAAGTCTCCGAAATCCAAACCAGGCACTTGTTGAATTTCCAAGGCATTCAGACGGTCCTCTAACTGCTTGTACCTATCTTCAGCTGGAGGATATTGCTCTTCATTGTAATCTGTCTCGTTGTCGGAGACCACGGGACTAGGAACCTTTCTTTCTTGGGGACTGTCTTTCCCAACAGATGAGGTAGTCAGCTCAGCCTCATTTTGTGATCCATTCCCAGATTTGTGTCTCGGGTTGAACAGCACTGTCCTCTTCTTCTTCTTCTTCGAGAGCAGAGTCTTCAAATCCTGTTGGCCCTGGGCTAGAGCCTTAATCAACTCTTGGAACTGGGCATTCTTGGCCTGGAGGGCCTTGATGGATTGCTCAGTAGATGATTCAGGATTCATGACGAGACTGCTGAAATAAACAGCAACGAAGGTAAGCAACCTGTAGAAAAAGGGTACCTGTTATGCAATGATATGTATGTATGCATGCAATGTTTTCAAGGATCTCGCGGGGTAAACAAGAAAAATTGTTAGAACTTGAATTTGGTGGCTTGATTGAAGGAACTTCCTGTTATTGAGAGTCCTTCTTCAAGAGTCAAGGCTCACCATATCGAGTGGGTCATAGCCCCTGACTCAGGTCATCAACCTGGCTAGAGGAAAATAAATCCCCTTTGCCCCTTGCTAGACATTTGTTCATCATGACCTGCATCACAAGCCCTTGAGATCCTTGAAATGGGTTAGTCCCTATGCAAGATGTATGCAATGGTATGATGTTATGCTATGCATGGGGTAATGTAGGTAAACCCTGTTATGAGTCCCAATTAAGGACTGTAAGCAAAACCTGCAAGAAACTCAAGTGTCAGATAGAAAGCATGCAAATAGTCAAGTTGGAAGGCACACAAGTCACACAAGACAGCCCTTAGAGTTTAGGCCAGCATGAAGTTTGGGGTACTACCCTCTTGAAGTTGGTGGGCTCAAAACCTGTCCTATCAAAAGTAACCGGGTTCTAAGGGTCTCAATATCATTGGATTGCTTTCTGTGTTCATCGTTTCGATTTAGCCACTGAACTGGCGACCGAAATATTCCAAGAAAACAACCCTCAATTGAGTGTAGTATCGAGTATCAACCAACCTCGGACTGCACCAAAGTCAGTTATCTCACTACCCTAAAGAGGCCAAGATGGTTCAATTAAGGTTCCTAAGGTCAGTTGATGCTTCACGACACCACGCGGCGGCCCCGTACTCTCCTTGACTGAACTCAAGGGTTACTGGTACTCACCAAAGTGCCACATCAACGTAGCAGACTGCTTCAACCATGTCGGTATACCCCGCACAGTTCCCTCACAGTCTTGTTGCTACTTTCTAAGAAGGTATCCCCCAGATCCGGGTTAGGATCTATAGAACTCCCAAAACAGGCCCACAATTTAAAGCAAACAATTCAGACAATTGAAAACACAAGTGATCTTAGTCCTAAGGTACACCTCACTTTTATAAGTTTGTCCCCAGCAGAGTTTCCAGTTCTGTGATCGGTGGAAATAGAACCGACTGTTTAACGCTGGATCGCGAAATGTCGCGGAAGCAAGAGTCGCCACCGTCTTTTATTTTCTCCAACATGGACAGGACAAAAGCACAGCAAAATTCCTTATGAGATAGTTTCTCGGTTCGGGAGGTAGATTTATAGAAAGGGAAGGTGTTAGCACCCTTTTTATCCATGGTTATCCATGGGCTCTTAGATACTTGCTCGTTGTGTTTTCAAAAGTGTTTGCTTTTCAAAGTGTGAGTGGGTTTGAAAAAGTTTCGTTTAAAGATTTCAGAATGACTCTTGTATCAGTCCTCAAGAGTGTTTGAAAAATTGTTTTGAAAACTTTTTTGAAAGTGTCGGTGTGAAAAGAGTTTTGATTGTTTTTTAGAGAGCAAGTATCCATGAGTCATCTACCTACCCTAAGGAATTAAGCTGTGTAGAAGTCCTTAAGGTAGTGTCATCCCACCATTGAGAGATAGGTAGCACCACCGTTGGAGGTGTTCGGGTCAATTCGTTTTTAGGGACAGTGTGGTCACCAGAGCAACAGTAGGACACCTTAGAAGCTACCCTTATGCCATTGATCCTTTTTTTAATCCGAGGCAACCGTTTCGAGGCAACTGGATCATGGACATAAGGACTTACTAAAACGTCCTATACTCGACGACCATGTTTCGAAGGCAACAGGTGAGGCGTACCCTAAGAGTGGTGTGTGAATTTGTGTGTTGTTTTCAGTTTAGCAATTATCTTGGATCATGGAATTTGTGAGCTACGCTTGTTTTTAATTAACCATACATTCTTTCATGCAATTTAGAATTTAAAAGTGCCGAAATTTAAATGCGGAAAGATAAATCCTACGCTATTACAAGGCGCGGGTCTATACATCGCCAAATTACAAAGACCCGTTTTTGATAAAAATGCAGAAAGTAAAAGACTTAATTACTATTACAAGCCTCGAGCAATTACATAATATTCGAAAAGAAAATGAAATGCGCGAAAAGAATAAAAGTTAGGATGTCCGAGGGTTTTGACCCTTTTGAAATTAAATTGAAATTAAAGTCTAATTATTATTTAATTAAAGAAAAGAAATGTTTTTTTTTAGGTTTTTGTATTTATGAAAATAAAGAAGATTGAAATTGAATGGAAACCCTAATTCTAGATTATTTTTAATTATTAATGAAAAATATACAAATTAACCTAATTTACACTAATTAGTTATTTTACATATTTATTTACAAAAGTAATAATTAATAATAATAATAATGAGAGAAAATTATTTATTAAGAAAAGGATGAAAAATGTCAAAAACCCTAAGTCTAGATATTTTATTTATTTAAGAAAAAAAATTAAAGTTTGAAACCTAAATTAACTAAATTTATTACTTAACATTTATTCACAAAAATATTCTAATAGTGAAATTAATAAGAATTAAATATTAAATATTTTTTTGGTTTCTGATTTTTATTATGAAAATTATTTTAGGTGAATTAAATAAAACAATAAAAAAAAACAAATTAAAACAAAAAAGAAAAGAAAAGGAAATTAAAAAAATAGAATACAAACATTAGGGGGTATCTGGCCCATTTTGGAGGTTTTTTGGAAGCAATTTTGGCCCATTTAACAAAGCCTTGTTTGACTTTCCAGCTTGTGTGTGTGTGTCCATTGACTGAGGTACACCATGGGACGGCATCATCTGGCCACTGGATGGAGCATCAGGGACACTTGGCAAGCCTAAGCGTTAGGACGTATGGTAGAATGTTTGAAGGAAGCTGCATGGGAATACGTTACAACAAAAATTATTGAACATGTGGGGGACCTGGGAATCGAACCCAGGTCCCAATGCTTACTAACCACGTCTTCCACCAACTGGGCTGCTGTACGCGTTTGTTAACATTATGGAACACAAATATTATAATAAGAAAACAAAAGCTAATGAAGAAAAACGCGCCAGATTTTGAATCTCCCTATCACATGAAGACACACAGGCTTCTTCTTCGTTTTTGTACCTGCAACATAAACAAATAGCGGGGGTTTTAAACCCCCACTAAATAGCACAGTGCATAATAGCGAATAGGCGTATAGGTAACATAAATTAAGCGCGAGGAGATGGTTTGCTTCGTCTTGATGTCACGAATTCACCCACACAGGTTTTAAGGGCCAATTTTATCATATGAGGAAAGCCCCAATTTTTGAGTCCTGAAACCCTAGATATCCTTCCATGGTGAATTTCGTTTCAAGGCATTTTAATGAAATTGAATCATACAGAAAGCTTTGCCTGACTGCTGTGAACATAAAACAATCAACCAAATGTATTAATAATGCATGAATCGTGATATGGAATTCAAGGAATTTTGGCAAACCGTGTGATCTGTATTCTTCAATTCTTTATGTGTTTGGAATGATTCTTGATGCTACTAGACTCCTGGAAGGTCTAGCAATGTGTTAGAATAGGTTTTAGGCCTTGAACAATCCTGCAAGTACGATTTCAGATTCCAAGTTTTTATGGAAATTTTGCAATTTGGTTATGCAGCTTCTCAGCAGTTTTTCGTGTCTCTTTGCATTAGGTTAGGTTGTGCCTTTGTATCTGAATGAAATTAGGTTTAACACCAAGCCCAAAGATCCATTGATTTATGATTTGAAGATTTGATTTTCAATTATATCAATTTCAAACTTTTGCCATTGAAACCCTTGCCAATCATGTAGAATCTTTCCTTTTTGAACGAGAAACGATTTTCCACCTTGCCCTAGTTTGATTTGCTGCACAAAAAGATTTGAAAAGTATTATTTGATATTTTTTCATATTTAAATCTAATTAAATGAATTAATATGAATAAAAATTCAATTAATTAATTAAAAATAAGAAAATAAATCCCTTTGAGCTTAATGGGTCGTGCATATGCTTTGGGTAATGATTCAAGGAAGAATTTGAGGCCCATTAGCATTTTTGAAGCTTTTGAAGCAAAGTTGACTTTTCAAAATTCCCAAAAATTTCCCAACTTCTCCAAGGCATATCTTGCTCAATTTTGAAGCTATGATCATGTTCTTGGACATTTTGGAAAGGTCTTGAAGTACTCTAACCAATGCCTTTGGTCCCATGTCATTTTGATTTACCAATATCAAGTTATGGTCTTTGACTTAAAGTGCCTTTTTGTTGACTTTTGAAAATGACCTATAATGTTGAAATTGATAACTTTTTGTGAGAGCATTTCTTGGACTTGAAGTGTGAAGATGAGTTGTAGTAAATGTCATCCTCTTCAAAATGAGCTTTGGATGGGATTTTTCTGATAAACCATGAGGAAGTTATGCATTGGTCAATTTGCAGTTGACTTTTCCGCTGTCCAAAAATAGAAACTTTTGCATCTTGAGCCTTTTTTTGAGCCATGCTTTGAGAATCATGATCAATAATTGATCAAATGATGTTTGTGGCTTCAAAATAAGATGTTGACCAAAAATTTTGACTTTTGACTGTCAAATGACCATTTTGCCCCTGCAGTTGACTATAGAGCAATTAGGGTTTTTGACTGTGCCATTTGATGCTGTGAGTCTTGAAACTTGACATATAGATGCTTGAAAATGTATATGGGCATATAGGACTTGATTGGACCCTTGAAAACCTCAATTTCTTTGCAAGAACCAAAACCCTAATTTTGACTGTGTTAGGAGGATATTGGACTGTGCAATCCTTGGGAGATTTTGAATCATCTGGAGATTGATCTTGGAAAATCTTAAAGAATATGGGAGGGCAAATTTTGGGGTACAACAGCATGCCTCCTAAATCCAAGCCAGGAATCTGCTGAATCTCCAAAGCATTGAGAGGATCCTCCAACTGTTTATACTTGTTATCAGCGGGAGGATATTGTTTCTCAGAGTAGTCAGCTTTGACTTCATCAATCTCCAAAATGTTGTCTTCTTCATGAATATCCCCCATGTTGGATGGATTTGGAAGATCTAGAGCCCCCTTGAGTGGTCCTTTAAGTCTCCTTCCCAAGTTCAGGACGCCTACTGACTTCTTAGACTTTTTCTTCTTGTCTTTGAGAAGAAGAGTCTTCAGGTCCTCTTGCCCCTTAGCCAAAGCCAGGAACATTTATTGGAATTGAGCGTTTTGAGCTTGGAGATCTTTCACCGTTTGTTCCATATCCATCTTACTGAAATAAACAACAGGAAGATAAGGAGACCTGTATGGGAGAAACTTGTCATGATATGATGTATGATATGTGGATGCATGTTTTCAAGGATCTCACGGGGTGAGTAGTCACTTACAGTTTTAATTGAAGAACTTTGTATCGGTGGATGTTCTTCCACGAGAATTAAGCTCACCATGTCGAGTGGGTTGTATCCCTTGACTCAAGTTTGTTGTACTTGATCCTTGACGACGTTTAGTTAAAGGAAAATAAATCCTCTTGCCCCTTGATAGACGTCTGGTTCAATGTAACCATGCATCAAAGGCCCTCTAGATCCTTGAAATGGTTATTGAAAATGTTATGGTATGATGTTATGATGTTATGTACAAGTATGCAAAGTAAGCAAGTTTATATGCAAATAAACATATACACACAAAGCAGACAAATCCTTAGGTTTAGGCTTGCATGGAGTTTGTAGGTAAGTACCCTCTTGAAGTTTAGTTGGCTCAACCTGTCCTAGTTAATAGTAACCGGGTTCTAAGGGATCTCAATATCACTGACCTTTCCCAAAAGCTTCATTCGATAGGAGATTGACTTACAACCAAACAAAACTCAGGAGTCAAGTCTCAATGAGTGTAGCATCGAGTATCAACCAATTTTCAGCTTTACACCGAAACCGGCTATCTCACTACTTCCTAATGGACAAGTTGGTCAAGTAAGGTTCTAAGGTCAGTTAATGCTTCATGACGCCGCTCAGCGGCCCCGTATTCTCCTCGTTTCAACACAAGGGATATCGGTACCAACAAATGTGTCACACTAACATAGCTATTTCTTAGACCATGTCAGTATACCCCACACAGTTTCCACAATCTATTGCTACTTACCTAAAAGGTTCCCCAGATCCAGGTAGAGGATCAAAACAAACCCAAACAAGGAACCAATAATGTAAAGCAAGCAATTCAAACAATGAAAGAAGGTAAAGGTGATCTAGCCCTAAGGTAACCGCACTTTTAAATATTATCCCCAACAGAGTCACCGGTTCTGTAACGCGGTGGGAGAACTGACTTGGTTGTTTTGCATTTGATCGCAAATGTTGCGGTTAGCAAGAGTCTCCACCGACTTTTCTTTTATCCAAAAGGAAAGGCTGAAAAGAACAGGAAAGACCTTTGAGATGTTTTCTTGAGTTAGGGGGGTAGATTATGAAAAGGGAAGGTATTAGCACCCTTTCCATCCATGGTTTTCCATTTGCTCTTAGTTGCTTGCTAGATCACTTGCTTTTGTTTTAGTGTGTGCTTTTGGTGTGGGTTTTTGAAAGTATTTTGAAAATGTCTTTGTAATGGCTCTCGTTTCTATAAGAACGCGTACAAAGTGATATTTCGAAAATAGCTCAAAGAGGTGTTTATGGAATGTGTTTTTGAAAGTGATTTTGAAAAAGTTGTCTTTGTAATGGCTCTCGTTTCTATAAGAACGTGTACAAAGTGTTCGTCTTTTGAAAATGTTTTAAATGAGTGTGTTGGTGTATAAGATGTTTTTGTTGTGAGCAAGCGAGCAACTAGGAGCAATCTACCTACTCAAAAGGTCTTAAATGTTCTTTTCCTCCTCCTTTAGATGTTGCTATCTTACCATTGTTTTGGTAAGAAGCCCCATTGTTGGATATGAAGGGACGGGCGTGGGACATTTTCATAGTCACAGAAGACAACCTATGAGACATTTTAGCAATGTCGTTTTAGGGACTAGATCGTTTACCGAAGGCAACATCGAGGGTCATCGAGGGACTACGATCTTTTATCGAGGGTCTTTGCTAAAACGCCCATGTTTGAGGGACATGACTACTTTCCGATAGGCAACAAAATGGGATTACCCTAAGGGTGCTAGTGTGCAAGTGTGTTTGATTTTCATGCATTTAGTCTTGATTAGGGTTATCTATTTGTTAATCTTATGTCTTGCCATACACACCCTAATTACTAGCATTTATGTTTGAAAGCAAATAAATTGCAGAAATGTAAAGGTCCTACACTATTACATCATTTAGGGATGGGGGTACAAATTTACAAATGGGGGATTGCAAGAATTTAAATCCTAGTTAACTATTACAACCATATTGAAATGTACAATATAAGAAGAAAAAGGACTTGTTTTTGAAAGTGGTTTTTTTAATCTTAATAAATTAAAAAAAAAAGAAATAATTAATAAAGAGAAAATATTTTTATGTCTTTTTTATATTAATAAAAAGGGTATTAATATTGAAAATGATAAAAAGGGAAATAACGAGAGATAGCATTAGCATGCTGCTGAAAGCAAAGCAAATGGGATCAGAAGTTCTGATGCCGGGTGTGCTGTGACTCAGAAAGAAACGTCAGTGGGCATTAGAAGTTCTGGGTTGATACACTCGGAGGTCCTGCAAGAAACATTAGAGGGAAAGAAAATAGAAGTTATGGGTTATGTTCAGACAGTGAGAAAAAAGTCAGAAGTTTTGTGTTGTGTTAAACAATGAGTAAAAATCAGAAGTTATGTACGTGTTAAAACAGTGAGAGAGCCTAGAAGTTCAGTGTGTGTTAAAACAGTAAGAAAACCTAGAAGTCCTGTGTGTGTTAAAACAGTAAGAAAACCTAGAAGTTCTATGTGTTAAAATAGTCAGGAGAACTCAGCAGTTTTGTGCGTTTAAACAGCGAGGAGAACCCAGAAGTTCTGTGTTAAATTTTAACTCTTTCCTCATATTAATCAGCATATAAACAATTTATTCAGTTCTTAATAGAAAATCAGAAGGATAAAAGCACAACAATTTATAGTAGTTCTAATTCTAATTCTGAGCCTAGCTTTATTCAAGAAGTTCTGATCCATAGTTTCTTCTACTTATGCAATGATACGGCCAGCATCAATATTATGATATTTACATATTTAAGGATGTTCTAAATTAAAATATGCAAAGTCAGAAAGACTTACCTTGAATATGAAGCGTGTGCTTGGAACTTGAGCTGCTTCCTTCAGATGTTCTGGAGTCAGTGAGAGCAACGAAACAGTGGTTATGTTCTTTGATTCAAAGAGAAGAACAAAGGTTTTATTTAGGATTTGTGAAGGTTTTTACTGTTTCCTTTTCTCTCTTTGATAATTCTCTCTCTCTCTCTCTCTCTCTCTCTCTCTCTCTCTCTCTCTCTCTCTCTCTCTCTCTCTCACTCTCTCTCTCTCTCTAAAAGCAAGCCCCTTGAAAGCGTGATGGAGAAACTTATTTATAGGTGAATTTGAAGTGGTTTTGGGGGGAAAAACAAATGGGATTTAAACTTTTTTAGAACACTCTTCCATTGCTTTTTGATCACAGCTTTTTGTATTTGGTGAAAATATGGGATGCAGACGTGGACTGAATTAGTTGTTGGTTATAGGATTGTGCTGTAGCAGTGCAACATGTTGTTTAAACGAGGTTTTGGGATTTGGTGATGTTCTGATTGCAGAAGACCAGAATGAGACTCGAAGAGTGATGTTCTGACCGAAGTGTTGAAAATAGCCTTCATAAGCTAGGGTGATGCCTTGTTCTTGAAGCAAGTATGGTGGTTAGCAGCTTTTAGCCGTGCCTAAGCTGGAATTGTGAGCATGAATTAAGGAAAAGTACCCTCAGAAGCAAAAGAAAAGCATGAGCCCATCATACTCTTGTACAAAAGTTTTCTTTTTCAAGGACAAGAATGTACTTCTATGCCACACGTGGGGAAATCCTTTGGATAAAAATCAAAAGTGGTTGTGAGCATTAAATGATGATGAGATTTATCAAACAAGAAATCCTGCAATGTGAGATTATGCATCATAGCCTAAATCTGGGTCAGAATTTCAGCATTAACGTAACTTAGAACCAACATCCAACTTCTGATCCTTTAATCTCTTTGCTCTAGCATGTTCTAAGCGAGTTCTCAAACTTTCCAAAAAGCTAGGGACATGCTTTGTAAGCCCTCTTTGAATTACTCTTGCAACTTCTGACTGAACCTATGTGAAAACTGGCCCAGAAGTTGTAGACAACTTCTGACTTGAAAATGCTCAGAATTTGCTAAGTGCCTAAGCTTCAGAGACGTGCCTTTGAGGATGTATAACTTGAAATCCCAGCATTTCTAAAAGAAGTTTTGTTCTATAGTGTTTTAGGCGTCATAGAGATCTAAAACTCTTGAGTTTGAAGTTCTTCCAGAATCAGCTTTCATTATGGTGATAATCTGGCCAGAAGTTCTGAGCTTGTCATATCTCTTAAATACTTAGAAAAATTTTAAGTATTTAGAATTTTGACTTTCTCAAAGTAAATTTGACTTTTGAATTTCTTGACGAAATAAACCTCATATTTCAACATGTCTTGATGAAATATGACTATTGAAACTTGACTTTGATCCAAAAGTTAAAGTTTGACCTTTCAGTATGCAAATGACCATTTTGCCCTTGTGAATGACTTTCTTGGAAAATTTGTAATTCAAGGCTTGGAATTGGATGGAAGTAAACCTGAGGGTCCAAGATGATCCTTTGAGAAATGAGAGGGAAAATTTTGGGGTACAACAATATGGTTGTAATAGATAATTAGGACATTAATTTCTTACAATCCCCATTTGTAAATTTGTACACCCCATCCCCCTAATGTTTGTAATAACGTAGAATATTTACTTTCCACGTTTTTATTGCTTTCATATATTTCTAGTAATTAGGTGGGTATGGAAAAATAAAAACAACAAATAGACAACCCAAAAATCAAAGACTAAATGCATGCAAATCAAACACACTATTCACACATCCACCCTTAGGGTAATCTCACTTGTTGCCTATCGGAAAATAGTCATGTCCCTCAAACATGGGCGTTTTAGCAAAGACCCTCGATAAAAGATCGTAGTCCCTCGATGACCCTCGATGTTGCCTTCGGTAAATGATATAGTCCTTAAAGCGACATTACTAAAGCGTCCCATGGGTTGCCTTCTATGACTATACAAACGTCCCGCGTCCGTTCCTTCACATTCAATGATGGGACTTCTTATCAATGAATGGTAAGATAGCAACATCTAAAGGAGGAAGAAAATAACATTTAAGACCTTTTGAGTAGGTAGATTCGCTCCTAGTTGCTCGCTTGCTCACAACAAAAACATTTTATACACCAACACCTCATTTGAAACATTTTCAAAATAAAAACACTTTGTACGCGTTCTTATAGAAACGAGAGCCATTACAAAGAAGACACCTTTTCAAAATCTCTTTCAAAAAACACATTCCACAAACACCTCTTTGAACTATTTTCGAAACAACACTTTGTACGCGTTCTTATAGAAACGAGAACCATTACAAATACATTTTCAAAATACTTTCAAAACCCACACCACATGCACACATTCAAACAAAAGCAAGTGATCTAGCAAGAAACTAAGAGCCCGTAGATAACTACGGATGAAAAGGATGCTAATACCTTCCCTTTTCATAATCTACCCCCCAAACTCAAGAAAACATCTCTAAAGGTCTTTCCTGTTCTTTTATGCCTTTCCTTATTGGATAAAAGAAAATTCGGTGGCGAATCTTGCTATCCGCAATATTTGCAATCAAACGCAAAACAACCAAGTCAGTTCTCCCACAATATCACACTTAGGTTTAGGCTTGCAGGGAGTTTGATAGGTAAGTACCCTCTTGAAGTTTAGTTGGCTCAACCTATCCTAGAAAGTAACCAGGTTCTAAGGGATCTCAATATCACTGACCTTTCTTTTAGGCATTGTCTCAGCATAATCAATCTTTTCTTATGACTGAGATATCCCAAAAGTCCAATCTCAATGAGTGTAGTATCGAGTATCAACCAATTTTTAACTTTCCACCGAAACCGGCTATCTCACTACTTCCTAATGGCCAAGTTGTTCAATTAAGATTCTAAGGTCAAACAGTGCTTCATGACGCCGCTCAGTGGCCACGTATTCTCCCTGATTCAACACAAGGGATACCGATACCAACAAATGCGTCACACTAACGTAGCCATTTCTTCAACCATATCGTTCTACGCCATACAGTTTCCACAATCTATTGCTACTTACCTAAAAAGGTGTCCCAAGTCCGAGTAGAGGATCAAAACAAGCCCAGACAAGGAACCAAAATGTAAAGCAAACAAGTCAAACAAAGAAAAGCAAGTAAAGGTGATCAATCCCTATGGTAACCCCACTTTTAAGATTCTTATCCCCAGCAGAGTCACCAGTTCTATAATACGGTGGGAGAATTGACTTGGGATGTTTGCGTTTGATTGTAATTGGTGCAGATAGTAAGAGTCGCCACCGACTTTTCTTTTATCCAATAAGGAAAGGCTTAAAAGAATAGGAAAGACCTTTCGATATTATTTTCTTGAGTTCGGGGGGTAGATTATAAAAAGGGAAGGTGTTAGCACCCTTTTCATCCATAGTTATCACGGGCTCTTAGTTTCTTGCTACATCACTTGCTTTTATGTGAAAGTATGCTTTGTGGTGTGGTTTTGAAAGTATTTTGAAAACATGCCTTTGTAATGATTCTCGTCTATATAAGAACGCATACAAAGTGTTGTCTTTTGAAAATGTTTCAAAATGAAAGTGTTGGTGTATAAAATGTTTTTGTTGTGAGCAAGCGAGCAACTAGGAGCAACCTATCTACTCAAAAGTTCTTAAATGTTCTTTTCCTCCTCCTTTAGATGTTGCTATCTTACCATTGATTTGGTTAGAAGCCCCATCGTTTGATATGAAGGGACGGGCATGGGTCGTTTGTATAGTCATAGTAGGTAACCTATGGGACATTTTAGCAATTTCGTTTAGGGACTAGATCGTTTATCAAAGGCAACATTGAGGTTCATCGAGGGACTATGATCTTTTATTGAGGGTCTTTGCTAAAACGCTCATATTCGAGGGACATGACTATTTTTCCGAGGCAACAAGTGGAATTACCCTAAGGGTGCATGTGTGAATATTGTGTTTGATTTGCATGCATTTAGTCTTTGATTAGGGGTTATCTACTTGTTGTTTTTATCTTGCCATGCATACCTTATTTTACTAGCATTTGTATAAAAGTAATAAAAATACTGAAAATAAATCCTACACTATTACAACCATATTGAATAGCAAGAAAATGTAAAGACAAAACAAAATAAAGAAAGCAAAAATGAGTGCTTCTATTTGGGCAGCATAACCCTTCGATTCTGCTCTTCCTGACTTCCTTCGATTTAGCCTGGAAGTAGTAAAGACCTGTCTTTCAATTTCACCCCTTTCCTTTTTCTTTCGAATGGGACCTGAAAGTCAGTATGGCCATCCTTCTAGATGCTTCTTTCGATTGAGCTTAGCAGTTAGCGTGAGAGGCACCCTTCGATTTCTCCTTCTGGCTGCTGCTTTCGAATGGGCCAGGGAATCCGTGTGAACATCTTTCGTTTCTCCCTTCTGACTCCTTCGTTTGGATTGTGAAGCAGTAAGGGGGGTGAAGCCTGAGGCTTCTTTTCATACAAAAACTCCTTCTTTCGATTGGGCCTATATTGGTTAGTTCTACCATATATTTGACAAGAAAACAAACGAAAAGGGCATAAATGAAAAGTAAACAAATGTCATGTACATGCTTGAAATGAAAGGAATGATTATTCACAAGTTATGCTAGAAGCCAAAGGTTCAAGGTTAAGAGAAACTTACCTTGCTTGAAGCTGGAAAGTGTGTTGGGCTTTTAGGTGGTTGCCTGGAATGTCCCTGGATTCGAAGGGAAGTAGCGATGCTAGCGTCTCTACTGTTGGATTCAAAAGAGGAGAACAAGCGTGAGGTTTATCCTGCTAGATTCGAAAGGGAACAAGGTACAGGGACCTTTCAGATTCAAAGAGGACAAGTGTTTGGATTATGGGTTTCTGTTTGACAAGTGTTTAAGTGTTTGAGAGCTTTATTATGTTTGATAAAATTTTAGAGATTCGTTCCTCTGGCCAAAAATTCCTCCTTTGAGCTTGCAAATGCTTCTCTATTTATAGAGAAAAGAATGGATGTGTTTGAAGTAACCAGGTTTGTATGATGACAAACCATGGTTTGGTTAAGGGTGAGACAAGTCAGTCCCTTTTCATTGTTCCCACGTTTCTAGTATAAGTGGGGGCCTGCTGGCATAAGATTGTACTTGTGCTTCTGGCATTGCTTGTGTTCAGACAAAAATCAGATTGGAAGCTAACTTTGTGATTAAAGTACTTTTTTATATAAAAAAAAGGGTACGTAGCTTTTGTCCTTTCATCCAAGAATGGTATTATCCAGTAGACAAAGCTTCGAACCTTTTTGTAAGCCTCTAATTATGTAAATATTTGGAAGCAACGTAGCCTGACAAGTGAGATTTGGAGGATAAGGCTATGAGTTTTGCTCAAAGTCCTTCAAATAAGCTTGCTTCGAATGGTCCAGAGTTCGGTTCGAAATATGCTGATTCGAAGGGAATCAAAACTCCAATCGAAACTTTGTATGCAGGTGGCTCTTGTCCAATCGGAGGCTTTCCTACCAGAGTGTCTAAATGCCCAAATGAAGCTTGCAACAAAGGGGGGCCACATGCCCAAACGAAAGAGGTATGAAGGAAGAAAAAATGCCCAGACTAAAGAGGCATGCAGAAAGCAAATTGTGCAATCGAAGGATATTAGCAAGAGGCTTTTTGCCTTGGAATCGAAGGAGGCTACAGGAGGCCATTACTTTGTGACTTCAAGCAAACATGCAAGAGGCCTTTGCTCAAATGAAAGCTTGCATGAAGAGCCAATGCCCTGTCGAAGCCTGCATGCAAGAGGTCACTGCTTTGTAACTTAAGGAAAACATGTAAGGGGTTAATGGTGCAATCAAAGGACACTTTTCAAAAGGTTATTGCCTTCTGAATCGAAGGAAGCTTTCAGAAGATTATTGACTTTCTGAAATGAAGAAAACCAACAGAAGGCCTTTACTTCCTAAATCGAAGGACGTTGTTTCAAAGGGAAACAAGACTCAATCGAAGCTTGTATGAAGATCATTTCCTTCTGAATCGAAGGAAGCTTTAAGGAAGTCCTAGTCCAATCAAAGCATTCTTGAAAGAGACTAAAGTCCAAACGAAACAAGGGAAATCGAAGAAGGCCTGAAGGAGACCAAAGTTCAATTGAAGCCTTGTGAATCGAAGTAGATTTGCAGGGGACAAAAAATCCAATCGAAGCAAGGGAAATTGAAGAAAACTTATTTTTCTCCAATTTTGTTGAAAAGATTATTTTTATCTGTTTTGCCCTTTTTAACAATTTCCTCCAATTGTACTTGTGCAAGCTGTAACTTTGAGAATCCTTGTGAGAAATGCCTTGAGAAATGAGAGGGAAAATTTTGGGGTACAACAGTAATAGAATTTTGTTGTTGTTTAATGTTATATGTTGTTGTGATTGAGTGAGATTAAGATTGTTTTTGTGTTGTTGAGAATGTTATATATTATTGTTGTAGTTGGTTCACTGTTATTGTGTTAATTTATTGAGATTTTTATTGTGTTATTGACAATGTTGTTGTTGTATTGTTGTATTATTGGTGTGTATTGTTTTTCCATAGTGTAAAAGTGACTTAGTGAATGACTTAGTTTTTGTATTGAGAATGTTGTTGTGTTGTTGTATTGTTTTATTGTTAAATGATTTTACAAGCAATTGATAAAATTTCAGAATGTATTCTTGATCGTAGTTAGATGAAAGCTAATAGATTAGGTCTAGTGTATGAGATAGGAGTTCTTGAATTCATTGAATACACAGAACAAAATGTTCATGATATAACGAAATATTTTATTGGTCTTATGTTATATGTGTGAATAATGTTTTTTAAATAAAGAAATATTTCATCACTTATGTTGTGATGAAATTTGTCAAAATTATACAATATGGATGTGGCATAGTAAAGTAGAAAAAAAACTGCGACGTTACAAAGACATGAAGTTATTGTATATATGGCTGATCAACTAGAAGATATGTGTGAGTACAAACTTCATTGTCAAATGTTTTGAATGATGTCAAAACTGAGAAATGAATGAACTTTTGAACGTTGGATGATATCCTTATGTCTTGTGGCACTCATCTGCATTAGAGGTCTTAGGAATCATTAAAAAGTATTTTGCAATTGATCCAAGTCATTAAAAATAATTTTTTGCATAATTTTTCAATGCATGTGTCGACACATCCGCTTTTTAGGTCGACACATGTAACTCATTTTTAAAGCATGTAGCATCTGTAAGTCTCAGGTCGACACATGCATCATTTCAGGTTGACACATATGGAAGAATTTATGAAATTGCAGAAATATTTATTTTATGTGTCGACACATCTATTTTCAGATCGACACATTTACTATAGTTTTAAAGCCTGTAGCCACTGCCTTGGTTAGGTCGACACATAATCTGTTATAGATCGACACATACATTTCAAAAATTACGTATGTGTCGACACATACGATTAATAGGTCGACACATACTGTTTTTTTGGTCAAATTTCCTAAATCTTTTTTATTCCGAATTTGTCCCTCTTTTCCTTAAATATTCCAAAACTATAAATACTCTCTCATGCATCATTCATAACTGGGTGAAACCATAAAAAATAGCCTATTTTTCTCATCATCTTCAACCTCCAATCTTTGCATACATGCTGACATTACATTGTAGCGATGCTCCCTTGGGGTGCCATATATACGAGGATTGTTAGTTTTCTGTTGTGTATTTGGTAGAGTTTTGTAGGGGTTTTCATCCAAGAAAAAACATCGGGTTTGTCCTCCAAGATCATTGGTTAATTTGGGGGTTTTCCTGCAAGATTGTTCGAGAAGAAATCGTCCATGTGAATCATCTTGGAGTTTTTGAAATCTTCGCAAGGAACCTTGGAGTGATTGAAATCTTTTCAAGGAAGTAGTAAGTATTGGAAAATAGAATTGAAGATCTTGTGTTGATAGAGTGCAATCAGATTTACTCGAGAAAAATCCCTTGTAGTGTTTGAAATCTTTGCAAGGATCTTTGGAGTGTTTGAAATCTTTGCAAGGAAGTAGCTTAAGCGGCAAATAGATTGCATGTATTGGTCTTGGTCTTGTTGAAGATCAAAAGAATAGAAGGGGTTAAATCAATATCAAACAATTATGGTTTGTAGTATTGCTCTTGAACACTTCTCTTGTAACCATACTTTTGCAAAGTAAGAAGTATCCTAATTCCATTGAAATTAGGCACAAGCGTTCCCACACGCGAGGACGGCTGTGGGGAACTGTGAAGACAAATTCCTTGTGTCTTTTTTTTTTTTGCTTTTACTTGCTTTGATTTCTATTGATCAATTTATCGAATATCATTGCATTATCAATTGAATTGTAAGAATTTTCCTAATCAGTTTTTAATTTTAAATCTAGTGTTGATATAACTTATAATCACTTTTGATTATAAGTGGTTTTGAGTATCAACACTACCAAAGGAAAAATTCTGAAAATTCACTTGTACACCAAGTATTTGATAAATTGATTCAACTAACTCTTTTAATATTGTCATTAGAAATAGCCTTGCAAGTAATTTTCATTAAACGATAAATAAGTTGCAAAGTGATTTAAGGTTATTAATTCATCTTATTATTTGTGTTCCACATTATTTTTATTCTACGATTTGCATATTTGAGCTTCTCAATAAACGTTCGTATAGACGACATTTTGAAAAAGCTCATGTGTCGTACTTTGATAAAATAACTTTTTCAAAATTAAATTTTATTTGGTAATTCTTAAAGGGGTACCTATTCACCCCATCTAGATATGTTTTCATCGTCTAACAAGTGGCATCAAGATCCCGGTGAATTCCGGCTTCAACGCTTTTAGAAAATGGCTTAAGAAACTAAAGGGGATTATAAAAGAGCCCCAATTTTCATGGGAGAAAATTACAGTTATTGGAAAGCTTGTATGAAAATTCATGTCAACTCATATGAAACAGGTGTTTGGGAAGCCATTCAAAATTGTCCAACACCCGTGACATATGTTGTTGATGGTGTTATCGTACCAAAGTCAGAAAAATTATGGGATGAGAATGTTAATAAGAAGTGGTCTCATGATTGAAAAGCTAAGAACATCATCATATCCGCTCTTGGTGTTGATGAGTTCTATCGCATTTCCCATTGTCAAACGGCTAAAGCTATGTGGGATGCTCTACAAGTTACCTATTAGGGAACTAATGAGGTCAAACAAGCTATAATTAATAAACTTAATCAAGAGTTTGAACTCTTTTTCTTTAATAAAGGGGAAACCATTGCTCAAATGCAAAAGGGATTCTCACATCTTATCAATAGTTTAAATTTACTAGAAAATCATATTTCCATTGTTATTGATAATAACAAGGTGTTGAGATGTCTTACTAGAAATTTGCATCCAAAGGTCCCCGCGGTCAAGGAAGTCAATAATCTTGTAACACTTGATCTCACTACTTTGTTTGGAAAGTTAGAAGAACTTGATCTAGAACTAAATTGCTTGGATAAACATGAAAAGAAGCTTGAGTAAAAGAAAAAGGAAAAAGGGGTTGTTAAGGAGGAAGTATTAAAGTTTAAAGCTCTCAAGACTTCAAGTTAAAAGTCCTCAAGGAATGAGCCTACTAATGATAGTGACGCTAGTAATGAAGAGAACTCGGATGATGAAGAAATGAGATTATTTGTAAGGAGATACAATCGATACATTCGAAAGAATCGTGTCAAACACTCCGATAATAATCTTGAAAAATTTAGAAGATAATCTTCTTCCTCTAAAGATGAAGACAACAAAAAGGACAAGTCAAAGTGTATTTGTTACAAATGCGGAAAACCGGGTCATTATAAACCAGAGTGTCCATCTCTTGCTAAGAATAAAGGGAAAGACAAACGAAACAACTCTAGAAATTCTAGTCAAGCATATGTTGCTTGGGATAGTGATAGTGATATCTTAAGCAATGAAAGCTCAAATGAGAGTGATGAAGAGGAAAACTATTGTTTCATGGCAAATCATCGACAAGGCAAGAAAAAGGATGTAAGTCATTCTAAATACTCTAATGTTGCAAAATTGTCTTTTAATGATTTGAAGAATCAATTTGAAAATCTACAAAAAGAGACTTTATATGCTAACAAAAAGTTGTCCTCTCAAGAAAAGACTTTTACTTATTTAGAGGCCAAGCTTGAAGAAACAAATGAAAAATTTGAGGCATTGAAGAAACTTATTGTAGAGAGTTCAAATTATGTAAGGAGGATAAACAATATTGTAAATTTGGATGTGAAACGTGTTAAATTTGACAATAAGAAGTGAGTACTCTTGAAACCAAATTAGACACAATACACCATCATATTGATATTATTGCTATTAGATGCTCAAATATTGAAAAGTCTCATAAAAATTATAACTTGATCAAGAACGAGTCTAATAGCATAGGTGATTCTCATCATAGGTTATTTTGTCATTATTGTTGCAAAAAAGAACATACTATTGAAAAATGTAAATTTAAGTGCTTTTTTGTTCCTAAAGGAAATTTCAAATGGTTGCCCAAAAGCAACATTTATTTAACTCACTCTCAAATACCCAATGAGAATTTGGTACCTATCACTTTTGTTTGATTCTTGTAGGATGAGTGGCTCAATGCTATGATGGGACAATAGATTCTCGATAGTGGATGTTCAAGACACATGACGGGAGACATATTTCTCTTCTCCGACTTTATGGTGAAGAAGAAAGGTTTTGAATCCTACAGTGATCACAACAAAGGCGCAATACTCGGAAAATGTAGTATAGGTAATCCCTCAACTATTACTATCTCAAATGTTATGTAAGTTAAAGGTCTTAGACATAATCTTCTTAGTATTAGTAAATTATGCGATAATGGTTATAAGGTAACTTTTGCCAAATATTGTGGCGTAATTGAAGATATTAAAAAGAAAGATTGTATGTTTAAGGGTTTGAGGGTTAGTAATATCTATATGTTTGATTTAAGAGAAATTTCCTTAAATAATGCCCAATGCCTTGTTACCTTGAGTGAAGACTCTTGGCTATGGCATAGACGTTTGGCTCACGTCAACCTTGATATACTTAATAAAATAGTTACAAAAGATTTAGTAATTAGTCTACCAAAAATAAATTTTTCATAAGACCATCTATACGATGCATGTCAAAAGGATAAACAAACAAGGGTCTCTTTTAAATAAAATAATGTTGTTTCCACATCGATACCACTTGAGCTCCTTCACATGGATTTATTTGGTTCCTCACGTACTAAAATCATAGGTGAAATTATTATCGTCTTGTAATTGTATATGGTTACTCAAGATTTTGTTAGACTATTTTCTTACGTAGCAAAGATAAACGTTCTCGGTTTTCACACGTTTTGCCAAGTTAGCTCAAAACAAATTAAATTCAAAATTTTTTGCCATTCGAAGTGATCACGGAGGTGAGTTTGAAAATCATCTTTTTGAAGAATATTGTGATAAATTTGGAATTGAACATAGCTTTTCAGCTCCTAGAACTCCACAACAAAATGGTGTATGGACTGGAAAAACCCTGTTTTAACGGAGTTGGCAAGAACAATGCTCAATTATTGTTGTCTACCAAAATAATTTTGGGCCGATGATGTTAGCACGACATGTTATGTCTTGAATATGATACTTATTTGTCCCATTCTTGACAAAAATCCCTATGAAAATTTAAAAGGTAGAAGTCCAAATTAATCCCATCTTCATGTCTTTGGATGTAAATGTTTTGTTTTAAGTAATGGCAAAGATAATATTGGGAAATTTGACACGAAAGTCAATGAAGGTATTTTTCTTGGATACTCTCAATCTAGTAAAAAATATAGAGTTTAAAATAAAAGATTACTTATTGTTGAGGAGTCGGTCCATGTTAATTTTGACGAGACTTCCCCAAATAGTGTTGGGAAAGGTAGTTCTTTTCATGGTGTAAGTGAATCTACACAAGACATACTCAAGGACACCGACAAAGGAGTTGATCAACCTAAATTGATAGAAATTGAGAAGGAATAAGATGACAATCAAGAAAATAAGGATGATGAAAGTCATGAAGAAAATGATGGTCTTGCATTAGAGTGGAGAACCTCCAAGGATCATATAATTGACAATATTATTGGTGATATCACCAAAGGGGTAACTACTCGCTCTAAGATAAGTAATTTTTATTATCATCATGCATATGTATCACAAGTTGAACCTAAAAATACTAAGGATGCCTTACTTGATGAGCATTGGCTTATGTCAATGCAAGAAGAATTGAATCAATCTGAAAGAAATGATGTTTGGTACCTTGTTCCCCGTCCACAAAATCATCAAATTATAGGTACTCGATGGGTATTTAGGAATAAACTTGATGAACATGGTGTGATAACAAGAAATAAGGCCCGTCTTGTGGCTAAAGGTTATAATCAAGAGGAGGGTATTGATTATGAGGAGACTTATGCTCTGGTTTCCCGACTTAAGGGTATACGCCTTTTATTAGATTATGCATGTTCAAAGAACTTTAAATTATATGAAATGGACGTAAAAAGTGTATTTCTTAACGAATACATAAGTGAAGAAGTGTATGTCTCTCAATCTCCCGGTTTTGAAAATTATGAGTTTCCTAATCATGTGTTCAAGCTAAAACGTGCTTTGTATGTTCTTAAACAAGCCCCTAGGGCTTGGCATGATCGACTTAGTAAGTTTTTTATAAAACAAGGATACTCTAGAGGAAAGTTGATACTATTCACTTTATTAAAATTCAAGGAAAACATATTTTACTAGTACAAATTTATGTTGATGATATCTGTAATACGGTGGGAGAACTGACTTTTGGATTTGCATTTTATCACAAATGTTGCGGATAGCAAGAGTCGCCACCGAATTTTCTTTTATCCAACAAAGGAAAGGGAGAAAAGAACAGGAAAGACCTTTTGAGAATTTTCTGAGTAAGGGGGGTAAGTTATGAAAAGGGAAGGTGTTAGCACCCTTTTCATATGTAGTTATCTGTGGGCTCTTAATCGCTAGCTCACTTTTGAAATGCTTTGTGTTTGTGTATGTTTGTAAATATTTTAAAAATGCCTAAGTGCGGAAATTTTGTAATGGTTCTCGTATCATTGAGAATGCATATAAAATGTTTATTTTGAAAATATTTGTTTGAAAAAAGTGTTTTGAAGATGTCACTGTAAGGCAATCTACTTTATAATAACCCTTGTATCAGTCCTCAAGAGTGTTTATAAAGTGTTTTGAAAGTATTTGTTTTAAAAGTGTGAGGCGTGGAAATTATTTTAGTTTGTGAGCAAGCGATTACGAGCGATCTACCTACTCAAAAAGTCTTTGTTCTTTTCCTCCTCCTTTAAATAGTGTTACCCTACAACTAGTTAGTAGGAATCCATATCCTTGGATGTGAGGGACATGAGTGGGTCATCGTACAGTCATATAAGGTAATTTGTAAGGGGCTTTAGCAATTTATCGTAAGGGACTAAGATCGTTTACCGAGGCAACATCGAAGAGTCACCGAGGGACTACGATCTTTTAACTGAGGGAGCATCGAAGGGTCATCGAGGGACTACGATCTTTTAACTGAGGGTCTTTGCTAAAGCGTCCCACATTCGAGGGACATGAATGTTTTCCAAAGGCAACAAGTGGAGTCATCCTAGAGGTGTGTGTGTTAAAATTGATTTGTTTTCAGTTAATTTGTCTTGATTAGGTTTTCTAGCGTTTTAGATCTTGCCATTAAACTAGCAGTAATAAGGAAAGCAGTAAAGACAGAAATTGAATTTCCTACGCTATTACAATGCTTTGGGGAAGGGGGTACAAATAGTAAACACGGAGAAAAAAGTAAAAGCCTAATTAAACTATTACAAACCGTAAGCAGTTACAATAATCGAAAAATGTGAAAATAGTAAACTATGCAAAAATAAAAAGGAAAGGAAATTGTTTTGTAATTTTGTTTGATGAAAAAGATTTAAGTTTGAAAATAAGGTTTTAAAGGTTTTAACTAAAGCCAACCAATTAGGATAAAATAAACATGCATTAGACACACAATGACATAAAGTCAACAAGACGGTCATTTCCCTTGGATTAGGCATAAACAATAAAATAAACTATAAAAATTAAAATAAACTAAATCGAAAATATCACAAGATTGACTAACATATAAAAGGGAAATCACAAAGAAATAAATATAAACAAAAATTGATGACAAATGAATAATGAGAAATATGAAATGACAGAGAGAAAAATCAAGCATAAAGAGATATAACTAAAAAAAATTAATTCTAAACTAAATTGAAATTCTAAGGTTATTAAGTTAAATCTAAACTAGATTAAAACTCTAAAAGTTATTAACTTAAATCTATACTAAATAAAAATTCTATGTTTATCAAAATAATTCTAAACTAACCAAAAATAACTCTAAAATCACTAAATTAATTCCAAGTTAAACTAATCTAAATAACAAAACTTATCTAATAACTAGACATAATTAATTATCTAATTAACTTTTACTAACCAAACTAAATTAAGAAGTAAGACTAATTTAATTATAAAAAGGGTGTCAAACAGAATGATGGGGTGAAGTTAGAAATACATATGGGTTTGGAGAAATTGGTTGAATTAAAGCCCAAAATGGCATAAAACAAATAACCTAACAAATAAAAAAAATAGTGCTGCTGGGCTAAGGTAAATGGGGGGGGGGGGGGTGATTGGCAGATCGCTAGGCTTTGGTTGTTGGGTTAAAGGCCCAAAACAAAATGAAGCAAAATAAACCCTAATGACACTTAAAGATATGAGTCGATGTACATTATTATCTCTCACCTTCATTTTCCTCTCAACCGTACACTTCCCCTGTTTCTATTCCCGAAAACACCTCCCCTTCACTTTGCTCACGGTTTCCGCTTCGTAAGACAACAACAACAAAAATCCGCTCACCTGTCTCTATTGTCAACCTTTGACTGACTTTTTATTTGGATTCAGATAAACAAAATTTAAATGATGAAAAAGGGAAAAGCGATGGATTCAGAAGCTTACCTGTCAGACGCTTCTTCAATGAGAGGATACTGAGAAAACTAGAAAGGTCCCAAGTATGCGTTATTCGTCTCTTTTCTTCTTCGTTTCCTCTTTTATTTCCGCTTGCTTTCTTCCATGCTATTATTGTTTTTATGCGTCTGAGTTATATATGCTTTATTATTGGACCGCCACAAGTGACGCGGTTGCGAAACTTCAAAGGTCTGCTTCTGTTTTGATTGAGGTGTTGTTGTTATTCTGTTGTGAATATTGATATAGTTACAGGTTGGAATTGAGAAAATTAATAGAGACTTGTAGTTTGGAATTGTTGTTGAAATAGATTGCTCAAATTTGTGTTTATCTTTTTCACGGTGTATGACAAAGATTTGAAGGGTTAGTTAATTCTTGGTAATGTTGTTGGTGATTCTCCAAGGTATGGGGAGAAGATGGAGCAGGATTATGCAGTATGTGTGTTTTGCAGAAGGATTTGAAGGTTTCCTTGGTGAAGTTTTCTTCTATTTTCTGGTGTGTGTTTCTAGTGTTTGATATTTCTATGTGGTTTTTCTTCTTTTTCGCTGCCTCTTGTTGTCTGCCCCCTTTTCTGTTGAGGCGAAGCTCCAATTTATAGGGAAAAAACTAATGGAATTTGGGGGGAAATTTTGGTTAATTTAAACATACTTGGTGTACTGTCTTGATGCTTTTCTAATCCAGGTTATGTTTGGTATAATTTCATGTAATGCTTTGTTGTTTTGCAGTAGGTTTTGGACAATATTACAAGCTTTTTTCACAGGGGAAGCAGCAGGTCTTGGGCTGGTTTTTGGGCTATTTGTGTAGTAGGACAGCAACAGGTTTTCCTCTATTTGGAATAGGTTTTGGAGGTTTGTGGACAATTTAGCAGTGCTGCAGGTCAAAGTGGAGGGCTGGAATTTATAGGCAGCAACTTTGGCTTGTATGGAATTATTACAAGAACCATTTTTTTTGGGAATTATTTTGGACATAAGGGAGTTTAACAAAGGCATGAAGAGTTTATAATTTTAGGAAATGAATTAGGATTTTTATTTAGGTTCAAATGTAGTGCTTGAAGTCTTTTGTAATGCTTGTATTTGGACAAAGTTTTGTAGCCATGGAGCAAAGTAACAATGTCATGTATTTTTGTTTATGTTAAGACAAGTTTGATAAATTGTCATGAATGATATATTTTGAATGAATGGACATCATCTCTTGAATGGATTTTGATCTTTGAATTTGGGACTTGTAACCTTGAACTTTACTTGAATGGTGAATTCATGTTGAATTGATATTGAAGGAAGAATGATGAGTGAAACTTGAACTTGAGATTTTGAATAGACTTTGATGGTGATTTTGATGATCTTGTATCTTTAAGTTTCTATCATTTTCTTGAATTGAATAAGAACTTTTCCTTAAAAATGGTCTTTGTAGAATTGGTGGACTTTTGGTGAATTTCACTTTAAGAATATTTGCGAACTTGAATAGCATTGAAATCAAAGACATCATTTGATTGAATGCTCAAATCTTCTTTGCTAAATCTCTAAGTTACATCTTCAATTCACAGTAACCTTCAATACAAATCAATGGTACCCCAAATGAACAAATAGTTCCTTAAGAACCTCAATCAAAAATCCATCGTGATCTAATAATCGTTAATGCTCAAACACAAGTGACTTGAAATATGTAATGAGCCATCAAAGAATCCTCGATACAAACATCTTGTATTATGATGATCTAAACATAAGAATGAACATCTTTGAGAAAACAATTACGGTGTGAATTTAATTTAGAGGTTAAGAATATTCTAAATCAAAAACAATGAACAATAATGTTTCAATAAGTTCCATGTCTTTCTAAGCACAACTTGACTTTGATTCTTGATGAACACTTGTAGATGACATCAATTGTAACAACATGAAAAAATAATTGCCTCAAAATATTAAAAATTGAGGAAGTTATGATCCGTGGAAGTTGGGCACGACTATTTTTAGATTAGGTCAAAATTCGTAAAATGACCTCTAAAGTATTCAAAATTCTGATGATCCTCAGTACATAATTAACTCTTGACTTGTAAAGAGAAGTTGGAGATGATGTCAAGGAGAGTCATACTTGAAAGGAACCGTTAAAAAATATCGAATAATGAAGAAGTTACAATCGTTTGAACTTGATCTTGAAAATGTTGACTTTTTACCCAATATAGTTAATTTTCAGTCATCTGAGCCATTGACTGAGCAAGCTTGTGATGCAAGACTTGAAACCTAATATGAGAATTCTTGAAGACATATGAATAACCATGAAAACCACTTGAGACCTTAGAAACCCGAACTTCCTTGTGAAAGATGAAACCCTCATTGTAAGTCAGATACTTAAGAGAAGAATTTGTCCGATCAATTCTTGAGCCAGCTTGAGCATTTGAGAACCCTAGGAGAATGTATTGAAGAAATGGGAGGGAAAATTTTAGGGTATAACAGTTTCCCATGTTCAATCTTCTTAAACCTGAAGAGTTAGATTGACATGTCCCCCATTCTTGACTTGAAGGTAGAAGATGATTGAACACTTAAGTGCCTGTAAATTTTCACTCATATGTGCATGAAGTAACATTGTTGATTGATTGTATTGCTTGAATGGACTTAAAGATGCCATTCAGAAAGGTGACGGAGAGCCGTAAGAGATGGGCTTATAGATTCCATAAAAAGTTAACTATTGATAGAAGTATCAGAGTGAGTCTACACTCGGTTGTATCTGAAGAATGTTTTCCAGAATGAACCTCTGGGAAAGTTGTTTGAGTAAATTCTTGTCATGTAGATAGTAGCCCTGTCCTGTTTCGGGAATTGATCTACAATCTTCTTTGTTGGTAAACCCGTCCTATTTCGGGAGTTAATCTTTGATCTGTTTTTTGTTAGTAAACTCGTCCTGTTTCGGGAGTTCATACCATTTGGTGATAAAGATAGTCGCTCCGTCCTATTTTGTGAATTGATCTTTATCCGACCATAAAGAGACAGATAGTTTCCTCGTCCTATTTCAAGAGTTAATCTTTGCTCGGTTATAAAGAAAGAAAGATAGTTTCCCCGTCCTGTTTTGGGAGTTAATCTTTTCTTTGCTTTTCTCTTTGTTGGTAAACGCATCCTGTTTCGAGAGTTCATACAATTTGGTGATAAAGATAGTCTCCTCGTCCTGTTTCGGAAATTAATCTTTATCTGACCATAAAAAGGAATATAATTTCCCTGTCCTGTTTTGGGAGTTAATCTTTGCTCGATTTATATAGATAGTTTCCTCGTCCTGTTTCAGAAATTGATCTATAATTTCTTTCCACATATAGTTCCCCTGTCTTATTTTAGGAATTAATATGTGTCTGGTCATACATATAGTTGCCATGTCTTGGTTTAGGAATTAATCTGTGACTTGTTTGAAAATTGTTGATGATATTTGTCTGTTTGTAGATTTTACCTGAAAAGATAAAGAGTTAGATGTATGCAATATCATGATGTATGAAATGCATTGCTTAATGATGTTTTCAAAGTAAATGAGAGTGTGCTATATGCCTTTCATATGCATATGCTATGATATTTGTAAATGATGTACGAATGTGTAGTGTTGTTGAAGCGTATTAGTAACTCTGTATAATGTTTCTGACTGGGGAAAATAAATCCCTGACCGTTTTTGGGGATGAAGAATATGTGTAATCTTCAATCTTTGTTTAGAATGTTTCTGTTGGGCATTCTTGTTTCCTATTTGAGGAAACTCCGTTGGGGAATGTTGACTTCTGTTTGGGGAGAAGAGTTCAGGAACATTGGTCGTTCATCGCTCTACTGGAGAATTTAATTCTCATATACCCTGACTGGGGATAAAAGAGATGGATAACCTTTCGAGGTGTTGTCTGGCCGAGTTTCTGATATAGATTCCGAATCGTCTGGAGAGAATAAGGCTAAATAGTATCTGGTTTTGTTCCAGATTCAGTAGCAACTCTTTGGGGATAGTGGTTCAGACTGCTCTTTGTTGGAGATGAGAATCTTGTTGGTATTTAGAGAAATAGACTCTGACTGGAGAGACTGAACTTTGCTAGGGAAATAAACCTTCTTGGGGAAATAAACCTTGTTTGGGAAATAAACCTTAAACTGGACGGAGAAATATTCTGCTGAGAAATACTCTTGCTAAGGAAATGAGCTCTGTTGTAGAAAAGAAATCTGCAGGTTTTTTTACAGTTTTTAAGGAATAAACTCAGTTGGGGAAGAGAATTTCCATAAACTGTACTAATGCCATAATCTACGATGGAGACTGGAATTCCATTAGGTTGGCGACATTGCTGGGAAAAAGATCATATTCCTTTATCCGCCAGGGTGATTAGCTGGTGAGTATAATTAGGTTAATTCATCCTTGTCAGGAATGTATCTTTGTTTAAAATGAGTTTGTGAAGATGACTCTTGTGGGGATAATCCTGTGAGGATCTTTTTGTGGGGATACATGGACGACTTAAACAGTATCCTAACTCGTAGAGTCTTGAGCAAATGCTTATTCCTGTTTTTATGCACATATTTGTTTAACATTTAATCATATTCATATGCATATGTTCATTCAATTTTAGTCATTAGATGTTTTTTGCAAACAAAACATAAAAGGTAAAACAAAAAGTTTGAATTTTGAAATTTGCATTTCTATTGATAGTTTGCCCATAAACAGGCGGTTTTGTACAAAGAGATATAAATCCTAGTAAGAGGATATCGTTGTGAAATAAAGAGAGTACAAAGTGAAAACAAAATAATAGTTATGTGGAAATAATCTCATCGGGTTCCAACTCTGCTATCTCCCCTATATTTTCAAGCATCTCGTCCCTTATTGTCGGAAGAGGTTGACTGAATTGATCTACACCATTCGAACTTGATGTTGATAATAAATTTGGCTGTGAGTGATCCAATGGGACATAGTCGCACGCTTTAATCCCTAATTTTTTTCCTGGACCGCCCTTTCGGGTTTTCAGTCCACCAGGATACCCTTTTTGGCCCAAGCCGCCTTTTCAGGTTTTAGACTTGTCGGGTGTACAATTATATATATATATATATATATATATATATATATATATATATATATATATATATATATATATATATATATATATATATATATATATATATATATATATCCTCAACTTTTTCCCGAACCCTTTTGGTTCGCAGGGATGCCCTTATTTTTGCCTAGGCCAGTCAACCTAGCGGGTCGTTTTCATGCGTAGTATCTTTTGATTATGTCAGCATTCACAGGGTGCGGAAAATCTTCAGCTTCCATGGTGGTAAATATCATAGCGCTGCCCGAAAATATCTTCTTAATTACAAATGGCCCTTCATAGATGGGAGTCCATTTTCCCCTGGGATCACCTTGTGATAGAATGATGCGCTTTATTATCAAGTTACCAGCCTTATATACTCGATGCTTGATCTTCTTATTGAAGGCTTTGATCATACGCCTCTGATATATCTGACCATGACAAACAGCAATAAGCCTTTTCTCGTTAATCAAATTCAACTGATCCAGCCTAGTTTGAATCCACTCGTCTTCTTCCAAATATGCATCCTTCATGATTCTCAGAGAAGGAATATGAACTTGGACAAGTAGAACAACTTCCATACCATAGACCATAGAGAACGTGGTTTCCCCAGTTGAAGTTTGTGCTAAAGTGCGATATCCATGAAGAGAAAACGGTAACATTTCGTGCCAGCCTTTGTAGGTCACAACCATCTTCTGTATAATCTTCTTAATATTCTTGTTGGCGGCTTCCACTGCGCCATTCATCTTTGGTCGATATGGAGAAAAGTTGTGATGCTTGATCTTAAACTGCGTATAGAGTTAAGTGATCATAGTGTTTTTGAGATTAGTACCATTGTCTGTAATGATTCTCTTAAGGATGCCATACCGACAAATAAGGTTATGCTTGGTGAACCATGCCATAACATTCTTGGTAACAGAGGAGAACGAGGCTGCTTCAACCCACTTTGTAAAGTAATTGATGGCGACGAGGATAAAGTGATGTTCATTAGAGGCAGTGGGTTTGATCTCTCTAATCATGTCAATGCCCCACATTGCGAAAGGCCAAGGATCAGTCAAAACATTCAGAGGAATTGGAGGCACATGTACTTTATCAGCATAGATTTCGCATTTGTGACACGTTCTGGAGTGGTGATGGCAATCAGTTTCCATGGTCGACCAATAGTAACCCGCTCTCAGGATTTTATTATCCATAATATGTCCACTAGAATGAGTACCGAAGATACCTTCATGCATTTCTTCCATAATCTTTTCTGCTTCTTTTTTGTCCATACAATGAAGTAGAGTAGAATCATGATTGCGCTTGTATAAAACTTTGTTGCTCAGAAAGAACTTAGCTGAGAACCTCCGTAGGAATTTCTTGTCATTGATAGATGCCCCTTCAGGATACTCTTGAGTCTCAAGGTATATTTTCACTTCATGAAACTAAGGCTTTATTTGTACTCCGTCAGTGTCAATTTCATAGAAGTGTGCCGGTTCATCTAATCTTTCGATGGTAATTCTGGGAGCCTCATTATCCCGTCTGACCTTAAACATGGATGACATGGTATCTAATATGTCCACCAACTAATTATCCTCTCTTGGGATGTGCTCAATAGGGATCTCTTCGAAGTACAGAATTAAGGTCAGTACATGCTCTCGGTATGCAATGAGATTTGGGTGTTTCGTATCCCATTCTCCCTTAACCTGACTGATTACCAGAATTGAATCCCCATATACTCTCAAGAACTTGATTCTCATATCAGTAGCAGCTTTAATACCCATGATGCACGCTCCGTACTCAGCCAAATTATTGGTGCAGTCAAAGAAAAGTCTGGTAGTGAAGGGTGTATGGCAACCTTGAGGAGAGATAATTACAACACCAATTTCATTTCCAAGTGCGTTAGAAGCTCCGTCGAAAACTATAGTCCACCAGGATCCTAACTCGGGTCCTTCATACGGTCCAGATTCTTCATAATTCGTAACTAGCATATTGTTCTTGTTTGGGAATTCAAAATTCATAGACTAGTAGTCGTGTACAGCTTAATGACCCAGATGATCTTCCAGTAAACTTCCTTTGATTTCCTTTTGAGTGGTGTAGTGAATGTCGTATTCTGTTAGGACCATTTTCCATCGGGCTATTCTTCTGGAGAGAGCTGGCTTCTCAAATATGTATTTTACGGGATCCATTTTAGAGATCAATAGAGTAGCATGAGTCAATATATATTATCTTAGTCGGTGAGCAGCCCATGCCAAAGTGCAGCAAGTTTTCTCGAGCAGTGAATAACTTGTTTCACAGTCGGTAAACTTTTTTCTAAGATAGTTGTTGTACCCCAAAATTTTCCCTCTCATTTCACTCAACACATGCCCATTGAAGTCCTCAACTTGCTCAAGGATGCCCAAGAGTTGACCAGACAAACTCTCTCCTAAGGCAATGTACCTCAAACTAGGGTTTTCATTTTCATCAAGGTGTGGGAACTCCAAAGGTCCTAAATACTTTCCATGATCCTAATATGTTCTCAAGATCATCCATGTCAAGTTTCATGCCTTGCACAAGAAGTTTGCTCCGTCAATTGCTCAGATGCCTGAAAATCAATTGTACTAGGTCAAAAGTCAATTGTGGCCCACATACAGTCAAACTTCAAGATTTTTGGTCAAAATCAACATTTTGAAGAGATATCCATAATTTGATCAAGGGTTGATCATGATTCCTCAAGGAATGCCCCAAATTCATCAAAACCCAAAGGTTGCTAAATTAGGGTTTCTCAGGAAAATTCAACCAAATTTTGACCAAGCATAACTTCTTCATAATTTATCAGAAATTTTCCATCATAGTCTCGTTTCAAATAGGATTCAATTCCCTACAACTCATCTTCATCCCACAAGTTCAAAATATGCACTCATCAAAAGATATGAATTTCTACATTGTAGGTCCTTTTGAAAAGTCAACAAAAACACCTTTTGGGTCAAAGCTTCTTACATGAACATGGAAGACCCAATTGAGATGAAACCAAAAGGGTTGTTTAGGGGACATCCTAAGCTTTCTAAAAAGTCCAAGAACACCCTCTTAGGATTAAAATTGAGGGAGATATGTATTGTCAAAATTGACCAATTTTTGGAAATATGCATGAAGTCAACATTGATCAAAAGGACTTTCTTCCAAATGGGCCCATGTTTTCTTGTTTGAAACTTGTTCCTAAGATGGCCCACGACCCCTGAGCTTATCCACCTATTATTTTATTATTTTTATTATTTATTTTTATTTTCTATCCATTTAAATCAAAATAAATCACTTTAAATAGTAGAATAATCAAATAAAATCAAAGATTTGATTTTATGAGCATATTATGAGTCCATGAACAGCTAGCAAATCAAAAAATTCGTGCAAGAGCTAATTGATTAGAAAAGATCTTAATTTGGTCTGTTTTGGAAACAAATCATACAATGCAAAGAATGAAATCAAATCTCCATAATTTGCAAAGATATGATCAGTTTTTGTTGACCTATATCATTCTATGATATATACACAATATTTCTAAAGCATAAGAAAGGTTTTTGGGTCGTGAAAACAAGGAGGTCAACTTCAATTTTTTGTCAAAAAAAGTGATGATCACATAATTTGGTCTATTCAGGCAATTCCAAGGCCAACAATCCTTTCCTGGACATTTTCTGAAGCCATTCCAATCATCCTCAAGCCTTAAAACCTTCAGAAATCACGCCTCACAGTGTCACGGTTTGCATCTTTTTTCAAGATTCGTTTTCAATAATTTATCCATCATAAACATGTTTTGATCATATATCCATGCTTGCTATCATATTTGCAATGTTTTTGATTGGTTTGATTGATGTTTAAGTGTAGGAATGGCACGATGCCATTGTTAGGGATTTGAGGTCCCAAATTGGGAATTCCATATAGAGGCAAAATTGGACAAAATTAGGGTTACTATCATGCTTAAAAGATGATTTGCAATTGATCCATGTCTTTGGTTTGAATTTATTCTACTTGTGCTGCATTTTTGAATTTTACAGGTTTATGGCTATGAACAAAATCCGTCACTATAGCTTTTAGTGACGGAAATGACTGTAGGTAAAAGTGTGGCCAAAAACAACAGTTATGGGGAAGAAGACAATTAGGTGGCAGAATTCCATTGGGTGATCTGAATCACGCGCGCGTTTGGGAAAGACCACTTTATTTCCTTTATATTTTATTTATGTTATTATATTTACAACTAACCATCCCAGCACAAATTGCAAAAGCGCAGGCGGTGAAGCAAAGGGTTCTGGGTTCGATCCCATAATATCACGTTTTCATATTTTCCAATTTCTTTGTCCCAGATCCAGCGAGCCTCACCTTCAAAAGGGCCATCATTCATCCTCAAATCCACGCCATCAGATCATGTCCTGGCCAGATCTAACGCCTCAAGCATGCAGGCGCGTGGTGGACCACCTGAAGGCCAGCTGCACTGTATCCCCACGTGGGCAAATGGGTCTATAATTTTGGGCTTAACAGATCCATTCCACTCCCCCCAATCTGCTTTCACCACAGGCCCAATTACCTTCTTTCTTTATTTTCTTTGTTTTATTTGATTAATTTCTTTTTTACAAAACAACAAAAAAATCATTTTTTTATTTAATCATAAAATCAAGAAAACCACAAAATTGTAGAATTAGGTTTTTTTAATATTAAAATTAGTTTTTTTTTGGAAAATAATTAATTTAATGATATTGACTTGATTGTTTTCATAATTAAAATTAATTAGACAAATTAGGTTTAATTCACAAATATTTAATTTTCTCAATAAAATACCAAAAAATATTTTTCTTTAATTAATTAGATTTAGGTTAAGATTTCAAATATTTTTTTCTCAATAATAAAATACAAAAAAATATTTTCTCTTTAATTGATTAGATTTTTAGAATTTAAACTTTGATTCTCGCACTTAATTCTCGCGCGCAATATTTTATTTTCCAATTATTGTATTTGCTTCGGGTTTGTAATAGTTTTTTAATTAGGGTTTACCGCATATTATTTATTGTTTAATCACTGGTTTTTGGTCATGTAACCCCCTCCCCGAAGCCTTGTAATAGCGTAGATTTACTTTCCCGCTTTTAATTTTTGCAACTATGAACTGTCTAGATGTATGGATAATAGGATTGCATGCAAAAGACAAATAAAATTAAAATAGTAGATCACCTTAATTGTGCAAAGATTAAATAACTGAAATCAAACACATGCACGTGCTCACTCCAAGGGTTTGCCTCACTTGGTTGCCTCGGAAATAATGGTCATGTCCCTCGAACGTAGGGATATCTTAGTAAAGACCCTCGGTATAAAAGTCATCATAAAAGATCATGGTCCCTTACTGTCCCTCGAGTTTCCTACGAGAAATGATCTGGTCCCTCGATGTTGCCCACAAATATATGATGACGGTCCCTTCGAAATGCTAAGGTATCCTTACATGTTGCCTTCAATGACCATAACGTCCCTTTCGAATGTCCCTTGAAACATACAATGATGATGCTACCTATTCCTTAATAATAGGATAGCGCTGTCTAAAGGAAAACGAACAGACTTTTTTCGAGTAGGTAGAAAACTCCTAGGTACTTGCTCAAACAAAAACTTTCACACAAACACTTTTCAAAAACAGTTTTTAAAACAACTTCATCACACTCTTGAGGACAGAAACAAGGGTTGTCACGAAGTAAAACAAAATTTTTCAAAACAAGCACACACAAGCAATTTGAAAAATAAGCAAGTACCTAAGAGCCCATGGAAAACCATGGATAGAAAGGGTGCTAACACCTTCCATTTCTATAATCTACCCCCTGTACTCACAAACATTCTCGAAAAAGGTTTTTTCTGTTCTTTTTTCCTTTTCCTTAGTTGGATAAAATAAAAGTCGGTGGCGACTCTTGCTTACTGCGACATTTTGAGAACAAAAAACGCAAACCAGTATTAACAGTCGGTTCTGCCACCGTATAACAGAAATGGAGACTCTACTGGGGAATAAAATATAAAGTGGGGTAAACCTTACGATATAGGTCATATTTAATTTCTTTCTCTTGATTGTCTTGCTTGCTTTATATTTATGGGAACTGTTTGGGTTATTTGATCCTACACCCGGATTGGGAAACACCTTTTAGGTAAGTAGAAATAAACTGTGAGGGAGTTGTGTTGGGGTATACCGACACGGTTGAAGCAGTAGCTACGTTGATGTGGCACTTTGGTTGGTACCCGTAACTCTTGAGTCAATCAGGGATATGTACGGGGCCGCCGCATGGTATCGTGAAGCATCAACTGACCTTAGAACCTTTAATTGCACAACTTGGCCAGTAGGACGTAGCGAGATGGCCGACTTTGGTGTATGCCCAAGGTCGACAGATACTCGATGCTACACTCATTAAGGTTTGACTCTTGAGTTTTGTTTGGTTGCAAGTCAATCGCCTATTGAACAAAGTTGGGGGAAAGATTGGTGATATTGAGATCCCTCAAGAGGGTACTACCTTAAAACCCATGCAAGCCTAAACCTAAGGCTGTTTGTGTGACTTGTGTGCTTTCAACTTGAACTACTTGCAGGGTTTTATTATCTGACGACATGAGTTCCTTGCAGGTTTTGTTTACAGTCATTATCCAATAACTTGGATTTCTTGCAGGGTTTACTTGCTTACATCACCCCACACTTTTGCTTAAACACATAGCATACAGATCATAACATGACACTTCATACTAACTATTTCAAGGATCTCGAGAGCCTGTGATGCAGGTTATGATGAACCAAACGTCTAGAAAGGGGCAAGGGGATTTATTTTCCTCTAGCCAATTCCGTTAAAAGATCAAAACACGACAACTTGAGCCAGGGGCTATGACCCACTTGATATGGTGAGCTTGACTCTCGTAGAATGACATTCGACGATACAAATTTTTTCAATCAAAGCTGCAAATCTAAACTTCTGACATTTTCTTGTTTACCTCGCAAGATCCTTGAAAACATTGCATACATATCATACATATCATTGCATAACAGGTCTCATAACAGGTCTCTCATGTTCTCGCTGTTTATTTAAGAAATGGCTTTCCAACAAGACAACAAAGATCTTCAAACTCAAGAAGCTCAGTTCATGGAAATGTTCCTAAACCTATCCAAGGGGCAAGAAGACCTGAAAACACTCTTCACCTGGAATCTGACTAAGGAACGTCCTGACAACAACAAGGATGAACAATTGGAACAACTGCAAGCTGAGGTAGAAGCAATGAGAATACATATGCTGGGGCAGATGGCTCTTATCCAAAATATAGCTCGAGGACAAGAAGGGATAAAAGCCTTCCTCAACAAGCTTCACCAAGATGGATGCAGATCCATGAAACAAACAGTTAAAATTTGGGATCAAGGCATTAATCAGCCCCCAGTGAGAGAAGAGGTTGGTTTGGTCAGGAACAGACCTTTCCAAATTTCTACTACATCACATGCCCACCACAACCTCGCCAACGACAACGGGGCAATCGGCATAAGAAGAATACATCTGAAAGATGCTTCACCGAAATCAACATGTCATTAGCTCAAGCATTACAACACATGTTGAAGGACAAGTTGGTTACGTTAAGGGACCCTACTCAGAATCCCAACATAGCCTCCCAAGGTACAATCCAAATGCAATATGTGCGTACCACTCCAACAGTCCGGGACATGACACCAACAACTGTTGGGCGTTGAGAAATAAAATTCAAGACCTGATTGATGAAGGAACATTGGAATTCACACAAGATGGTCAACTGGAATGTTTATGTCAATCCTCCAAGGCCCACCATTTGAAGTGACAAGTTCTAACAAGAGGGCTTTTCGTTCATTAGAATTTTCAATTTGTAATTTTCTTTTGATTGTTCGAACATTTATTCACGTCAAACTTTGTTACTTTATCAATGCATTGCATATGTCTGTTTTGAATTAATCTATTCGTATTCACTATATTTAAACTTCGTTCCTTTTCATGATATTGAACTCTCGATTAAAAACCCTAAGCCTTAGAGGGAGGATGACGAAAATGATACCACAATCTCTACAGTATGCTTTTGAACAGACCCCGCTGACCATGTACAGGCGTTGTTTCAAATCCTAAACAGTGGAGTTATAAGGAAGATAATCCCTAGTCAACCCCTTCGAGCCAAAGAAGTATGAGTTTTTCTTTTCACACTAATTAAAACCCTTAATCATAACCTGGGGAAGGGTAGTTTTCTCAGTTAATTCAGAGGCGCATTCAGTCACAATATTCTGCTTCGTACACAATGAATGGCATTGAAGACGTCCTTCCAAAACAAAAGACGGTGATGGTTCCGTATAATCGTCAAGACAAGCAGTCATTATCTCTCGAAATAAAAGCCCATTAAGTCAAAACCTATGAAGGAGACTTAAGAGAAAAATTGGGGAATCCCACTGACTGTAATCACAACAGAAATAGTTCAGGCAAAAGAAGGGATAACGAAGAAAAAAAAAGAGGTTACTACAAATCCTCGACAAAAAGAAGATTACAAAAATGACTGCCTTTTCAAAACAAATGTTCAATTTCTGAATCATCACCAAGTATCAGAGCAAAGATTTCAGACTCAATCGGGATCTAAACGCGCAATTAATTGAGCATAAAACTGAAGAACATCACGAAAAGAGGGTTGGGTACAAATAAAATTTGAGCCTTTATCCTTTGTTTCTTGAACCGTGAACCAGGCCACATTATAACCCTTAAAAGTCATAGCTGAAGCATGGGTTAGTTTGAGAGCATACTGTTACAAAGGTATCCTGACTCCTGTAGGCTTTGTTACAAATTCCTAGTTGATATCACATTCTTGCAAATTTCGTTTTACTACACAAAACACATTTTCAAAAATTTTTCAAGACAGACATGAGTTTTGCATTCTTTTAATAACATTTTTTGCATATGACTAATTGTTTGACAGCAGAGAAATCCTCACAATGGATATTCAATGAACAGACATTCTCTCAATGGACAGAATCACCTCAGCGGGAAAGACACTTCCAATAACAGGTCTTCCATAAGCAAGGGGCATGACATGATGTCTAAACACACCTGGGGAAGACTCTCCAAAAGTGCCAAATAACCAGGGGCAGATCTCCATCTGAATCACTTGGGGCATTATGCACGCATTCCAGCAACGAATCATGTGCCATCAAGAA
This sequence comes from Vicia faba, assembly GCA_948472305.1. Lineage (NCBI taxonomy): Eukaryota > Viridiplantae > Streptophyta > Magnoliopsida > Fabales > Fabaceae > Vicia > Vicia faba. Next base: position 538,112,008 of record OX451736.1, read on the forward strand.
AACATTTTTGACAGTACTACAACACAACACTATGGACAATGACAACTCTCTACACCCTATAAATGCGGACATAGTCGGAAAATACTACGCATGAAAAAAAGACCCGCTAGGTTGATACACCTAGGCAAAAATAAGGGCATCCCGGCGAACCAAAAGGGTTCGGGCAAAAGTTAGGGATAAAAAAAAAATCTGTACATCTGACAAGTCAAAAACCTGAAAAGGCGACTGGGGCAAAAAGGTATCCCGGTGGACTGAAAACCAGAAAGGGAGGTCCAGGAAAAAGTTAGGGATTTAAAATGTACGACTATGTCCCATCACTTATCTATTAGTGCAAGACTTATACCTTGATCAGCATTCATCAAGAGCACTAGAATCGAGAAACGGTTCAGATACACCCCAGATACGGATGCCATTCTGATACTCGTTCAGATTCATCTTTCAGATACATTTCAGATACGATCCAGACACAGATGTCATTCTCACACTCATTCAACACATGTTTCAAGTACAGTTCAAATACGCTCCAGATACGGATGTCATTCTAACACTCATTCGACACATGTTTCAAAGTACAGTTCATATACGATCCAGAGACGGATGTCATTCTGACACTCATTCAACACATGTTTCAAGTACAATTTAGATATGATCCAGAGACGAATGTCATCTTGACACTCATTAAATACATGTTCAAGTACAATCACGACATAAATCCATTCACAAAATCTCCGCACGTGCTTTTTCCATCATGGTACAAGGGGAAGAGACAGTTGGAAGCAAAGTCACTATCACATATAAGCCAGTGATACCTATATTCCCCACATAGCCGAGACAACCAAGGTCCAACCTCTGTATCCCCAAGCAGGAATTCCTTCCCCAGCAGGCTCTTTCAGAAAGCTGATATCTGCATTCCCCAGCTGAGTTTTATAATCATAAACAGTTTATAAGGTTTTCTCCCGAGCAGAGTTTATTTCTCTGACAACGGGAGCTCAATCTCCAACAAAGCTCTTCTCTCCATCAATGGAATTTCATCCCTAGCTGATTTTATTTCTCCAAATCAGCCGATCTTCCAACAGAGTATCTCTCTTCCCCACGGAGTCATTCCCCCACAGGATTATGCTCAGACAGAGTCTCTCCCGGCAAAATATTCTCAAGCAGAATGGATGTAAATCTCCAGCTAATCATCTTCGGTCACTATCCCCAGCAGAAACGAAGAAATCAACTCCTTATACTCTCCCGCAGTAGTCCAGGATTTATTTTCCCCAGCTAGAGAATATCGCAATAGCATTGCATATCCATACATCATGGCATACACATACATATTATACAGCACAATCTCATTTATTTTGAGAACATCATTACTCAATACATTTCATACATCATGACATTACATACGACTAACTCTTTACCTTTCAGGGAAAGATGCAATCAAGTTCTTTTCAAGATCTTCTCTGGTTCAGTCAAACCGACACTAAGGTTTATATTCTAGTTGAAGATGTTCTAAGACTTTCGTCTGGGTCAGCCGAATCTCTGCTAAGATTCCCATGATTTCTATGCCAGTCAAAGTTATTCCTAGACCTCTCCCGGGATCAGTCAAATTGATACTAATATTTCTCTCCCATTTGAAGTTCTCACGAGTTCTCTCTGGTTCAGTCAAACCGACACCAAGGTTTCTATTCCAGTTGAAGATATTCTAACACCTTTCAAGATTTTCTCTGGTTCAGTCAAACTGACACTAAGGTTTCTATTCTAGTTGAAGATGTTTTAAGACTTTCGTCTGGGTTAGCCGAATCGCAGCTAAGATTCCCCTGATTTCTATGCCAGTCAAAGTTATTCCGAGACCTCTCCCGGGTTCAGTCAAATCGATACTAAGATTTCTCTCCCAGTTGAAGACATCTCGAGACCCTTCCCTGGTTCACTCAAATGGATACTAATATTTCTATTCCAGTTCAATACTATAAAGCCTGGAATCGACTAGATAATGGTATATCTCAAATTCAAGCTATGAAGCCCGGAAATCGACTGAATAATATCTTTATTTCTCCAAAATACTACGAAGCCTGAAATCGACCAGATAGTGGTATATCTCAAATTCAAGCTATGAATCCCGGAAATCGACCGGATAATAGCTTAATTTCCCCAAATTACTGAAGCCTGGGACACGACCGAATAACGATACAAAATACCACGAAGCCTGGAATCGACCAGATAGTGGTATATCTCAAATTCAAGCTATGAAGCCCGGAAATCAACCGGATAATATCTTAATTTCTCCAAATTACTGAAGCCTGGGACACGACCAGATAACGGTATGAGACGCTGTGAAGTCTGGAGCACGACCAGATAACGGTAAGAAACACTAAAACCTGGAGCACGGCCAGATAACAGTATAAGGTACTGCGAAGCTTGGAATTAGACCAGATAGCAGTTCACTCGGCCAATTACTATGAAGCCTAGAAATGACCAGATGTTAGTATGCCTTAAATTCAAGTTGAAACTCGGATGCGACCGGATAACCACTTAATTCCTTCTGAAGCCTAGAACACGACCAGATAAGAATTGAGAAATTGCAAAGCCTGGAGCACGACCAAATAGCAAGTGTAATCTCATCTCCCCGGTAAGTCACTGTGAAACCTGGAGCACGACCAGATAGCACTTAATCTTATTATCCTCAGCAAATCACTGTAAAGCCTGGAGCACGACCAGATAGCAGTTCACTTTCACCTCCTCGACTAAGAGATGATTCCCCAGTAGAGTAACCGACAACTGAAGCTTCTAAAATTCTATTTCTCCCAAGACAGAGACCAACATTCCTCAACAGATTCCTCCTCAACGACAAGAATAGGAATTCCCATCAAAGGAATATCTCTGGAAATCAACATCCTCTAGATGGAATCTTTAAGCCCATCTCCGACGATTCTCCATCATATCTTCTGGAAAGCATCTTTAAGCCCATCTCCGGTGACCTTCCGTCATCTCCTCCAAAAGGCATCTGTAAGCCCATTCCCGATACTACCTACATAGTCCAGCACCATTGTGATACGGTGGGAGAACTGACTTGAGGGTTTGCGTTTGTGTTTGCAAATGTTACGGTTAGCAAGAGTCGCCACCGACTTTTCTTTTATCCAAAAGGAAAGGTGAAAAAGCATAGGAAAGACCTTTAGAGATGTTTTTAAGTTCGGGGGGTAGATTATGAAAAGGGAAGGTATTACCACCCTTTTCATCCATGGTTTTCCATGGGCTCTTAGTTACTTGTTAGATCACTTGCTTTTGTTTGAATGTGTGCTTGTGGTGGTGATTTTTGAAAGTATTTTGAAAATGGAACTTCGTAATGGTTCTCGTTTCTACAAGAACGCCTATGAAGTGTTTGTTTCGAAAATAGTTCAAAGATGTGTTTGTGAAATGTGTTTTTGAAAGTATTTTGAAAATGTAACTTCGTAATGGTTCTCGTTTCTATAAGAACGTATACAAAGTGTTTGTTTCGAAAATAGTTCAAAGGTGAGAGTGTGGGTAAAAATGTTTTTGTTGTGAGCAAGCGAGTAACTAAGAGCGAATCTACCTACTCGAAAGATCTTAAATGTGCTTTTCCTCCTTCTTTAGATGTGGCTATCTTACTTTTGATTTGGTAAGAAGCCCCATCGTTGGATGTGAAGGGACGGGCATTGGGACGTTTGTATAGTCATAGAAGGAAACATATGGGACGTTTTAGCAATGTCGTTTTAGGGACTAGATTGTTTACCAAAGGCAACATCGATGGTCATCGAGGGACTATGATCTTTTATCGAGGGTCTTTGCCTAAACGCTCATGCTCGAGGGACATGACTATTTTCCGATAGGCAACGAGTGAGATTACCCTAAGGGTGCATGTGTGCAAAGTATGTTTTAGTTTGCATGGATTTTGTCTTGTATTTGAAAGGTTATCTATTTGCTGATTTTATCTTGCCATACATCCTAATTACTAGCAATATATGAAAGCAAGTAAACATGCGGAAAATCAATCCTAAGTTATTACATCACTTTAGGGGGATGGGGGTACAAATTTACAATGGGGATGAAGTGGAGACTGAAATATTACAACCACATAAAATGATAATGAAAAGAATGTGAAAATAGTGTAGAATAAAAGAAAAATGCACTTTTGAACTGCTATGTGTTGACCCATGCTGTTATGCATCGATACATAGCTTTTCCTTGCTCCTGTAAAACAAACTCTGCTCAGTATGAGGCGACACATAATGGGATGTGTCGACTCATGCACCTTCTTGCATCGACGCGAAACGCGTATGTGTCGACTCATGCACCTTCTTGCATCGACGCGAAACGCGTATGTGTCGACTCATAGTCTTTTCCCACTTCTGTTTTGTAACCTGAAATCAGTATGAGTCGATGCATGGGGTTATGTGTCGACTCATACCCTGTTTTTTCACTAGGATGAGTCGAGACATGAGGATATGTTTCGATACATGCTGCATTTTCCTGCCTTAAACATTATTTTACTGAATGTACAGGTTAGCTTATGGCATATGATGGATAAACATGAATAATAAATGATTGAATAAACCTAAACCTTAAGCAAATGACTAGTTCAAGAGGATAATAAAGTACTACATCTTGTCTTCAAAGAACAACGGCTTGTTAATGATGTAAAGACAAGATATCAAGTCTAGAGGACTTACCTTTGGACTGCACTGGTTGTTTTAGATCTGAATACTTTTCCAAATGATGTGTTAACCTTGTGAGTCTTTAGGAAGCTGCTCTGGACTGCTAGAACTGAGTTGGATTGTACTGTAATATTTTTGGTATTTTTGATGATGAAGGTGAGTAGAACTACAAGGACTGTTTTTTTTATGTTTGGACAAACTTTGTATGAAGTGTTTGGCTTAGGGAGAGTTTGTATGGTGGAATAAGAGGTTGGGGTTCTGTTTTGAACAAGAGTAGACTTAGTTTTGAAAATGAATCAAGGTTGCACATGATATTATTTTTCTGCTCAGCAAAGCTCTATATTCTTTCTCTCTAAAACTTTTTCACTTCCAAAAACCAACCCCTTGTCTTGCAAATGTTTCTTCTATTTATAAAGAAGGTTTGAGACTTGAGAAACTTCAGACTTTTTGAAAAATCCCCTGTTATGCCTTTTTTAAAATTCATAATGACAAGTTTCTTCATGATGAAGAAAGGAGTGAATTAAGGAACTTAGCCATGCTTTGCAGGTCTTGTGGATTGCTTATGATGTTGAGAGATTTTTCTGTCATCTTTGGAACAGATTTCAAGCTTTGAAAGAAGAGAGTGGTTGGAAAAGTGAAACTTTATGCAAAATGGAAATGTTGCTTTTACATTTCTAACCATAAATGGTATCAAGACTTGGACAAAGCTTCAAATGCTTGTGTAATACACTTAGGGTTTGTGTAATTTTTTGATTGTGCATAGATTTGGAGAGAATATAGCCTGAAAAGAGAGATCTTGTAGCTTTGGTTGGAATTTAGTCAAGTGTTCATCACAAATTCTGCTTTGTAATTCAAGAATGAAACCCTAACTTCATCTCCTCGATCCTCTCAGCTCAAGAATTATCTCAATGAATTCTTGGACTTTTTGGAAAGATTGGAACATCCCCTACAACTTTCATGTTGGCCATTGTGACAAAATCATCTTGGAACTATGTGAAAAAACGCCAAGAAGTTGGGATAAAATCCTGCACAAAATCTGTTGAAAAATTCTCTAAGTGTTAAATGAAAATGTCATGACTTCATGAATTTATAACTCAAAATCCAAGAACTTCTAGGAGAAGTTGTGTAAAGCAATGTTGTAGATATCACGGAGGTCTACAACTTTCATGTTGAAAGTTTCCCTTGAACTGTCTTGCATCTTGGTGAAAGAATGGCATGAAGTGATGGAATTATCATGTATAAAAACACTTAGAAAATTTCTAAGTCTTGGAAATCTTGAGTTTTCAAGTTGACTTTTGACTTTCTTAACTTCTTAATGATCAAGCTTGATATTTTTGAATGTCTTGATGAATTGTGATATTTGAAACTTAATGTTGACCAAAAAGTAAAAGTTTGACTTTCCAGTATGCAATCGACCATTTTGCCCTTGTGCCAATTTCAAGCCTAAATTGATGTATCAGTGCTGCAAACTTGATGTCATAGAAGATCTTGTGAGAAAATCCTTGAGAAATGAGAGGGCAAATTTTGGGGTACAACAGCTGCCCCTGTTCAATCTTCTTAAACCTGAAGAGTTAGATTGGCGAGTTTTTCCATTCGTGACTCGAAGGTGGAAGATGATTGGACACTAGAGTGCCCAGAAATTTGCACTTGGCAATGTGTAGTTGAGGGAATGGGCTTAAATATTCCATTTTGAGAAGTGACAAAGTCTTGTTGGGGATGGTATCTGACAATATTTTGAATGAGTGACAGAATGACATCCGAATCTGGATTGTATCTGGACTGTATTTTGAATGAATCTGGAATAAGTATCAGAATGCCAGCCATATCTGGATCGCATCCGAACTGTCTCTATAAGGGATCTGGAATAAGTATCAGAATGTCAGCCATATCTGGATCGCATCTGAACTGTCTCTAGAAGGGGTATGGAATAAGTATCAGAATGTCATCCATATCTGGATCGCATCTTAACTGTCTCTAGAAGGGATCTGGAATAAGTATCAGAATGTCATCCATATCTGGATCACATCTGAACTGTCTCTAGAAGGAATCTGGAATAAGTATCAGAATGTCAACCATATCTGGATCGCATCTGAACTGTCTCTAGAAGGAATCTGGAATAAGTATCAGAATGTCAACCATATCTGGATCACATCTGAACTTTCTCTAGAAGGAATCTGGAATAAGTATCAGAATGTCAGCCATATCTGGATCACATCTGAACTGTCTCTAGAAGGGGTCTAGAATAAGTATCATAATGCCAGCCATATCTGGATCGCATCTGAACTGTCTCTAGAAGGGATCTGGAATAAGTATCAGAATGTTAGCCATATCTGGATCGCATCTGAACTGTCTCTAGAAGGAATCTCAATGGATGATGAAGGAATCTGAGACGATTGCTACTCCAACAGATGATGACCTTTATCTATTGACTGATCTTTCCTGAAAAGGTAAAGGGTTAGCTGTATGCAATTTCATGATGTATGCATTGCGTAATGATGTTCTCAAAATAAATGAGATTTATGTTATATGTATTTTGTATGCATGTGCTATGAATGTTGTTGAAATGTAATTTTGTCTCGGAGAATAAATCCTTGACAAGTGTTGGGGAGTTATTAAATCCTGGATTGTTGTTGAAGAGTATGTATGTCTTCAAACTTTGCTTAGAATGTTTCCACTGAGGATCCTTGTTTTGTTGTTTGAGGAGAACTCTGCTGGGGAATCTGTAGTTTGTTAGGGAAATAAACCCTGTTGTCGGTCTGCTAGAGAGGTGATGAACTTGTTGGGGAAGTCCTCGAGGATTCTTGAAGTTTTCCCAGCTGGGGGAAGGTTTTCAAAGATTAAACTCTGGCTGGGGAGTCATCCTATGAGAAGGACTTTGGAGAGATTCATCATTGCCCCTAGTAGAAAATGTTCGCGGCATTTCCAAAAATGTTTGATTGTACATAACCCTTTGTTGAGATTGACGTTCAATGCCCCAAGTGACGGAGATGGAGGCCTGCCCCTAGTTACTCTGCACTTCTTGAGAGGTTTCCTGGAATCTTGAATGGACTGCCCCAGGTGTGTTGGATAGTGACATGTCATGTCCCCTTGTTGATAGGATATTTGTCAATGGAAGTGTCATCCTTCTTGAATTGATTTTGTCCACTGAGAGAGCTTTCATTCACTGGATATTTAGAATTTCTCCACTGTCAAACAAATAGCCACATGCAAACAGTGATATTCAAGTAATGCAAAGTTTATGTTTGTCTTGAAATTTTGAAAATGCGTTTTAGCGAGTAAAGAAATTTTGTAAGAAAAATTCAAACTCAAGATTTAGAGTAAAGCCTTACAGGAGTCAAGATACCTTTTGTAACAATATGCTTTCGAACTAACCCATGCTTCAATTAGGACTTTTGAAGGGTTGTAACATGGCTTGGTTCACGGTTTAAGAAACAAAGGATAAAGGCTCAAAGTGTATTTGTACCCACCCGCTCTTCGTGATGTTCTTCGGTCCTAAGCTCAGTTAATTGTGAGTTTGAACTCCAATTGAGTCTGGAATGACGTTTTGGTGATGGTTCTAACAAGTTAAGTTTGTCGGAAGGTAGTCATTTTTGCAACATTTTTTCATTTTGTTGAGGATTTGTAGTAACCTCTTTTGATTGATTTGTTATCCCTAATTTTTGCCTGACTGTTCTTTTTTTGAGATTACAGTCAGCGGGATGCCCCAGTTCTCTTAAGTCTCCTTTGTAGGTTTTGACTTAGTGGGCCTTCCTTCTTTTTTTGAGAGATAATGAATGCCTATGTAATTGGGAACCATCACCGTCTTTTGATCCCAGAGGAATGTTTCTTGACGTCATTCATTGTATTACGAGATGAGAGTTTGCGGCTTAACGCGCGTTTGAATTAACTGAGAGACTACCCTGCCCCAGGTTTTGATTAAAGGTTTCAATTTGTGCTAAAAAATAAAACTTCTACTTCTTTGGCTCGAAGGGGTTGACTAGGGATTATCTTCCTTATAACTCCAGTGTTTAGGATTTGAAAAAACGCCTGTACATCGTCAGCAAGGTCTGTTCAAAAGCATACTGTATGAGATTATGGCATTGTTTTCATCATCCTCCCTCTAAAGGTTTGTAACTTTTAGCAAGAGTTAAATGTCATAAAGATAGTAAAAAGCACGTTTTATATGTAATGAAAATGAGTGGATCAAATCAAGACAAACATATGCAATGCATTAATGAAACAAAGTTTGACATTAATAGATAATTATTTGAATAACAAAAGAAATTACAACTTGAAAATTCAAATGAAACAAAAGCGTTCAACGATTTGGCTTAGGAGCAGTGATCACATTTGGAGTCTCTGGAGGGTCAAACTCGATCTCCTTGGCATCAATCATGTCTTGGACCTTGTTCTTCAGAGCCCAACAGTTGTTTGTGTCATGTCCCAGACTATCAGAGTGGTATGCACACCTTTCGTTGGGATGATAGGCAGGAGCAAAAGTATTTGGGTTCCAGAGAGGAGCCTTTAACGTAATCAGCTCTGCCTTCAACATGCATTGTAGCGCTTGAGCCAATGACATGTTGATCTTAGTGAATTTTCTTTTAGGTGCGACCTCTTTACGCTGATGCCCCTGTCTTTGTTGAGCAGGCGTAGGATTGGAGATCAAGATTGCTCCTACGTGTTGGTCATGACGACTCTTTTGACCATACACAACATTGGACTCTTTCTTCCTACCATAGGGCTTTTCTGAGCATCAGAAGGTGTAGCTTCTTGAATTTTCCCACTTTTGATGCCAGCTTCGACCCTTTCGCCGGTCAGTATTAGCTCGGTGAACCCGGCTAAAGAGCTTCCGATCAAGTGATTGAAGAAAGGTCATGTCAGAGTTCCCATGAAGATGTCAATCAGCTCCCTGTCAGTTAAAGGGGAGTTGCACCCTACCAACCAGATCTCTCCATTTTTGGGCGTACCCTTTGAAGCTTTCGTTGGAACCCATGGTCATGTTCTGCAATTGCACACGAGTTGGTGCAAGATCAGCATCGTACTGATACTGCTTGTAGAAAGCAGCAACTAAATCCTCCCAGGTGTGGATGCGAGAACTCTCCAATTGATAAAACCATTCGAGTTGAGTCCCTACTAGGCTCTCTTGGAAGAAATGGATCCAAAGCTTTGGATCAGTTGTGTATGGTTGAATCTTGCGAACATAAGACTTTAAGTGCATCTTAGGGCAAGAGACTCCATCGTACAGGGCAAAGGTAGGGACTTTGAACTTTGGCGGGATGACTACTCCAGAAACCAAACCCATGTCTCCTAAATCCAAATCGGGTATCTGTTGAATCTCCATTGCATTGATGCGATCCTCCAGCTGTTTGTACTTGTCATCAATGGGAGGATATTGTTCCTCGGAGTAGTCAGCTTCAACTTCATCAATCTCCAGACTGTTGTCTTCTTCACGACTATCCCCCATGTTGGATGGAGTTGAAAGATCTAGAGCTCTTTTGACTGGTCCTCTAGGTCTTCTTCTCAAGTTCAGGACGCCTACTGACTTCTTGGACTTCTTCCCTTTGTCCTTGAGAAGGAGAGTTTTACGGTCTTCATTCCCCTTAGCCATAGCCAGGAACATTTGTTGGAATTGAGTGTTTTGAGCTTGGAGATCTTTCACCGTTTGTTCCATATCCATCTTACTGAAATAAACAGTAGGAAGATAAGGAGACCTATATGGGAGAAACCTGTCATGATATGATGCATGACATGTGGATGCATGTTTTCGAGGATCTCGCGGGGTAAACATAAGAAAGAGTTAGAAGTTGAACTTTGATCAACAGCTTTGTTTGGAGAAATTTGTATTGGAGGATGTCCTTCCGCGAGAATCAAGCTCACCATATCAAGTGGGTCATAGCCCTTGACTCAAGTTTGTTGTACTTGATCTTTTTTATGGCGTTTGTTTAGAGGAAAATAAATCCTCTTGTCCCTTGATAGACATCTGGTTCAACGTGACCCTGCATCACATGCCCTTGAGATCCTTGAAATGGTTATTGAAAATGATATGGTATGATGTTATGATGTTATGTACAAATATGCGAGGTAAGCAAGTGTATATACAAATAATCATATTCACACAGAGCAAACAAATCCTTAGGTTCAGGCTTGTATGGAGTTTGTAGGTAAGTACCCTCTTGAAGTTTAGTTGGCTCAACCTGTCCTAGTTAATAGTAACCGGGTTCTAAGGGATCTCAATATCATTGACCTTTCCCACAAGCTTCGTTCAATAAGCAATTGACTTATAACCGAATAAAACTCAGGGGTCAAGTCTCAATGAGTGTAGCATCGAGTATCAATCAATTTTCAGCTCTACACCTAAACCGGTCATCTCACTACGTCCTAATGGCCAAGTTGGTCAAGTAAGGTTCTAAGGTCAGTTGATGCTTCACGACACCATGCGGCGGCCCCGTACTCTCCTTGGTTCAATTCAAGGGTTACCGGTACCAACCAAAGTGCCACATCAACGTAGCTACTGCTTCAACCATGTCGGTATACGCCTCACAGTTCCCTCACAGTTTATTGCTACTTACCTAAAAGGTGTCCCTAAATCCGGGTGTTGGATTTAAAACAAACCCAAACAAGGAACAAAAATGTAAAGCAAACAAATCAAACATGTAAGCAAGTAAAGGTGATCTAACCCTAAGGTAACCCCACTTTTAGAATGATTCCCCGGCAGAGTTTCTAGTTCTGTGATACGGTGGGAGAACTGACTTAAGGGTTTGCGTTTGTGTTTGCAAATGTTGCGGTTAGCAAAAGTCGCCACCGACTTTTCTTTTATCCAAAAGGAAAGGTGAAAAAGCACAGAAAAGACCTTTAGAGATGTTTTTGAGTTCGGGGGTAGATTATGAAAAGGGAAGGTATTATCACCCTTTTCATCCATGGTTTTCCATGGGCTCTTAGTTACTTGCTAGATCACTTGCTTTTGTTTGAATGTGTGCTTGTGGTGGTGATTTTTGAAAGTATTTTGAAAATGGAACTTCGTAATGGTTCTCGTTTCTACAAGAACGCCTACGAAGTGTTTGTTTCAAAAATAGTTCAAAGATGTGTTTGTGAAATGTGTTTTTGAAAGTATTTTGAAAATGGAACTTCGTAATGGTTCTCGTTTCTATAAGAACACATACAAAGTGTTTGTTTCGAAAATAGTTCAAAGGTGAGAGTGTGGGTAAAAATATTTTTGTTGTGAGCAAGCGAGTAACTAAGAGCGAATCTACCTACTCGAAAGATCTTAAATGTGCTTTTCCTCCTCCTTTAGATGTGGCTATCTTACCATTGATTTGGTAAGAAGCCCCATCGTTGGATGTGAAGGGACGGGCATTGGGACGTTTGTATAGTCATAGAAGGCAACATATGGGACGTTTTAGCAATGTCGTTTTAGGGACTAGATTGTTTACCAAAGGCAACATCGAGGGTCATCGAGGGACTACGATCTTTTATTGAGGGTCTTTGCCTAAACGCCCATGCTCGAGGGACATGACTATTTTCCGATAGGCAACGAGTGAGATTACCCTAAGGGTGCATGTGTGCAAAGTATGTTTTAGTTTGCATGCATTTTGTCTTGTATTTGAAAGGTTATCTATTTGCTGATTTTATCTTTCCATACATCCTAATTACTAGCAATATATGAAAGAAAGTAAAAATGCGGAAAATCAATCCTAAGCTATTACATCACTTTAGGGGGATGGGGGTACAAATTTACAATGGGGATGAAGTGGAGACTGAAATATTACAACCACATCGAATGATAATGAAAATAATGTGAAAACAGTGTAGAATAAAGGAAAAATGTACTTTTGAACTGCTATGTGTCGACCCATGCTGCTATGCATCGACTCATAGCTTTTCCTTGCTCCTGTAAAACAAAATCTGCTCAGTATGAGTCGACACATAATGGGATGTGTCGACTCATGCACCTTATTGCATCGACGCGAAACGCGTATGTGTCGACTCATGCACCTTCTTGCATCGATGCAAAACGCGTATGTGTCGACTCATAGTCTTTTCCCACTTTTGTTTCGTAACCTAAAATTAGTAAGAGTCGATGCATGGGGGTTATGTGTCGACTCATATCCTGTTTTTTCACTAGGATGAGTCGACACATGAGGATATGTGTCGATACATGCTTCATTTTCCTGCCTTAAACATTATTTTACTGAATGTACAGGTTAGCTTATGGCATATGATGGATAAACATGAATAATAAATGATTTAATAAACCTAAACCTTAAGCAAATGACTAGTTCAACAGGATAATAAAGTACTACATCTTGTCTTCAAAGAACAACAACTTGTTAATGATGTAATGACAAGATATCAAGTCAAGAGGATTTACCTTTGGACTGCACTGGTTGTTTTAGATCTAAATACTTTTCCAAATGATGTGATAACCTTGTGAGTCTTTAGGAAGCTGCTCTGGACTGCTAGAACTGAGTTGGACTGTACTATAATATTTTTGGTATTTTTGAGGATGAAGGTGAGTAGCACTACAAGGACTGTTTTTTTATGTTTGGACAAACTTTGTATGAAGTATTTGGATTAGGGAGAGTTTGTATGGTGAAATAAGAGGTTGTGGTTATGTTTTGAACAAGAGTAGACTTGGTTTTGAAAATGAATCAATGTTGCACAGAATATTATTTTTCTTCTCAACAAAACTCTATATTCTTTCTCTCTAAAACTTTTTCACTTCCAAAAACCAACCCCTTGTCTTGCAAATGTTTCTTCTATTTATAGAGAAGGTTTGAGACTTGAGAAACTTCAGACTTTTTGAAAAATCCCCTGTTATGCTTTTTTTTTTAAATTCATAATGACAAGTTTCTTCATGATGAAGAAAGGAGTGAATTAAGGAACTTAGCCATGCTTTGCAGGTCTTGTGGATTGCTTCTGATGTTGAGAGATTTTTCTGTCATCTTTGGAACAAATTTCAAGCTTTGAAAGAAGAGAGTGGTTGGAAAAGTGAAACTTTATGCAAAATGGAAATGTTGCTTTTACATTTCTAACCATAAATGGTATCAAGACTTGGACAAAACTTCAAATGCTTGTGTAATACACTTAGGGTTTGTGTAATCGTTTGATTGTGCATAGATTTGGAGAGAATATAGCCTGAAAAGAGAGATCTTGTAGCTTTGGTTGGAATTTAGTCAAGTGTTCATCACAAATTCTGCTTTGTAATTCAAGATTGAAACCCTAACTTTATCTCCTCGATCCTCTCAACTCAAGAATGATCTCAATGAATTATTGGACTTTTTGGAAAGATTAGAACAACCCCTACAACTTTCATGTTGGCCATTTTGAAAAAATCATCTTGGAACTATGTGAAAAAACGCCAAGAAGTTGGGATATAATCCTGCACAAAATCTGTTGAAAAATTCTCTAAGTGTTAAATGAAAATGTCATGACTTCATGAATTTATAACTCAAAATCCAAGAACTTCTAGGAGAAGTTGTGTAAAACAATGTTGTAGATATCACGGAGGTCTACAACTTTCATGTTGAAAGTTTCCCTTGAAATGTCTTGCATCTTGGTGAAAGAATGGCATGAAGTGATGGAATTATCATGTATAAAAACACTTAGAAAATTTCTAAGTCTTGGAAATCTTGACTTTTCAAGTTGACTTTTGACTTTCTTAACTTCTTGATGATCAAGCTTGATATTTTTGAGTGTCTTGATGAATTGTGATATTTGAAACTTAATGTTGACCAAAAAGTCAAAGTTTGACTTTCCAGTATGCAATTGACCTCAAGGATTGCCCCAAATTCATCAAAACCCAAAGGTTGCTAAATTAGGGTTTCTCAGGAAAAGTCAACCAAACTTTGACCAAGCATAACTTCTTCATACTTTATCAAAAAATTTCCACGCAAGGATTATTTTGAAGAGATTGCAACTCCCTACAACCAATCTTCATCCCACAAGTTCAAATATGTACTCATCAAAAGATATGAATCTCTACATTATAGGTCCTTTTGAAAAGTCAATAAAAACACATTTTGGATCAAAGCTTATTACATGAACTTGGAAGACCAAATTGAAATAAAACAAAAAGGGTTGTTTAGGGGACATCCTAAGCTTTCTAAAAAGTCCAAGAACACCATCTTAGGTTTAAAATTGAGGGAGATATGTATTGTCAAAATTGACCAATTTTTGGAAATGTGCATGAAGTCAACATTGATCAAAATGACTTTTTTTCCAAATGGGCCCATGTTTTCTTGTTTGAAACTTGTTCCTAAGATGGACCACGACCCCTGAGCTTATCCACCTATTATTTTATTAATTGTATTATTTATTTTGATTTTTTATCCATTTAAATCAAAATAAATCAATTTAAATAGTAGAATAATCAAATAAAATCAAAGATTTGATTTTATGAGCATATTATGATTCCATGAACAATTAGCAAATAAAAAATTCGTGCAACAGCTAATTGATTGGAAAAGATCTTAATTTGGTCTATTTTGGAAACAAATCATACAAGGCAAAGAATGAAATCAAATCTCCATAATTTGCAAAGATATGATCAGTTTTTGTTGACCTAAATCATTCTATGATATATACACAACATTTCCAAAGCATAAGAAAGGTTTTTGGGTCGTGAAAACAAGGAGGTCAACTTCAATTTTTTGTCAAAAAAAGTGTTGATCACATATTCCTCCATAGACTGAATCAGGAAATTCCAAGGACAACAATCTGTTCCTGGACATTTTCTGAAGCCATTCCAATCATCCTCAAGCCTTAAAACCTTCAGAAATCACGCCTCACGGTTCCACGGTTTGCATCTTTTTTCAAGATTCGTTTTCAATAATTTATCCATCATAAACGTGTTTTGATCATATATCCATGCTTGCTATCATATTTGCAATGTTTTTGATTGGTTTGATTGAAGTTTAAGTGCAGGAATGGCACGATGCCATTGTTAGGGTTTTGAGGTCCTAAATTGGGAATTCCATATAGAGGCAAAATTGGACAAAATCAGGGGTACTATCATGCTTAGAAGATGATTTTCAATTGATCCATGTCTTTGGTTTGAATTTATTCTGCTTGTGCTGCGTTTTTGAATTTTACATGTTTATGGCTACGAACAAAATCCGTCACTATAGCTTTTAGTGACGGAAGCGACTGTAGGTAAAAGTGTGGCCAAAAACAACAGTTATGGGGAAGAAGACAATTAGGTGGCAGAATCCCATTGGGTGATTTGAATCACGCGCGCGTTTGGGAAAGACCACTTTATTTCCTTTATATTTTATTGATGTTATTATATTTACAACTAACCATCTCAGCACAGATGGAAAAGGCGCAGACGGTGAAGCAAATGGTTCTGGGTTCGATCCCAGAATCTCACGTTTTCATATTTTCCAATTTCTTTTTCCCAGATCCAGCGAGCCTCACCTTTAAAAGGGCCATCATGCATCCTCAAATCCACGCCATCAGATCATGTCCTGGCCAGATCTAACGCCTCAAGCATGCAGGCGCGTGGTGGACCTCCTGAAGGCCAGTTGCACTAAATCCCCATGTGGGCAAATGGGCCTATAATTCTGGGCTTAACAATTCCATTCCACACCCCCCAATCTGCTTTCACCACATGCCCAATTACCTTCTTTATTTATTTTCTTTTGTTTTATTTGATTAATTTCTTTTTTACAAAACAAAAAAAAAAATTATTTTTATTTAATCATAAAATCAAGAAAACCACAAAAATGTAGAATTAGGTTTTTTTATTAAAATTAATTTTTTTTTGGAAGATAATTAATTTAATGATATTGACTTGATTGTTTTCATAATTAAAATTAATTAGACAAATTAGGTTTAATTCACAAATATTTAATTTTCTCAATAAAATACCAAAAAATATTTTTCTTTAATTATTTAGATTTAGGTTAAGATTTCAAATATTTTTTCTCAATAATGAAATACAAAAAAATATTTTCTCTTTAATTGATTAGATTTTTAGAATTTAAACTCTGATTCCCGTACTTAATTCTCGCGCACAATATTTTATTTTCCAATTATTGTTTTTTTTGCTTCGGTTTATAATGGTTTTTTAATTAGGGTTTACCGCATATTATTTACTGTTTAATCCATGGTTTTTGGTCATGTAACCCCCTCCCCGAAGCCTTGTAATAACGTAGATTTACTTTCCCACTTTTAATTTCCGCAACTATGAACTGTCTAGATGTATGGATAATAGGCTTACATGCAAAAGACAAATAAAATTAAAACAGTAGATCACCTTAATTGTGCAAAGATTAAATAACTGAAATCAAACACATGCACATGCTCACTCCTAGGGTTTGCCTCACTTGGTTGCCTCGGAAATAATGGTCATGTCCCTCGAATGTAGGGATACCTTAGCAAAGACCCTCGGTATAAAAATCATCATAAAAGATCATGGTCCCTTACTGTCCCTCGAGTTGCCTACGAGAAATGATCTGGTCCCTCGATGTTGCCCACGAATATATGATGACGGTCCCTTCGAAATGCTAAGGTATCCTTACATGTTGCCTTCAATGACCATAACGTCCCTTTCAAATGTCCCTTGAAACATCCAACGACGGTGCTACCTATTCCTTAATAATAGGATATCGCTGTCTAAAGGAAAACGAACAGACTTTTTTCGAGTAGGTAGAAAACTCCTAGGTACTTGCTCAAACAAAAACTTTCACACAAACACTTTTCAAAAACAGTTTTTGAAACAACTTCATCACACTCTTGAGGACAGAAACAAGGGTTGTCACGAAGTAAAACAAAATTTTTTAAAACAAGCACACACAAGAAATTTGAAAAATAAGCAAGTACCTAAGAGCCCATGGAAAATCATGGATAGAAAGGGTGCTAACACCTTCCCTTTCTATAATCTACCCCCCGTACTCAGAAACATTCTCGAAAAAGGTTTTTTTTGTTCTTTTTCCTTTTCCTTAGTTGGATAAAATAAAAGTCGGTGGCGACTCTTGCTTATCGCGACATTTTGTGAACAAAAAACGCAAACCAGTATTAACAGTCAGTTCTGCCACCGTATAACAGTAGTATATTGCATGCTCTTTTCGACCAGACTCGTTATGTTTCCCATGTACACACCCTATTGAATTCTCTAACACTGTTAGGTACATGATTAGAGGTCTTCCTTCAATTGCTGGAATTAGAATCAGAGGTTATTGTAAGTACTCCTTGATTTTATCAAAGGCTATTTGACAGTCGTCGTTCCACTTTACTACTTGATCTTTCTTCAGCAGCTTGAAGATTGGCTCACAGGTAGCAGTCAAATGAGAAATGAATCAGGCAATGTAATTCAGTCGTCCTAAGAAACCTCTGACTTCCTTCTCAGTACGAGGAGCCGATATTTCTTGAATAACTTTAACTTTTGCGGGATTAACTTCAATACCTTTACCATTGACGATGAAACCTAGGAGTTTTCCAGACCTCACCCCAAAGGTGCATTTGTTTGGATTCAACCTCAGCTTGTATTTCTTTAATCTTACAAATAATTTATGCAGATGATCAAGATGTTCTTCTTCAGTATGTGATCTGGCTATCATATCATCGATGTAGACCTCTATCTCATGATGAATCATGTCATGAAATAAATCTACCATTGCATGCTGGTTAGTTGCGCCAACATTCTTCAACCCAAAAGGCATAACCTTATAGAAGAAAGTGCTCCACTGTGTGAGAAAAGTTATTTTTTCCATGTCTTCGGGTGCCATCTTTTTGTGATTATACCCTGAGAAACCATCCATGAAAGAGAATACCTTATGTTGAGCAGTGTTGTCGACCAGAAAATCAATATGCAGAAGTGGAAAGTCATCTTAGGGGCTCGCCCTATTTAAATCCCTATAATCTACACACAAACGTACCTTGTCGTCTTCCTTTGGTACCAAAACAACATTAGCGACCCATTGAGGATAGGATGTCACTGCTAAGAAACCTACATTGAATTGCTTCATAACCTCGACCTTGATCTTCTCTGACATCTCAGGACGCATGTGATGAACTTTCTGTTTAATCGGAGAACAACCCTCTTTCATCGGTAGACGATGAACAACAATATCAGTATCGAGCTCTGACATGTTTCGTATGACCAAGCAGATATCTCAACATAGTCGTGCAACATCTGAAACAATCTGTTCTTGACACTACCCTCTAAGTTAGCGCCTATATTGACCTTTTTTATGTCCTTCTTAGAACCCAATTTTACCACTTTGATCGGCTCTTCATGCGGTTGGATAGCCTTTTCTTCTTGTATTAAGAGTCTGGAAAGTTCTCCAGATATTTCACAATCTTCCTCACCTTCATCCTCGGCTTGGTAGATCAAATTTTCAAAGTCATAAGCGGCAATAACATGATCGTTATCAACGAGATCTAGAGTGGATGTGGATCTGCAATGTAGTGTGTAGGTGTATGTGAGAACACATAGTTATTCAAAAGTGCAATAAAGTAAAAGAAAGACAGAGAGCGCAAAATTTGAATATAAAACGTCCAATGTTTTTATTAAATAAAAACATGACTTATGAAATGACAACCCTTAACAAATGAATCATTGTGCCCCGGGCAAGACAGAAGGTTTAAAGTCATTATTTATTACATAATCAAAATCTTTTATAAGTAATAAGACATCAATGTAACTATTACTCCTGACTAAAGGAGATAAGGATAATGTCTTCTGCTTTCTAATTTTCGGGTCCATTGCCAATAGTAGGGAATATCCAGTTGTTGAAGTCACAATCATTGTGAGAATCCTCTATTGCCTTGACTCTGTTATTGCTGATATGGAACGAAGGTCCTCCAGCACGATTGTGACGAACATCTCTTTGTCCTTTTGCAGTAAAGCCCAAACCAAACTTATCAGATTTATAGGGGATATCAGGAAGCTGACCCTAAATAGTGCAACTACCTTCTTCTATAGTAGCTTTGGCATCCTTCAAGGAAGCCAAATTATGCGGAACCTTGGTAGTCTTTGGAATGGCAGAAACATCTTTAATAGCAGCAGGGGAAATTACTTTAAAAGTTTGGTAGGGAGTCTCGATGAATTTCCCATCCATCTCCATGTACCATAATGAATTTAGGTGGCTGACCATGTACTCCTCTTCTCTGCAGACATTAACAATCTTCCCTTTCACAGGATACTTTAATTTCTAGTGTAAGGTAGAGGTAACAGCGCCTGCCCCATGGATCCAGGGGCGTCTTAAAAGACAAGAATAAGTTGGTCGGATGTCCATTACATAGAAGGTGGATTCAAATATTTGTGAACCCACTTTGATAGGAAGATCCACTTCTCCATGTACGATTCTTTTGGATCTATCAAAGGCTCGAACTATAATGTCACTGGGTTTCAGCACAACCCCTTCATAATCCAGTATGTCGAGAGTGCCCTTTGGTAGAACATTCAGAGAGTAGCCAGTATCAACTAACACATGAGCCAACATAGTGCCCCTGCATTCAACGGAGACATACATGGCCTTATTATGATTTCTCCCCTTCGGAGTCAGGTCAGCATCGGAGAAGCCTAATCCATTATCAGTTTTTAAACTAGCCACATAACTTCCAAATTGATCAACCGAAATCTCTTACCGTACGTGAGCAGTCTTCAAGAGTTTTACTAAATCCTGTGCATGGGCTTTAGAATACAGCAACAAAGATAACATGAAGATTTTTGACGGGGTCTGCCTTAGATGTTCAATAATTTTATAGTCACTTTTGTGAATGATCTTTAAAACCTCTTCTACCTCCTGTCCAGAGGTGTCCTTGACCGTGGTTTGTTTAGGTGCCTCTGTCTGGGCAGGCTCTATTATTGGCTTTTTACCCCGAGCCTCGGTAGTTGACTTGGTAACTGTGACTTGAACAGGTGTAGCAACATTTTTCAGAGAGATTTTTGGGGAGAAAATATTTCCGCTTCTAGTAACTTTGTTGGTCCCCTCAATATTGTCAATATTGGGATCAACATCTTCAGTATCTTCATCGGAGAATTCTTGTTTGACACCATGGTAGTAGATGTTGGATCCATAGTTCCTTGGAATAGCCTTTTCTAAGGAATATGGGATGGGCCCAGGTGTTGTAATGATCAAGGGAGCAACTTTTGGATTGGCGGTAATCCTCACAGAACCTTTGGAAGTGATCCTGACAGGAGTACCAGATACGACATACAAATCATGGCACAAATTCTCAGCATACCGAATTTTCTCGATCAAAATTATATGTTCATCCATCAAGCATTGAACGCCTTCCTTCAGTAATTTGCATCCATTGGGTTGGACTGCGCATCAATAACATTCTTTAACACAACCCAAAAATAAAATGACATGTAACAAATTCTTTTTGATTGTTGAGAGGGGAGTAACCATATCACCTACAATGGTAACATACAGAACATCTTCAATAGTACTTATGCCTTTTTCATGCTTCGACATAGGTGCAGAAATCACATTTGGATTCTCCGGAGGATCGAACTTAATTTCCTTGTTATCAATCATGTCCTGAATTTTATTTTTCAGGGCCTAACAGTTGTTGGTGTCGTTCCCAGAACTATTAGAATGATAGGCACACTTCGCGTTCTGATTGTACTTAAGAGAGGATGTGTTGGGATTAGGAGGAGGATCCCACAGTGTTATCAATTCTGCTTTCAACAAATGTTGTAATGCCTGAGACAATGGCATACTAATACTGGTGAACTTCCTTCTCGCGGCGTCTGACCTACGTTGATTGCCCTGTTGTTGTTGAACAGACGCTGGATTAGAGATCAACACCGCTCCCACAAACTGATGGCGATCACTTTTACCACGACTCTTGTGGCCATAGACATCATTAATTTCTTTTTTACCATTGAATGGCTTCTTCACAGCATTAGAAGCTGCAGCCATTGGAATATTCCCACTCTTAATACCACTTTCAACTCTTTCTCATGTTAGTATTAGCTCACTAAAACCAGTTGAAGAACTCCCAATTAGCAGATTAAAGAATTGGCCTATTAAAGTTCCCATGTACATATCAACCAATTTTTGGTCAGACAAGGGAGGTTGCACCCTTCTAGCTAAATCCCTTCATTTTTGTGCATACTCCTTGAACCCTTCATTCGAGCCCATGGACATGTTTTTTAATTGTACACGAGCCGGTGAAAGGTTAGCATTATATTTATACTTGTTGTACCCCAAAATTCGCCCTCCCATTTTCTTCAAGACATTCTTATGAGGTCTCCATTTGCTCAAGGATTCTCAAGAGTTGATCAGACAAAAATCGCCTCCTAAGCAAGGGTCTTCAACTAGTGTTTGGAGTTTCTCAAAGAAGATTGGTCTGTAAGGGTCTTAAATGACTTTCATGGCTCATCGCATGGCTTTAAGAATGCTCATACCAAGTTTCATGCCTTGCATCACAAGTTTGCTCAGTCAATGGCTCAAATGATTGAAAATCAAATGTATTGGATAAAAAGTCAATATTGTCAACATACAGTCAAACTTCAAGAGTTTTTGTCAACATTAACATTTTGAGGCGATATTCAACATTTGATCCAAGGTTGACCATGGTTCCTCAAGGAAAGCTCTCAAATCATCAAAGGTCAGAAAATTGTTAAACTAGGGTTTTGATTGAAGATGACTGATCATTGACTTTTGACTTAGTGCATGACTTAATGGCTTGAAGTATGATCTCAAGGACTCAAATATAACATTTTGACCTAATTACATGGTTCAAGACATTTCCAAAGATGTAAGTGATTAACAGTTGAAAATTGAATTAATTGATAAAAGTCAATAGTCACCAAAAAGTCAAACTTTGACTTTTTGGTCAACATTGAAATTCAAAAATCAAGAATCATCAAAAAATTCAAAATTATCAAGCTTGATCATCAAGAATCAACAAAGTCAAGAAAATCAAGAAAAGGTCAACAAAAGTCAAAGTTGGAAAATTTTCCAACACTTAGAAATTTTTTAAGTGTTTTGTTCTTAACAAAGTCACTGCTTTGTGGCCATTTTTCACTAAGATGCAAGATGATTCGAGGAAAACTTTCATCATGAAAGTTGTAGGGATTGATGAATTCCAAAAGTTTGTCCTTGAGGGTTGATATCCAAAAAATTCTTGTATTGAGAGAATAGGCCCACGAAGTCGTGATGTTTTTATCTAACACAAAAATTTTCAACAGGTTTTGGTCAGTTTTTTATCTCAACTTCTTGTCCACTTTTGATCCATCTCCTTATTGATTTAGACAAAGTGATCAATATGAAAGTTACAAACAATGTTTCAAGCTTTCCAAAATGTCCAAGAGCACAAATTTATCATGCTTGAGCTAGGAGATTTGAAGAGATGAAGTTAGGCATCCATACTTGAATTATAGGTCATTTCTATGATAACTATGAGACAAAATCTTCATGCCATGCTGCATAATCTCACTTTGCAGGCCTCGTAACCTCCAAATCTATCCATAATCAGAATATTACACATACTTTTGAGCCATTACCCAAGTGTTGGAGCCATTTCCCAAATGATCTTTCCATTTATGGCACAAAGGCACCATTGCCATTTATATAAAGCATGCTTTAATCACAAAGTCAACTCCTTGAGCCTCTCAATGGTTTCTTCTGCACATACACAATTTCAAAGCAAGAAGCAACCATCTACAACCTGCAAAGCACCCCTAAAATCAGGCCATGCCTACATTGGAACTATGGAATGGCCATGAACCTTCACTTACAATCCAACCAAGCCATAACTACATAATTTGTAAACCTGGTCAGCTCTTGTCCTCAAATATTTTCTCTATAAATAGAGAGGTTATTTGCAAGAAACAAAAGGAAGTTCACAAACCCTCTAACCCTCTAAAACTCTCCAAAGTCTGAATTATACACAAAACCTCCATTTTTGAGCTTTGAAGTCTAAATCTTCGAATCTCCCAAACCTTACATGTTTTGTCCAAACAAAACATCCAAATACTTCACATACATCATATAGAAGTTGTCCAAACACAAGAATAACTTTTGTAACATCATTATCACCATCTTGCAAATTAAAAAACAGTGCCTTGCAAGTTGACTTGGTTGGGAAGATTCAAACACTTTCAGCACAAAGTAAGGATTGGAATAACTTGAAGGAGGTCCAAGAAGGCTTAATCAATCATAATATTGCACCTGGAATAACTAGAAGAGGCTTCAGACTTTTCTCCAAAAGAGGTAAGTTTTCTTAATTTGTGATATCCTTATCCATACATCATTTGCTTTTATTTTCAAAAGAATAAAACAGGAAAGATCGGGGCGAAAAAGTGCAAAATATTCAGAATTCCAGAAAAAATGCTTTAGGAGCCCTGACACAGGTAGCCGTGTCACCTGGCACGGGCCGTATCAGGGGTAAGAGATGGTAAGGAGGCAAGGCAGATGCTGACACGGGTGCCCGTATCCCACAACATGACCCATGTCAATTTAGCTGGGACTAAAAACTTGGAAAGGAGGCAGAATAGAAGGTGACACGGGCACCTGTGTCACACGACACGGCCCGTGTCAAGTCACTTGGGACTAATAATATGCAAAAGGCAATGAACAGATTCTGACACGGGTGACCATATCCGGTGACACGGGCCACGTCAGCCTAGGCGCTAAAAATCCTAATTTTGAATTTTTTGCTGTTAGTTTTGATCATTAAGGGTACATTGGATATTTTGCATTACTGGGAGATTACCTAACATTATAAAACTTTTTTTTTCTAAATAAAACATCCAAATCATTTTCTAAACAATTAAAAATCATTAGACTTATGCTTTATTTTAATTTCCTTAATTTCAATTAACTTCGATTTTTTAGGTTTTGTTTAAAATAATTAGTTAACTTCTCTTTTAATTAAAACTAATTAGTTTTCTTAGGTTAACGATCAAATTTTGTTTTCTATCAAAAAATCACCAAAACAATTTCTTTTTCCTTTTTATCTACTTCACATTTTTGCGTATTTTATTATTTCACATTATCATTTATGTAAATGGTCTGTAATAGATTATTAGAGTTTATTTCTTTCCTCCCCATTCACAAATTTGTATCCCCCATTCCCAAAGCATTGTAATAGCGTAGGATATTTAATTTCTGTAATTTATTGCTTTCCATATTTATGTTAGTAATTAGGGTTTGTATAACAAGTTTAAAATTAATTATATCAAAACCCTAATTCAAGATAAAATAATTGAATCAAACACACTTTTCACACTTACACCTCTAGGGTAACCTCACTTGTTGCCTCGGATTTAAACAGTCATGTCCCACGAACGTGGGATGTTTTAGCAAATATCCTCGGTTAAAAGATCGTAGTCCCTCTGTGATCCTTCAATGTTTCCTTTCAAAACGATCTTAGTCCCTTAATGAAAATTGCTAAAACATCTTACAAGTTGCCTTCTATGATTGTACGATGACCCAGCCTGTCTCTCACATCCAATGATAGGGCTTCCTACTAATTAATGGCAGGATAGAACTATCTAAAGGAGGAGGAAAACAAAAAAGACTCTTTGAGTAGGTATATCGCTTGATCACAAACTAAAACAATATCCACACTTCACACTTTCAAAACAGCTACTTTCAAAACTCTTTATAAACACTCTTGAGGATTGATATAAGGGTTATTATAAAGCAAACTGCCTTATATCGGCATTTTTAAAACATCTTTCCAAAACAAACACTTTCATCTAATAAATATTTTCAAAACAAATATTTTGTACACATTATCAACGATACGAGAATCATTACCAAATTGTCGCACTTGGGTATTTTCAAAATATTTTCAAACATACACAAACACAAAGCATTTCAAAAAGTGATCAAGAGATTAAGAGCTCGTAGTTAACTATGGATGAAAAGGGTTCTAACACCTTAACTTTTCATATCCTACCCCTCGAACTCAAGAAAATTCTCAAAAGGTCCTTCCTGTTCTTTTCACCCTTTCCTTTATTGGATAAAAGAAAAGTCGGTGGCGACTCTTGCTTTCCGCAACATTTGCGATAAAATGCAAAACTCAATTCAGTTCTCCTACCGTATTACAAAATTGGCGACCCTGCTGGGGATTCGATAATCTAAAAGTGGGGTTACCTTAAGAGCTAGATCACCTTTATTGGTTTACTTGTTTGCCTTGTATGCTTTATATTTTGGGATATGCTTGGGTTTATGTCTTGTATAGATTCTATACTTGGATATAGGAGCATTTTAGGTAAGTAGCAATAGATTGTGGAAATTATACGGTGTAGACCGATATGGTTGAAACAATGGCTATGTTAGTGCGACACATTTGTTGGTACCGGTGTCCCTTGAGTCAAGTCAAGGAGAATACAGGGCCGCTGCATGGTGTCATAAAGCACTAACTGACCGTAGAGCCTTAGTTTACACAACTTAGCCATTAGAAAGTAGTGAGATAGATGGATTTGGTGCAGTCTGAAGTTGGTTGATACTCGATACTACACTCGTTGAGATTTGACTTTTAGGATATTTCGGTCACAATTGAGATGCTTGTGTTGAAATAATGCTCAAGCGAAAGATCAAGGATATTGAGGCTCCTAGAACTCGGTTACTTCTTTTAGGACAGGTTGAGCAAACTAAATCTTCAAGAGGGAAAATACCTATAAACTTCATTAAAGCTTAAACATAAGGCCTTGTGTGTCTTGTTTGTGTATGAGTAATTATTCAAACATGACATCATAACATCATGACATCATGTCATATCATTTTCACTAACCATTTCAAGGACCTAGGGATTTATCTTTGTTCTATTTTGTAGGTTATGGCTTCTGCTTGTAGAAACACTATTGTACCCCAAAATTTGCCCTCCCATTTTACTCAACATATGTTCATTGAGATCCTCAATTTGCTAAAGGATGCCCAAGAGTTGACCAGACAAACTCTCTCCTAAAGCAATGAACCTCCAACTAGGGTTTCCATTTTCATCAAGATGGGTGAGCTCCAAAGGCCTCATATGCTCTCCATAGTCCTAATATGTTCTCAAGACCATCCATGCCAAGTTTCATGCCTTGGACAAGAATTTTGCCCAGTCAACTGCTCAGATGTTTGAAAATCAACTGTATTAGGTCAAAAGTCAACTGTGGCCCACATACAGTCAAACTCCAAGATTTTTGGTAAACATCAACATTTTTAAATAATATCCATCATTTGATCAAGGGTTGATCATGATTTCCCAAGGAATGCTCCTAATTCATCAAAACTCAAAAGTTGTTAAATTAGGGTTTCTCAAGAAAAGTCAACCAAACTTTGACCAAGCATAACTTTCTCATACTTTTCAGAAATTTTCCATCCAAGGCTCATTTTGAAGAGAATCCAATTCCCTACAAATCATTTTCATCCCTTAAGTTCAAGAAATGCACTCATGATAAGATATAAATTCAGACATTATAGGTCATTCCAAAAAGTCAACAAAAACACCTTTTGGGTCAAAGCTTCTTACATGAGCATGGAAGATACAATTGAAATGAAACCAAAAAGGTTGTTTAGGGGACATACTAATCTTTCTAAAAAGTCAAAGAACACCCTCTTAGGGTCAAAATTAAAGGAGAAATCATGTGAAACGGCCAAGAACAAATTGCACTTTTGTCAAAAAATCTCAAATCGAATTCCATATTACATCCATTCTCAAGTAGATTCAAGGCTTGCAATACATTCCTGGACACATCCAGAAGCTGTTCCAATCATTTGCACACACTAAGATGCCCAGAACCAGCCTCCACACCCCTCACGGTTTGTCAATTTTTTTTAATTTGGTTCTGCAAATTTATGCATCCTAAATAATTTATAAGCATGTTTTCTTGTTTATATCATCATTTAGAACATATTGGTATGGTCAATTAAGAGTTTTAGCGCATGTACTGATAGTTGCCATTGTTAGGGTTTGAGGTCGTGTTTTAGGGCTTTGTGATGGAGGTAAAATAAGGGCAAAAGAGGGATGCCATCAGACTCATGAGATCAAAACGAGTTGATATGTATGCTTGGAATTGATTTATCATGCTTGGTATTAATTTTTGAGACTTGCAGGGTTGCAGTTACAGTTAGTGTCTGTAGGTAAAAGGTGGATGTCTAAAACAACAGTCCAGGGGAGAAGATGATGACACGTCTGATAACCACTGGCTAGTTTGAAATTACGCGCGCTTTTGGGCATAAGGCGTGCTTTTCTATTATATTATTGTTTGTTAATTATACTAACAGATAAGCAAGCTAGCGCAGTTGGTCAGGGGAGGGAAGTGTGAAGCTCATATCCTTTGATCCCAAGCGTGAGCTTTTGCATTTTTTCCCATTATTTTCACAGGATCCAGCGTGCAATACCCAGGAAAGCTACCATACACCCTCCAAATCCAGCTAGTGGATCATCTTCAGATCCAGATCAAGCACCCAGTGGAGAGAAGTCTATGGTGCACCTTCAAACATGGCCAACACTGGATCCAAACGCAGGGTGGGCTTGCACAAATCTGGGCTTGAAAATTCCAATTCAGACCCCCTATTCTACTAACATCACTCCAGGCCCAAACTCTTTTTTTTTTGTTTATTTATTTGAGAAATTGTCTTCTCACAAAAATAAAACATTAAAAAAAATCATTTTTTCAATTAAATCATAAAATCATAAAATCATTAAAAAATTAGATTAAGTTTTTTTTTTCATAAAATATTTAATTTCTATTAATTAATTAGTTTAATTAGATTAATTCAAATTCCTTTTTTTTAATTAAAATTCAATAGAAAATTAGGTTAATTTAAAAAACTCTTTTTTATATAATTAAAACAAATAGAAATTAGGTTAATTTGCAAGATTAATTGCTTTTCTCAAAAATCCAAAAAATATCTTTTCCTCATTCCCATCTCAATTCTTCGCGCGCGTTTTTATTTATTTTCAGATTATTGTAACTGTTTTGAGTTTGTAATAGATTAATTAGGTTTTTAAATTTCTGCATCTTTATTTTTCAGTCAAATATTTATGTATCTGTCCAAAAGCCCTGTAATAGTGTAGATTTTTCTTTTCCACTTTTAATTTCCGCAACTATTAAAATGCTAGATGTATGGATAATAGGATTGAATGGCAAGACAAATAACTTTAAAATGGTAGATAACCCTAATTGTGCAAACATAATTAGCTGGAAAAAAAGCACACTTGCACATGCTCACTCCTAGGGTTTTCCCCACTTGGTTGCCTCGGAAATAATGGTTGTGTCCCTCGAACATAGGGATACCTTAGCAATGACCCGCGATTCAAAGTCGTCATAAAGATCATAGTCCATACTTGTCCCTCGAGTTTCCTACGAATTGATCTTATGATGATAGTCCCTTCGAAATGCTAAGGTATCCTTACTTGTTGCCTTCAGAGACCATTTCGTCCCTTCGAACGCCCCTTAAAAATCCAACGACAGATCTACCTACTACTTAATAGTAGGATAGCGCTGTCTAAAGGAAACGAAAACGAACATACTTTTTTCGAGTAGGTAGAAAACTCTTAAGTACTTGCTCAAAACAAAAACTTTTCACACAAACACTTTTCAAAAATAGTTTTCAAAACAACTTTGTCACTCTCTTGAGGGTAGATACAAGGGTTATCCTGAAGTAAACAAAACATTTCAAATCAAGCACACACAAGCAATTTTAAAAATGAGCAAGAACCTAAGAGCCCGTGGAAAACCACAGATAGAAAGGGTGCTAACACCTTCCCTTTCTATAATCTACTCCCCGTACTCAGAAACATCTCGAAAAAAGGTTTTTTCTATTCTTTTTCCTTTTCCTTAGTTGGATGAAATAAAATTCGGTGGCGACTCTTGCTTACCGCAACATTTGCGAATACAAAACGCAAACCAGTATAATAGTCGGTTCTTCCACCGTATCACAAACACTATCAGAATCAGTTTTGTGAGGATACCTTCTCAACTTAAAGAGATAGTCTCAAAGGTTCCTAAAAGCTCCCCATTCATTAAATGGCATGGTCGACTACTCAGTTTGGTTACCTCGGGTTTTGAAGAAGATATGATGAGTGTTTTGTTATAGTTCTTTGACCCTGTACATCACTGCTTCACTTTTCCTTACTACCAATTGGTACCCACAATGGAGGAGTTTTCTCAATTACTAGGAGTGCATATTATCAATCAAATAGCTTTCACTGGTTTAGAGAAAGAGCCATAACCTGAAGAAATTACAATGGCCTTACATCTGAAGTGGTCCGACATTGTAGCTAATTGGGAAACAAGGAGTGGAGTCAAGGGTTTTCTGGCTAAATTTCTGTTAGAGAAGGCTCGAATGTTTTTGGATGCTATGAGTTTTCAAGATTTTGAGGATATTTTGGATTTTCAAATCTATGGGTTGGTGCTATTTCCTAATCCAGACCAACTTATAGATGTGAATGCCATCAAAATATTTCTTTCTTGTAACCTTTTGTCTACTTTTCTCGGAGACATTTTGCATTCTCTTCACACTCGTACTATGAGGAACGAGGGACTCTTATGTGTTGCATACTTATGCTATCAAGGTGGTTTATTTCACACCTTCCCCTATCAATATTGAAGAACGAACAAGGTCTGAGGTGGTCTTAAAGGATGATGTCACTCTCTCATTCAAATATCTATTGGTGTTCCCGATCTCTGGAAGATGTTACCATCATTAACCGATATGGGGAATTCTCTAATGTTCCACTCCTTGGAATTAGTGGAGGTATTACTTACAACCCTTCTCTGGCTCTATGACAATTTGGTTATGCTCGAAGAGATGGTCCTTATGACACAATTATCCATGGTATTGTGTTCGACTACGAGAATGATTTCAAGTTTATCGTCAAAGGTTTATGCGAGCTTGGGGCATGGTAAACAAGATTGATAGCAAGACTTTAGGACATAAGAATTCTATCCTGTTAGAGCCATATCTCAAGTGGGTACGATCTCGCACTTAAAACCTTATGATGCCATATCCTATTATCTTACCAATAATTATGGAGCCGGTTGCTGAGGATGATATTCCTTATACGATTCTTCATCCAGACATGCCTACTGATCTCGAAGAATTGCAGAAGTCCTGGATTCAACTCAGGGAAGAACGAGATACCTTTGAAACTCAATTTTATGCAAGCGAGAAGAAAGTGTTGGAGCTCACAAAGTGACTTCACGAGGAGCAAAGCCTTAATGCATACATCGACACGAAGAGGAAGCGTCCATGGGAGACTTGATTCTTAAGTTTTAGGAGTTTATATTGTTGTCTCTTTGAGACTCTTTTGCTTTTCATTTTAAGCCCAAGAGGCAATTGAAATTTTTGAACTTACTAATGCAATCTTTGTTTCTGTTTCCTTTTCGGCTAGCAAATTTAAATCTCCTAAGGTCCTTGAAAACATTGCATCCTCATATCATGCATCATTTCATAAGCAGGTTTTCCGATACAGGTTTTATCATCTATTTACTGTTTATTTCAGTATAAGATGGCTCTCGAACAAACTGTCAAGGATATGCAAACTCAACATGTACAATTTCAAGAGACTCTCTTGAACTTGGCCAAAGGGAAACAAGAGATAATGGTGCTCCTCACCATGAAAAAGAAGACTAAGAAGCGGGCTGTTATCCTTAATATGGGGAGAAGATTAAAAGGTCCTGCTCGACTGGATCAAGCAGATGATGTTTCCTCCGAGGAAGACGAAAATTAAGAGGAGGATGTTAGAAGCACCAGGGCTGGAGAAGGAAACAATCAGGGTTCTGAAGACGAAGACTACTCTGACGAACAATACCCTGCTACAGATGACAAATACAAGAAGTTGGAAGACCGACTCAAGACTATGGAAATCCAGAAAGTTCCTGGATTGGACTTTGGAGATTTGGGTCTAATTCCAGGGGTGGTCATCCCTCATAAATTCAAGGTCTCTATCTTTGCTAAATATGATGGGTTCTCTTGTCACAAACTCCATCTGAGGGCGTATGGTCGAAAAATCCAACCCTATACTGCTGACAGGTAGTTGTGGGTCCATTTCTTTCAAGAAAGTTTGTCCGATACTCAACTTGAATGGTTATACGAACTTGAAGGAACCAATATTCACACATGGGAAGACTTGGCTGCTGCTTTCTACAAGCAGTATCAATATAATGATGACCTAGCACCGTCCTGTGTATAGTTGTAAAACATGTCCATGAGTTCAAATGAAGGGTTCAAGGAGTACACCCAAAAATGGAGGGACCTAGCAGGGAGGGTGAAACTTCCTTTGACTGACCGGGAGTTGGTGGATATGTTCATGGGCACTCTGATGGGTCCATTCTTTAATCTTCTAATTGGGAGTTCTTCATCAGGATTTACTGAGCTAATTCTGACTGGAGAAAGAGTTGAAAGTGGTATTAAGAACGGGAAGATTATGATGGCTACATCTTCTAATGTTGTGAAGAAGCCTTTTGTTGGAAAGAAAGAAACCAACACTGTCTATGGGCAGAAAAGTCATAGTAAGAATGATCGCCATGAGTCTATAGGGGCAATGTTAATCTCTAATCCAACACCTGTTCAACCACAACAACATGGTGATCATCGTAGGTCAGACACACCGAGAAGGCAGTTCACCAAGATTAGTATGCCATTGGCTCAAGCATTACAATATCTATTGAAAGAAGACTTGATAACACTGTGGGATCCTCCTCCTAATCCCAAAAAATCCTCTCCAAAATACAACCCGAATGCAAAGTGTGCCTATCATTCTAACAGTCATGGGCATGACAGCAACAATTGTTGGAATTTGAAAAACAAAATCCAAAATATAATTGATGCAAAAGAAATTTAGTTTGATCCTCCAGAGACCCCTAATGTGATTACTGCGCCCATGCCCAGTCTTGGTAAAGGTGTTAATGCTATTGACGATGTTTCCTATGTCTCCGCCATAAGTGACTTGACCACTCCCTTGATGATCGTTAAGAAGAATCTGTTATGAGCCAGTTTATTTCCGGGTTGTCCTGAAAATTTCTACCATTGTGCTTCTTAAACTAATGGCTGTATGTGGCTGAAGAAGGGTATTCAACGCTTGATTGATAGCCATGAAATTCTGTTCGCCAAAACTCTGTCCATGAAGAGTTATCATGAATGTATATCTCAAGAATTGAGACATGAAGATATTTCTATAACCATTATTTCCAATACTCCTGTAAGGATCACCTCTAGAGGTCCTATAAGGATTCCTGCCGAGCAAAGGGTGGCTCCCCTGATCATCACTGCACCGGGGACAATCCTTTATTCCTCTGACAAGGTTGTTCCCTAGATCTATGGGGCAGAAGTTTATTATCATGGTGTTAAGTAAGAGCCACAGATTACCGAAGATGAAGATTCTGAAGTTACCAATCTCAATGTAAAAAATATTGTAGTAACTAGTACAGTTAACCGAATGGGAAGGATCTTCTCCCCAGAGATCTCTCCTCCAAAAACTATCACAACACCTGTTCATATTCCTGCTATTCGGTCAACTACTGACGCCCGGGGCAAAGAGAAAGTGACTGATCCTATCCAGATGGAGGCACCCTCAAAATGTGTTACAATTGAAGACTCCTCTAAACAAGAGATGGAAGAAATACTGAAGATCATTCATAAAAGTGATTACAAAATAGTTGAACAACTCGGGAAGACACCCTCCAAAATATCCATGTTATCCTTTTTATTATGCTCTGATGCCCATGCTCAGGTTTGTTGAAATTTCTAAAGAATGCTCATGTACCACAAGAGACCTATGCTGATCATTTTGAGAATTGTGTTGCAAGTCTAACAACTGATAGTGGTTTAGGCTTTTCTGATGTTGACTTAACTTCAGATGAAAGAATCATAACAAGGCTCTGCATGCCTCTATTGAGTGTAGGGGCACTACTTTGGTGCATGTGTTAATAGATACAGGCTCCTTCCTGAATGTGTTACCAAAAGGTGCTCTAGATAGACTGGACAGTGAGGGATTGGTGCTGAAACCTAGCAATATTATGGTAAGAGCCTTTGATAGGTCAAAAAGAATGGTACTCGGAGAGGTTGATCTTCCAATCATGGTGGGATCTCAGGTCTTCAACTCAACCTTATATGTAATGGATATTCGTCCTGCATATTCTTGTTTGCTTGGACGCCCCCGAATTCATAGGGCAGGCACTGTTACCTCTACCTTACATAAAAAATTGAAGTATCCGGTAAAAGGGAAGATCGTTACAGTTTGTGGAGAAGAAGAATATATGGTCAGCCATTTGAATTCTTTCAAATATGTTGAAATGGACAGTGAATTCCTTGAGACTCCCTACCAAGCTTTTGAAATGATTTCCCCTACTACTATTGAAGATGTTTCTGCCATTCCAAAGACTACCAGGGTTCCGCATAAGATGGCTTCCATGAAAGATGCCAAAGTAACTATAGAAGAAGGTGGTTGTGCAATTTGGGGTCAACTTCCGGATATCCCTTACAAAGCTCATAAGTTTGGTTTGGGCTTTACTACCGAGGGTCAGAGGGCTGTTCGTCACGCTCGTGCTGGAAGACCTCCACTACATATTAGCAACAACATAATCAATGTTATAGAAGATGCTGGCAGTGATGGTGATTTTGCCAACTGGATATTCACGACCATTGGTGATGGACTTGACAATTGGAAAGCAGAAGACATTATATCCATCTCCTTTAGTTGGAGTAAGAGCTATTTTTGTTTTTATCTCTTTAAGAAATTTGGTTATGTAATTTCTTTTAAAACAGTGACTTTAAACCTTGTGTATTGCTCGGTGCACAATGGTCCATTTGTTAAGGATTATCATTTCATATGTCATATTTTCATTTAATGAAAACATTGGATGTTTTGCATTCAAATTTTTTGTTCTTTGTCTTTCTTTTACTTTATTTTCACTTTCAAATAGCTATATGTTCTTACACATACCAAACACTACATTGAAGATCCCCATCCACTTTGGATCTCGTTAGTAACGATTCTGCTATTGTCGCTTATGACTTTGAAAATCCAATCTACCAAGCCGAAGATGAAAGTGTGGAAGATTTTGAAATACCTGGAGAACTCGCCAGACTCTTGATACAAGAAGAAAATGCTATCCAACCATACGAAGATCCGGTCGAAGTGGTAAACTTGGGTTCTGAGACAGATAAGAAAGAAGTCGAGATAGGCGCCAACTTAGAGGACAGTGTCAAGAACGGATTGATTCAGATCTTGCATGAATATGTTGAGGTCTTTTATTGGTCATGCAAAGATATGCCAGGGCTCGATACTGATATTGTGGTTCATTGTCTGCCAATGAAAGAGGGTTATTCTCTGATTAAGCAAAAAGTTTGTCGCATGCATCCTGAGATGTTCGAAAAGATCAAGACCGAGGTTATGAAATAATTAAATACATGGTTCTTAACAGTGACGTCATATCCTTAATGGGTTGCTAATATTGTTCCTGTACCGAAAAAAGATGGCAAGGTACGTATGTTTGTAGATTACAGGGATCTGAATAGGACGAGCCCCAAAGATGACTTCCACTACCACATATTGATGTTCTAGTCGATAACACTGCTCAACATAAGGTATTCTCTTTCATGGATGGTTTCTCGGGTTATAATCAAATTAAGATTGCGCCTGAAGACATGGAGAAAACTACCTTAGTCACACAGTGGGGCACTTTATGTTATAAGGTCATGCCTTTTGGGTTGAAGAATGTTGGGGCAACTTATCAACGTGCCATGGTAGCCTTATTCCATGACATGATTCATCATGAGATAGAAGTCTATGTCGACGACATGATCACAAGATCACAGACTGAAGAAGAACATCTTGATCATCTGCATAACTTATTTGAAAGGCTGAAGAAGTACAAGCTAAAGGAAGTGTACTGGAAGATCATTTGGCAGATTAAGTTGTAGACGACTACCAATCTATGAACATCAAATACCCAGATGAGAATATCGTGGTAATTACAGATTATGAAAAACCTGGACCGTATGAAGGACTCAAGCTAAGATCTTGATGGACTATGGTTTTAGATGGAGCTTCTAATGCACTTGGCAATGTAATTGGTGTTGTGATCATCTCCCCCACAGGTTGCCATACGCCTTTCACTGCAAGACTTTTCTTTGACTGCACCAATAACATGGTTGAGTATGAAGCATGCATCCTAGGAATTAAAGCTTCCATCGACCTGAGAATCAAATTCCTGGGTGTATATGGGGATTCAGCCTTGGCAATCAGTCAAATCAAGGGAGAATGAGATGCAAAGCATCCAAATCTTATCCCTTACCGAGAGCATGTGCTAACCCTGATTCCATACTTCGAAGAGATTACTTTTGAGCATATCCCAAGAGAACAGAATTAGTTGGCAGACACATTAGCTACCATTTCATCCATGTTCAAGCTCAGATGGGACAATGAAGCTCCCAAAATTACCATTTAAAGATTCGACGAACCGGCACACTGCTATAAACTTAACACTAATGGAGTAGAAGAAAAACCATAGTTTCATGAAGTGAAAAGGTACCTTGAATTGCAAGAATACCCTGAAGGGGAATCGATCAATGACAAGAAATTCCTACGGAGGTTCTCAGCTAAATTCTTCTTGAGCAATGGAATTTTGTACAAGCGTAATCATGATTCAACCTTGCTTCATTGTATGGACACGAAGGAAGTAGAGAAAATAATGGAGGATATGCACGAAGGCGTCTTTGGTACTCACTCCAGTGGACATACTATGGCTAAAAAGATTTTGAGAGCGGGTTATTATTGGTCGACCATGGAAACCGACTGTTATCATCACTTGAGAACTTGTCATAAATGCCAGATCTATGCTGATAAGGTTCATGTGCCTCCAGTTCCTTTGAACATCATGACTGCTCCTTGGCCATTCACAATGTGGGGTATTGACATGATCGGAGAAATCAAGCCTACTGCTTCTAACAGACATTGCTTCATTGTCGTTGCCATTGACTACTTCATTAAGTGGGTTGAAGCAGCTTCGTTCGCCTCCGTTGCCAAGAATGTGGTTTCCTGGTTCATCAAACATAACCTCATCTTCCAGTATGGAGTCACTGAGAGAATCATCACGGATAATGATACTAACCTCAACAACACTATGATCACTGAACTCTGCATGCAGTTTAAGATCAAGCACCACAACTCTTCTCCATATAGACCAAAGATGAATGGTGCAATGGAAGCCACCAATACGAACATAAAGAAGATCATACAGAAGATAGTTGTGACTTACAAAGACTGGCACTAAATGATGCCATTTGCTCTCCATGACTATCGTACTTCAGCGCGAACATCAACTGGGGCAACCCCATTCTCTCTGGTCTATGGCATAAAAGTTGTCCTACCTGTCGAAGTTCAAATTCCTTCTCTAAGAATCATGAAAGATGCAGAATTAGACGAAGACGAATGGATTCAGACCAGGCTAGACCAGTTGAATCTGATTGACGAGAAAAGACTTACGACTGTCTGTCATGGTCAGATGTATCAAAAACATATGATCAAGGCATTCAACAAGAAGATCAAGTATCAGGTATATCAGGCTGGTGACTTGGTAATAAAGCGTATCATTCTACCGCAAGGTGAACTCAGGGGAAAATGGACTACCACTTATGAAGGGCCATTTGTTGTCAATAAAGTATTTTTGGGCGGAACCATGATACTAACCACCATGGACGGTGAAGATTTCCCGCACCCTGTGAATGCGGACATAGTCAAAA
The DNA here is from genome assembly GCA_948472305.1 of Vicia faba. Classification (NCBI taxonomy): domain Eukaryota; kingdom Viridiplantae; phylum Streptophyta; class Magnoliopsida; order Fabales; family Fabaceae; genus Vicia; species Vicia faba. The sequence goes on from OX451736.1 coordinate 538,149,299, forward strand.
GACACTACGCATGAAAAGAACCCGCTAGGTTGACTGGCCTAGGCAAAAATAAGGGCATCCTGACGAACCAAAAAGGGTCGGGAAAAAATTAGGGATATATATAAAATATTGTACACCCGACATGTCGAAAACCTAAAAAGGGGGCTTGGGCAAAAAAGGGTATCCTGGTGTAATGAAAACCCGAAAGGGAGGTCCAGGGAAAAATTAAGGACTAAAGGGTACGACTATGTCCCGTTGGATCACCTACAACAAGCTTTTTTACCAAAGTCAGAAGTTCAAATGGTACAGATCAGTTCAATCAACTTCTTCCGACAGCAAGAGATGAGATGTTCAAAGACATAAGGGCAATAGCGGAGTTGGAACCCAACGAGATCATTTCCACATAGCTATATGTTTTGTTTTCACTTTGTACTCTTTTCATTTTACGACAATTTCCTCTTACTAGGATTTATGTCTTTTTGTACAAAATCGCTTGTTTATAGGAAAAACTATCAATGCAAATGCACCCTTAATTAAAACTTTTGTTCTTTAATATTTTCTATTTTGTTTGCAAAAACGTCCAATGATTAAATTGAATTAACATGTGCATATGAACATGATTAACTGTTAACAAATATTTGCATAAGAACAGGAATAAGCATTTACTCAAGACTCTAGGAGTTGGAATAATGTCCAAATCCCCACAGAGTCACTTGCATGAGATTATCCCCACAGAGTAATCTTCACAAATTCATCTTCAATAAAAATACATTCCCCACAATTTCCCCGACAGGTCGTTATGGCCGATAAAGGAGTATGATCTCCTTCCCAGCAATATTACCCACCTACAGAGTTCCAATCAGTATAATTGATGGAAGTTCTTTTCTACTGCTGAGTTATTCTTCTAAAACTGTAAAACCCCTGCAGAGTTCTTCTCTTTGGAAAAATCCAATTTCCCCAGGAGAGTTTGTTTCCTAAACAGAATATTTCTCTGTCAAAAGGGTTTATTTCCCCCAACAAGGTTTATTTCCCCAACAGATTGTAGTCTCCTCAAATTGAATCTATTCCTTAGATTGCTATGAATCACCGGAAAAATTCCTCTCTCTAGTGAAATCGCCACTATCCCCAGAGAATTGATATGAAACCTGGAATTAGACCAAATATCAATCAACTTTATGCTCCCCAGACAAGTCATCATCCATAATGGAAATTCAGTCAGACAGCATTTTAAAAATTTATCCATCTCTTATATCCCCAGTCAGAGTATATAAGAACTTAGATCCCCAATAGAGCAGTAAACAACCAATTTTCCTGAACTCTTCTCCCCAAACAGAAGTCAACATTCCCCAATGGAGTTTCCTCAAATAGAAAACAGGAATACCCATCAAGATCGAAGATATACATACTCTTCGTCCCCAGTAACAGTCAGAGATTTATTTTCCCAGACAAAGATACTACACGGGTTTACAAATACACTTCAATGACAACTCACATTCATACATCATTTACCATAGCATATGCATATAAAAAGCATATAACACAATCTCATTTATTTTGAGAACATCATTACGCAATGCATTTCATACATCGTGATATTGCATACAACTAACTCTTTATCTTTTCAGATGAATATCATCAATAAATATGAAATGGGTCCAAGATTAATTCCTGAAACAAGACGGGGCAACTATCTATATGACCAGGTCAGAGATTAATTCCTGAAACAAGACAGTGCAACTATCTCTACGGCCAACAAAAGCAGGTTCCAGATTAATTCCCGAAACAAGACGGGGCAACTATTTGGATGACCAGCCACAAATTAATTCCTGAAATAAGACAAAGCAACTATCTGTGAAAAAAATTATAGATCAATTCCCGAAACAGGACAGGGAGACTATCTACATAATTAGGTCCAAGATTAATTCTTGAAGTAAGACATGGCAACTATCTATGTGACCAGGTCAGAGATTAATTCCTGAAACAAGACGAGGCAACTATCTCTACGACCAATAAAAAGCAGGTTCTAGATTAATTCCCGAAACAAGACGAGGTAACTATCTGGATGACCAGCCACATATTAATACCTGAAACTAGACAGGGTAACTATCTGTGAAAAACAAATTGTATATCAATTCCCGAAACTGAACGGGGCGACTATCTTTATCACCAATGGTATGAACTCCCGAAACAGGACGAGTTTACCAACAAACTGATTATAGATTAATTCCCGAAACAGGACGGGGCGACTATCTACATGACAAACACTTCCTTCAAAGACCTCTTCTAGCTCAGGTTAAATTGAGTGTAGGTTTATTCTGATACTTCTTCCAGTTAAATACAGGCGTAGACATCTTCTGGCTCAAATTAAATAAAGCATATATTTACTTTGATACGTCTTCCACTAGACATTTTCTGGATCAGATTAACTCAACCATAGATTTACTCTCATACTTCTTCCAGTTAAAGACAACCATATACCTCTTCTGGCTCAGATTAAATCGAGTGTAGATTTATTCTGATACTTATTCTAGTTCAATTCAACAAGTTACTTTGGATGGCATCTACAAGCCCATCTCCGATGACTCTCCATCACCTCTCTAAATGGCATCTTTAAGCCCATTCCTAGTATAATCAACCAACAGTGTTACTTCGTGCACAAGTGAGTGCAAATTTTTGGGCACTTATATGTTCAATCATCTTCCACCTTCAAGTAACGAATGGAGGACATGCCAATCTAACTCTCCAGGGTTAAGACGATTGAACAGGGGCAGCTGTTGTACCCCAAAATTTTCCCTCCCATTTTCTTCAAAACATTCTCAAGAGGTCTCCATTTGCTCAAGGATTCTCAAGAGTTGATCAGACAAAATCACCTCATAAGCAAGGGTCTTCAACTAAGATTTGGAGTTTCTCAAAGAATATTGGACTGCAAGGGTCTCAAATGACTTTCATGGTTCATCACATGGCTTTAAGAATTCTCATACCAAGTATCTTGCCTTGCATCACAAGTTTGCTCAGTTAATGGCTCAGATGACTGAAAATCAAATATATTGGGTAAAAAGTCTACTAAGGTCAATATACAGTCAAACTTTAAGATTTTTTGTCAACATTAACATTTTGAGGTGATATTCATCATTTGATCAAGGGTTAACCATGATTCCTCGAGGAAAGCCCTCAAATCATCAAAGGTCAGAAAATTGTCAAATTAGGGTTTTGATTGAAGATGACTGATCATTGACTTTTGACCTAGTGCATGACTTAATGGCTTGAAGTATGATCTCAAGGACTAAAATACAACATATTTACCTAATTACATGGTTCAGGACATTTCTAAAGATGCAAGTGATTGACAGTTGAAAAATTGAATTAATTGATAAAAGTCAACAGTCACCAAAAAGTCAAACTTTGACTTTTTGGTCAACATTGAAATTCAAAAATCAAGAATCATCAAAACATTCAAAATTATCAAGCTTGATCATCAAGAATCAACAAAGTCAAGAAAATCAAGAAAAGGTCAACAAAAGTCAAAGTTGGAAAATTTTCCAACACTTAGAAATTTTTTAAGTGTTTTGTTCTTAACAAAGTAACTGCTTCGTGGCCATTTTTCACTAAGATGCAAGATGATTCGAGGAAAAAATTCAACATGAAAGTTGTAGGGATTGATGAATTCTACAACTTTTTCCTTGAGGGTTGATATCCAAAAAACACTTGTATTGAGAGATATAGGCCTATGAAGTCATGATGTTTTTATCTAACACTTAAAAAAATTTCAACAGGTTTTGGTCAGTTTTTCATCTCAACTTCTTGGCCAATTTTCACCCATATCCTTATTTATTTAGCCAAAGTAATCAACATTAAAGTTACATACAATGTTTCAAGCTTTCCAAAATGTCTAAGAGCACAAATTTATCATGCTTGAGCTAGGATATTTGAAGAGAAGAAGTTGGACATCCATACTTGAATTATAGGTCATTTCTATGATAACTATGAGACAAAATCTTCATGCCATGCTGCATAATCTCACTTTGCACGCCTCACAACCTCTAAATCTATCAATAATCAGAATATTACCCATACTTTTGAGCCATTACCCAAGTGTTTGATTCATTATCCAAAATGATCTTTACATTTATGGCACAAAGGCACCATTGCCATTTATATAAAGCATGATTTAATCACAATGTCAACTCCTTGAGCCTCTCAATGGTTTATTCTGCACATACACAACGTCAAAGAATGAAGCAACCATCTACAACCTGCAAAGCACCGCTAAAATCAGGCCATGTCCACATTGGAACTATGGAATGGCCATGAACCTTCACTTACAATCCAACCAAGCCATAACTCCGTAATTTGTAAACCTGATCAGCTTTTATCCTCAAATATTTTCTCTATAAATAGAGAGGATATTCGCAAGAAAAAAAGGAAGTTCACAAAATATCTAACCCTCTCAAACTCTCCCAAGTCAGAATTGTACACAAAACCTCCATTTTTGAGCTTTAATGTCCAAATCTTTAAATTTCTCAAACCTTGCAAGTTTTGTCCAAAAAAATCATCAAAATACTTCACATACATCATATAGAAGTTTTTCAAACACAAGAACAACTTCTGTAACATCATTATCACCATCTTCCAAATTCAAAAATAGTGTCTTGCAAGTTAACTTGGTTGGGAAGATTCAAACACTTTCAGCATAAAGTAAGGATTGGAATAAGTTCAAGGAGGTCCAATGAGGCTTAATCAATCATAATATTGCACCTAGAACAACTAGAAAAGGCTTCAGACTTTTCTCCAAAAGAGGTAAGTTTTCTCAAACTATGATATCCTTATCCATACATTATTTGCTTTCGTTTTCAAAAGAATAAAACAGGACAGATCGGGGAGGAAAAGTGCAAAATATTCAGAATTCTAGAAAAATGATTTAGGAGCCCTGACACGGGTGGCCGTGTCACATGGAACATGCTGTGTCAGGGGTAAGAGATGGCAAAGAGGCAAGGAAGATGCTAACACGGGTGCCCGTGTCACACGACATGACCCATGTCAATTCAGTTGGGATTAAAAACATGGCAAGGAGGCAGAACAGAAGGAGACAAAGGTGCCCGTGTCACATGACACGTCCCATGTTAACTCAGCTGGGACTAAGAACGTGCAAAAGGAAATGAACAGATTTTGACACAGGTGCCCGTGTCCAGTGATATGGCTCGTGTCAGCCTAGGCGCTCGAAATGCTAATTTTGAATTTTTTGCTGTTAGTTTTGATCATTGAGGGTACATTGGATATTTTGCATTACTGAGAGATGCCCTAACACTATAAAACTTTTTTCTTCTAAATAAAACATCCAAATCATTTTTAAACAATTAAAAATCATTATACTTATGTTTTATTTTAATTTCCTTAATTTAAATTAACTTGGATTTTTTAGGTTTTGTTTAAAATAATTAGTTAACTTCTCTTTTTATTAAAACTAATTAGTTTTCTTAGGTTAACAATCAAACTTTATTTTCTATCAAAAAATCACCAAAACAATTTCTTTTTCCTTTTTCTCTACTTCACATTTTTGCGTATTTTACTATTTCGCATTATCATTTATGTAAATGGTCTGTAATAGATAATTAGGGTTTATTGCTTTCATCCCCATTCATAAATTTGTATCCCCCATTCCTAAAGCATTATAATAGTGTAGGATATTTAATTTCAGTAATTTATCGCTTTCCATATTTCTGTTAGTAATTAGGGTTTGTATGACAAGTTTAAAATCAATCATAGCAAAAGACTAACTCAAGATTAAATAATTGAATCAAACACACTTTGCACACTTACACCTCTAGGGTAACCTCACTTATTGCCTCGGATTTAAATAGTCATGTCCCTCGAACCTGGGATGTTTTAGCAAAGACCCTAGGTTAAAAGATCGTAGTCCCTCGATGACCCTTCGATGTTTCCTCTGGTAAACGATCTTAGTCCCTTAACGACAATTGCTAAAACATCTTACATGTTGCCTTCTATGACTGTACGATGACCCACGCATGTCCCTCACATCCAATGATAGGGCTTCCTACTAATTAATGGTAGGATAACACTATCTAAAGGAGGAGGAAAAGACCAAAGACTATTTGAGTAGGTAGATCACTCGTAATCGCTTTCTCACACACTAAAACAATTTCCACACTTCAAACTTTCAAGACAACTACTTTCAAAACACTTTATAAACACTCTTGAGGACTGATATAAGGGTAATTCTAAAGAAAATTGTCTTACATCATCATTTTCAAAACATCTTTCCAAAACAAACACTTTAATCTAATAAATATTTTCAAAACAAACATTTTGTATACATTCTCAACTGTGATATGGTGGAAGAACCGACTGTTATACTGGTTTTGCATTTGTGTTCGCAAATGTTGCGGTAAGTAAGAGTCGCCACCGACTTTTATTTTATCCAACAAAGGAAAGGGTGAAAAGAATAGAAAAAGACCTTTCGAGATTATTTCTGAGTAAGGGAGGTAGATTATGGAAAGGGGAGGTGTTAGCATCCTTTCCATCTGTAGTTTTCTACGGGCTCTTAGATGCTTAGCTTGTTTTTTGAAATACCTTGTGCTTTTGTGTGTTTTTAAAAAGTATTTTGAAATATCCTTAATGTGGAGATTCTCCTTATGATAACTCGTGTGTCACTCCTCAAGAGTGTTGATAAAGCATTTGAAAATGTTTATTTTTTAAAATTATTTTGTGTATGTGTGAAAATTTGTTTTTTTGAGCAAGCATCTAACAACAGTCTACTTTTACTTGAAAGGCTTGTTCTTTTCCTCTTTTCCTTTAGACAAGACTAGCCTACTATTAGTGAGTAGGTCGCCATAGTCGTTTGGATGTATGAGGGACATTCGTGGGTCATCTTACAATCATAAAGGCAACATATAAAGACGCTTTAGCAATTTTGTTTAAGGGACTAGATCATTTACCAAAAGGCAACACTGTAGGGTCATCGAGGGACTATGGTATTTTGATTCAACGGTCTTTGCTAAAGCTTCCTTACTTTCGAGGGACATGACTGTTTTATTTTCCGAAGGCAACCAAAGTGGGAGTACCCTAGAGGTGTATATGTGCAAATGTGTTGTATTAAGTTATTTTTGTCTTTTGTTAGGTTTGCTAACATTTGATTTTAATCTTTGTCATACAATCATGTTATTCATGCATCTAACAGTTAATAGTTTGCAGTAATTAGAAGTGCGGAAAGTGTAAATCCTAAACTATTACAAGGCTTCAGAGAGGGGGAATAATTACAAGTCCAAAACTTGGGGAAAAAGCAATAAATAAAATAAATCCTAAATTAAGCTATTACAGACTGTGAGCAGTTACAATAATTTGGAAAAATAACATATAGCAAATAATAATGCGCGCGAGTCGAAAGGAACGTCTAAAACCCAAAAAAAGTTCTAAGTAAAATAAGAAAATCTTTTTGTTGTTTTTGTTTATTTGGGAAGATATTAAATTATATTAAAGCTCAATTAATTAAAATATTAAAAAAAAGGAAAAGAAAATTATTAATCAAAATTAAATCTAAACAAACCTAACATTTTTTGGCATTTTTTGTTTGAGAAAAATTTGAATTAAAATTAACCTAGTTCTAATTATTTTTAAATAATAAAATAAGGTCAAAATAATTAACTTAATTAATTAAGAAAATTAAATTCAAACAAAATAAAACCTAAATTTAAGTTTTTTATGTTTTTCTGATTTTATGATTTTTCTAATAAAAAAAATCTATGAAACAAAACAAATAAAATAAAACAAAGAAAAATAAAAATGAGATAGGCCTACTGTAGAAGTAGACTGAGGGGTGGGAATTGGAATTTGTTAGGCCCAATAAATACTGAGCCCAACAGTTTGAAAGATCCTGTATGACCAAATTCAAGAGGTACATTATGGAGATTCCCTTCTGGCTGTTGGATCTGAATTGGATGGGATCTAATGACCAAGATGTGATAAGCATGGTGCACGCACTAACTTGATTCGTACTGGATCTGCAAGAGAAATGTGAGAAAATATAAACCTCAAAACTTGGGGTTCGAACCCAGGCTCTTCAGTCTTACAAATGCGCGTTTCACCACCAGGCTATCTGTTCATTCATTATTTAAAATAAACTGATAATATAATATATGAAAAAAGTAGTCAATTTTCAAATTTCAAACGCGCGCCAGGTCGGATTCAAATGGGCCAATGAAATGATGACGTTTGGGCCACCGGAGTTAACACGCTGGAGTCAACTTTCTGGTTGTCTTCTCCGGTTGGCACGAAATCAAAACCTGCAAAATACGAAAGATCAATGGCTTAAACCGATCCTAACCCCCTTAAAAAATCCTCCTGAATCCAAATCCGCATTGGTTTTGACTGAAAGAGCCTGTATCAATGAAGCCGAAGCTTAAACGTTCTTAAACCCTAACAATGGTAACCTACAATTTCAGCACTTAAATTCTCACGTAAAACGTCAGACCTCTTCTAATCATTATCACAAACATATATGCATGCATTAGATGGATCAACAATACATATTTTAACAGTTTTGAATCAAAGAAATATACCAAACCAATTATTATCATGGGGGTTGTTCTGGTGTGATCCGAACTGCAGGGAGGACTGGAATGAATTCCTGGGAGCTTCAGGGGTAAGATGCAAGGCTTTGTTTGGATCAATATGGCTTGGAAGGTTGGATTTCAAATTTTTCAACTTTGGTAATTTGTGAAGATTTTGTAGAGCTTCCTTAGGAAATTTTGTGTGTATCCTTATGGCCTAGCTTTGTTGTGTATATATAGTGGAGTGTGAGGATCAGCAAACATGGCAAGAATCAATGCCATAAACCATATTTTCATATCAAAATAAAACAAATTAAAATATTTCCAAAACTTGAAAAACTTGCCATTTCCTTGCTTGCATGCACCTGGATACTTGTGCACAAATTCTTGTGCCTTTCCATGGATCAAACCAAGCCCCAAATGTCATGGCCCATTTCTAAACATTTTGTACAATTTATTTTATATTTATTTGAAATAAATCAAAATAAATATTAACAAAATAGATAAAAAATTGTAAGGCGATGCAAAAATGAGATTAGAGGTCCCCTATAAGGTCATGAGAATGTTTGAACCTGAAAAAGTTATGCCATTGCCCAAAAGTTCAAATTTGCTCAATGCACCATCTTTGAATTTTCTCAAATTTTCCCAACTTTAGAAACCCATAACTTGCTCAATTTTCATCTCATGATGATGATCTTGGACTTTTTGGAAAGCCCAAGATGCCTAATTCAATTCCTCTTTTGATTAATTTTGGACTTTAAGACTTTATCTTGATGTAAATGGTCTTGACAAAAAGTGTCTTTTGTTGACTTTCTGAAAATGACTTGTAATGTATGAGCTTGTATCTTTCAGATGGTGCATTTATTGGACTTGAGGGAAAAAGAGATGTTGTAGGGAATTTGATTCTCTTAAAAATGAGCTTTGGTTGGGGAATAATGGATGAAGTATGTGAAAGTTATGCCTGGTCAAAGTTCAATTGACTTTTCCTATAGAAACCCTAATTTAGCAATTCTTGACTTTTGATAGATTAGGATAATTTCTTGAGGAATCATGATCAACCCTTGATAAAATGATGGATATCACTTCAAAATATTGATGTTGACCAAGAACCTTGAAGTTTGACTGTATATAGGCCACAATTGACTTTTGACCTAATACAGTTGATTTTCAAACATTTTAGCCATTGACTGAGCAAACTTGTAGTGTAAGGCATGAAGTTTGTCATGGACAATCTTAAAGACATATTAGGACAATGGAAAACATTTGATACCTTTGGAGCTCACACATCTTGGTGAAAAGTGGAACCCTAACTAGGGGTTCATTGCTTACTTAGGAGGAGAATTTGTCTGGTTAATTCTTGGTCATCCTTGAGCAATTGGGAACCTCAATGAGCATGTATTGATTAAAAATGGGAGGGAAAATTTTGGAGGACAACAGCTGCCCCTGTTCAATCTTCTTAAACCTGAGGATTTAGATTGGCTTGTCTGCCTTTTGTAATTTGAAGGTGGAAGATGATTGAAAACTAGAGTGCCCAAAAATTTTCACTTGCTTGAAGTAACACTGATGGTTGATAATGTCGAGAGTGGGCTTACATATGCCATTTGGAGAAGATGATTGAGAGTTGTCGGAGACGGGCTTAAAGAGGCTATCCAAAGTAGATGTTGACTTCATAAGAGGTCTCTTTATGGGGATTCCTGTTCCTGTTGTCTAAGGAGGAGTCCGTAGGGGAATGTTGATTTTTGTTGTTCTCTGTTTAAAGAAAACTATATGTGGAACAAAGTCTAGGAAATTCAGTTGTCCAAGGCTCTACTGAGGAATTATCTCTAGAAAAGTTTGTTGTTTTCTGGTTGAAATCCAGGCTTCACAGTAATTTGCTGGGGAGAATGAGATTAGTTGTTGTCTGGAAATGTATTAGACGGAGCCTGTGTATGGCTGTTTCATGATGAGTCCGTGTGATACTGCATCTGGATGATGAGAAAGAACCCGTGTAAGATTGGTTCAGGAAGAGTCTGTGTTAGACTGCATCTGGAGATCATGAGAAGAAACCCGTGTAAGATTGCTTCAGGATGAGTCCATGTTAGACTGCATCTAGAGATCATGAGAAGAAACCCGTGTAAGATTGCTTCATTTGGTCATGTAGATAGTTTTCCTGTCCAGTTTCAGGTATTAATCTATAATCAGTCGCTCACAGATAGTTGTCCTGTCTTGTTACAGGTATTAATCTGGAACTTGTTTTTGTTGGTCGTTGAGATAGTTGTCCTATCGGGTTTCAGGTATTAATCTCTGACCTAAGAGAAAGAAAGATAGTTTTCCTGTCTAGTTTCGGGTATTAATCTTCCATATACTCATGTAGGTAGTTTTCCTGGCTTGTTACATGTATTAATCTACAATCACTCGTCCACAGATAATTGTCCTGGCCTGTTACAGGTATTAATATGGAACTTAAAAATGTCGGTCACATAAATAGTTTTCCTGTCTTGTTTCAGGTATTAATCTCTGACCTTTAGAAAGAAAGATAGTTTTTCCGTCTGGTTTCAAGTATTAATCTCCAATCAGTTATTCACAAATAGTTGTCCTGGCTTGTTACAAGTATTAATCTGGAACTGTTTTTGTTGGTCGTTGAGATAGTTGTCCTATCGGGTTTCAGGTATTAATATCTGACCTAAGGGAAAGAAAGATAGTTTTCCTATCTAGTTTCGGGTATTAATCTTCAATATACTCATGTAGGTAGTTTTCCTAGCTTGTTACATGTATTAATCTACAATCGCTCGTCCACAGATAGTTGTCCTGGCTTGTTACAGGTATTAATATGGAACTTAAAAATGTTGGTCACATAGATAGTTTTCCTGTCTTGTTTCAGGTATTAATCTCTGACCTTTAGAAAGAAAGATAGTTTTCCCGTCTGGTTTCAGGTATTAATCTCCAATCAGTTGTTCACAAATAGTTGTCCTGGCTTGTTACATGTATTAATCTGGAACTTGTTTTTGTCGGTTGTTGAGATAGTTATCCTGGCTGGTTTCAGGTGTTAATCTCTGACCTTAGAAAGAAATATAGTTTTCCCGTCTGGTTTCGGGTATTAATCTTCAATCTGCTCATGTAGATAGTTTTCCTATCTAGTTTCAGGTATTAATCTACAATCAGTCGTTCACGGATAGTTGTCCTGTCTGGTTACAGGTATTAATCTAGAACTTGGCAATGTTGGTCACATAGATAGTTTTCCTATCTGGTTTTGGGTATTAATTTGTGGCCTGATGTATTTGTTGGTAAGCTTGTCTTGCTTCGGGAGTTCATACCACTTGGTCGTGTAGATAGCTTTCCAGTCTGGTTTTGAGCATTAATCTTTGACCTGCTGTATAAGTTGATAGTGTTTTTCTGTCTGCTAATTTAACCTGAAAAGGTAAAATCAGTTTTATGCAATAAAAGGATGCATGAATTGCATGATGCTCTCAAAATAAATGAGTTTGTGATATATGCATTTGTGCTGTATAGGCTATGATGTTTGTAGAATGATGCATGAATGCAATGTATGAACATGTCGGTTGTTCTATTGCAGTGTTGCAGAATTAGAGAAAATAAATCCCTGATTGAAGTTAAATGCTGGGAGATAGATTTCCGTTTTTAGAGAAATGAACTCTGTTGGGGAAGGAAAACTCTGTGCAATGTTTGGGGATTTTGTGGCAATCCTGTTGGGGAATCTTGAGAAGCTTGGTGACTTCACTGGGGAATTTTTGGAGCAGTAATTGGAGATTTTTTCTCTGTCGGGGATGTAAGAACACTTGACACCATCAGGCTGCATACCGACAATATGGCAGTGACCTTGTAGTAGGATGTCTTTGCCTCTGTACCTGCTGGAGAAGGTATCTGCTAGAGAAAATATCTGCGTGGATTTTGTGGATGGCCCTTAGATATTGTCTCGTTTCTTAAAGCCATTAGTAACTGTCTTTCTGTTTTTTATGCGTATATTTGTAAGCAGTAATCACATTCAAATTCATATGTTTAAAAATAATCAGTGGACGTTTTCGCAAACAAAACAGAAAAATAAAAACAAATAGTTTTACACTTTCAAAGAGATAATTTTGTATTAACTTGAATAAGAGTTTTTGTACAAGGAGACGAACATCCTAGTAAGAGAATGCTGTCGTAAGAATAAAAATTTACAAAATAGCATACAAAGAAAACAACTATGTGAAATAATCCCATTGGGTTCCCATTCTGCTAATGCCCTTATGTCTTTGAGCGTCTCATCTCTTTGATGCTTGTCCGAAGCTGACTGGATTGATTAGTACTATTTGAGCTTGATAGTTGATACCGAAGATTGGATGTAAAGTGATATAATGGGACATAGTTATACGCTTTAAATCCCTAACTTTTTTCTGGACCTCCCTTGCGGGTTTTCAGTCCACCGGGATACCCTTTTTTGCTCAAGTCGCCTTTTCAGGTCTTCGACTTGCCAGGTGTACAGATTTTTTCCATACGTATATCCCTAATTTTTGCACGAACCCTTTTGGTTTGCTGGGATGCCCTTATTTTTGCCTAGGCCAATCAACCCAGCGGGTCTTTGTTCATGCGTAGTATCTTTTAACTATGTTCGCGTTTACCGGGTGCGGAAGATCGTCACCGTCCATAATGGTTAAGATCATGGCTCCACCAGAAATTATGTTCTTTATCACAAATGGCCCTTCGTATGTGGGAGTCCATTTTCCCTTAGGATCACCTTGTGGTAGTATGATGCGCTTGATTACCAGATCACCAGCTTGATATACCTGACGTCTGACCTTCTTGTTAAAAGCTTTGATCATACGTTTTTGGTACGTCTGACCATGGCAGACAACTGCAAGCCTTTTATCGTCAATTAAGTTCAGTTGGTCAAGTCGACTCTGAACCATTCGTCTTCATTCAAACCTGCATCCTTCATGATTCTCAAGGAAGGGATCTCGACTTCTATGGGTAGGACAACTTCCATACCTTATACCAAAGAGAAAGGAGTTTCCCATGTTGATGTGCGCACTGTGGTACGGTAACCATGAAGAGCAAATGGTAACATCTCATGCCAGTCTTTGTATGTCACCGTCATCTTTTTTATGATCTTTTTGATATTTTTATTAGCAGCTTCTACAGTGCCATTCATCTTCAGCCGGTAAGGAGAAGAGTTATGATGTTGGTTTTGAATCGCGTGCAGAGCTCGATGATCATAGTGTTATTGAGATTGGTACCATTATCCGTAATGATTCTTTCTAGAACACCATACTGACAAATAAGGTTATGTCTAATGAAACGGGCCACAATGTTCTTGGTAATAGAAGAAAGTGCGGTTGCCTCAACCCACTTCATGAAATAATCAATGGTAACCAGGTTGAAATGGTGCCCATTAGAAGTTGTAGGTCTAATCTCCCCAATCATATCGATGCCCCACATTGCGAATGGCCAGGGAGCAGTCAAGACGTTTTGAGGAACTGAAGCCACATGTACTTTATCAACATAGATCTGGCATTTGTGACTAGTTCGTGAATGCTGATAACAGTCCGCTTCCATAGTGGACCAGTAGTATCTTGCCCGTAGGATCTTTTTAGCCAATGTGTGCCTACTGGAATGAGTGCTGAATGTACCTTCGTGCAAATATGTCATAATCTTTTCCACTTCACTCTTATCCACACACCAAAGAAAAGTAGAATCGTGGTTGTGCTTTTAGAGGATCATGTTATTGAGGAATAACTTGGTAGAGAACCTCCTTAAGAACTTATTATCATTGACTGAAGCTCCTTCAGGATACTTTTGGGCTTCGAGATATCTTTTGACTTCATGGAACCAAGGTTTGTCCACTACTTCTTTGGTATCAATCTCATGACAGTATGTCGGTTCTTCCATTCTCTCAATAGTGATCAGAGGAGCCTCATTATCCCACCTGACTTTGAACATGGATGACATAGTAGCTAGCGCGTCCGCTAGTTGATTTTCCTCTCGTGGAAAATGCTCAAAGGTAATTTCTTCAAAATATGGAATCAGTGTCAAGACATGCTCTCTGTAAGGGATGAGATTAGGATGCTTCGTGTCCCATTCTCCTTTGATTTGATTGATTACTAAGGCTGAGTCTCCAAATACACTTAAGAATTTGATCCTCAAGTCGATAGGAGCTTTGAGACCCATAATGCATGCTTCATATTCAACCATATTGTTGGTAAAATTGAAACATAGACTGGATGTGAAAGGAGTATGACAGCCTTCGGGAGATATGATCACAGCATCGATGCCATTTCCAAGTGCGTTGGAATATCCATCAAAAACCATAGTCCATCGGGATCCTTTTCAGGTCCTTAATTTGGTCCAGGTTCTTCATAATCAGTTACTGACATGATGTTCTCGTCCGGGAACTCAAAATTCATGGATTAGTAGTCATCCAAAGCTTGATGAGCTAAATTATCAACTAATACACTTCCCTTAATTTCTTCCTGGGTTGTATACTGAATGTCGTATTTGGTCAAGATCATATGCCATCTTTCTATTCTTCTAGATAGAGTGGGCTTCTCAAAGATGTACTTGATAGGATCCATTTTAGATATCAACAAGGTAGTGTGAGTCAACATATACTATCTTAGTCGGGGAGCAACCCATGCCAAAGCGCATCAAGTTTTCTCGAGCAGTGAGTATCTTGTTTCACAGTCGGTAAACTTTTTGCTAAGGTAGTATATTGCATGCTCTTTTCGACCAGACTCGTCATGCTGCCCCAACACACACCCCATTGAATTTTCTAATACTGTCAAGTACATGATCAAAGGTCTTCCTTCAACTGGAGGCATCAAGATTAGAGGATCTTGAAGATATTCTTTGATTTTGTCAAAGGAAATCTGGCAATCATCATTCCACTTCACTGCTTGATCTTTCTTCAGTAACTTAAAGATTGGCTCACAAGTAGCGGTCATATGGGAAATGAACCTAGCAATGTAGTTTAGGCGTCCCAAGAATCCCCTGGCCTCCTTCTCATTGCAAGGAGTTGGAATTTCTTGTATAGCTTTAACCTTTACAGGGTCTACTTCAATACCTTTGCCGCTGACAATGAAGCCTAAGACCTTACCAGATCTTACTCCAAAGGTGAACTTATTAGGGTTCAACCTCAGTTTGTACTTTTTCACCCTTTCAAACAGCTTCTGTAGGTGATCAAGGTGCTCCTCTTCGGTCTGATACCTGGCTATCATATCGTCAATGTAGACCTTTATCTCGTGATGGATCATATCATGAAACAAAGCTACCATGGCACGCTGATAGGTTGCCTCGATGTTCTTTAACCCAAATGGCATAACTTTGTAACAGAAAGTGCCCCATTGTGTGATAAAGGTCATTTTCTCCACGTCCTCGGGTGCCATTTTGATCTGATTATATCCATAGAAACCATCCATGAAGGAGAATATCTTATGTTGTGCGGTTTTGTCAACCAGAACATCGATATGGGGAAGCGGAAAGTCATCCTTGAGGCTTGCCTTATTCAGGTCTCTGTAATCCACACACATACGTACCTTACCGTCCTTCTTAGGTACCAGAACAACATTGGAAACCCATTATGGATAAGAGGTGATAGCTAAGAAAACAACATTGAACTGTTTCATGACTTCAGCCTTGATCTTTTCTGACATCTCTGGCCGCATACAACGAAAATTTTGTTTCACTGGAGGGCAATCCTCTTTTGTAGGTAGGTGATGAACCACAATATCAATTCCAAGTCTCGGCATGTCTTCGTATGACCAGGAAAAAACCTCAACATAGTCATGTAGCATTTGTATTAGACGCCTTTTGACACTATGCTCCAGATCATCACCTATATTGACTTCTTTCTTATCCTATTCAGTGTCGAATTTAACTGTCTCAACCGGCTCTTCATGAGGTTGTATTGCCCTTTTTTCCTGTTGTAACATTCTGCCAAGTTCTCCTGGTACTTCACAATCTTCCTCACCTTCATCCTCGGCTTGATAGATCGGATTTTCAAAGTCATAACTAGCAATATCAGACCTGTTATCAATGGGATCCAGAGTGGGTGTGGATCTGCAGTTCGATATGTGGATGTGTGTAAGAGCATAGCTTTTTTTGATAAAGTAAAAGGTAGAAAAGAAAAATAAAGAGCGTAAAATTTGTATGCAAAACGTCCAATGATTTATTAGTGGCATATGAATATGAAGCAATAACCCTCACAAATAAATCATTGTGCCTCGGGTAAGACACAAGGCTTTAAAGTTTCAATTGTTCAAATATTACATATAAAAAAAAAGAAAAGAAAATTACTCTTAAATAAAATTAATAGGAATAAAATCTTTGGCCTCCCAATTGTCAAGTCCACCGCTGATGGTTGGGAAGATCCACTTGTCCATGTCGCAATCACTATCATTGTCCTCCAGGGCATTGACTCCATGGTTGCTGATCCGTAGGGGTGGTCTCCCGGTGCGAGTGCGGCGAACAGCTCTCTGGGCTCCTGAAGTAAAACCCAATCAAAACTTATCAGATTTTTAGGGAATGTTTGGATGTTGGCCCTAAAAGGTATACCCAACTTGTTCAACTACTGCTTTCGCATCCCTTAGAGAAGCCATCTTCAGTAGAGGTATTGTATTCTTTGGAACACTGGTAGCAGTCTTGGTCGCATCAACTATCTGTGGAACCTCCTCAAACTTCTGACAGGGGGTCCCAATGAACTCGTCGTCGATTTCAACATACCTGAAAGAGTTCATGTGGCTCACCATGTATTCCTCCTCGCCATGGACTGTGATAATCATTCCATTGACTGGATACTTCAACATCTGATGCAGGGTATAAGTAACAGCACCAGCCCCATGGATCCAGGGTCGACCCAATAAACAGGAATAAGACGGGCGGACGTCTATCACATAGAAGGTTGAGTCAAAAGTCTGAGTACCAACTTTGATAGGGATGTCCACCTCCCCGTGCACCATTCTTTTAGAACCATCGAAGGCCCTCACCACAATGTTATTGGGCTTCAGTGTGAGTCATTCACAATCTAACCTGTCCAGAGCATTCTTGGATAAGACATTTAAAGACGAACCTGTATCCACCAGAACATGAGCTAGGATAGTGCCCCTGCACTCAATGGAGACATGCAGGGCATCATTATGCTTTCTTCCCTTGGATGTCAAATCAACATCGGAGCAAGCCAGTCCATTATCAACAGTCAGGCTGGCCATGCAATTCTCGAATTGATCAACGGAGGTCTCCTGAGGCACATGGGCAGACTTCAAAATTTTTACCAAAGCCTTAACATGGGCTTCGGAGCATAAAAGTAAGGCCAACATTGAGATTTTTGAAGGGGTCTGCCCCAACTGCTCCATAACATTATAATCACTTTTATTTATTATCTTCAGTATCTCTTCCATTTCTTTTTTAGAAGCCTCAGGAATGACTACTTGGCGCGCCTTCGTCTGGATAGGCTCAACCAATACCTCTTTATCCCGAGTCCCGACTGACTCGGTAGCAGGGATAACAGTAGGAGTAACAATGGGAGTGCTAGCAGGAGTAGCAGTAGGAATAATCACAAAAGTAGAAACAGTCTTTAGAGAGATCTCGGGAGAGAAAACTCTTTCGCGTCTCGTAATTTTACTGGTCCCAATAATGTTGTCGATGTTGGGATCAATATCTTCAACAACTTTATCTTCAACGACCAATAGGTCTTGCTTGACGCCATGATAATAGACGTCAGCCCCATAATTCCAGGGAACATCTTTATCAGAGGAGTATGGTATTAGCCCAGGAAGGGTGATGATCAAGGGAGAAAACTTGGGAACAGATGTAATCCTGATGGGTATTTTGGAGAAGACCATGGGAGGATTGTCAGAAATGGTAATTATCAAGACATCTTCACACAAACTTCTTGTAAGGGGAACTTTCTAAAATAGAATTTCTTTGTTAACCATCAGATGATGGACGCCCATCTTTAATAATAAACAACCATCTAGTAGAGACATACATGTGTGGAAACCTTCACCATAGCCCAGAAATAAACCGACTCTCAATAGATTGCTTTTAACAGTCCAGAGAGGAGTAGCTAACTCATCTACAGAAGAAATAAACTGATCGTCGTCAACAACATTGACACCCTGGCCATGTTTTGGCATCAGCGCAGTTATTACATTAGATGTCTCTGGAAGGTCAAACTCAATCTCCTTCGCCTCGATAAGATCCTGCACCTTATTTTTGAAATCCCAACAATCGTTTGTATCGTGCCCCGGACTTTCGGAATGGTAGACACATCGAGAATTTGGGTTGTAGTGGGGAGATGTAGTATTGGGATTCTTAGGAGCCTCCTTTAGGGTCACCAGGTTGGACTTCAATAAGTGTGGAAAAACCTGGGATAAGGTCATGTTTATCCAGGTAAACTGTCTTCTAGGTGCATCCAACATGCGCTGATTGTTTCGTTGTTAGTTTGATGCAGGATTGGAAATCATAACAGCCTATACCGTCAGACGACGTTCAGTTTTGTTTTGACTTCTTTGGCCGTAAGGTGCACTGACCTCCTTCTTTCCAATAAAGGTTTTCTTTGATGTGCTGGAGGATGCATCTCTCTAGATTTTACCACTTTTGATGCTAGCTTCTACCCGTTCAACAGTCAGTATCAGTTTAGTGAACCCATCAGAAGAGCTTCTAATCAGATGGTTAAAGAACAGACCAGACAACATGCCCAAGAACATGTCCACCAACTCCCTATCAGACAACAGAGGCCGGACTCTTCCTACAAGGTCTCTCCACTTTTGGGCATAATCTTTAAAACCTTTGTTGGAACCCATAGACATACTTTCCAATTGTGTACGAGTTAGGGCCAGGTCAACATTATACTGGTACTGCTTGTAGAAAGCAGCAGCCAGATCTACCCAATTGCGGATGTTGGTCCTCTCTAGTTGATAAAACCATTCTAACTGCGTCCCTGCCAAACTTTCCTAAAAGAAGTGTATCCACAGATTCCTATCAGTAGTGTGGGGTTGAATCTTCCTGACATATGACCTTAAGTGCAGCTTAGGGCAGGAGACACCGTCATACTTGGAAAAGGTGGGGACCTTGAATTTCTCTGGGATGACCACCCCTGAGACGAATCCTAGATCTTCAAAATCCAGCTCGGGTACCCTCTGGATCTCCATAGCATTGAGACGATCCTCCAGTTGTTTATATTTTCATCAGCAGGAGGATACTGCTCCTCAGAATAGTCAGCTTCATCTTTCTCAGACCCTGGATTGTTGTTTTCTTCCGTTGGCTTATCTTCTTGATTGTCCCCCTCATTTGACGAGGTTGTGAAACTAGAGCTCGCTTAGCTGGTCCTCTGAACCTTCTTCCCAAATTTAAGACACCAGCTAATTTCTTTGCCTTCTTAGTTTTCTCCTTGACGATCAGAGCGTTCAGATCTTCCTGACCTTCGGCTAGAGCCAGGAACATTTGTTGGAACTGAGCATTTTGAGCTTGAAGGTCCTTCACTGTTTGTTCAAGAGCCATTTCTTTTGCTGAAATAAACAACGAGAAGAATAAGAAACTTGTCTTGAAATACCTGCTTATGCAATGAAATGCATGATAATGTTTATGCAATATTTTCAAGGACTTTTAAGATCTTAAATTTGCTTAGTCAAAGAGAGAACAAACATTAATTGCATTCATAAGTTTAAATGATTACAATGATGCCTCTTGGTCTTACAATGGAAGAAACAAAGATAAACAAAACTCCTAAATCAAACAGGACTCAAGCTTCCCATAAGCGCATCCTATTTGGTGCAATGTAGGCATTCAAACTCTGTTCTTCATGCAATTTTCTCGTAAGCTCCAAAACCTTCTTCTCTCTTGTGTAGAACTGGGTTTCAAAGGTGTCTCATTCCTCTTTGAGTTGAATCCAAGATCTTTTCAATTCCTCGAGAGTAGTCGGTAGGTCAGGATGGAGAATGGTATGAGGTACATTAGTATCTGCAATAGGTTCCATGATGATGGGTAGAACGGCGGGGTAAGGCATCATGAGATTTTGAGTGCATGCTCACACCCACTTAAGATAAGGCTCCAAAGGGATGGAGTTCTTATGCCCCAATGTCTTGCTATCCACTCTTTTCACCATGCCCTAAGCTCGAACGAACCTCTGGCGGTAACCTTGGATATCATTCTCATAGTCAAACACAATTTCCTGAACCAGTGCGTCATGAGGACCATCCCTCTAGCATACCCAAACTGCTGCAACGCCAAACAAGGGTTATAAGTGATTCCTCCCCTAATGCCTAGGAGAGGGACATTAGGGAATTCCTCACAGCGATCAATGATGGTGACATCTTCCACAGATCAAGGACACTAGTGAATATTTGAATGCGTGAGAGACATCAGCCTGTTAGACCATCTTAATCCTTATTCGTTCTTCATAACAGACCGAGGTAAGTGCGAAATAAAACACCTAGCCAACAGGGGAGTGCAACACATGAGGGTTCCTCTTCTCATCATGGTGTGAATGTGACAAAAGTGCAGAATGTCTCCAAGCAAAGTAGGCACCGAGTTATGAGACATGAAGACTTTGACCGTATTCACGTCTATGAGTTGGTCCGGATTAGGGAACATTACCATCCCATAGATGAGAAGGGACAACACCTCCTCAAAGGCTTGTAAATCCAGGGTATCCCAAAAATGATGAGCGTTCTCAAACAAAAATTTGGCTAGAAACCCTTTGATACCGCTTCTTGTTTCCCAATTTGCCACAACATCGGACTGTTGTAGATACAAGGCTTGAGCAATTTCTTCAGGCTTTGGGTCTCTTTCCATACCGTTGAAGGGTAACCGATTTAGGATAGGCACACCCAATAACTGAGAAAAAATCTTCCATTGTAGGTACTAATTGTTAGTCGGGAAATGAAAAAGCAATGATGTAAAGGGTCAAAGAACTGAAAGAGAACTTTCACCATGTCTTCATCAGGGCTCGAAGTGACCAAACTGAGGAGTCGACCATGTGTTTTAGTGAATGGGGAATTCTCAGGAACCCTTGATGCCAACTCTTTGAATTGAGGAGGCACCCTTACGAGGTTGACTTGGATAATATTTCTGCGAATGGGAGCCATGTCCTACAAAACAGACACAAAGATAAGTCCTAAAAGTCCTTGAAATGGTTAGTGTGATATGCTAATGTTATGATGTTATGATGTTATGTACAAATAAATATATACAAGAACACAAACAGATCCTTAGGTTTAGGCTTGCATGGATTCCATAGGTAAGTACCCTCTTGAAGTTTAGTGGGTTCAACCTGTCCTATTAATAGTAACCAGTTTCTAGGGGATCTCAATATCACTGATCTTTCTTCACCGGGCATTGTTTCAGCGCAAGCCTCTTTATTGGCAACCGGAATATCCCGGAAGTCAGATCTCAATGAGTGTAGTATCGAGTATCAACCAACTTCGGACTGCACCAAATTCGGCTATCTCACTACTTCCTAATGGCCAAGTTGTTCAATTAAAGGTTCTAAGGTCAGTTGGTGCTTCGTGACACCACACAACGGCCCCATATTCTCCTTGACTACTCAAGTGCTACCGGCACAAACAAATGTGTCACACCAACGTAGCTATCGTTTCAACCGTGTCGGTATACCCCGCACGATCCCCAAGATCTATTGCTACTTACCTAAAAGCTTCCTCAAATCCAGGTGTAGGATCTTTACAAGTAAACCCAAGCCTAAACCCTCAAAGATAAATCAAGCAAATCATACAAGGAAAGCAAGTTAAAATGATGAACTAAACTCTAAGGTAACCCCACTTTTTATATTCCCTAGCAGAGTCGCCAGTTTTGTGATACGGTGGCAGAACCGACTGTTATACTAGTTTTACGTTTTTGTTTGCAAATGTTACGATAAGCAAGAGTCATCATCGAATTTTCTTTTATCCAACAAAGGAAAGGGTGAAAAGAACAGAAAAAGACCTTTCGAGATTACTTCTGAGTAAGGGGGGTAGATTATGGAAAGGGAAGGTGTTAGCTGTAAAATCAAGCTTCTCAAATGCACTTTTGTTTTGATGAAGACAAACCATGAGTGACAAAGAAGGAAAAGATTATTGATCAAGCTAAAATCATCTATGGATAAAGTATTTAGTTCAAGAACTTAGCAAATTTCAAGGTATAATGATAATACTTACTTTGAACTTAAGACATAGATGCTCAAAAGAAATATTTTATATTGTCCAAATCTTTACTCAAGTTTTTCTAAGCTAAAAATCATTTTTTACTTGAGTTTAATCGATTTGCATATTAGTGCAATCGATTGCATGCTTCAATTTTTCAAATCTTTTGCTATTGTTTCTAAGTGTAATTGATTTGCATGTTTATGCAATCGATTGCACACAATCAATTTTTGCTACTGACTTCACATGAAATCGATTTACACTCTTCTGCAATCGATTGCACACTCAAAATATTTGAAATTCTAGCTGTTGAAACCCCGTGCAATCGATTTACACAAAGGGTGCAATCGATTTCATGCTGCACGATTTTGAAAAATAGCAGTTTTGCACATGCCTGTTCATAACACCATTTCATAGAAACCTTTCACTCAATGTTGGAAATTGTTCATGATTCATCTCCAGAACTTTATGCTATTTCAAAAAGATGCTATGAACATATAAATACTCATTTTCAAAATCATTTCAACACCTCTTCCAATTATATTTTCTGAATTTTCAAAAAACAAACTCAAGCTGTTATACATTTTCATACACAAGTTTTCTGCACACTTTCACATATTGTTGTAATACCCCAAATTTTTCTACCCCTTTTACTTTTATCTGGCTTACGCATCTCGCATTTTTCACATGTACATAACCTTCCATTAGGTCATTTAACACAGCATGCATCATTAATCAGTAAATTTAGCATGGGAACTAGGATCTTGAAGATTAGGGTTTTATATGTGCTTTTAGACCCTTATCTCCACTCAGGCTTGAATCAATTGGTTTCTCATTAACTATGGTTTGTGGGGCTAGGGTTTATATTCTTAATCATTGAGAACTTCTTTCTCTCATCAAGCTACAAGGTTGTCATCTTCTCCAAGGGCAGGATCATTAGGGTTTCACAAAAGGTTTAAGTAAAGACTATGTGAGCTAGGCTTTAAGGTCAAAGTCATCTTAAATATTTTCTTCAAGGATCCAAGACATTTTTATTCTATTGCTCATACAATCGAGACGTGATACAAGATGCGGATTATAATCAAAGCGTCATTCGTTCAAATTGTTTGTTGCTTGTCGTGCGAGTTAATTTGGATTAAGGTTGAAGTGGATTTAAATGATTCCATGGATTCAAACTTGGTTCAATTCATCAGAGTTGTTGGAGGCTTGTAAGGTTGAAAAAGAAATGTATTTGGATTTCTTAAGATTTAAGTAATGAGGTATACAAGTTCAAGGTTATTCAAATATTATTCAAAATACCAAAGTTCATGTAAAAAGAATCATCAGAATATCAAAATTCAACATCTTTCACTTTCCTTCAAAGTTCATCAAAATCCACTCAGGGATTCAAGAAATTTCCCACCATTTCATCCATCATCTAACGTCATTGTACATGGCTCACAATTTTAAAGATTAATGTCCATTCACATGACAATTTACAAGCAAATATCTCTCAAAATATAATCATTCATCTTTAAATACGCAAGTTCGTCCAAATATCATTCCATTTGAAGAATTACATGAAAGAGAAAGAATTACTAGCCATTACAAAATACCATAACCTCACTATAATTTACATTACAGTTTCCAACATATATACAATTATACACATGGAACCTTACACAACAATTAGAACCTATTCTAATCCCTATCACCCTCCATTCTTTGAGTCTTAACCGAACGTCGTGCCATGCCGTACGGATCAATCTCCATGTCCATCCTCACTGCTAAATGTCATGCCTCTAACTTTGCACCAAATGCCTTATACCCCGTCTTCCAGTCTTGTCTTGCTAATGGACTTCAATACCATGTGTGATCGGTGGAAATAGAACTGACTATTTAAAGTTGGTTTCGCGAAATGTCGCGGTAAGCAAGAGTCGCCACCGTCTTTTATTTTCTCCAAATGGAAAGGACAAAAGCACAGAAAAATTCCTTATTGAGATTAGTTCTCGGTTCGGGAGGTATATTTATAGAAAGGGAAGGTGTTAGCACCCTTTCTATCCATGGTTATCCATGGGCTCTTAGATACTTGCTCATTGTGTTTTCAAAATGTTTGTTTGCTTTTCAAGGTGAGTGGGTTTGAAAAAGTTTCTTTGAAAGTTTCAGATCGACTCTTGTATCAGTCCTCAAGAGTGTTTGAAAAATTGTTTTTTGAAAGCTTTTTGCAAAGTGTCTGTGTGAAAAGAAGTTTTTGATTTGTTTTGAGATTAGAGCAAGTATCTACGAGTCATCTACCTACCCTAATGAATTAGTCTGTGTAAATGTCCTTGAGGTAGTGTCATCCCACCATTGAGAGGTAGGTAGCACCACCGTTGGAGGTGTTCGGGTCAATTCGAGGGTTCGGGACATTGTGGTCACCAGAGCAATAGGAAGACACCTTAGAAGCTACCCCCATGCCATGTTCATGGACATGAGGACTTACTAAAACGTCCTCTACTCGACGACCAAGTTTCGAGGGGCAAGGCAACAATGAGGCGTACCCTAGGGGTGGTGTGTGAATTGTGTGTCATTTTCAGTTATATTTGTCTTGTTCATGCATTGGTGATCTACGCTTTGTTTTTATTTTTGGCATTCATTCTTTCATGTGGTTATTAACAGTTAAAAGGTGCGGAATTAAAAGTCCTACGCTATTACAAAGGCGCGGGTCTACATCGCCAAATTAATCCAAGACCCGATTTGAATAAAATAAAATGCGGAAAGTAAATACCCTAATTAATCTATTACAAGGCTTTGGGGCAATTACATGAAATTTAAAAAAGAAAATAAAAGTAAATGTGCGAAAAGAAATAAAATCGAGAATGCGAGGGCGTTGGACCCTTTTAAGGAATTAAATATGAAATTAAAAATGAATTAATGATTAAAGAAAAAGAAATTATTTTTTGGTTTTTTTGGTATTTAATAATAATAAAGAAAAATGGATTAAAATTATTAATTGAATAGAACCCTAATTCTAGTTTTTTTTATTTTATATACAAAATGTTTGATCTTGACCTAATTTTAACCTAATTATTTAATGATAAATTTATTTACAAAAGTAATTAGTGGTTAATAATAATTATAATAAGAAAAGAATATTTATTGAAAAGAGGAGCAAAATGTATTAAAACCTATTTTTTTTATATTTTTTAGTTTATTAAAAAAACATTAAAATTAACCTAAAATTAAAACTAAATTAGTTAACAAAATTTATTTACAAAATAGCATTAAATAAAATATATTTTTATTTTCATGATTTTCTGATTTTTTTTGGTATTTTTATATTATTAAAATTAATTTTATGAATTAAAAGAAAATAATTAAAACAAATAAGATAAAAAGAAAGAAAAAAGAAAAAGGGAAAGAGACACAAACAAGAGGGGTGTTGACCCAAAGTTGGAGGTGAATTCACAGCAATTTGGCCCATTTGAAGAAGACCCTTTTGACTTTTCTGGCTTGCATATGGATGTGTTGATTGATGCGTATGGTGGATAGCTGGTGATAGCCACTAGATTGATCTTCAGGAACATGTGGCAAGCTTTGGCGCTGGGGAATTTGGTGGACTTCTGGGCGTGTTGGACACCTAATCATGTTATAAGAAAAAATAGAAGGAAATATGGGGGACCTGGGGATCGAACCCAGGTCCCAATGTTCATCACTATTGCTTTCAACCACTACACCATTCAACGCGTTTGGAATATGTAATGCAAAATAAACAACATAACGTAAAACAATGATTAGTGGTAAAAGACGCGCCAGAATATGAATGGCCCTATCACGTGAGGACACCTAATCTTCTTCTTCGTTTTCCTGTAACAAAACGCGTTAGATAGCGGGGGTTTTAAACCCCCACTAAATGAAACACAAAAAAATAGTGAATAGGAATTGAGCTATCATAAAAAGGGCGCGATGGTATGGTTCTGTTCGTCATGAGCTTCTGATTTCAATGGTGCTATTTAGATTGGCCAATTTTTCCTCAAGCGTAAAGCCCCAATTCATGGTTCCTGAAACCCTAAAAAATAGCCATGGCAATTTTCTATACAAGCAATATTAATTCAATTCAATGGTACCATCAGTTTCGGTGAGTCCATATTAGTGTAAAACAATCATTAGAATGTATGAAAAATGCCTGCAAATCAAAATACGAATATGCAAATGTTCATGGACAGGGCGACTTCGTGCTACCGTTTCTTGAGGTTAGAGGCTGTGGTTTTGATTCAGAAAGCTTCCTTGATGCGTCAGGAAGGTAATGTAATCTTTCTTTGGCTTGGAAAAGTGCTCTAGCTATGGAATCAGATTTGAAATTTTTGGTGAAAAATGCAAAGTTTGCTTTTGATTCTGAGTGCAGCTTCCAGGTTCTTTGCATTAGGGTTGTGTTCTGGCTTTCATGAGGAATGTTTTAGGTTTGCAAAACAAGTCCAAAACCTTTGTAATCAATGCTTTTGAGATTTGATTTAAATGGTATCTTTTTTCAATCTTTTTCATGTGAAGAACATGCCAATCATTGCCAATCACCTTGATTCTTTCCTTATTGAATAGTGCACGAAATCTTGAATGTATTCTATGCACAAAAAGATTTGAAAAGCATGGATGAGTATTTTTCTTATAATTAATCATAATTAAATGAATTAAATAGATTAAATATTCAATTAATTAATTAAAAATAGGAAAATAACTCCCTTTTGGGTCAATGGGTCGTGCATAGCTTTTGGGTGATGATTCTTGGAAGAAAATGAAGCACATTAGCAATTTTGAGGCATTTGAAGCAAAGTTGACTTTTCAAAATTCCCAAAACTTTCCCAACTTCCACAAGGCATATCTTGCTCAATTTTTAAGCTTTGATCATGTTCTTGGACATTTTGGAAAGGTCTTGAAGTCCTCTAACCAATGCCTTTGGTCCCATGTCATTTTGATTTACCAATCCCAAGTTATGGTCTTTGACTTAAAGTGCCTTTTTGTTGACTTTTGAAAATGACCTATAATGTTGAGATTGATAACTTTTTGTGAGAGCATTTCTTGGACTTGAAGTGTGAAGATGAATTGTAGGAAATGTAATTCTCTTCAAAATGAGCTTTGGATGGAATTTTTCTGATAATCCATGTGGAAGTTATGCCTTGGTCAAGTTACAGTTGACTTTTTCAACTGTCCAAAAATAGAAACTTTTGCATCTTGAGACTTTTTGAGCCATGCCTTGAGAATCATGATCAAGAATTGATCAAATGATGTTTGTGGCTTCAAAATAAGATGTTGACCAAAAATTTGAACTTTTGACTGTCAAATGACCATTTTGCCCCTGCAGTTGACTGTTGAGCAATTAGGGTTTTTGACTGTGCAATTTTGTGCTGTGAGTCTTGAAACTTGGAATGAGGATGCTTGACCATGTTTGTAGGCATGTGGGACTTGATTGGACCCTTGGAAACTTCAATTTCTTTGCCAGAACCAAAACCCTAATTTTTTACTGTTAGGAGGCAATTGGACTGTGCAACCCTTGGGAGATTTTGAAGCATGCTCTTAGCAAATCTTGGAGAATATGGGAAGGCAAATTTTGGGGTACAACAGTTGCCCCTGTTCAATCTTCTTAGATCTGAGGATGTAGATTGGCTGGCGTGCCTTTCGTAATCCGAAGGTGGAAGATGATTGAACACTAGAGTGCCCAGAAATTTGCGCTCACATGTTAGCAGTGTGATAGTGGGAATGGGCTTACAAATGCCATTTAGATATTGATGGATAGGAAAATGGGCTTACAGATGCCATGTTGAGAGGTGATGAATAGGTGGATGGGCTTATAGATGCCATCTGGAGATGTCGATCGCGTAAGAGATTCCTTAGCGAGAACTTGCGTACCTGAAAAAGAAAGATGATTACCTGACCTGTTACAGGAGTTGGTCTTCCAACTCTTTATACAGACGCACCCTGGTTGGTTACAGGAATCGAATCTTCAACCTCTTCATACGTGCCCTGGCGAGATGCAGGAATCGAGTCTGGAGCTTCAAAAGGTGCTGAATGAATCAGGGATGGTTACTATCTTAGCGGGACGGTAAGAGATCCTTGGGGCGATTACTACCTCAATGGGAACGCTGAGAGAATCTGGGATGTCTTCTACTGGGATAAGAATCAGGGAGATCTTAGGGTCGATCTGACTGAACCGGAGAAGGCCTTTGACTGGATAAGAATCAGGAAAATCTTAGGGTCGATTTAACTGAACCGGACAAGGTCTTGGAATCTTCAACTGGATAAGAATCAGGGAGATCTTAGGGTCGATCTGACTGAACCAGAGAAGGCCTTTGACTGGATAAGAATCAGAGAAATCTTTGGAGTCGATTTAACTGAACCGGACAAGGTCTTGGAATCTTCAACTGGATAAGAATCAGGGAGATCTTAGGGTCGATCTGACTGAACCAGAGAAGGCCTTTGACTGGATAAGAATCAGGAAAATCTTAGGGTCGATTTAACTGAACCGGACAAGGTCTTGAAATCTTCAACTGGATAAGAATCAGGGAGATCTTAGGGTCGATCTGACTGAACCAGAGAAGGCCTTTGACTGGATAAGAATCAGGAAAATCTTAGGGTCGATTTAACTGAACCGGAAAAGGTCTTGAAATCTTCAACTGGATAAGAATCAGGGAGATATTAGGGTCGATCTGACTGAACCAGAGAAGGCCTTTGACTGGATAAGAATCAGAGAAATCTTAGGGTCGATTTAACTGAACCAGGCAAAAATCTTGGACATAGCTGAGAATTCAACTGAATCTTTCCTGAAAGGTAAAGGTCAGTCATATGCAATGCATGATATGGATCAAGCAATGATGTTCTCAACATAAATGAGATTGTATATTCATGAGGCGTATATGCATGCTGTAATGTATAGAAATGCTATGTTTATGAATGTATGTTTTCATCTAGGAAAGTAAATCCTTGACGGGTGCCGAGAAGTCACATCCTAGGCTGACGTTGGAGAATAGTGCTTTGTTATTTCCGCTGGGGATGATATTTGCAAGAGTACCGGTGGGATAAGGTAACTCCGTTGGGGAATAAACTTGATGAAGAGATTACTCTGCGGGGAATAACTACTCTAGCGATCTTGCAGGGGAACAATACTCTGTGGGGAGAGAGGTATTTTGTTGAGATGTTGATGGTAACTCCGCTGGGGATACCATCGTTGTTGGAAGTGTTAATAGACTTCGCTGGGGATAAGAAGACTTCGCCGAGGACAATCTCTCCGTGGCAACTGGCTGAGGATAACCCAGTTATATCCTGGTAGGGAAATAACCTTTGAATAAAGCCGGGGGACGCGTTCGTGCTCTGTAGGGGGTAAGCTTCCAGAATCTACTGGGGATAAGCTTCCTGCTGGGGAGATGGATTCAAACTTTCCTGGGGAAATCTTGATTGGACTCTCCTGGGGAAATTTTGAGATGCATTGGGGAAGTAACTCCGCTGAATGTCTGGTATACCGCCGGGGAACAATCTTAGATCAAGACTGCTGGGGATGCTTGTTAAGATTATCTGTATGATGTGCCGGGGAATGTTGAGATCTGCTGGATGATACTCAACTTCCTTAAGGCTGAAAGTATAGCTTTGATTGGGGAGAGTGCATAGACTTGCTGGCTCACTCTCTGGGGAATTTAAGATATCTTGGCTATGTTCTTCAGCTGAACCTACCTTGATACCTTGGTGGACAGAGCAACTAGACCGCTTAGACAACTCATTGTCCCTGTTTCTAATGTTACCTGTAATTAATCCTTTGTTTCATATGCAAACATTTACGAGTTAGCAATTAATGTCACATGCATATATCACAAATTGAACCTTGGACGTTCTTCGCAAAACAAAACAGAAAAAGGAAAAACAATTGGCAATTGATCTGAAAAGTGAATTTATATTGATTTTTGAATTTGCCTGTAAATAGGCGTTTATGTACAAGAGGCTGACGTCTTAGTAAGAGAACGCCGCCGAATAAAAGAGTTTATACAATTTGTACAAAAGGAAAATAAAACAGCTGTGTGAAAAGAATAATCCCACTGGGTTCCAACTCTGCTATCGCCTTTATATCTTCGAGCGTCTCATCACTTGATGACCTAAATGAAGATGAAGCTGATTGATCGATGCTGTTTGAACTTGACGTTGATACCGGATTCTGGATGCAAAGTGATCCAATGAGACATAGTATTACGCTTTATCCCTAATTTTTGCCTGGACCTCCCTTTCGGGTTTTCAGTCCACCGGGATACCCATTTTTGCCCAAGCCGCCTTTTCAGGTTTTCGACTTGCCGGGTGTACAAATTTTTTCATTTCATCCCTTCATTTTGCCCGAACCCTTTTGGTTCGCCGGGAAGCCCTAATTTTTGCCTAGGTATGTCAACCTAGCGGGTCTTTTATCATGCGTAGTATCTTTTTACTATGTCTGCATTGGCGGGGTGAGGAAGGTCGTCACCATCCATGGTGGTCAGAATCATGGCTCCTCCTGAGAACACATGTTTGACCACAAATGGCCCTTCGTACGTAGGGGTCCATTTTCCCCTTGGATCACTTTGAGGAAGGATGATACGTTTGATTACCAGATCCCCAACTTGATACTCTTGCGGTCTGACCTTTTTGTTAAATGCCCTGATCATCCGTTTTTGGTACGTCTGACCATGACAAATAGCAGCAAGTCTCTTTTCGTCAATTAAGTTTAGCTGATCAAGTCGTTTCTGGATCCAATCATCTTCACTCAGATCTGCATCCTTCATTATCTGGAGAGAGGGTATCTGCACTTCGATCGGTAAGACTGCCTCCATACCGTAGACCAAGGAGAAGGGAGTTGCCCCGGTTGACGTCCTTGCTGAGGTACGGTACCCATGTAGAGCGAACGGTAACATCTCGTGCCAATCTTTATAAGTCACTGTCATCTTCTGCACAATCTTCTTAATGTTCTTATTAGCCACTTCTACAACCCCATTCATCTTCGGTCTGTAAGGAGAAGAGTTGTGGTGCTGTATTTTATAATGTTCGCAGAGCTCAGTGATCATCTTATTATTGAGATTGGTACCGTTGTCCGTAATAATTCTTTCTAGAACGCCGTATCGACAGATCAGGTTATGCCGAATGAACCGTGCCACAACACTCTTGGTTACTGTAGCGTACGAAGCTGCTTCAACCCACTTTGTAAAGTAATCGATCGCTACCAGGATGAAGCGATGCCCATTAGATGCTGTAGGTTTAATCTCTCCGATCATATCTATGCCCCACATTGCAAAAGGCCAAGGTGCAGTCAGAACATTCAGAGGGACAGGAGGAACATGCACCTTGTTTGCATATATCTGGCATTTATGGCATGTCCGAGAGTGTTGGTAACAGTCGGTTTCCATTGTGGACCAGAAATACCCTGCCCGAAGGATCTTCTTTGCCATAGTATGTCCACTGGAATATGTTCCGAAGGTACCCTCATGCAGTTCTGGCATGATCCTTTCTGCTTCAGTCTTATCCACACAATGCAGTAAGGTTGAATCATGGTTTCTCTTGTACAGGATGCCATTACTGAGGAAGAACTTCGCTGCGAACCTTCTCAGAAACTTCTTATCGTTGACAGATGCACCTTCAGGGTATTCCTGAGCTTCCAAATATCTCTTCACCTCATGGTACCAGGGTTTCTCAGTTACCAATTCAGTCTCAAGATCACAACAGTATGCCGGTTCGTCCAGTTTCCAGATGATGACCTGGGGAGCCTCATTGTCCCATTTGACTTTGAACATGGAAGACATCGTAGCTAACGCGTCCGCCAACTGATTCTCCTCTCGTGGGAAATGTTCAAAGGTTATCTCTGTGAAGTGGGGGATCAATGTCAACACACATTCTTTGTAAGGAATAAGATTTGGATGTTTCGTATCCCACTCTCCTTTAATCTGATTGATCACGAGAGCGGAATCTCCGAAGACACTCAGAAACTTGATCCTTAAGTCGATCGCAGCTTGAAGACCCATTATGCATGCCTCATACTCCGCCATGTTATTGGTACAGTTGAAACATAGCCGGGCAGTGAGTGGAGTATGAGTTCCTTGAGGAGATATGATCACAGCGCCGATGCCGTTACCCAAAGCATTGGAGGCTCCGTCAAAGTGCATAGACCATCGGGATCCTTCCTCAGGTCCTTCATCCGGTCCAGGTACTTCACAATCAGTCACTATCATGATACTCTCGTCGGGAAATTCAAAGTTCATTGACTGATAGTCGTCTACTGCCTGATGTGCCAAGTGATCAGCCAATACACTTCCTTTGATGGCTTTCTGGGTCGTGTACTGGATGTCGTATTCCGTCAAGATCATTTTCCATCTTGCTATTCTCCCAGACAGAGCACGCTTTTCAAATATGTACTTTATCAGATCCATCTTTGAGATCAACAAGGTAGTGTGAGTCAGCATATACTGTCTCAGCCGGCGAGCAGCCCATACCAAAGTGCAACAAGTTTTCTCGAGCAGTGAGAATCGGGTCTCACAGTCGGTAAACTTTTTTTCTAAGGTAATAAATGGCGTGCTCTTTTCGGCCAGACTCGTCATGCTGCCCCAGCACACACCCCATTGAGTTGTCTAGTACTGTCAGGTATAGTATCAGAGGTCTCCCTTCAACCGGTGGCATAAGGATGGGTGGTTCTTGGAGATACTCTTTGATTCTGTCAAAAGCGGCCTGACATTCATCATTCCAACGTACTACCTGATCTTTCTTCAGCAGCTTGAAGATTGGTTCACAAGTAGAAGTTAGGTGCGAGATGAATCGAGCAATGTAATTCATGCGTCCTAAAAAGCCTCTGACCTCTTTCTCTGTCTTAGGAACCGGCATCTCTTGAATGGCTTTAACCTTGGCAGGGTCCACCTGAATACCCTTATCACTTACAACGAAGCCTAGCAACTTTCCAGATCTTACCCCAAAGGTGCACTTGTTCGGGTTCAACCTCAGCTTGTACAACTTCAGACGGTCAAACAACTTCTGCAGATGATCAAGGTGTTCCTCCTCAGTTTGGGACCTTGCAATCATGTCATCAACATACACCTCAATCTCATGATGGATCATGTCATGAAATAAAGCAACCATGGCACGTTGGTAGGTTGCCCCAACATTTTTCAACCCAAATGGCATGACCTTGTAGCAGAAGGTGCCCCACTGAGTAACAAAGGTAGTCTTTTCCATGTCTTCCGGAGCCATCTTGATCTGATTATACCCTGAAAAACCATCCATGAAGGAAAACACCTTATGCTGAGCAGTATTGTCAACCAGAACATCAATGTGAGGTAGAGGGAAGTCATCCTTGGGGCTAGCCCTGTTCAGATCCCTGTAATCGACACACATTCTGACCTTACCATCCTTCTTTGGTACCGGCACCACATTAGCAACCCATTGAGGGTAAGAAGTCACTGCAAGAAACCCGGCATCAAATTGTTTCATAACCTCAGCTTTGATCTTCTCAGACATCTCTGGATGCATACGGCGGACCTTCTGCTTAACCGGAGGGCAATCTTCCTTGGTAGGCAAGTGATGGACCACAATGTCAGTATCTAACCCAGGCATGTCTTCGTAGGACCAGGCAAAGATTTCCATGTAGTCATGTAACATCTGAGTCAACCGTTTCCTCACGCTGAGCTCTAGGTTGGCACCAATCTTGACTTCCTTCCTATCTGTATCAGTACCCAGATTTATCGTTTCCACCGGCTCTTCATGTGGTTGAATCGCCCTCTCTTCCTGGAGTAACAGTCTTGCAAGCTCGCCAGGCACTTCGCAATCATCTTCACCTTCGTCTTCGGCTAAGTTGATCGGATTTTCGAAGTCATAACTGGCAGTAGCAAAGTCGTTACCAGTGAGATCCAGAGTGGATTGAAACCTGTATGAGTGAGTGTGTGTAAATACAACTGTTTTGCAATATATAAAGAAAGGAAAGAAAGACAATGAGAATAAGATTTGAAGTGCGAGAAAACGTCCAAGGTCTTTATTCATGATATATGAAATGACAATTAATATGCCCTCACAAATGAAGCCACGGCGCCCCGGGTAAGACACCGGGCCATAGAGTTTTAATTCATTGTTTATTACAAATAACAAAAACAAAGGAGTTTATTACTGCGTAACAAAATTAACAGGAGTGTGATCTTTAGCAGTCCAATTGGTCAATCCACCATCAGCCTTCGGGTAAATCCAGCTATCGAACTCCGACTCTTCCACTTCGTATTCGTCCCCAATAGCATTCACTCCTGGATTGGTGATGAGCACAAGAGGTCTTCCGATTCTAGCTTTGCGCACAGCCCTCTGAGCCTCTGCAGTAAAACCCAGTCCAAACTTGTCAGTTTTAGGTGTAAAATCAGGGAGCCTGCCCCAGTTAGCACATTCACCTTTCTTGATCACAGCCCGGGCATCCTTCAGGGAAGCCATCTTCAAGGGAAAGTCCTCCTCAACCACTGCTTCTGCTGCTGCCAATACTGGAGGTACCTCTTCAAAATGCTGAAAGGGGGTTTCAATAAACTCCCTGTCCATCTCAATATACCGGAAGGAATTCAAGTGACTAACCATATACTCCTCCTTCCCCTGCACAGTGATGATCTTCCCTCTGACAGGGTACTTGAGCTTTTGGTGTAGGGTAGAGGTTACTGCCCCAGCTTTGTGAATCCAAGGTCGACCCAGTAAACAGGAATAAGATGGACGGATATCCATCACATAGAAAGTTGAGTTGAATACTTGAGAACCCACACGAATAGGAATGTCTACCTCTCCATGAACCATCCTCTTAGAACCTTCAAAGGCTCTGACGATGATGTTACTAGGTTTCAGCTCCAGGCCCTCATAATCCAAACGGTCTAAGGCCTTTTTGGGTAGCACATTCAGGGAAGAACCAGTGTCCACCAACACGTGCGCAAGAGTAGTTCCCTTGCATTCAATAGAGACATGCATGGCATCATTGTGGTTCTTTCCCTTAGCAGTAAGGTCAGCATCCGAGAACCCCAAACCATTGTCGGCTGTCAAATTGGCTACGCAATCAGTAAACTGGTCTGCAGATGTCTCCTGTGGCACATGAGCCGTCTTGAGAAATGAAATCAGGGCCTTAGCATGGGCCTCTGAGCACAACAGCAAGGAGAGCATAGAGATCTTGGAGGGGGTATGCCCCAGCTGTTCAACAACATTAAAGTCTCTCTTCTTGATTATCTTCAGAATTTCCTCCATCTCTTGCTGGGAGGCCTCAACATTCACATATTTTGGTGCCTCCATCTGGGCAGGCTCATCTTCAATCCCTTTGCCCCGAGCATTAGATGACTCGGCAGCAGGGGAAACAACTTGATCAGAAATGGGAACAAGTGCACTTGCAGGTGTTATAACGAGAGGTCTTCGAATAGCAGGTGGTGCAATGTCAGGCGAGAAGAGCCTGCCACTGCGGGTAACTTTGGCTGGACCAGTGATATTGCTGATGCTGGTACCAGTGTTGAACTCTTGCTTTATTCCATGTACATACACATCTGCCCCATAGTGCCATGGGACAGCCTTACCAGATTCGTAGGGGAGAGGCCCCGGAATAGTAATAACAATGGGTGCGACAGTCATGATTTTAACTGGCTTCCTCGGGGGAGCCTTGATTGGATTATTGAAAATGGTAACAACAGATACTTCTTCCACGGGAAAAAACGGAATGGCGGTCTTCTTGAACAGAATCTCTTTGCTGTCCATCAGGCTTTGGATGCCCAACTTTAGCAAAGGACAACCAGAAAGGGAAACAGCACAGAAAAGGCAACCTTCGCTACAACCCGGAAATAAACCGGCCAGCAGTAGGTTCCTCTTAACAGTCATCAGAGGAGTAGCTACATCATTCACAGAAACGGCATACACATCTTCATCAACGACATTCACTCCATGCTGGGGCATAGGAGCAGTGATCACATTTGGCCTCTCAGGCGCCTCAAATTGTATCTCTTTTTCATCAATAAGGTCTTGCACCTTATTCCTTAAGGCCCAGCAGTCATTAGTGGAATGCCCCGGGCTATCGGAGTGATAAGCACATCGAGCATTTGGATTGTACTTGGGAGAGGCAGTGTTCACAACCTTTGGGGCCTCCCTGACAGTCAATAAGTGGGTGGATAACAACTGCGGCAAGATTTGCGACAAGGTCATACTCAACCGGGTAAACTCTCTTCTGGGTCTTTCAGCCCTTTGTTGATTAGTTTGCCGAGGAGCGGCAGCAGGTTTAGCAATCATCACCGCGTTGACAGATTGGCGGCGTTCTGGTTTATCATGTCTTTTAGGCCCATACACAGCACTGGCCTCCTTTTTAAAAGGTTTCTTCTCAGAACTTGAAGATGTACCCTTCTGAATTTTACCGGACTTCATTCCAGCCTCTATCCTCTCCCCAGTCAGAATGAGATCAGTAAACCCTGCAGACGAATTACCGATAAGATGATTGAAAAACGGCCCAGAGAGGGTCCCCAAGAACATATCTACCAGCTCACGGTCAGTTAACGGAGGCTGCACCCTGCCAGCCAGATCCCTCCACTTCTGTGCATACTCTTTAAAACCTTCGCCTGACCCTAGCGACATACCCTGGAGTTGGGTACGTGTAGGGGCAAGGTCGGCATTATATTGATACTGCTTGTAAAAAGCAGTATCCAACTCCTCCCAGTTACGAACCTTGGTCCCATCCAGCTGATAGAACCATTCGAGATGAGTCCCTGAAAGACTCTCCTGGAAGAAGTGGATCCACAAGTTCTTATCCACTGTGTACGGTTGAATCTTCCACACATAAGATCTGAGGTGTAGCTTGGGACAAGACGCCCCGTCATACTTGGTGAAGGATGGTGCCTTAAACTTGTGAGGAATGATCACACCAGTAGATAATCCCAAGTCTCTGAAATCCAGCCCAGGCACTTGTTGGATCTCCATTGCATTCAGTCTGTCTTCCAACTGCTTGTACCGGTCTTCAGCAGGAGGATAATGTTCCTCGTTGAAATCAGTCTCGTTGTCAGAGACTACCGGACTAGGAGCCTTTCCCCCCTGGGGACTGTCTTTCCCTACAGAAGAACCAGCTTCTTCATTCTGCAGAGTGTTACCAAACCTTCGGCCCGTGTTGAACAGAACGGTTCTCTTCTTCTTCTTCCCCTTCTTCAGGAGTAAAGCCTTAAGCTCTTCTTGGCCTTGAGCCAAACCCATGATCAGCTCCTGAAATTGCGCATTCTGCGCCTGAAGGGCCTTGATAGACATCTCGATTTATGATGAGTCAGGGTTCATGATGCTGAAATAAACAGCGAAGAACAGTAAGCAACCTGAAAAGAAGAATACCTGCTATGCACATGATGAATGGAATGCGTATGATTTATGTTTTCAAAGACAATCGGGAATCAACTTTGTAAACAAAAAGGAACACACTTCATTAGATTCAACTTTGAAACTTAAATTGTTCAACAGATTGCCCTTAGGCGTTACATAAAAATGGAAATACTGAAAAGGGAAATAAAACTGTAACAGAACATCAAAGCTCATCATTGATCCCATGGTCTCCTCTTCTCAGTACGGCTGTAGTCATTCAGAGCTCGCTCATTCTCCAACTGCTTTGTCAGCTTCTGGATCTTCAATTCCTGCTCGTTGAACTTTTCCCGGTAAGAATCTCGTTCTTCTCGCAGTTGCGACCAAGACCTCTTTAATGTCTCATAATCAGTAGGTATTTGAGGAGGGAGGACAGTTGGAGGAGCCCCATCTTTGTCAGGATACTCAAGAATGACAGGTCTGACAGCTTCGTATGGCATACCTAACTTCTGAGCACGGATGCGAACCCATTTGTAGTAGGCTTCCATAGGTAGAGAAGTCTTTGGCCCCAACTCTTTTGGGTCAGCTTTATGAACTTTGTCCCAAGCTTTGATGAACCTACGACGCAGCTCGTCACTATCCACCTGAAACTCAAAACTGATGTGAGGCACCAACATCTCATGAGGCCCTGCTCTTCTGGCCCTTCCAAACTGATGGAGCGCTAGACATGGATTGTAAGAGATTCCTCCTTGGGTACCAATCAGAGGAACATTAGGGTATTCTCCGCAATGATCAATAACAGTTACCTCATCCAAACCTCGGAGAGTCCAAATGATGTCCTTATCGGTGAGAGACATTAACCTATGAGCCCAACCTCTTCCTTCTTGGTTCTTCAGCACGAACTTAGGGAGGTGCGAAATAAACCACCTCACCAACAAAGGGATACAACACCACGGGGTTCCTCGTTTTCGGGCAGTACGAGCATACAGTTGTTGCAGGATGTCACCCAAGAGAGTGGGCACAGGATTCTGAGACATGAAGATCCTTATGGCAGTGACATTGATGAAGTTGTCAGGATTAGGAAATAAGACTAGCCCA
This sequence comes from Vicia faba, assembly GCA_948472305.1. Taxonomy (NCBI): domain Eukaryota; kingdom Viridiplantae; phylum Streptophyta; class Magnoliopsida; order Fabales; family Fabaceae; genus Vicia; species Vicia faba. The sequence continues at coordinate 538,188,306 of OX451736.1, forward strand.
TAGATTAAGAGAGCCAAGATATCTTCATATGCCCTAAAATCCAAGTCATTCCAGAAACTATTAGCTTTACCAATCAAGAACTTGGCCAAGAAACCCTTAACTCCGCTTCTAGTCACCTAGTTGTCCATTACTTCTTGATGAGTCAAGGGAAGAGCTGCAGCAACCTCCTCAAGCCTAAGAGTCTTTTCCCAACCAGTGAAGGGAGTCTGATCCAAGATAGGGATACCAAGCAAATCAGAGAACTCTTCCAGGGTAGGGACCAGCTGGAAGTCTTGAAAGGTGAAGCACTGGTACAGAGGGTCATAGAACTGGGTCAGGACACTCATCAACTATTGATCCCGCTTTGCAGTGACTAAACTGAGAAGAGAACCATGCCTCTGGATGAAGGAAGTGGTGTTTGGAATTCTGCTAACCAATTCTTCAAGTAACTCAGGTGGGTGAACAAAGTTGAACCGGATAGTATTCCTTCGCATAGGCATCATGATGTCCTACAAAACAGAGCAAAGGTGAAACCCTCTTGTCTTTGAAATAGTCAGTCCTTATGCAGGATGCATGCAATGCTCATGATGTTATGATGTTATGATAAAGCACACCACAAATATTTACAAAGGCAAACATGTAAGTAACACAAGTCACACAAGACAGGCCCTTAAAGTTTATGCCAGCATGAGGTCTAGGTATTACCCTCTTTCAGTTTGTTGGTTCATACCTGTCCTATCAAAAGTAACCGGGTTCTTAGAGGATCCCAATATCATTGACTACCCTCAATCGGTCATAACTCCAGCATCGCAATCTTTTCTTGCAGCCAGAACCATCACGAGAGTTTAGCCTCAATGGGCGTAGCATACTGCTACTGTTCTAATGTCCAAGTTGTGTCATTTAAGGTTCTAAGGTCTGTTGGTGTTTAATGACTCCTCAGAAGACCCATATTCTCCTCGTTGCAACACAAGGGATATCGGTACAGACCAAGGTGCCACACCAACGTAGCCACTACTTCACCCGTGTCGGTCTACGTCGGACAGGTCCCTCACAGCTTATGCTACCTAAACAGGGTATCCCCAGATCCGGGTTAGGATCTATGTAACTCCGATGCAACCCACAATTTAAAGCAAATAAGTCAAAACAATTGGAAACACAGTTAGGAACTATCCTAAGGTACACCTCACTTTATAATAATCCCCAGCAGAGTCGCCAGTTCTGTGATCGGTGGAAATAGAACTGACTATTTAAAGCTGGTTTCGCGAAATGTCATGGTAAGCAAGAGCCGCCACCGTCTTTTATTTTCTCCAAATGGAAAGGACAAAAGCACAGAAAAATTCCTTATTGAGATTAGTTCTCGGTTCGGGAGGTAGATTTATAGAAAGGGAAGGTGTTAGCACCCTTTCTATCCATGGTTATCCATGGGCTCTTAGATACTTGCTCATTGTGTTTTCAAAATGTTTGTTTGCTTTTCAAGGTGAGTGGGTTTGAAAAAGTTTCTTTGAAAGTTTCAGATCGACTCTTGTATCAGTCCTCAAGAGTGTTTGAAAAATTGTTTTTTGAAAGCTTTTTGCAAAGTGTCTGTGTGAAAAGAAGTTTTTGATTTGTTTTGAGATTAGAGCAAGTATCTACGAGTCATCTACCTACCCTAAGGAATTAGTTTGTGTAAATGTCCTTGAGGTAGTGCCATCCCACCATTGAGAGGTAGGTAGCACCACCGTTGGAGGTGTTCGGGTCAATTCGAGGGTTCAGGACATTGTGGTCACCAGAGCAATAGGAAGACACCTTAAAAGCTACCCCCATGCCATGTTCATGGACATGAGGACTTACTAAAACGTCCTCTACTCGACGACCACGTTTCGAGGGGCAAGGCAACAGTGAGGCGTACCCTAGGGGTGGTGTGTGAATTGTGTGTCATTTTCAGTTATATTTGTCTTGTTCATGCATTGGTGATCTACACTTTGTTTTTATTTTTGGCATTCATTCTTTCATGTGGTTATTAACAGTTAAAAGGTGCGGAATTAAAAGTCCTACGCTATTACAAAGGCGCGGGTCTACATCGCCAAATTAATCCAAGACCCGATTTGAATAAAATAAAATGCGGAAAGTAAATACCCTAATTAATCTATTACAAGGCTTGGGGCAATTACATGAAATTTAAAAAAGGAAATAAAAGTAAATGTGCGAAAAGAAATAAAATCGAGAATGCGAGGGCGTTGGACCCTTTTAAGGAATTAAATATGAAATTAAAAATGAATTAATGATTAAAGAAAAAGAAATTATTTTTTGGTTTTTTTGGTATTTAATAATAATAAAGAAAAATGGATTAAAATTATTAATTGAATAGAACCCTAATTCTAGTTTTTTTTTATTTTATATACAAAATGTTTGATCTTGACCTAATTTTAACCTAATTATTTAATGATAAATTTATTTACAAAAGTAATTAGTGGTTAATAATAATTATAATAAGAAAAGAATATTTATTGAAAAGAGGAGCAAAATGTATTAAAACCTATTTTTTTATATTTTTTAGTTTATTAAAAAAACATTAAAATTAACCTAAAATTAAAACTAAATTAGTTAACAAAATTTATTTACAAAATAGCATTAAATAAAATATATTTTTATTTTCATGATTTTCTGATTTTTTTTTGGTATTTTTATATTATTAAAATTAATTTTATGAATTAAAATAAAATAATTAAAACAAATAAGATAAAAAGAAAGAAAAAAGAAAAAGGGAAAGAGACACAAACAAGAGGGGTGTTGACCCAAAGTTGGAGGTGAATTCACAGCAATTTGGCCCATTTGAAGAAGACCCTTTTGACTTTTCTGGCTTGCATATGGATGTGTTGACTGATGCGTATGGTGGATAGCTGGTGATAGCCACTAGATTGATTTTCAGGAACATGTGGCAAGCTTTGGCGCTGGGGAATTTGGTGGACTTCTGGGCGTGTTGGACACCTAATCATGTTATAAGAAAAAATAGAAGGAAATATGGGGGACCTGGGGATCGAACCCAGGTCCCAACGTTCATCACTATTGCTTTCAACCACTACACCATTCAGCGCGTTTGGAATATGTAATGCAAAATAAACAACATAACGTAAAACAATGATTAGTAGTAAAAGACGCGCCAGAATATGAATGGCCCTATCACGTGAGGACACCTAATCTTCTTCTTCGTTTTCCTGTAACAAAACGCGTTAGATAGCGGGGGTTTTAAACCCCCACTAAATGAAACACAAAAAAATAGCGAATAGGAATTGAGCTATCATAAAAAGGGCGCGATGGTATTGTTCTGTTCGTCATGAGCTTCTGATTTCAATGGTGCTATTTAGATTGGCCAATTTTTCCTCAAGCGTAAAGCCCCAATTCATGGTTCCTGAAACCCTAAAAAATAGCCATGGCAATTTTCTATACAAGCAATATTAATTCAATTCAATGGTACCATCAGTTTCGGTGAGTCCATATTTGTGTAAAACAATCATTAGAATGTATGAAAAATGCCTGCAAATCAAAATACGAATATGCAAATGTTCATGGACAGGGCGACTTCCTGCTACCGTTTCTTGAGGTTAGAGGCTGTGGTTTTGATTCAGAAAGCTTCCTTGATGCGTCAGGAAGGTAATGGAATCGTTCTTTGGCTTGGAAAAGTGCTCTAGCTATGGAATCAGATTTGAAATTTTTGGTGAAAAATGCAAAGTTTGCTTTTGATTCTGAGCGCAGCTTCCAGGTTCTTTGCATTAGGGTTGTGTTCTGGCTTTTATGAGGAATGTTTTAGGTTTGCAAAACAAGTCCAAAACCTTTGTAATCAATGCTTTTGAGATTTGATTTCAATGGTATCTTTTTTCAATCTTTTTCATGTGAAGAACATGCCAATCATTGCCAATCACCTTGATTCTTTCCTTATTGAATAGTGCACGAAATCTTGAATGTATTCTATGCACAAAAAGATTTGAAAAGCATGGATGAGTATTTTTCTTATAATTAATCATAATTAAATGAATTAAATAGATTAAATATTCAATTAATTAATTAAAAATAGGAAAATAACTCCCCTTTGGGTCAATGGGTCGTGCATAGCTTTTGGGTGATGATTCTTGGAAGAAAATGAAGCCCATTAGCAATTTTGAGGCATTTGAAGCAAAGTTGACTTTTCAAAATTCCCAAATATTTCCCAACTTCCACAAGGCATATCTTGCTCAATTTTTAAGCTTTGATCATGTTCTTGGACATTTTGGAAAGGTCTTGAAGTCCTCTAACCAATGACTTTTGTCCCATGTAATTTTGATTTACCAATCGCAAGTTATGGTCTTTGACTTAAAGTGCCTTTTTGTTGACTTTTGAAAATGACCTATAATGTTGAGATTGATAACTTTTTGTGAGAGCATTTATTGGACTTGAAGTGTGAAGATGAATTGTAGGAAATGTCATTCTATTCAAAATGAGCTTTGGATGGAATTTTTCTGATAATCCATGTGGAAGTTATGCCTTGGTCAAGTTACAGTTGACTTTTTCAACTGTCCAAAAATAGAAACTTTTGCATCTTGAGACTTTTTGAGCCATGCCTTGAGAATCATGATCAAGAATTGATCAAATGATGTTTGTGGCTTCAAAATAAGATGTTGACCAAAAATTTGAACTTTTGACTGTCAAATGACCATTTTGCCCCTGCAGTTGACTGTTGAGCAATTAGGGTTTTTGACTGTGCAATTTTGTGCTGTGAGTCTTGAAACTTGGAATGAGGATGCTTGATCATGTTTGTAGGCATGTGGGACTTGATTGGACCCTTGGAAACTTCAATTTCTTTGCCAGAACCAAAACCCTAATTTTTGACTGTTAGGAGGCAATTGGACTGTGTAACCCTTGGGAGATTTTGAAGCATGCTCTTAGCAAATCTTGGAGAATATGGGAGGGCAAATTTTGGGGTACAACACCATGCCTATTTTGAAAGTAAATCCCAACCTGTATCCTTTCCATAACAACCTACATGTAGCAAAAAAAACAGCACATGAGCACATCAGTTACAAGATATGCACTTTGAGCTAGCAGTCGACATATGAAACTTAATACAAGTCATGAACAAACTGCAACATATATGGTCAGGTTAATGCATGCAATATCCATTATTGATATGAGGATTTAGTGTATGGACCAAGCTAGAAGTAAATTGCAGTGAAATATCAATATGTCCCACAACTTGTCATGACCGACTTGCCGCATATTAATAAATAAGACAGAATAAATCATTCATTCAATAATTTGATCCAAGGGTGAAGGGGATGAAAAAGATAATTTTCGTAACAAACTGTGACCAAGCCTCACTGGAAAAAAAACTGTTAACCAATTTCATAATGGGATTTCTTATCAATTTGCAAACAAACTGTCATATTCCCTAAACTGTCCAGCAGAAAATTAACTAAACAGTAACCTAAATACCCTGCATAATAGAATTTCATCTAGCCTTTTAACAACCAATGCAAAATCTCCTAACTGTTGTCCAACTCTAAACCATATAAAAAACTCACAAAAAACAGTTAACTAAATTCCTAACTAACTTTTTTGACTCTACAACTAATTAATTTCTAACTGAGCAGTAATTAACTTTTTGATCTAATCGAATTTCCAACTGATTTCATAAGCTTTACTAAACAATTAACCGAAGTATATGGCCAGGAATCAATAACTTCTAACAAATAACATTTTAACTAAATTATGTTAATTGTTTTTAAACTGAAGCACAAGGCTTAGATTGATCACAAACTCATTGAGACAAAAATATTTTAGAACTAACTAACTGCTAACAGTAGCATTAACAGAGTTAACTAACATCAACAAAAACCAAATATAGCTGTAACAAAATCCCTTTTAACCATCTCCCTACAAAAATTAATTGTTAACAATTTCTAACTAGCCCAATCTCACCATATATCCCCAACTGATTGCAATAGATCTAAGGGTTCAGATAGCTCACCCTCTAACTGTTTTAACCAAACTATAACATAACCCAAAACAAATTTCCATCTGACTATAACAAATTAACAGCATAACAGATTTCAAAACAAAAAAACTCATAACCAAAATTTAACAGTTTTCTAACCAACTTTTTCCAACTAACAACCCTAAGCCCCTAACCAACTATAACTACCCTTAAACCAATTTCTAACTGTCAAAACCAGCCCTAACAAACTTCTAGCAGAGATATATAATAGAAAAAAACGTAACAGATTCAAAGAGGATGGATTCACTAGAAAGGTCATAGAAAAATCACAAGATACTCACCTTTCAAGGCTCCCACTCGGCAATCCTAAGATCCTTCATCAACTTCATCTTCATGTTCCTCAAACCACTCTTCACAATCTTCATCATTCATCATGCAAAACCTTAAATCCTCATTTTTCATCTTCAAACCTCACCCGACAACCTCTCTACAAATCCCTCTATCATCTCTCACTGCTTCATCGTGTTCAGCATCACCCTCAAGCACAACGCTCAACATCACTAATATCACTACAATATCAGCGACAACAATTTTCACGGAAGAATCACAGATGAAGAAGAAGTGAATTAAATGGAGAAAAAGAAGAAAGTAGAGGAAATTGATACCTAATAGAAGCATCAGAATCTCCTCTTTGGTTTTCAAGATGTCCAATGGGATGATAATTGTCAGGAAGCCTTTAAAAAAATCAGACAGTACCTCCAAGAGCCACCAATCCTTATCCCTCCAATGCATGGGAGGCCACTCATCGTGTACTTGACGGTGCTGGAAGGATCCATGGGTTGTGTGCTCGAATAGTAGGATGAAACAGGACGTAAAGAGCACATCATTTATTATCTGAGTAAAAAGTTTACCGATTGCGAATCTAGGTATTCTTTACTTGAAAAAACTTGTTGCGCACTTGCTTGGGCTGCTCGACGTCTGAGGCAGTATATGCTGACATACACGACCTTTCTAATATCAAAAATGGATATGATAAAGTATATCTTTGAGAAGCTAGCACTCACAGGCAGGCTTACTCGGTGGCAAATGCTTTTATCTAAATATGACATTCAGTATGTTACACAAAAGGTTATCAAAGGTAGCATTCTTGCGGACCATCTTGCTCATCAGCCGTTGGAAGAGTAGCAATCAATGAAATTTTACTTCCCTGATGAAGATGTTATGAAGCTTGACGACTATGATGGGGTCGATCCGGAAGAGAGATGGACTCTTACGTTTGATGGTGCCTCAAACGATGCAGGCCATGGCATTGGGGCAATACTAACTTCTCCACGTAATACTCATACACAGTTTACGGCCCGGTTATGTTTCGATTGTACAAATAATATGGAAGAATATGAGGCATGTGTAATGGGTCTGGAGGCAGCCATCGATCTTAAAATCAAAATCCTAGAAGTCTTTGGAGATTCTTCTCTGGTCATACATCAGGTACAAGGTGATTGGGAGAAGAAACACCCCAGTTTGATTCCATACAAAGACTACATCTTGCAGCTAATACCCGCTTTTGATGAAATCACCTTTGAACATATTCCCAGAGACGAAAACCAGGTGGCTGATGCTTTAGCCACACTAGCATCCATGTTTTCGGCGAGCTTTCTAAATCAGGCGCCTAATATACGCATCCTCGGGTACAAAGAGCCGACACATGTATTTCCTACCCATTGTCTCTCAACCGAGGATATGACTGATGAGAAGCCGTGGTATTACGACATTAAACGGTACCTCGAGAAGAAAGAGTATCCCGAAAATGCTATAATTTGTGATAAGCGTATGCTTAGAAGGTTAGCATCCAAGTTCCTCTTATCAGGAGACGTCCTGTACAAGAGAAATTATGACTCGGTTCTGCTCAGATGCATGGATAGACATGAAGCAGAGTCGATCATAAAGGAAATCCATGAGGGTTCTTTTGGGACTCATTCGAGCGGGAATTCTATGGTGAAGAAAATCCTACGAGCAGGATACTTCTGGACGACAATGGAGAGCGACTGTTGTGTATATGCAAAATCGTGCCACAAATGCCAAGTATATGCAGATAGAATTCATGTTTCTCCAACTCCTTTGAATGTTATGACCTCCCCATGGCCGTTTGCGATGTGGGGAATTGATATGATTGGAAGGATTGAACCAAGTGCTTCGAATGGTCATAGATTCATCCTAGTGGCTATCGACTATTTCACCAAATGGGTAGAAGCAGCTTCTTACAAGAATGTAACCAAACAGGTCGTCACCAATTTCATCAGGAAGGAAATCATATGTCGCTACGGAGTCCCTCACAGAATCATCATTGATAATGGTTCTAATTTCAACAATAACATGATGAAGGAATTGTGTGAAGAGTTCAAAATTGAACATCACAATTCATCGCCGTATCGACCAAAAATGAACGGTGCAGTCGAAGCTGCTAATAAGAACATAAAGAAGATCGTCCAGAAGATGGTCAGAACGTACAAAGATTGGCATGAAATTCTGCCTTTTACTCTACATGGCTACAGAACATTTGTGCGTACTTCAATAGGGGAAACTCCACTTTCGCTTGTCTATGGCACGGATGTCGTGCTTCCTGTCGAAGTAGAAATTCCTTCGTTGAGGGTTCTGATGGAAACCAAGCTTGATGAGGCAGAGTGGGTTCAGACAAGGTTCGACCAACTTAATCTGATTTATGAAAAGCGGCTGATGGCCATCTGTCATGGCCAGTTGTACCAACAAAGGATGAAGAGAGCATTCGACAAAAAGATTCGTCCTCGAAAGTTTTATCCTGGTGATCTGGTCTTGAGAAGGGTCATCGTGCAAAGCCATTCCGACCCAAGGGGCAAATGGACTCCCAATTACGAGGGACCATACATAGTGAAGAGAGCTTTTTCAGGAGGTTCTCTAATCCTGACAGACATTGATGGGGAAGACGTTCCACTCCCAGTCAATTCAGACTCAGTCAAAAAATTCTATGCATAAAGAGACCTGCTAGGTCGAAAACCCAAAAGGGCGACTTAGGCAAAAAATGGGCATCCCGCTGGACTTCCAAATCGAAATTCAAAAGAATAAGTCCAGGAAAAAGTTAGGGATAAAAAGAAAAGATAACAACCCGCTAAGTTGAAAACCCGGAAGGGCGGCTTAGGCAAAAATGGGTATCTCGTTGGGTTGAAAACTCGAAAGGGCGATCCAAGCAAAAATTAGGGATCTTAAGCGAGAGGCTGTAGTCTGAATGCTCTTCACGAATAACACATGCACATCTATAGCACCTTGGCAGCGAATTGACCAGTCCAACTACTACTCTTCAGATGCAAGGCATTGAGACTACTTAGGATATGGGAACTATAGTAATACCGGTTTTAATGGAAATTCGAGCATCTCTCGTTGCCATTTATACCTGTTGTATTTTCCGTTTCTATTTCGCAGCTACCTCATATAGTAGTTGCTTCCTTGTACAAATGCCTATTCATAGGCCAGTCAATAAAATCTGCTTTCATCAAAGTTATCTCTTATTATCATGAAATGTTTTCGTATGAAGAATGTGTTTTATTTGTTATTAAACATTGCATTAGAAACATGAGGAATAAAAATTCTCAAGCCGAGATAAAACTTGACTTTACGTCGATATATAACCATATGGGGATGTCGTATGCATTCCAAGTGTCATTTTTCCTTGCAGGTAGCAATTTGTAACGGTCACCCTGACCTAGCCAGTACACGAAGCTGCCTTCATCTGTTGCAGACAACTTCAAATTTGATTCCCCAAGTGAGTTCAGAAAATTCGGAGTCGTCGTTTGACTCAGCATGCGCAAGTGCATCCCCAGTGGAGTTAATCTAGAACGTCCCCAGTGGAGCTGAACCAGGGCATTCGCAGAGCTAAACTGGGGCAATCACAGAGCTAAACCGAGGCACTCATAGGTGTTCATGCCCATCTTTTATCCCCAAGTGATTCAAGAAATAATTCCCCAGTGTGCGTAAACTTGGGGCATGTATTCAAAGAGATCCACATGGTGTCCAATGCCCATTCTTCGGCATATTCAGTTCTATCATCCTCTCGACGGTTCAGGATGTATGGGAGTCTGGCCAGATTATCTCTTCCCCAACAGTACGATTCAGAATTCAGTAGCGTATCTGAAGACTCGCTTCGTCAGCAATTCAAGCTTCAACAGAGTCATCAATAATCTGCGGTATTGTGAACTCCCCAATGCAAATTCTTATCAGTATCCTCAGCGATCTTTGGTACTGCAGACTTCCAGCGTCGATATGTATTGGCATCCCCAGTAATGAGAAACGATTCCCAACGGGCCTTCTCTTATCCCCATGAAGTCTATTTCTTTGCATTGCATATAGCTATCACTGCATAACATTGCATCCTCAGAAGCGCGTAGCTGATCCATTATTAGAGTGGATCTTTACGTCAAGAGAAGTTCAAACATACGTACGAAGCATAAGCCAGATCAGGTACCTTACAAAAAAGACCTGAATCATTCAAGGACAACAATACATCCCTACAAAATGATATAACTCCCAAAATCCCCAGTCGATGACTTTCATCTTTTCAAGTGAGTCCAAACCCAACACTCGTCTGTGTCGGTATCCAAACACTCGTCTGTGTCAGTTACCTAAACACTCGTCCGTTTAAATTCCTAAACACTGGTCCGTGTAAAATCCAAACATTCATATGTGTCAAGTTTCCTAAACACCCATCCGTGTTTAAACCTCTTGGTACTCGTCCGTATCTTCCTGCAATACTCGTCCGTATTGATTCAAATGCTCGTGTGTGTTTAAACCTCTTGATACTCGCCTGTATCTTCCTACAATACTCGTCCGTATTGATTCAAACGCTCGTCTGTGTTTAAACCTTTCTTGATACCCGTCTGTATCTTCTTTCGATACTTGTCCGTATTGATTCAAACGCTCGTGTGTGTTTAAACCTTTCTTGATACTCGTTTGTATCTTCCTGCAATACTCGTCCGTATTGATTCAAACGCTTGTCTGTGGTTAAACCTTTCTTGATACTCGTCCGTATCTTCTTTCGATACTCATTTGTATTGATTCAAACGATCGTCCGTGTTTTTACCTTTCTTGATGCTCGTCTGTATCTTCTTTTAATACTCGTCCTTATCAATTCAAACGCTCGTCTGTGTTTAACCTTTCTCGATACTCGTCCGTATCTTCTTTCAATACTCGTCCATATTGATTCAAACACTCGTCCGTGTTTAGCCTTTCTTGATGCTCATCCGTATCTCCTTTCGATACTCGTTCGTATCAATTCGAACACTCGTCCGTGTTCGACCTTTATTGATACCCGTCCGCATCTTCTTTCAATACCTATCTGTATTCAAACACTCGTCCGTGTTTGACCTTTCTTGATACTCGTCTGTATCTTCTTTCGATACTTCTTCGTATCGATTCAAACACTCGTTCGTTTTCAACCTTTCTTGATACTCGTTCGTATCTTCTTTCGATACTTGTCCGTATCGATTCAAAACACTCGTCCATGTTGTACCTTCCTTGTATGGGCATCATGCTACGTTACAAGTCCAATCTCCATCTCTTCACTAAAAAACAAAATAATTCTTCCCCCAAAAGTAAATAAATACTCACACTTCCTCCCAGGACAAATTTTTGGCATTGATATTTAATCATCTTTAACCTTGAACTTCTGAAAGGCACGCACCATTCATACTTTCAGGTTTAAAGACGATTAAATAGGGGAATCTGTAATACCCCAAATTTGTCCTACCCCTTTTACTTTTATCTGGCTTACGCATGTCGCATTTTTCACATGTACATAACCTTCCATTAGGTCATTTAACACATCATGCATCATTAATCAGTAAATTTAGCATGGGAACAAGGATCTTGAAGATTAGGGTTTTATATGTGCTTTTAGACCCTTATCTTCACTCGGGCTTGAATCAATTGGTTTCTCATTAACTATGGTTTGTGGGGCTAGGGTTTAGATTCTTGATCATTGAGAAATTCTTTCTCTCATTAAGCTACAAGGTTGTCATCTTCACCAAGGGCTGGATCATTAGGGTTTCACAAAAGGTTTAAGTAAAGACTATGTGAGCTAGGCTTTAAGGTCAAAGTCATCTTAAATATTTTCTTCAAGGATCCAAGACATTGTTATTCTATTGCTCATACAATTGATATGTGATACAAGATGCGGATTATAATCAAAGCGTCATTCGTTCAAATTGTTTGTTGCTTGTCGTGCGAGTTAATTTGGATTAAGGTTGAAGTGGATTTAAATGATTCCATGGATTCAAACTTGGTTCAATTCATTAGAGTTGTTGGATGCTTGTAAGGTTGAAAAAGAAATGTATTTGGATTTCTTAAGATTTAAGTAATGAGGTATACAAGTTCAAGGTTATTCAAATATTATTCAAGATACCAAAGTTCATGTAAAAAGAATCATCAGAATATCAAAATTCAACATCTTTCACTTTCCTTAAGAGTTCATCAAAATCCACTTAGGGATTCAAGAAATTTCCCACCATTTCATCCATCATCTAACGTCATTGTACATGGCTCACAATTTTAAAGATTCAATTCCATTCACATGACAATTTACAAGCAAATCTCTCTCAAAAGATAATCATTCATCTTTAAATACGCAAGTTCGTCCAAATATCATTCCATTAGAAGAATTACATGAAAGAGAAAGAATTACTAGCCATTACAAAATACCATAACCTCACTATAGTTTACATTACAGTTTCCAACATATATACCTTATACACATGGAACCTTACACAAAAATTAGAACCTATTCTAATCCCTATCACCCTCCATGTTTCGAGTCTTAACCGTACGTCGTGCCATGCCGTACGGATCAATCTCCATGTCCATCCTCACTGCTAAATGTCATGCCTCTAACTTTGCACCAAATGCCTTGTACCCTGTCTTCCAGTTTCTTCTTGCTAATGGACTTCAATACCATGCCTATTTTGAAAGTCAATCCCAACCTGTATCCTTTCCATCACAACCTACATATAGCAAAAAAAAAAACATCAGCACATCAGTTACAAGACATGCACTTTGAGCTAGCAGTCGACATATGAAACTTAATACAAGTCATGAACAAATCGCAACATATATGGTCAGGTTAATGCATGCAATATCCATTCTTGATATGAGGACTTAGTGTATGGACCAAGCTAGAAGTAAATTTAAGTGAAATATCAATATGTCCCACAACTTGTCATGACCGACTTTCCGCATATTAATAAACAAGACAGAATAAATCATTCATTCAATAATTCGATCCAAGGGTGAAGGGGATGAAAAAGCTAATTTTCCTAACAAACTGTGACCAAGCCTCACTGGAAATAAAACTTTTAACCAATTTCATAATGGGATTTCTTATCAATTTGCAACAAAACTGTCATATTCTATAAATTTTCCAGTAGAAAAATAACTAAACAGTAACCTAAATACCCTGCAAAATAGAATTTCAACTAGCCTTTTAACAGCCAATGCAAAATCTCCTAACTGTTGTCCAACTCTAAACCATATAACAAACTCACAAAAAAACAGTTAACCAAATTCCTAACTAACTTTTTTGACTCTACAACTAATTAATTGCTAACTGAGCAGTAATTAACTTTTAGATCTAATCGAAATTCCAACTGATTTCATAAGCTTTACTAAACAATTAACAGAAGTATATGGCCAGGAATCAATAACTTCTAACAACTAACATTTTAACTAAATTCTGTTAATTGTTTTTAAACTGAAGCACAAGGCTTAGATTGATCACAAACTCATTGAGACAAAAATATTTTAGAACTAACTAACTGCTAACAGTAGCATTAACAAAGTTAACTAACATCAACAAAAACTAACTATAGCTGTAACAAAATCCATTTTAACCATCTCCCTATAAAAAATAATTGTTAACAATTTCTAACTAGCCCAATCTCACCATATATCCCCAATTGATTGCAATAGATCTAAGGGTTCAGATAGCTCACCCTCTAACTGTTTTAACCAAACTCTAACAGCACCCAAAACAACTTTCCATCAAACTATAACAAATTAACAGCATAACAAATTTCAAAACAAAAAAACTCATAACCAAATTTTAACAGTTTTCTAACTAACTTTTTGCAACTAATAACCCTAAGCCCCTAACCAACTGTAACTACCCTTAACCAATTTCTAACTATCAAAACCAGCTCTAACAAACTTCTAGAAGAGATATATAACATAAAAAAACGTAACAGATTCAGAGAAGATGGATTCACTAGAAAGGTCATAGAAAAATCATAAGATATTCACCTTTCAAGGCTCCCACTCGGCAATCCTGAGATCCTTCATCAACTTCATCTTCAGGTTCCTTAAACCACTCTTCACAATCTTCATCATTCATCACGCAAAACCTTAAATCCTCATTTTTCATCTTCAAACCTCACCCTGCAACCTCTCTACAAATCCCTCTCTCATCTCTCACTATTTCATCGTGTTCAGCATCACCCTCAAGCACAACGCTCAACATCACTACAATATCAGTGACAACAATTTTCACGGAAGAATCATAGATGAAGAAGAAATGAATTAAATGGAGAAAAAGAAGAAAGTAGAGGAAATTGATACCTGATAGCAGCATCAGAATCTCCTCTTTGGTTTTATCTTCTTTCTGTTTTCAAGATCGCCGCAAGTAAGTCATTGTCACCATAATTTTGTTGTATTGAGTTTGTGTGCAAAATCAAATTTTGCTACTTTGTGTGTGCTTCTCCATTGTTGTGAGTGTTTGTGTGAATTTCGAAACAATCTTGGAATACCAAGAGATCTGAAACGATACGAAACCTAAATTCGACGGAGGTGTTGAAACAAAACGAAGTGTGAGAAGGTTTGTTTCATGTCAGAGATGTGTTAGAACAAAGTTTGAATCTACTACCCTAAGTTTAAGTTTTGATGATAACAAAATGCAAAGATATATTAAGTGTATGATTCATGTAAGCCAAATATGCTATCTAAAAATTACATTCTATTTTACAGAAACTCTGATGTATATCAGCAAGAGAACATCATCATCAGCATCAGAAGATAAGACATCAACATCAGCATCAGAAGATGTTATATCAGATGCCAGAATCAGAAGGTCAACTTGTGCTTACGCTGAAGCGTGTTGAACATATCTGCGCGTATCAAGCTAAACTCTGATCAACAACAGGTCATCAGCACCTAAGCAGCGTCAGAATGAGCCAAAGCCAGAACACGCTTAAGTGGCAATGGTATTGTGCATTCAAGATGATTTATTACCAACGACACCATTCAAGACAAGATCTGCTTAATAAGGAAAGAATGTTATTGGCATTGAAACGAAATTACTACTCCAACGTACCTTATTTCCAATGCTATATAAACAAGTCAATGAAGATTGAATTGGCTAATGCTCTACAACACTCTACACGCCTAAAGCTATTCATCATCTTCCTCACTCTCAGTTTGCTAAAAGCTCTCAATTCTTTACTCAATTATTTTAGCACTCTAGTTCTCATAAGCTTAAATTGTGTAGTATCACAGTTGTGATAAACAGTTTTTGTAGAAAACATTCACACACCTAGATTTCAATTCTTTGTAAGAAAGTATTTCCTTGAGAAACCGGTTTGTGGTTTGACTCAAGAAGGCTTTAGCAGTTGTTAAAGCGGTTGTAATATTCAGTTGAATATAGTGGATTAAGACCTCGTTGGAGAGAGGCGAAATCACCTTGACGGGTGGACTGGAGTAGTTTGAGATCAAACAAACCAGGATAAAAATACTGTGTTGACTGCAATTGATTTCAAGTTTTTACAATTCAACCCCCCTTCTTGTGTTTTTCACTTCTTCAATTGGCATCAGAGCGCCTGGTTCTGAGCTAAAACACTTAACCGTGTCAGTACAAGATCTAGCGTCAGAAAAACACAATGGCAGGAAACTATCAACACACCAGCAATGACAACCATGAAGACAAAGACAGATTCAACGGCAAACCTCCAGTCTTTGATGGAGAGAATTTTGATTACTGGAAAGATAGAATCAAAAGCTTCTTTATGGCACATGATGCTGATCTGTGGGACATGGTGACAGATGGATACACGCACCCAGTGAATGCAAGCGGTCAGAAGATTGACAGGAAAGCAATGTCTGATCAACAAAAGCGTGATTTCAAAAATCACCACAAGGCCAAAACCATTCTCCTCAGCGCCATCTCTTACGCTGAATATGAAAAGATCTCTAACAGAGACACAACAAAGAACATGTTTGACTCACTCAGAATGACGCATGAAGGCAACATTCAGGTCAAAGAAACTAAAGCTCTGGTGCTTATTCAGAAGTATGAGGCATTTAAAATGGAAGAAACTGAATCCATTGAAACAATGTTCTCAAGATTCCAAATTCTGGTGGCTGGTCTCAAGGTTCTGGACAAATGATACTCTACTGCTGACCATGTCAAGAAAATCATCAGAAGCTTACCAAAACAGTGGAGGCCAATGGTTACAGCGCTGAAGCTAGCAAAAGATCTCAACAAAATTTCTCTGGAGGAACTTATCAGCTCCCTCAGAAGTCATGAGATAGAGCTAGAAGCTGACGAACCTCAGAAGCAAGGTAAGCCTTTAGCATTAAAATCTAACAAAAAATCTGAGTCTAAAGTTTTGCAGGCTGTGGAAGAAACCTCTGATGGGTCCTCATCAGAAGAAGATGAACTTTCCCTCCTCTCCAGAAGAGTGAACCAACTATGGAAGTAGAGGCAAAGGAAGTTCAGGAATCCCAGAAGATCTGATCAGAATGAGTCCTCTTCCAGATACAGAAGATCAGACTCCTCCTCTGGATACAGAAGATCTGAAGGCTCTTCAGGAAGAAGAAAGCCAAACACCAAGGACATCATCTACTATGAATGCAATGAGCAAGGACACTACAAGAGTGACTGTCCAAAGCTTCAGAGGGAAAAGCCCAAAAAGAAATTTGGAAGAGAAAAGAAGAAAAGTCTCATGGCTACATGGGATGACTCTGACTCGTCTGAAGCTGACTCAGAATCAGATGATGAGAGAGCAAACATAGCTCTCATGGCCAACATTTCAGAAGACAGCGAAGCTTCTGAATCAGACTCAGAGTCAGACACCGAAGAGGTATTTCCTGACTTTGCAATTAATTTTACTAAGGTTGAACTTGCTGAAAGCCTTAACGAAATTCTGGAAAGGTACCAGCAGATTAGAGTTAAATTCAGAAACCTGAAAAGGAATCTTGAATCTGACTCTGATAAGACTGAGAGTCTTAAATTGGAAAATTCTGAGCTGAGAAATAAAATTTCAAAATTAGAAAATGTTTTACAAAACTCTCAGAAGGAACCAATTTCTGAAACTCCCAGCAGCGCTGATGAGATCATCAAGGAGTATGATCATAGTTTCCAGAAGTTCCTTGCTAAAAGCATAGATATAAGCAAAATGGCTTCAATGATCTATGGAGTTAGCAGAAACGGCAGAAAGGGAATAGGATACCAAGGTAAGGTACCTACACTAAAGAATGCCATGGATTTAACCATTAAACACACTCCTCTGAACTCACATTTTGTGTATGGTCACACACATGATATTAAGTACACTAGTAGTAAGTATTCTGTGAAACCAAAATTCAACCAGAGTTTTGGTAAATCTAACAAATCAGGACCCAAGAAAATCTGGGTACCTAAGGATAAAAGAATACATGTTGCAGATATCTTTAGCAGCAAATCAGAAACACCAGTCATGGTACCTGGATTCTGGCTGCTCGCGACACATGACGGGAAGAAGGCATATGTTCCAAAGCCTGGAACTTAAGCCTGGAGGCCACGTTGGCTTTGGAGGCAATCAGAGGGGAAAGATCATTGGCTCTGGAACTGTAGGTAATGGAAATCTTACCTCTATAAATAATGTTCTGCTAGTAGATGGATTAATGCATAATCTATTATCCATAAGTCAATTAAGTGATAACGGTTATGATATAATCTTTAATCAAAAATCATGTAAAGCTGTTAGTCAGAAAGATGGGACTATCCTATTTAATGGAAAGAGGAAAAACAACATTTATAAAATCAAACTTTATGAACTGAAAAGTCAGAATGTAAAGTGTCTTCTGTCTGTTAACAATGAGAAGTGGATCTGGCACAGAAGATTGGGGCATGTTAGTATGAGAAGAATATCTCAGATTAACAAACTCAATCTGGTCAGGGGACTTCCTAATCTGAAGTTCAATTCAGATGCTCTGTGTGAAGCATGTCAGAAAGGCAAGTTTGCAAAACCTTCTTTCAAATCTAAAAATGTTGTTTCTACCTCTAAGCCATTAGAACTTCTGCACATTGACTTATTTGGACCAGTTAAAACTACTTCAGTAAGTGGAAAGAAGTATGGGTTAGTAATCGTAGATGACTATAGCAGATGGACATGGGTAAAGTTCTTAAGACACAAGGACGAGTCATACTATGTGTTTGTTACCTTATGTAACCAAGTTCAGAATGAAAAGGATCTTAGAATCGTTAAAGTCAGAAGTGATCATGGTGGAGAGTTTGAAAACAAAGATTTTGAGTCATTCTTTAATGACAGAGGCATTCTGCATGATTTCTCTTGTCCTAGAACTCCCCAACAAAATGGAGTTGTAGAACGAAAGAACAGAACATTGCAAGAAATGGCCAGAACCATGATCAATGAGACAAACGTTGCTAAGATCTTCTGGGCAGAGGCAATAAACACAGCGTGCTACATTCAGAATAGAATCTCAATAAGACCTATTCTGGAAAAGACTCCATATGAATTGTGGAAGAACAGAAAGCCCAACATTTCATATTTTCATCCATTTGGATATACTTGTTTCATGTTAAATACAAAAAATTATTTGAACAAGTTTGACTCTAAAGAACAGAAGTGTATTATGTTAGGATACTCTGAACGCTCAAGAGGGTACAGAGTATACAATACAAAAACACAGATTGTGGAAGAATCAATCAGTGTTCGCTTTGATGATAAGCTTGACTCTGAAAAGTCAAAGCAAAATGAAGTTTTTGCAGGTATAGAAGTTGAATTTACAGGTTCTGAAGACAAGTCATCAGAAGCTCTCAACAAAGACACTCCTTCAACATCTGAAATGAGCACTTCTAGAAATACTACAACAGCTGCTGATCAACCTCAGAAGTGACTACCCAGAAGCAGCTTGGATCACCCAGAAGAAACTATCTTAGGAAGAAAGGAAGATCCAATCAAAATAAGAGCCAGCTTCAGAAACTCTAAAGAATCTCTCATGGGACTTGTGTCTCTGATTGAACCTTCTTCTATTGATGAAGCACTTCTGGACAACGAATGGATTCTGGCAATGCAAGAAGAGCTGAATCAATTCACCAGAAATGACGTGTGGGATCTAGTTCCCAGACCAAAAGGTTTCAACGTCATTGGAACAAGATGGGTGTTCAGAAACAAACTTAACGAACAAGGCGAAGTTATCAAAAACAAGGCACGACTGGTAGCACAAGTTTATAGTCAGCAAGAGGGGATAGACTATACAGAAACCTTTGCCCCAGTCGCCAGGTTGGAATCTATCAGACTTTTAATTTCATTTGCTGTCAATAAAGGCATCACTCTGTATCAGATGGATGTCAAGAGTGCATTCTTAAATGGTTATATAGAAGAAGAGGTTTATGTGCACCAACCCCCTGGTTTTGAAAGTACAAAAAATCCAGAATATGTTTTCAAACTAAAGAAGTCAATGTATGGTCTAAAACAAGCTCCCAGAGCTTGGTATGAAAGACTAAGTAACTTTCTGTTAGAAAATGAATTCACCAGAGGGAAGGTGGACACTACCTTATTCTGTAAGTCAGTTAAGAATGACATCTTAGTTTGTCAAATATATGTTGACGACATTTTTTTTGTGATCTACTAATCCTTCTCTTGGAAGAAAATTTGCTAAGTGTATGCAGGCAGAATTTGAGATGAGCCTCATGGGGGAACTGAAGTTCTTTCTAGGAATTCAGATCAATCAAACTCCAGAGGGAACATACATTCATCAGAGCAAATATGTCAGAGAACTTCTGAAGAAATTTGATCTCTCAGAATGTAAGCCATCAAAGATTCCAATGCATCCCACGTGCATTTTGGAAAGATAAGAGGTAAGTAAAAAGGTAGAACATAAGGTCTACAGAGGTATGATTGGTTCTCTCCTTTATCTAACAGCTTCAAGGCCTGGTATCTTATTCAGCGTATGTATTTGTGCTAGATTCCAATCAGATCCTAGAGAATCTCACTTAACAGTTGTTAAGCGAATTTTCAAGTATCTGAAAGGTACTACTAATCTGGGTCTATTTTATAGAAAATCTAGTGATTACAGCTTAGTAGGCTACTGCGATGCTGACTTTGCTGGAGACAGAGTAGAGCGTAAAAGTACTTCTGGAAGCTGCCAGTTTCTGGGAGAAAATATGATCTCTTGGTCCAGCAAAAGGCAATCCACAATTGCGCTATCAACAGCAGAAGCTGAGTACATAGCAGCAGCAGGATGTAGCACACAAATTCTCTGGATGAAAAGTCAGCTTGAAGACTTCCAGATTTTTGAGAGTAACATCCCTATACTCTGTGACAATACTTTTGCCATTTGCTTAAGTAAGAATCCTATTTTACATTCTAGGGATAAGCATATAGAAATAAAACACCATTTCATTAGGGACTATATTCAGAAAGGAATTTTGAACTTAAAATTTATTGATACAGACCATCAATGGGCTGATATCTTCACTAAACCTCTTTCTGAAGATAGGTTCAATTTTATTCTGAAACATCTCAGCATGAAACTCTGCCCAGAGTGAAAATGTTTTAATTTTATATATTAACCTTCAGAATGTGTTTTCCTTTTTTCTGTGAACTTCTGATCAATCTTCTTTCAGAAAGATAGACATGCAGATTGTATCAGATTCTATTCTTAAAGATCTGAGCGTTTCAGCTCAAGGATAGACGTGCTGCTCACTAAATCAAACAGATGTCATCCAATCATCAGCAAATCTCTGAAGCAGAACCCGCGTGCACGCTTGTGAGAAGGCAAAACGTTGATTGGGTGCATTGAGACACATGTCTGGTAACCGTTCCAAGTATCTTTCTCAAATCCCCCAAAATCAGCAAGCATTAAATGCATGTAATCATGTTTTAAAATGTAATCATGAAATAATTCTCTTTCTTAAAACCGGTTACGTTTTCAAAAAAAAATTTGAAATATATTTAAGCACATTAACATCATTCATTAATCTTTTACCGTTTCTTACAATCATCCAAATACTTTCTCTGCATTCTTACTTGTGTGTTCATCTTTCTCAAAAGAAACCCATTTTCTTAAGTTTTTCTCAGAAAACCCTAAGTGTGAACATGGCAACTTCTAGCAATGTTTCTGCAGGTTCTCAGAAGGAGGCTTCATCTGAACAATACAAAATTCCCTTCAGAATGCTCCTTACACCAGTGAAGAACTTGGAAGTTCTGTCTGAACGGATTGTTGATTTCTCAAGTCTGAAAGAAAATGGATTCGATTTGACAGAAGAAGTTAGGGCACAAGGATAAGAGAGATATTTTGATAGGTTGGTGGGTCCAACGTTCCCAGTATTGGTCAAGGAGTTCTGGATTCATGCGTCCTCATCAACACATCAAGTTACCTCCTACATAATGGGAAAGAAGATTGTGATCACCGAGGATCACATTGCAAGAATCTGAAGGAAATGAAACTGATAGAGAATATCAGAAAGGAGCCCAGTGTCACTCCTCTTGCTGACATCACCAGCAGAAGAGTCCCTCTGGACGACTTTCCAATATTTTCTGAGATTGAATCTAAACCAGTCATTGTTCTCAGATACTTGGATGCTTGCAAGGCTGATGGTACAGATCCCACTCTGAACATTAAAGATCTGCACCAGCAACATCCAGAAGTTACTGTGAAGAAGACGAAGAAAAGAAAGGCTACTTTAGAAGGACCATCCCAGCAGACCCCTAAGAAGAGAGGTAATCTATCTGCTGCTAATGTTTTAAATTCTTCTGCTATTCCAACATCAATCCCAACCCCAGCTTCATATGAACTTCCAATCCCCATACCAACAATTGATGAAACCGAACCAGAAGCTGACCCTTCTGAGTCACTGACTCTCAGGAGATCCCGCAACAAAAATCCAAAACCCACACCATCAACAGAATCAGAACTTGACAAAGTTCTTTCTAAAATTGATCAACGTTCTTCCACTCCCCTCTCTGAAAATCCAAACATTCAACCAGAAACTCCCCACTCACCACAACCAGCAACCACACTATCCCCAATACCAGAACAACCAAAAATTCCACCTCCTTCTCCACAACCAGAAATTCCTCCTCCGTCTCCACAACCAGAACTTCATCCACTCTCACCTCAACCATCACCTCCACAACCTGAGTTTCAACACTCTAAAACTCCATCATCTGAACCTCATACCCCTGAACCTCAATCACCTCAATCATCTGAACCACGACCCCTGACCATTCAACTGCCGTGTGGCACAACCCTGAACATACCTGAACTACCATCTTCACCAAAATCAACTCCACCTAACACACCACACACTCCACCCAGTCCAATAGTCATTTCTGACTCTCCTACTCCATCTCCCAAACAAAATACAGAAGACCACAGCAGGACCTTCATTGATTTAACAATCCTTGACCGACTTGTTGATCTCAAAAATAAAATAGCCATCCCCAAACCCAAACAGCTAGATGTTGGTGCTGGCATTTTAAATTTTGAAACAGGCTTGCAGAATTGGATTGCTTCTCTAAAGAAGTTTTGTCCTGGAATGATTGATCCCGCTGCCTCAGACCAACTCTGGACACAATTCAGAATATGGGTACGCGCTGAAGCCCTCAAGCTGCAAGATATCAACTATGAACAGGCCCAACAGAACTTCAGCAAGCTACTAAAGGAAGTTGGAAGTCAGCTGCTGAAGGAAGAAGTGCTCCTTCTGGATAGTGAGCCATGGTATGAAAAGCGTCCAGCTTCAAAAGTTCAGCTGGCAGAAGATCAGACTATTCAAGCTGAAGAGGTTAGTCAAGCAGAAGATGTTGCAGAAAGCTCTCAGAAGTATCCTGCTTCTGACGTTTCTCAAGCTGCCTTGGACAGGCAGACTCTGGAAGAGCTGAAGCAGAATGATATCCGTCTGCAGCAAAGAATGGATGAGAATGATCAGAAGATGAAGGAAAGAATGGATATTCAAGATGGCAAGATTGATACAGTTGTCAGCATGGTGCATCAGCAGAAGGAAACTGCTGATCAGATAAAGAACATGCTAGAAGCTCTGTTCACACGCTTGCCACCCCAACCTTAGTTTTTCATTCATGATATGTTCATTGTTTTTCTTTCCATGTTTTATGTACTCTCTTTTATGCTCTGAATTTAATATAACAGTTTTTCTGCTCTGATTGTTTTAGCTTATCTTGCTTACACTTTTTGATTGCTGACAAAAAGGGGGAGAAAAAGAATGATATTTTTCAATAACGGGTTACTGAGACAAAAAGTCTCAAACATTCTAACACTCTGATATACTTGCATGTTTTCTGTTTTGCATAAGCTTACAGGTACAAGAAGTTAATCATCTCTGATACACCGAAGCTCTGATATTCTGATCTGAAGCTCTGATATTCTGATGTTCAAAGAAAGTCAATAAAGATCTGATCCTGAAGAACTCTTGGAATTAAAAAGGGAAGTAATAAACTCTGGGGGAGTATCTCCGATCTAAACTCTGATATCTCTTTATCCCTTACCTTTGATAACTTCATATTTAACTCTGATACAATTTATTATTTGGTTATCTCTGATACTTTTCACGTTAATCTTCAATTAAAAAATATCTAGTTTTTGTCATCATCAAAAAGGGGGAGATTATTAGAACAAAGTTTGAATCTACTACCCTAAGTTTAAGTTTTTATGATAACAAAATGCAAAGATATATTAAGTGTATGATTCATGTAAGACAAATATGCTATCTAAAAATTACATTCTGTTTTACAGAAACTCTGATGTATATCAGCAAGAGAACATCATCATCAGCATCAGAAGATAAGACATCAACATCAACATCAGAAGATGTTATATCAGATGCCAGAATCAGAAGGTCAACTTCTGCTTACGCTGAAGCGTGATAAACATATCTGCGCGTATCAAGCTAAACTCTGATCAACAACAGGTCATCAGCACCTAAGCAGCATCAGAATGAGCCAAAGCCAGAACACGCTTAAGTGGCAACGGTACTGTGCATTCAAGATGATTTATTACCAACGGCACCATTCAAGACAAGATCTGCTTAATAAGGAAAGAATGTTATTGGCATTGAAACGGAATTACTACTCCAACGTACCTTATTTCCAATGCTATATAAACAAGTCAATGAAGATTGAATTGGCTAATGCTCTACAACACTCTACACGCCTAAAGCTATTCATCATCTTCCTCACTCTCAGTTTGCTAAAAGCTCTCAATTCTTTACTCAATTATTTTAGCACTCTAGTTCTCATAAGCTTAAATTGTGTAGTATCACAGTTGTGATAAACAGTTTTTGTAGAAAACATTCACACACCTAGATTTCAATTCTTTGTAAGAAAGTATTTCCTTGAGAAACCGGTTTGTGGTTTGACTCAAGAAGGATTTAGCAGTTGTTAAAGCAGTTGTAATATTCAGTTGAATATAGTGGATTAAGACCTCGTTGGAGAGAGGCGAAATCACCTTGACGGGTGGACTGGCGTAGTTTGAGATCAAACAAACCAGATAAAAATATTGTTTTGACTGCAATTGATTTCAAGTTTTTACAATTCAACCCCCCTTCTTGTGTTTTTCACTTCTTCAAGATGGAGCCACAAAAATCAAATTGGAGAACAAGATTGATGATGAGATGGAGGGTGATGGATGTGCGACGGCGCGATGCGATTAATTCAGGTGCCACAGGGGTATTATCAGCGATGAAGTTGAGAAAGGGAGAACGAAGAGGCTGCATAAGAGGCTTTATCTCAACCCTAATTTTATTAATTAATTTCCTCTTTCAATTTCTCTTTTCTATTTTGTTTTAATTAAATTTTTATTTAATTTTGGAATCGGTAAAAAAATCTAATGGTGATGGTTATGTGGATCGAATGTGGAGAAGGTCCACTGGGCCTTGAGCTATTCCGTAATACACCCCTTAGGCCTGTTACTTTTTTTTTGGAATCTGAGTTGAAGAAAATTAAAAATACATTTTGGACTTTCTGAAATGGGCCTAGCACCCTGATTTCTGCACCCTCCTGAAATTCAATTTTCACCCCATGTTTCTCTTACCTTCTTTTTTTTATTTCTAATTCCTTCTTTTATGATTTTTTTTATATAACAAAAATACATAATAAAAAATGATTAAAAAAATACTATAAGGCATTTTATAAATTAATTAGGAATTTACTTCCCCTTTTACTAACTTTTTAGTCAATTTTAATCATTAGTTTTACTCATTTTAGGTCATGTAATTTGTTTGCAATTTTTGGTATGAATTGTATGAAATACTTTGATACTTGCTGCCTAATTTTACTTGTTTATATGGTCTTTCATATTCCTTAGGAGATTTTGGTTCAAATTTAATCTTCGATTTAATTGAACTAAAATTAGACATTAGGCTTTTAAATCCAAGCATGTAAATATTAGGTAGAATCCCCTTTCATCCAAATCTTAGGACCACCATTGCATAATAACATTAGGTGTAGAAATAGTCTAGTCTCCCTTTAACTTTTCTTTCCCTTTTTGAATAGGCATTTAAAACAAACAAAAATTCTTTTTTTCCTTTTCAAACATCAAAATACTTTAAATCTACTGATAAGAATCATGCATTTTCTTAGTATGGGAAATGATAAGCGGGTCTCTTCTCGATCTTATTGTTCTTCATCTCAAGTCGAGGTGTGGTTCAAGTCTCAAAGACCCCTTTCATGGTTAAGTAGAGAAGTGGCTAATATCTCTCTCTCGAGGTTAACTAGTCATTATCTGTAACAAAATATAAACCAATTCAAACCATCTTGTGCGCTCGAGCACCATTTCTCTAAAACCCTTTTCAGGTAAGGACATGTTTAGTTTCCTTCTGTGCCAACGCGTAAGTCTCCAAAGGTCGAGCTGCGGCAGAAGGTGAGATTAACTTCGTCCATAAAAAAAACACAAAACAAACAAAACATGTTAGCCGAACTACGGTAGCTCTAATTCCTCAAAAAGGATACGTAGGCATTGGGGTATGGCCCAAACGAGCACAATTTTATTTTCCCTACATTCTTTTTTCCTTCTTTTGCATGTATTCTCCCTTCAGTAGTATGGTAAACAGTAAGCGTAGACTAGACACACCCATAAGATAGACAACAAGAGTGGATACAATAGAGTACTACGGGCTTGTGGGGTACTAATACCTTCCCCTCGCGTAACAGACTCCCTTACCCGATCTCTCGGTCGCAAGACCGTGACTTCTCCCTTCTCAGGTTTTCTCGATGTTCACCTTTCTCTACATGTGGGATAAAAGACGTTCAATGGCGACTTCATTGTTTGATGATTTTCAGCCGGTTGTTTCAATTGTCAACCAGAAAACTTTGAGAATTATATATCTTGAGTCATTGTATACTATTATCATTGGAAGAGAAGATCAATTCATTGATTAAATCACTTAAAGTGATCATTTCTACTCAAACTCACTCAAATCAAATATTGTTATATACTTGCCTATTTTTTAGAATTGTTGGAAATAAGTTTAAGTGGTTTTATAAATCTTATATTTCCAGGATTGTTGGATACAAGTGAAGTCACTTTGATAGGATTATTCTCATTGTTGACATAGTGAAAATCCAAGAGGATTGTTCTTGGTCCAAGAGGATTATTCTTGGTTTTGGATAGTTCTTGTTTAAGTTTGCCACAATAAGGAAATCTCTTTCATGTTGAAAGGGGACTGGAGTACTCTCGGACTGTGAGGGGAACCAGGATATATCGCTTGTGTCTCTTTATTTTTCTGCACTTTACTCTTTCATAACTCACCATAATCCAGAAAAATAATATCCATCATCGCTAAAACCAAATTTTTTTAAAGTACCTAATTCACCCCCCCCCCTCTTAGGCGCACTTCATACTTACAATTGGTATCAGAGCAGGTTATAGGTAACCTATTCCTAAAATATCTAGAATGGCTTCCGCAAATGAAAATCCCGTTTTCAGAGATGGTGGTAGTAAAAACAAGCCTCCTCTATTTTGTGGTGAATATTTTGACTTCTGGAAAATACGCATGAAGGCACATCTAGAAGCACAAGGAGAAGAAATATGTGATGTCATCGAGAATGGTCCATTTATACCTATAACGGTAATCAATGGTGCTGGCTCATCAAAGCCTAAAACTGCATGGGACCAAGATGATAAGAAGAAGGTTCTCTATGATAAAAAGGCAATAAATCTTCTTCAAGGTGCACTTAGCATGGATGAATTCTTCCGTGTCTCAGCATGAAAAACAACGAAAGAAATATGGGATACCTTGGTACAAACTCATGAAGGAACCGTTGAAGTTAAAAGATCAAGACTAAATACCTTGAGTCAAGAGTACAAATTATTTCAAAAGCATCCCGGAGAAACCATCCTTGACCTACAAAAGAGATTCGTGCACTTGATAAATCATCTAAGTGCTCTTGGTAAGACTCTGACGAATGATGAACTAAATCTGAAAGTAATTAGGTACTTAACTAGGGAATGGTGTTGTACCCCAAAATTTTCCCTCCCATAATTCTCAATACATTTCAAGTGAGGTCTTCAAGTTGCTCAAGGAAGTCCAAGGGTTGACCAGACAAGCTCTCTCCTAAAGGCAGTCTACCTTAAATTAGGGTTTCATGTTGCATCAAGATACTTGATTCCAAGGGATCACAAATGCTCACCATTGTCCTAATATGTTCTCAAGATCATCCATGTCATGTTTCAAGCCTTGCAGAGGAAGTTTTCCCAGTCAATTGCTCAAAGGACTGAAAATCGACTATGCTAGGGCAAAAGTCAAATGTGGCCCACATATAGTCAAACTTCAAGATTTTTGGTCAAAATTCTCATTTTGAAGTATTATTCATAATTTTATCAAGGGTTGATCATGATTCATCAAGGATTGCCCACAATTCATCAAAACCCAAAAGTTGCTAATTTAGAGTTTTGCAGGAAAAGTCAACTCAACTTTGACCATGTATAACTTTCTCATACTTTATGAGAAATGACCCATCTAAAGCTCATTTTGAAGAGGATGCAATGTCCTATAATTCATCTTCATATCCAAAGTTCAAAATATGCACTCATAATAAGTTATGAATTTGGACATTATAGGTCATTTTGAAAAGTCAACAAAAACATCTTTTTTTCAAAGCTTAATACATGAACATGGAATACTCAATTGAGATGAGACCAAAAGGGTTGCTTAGAGGAAATCTCAATATTTCTAAAAAGTCGAAGAACACCTTCATAGAGTCAAAATTGAGTAAGTTATGCATTGGTGAAGGTGACCTTTTTTGCAAAATTGCCAAAAGTCAAAAGTGCCTCAAATTGCAATTTTTGTTAAATGGGCCTAACTTTTTGCACTTGTTTTGAGTTGGTAGAATGGTCCACGAGCCCTAGCCCTTTCCATTTGCCTTATTTTATTTTTACCATTTATTTTGATTTTTTATTTCAATTAACTCAATTTAAATCAAAATGAATCATGAAAATATCCAAACCATTTAAGTCTTGAGATTTGGTGCATATTCCGGGTCCCATATACAGCTAGCAAGTGAATCAAATCGTGCAAGGCCTATGTGTGGATGAAAAGATTGGTTTTGGCCTATTTTTGGAAAGATTTTCATGGAAATCAAATCAAGATCAAAAGCCATAATTGACAAAGATTGAATGGACTTTTGTAAACCTAATTTGATCAGTGATATATAGTGAACAAAAGCAGACAAAAAACAGAAGGTTTTGAGGCGTGGAGAGGCAGAACCAAACTTTAAAAAATTCAAAGAAAGTGCTGATATGATCTTGTACTTCCAGGCGTTTTCAAGACTCCTAAGCCATCTCATTCGCATCCTGGGCATACAAGGAAGCTATACCAATCAAGAACAAGCATTTTCCTGCGCTAAAACTCAATGAAAGTGGTTCACGACCTTGAAATTTTCTTGAAATCGAATCACGTTATTTTGGCACTTGTAGCATGAATTACTTACATATTCTTGTTCCTTGAAGCATTTGCAAGCTATCCATAACAATTAATTACATTTTTGTTGGCTATATTGAAATCCACCATGGCTAGGGTTTTGTGTCTCGTTTTAGGATCTTTTTATACAGGCAAAATTGGTCCACAAGAAGGGAACCATGATGCTCAGCAGGCCAAGGCGATTTGTCTATACCATTAGATTTTGTTTATCATGCATATGTGAGATTTTGAGATATGCAGGGTTTCTAGTGACGGACTTGTGTCCGTAGGTAAAAGTCTCTGACTTTTACCAATGGACAAGGGAAGAAGACGACTTGCGTGGCACCTTCCCATTCGTCTGTTTGAAATTTCGCGTGCAGGAAGTTAACAAAGTTGTGTTTTTTTAAAATTATTTATGTGTTATTTGACATACAACACGCGCATGCAACTCAGTTGGTAACAAGGCAAGTTGAAAAGGCCATAGGACCTGGGTTCGAATCCTAGGTCCCCCCATATATTTCATGTTATTTTTATTTGCTTAATCAGGCATGCACACAAGGCGTGGAGACCACCATCTACCCTCAGGATTGAACCTTTGGATCTCCAGAAGGCCAGATCTGAAGTTCATCACATGAAGGACCATGATGCACCCCTGGTCAATGCACAATGCTGGATCAGAAAAGTCAATATGGGTCAGAATTGTTTGGGCCCATTGTTGTACCCCAAAATTTGCCCTCCCATATTCTTCAAGATTTGCCAAGTCAAGCTTCAAAACCTCCCCAAGGGTTGCACAGTCAAGGGCCTCCTAAGCAGTCAAAATTAGGGTTTTTGTTCTGATCAAGAAAATGAAGTT
The DNA here is from genome assembly GCA_948472305.1 of Vicia faba. Lineage (NCBI taxonomy): Eukaryota > Viridiplantae > Streptophyta > Magnoliopsida > Fabales > Fabaceae > Vicia > Vicia faba. Next base: position 538,218,288 of record OX451736.1, read on the forward strand.
TCCAAAGGTCCAATCAAGTCTCACATGCCTACAAATATGGTCAAGCATCCTCATATCAAGTTTCAAGACTTTCAGCACAAAATTGCACAGTCAAAAACCCTAATTGCACTGCAGTCAACTGTAGGGGCAAAATGGTCATTTGACAGTCAAAAGTTCAAATTTTTGGTCAACATATCATTTTGAAGCCACAAACATCATTTGATCAATGCTTGATCATGATTCTCAAAGCTTGGCTCAAAAATCATCAAGATGCAAAAGTTTCCTTATTTGGACAATGGAAAAAGTCAACTGAAATTGACCAGGGCATAACTTTCACATGGATTATCAGAAAAATTCCATCCAAAGCTCATTTTGAAGAGAAAGACATTTCCTACAACTCATCTTCATACTTCAAGTCCAAGAAATGCTCTCACAAAAAGTTATCAATTTCAACATTATAGGTCATTTTCAAAAGTCAACAAAAAGGGACTTTAAGTAAAAGGCCATAACTTGAGATTGGTAAACCAACATGACATGGGACCAAGGACATTGGTTAGAGGACTCAAAAAACTTTCCAAAATGTCCAAGAACATGAGCAAAGCTTAAAAATTGAGCAAGTTATGCATTGGAGAAGTTGGGAAATTTTTGTGAAATGGCCAAAATCATTTATCCTTGAAATCTCATTTTTGACAAAAGGGGCCCACTTTTTCCACTTGAATTAACTTGGCCATGCTTCCCACGTGTCCCACCTTTTATTTCAGATTTTTTTATTAATTTTTTCATTTTTATTAATTTTATTGGATTTAATTAATTTTAAATCTTTTAAAATCAAAAGAAATTCAAAAAAATTAATTTAAGGGAATATTTGGTTTTGATTAACCTTGAAACATCATTAAGCACATCCCATTTTCGTGCCAAAGCTCAAAGAAGCAAGAATTCAAAAATGGACTCAAAAATGGAAAGTTGGTTATGGAGGTTCATGGAGAATCTTGGAATTGAAGGCTATGCATTATGGAGCCATAATTTCTCTTCCTACACATTGCATAAGACCTATACAATTGATACACAACAAAATAGACACAAGAGCTGCGCCCCAAGACTGAAAACAAAAACTCATATTTTGGCCATATTTTTGAAAACTGAAAACGAGGGTAGAGATTGATCCAAGCAAAGAGACGTGTTCTATCACATTCCTGGGACATCAAGCAACACATTTGGATCAAAATCACAAGCTTCCATCCCCTGAAACGTAAGAACGACCTCACCCTGTGCATGAAAAATTCGAAGCTCTTACATCTCAATTCATGCACATTTAGTCAGTTTTGATATATGATTTGTGTTCCTTATTCAATTCTAATGCTAATCAAACGTTTTAATTTTGTTTTCGTGCATCATACAAGAATTTGCCATTGACACATTCTAGGTTTTCAGAGGTTCAAAAAGAGGGTTTCTTTGTCCTGGAAAAATTGACCTCTAAGATCCATATCATCAGAATCAGCAGCTCATGGCCAGTTGTTTCCATGCCTCGCGCTCAATTTATGAGCGTCTGAGCTCTAATCGCTATTTTTTGTAAGGGCCTTTTCTGAAACGGTGTAAAAACCGTTGCCAATGTTTTGCCATTTTCAGGAAAATAAAACATTGGGGAAGACGATTGTTTGTCATGCTGTGATTGGCTGGTTTGAATCCAGCGCGCATTTTTTTATTTTTATAACACTAACGTGTAGTTTCTTTTATATTATTTCTTTCTTATATAATATACAAGGTGCGTTGAATGGCTCAGTGGCATGCATAGGCGTTGGCAAACTATAGGACCTGGGTTCGAGCCCCAGGTCCCTAACTATTTCCATGTTATTTTTCATATGATGTTTCCATGCAGTTTCAATGATAGAATACCATCATGCGTCCCTCCATCAAGCCGTCCATTTGGTCAGTCTCGTTCATCCAAGGGTTCAGATCAAAGGAACATGATGGGTCCTAGTCAAAGCTACCACACGTGGCCTGAAAAAGTCAACAAAGCCTCCAAAAATGGGTCAGAATTACTTGGGCTGCACCCCCTTGGTTTGCTATTCCTTATCTTTTTTTTTTATTATTTTATTTTTATTTGTTTGCTTAATTTCCATTTAATTTTTTCAAATCAATATTTTCATAATAAATATAAAAAACATAAAAAATCAGAAAAAGCAAAAAATAATAAATATTTTATTTTAGTATTAATTTTGTAAATAAATTTTATAATTAATTTAGATTTAATTTTAGGTTGTTAATTTAATTCTTTTTTCACAATAACCAAAAAAACAATAAAAATAGATCTTTAACCCTTTTTACCCTTTTTTTAATTAATTAAATATTTTATTATAAGTATCATCAACCATTAATTTTGTAAATAAATTTTTATAATTAATTTAGTTTTAATTCTAGGTTTTAACTTTAATGCATTTTCTTTAATAAATTAAAAACAATTAGAATTAGAATTAATTATTTGACTTTTAATTAATTTAATTTTCTTTAATGTCATAAATACAAAAAAACATAAAAATAAGTTCTTTCTTTTTATTTAACTTAATTATTTTAATAATTTTATTTAATTCCTTCAAAGGGTTCAACGCCCTCGCATTCGATTATATTCTCTTTTCGCGCGTTTTATTTATTTCTTTGTTGTAAATATAATGTACTTGTTCCAAAGCCCTGTAATAGTTAATTAGGCTTTTATTTTCTGCATTTTATTTTAAATCGGGTCTGGATTAATTTGGCGTTGTAGACCCGCGCCTTTGTAATAGCGTAGGACCTTTTATCTTTTCCGCACTTTAAATTCCCGCACCTTTAACTGTTAAACAATAACATGAGAGAATTAATGCCCAAAAATAAAATCAAAGCGTAGATCACCAAATGCATGACAAGACAAACAATAAACTGAAAATGACACACAATTCACACACCACCCCTAGGGTACGCTTCACTGTTGCCTTGCCCCTCGAAAGGTGATCGTCGAGTAGAGGATGTCTTAGTAAGTCCTCATGATCCGGGAACCTGGCATTAGGGTAGCTTCTAAGGTGTCTTCCCATTGCTCTGGTGATCACCATGTCCCGAACCTCGAATTGACCCGAACACCTCCAACGGTGGTGCTACCTACCTCTCAATGGTGGGATGGCACTACCTAAAGGACACTTACACAGCTTAATTCCTTAGGGTAGGTAGATGACTCGTAGATACTTGCTCTAATTCAAAACAAATCAAAAACTTCTTTTCACACCGACACTTTTCAAAGAGCTTTCAAAACAATTTTTCAAACACTCTTGAGGACTGATACAAGAGTTATTCAGAAAACTTTGACGAAACTTTTTTTCAAAACCCACTCACCTTGAAAAGCAAACAAACATTTTGAAAACACAAATGAGCAAGTTACTAAGAGCCCATGGATAACCATGGATAGAAAGGGTGCTAACACCTTCCCTTTCTATAATCTACCTTCCGAACCGAGAACTAATCTCAATAAGGAATTTTTCTGTGCTTTTGTCCTTTCCATTTGGAGAAAATAAAAGACGGTGGCGACTCTTGCTTCCGCGACATTTCGCGAAACCAGCTTTAAACAGTCAGTTCCAGATCCACCGATCACAGAACTGGCGACTCTGCTGGGGACAATCTTTAAAGTGAGGTGTACCTTAGGACTAAGATCACTGTGTTTTCAATTGCTTTGATTTGTTTGCTTTAAATTGTGGGACTATCTTGGGAGTTCTATAGATCCTAACCCGGATCTGGGGATACCTTCTTAGAAAGTAGCAACAAGGCTGTGAGGGAACTGTGCGGGGGTATACCGACATGGTTGAAGCAGTCTTCTACGTTGATGTGGCACTTTGGTGTGTACTGGTAACCCTTGAGTCAATCAAGGAGAGTACGGGGCCTCCATGTGGTGTCGTGAAGCATCAACAGACCTTAGGAACCTTAATTGAACCATCTTGGCCTCTTTAGGGTAGTGAGATGACTACTTTGGTGTACTCCGAAGTCAGTTGATACTCGATACTACACTCAATTGAGGGTTGTTTTCTTGGGATATTTTGATCGCCAGTCAGTGGCTAAATCGAAACGATGAACAATGAAAGCAATCCAATGATATTGAGATCCTTAGAACCCGGTTACTTTGATAGGACAGGTTTGAGCCCACCAACTTCAAGAGGGTAATACCCAGACCCCATGCTGGCCTGAACTCTAAGGGCTTGTCTTGTGTGACTTGTGTGCCTTACATGTTTGCCTTTGTAAATATTTGTGGTGTTTTTAATCATAGCATCATAACATCATACATCATCATATGCATCCACTAACCATTTCAGGGGTTCGGATCTTCATCTTTGTTCTTGTTTTGTAGGACATGGAAACTATCCGCAGAAAGACAATTCAGATCAACCTCATAAGGGTCCCTCCTCAGCTTAAGGAGCTTACATCCAGGATTCCCGAGAACTCGTCATTCAGTGAAAGACATGGTAGACTCATCAGCCTGGTCAATACCAATATTGAGGAAGAGATGGTAAAGGTCCTTTTCCAATTCTTTGACCCTCTGCATCACTGTTTTACTTTCCCGGATTATCAGCTGGTGCCTACTCTAGAAGAGTTTTCCCAGCTTCTGAAGATTCCCATTCTCAATCAACTACCCTACAACGGTACGGAAAGGGAACCAAAACTTGAAGAAGTAGCTAAAGCATTATGTCTACAACCATCTGACATCAAGGGGCATTGGGAAGCCAGAAATGGTATCAAAGGATTCTTGGCAAAGTTTCTGTTTGAGAAGGCCCAAGAATGTTGGAATTCCCTTGACCTACAAGCCTTTGAAGAAGTTGTAGCCCTCCTTGTCTATGGGTTGGTGTTGTTCCCTAAACCAGATCAGCTTATAGATATCAGTGCTGTCAAGGTCTTCATGTCCAGGAATCCTATACCTACATTGCTGGGGGACATCCTTCACTCATGTTACACTCGAACCATGAGAAAAAGGGGTGTTCTTATGTGCTGCACTCCCCTCCTGGGAAGGTGGTTTATTTCGCACCTTCCACAATCAGTTTTGAAGAACGAGCGAGGTTTGAGGTGGTCACAACGGTTGATGACTCTTACACATGCAGATATACATTGGTGTTCTCGGTCCAGAGAGGATGTCACTATCATTGATCGTTGTGGGGAGTACCCTAATGTTCCTTTACTTGGAATCAGAGAAGGTATTACTTACAACCCGTGCCTGGCTTGGAGACAATTTGGTTATGCTCGGAAAGATGGCCCTCATGAGATGTTAATTCCTGACATAGTTTTTGACTTCGACAAGGATGCGCAAGGACTTCGCCAGAAATTTATCAGAGCTTGGAGGATGCCCAGCAAAATAGACAGCAAGACCCTGGGGCACAGGAACTCCATCCCATTGGAGCCTTATCTCAAATGGGTACGAGCCCGCTCCCAGAAGCTGGTGATGCCATATCCTCATGTTCTCCCCGTGATCAAAGAGCCAGACTTGGAAGGAGAGGTGTCCTACACCATTCAACATCCTGACATGCCCACGTCCTGGGAAGAGATGCAGAAGAGTTGGATCCAGCTTAAGGAAGAACGGAATTCTCTGGAAACCAATCTACATGCCAGTGAGAAAAAGGTCATGGAGCTCACCCGCCTACTGCACGAGGAAAGGAATCTCAATACCTATATTGCTCCGAAGAGGATGCGTAGTGTCTTTTGGGACTGATCTGCTTTGTAATGTTGGCCTATGAGGCTTTAATGTACTGAACAATTATTTTCTTAATAATAATGTGTGTTCCTTTTTGTCTACAACAAATTTGAATTTTCGAACTCTTGAATGCATTGCATAAACACATATCATTCATCATATGCATCACAGGTACTCTTCTTTTCAGGCTGCTGACTGTTCTTTGCTGTTTATTTCAGCATCATGAACCCTGAATCATCAACTGAGGCATCTATCAAGGCTCTCCAGGCGCATAACGCCCAATTTCAGGAGCTGATCAAAGGTTTGGCTCAGGGCCAACAAGAGTTGAAGACCATGCTTCTGAAGAAGAATAAGAAGAAGAGGAGGACTGTGCTATTTAACACTGGGCGCAGACTCGGGAACACCTTGCAAAATGAGGCTGAGAGGACTACTCCATCTGTGGGGGAAGGTAGTCACCAAGAAAGGGAGGTCCCTACTCCTGTGGTCTCTGATACTGAAACAGACTTCAACGACGAACAGTACCCTCCTGCTGAAGACCGGTACAAGCAGTTGGAGGACAGATTAAAAGCTATGGAAATTCAGCGTGTGCCTGGACTGGATTTCGGAGACTTGGGGTTATCTACTGGGGTGGTGATTCCACACAAGTTCAAGGCACCCGCCTTTGTGAAGTATGACGGGGCTTCCTGTCCCAAAATGCACCTCCGTTCTTATGTAAGGAAGATCCAGCCTTACACAGCAGACAGGAACCTTTGGATCCACTTCTTCCAGGAGAGTCTTTCAGGGACTCACCTCGAATGGTTCTATCAGTTGGAAGGAACCAACATTCGTAACTGGGAGGATCTGGCCACTGCTTTTTACAAGCAGTATCAATATAATTCCGACCTCGCTCCTACGCGTACCCAACTCCAGGGTATGTCGCTAGGGTCGGGTGAAGGTTTTAAGGAGTACGCCTAGAAATGGAGAGATCTGGCTGGCAGGGTGCAGCCACCATTGACGGACCGGGAGCTGGTGGATATGTTTTTGGGGACCCTATCTGGTCCATTTTTCAATCATCTCATCGGTAATTCCTCTGCTGGGTTTACTGATCTGATCCTGACTGGTGAAAGGATCGAGGCAGGTATAAAATCGGGGAAGATACAGAAGGTTACCTCCTCCAATGCTGAAAAGAAACCCTTCAAAAAGGAGGCTAGTGCTGTATATAGCTCCCGGAGACCAGAGCGACCTGAGCGTCGCCAATCTGTCAGTGCGGTAATGATTGCCAAGCCTGCTGCCGCTCCTCGGCCGACCAATCCTCAAAGGGCTGAAAGACCCCGGAGAGAGTTTACCCGCTTGAGCATGACCTTATCACAGATCCTGCCACAGTTGCTATCCACCAACTTAGTGACTGTCAGAGAGGCTCCGAAGTTTCCCAATACTACATCTCCTAAGTACAATCCGAATGCTCGTTGTGCTTATCATTCTGATAGCCCGGGGCATAACACAGATGACTGTTGGGCCCTAAAGAATAAGGTTCAGGACCTTATTGATGCAAAGGAGATACAGTTTGAGGCGCCCGAGAGGCCGAATGTTGTAACCGCTCCCATGCCCCAGCATGGAGTGAATGCTGTTGAGGAGGATTTGTATGTAGCTTCGGTGGATGATGTTGCTACTCCGCTGCTGACGGTCAAGAGGAACCTGTTGCTAGCCGGTTTATTTCCGGGATGTAGCAAAGGTTTCCCTCTATGTGTTGCTTCCCCTACTAGTTGTTCTTTGCTGAAGTCAGGCGTCCAAAACCTGATGGATAGTAGAGAGATTTTGTTCAGAAAGACTGCTGTTCCTGCTGCCCCTGTTGAAGAAGTTTCAATTGTTACCATCTTCAACAACCCTTCCAAGGCTCCTTCAAAGAAGCCTGTCCAAATTTTGCCGGTTCACAAGATTTCTCCCATCACCATTACTGTTCCGGGGCCCATCCCCTACAAGTCTGATAAGGCTGTCCCATGGCACTATGGGGCAGATGTTTACGTTCTGGGTGTGAAACAAGAGTTCAACATTGATGCTGGTGTCTCCAACATCACTGGGCCTGCTAAGGTCACTCGTAGTGGAAGACTGTTCTCACCAGACATTGCTCCTCCGGTAATTCAGAGGCCTTTGGTCATCACACCTGCCAGCGTGCCTGTTTCTCCCCCTGACCAAGTATCCACCCCTGCTGCCGAGTCATCTGATACTCGGGGCAAGGGGATTGCTGCTGATGTGCCTGCCCGGACGGAGGCACCGAAGACCATTGTTGAGGCTTCCAGGCAGGAAATGGAAGAAATCCTCAAGATAATAAAGAAAAGTGATTTCAACGTTGTAGAACAGCTGGGGCACACCCCCTCTAAAATCTCCATGCTATCACTGCTGCTGTGTTCAGAGGCCCATGCCAAGGCCCTGATTGCCTTCTTAAAAACGGCCCACGTACCCCAAGAGACGTCTGCTGATCAGTTCACCGACTGTGTGGCCAACCTAACCGCTGATAATGGCCTGGGTTTCTCTGATGCCGATCTGACAGCAAAAGGGAAGAACCATAATGATGCCCTGCATGTCTCCATTGAATGCAGGGGCACTACTCTTGCTCACGTGCTGGTTGACACTGGTTCTTCATTAAACGTGCTGCCCAAGAAGGCTCTGGATAGGCTGGACTGTGAGGGTCTAGAGCTCAAACCAAGTAACATTGTTGTCCGGGCCTTTGACGGATCCAAAAGAATGGTACATGGTGAGGTGGACATCCCAATCAGGGTTGGGTCACAGGTCTTCGATTCAAAATTCTATGTGATGGACATCCGTCCATCCTATTCTTGTTTGCTGGGTCGCCCGTGGATCCACAAGGCTGGAGCTGTGACCTCCACATTGCATCAGAAGCTCAAATACCCGGTCAGGGGGAAGATTGTAACAGTGCAAGGGGAAGAGGAATACATGGTCAGCCACCTCAACTCCTTCCGGTACGTGGAAATGGATGGGGAGTTCATTGAGACCCCCTTTCAACATTTTGAGGAGGTGCCACAAACTTTGGCAGCAGCAGAAGCAGTGGTTGAAGAGGTTTCTCCTTTGAAGATGGCCTCCTTAAAGGACGCCCGGGCTGTGATCGAAAGAGGTGAATGTGCAAACTGGGGCAAGCTCCCTGATCTTACTCCTAAGACAAACAAGTTTGGGCTGGGTTTCACTACGGAGGCTCAGAAGGCTGTGCGCAAGGCAAGAATTGGAAGACCTCCTGTGCTCATCACCCACTCAGGAGTGAATGCAATTGGAGAGGAAGACGAAGTGGAAGAGTCAGAGTTCGATAGCTGGATCTACCCGACGACTGAGGGTGGATTGACCAACTGGACTGCTAAAGACTTTACACCCATAACTTTTGTTCCCCAGTAATGAACTTCTTTGTTTTGGATCTGTAATAAACAATAACTTGAAACTGTATGGCCCGGTGTCTTACCCGGGGCACCTTGGTCTTATTTATGAGGGCTTTTGTTTGTCACTGTCATATATCATAAATAAAAGCATTGGACGTTTTTCACATTTCAAATTTTGCGCTCTTTTTCTTTCCTTTCCTTACATATTGCAAACAGTTGTATTTACACACACTCACTCATACAGGCTTCAATCCACTCTGGATCTCACTTGTAACGACTCTGCTACTGCCAATTATGACTTCGAAAATCCGATCAACTTAGCCGAAGAAGAAGGTGAAGATGATTGCGAAGTACCTGGCGAGCTCGCAAGACTGTTACTTCAAGAGGAAAGGGCAATTCAACCCCATGAAGAGCCAGTAGAAACAATAAACTTGGGTACCGAGGCAGACAGGAAATAGGTAAAAATTGGTGCCAACCTAGAGTTCAGCGTGAAGCAACGGTTGACTCAAATGCTGCATGATTATATGGAGATCTTTGCCTGGTCCTATGAAGACATGCCTGGGTTGGATACTGATATTGTGGTCCATCACTTGCCAACTAAGGAAGATTGCCCCCCAGTTAAGCAAAAGGTCCGCCGTATGCGTCCAGAGATGTCGGAGAAGATTAAAGCCGAGGTTATGAAGCAGTTCGATGCCGGGTTTCTTGCAGTGACTTCTTACCCTCAGTGGGTTGCTAATGTGGTGCCTGTACCTAAGAAGGACGGTAAGGTCAGAATGTGTGTCGACTACAGGGATCTGAACAGGGCCAGCCCCAAGGATGACTTCCCCTACCTCACATTGATGTCCTTGTTGATAATACAGCTCAGCATAAGGTGTTCTCTTTCATGGATGGTTTCTCAGGTTACAACCAGATCAAGATGGCACCTGAAGACATGGAAAAGACTACATTTGTTACTCAGTGGGGCACCTTCTGCTACAAGGTCATGCCTTTCGGACTAAAGAACGCTGGGGCAACCTACCAGCGTGCCATGGTTGCTTTATTTCATGATATGATCCATCATGAGATAGAAGTGTATGTTGACGACATGATCGCAAGGTCCCAAACTGAGGAAGAACACCTTGATCATCTGCAGAAACTGTTTGACCGTCTGAAATTGTACAAGCCGAGGTTGAACCCGAACAAGTGCACCTTCGGGGTAAGATCTGGGAAGTTGCTAGGCTTCGTTGTAAGCGACAAGGGTATTCAAGTGGACCCTGCCAAGGTTAAAGCTATTCAAGAGATGCCAGTTCCTAGAACAGAGAAGGAAGTCAGAGGCTTTTTAGGACGTCTGAATTACATTGCTCGATTCATCTCACACCTGACTGCTACCTGTGAGCCAATCTTCAAGCTGCTGAAGAAAGATCAGGTAGTACGTTGGAACGATGAATGTCAGGCTGCTTTCGACAGGATCAAAGAATATCTCCAAGAACCACCCATCCTTATGCCACCGGTTGAAGGGAGACCTCTGATACTATACCTGACAATACTTGATAACTCAATGGGGTGTGTGCTGGGGCAGCATGACGAGTCTGGCCGAAAAGAGCATGCCATTTATTACCTTAGCAAAAAGTTTACCGACTGTGAGACTCGATACTCACTGCTTGAGAAAACTTGCTGCGCTTTGGTATGGGCTGCTCGCCGGCTGAGACAGTATATGCTGACTCACACTACCTTGTTGATCTCAAAGATGGATCCTATAAAGTACATATTCGAAAAGCCTGCTCTGTCTGGGAGAATTGAAAGATGGCAAATGATCTTGACAGAATACGACATTCAGTACACAACTCAGAAAGCCATCAAGGGAAGTGTATTGGCAGACCACTTGGCACATCAGGCCGTAGATGACTATCAGTCAATGAACTTCGAGTTTCCGGATGAAAGCATCATGATAGTGACTGATTGTGAAGTACCTGGACCGGATGAAGGACCTGAGGAAGGATCCCGATGGGCTATGCACTTTGACGGAGCCTCCAATGCTTTGGGTAATGGTATCGGTGTTGTGATCATATCCCCTCAAGGTACTCATACTCCCCTCACTGCCCGGCTATGTTTCAACTGCACCAATAACATGGCGGAGTATGAGGCATGCATCACGGGACTCAAAGCTGCAATTGACTTAAGGATCAAGTTTCTGAGTGTCTTCGGAGATTCCGCTCTCGTGATCAACCAGATCAAAGGCGAGTGGGATACGAAACATCCAAATCTTATTCCTTACAAAGAATGTGTGTTGACAATGATCCCCCATTTCACAGAGATAACCTTTGAACATTTCCCGAGAGAGGAGAATCAGTTAGCGGATGCGTTAGCTACAATGTCTTCTATGTTCAAAGTCAAGTGGGACAATGAGGCTCCCCGGGTCATCATTTGGAAATTGGACGAACCGGCATACTGTTGTGATCTCGAGACTGAGATGGTGACTGAGAAGCCTTGGTACCATGAGGTGAAGAGATATCTGGAAACTCAGGAATACCCTGAAGGTGCCTCTGGCAACGATAAGAAGTTCCTGAGGAGCTTCGCGGCAAAATTCTTCCTTAGCAACGGCATCTTGTACAAGCGAAACCATGATTCAACCCTACTGCGTTGTGTGGATAAGACTGAAGCAGAAAGGATCATGGAAGAGCTGCATGAAGGGACCTTTGGTACACATTCAAGTGGGCACACTATGGCGAAGAAGATCCTTCGGGCAGGATATTACTGGTCCACAATGGAAGCTGACTGCTACCAACATTCCAGGACATGCCATAAATGCCAGATTTATGCAGACAAGGTGCATATTCCTCCAGTTCCCCTGAATGTTCTGACCGCACCTTGGCCTTTTGCAATGTGGGGCATTGACATGATTGGTGAGATCAGACCTACGGCATCTAACGGGCATCGCTTCATCCTTGTAGCGATTGATTACTTTACAAAATGGGTCGAAGCAGCATCCTATGCTACGGTAACCAAGACTGTTGTGGCACGGTTCATTCGGCATAACCTGATCTGCCGATATGGCGTCCCTGAGAGAATTATTACAGATAACGGTACCAATCTGAATAACAAGATGATCACTGAGCTCTGCGAACAGTTCAAAATACAGCACCACAATTCTTCTCCTTACAGACCGAAGATGAATGGGGCTGTAGAAGCAGCAAATAAAAATATCAAGAAAATCGTGCAGAAGATGACAGTGACCTATAAAGATTGGCACGAGATGTTACCGTTCGCTCTACATGGGTACCGTACCTCAGCTAGGACGTCAACCGGGGCAACTCCTTTCTCTCTGGTTTATGGCATGGAGGCAGTCTTACCGATCGAAGTGCAAATACCATCTCTCCGGATAATGAAGGATGCAAATCTGAACGAGGATGATTGGATTCAGACACGACTTGATCAGCTCAACCTTATTGATGAAAAGAGACTTGCTGCTATCTGCCATGGTCAGACGTACCAGAAACGGATGATCAGGGCTTTTAACAAAAAGGTCAGACCACAGGAATATCAAGTTGGGGATTTGGTAATCAAGCGAATCATCCTTCCTCAGAGTGATCCAAGGGGCAAATGGACCCCTACGTACGAAGGTCCATTTGTGGTTAAACATGTGTTCTCAGGAGGAGCCATGATTCTAACCAACATGGATGGTGACGACCTTCCTCACCCCGCCAATGCAGACATAGTAAAAAGATACTACGCATAAAAAGACCCGCTAGGCTGACATGCCTAGGCAAAAATTAGGGCTTCCCGTCGAACCAAAAGGGTTCGGGCAAAATGAAGGGATGAAATGAAAAAAAATCTGTACACCCGGCAAGTCGAAAACCTGAAAAGGCGGCTTGGGCAAAAATGGGTATCCCGGTGGACTGAAAACCCGAAAGGGCGGTCCAGGCAAAAATTAGGGATAAAAGCGTAATACTATGTCTCATTGATCACTTTGCATCAAGAATCCGGTATCTACATCAAGTTCAGACGGCATCGATCAGTCAGCTTCATCTTCGTTTAGGTCATCAAGTGATGAGACGCTCGGAGATATAACAGCAATAGCAGAGTTGAAACCCAGTGGGATCATTCATTTCACACAGCTGTTTTATTTTCTTTTGTACAAAATTTGTATAAACTCTTTTGTTCGGCGGCGTTCTCTTACTAGGACGTCAGCCTCTTGTACACAAAACGCCTATTTTCGGGCCATTCAAAAATCAATACAAATATACTTTTCAGTTAAAAGTGCCAATTGTTTTTTCTTTTTCTGTTTTGTTTTGCGAAGAACGTCCAAGGTTCAATTTGTGATATATGCATTGACAATAATTTGCTAGCTCATAAATATTTGCATACGAAACAAAGGATTAATTACAGGTAACATTAGAAACAGGGGCAATAAAGAGTTGTCTAAGCAATCTAATTGTTCTATCCTCCAAGGTACCAAGGTAGGTTCAGCTAAAGAACATAACCAGATATCCTAACTCCCCAGAGAGTGAGCCAGCAAGTCGGTGCACTCTTCTCCAAGCAAAATTATCAAACTTAAGGAAAGTTGAGTATCCCCCAGCAGATCTCAACATTCCCCAGCAGTACATGCATTCTTAACAAGCATCCCCGGCAGTCTTGGTCTAAAGATTGTTCCCCGGCGGTACATCAAACATTCAGTGGTGTCACTTCCCCCGATACATCTCAAAACTTCCCCAGGAGAATCCAATCCAGTTTCCCCAAGAAGTTGGAATCCATCTCCCCAAGCAGTAAGCTTATCCCCAGTAGATTCTGGAAGCTTATCCTCGCAAAGACACGAACGCGTCGTCCGGCTTTATTTAAAGAGTTATTTCCTTAACAGGATATAACTGGGTTATCCTCAGCCAAAAGCCACGGAAAGAGCGTCCTCGACGGAGTCTTCTTATCCCCAGCGAAGTCCGTTAACACTTCCAATATAACGATGGTATCCACAGCAAGTTATCATCAACACTCAACAAAGTATCTCTCTCCCCACAGATTATCGCTTCCCAGCAAGATCGTCAGGGTACCTTTCTTCCCGCAGAGTTATCCATTCGCCAAGTCTATTCCCCAACGGAGTCATCTTCTCCTACCGGAATTCTTGCAAGTATCATCCCCAGCGGAAGTAAAAGCTCATTCTTCAATATCAGCCCAGGAGTGACTTCCCGGCACCCGTCAAGGATTTATTTTCCTAGACAAAAACATACATTCCTAAACATCACATACATCATTATAGCATGCATATACGCATCATATCTTACAAATCTCATTTATGTTGAGAACACCATTGTTTGGTTCATATCATGCATTGCATATGACTGACCTTTACCTTTCAGGAAAGATTCAGTTAAATTCTCAATCAGATTTCAAGACCTAGACCGGTTCAGTTAATCAACTCCAAAGATTTCTTATCCAGTCCAAGGCCTTCTCTAGTCCAGCTAAATCGACTCCCAACAGATTTTTCTGATGAAGACTCAGTGGAAGTTATTTCAGGTTTTTCTCAAACGTCCGCTGTTGAGATTATAATTCCCTTTGGTTCTCTCCCGACGTTGTGGAGATGATAATTCCATTCCAGGTTTTTCTCAGACGTCCGCTTTTGAGATTATAATTGCCTATTGGTTCTCTTCCCGATACTGCGAAGATGGTAATTCCCACCAAGATTTTCTCAACGAGCGTTGTTGAAGTTAAAGTCACCCAAGGTTCTCTCACCGTTCATGCTGAGGTAGTAACCATCCCTGGTTCATTCATCACCATTTGAAGCTCCAGATCCAGCTCCTGTAACCAGTCAGGACACATCTATACCAAGCATCTAAAAACCAGCGCCTGCAACATGTCAGGTACTCATTTTTCTTTTGCAGGTACGCAAGTTCTCGCTAAGGAATCTCTTACGCGACCAACATCCAGATGGAATCTATAAGCCCATCATCCTATTCATCAATGGCATCTATAAGCCCATTCCATCATCACTGCTACTATGTGAGCGCAAATTTCTGGGAACTCTAGTGTTCAATCATCTTCCACCTTCGGATTGCGAAAGGCGCGTCAGCCAATCTGCATCCTCAGGTCTAAAAAGATTGAACAGGGGCAACTGTTGTACCCCAAAATTTGCCCTCCCATATTCTTCAAGATTTGCCAAGTCAAGCTTCAAAACCTTCCCAAGGGTTGCACAGTCAAGGGCCTCTTAAGCAGTCAAAATTAGGGTTTTTGTTCTGATCAAGAAAATGAAGTTTCCAAAGGTCCAATCAAGTCTCACATGCCTACAAATATGGTCAAGCATCCTCATATCAAGTTTCAAGACTTTCAGCATAAAATTGCACAGTCAAAAACCCTAATTGCACTGCAGTCAACTGTAGGGGCAAAATGGTCATTTGACAGTCAAAAGATCAAATTTTTGGTCAACATATCATTTTGAAGCCACAAACATCATTTGATCAATGCTTGATCATGATTCTCAAAGCTTGGCTCAAAAATCATCAAGATGCAAAAGTTTCCTTATTTGGACAACTGAAAAAGTCAACTGAAATTGACCAGGGCATAACTTTCACATGGATTATCAGAAAAATTCCATCCAAAGCTCATTTTGAAGAGAAAGACATTTCCTACAACTCATCTTCATACTTCAAGTCCAAGAAATGCTCTCACAAAAAGTTATCAATTTCAACATTATAGGTCATTTTCAACAGTCAACAAAAAGGGACTTTAAGTAAAAGGCCATAACTTGAGATTGGTAAACCAAAATGACATGGGACCAAGGACATTGGTTATAGGACTCAAAAACCTTTCCAAAATGTCAAAGAACATGAGCAAAGCTTAAAAATTGAGCAAGTTATGCATTGGAGAAGTTGGGAAATTTTTGTGAAATGGCCAAAATCATTTATCCTTGAAATCTCATTTTTGACAAAAGGGGCCCACTTTTTCCACTTGAATTAACTTGGCCATGCTTCCCACGTGTCCCACCTTTTATTTCAGATTTTTTTATTAATTTTTTCATTTTTATTAATTTTATTGGATTTAATTAATTTTAAATCTTTTAAAATCAAAAGAAATTCAAAAAAATTAATTTAAGGGAATATTTGGTTTTGATTAACCTTGAAACATCATTAAGCACATCCCATTTTCGTGCCAAAGCTCAAAGAAGCAAGAATTCAAAAATGGACTCAAAAATGGAAAGTTGGTTATGGAGGTTCATGGAGAATCTTGGAATTGAAGGCTATGCATTATGGAGCCATAATTTCTCTTCCTACACATTGTATAAGACCTATACAATTGATACACAACAAAATAGACACAAGAGCTACGCCCCAAGACTGAAAACAAAAACTCATATTTTGGCCATATTTTTGAAAACTGAAAACGAGGGTAGAGATTGATCCAAGCAAAGAGACGTGTTCTATCACATTCCTGGGACATCAAGCAACACATTTGGATCAAAATCACAAGCTTCCATCCCCTGAAACGTAAGAACGACCTCACCCTGTGCATGAAAAATTCGAAGCTCTTACATCTCAATTCATGCACATTTAGTCAGTTTTGATATATGATTTGTGTTCCTTATTCAATTCTAATGCTAATCAAACGTTTTAATTTTGTTTTCGTGCATCATACAAGAATTTGCCATTGACACATTCTAGGTTTTCAGAGGTTCAAAAAGAGGGTTTCTTTGTCCTGGAAAAATTGACCTCTAAGATCCATATCATCAGAATCAGCAGCTCATGGCCAGTTGTTTCCATGCCTCGCGCTCAATTTATGAGCGTCTGAGCTCTAATCGCTATTTTTTGTAAGGGCCTTTTCTGAAACGGTGTAAAAACCGTTGCCAATGTTTTGCCATTTTCAGGAAAACAAAACATTGGGGAAGACGATTGTTTGTCATGCTGTGATTGGCTGGTTTGAATCCAGCGCGCATTTTTTTATTTTTATAACACTAACGTGTAGTTTCTTTTATATTATTTCTTTCTTATATAATATACAAGGTGCGTTGAATGGCTCAGTGGCATGCATAGGCGTTGGCAAACTATAGGACCTGGGTTCGAGCCCCAGGTCCCTAACTATTTCCATGTTATTTTTCATATGATGTTTCCATGCAGTTTCAATGATAGAATACCATCATGCGTCCCTCCATCAAGCCGTCCATTTGGTCAGTCTCGTTCATCCAAGGGTTCAGATCAAAGGAACATGATGGGTCCTAGTCAAAGCTACCACACGTGGCCTGAAAAAGTCAACAAAGCCTCCAAAAATGGGTCAGAATTACTTGGGCTGCACCCCCTTGGTTTGCTATTCCTTATCTTTTTTTTTTTTATTATTTTATTTTTATTTGTTTGCTTAATTTCCATTTAATTTTTTCAAATCAATATTTTCATAATAAATATAAAAAACATAAAAAATCAGAAAAAGCAAAAAATAATAAATATTTTATTTTAGTATTAATTTTGTAAATAAATTTTATAATTAATTTAGATTTAATTTTAGGTTGTTAATTTAATTCTTTTTTCACAATAACCAAAAAAACAATAAAAATAGATCTTTAACCCTCTTTACCCTTTTTTTAATTAATTAAATATTTTATTATAAGTATCATCAACCATTAATTTTGTAAATAAATTTTTATAATTAATTTAGTTTTAATTCTAGGTTTTAACTTTAATGCATTTTCTTTAATAAATTAAAAACAATTAGAATTAGAATTAATTATTTGACTTTTAATTAATTTAATTTTCTTTAATGTCATAAATACAAAAAAACATAAAAATAAGTTCTTTCTTTTTATTTAACTTAATTATTTTAATAATTTTATTTAATTCCTTCAAAGGGTTCAACGCCCTCGCATTCGATTATATTCTCTTTTCGCGCATTTTATTTATTTCTTTGTTGTAAATATAATGTACTTGTTCCAAAGCCTTGTAATAGTTAATTAGGCTTTTATTTTCTGCATTTTATTTTAAATCGGGTATGGATTAATTTGGCGTTGTAGACCCGCGCCTTTGTAATAGCGTAGGACCTTTTATCTTTTCCGCACTTTAAATTCCCGCACCTTTAACTGTTAAACAATAACATGAGAGAATGAATGCCCAAAAATAAAATCAAAGCGTAGATCACCAAATGCATGACAAGACAAACAATAAACTGAAAATGACACACAATTCACACACCACCCCTAGGGTACGCTTCACTGTTGCCTTGCCCCTCGAAAGGTGATCGTCGAGTAGAGGATGTCTTAGTATGTCCTCATGATCCGGGAACCTGGCATGAGGGTAGCTTCTAAGGTGTCTTCCCATTGCTCTGGTGATCACCATGTCCCGAACCTCGAATTGACCCGAACACCTCCAACGGTGGTGCTACCTACCTCTCAATGGTGGGATGGCACTACCTAAAGGACACTTACACAGCTTAATTCCTTAGGGTAGGTAGATGACTCGTAGATACTTGCTCTAATTCAAAACAAATCAAAATCTTCTTTTCACACCGACACTTTTCAAAGAGCTTTCAAAACAATTTTTCAAACACTCTTGAGGACTGATACAAGAGTTATTCAGAAAACTTTGACGAAACTTTTTTTCAAAACCCACTCACCTTGAAAAGCAAACAAACATTTTGAAAACACAAATGAGCAAGTATCTAAGAGCCCATGGATAACCATGGATAGAAAGGGTGCTAACACCTTCCCTTTCTATAATCTACCTCCCGAACCGAGAACTAATCTCAATAAGGAATTTTTCTGTGCTTTTGTCCTTTCCATTTGTAGAAAATAAAAGACGGTGGCGACTCTTGCTTCCGCGACATTTCGCGAAACCAGCTTTAAAAAGTCAGTTCCAGATCCACCGATCACACCCATAATTGCTATTGACACACCCTCCAATTGCTATTTCACAGGCCCATTCTCTTTTCTTTTCTTTTTTATATTTTCTTAATTAATTCATTTAATTATTTTTACTCACACAAAATTAATTCTTTTTTATCAAAAAAATCATAAAAAAATAATTTGTCATCCAATTAGATTTAGTTTATTTTTTATCAAAAAAATTAATTTAATTAGTTTATTTAATTTATTAGGTAACTTTAATTCCTTTTGTAAATAAATTAAAAACAATTAAAAAATTAGGGTTTTAGTTTAATTTAATTCCTATTTTCTTTTTCTTAAAAATAACCAAAAATACAAAAAATAAGTCAAAAATAATTATTATTTAATTTAATTTAATTTAATTAGCAATTAGGTATCTATTTAATTTAAAACCTTATTTTCTTAAATAATCAAAAACAACCAAAAAATAAGCTTTTCTTTTAATTAGGTTAGACGGGATCAAAACCTTAACTTCCTCCCGTTCTCTATTCGTCGCGCATTTAATTATTTTTATTTGTTGATGTAACTACTCACAGGATGTAATAGATTAATTAGGACTTTTTCTTTTCATTTATTGTTTTGATGGGTTTTTTGGCTATGTAATTAATATCTGAAGCCTTGTAATAGCGTAGTTTTACTTTCCGCACTTTAACTTCCGCAAATATTAACTGTTAGATGTATGGTAATAGTGTTGCATGACAAGACTGTATGTAAATTTTAAAACAGTTAGCAAACCCTAAATGTGCAAAGATAATAAACTTGAAATTGAATCACTCGCACATGCGCACTCCTAGGGTATACTCCCACTTCGGTTGCCTTGGGTAAACGGTCATTAAGTATAGGATGTTTTAGTGGTCGCACTCTTGTCTAAACAAAGATCAAAGTCCCGTTCGGAAATGTTGCCTCAGAATGGTTTCCTCGGAAATGTTGCTTCAATATTGATCTTAAGACATTAGGGTTATTACTAAGACGTCCTAACATTACTTTAGTGATCGTACGTCCCTTTCGAATTGACCCTTAAAACTCCAATGATGGTGCTACCTACTCACTAATAGTAGGATATCGTTGTCTAAAGGAAACGAACATAGAACAATTCTTTTTTCGAGTAGGTAGATGCTAGTAGGTACTTGCTCAAAATCAAACTTTTCCACACCTACACACTTTTCAAACAAAGTTTTCAAAACTACTTCGTAACACTCTTGAAGCAGAAGCTAGGGTTAAATCGAAGTAAAACAAAAACTTTTAAAAACACACAAACACGGAAGCAATTTTGAAAATGATGAGAAAGTACCTATGAGCCCATGGAAAACCATGGATAAAAAGGGTGCTAATACCTTCCCTTTCTATAATCTACCCCCCGTACTCAAAATCTCGAAAAAGGGAATTTTCTGTGCTTTTTTCCTTTCCAATTGGATAAAATAAAAGTCGGTGGCGACTCTTGCTTACCGCGACATTTTGCAAACACAAACGCAAAACGCAAACCAGCATTTCAAAACAGTTCCGGTTTTGCCACCGTATCACAGAACTGGCGACTATGCTGGGGAACTTATAAATGGGGTATACCTTAGGATCTAGTTCATCATAATTTCTTCTCTTGATTGCTTTGTTTGCTTTACTTTTAAGGGTTTTGTTTGGAAGTTACTATAGATCCTAACCCGGATCTGGGGACACCTTTTAGGTAAGTACAATAGACTGTGAGGGAATTGTACGGTATAGAACGATATAGTTGAAGCAGTAGCTACGTTGATGTGGCACATTAGTTGGTACCAGTATCCCTTGTGGAGAAACAAGGAGAATACGGGGCTGCTATATGGGTCGTTAAGCATCAACTGACCTTAGAACCTATAATTGACCAACTTGGCCATAGGAAGTAGTGAGATAGCCGGTCTCGGTGTAAAGCTGGGAACTGGTTGATACTCGATGCTACACTCATTGAGACCATACTCTCGAGATAGTTCTGGCCGCAAGAAAAGATTGCGTGAGCTGAAACCATGACGGATGGAGGATGGTCAGTGATATTGAGAACCTCTAGAACCCGGTTGCTATTATTAGGACAGGTTGAAACCAGCTGAACTTCAAGAGGGTAATACCTAGACCCCATGCGAGCCTGAGACTTAAGGGCTATTGTGTGACTTGTTTGCCTTTACCATGTCTGCTATCTGCTATACCTATTGTGTGTTTTATCATGACATCATGCATCATAACATACCATGCATCCTTCATTAGACTAACCATTTCAAAGACCGAGGGGATTTATCTTTGTTATGTTTTGCAGATTATGGCTTCCTTGCGTAGAAACACCATTCGAGTTAACTTCGTGCAAATACCTGCTCAACTCAGAGAGTTAGTCTCAAAAGTTCCTGATACTTCTTCATTCGTTAGAAGATATGGTCAGCTTCTTAACTTGGTCACTTCAAAGTTGGATGAGCAAATGATGAGTGTGCTTTTCCATTTCTTTGATCCAGTGCATCATTGTTTTACCTTCCCGGATTATCAGCTAGTTCCCACTTTAGAGGAGTTTTCTTACTTGCTAGGCATATCCATCCTCGAGCAGACACCCTTCACAGGTTTGGAAGAGGTTCCTAGACCCGAGGACATTGCTTCAGCCTTACATCTAAAAAGGGCTGATGTAGTATCCAACTGGGAGACACGAAGCGGGGTTAAAGGTTTCTTGGCCATGTTTATGATGGATCAAGATCAACAGTTCTGGGATAACTTGGATTTTCAGGCTTTTGAAGACATCTTGGCTCTCCTCATCTATGGCTTGGTTCTTTTCCCGAATCCAGATTCCTTCATAGATGTGAATGCGGTTAAGATATTCTTGTCTCGCAATCCTAGGCCTACTCTTCTGGGTGATATTCTGCATGCTCTCTATACTCGTACTGTGCGAAGAAGAGGGTCCCTCATGTGTTGCACGCCGCTGCTGGCGAGGTGGTTTATGTCGCACCTCCCCAAGTCTGTACTGAAAAATGAGGAAGGTTTAGGTTGGGCTTATAGGATAATTATGTCCCTTGCCCATACGGACATTCTTTGGAGTTCTAAGGATATGGAAGGTGTTGCTATCATTGATCGATGTGGGGAATACCCTAATGTCCCGTTGCTTGGAATTAGAGGAGGAATAACCTACAGTCCTTGTTTGGCCTTACGACAGTTTGGTCGCACTTGTAGAGAAGGTCCTTATGAGCTACTTCTTACAGACATTGTCTTTGACTATAAGGAGGACATTGAAAAGCATCGCCGAAGGTTTATACAAGCCTGGGGCATGGTGAACATGTCTGATCCTCACGATCTAGGACCAAAGACTTCTCTCCCTATGCAACCCTATCTCCAGTGGGTTCAAGCCCGCGCTTAGAAGCTTGGGATGCCTTATGAAGCTGTTTTGCCAGTGATTGTGGAGCATACCAATGAAGAGGGCGTTCCTTATACAGTCCTTTATCCCTACATGCCTACTGATCTTGGGGCATTGAAGAGATCCTGGATTCAGCTGAAAGAAGAAAGGGATACCTATCGGGAGAAGTATCATGAGCAGGAAAGGAAGATCTTGAAGCTGACGAGGCAACTTGAGAATGAAAGGACGATTATGACTACGTCAGCATGAAGGGGAAGCAACCATGGGATTTCTTGTTTTTGCTTTTTCTAGTTTAGATTTGTTTTCAGTTTATTTATTTTGTAACGCCTTGGAGGCATTGTGAAACATTTTTACAAGTTTAATCTAATAAAGTTTTTTATTTCTTGGTTTGCAAATTTAAATCTCCCAAAGTCTTTGAAATCATTTCATACACATTCCATTATCATGCACATCATTACAGGTACCATTACAAGTTTCTTATCTTCTTCGTTGTTTATTTCAGCACAAAATGTCTTCTGAAATACCTACCGATCAAGCCATCAAAGCTCTTCAAGCACAGAATGCTCAATTCCAAGAATTGTTCTTGAACTTGGCTAAAGGACAACAGGATTTGAAGACTCTCATCCTAAAGGAGAAGAAGATCAAGAGGATTTGAAGACTCTCATTCTAAATATGGGTCACAGATTTGGGAATAGGTTGCGATAGGAAGCTTATCTGTCTCATTCATCCAAAGGAGGAGAGAATCAAGAGGAAGAAAAGGGTCCTAGTCCTGTGGTCTCTGATAATGACACTGATTTTAATGATGAACAGTACCCTCCTACTGAGGATAGGTACAAACAACTTGAAGACCGTCTAAGTGCTATGGAGATTCAGAAGGTCCCGGGTTTGGATTTTGGAGATCTGGGACTAGCGTCAAGAGTGGTGATCCCTCATAAGTTTAAAGCTTTAGTTTTTGCTAAGTACGATGGAGTATCCTGTCTAAAACTCCACCTCCGCTTGTACGTCATAAAAATTCAACCTTACACTGCCGATAGGAATCTGTGGGTACATTTCTTTCAAGATAGTCTGTCAGGGACTCAGCTTGAATGGTTTTATCAATTGGAAGGAGCTAATGTCTGCAACTGGGAGGACCTTGCTGCTGACTTTTACAAGCAATACCAGTATAACGCCGACCTTGCTCCTATGCGTACTCAGCTTCAGGGTATGTCTATGGGTGCAAGTGAAGGTTTTAAGGACTATGCTCAGAAGTGGAGAGATCTGGCAGGAAGTGTCCAACCCCCTCTGTCTGATAGGGAGTTGGTGGATATGTTTCTGAGGACCTTGTCTGGTCCATTCTTCAATCATCTGATTGGTAGTTCATCATCTGGGTTCACTGAACTGATTTTGACCGGGGAGAGAGTAGAAGCTGGTATCAGAAGTGGGAAGATACAGAAAGGTGCTTCATCAGGTGCAAAAAAGAGGCCTTTCATCGGTAAGAAAGAAGCTAGGGCAGTTTATAGCTTAAGGAGCCAAAACTGACCTGAACGTCACCAAGCAGTGAATGCGGTAGTAATATCAAGACCTACAGTTGCCCCACAATGCAACAATCAACAAAGAATGGAGAGGCCGCAGAGACAGTACACTCGGCTTAATATGACCTTGTCTCAAATTCTACCATAATTTTTGAAGACCAACCTGGTAACTCTGAGGGAAGCCCCGAAGAATCCCAGCACCACATCTCCGCTGTATAATCCAAATGCCCGTTGTGCCTATCACTCTGATAGCCCGGGTCATGATACGAACAACTGCTGGGCTTTGAAGAATAAGGTACAAGATTTGATTGAAGCTAAAGAGATTGAGTTTGACGCTCCAGAGAAACCCAACGTCATAACTGCACCCATGCCCAAGCATGATCAGGGAGTGAATGCAATTGAAGATGGTGAAGAAGAGTCAGATATCGACAGCTAGATTTACCCGACTACCAGCGGTGGCTTGAGCAATTGGACGGCGAAGGACTTCGTGCCCGTTTCTTTTATTACACAGTAGTAGACTTTTGTTTTGATATTTGTAACAGACAATTTGAAACTTTACGGCCTGGTGCCTTGCCCGAGGCACCCTGTCTTTGTTTGTGAGGGCTTATTATTTGTCATTTTCATATATCATCAATAAAGCATTGGACATTTTCTTGCATTACAAATTTTGCGTTCCTTGTTTTTCTTTTCTATCTTACACTTTATCAAAACAACTATTGTCTTACACACACTCACGTATCATAATGCAGATCCACATCCACTATGGATCCCATTGATAACGACTCTGCTACTGCAAGTTATGACTTCGAAAATCCGATCAACCAAGCCAAGGACGAAGGTGAGGATGATTGTGAAGTGCCTGGGGAACTTGCTAGATTGTTACTTCAGGAAGAGAGGGCCATACAGCCCCATGAAGAGCCAATTGAATCAGTAAACTTGGGTACAGAGGAAGATAAGAAAGAGGTCAAGATAGGTGAAAATCTGGAGCCTAGTGTCAAGCAGCGGTTGATACAGATGCTACGCGACTATGTTAAGATCTTCGCTTGGTCTTATGAAGATATGCCTGGTTTAGACACTGATATTGTGGTACACCGCTTTCCAATTAAAGAAGATTGTCCTCCAGTAAAGCAAAAGGTTCGCCGTATGCACCCCGAAATGTCTGAGAAAATCAAAGCTGAGGTTATGAAACAGTTTGACGTCGGATTTCTAGTTGTTACTTCTTACCCACAGTGGGTTGCTAACATGGTTCTGGTGCCGAAGAAGGATGGTAAGGTACGGATGTGTGTGGACTATAGGGATCTGAACAGGGTAAGCCCCAAGGACGATTTCCCACTTCCTCACATCGATGTTTTGGTCGACAACACTGCACAACATAAGCTCCTTTCCTTTATGGATGGTTTTTCCGGTTACAATCAGATCAATATGGCTCCCGAAGACATGGAGAAGACGACTTTCGTTACACAGTGGGGTACCTTCTGTTACAAAGTGATGCCTTTCGGGTTGAAGAATGCTGGGGCAACATATCAGCGTGCCATGGTCACATTGTTCCACGACATGATTCACCATGAGATTGAGGTTTACGTTGATGATATGATTTCAAGGTCCCGGACTAAAGAATAACATCTTGACCATCTCCAGAAACTATTCGGCAGGTTAAAGATGTACAAGCTGAGGTTAAACCCGAACAAGTGCACCTTCGGGGTAAGGTCTGGTAAGCTGCTGGGTTTCGTCGTTAGTGATAAAGGTATTCAAGTGGATCCTGCAAAGGTGAAGGATATACAGGAGATGCCAGCTCCCCGAACGAAAAAGGAAGTTAGAGGCTTTTTGGGACGTCTAAATTACATTTACCGATTCATTTCACATCTAACTGCTACTTGTGAGCCAATCTTCAAGCTGTTGAAGAAAGATCAAGTGGTAAAGTGGAATGATGAATTTCAGATCGCTTTCGAAAGGATAAAGGAATATCTCCAAGAGCCACCTAATCTAATGCCTCCAATTGAGGGAAGACCTTTGATCTTATACTTGACAGTACTCGACAATTCAATGGGGTGTGTGCTGGGGCAACATGACGAGTCTGGCCAAAAAGAGCATGCTATTTACTACCTTAGCAAAAAGTTTACCGACTGTGAGACCCGATACTCACTGCTTGAGAAAACTTGTTGCGCTTTGGCATGGGCTGCTCGTCGGCTGAGAAACTATATGCTGACTCACACTACCCTATTGATATCCAAGATGGACCCAATCAAGTATATCTTCAAAAACCATGCCTTGTCCGAAAGAATTCCAAGATGGAAGATGATCTTGACTGAGTATGACATCTAATACACGACCCAAAAAGCAATCAAGGGGAGTGTGTTGGCAGATCATTTGGCACATCAGGCCGTGGATGATTACCAGTCTATGAATTTCGAGTTTCCGGATGAGAACATAATGTTGGTGACCGACTGTGAAAAACCTGGACCAGATGAAGGACCTGAGAAGGGATCCCAATGGTCTATGTATTTTGATGGAGCTTCAAACGCTTTAGGTAATGGCATTGGCGCCATGATCATATCTCCTGAAGGCTGTCATACTTTGTTCACCGCCCGATTATGTTTTAAATGCACCAACAATATGGCGGAGTATGAAGCGTGCATCATGGGCCTTCGAGCAGCTATTGACCTGAGGATTAAGTTCTTGAGTGTATTCTGAGATTCCGCTCTAGTGATCAGTCAGATTAAAAGGCAAGTGGGATACAAAGCACCCAAATCTTATTCCTTACAAGGAGTATGTACTAACATTTCTTCCGCACTTCGAGGACATAACCTTTGAACATTTCCCAAGAGAGGAGAATCAGTTAGCGGACACGCTAGCTACCATGTCTTCTATGTTCAAAGTCAGGTGGGACAATGAAGCTCCCCAGATTACCATTTAAAGGTTGGACGAACCCGCACATTGTTGTGACATTGAGACTGAGGAGGTAGCAGATAAACCTTGGTTTCACGAGGTAAAGAGGTATCTTGAGGCTCAAGAGTACCCCGAGGGTGCATCTGTTAATGATAAGAAGTTCTTGAGGAGGTTCGCTGCGAAGTTCTTCATCACTAATGGTATCCTTTACAAGCGTAACCATGATTCAACCTTACTGCGATGTGTGGACAAAAACAAGGCAGAAAGAATCATGGCAGAGTTACATGAAGGTACCTTCGGAACTCATTCCAGTGGACATACCATGGCAAAGAAAATCCTACGGGAAGGATATTTTTGGTCTACCATGGAAGCCGACTATTATCAACATTCTCGAACTTGTCATAAGTCCCAAGTCTATGCTGATAAGGTGCACATACCTCCAGTTCCTCTGAATGTCTTGACAGTTCCTTGGCCCTTTGTAATGTGGGGCATCGATATGATCGGCGAAATCAGACCTACTGCGTCTAACGGGCATCGTTTCATCCTGGTGGCTATTGATTACTTTACAAAGTGGGTTGAGGCAGCTTCCTTTGCTATAGTAACCAAGAACATCGTGGCGCGGTTCATCCGACACAATCTGATCTATCGATATAGTGTACCAGAGAGGATCATTACGGACAATGGTACAAATCTCAATAATACAATGATCACCGAGCTCTGCAAACTGTTTAAAATTCAGCATCACAACTCTTCTCCTTACCGGCCGAAGATGAATGGGGCTGTTGAAGCGGCATATAAGAATATCAAGAAGATTGTGCAAAAGATGACGGTGACGTACAAAGACTGGCATGAGATGTTACCATTTGCTCTTCATGGGTACCGAACCTCAGCACGGACTTCAACAGGGGCAACACCCTACTCTTTGGTGTATGGCATGGAGGCAGTCTTACCCATTGAGGTCTAGATACCCTCTCTTCGGATTATGAAGGATATAGGTTTGAGCGAGGACGATTGGATCCAAACCCGGCTTGATCAGCTGAACTTAATCGACGAGAAGAGACTTACTGCTATTTGTCATGGTCAGACGTATCAAAAGAGGATGATCAAGGCATTTAACAAGAAAGTTAGAC